>JAUMJL010000235.1:1820000-4220000 GCA_033558185.1 Dromococcyx pavoninus | reverse complement strand
ACGTACTTTACTGCAGGAATCTTGTGGCTTCCACTGCAACTCAGTACCTTCATTTCATGAGGGTACATCAATGTATTTTAAGAAAGCATGTATTCTGAAGCAATATTGTAACAATTTGCTTTACGGAGCAACTGAACGAACAAAACCACAGAAGGCACATGAGCCTGGTAAAGTAAAACAGAAAATCTGAAGAGGGCAGGGGTGGGAGAGTCACAAAAAAAGTATAGATTTAAGAACAATAACAGTTTACCAGTTAGCATCTTATTCTTCATTGGTTCATAGAGAAAGGTCATTACCGACATCTTCAAAAGATTTTGGTAAATCTTGTTTGCAATAACGAGATTTAATAACAAATATACCTAAGGTCAAATTCCATTGTGATAAAAAAAAATTATAATGAAGAGGAAAGATAGGCATCAGAGGGCAATTTCTTCATATGTCAAGAACTAATTAGCTATCCTAATGATCTCTCTGACTCAGTGTTGAGGTGATGGTGACTAATGAAATGACAGAAACTACCAAGGACAACATTACTCAAATTTGTCAAAATTTGAAGGCAAAGAGAAATTCCCATATGAGCTAACAGAACCAGGCAACCTGACTGCAGCCAAAAATGTAATATAAACTCATAGACTTAAGCATTCCAAAATCCAATGTATTTTAGATTCTTAAGCAGATGATTTCATCACTAGTTATCCATTTTCTGGAGAGAACACCTCCGGCAAATACCTGTTTGTGCTAAACTAACGAAAAGAACTGAGATAGAAACCACTTAAAAATGTAGTAAATAAAATAAAAAATAACATTTACTTGATTAATGTCAGGTCTTCATTTAGAGTAATGAAGCATGAAGCATTTCTAAAATATTAAATTTATTATTTCAAATAAATAAATGCAACTATTAATGATTACAATCTTACCTAATTAGCACTTATCATTTAAAAAGCGGTACTCAACCTAAACAGTAAACGCTCCTGCACCAACCACCTTACTAAATAAGAACTACAGTTAAGATTTGTAAGGCACTGTTCCTGTTGCAACTTTAACTATTTATACATGTAAGACAAAATTGCTCAAATTGCTTTGACAGCAATTCGAATTTAAGTAACCATGGAAACACAAGCATATTCTGAAAAAAATCCACAGCCTTCAACAATGCACTCTGCTGGAAGATCATACATCTTTTACTTGCAACACACCAAAACGCAGGAAACCTTTCTGACTTCTGAAACTGTTCCAAGATTCATTCTCATTCCAAGAAATTGTTTCTTCATCTAAATTCTTGCTCATCACAGCTACTGGCTCTAGCCAGGCTCTATTACACTCCTTGAGACGCTGAAACTGGTTACTGGGATCCCTGAAAAAGCCAAGGGTGTAAGTAAGGTGAAGCAACAAGTATCAGTCCTTCCAGCATAGGGTAACTACGTTGTTAACATAGTAGAAAAACAGTCTCTGCTTTTATCCCAGGATCCTCAGACTACGGAGTCTTTGAGCTGGATTTAAGTCATTTATAGTCAGCATATGATTTTCTCTAATCTTCCAGTACAGTGCAAACTGTCATGGCCAGATAAATACATTGATCTGATCACAGCATCTACCATAGTATTAAAGATTTACCCATATGGAACAGCAAAGATCAAAGGTAGAGCCATACTTTAATAGGGAATCAGTTGCTGTATTTTTTTCAGGTGAAGTCTCTCCAGTTTTTAATCTTATATGGAAAATAACAAAAGACTACAGGATTTTCACACCCCCTGGTATCACCTATGCTTGAGAAGTGTTTTATTTATTTTATTTCTCCATTTTTGCTGTTAGTTATAAAGCTGAACTACTGTCAGTGATAGTTGCGAGTTCTAATTATCAGAGCCCAGTTGTGAGCTCTAATTACCAGCTGTCACAGTTTTCAACACCATCTCACCTACTCATATAAATCAAAAAAAAATCAAATATGGGAGCTAAGAACAGCACCAGCACTAGTTTCCCAGTTTTGCTGACACTCATGGTAGTATCACTCAAGGTCTTACAAACCTTTATTGAGAAAAGTTACTTTAAACATTCGATTCGGGAGTTCATCAGTTTCTCCCAGGGACAAGCAAAAGATAACTAAGAAAAGAAAGTGCTCTGTCAGGTGGCTTATATTTGTTAGACCGTGATCTATGTCTCCAGACTAGAAAATTAACATTTTTCCAGTTCACAGCCCACCACAAAAATCAGCAACAGGCATATAAAGAGCCTTATGCTCAACTAAAATGTCACTTTTCATCTACCTAGGATCAACCAGAGCCAGGATCCTTAAATACACCCTCTAAGTATCTTTCAAGTCTCATAAACCTAGATCTGATTAATTTATGAATGTATTGCAGACATTGCAGCTATCATCACATGACTATCATTCAGCTATCAATTCATTGTATACTTAATCCTCATCAACTACACTTTTGGAATTGCATGTTTTTAATAAATAAACTATTATTATTAACTCAATAAATGCATATGAAACTGAAAATGTCTCATGGACTCCAGGCAGATGTATACAGTGAAGTAATACCTTCTTAATTCATTCATAACTTTAAAAGCTTTCTTCATGTGCCATGGATTTACTGTAACAGGACAGTGAATTTCAGTGTTATCATCTTTCAGATCCAAGGGCTTCTGATGGCAAAGTTTGGTACATCTGGAATGAAAGAGAAAAAAAGAAGAGTTAATACTTCTGTCTAATCTCCAGTTCTGTCACTCTTATTTTCTCCAGCTTCTTCTTGGGGAGAAAGAGAAGATTTACACTTCAACTTATCTTTACTCCAAGTAATTTTGATTTGCCTAGTACCAACAGTGTGGAGGAGCAGGCAGAACGCCCGAGGAAGTGGTAAGTTGGTGACCAACATTAGTGGGTTGATAGAGGCACTCAGAGCCAACAATAATCTCCACTAAGGAATACATGAAGATGACACCCTAGAATATTTCCAATAAGCTCTAAATTGAAGGGAGAAGCAAAGGTTCGGGAACTTTTAGCCTGGTACCTGTACAGATCAATGACAAAATGCAGCATCCATCACCCCAGTCTCTAAACACTTTCACTACCTGAGAGACAAAAGTCAGTTTCTGCCTTTTCACCTGGACCTCCCTTACTGGTTCACGCAGGCCCCAGTTCATCTCTGACAGGAGGACCTCAGGAAAAGCCTGGACAGTTACAGCAGTCATCGTAACAGCAACATAAGACATAGGTGAATATGAGAAAACTGGGTAGTTTTGCAGATCCACTCAACATTTTGAAAAGCATAAGTTACCAACCTCTTAATTTTTCTTACTCTTAAAACTCCATCGAAATTAACAGGAGAAAAAGCTAAGCCATGTCAAAAATCATTACAATTATGTCTTTCTGTAAGAAACACACAAGTTCTACAGACACTAACTTCTGCAGAAAATACTACGAATTTTCTGTAGAAAAGCTACGAATACCTTTCAGTCACTAGGGCTGTCCAAGCAACATGTGGGTTTTTCATGCCAAGCCAATCAATTTTATGTTTACAATCACTACGTTATTCTCACAAGGCAACTTACACTGGTGCCCATTAATCAATTAGAAAATCAGTTATGTTTTCACCTACACTAGTGTAACTATATTCCTGAACCTCTCTGAGCTGGTGAGTCGGGGACACCTGACCCTGCTATATCAGAAATCTGATTTCAAATAAAAACCCAATCTTACTTGCTTTAGGTAAGAAGAGATAAACTGAATGCATGCATTGACTCCCAGAATTCGAGTCTTTCTTCTACAGTCCTAAAACTTTACTTGGGCATGCCTAAAGAAGCTTAAAAGAAAAAATCAAGGATAATTAATTTAAGACTTTAACCTACAGTTCTATATTCCGTGCACTACAACAACAAGCAATGCAAAGTAATTGACTCTACTTTTCATGATTCCAAAACTAACTTCCAAATCTTTGAAGCAAAACAGCATAAAACTGCATCAAGCAACAAAGGAGTAGAGAAAGTCTACAAAATAATGGCTAACAATGTAATGTTCATCTACAGAACTCAAACTATTACCAACCTACTACACTCTAGTAACTTCAGGAAACATTCAAAACCCCAAAACCCGTGAGGAAAAGAACCAGCTTTTAATTATAACACTAACTCATCAAGTCCAAAACACAAACGTTTCTTCTATTGGCACCTTTTTACATCCCAAAGCAATGCATCAGATACTGATGTGTACATACCTGCATACGTACACAGATTATATACACATCACTTACAGATCTGCAAGAAAAAAAAGCAGTAAGAGTCACCTGTTAAAGAGCCATCAAGTAACCTGGATAGATGGAGGAGTTTCTATGAAGCATAAATTCATCTGCTAAAGTTTCATTAGTTCGTCACAAAGGATGACTTTTTTTTAAGGTAATGAAGCCTACAAAACTGTCAGTCATATGCCTTCTATTTTGAGAACCGATATTCTGCCTGCAGTTACTAGAGTCTCTCTTACCATTTCACCAGCTGGGTCAAAGCTCTCTGTGAGTGGTTCCCTTTGGTTTGTTCTCAAGATCCTGACCCATAGCGTACCTGAAAACACAAACTCCTGAAGATGCAGGATAAAGCTATGCTGAACTGCAGTATATAAAACACTGGATGAGCCCAGCCGAAGCGCAGCTGAAAATACGTGGCTTGCCGAGCATACTGCTGCTGAAAAAGATGCCTAACTCAATAGCAAGAAAACCGAGAATGTGACGAGCATGACTGCTGAGTCAAACACCAAGTGATTTGGGACCACATATGGAGGAAGCAGAAGGAGTGAGGGGGAGGAGGGGGAAAAAAACAGCGCCTGTCCCCGCAAACGGGGAGGCACAGGGGGAGGCGGCAGCGCCCACTCTCCCGCAGCCCAGCCCGGCACCCGGGGCGTCGCGGAGCACCGCAGAGCCCCTGCCCCGCGGAGCCCGGGCCGCCGGAAGCCAGCTGCCGGTGCTGTTCCTGACGGGCTCCACCGACACGACAGGACACGACACGCCACCACCCCCCCGCCAGCGCTGCCCCGCACCGGGGCACCGGCTGCCCGCGGGCACCGCTCCGTGCCTGGCGCCGCGGGGCCCGCGCCTGCGCCCGGCCCCGCGCTCCGCAGCCCCGGCGGCTTCAAGAGCCGCCCCGCCCGCCCCGCCGCACTCACACGGGCGGCAGCAGCATCTCCATGGCGGCTCCGCTCGGGCTCCCTCCGTGCAACGCGGGCGCGACGCGCTGCCGCCAGCACCATGCCAGCCGCCGCCGCCCCGCCGCGGGGAGCCGCCCGCGCCCGCCCGGCGGATCCCCCACTGCCCGCCCGGCGCGCCGGGAGCCGCCGGCACTGCCCACTTCCGGGTTCCCGCCCGCGGGAGGGCGGTGCGTGGCGGAGGGGGGAGCGCGCAGGCGCCGCAGGCCCGGCCCGTGGGGTTGTGCAGGGTGCGTGCAATGTTTTCGTTTAAGCTAAAGCAGAGTTGAGTTTTATCTGAGTAACTGTATTTTTTGAATGTTAGACAAAATGTCACTCTGATAGCGTGTTTTCTTTATAGCATGGGTTTTTTCCAAATAGTGTTTTTCCCGACACTGCTCAGAGAGAATTGATAACGTCTTGTGTTATTTATGGTAATACAGAATCGCAGAATGACGTGAGTTGGAAGGGACCCGAAAGAATCGTTGAGTCCAACTCCTATCCCCACATAGGACAATCCCGACATTCACACCGTTTGTCTGAGGGCATTGGGCAAATACTTCTTGAATAATGTCAAGTTTGACGCAGTGACTGCTTCCCTGGGGAGCCTGTTCAGTGCTCCACCACCCTCTGAGAGAAGGAACTTTTCCTAATGTCCAACCTTAAACCTTCCCAGGCACATCTTTCTGCCATTCCCTCAGGTCCTATCGTTGGTCACCAGAGAAAAGCTGAACATATAGTCACCTCTGTTTGCAGTTTTTCCCTGTCTAAAATGCAAGGTCACACAGAAAACTGTCTCCGGAGCTCCAGTTAGCAGAGGTTTTACTGTTGTGAAGTTCTTAACATTAAAATCAGCCCTTGAAAAGTAATAGAATATGCATAAGATTTCTGGGAAAATTTATCCATATGTATCTAAGTGGGAAATACTTTCTGTCCTCAGCTCTTGTCGTGTTACACGTGACTGATGGAAATCATTCCCTTATGTGTCCAGTGCTGCTTTCTAAAACTCTAAAACAAGTCTTAGAGAGTTTATTTGCCAACATTTTCAGTATTACCCCTGTAAGGCACGGAGTGCAGCTGCTGTCCACCTGGGTGGTAAGGACGCTTCATGTTGGAGCCTCCCATCTGGACGCTGCACTGGGTGTCCTCAGGGCTGTGGGGCGAGCTGCCACCTCTTGTGGTGCAGCCCCATCCGTCCATCCATTCATCCAAGCAGCTGCTTGACCCTGCCTTTTAGGAAGAGAAGGACAAATCAGTGCTGTCCCCTTTGCTTAAAGAAACATGTCCATCATAGAATCAGAGGATCATAGAATCGCTTGGTAGGAAAAGATCTTTGAGATCATTGAGTCCAACGGTACCTGTCCACTACTAAATCATATCCCTGAGCATTCGTCTTTTAAATACCTCCAGGGATGACGACATGGCAACATTCGGATGAGCCTGGTTCCAATGCCATTCTTGGCCCTAGGACACCCGAGTGTTCCTCTCCCTGCTCCCAGGAGAGCAGGGCTGTGTGCGGGGTCAGGGAGCGACACCAGGGAGCCATCATGCATAGGGCCTGGCCCATTCAGCACCTGAGCCAGGGTATCCACGGCACCAGAGAGAATGGTGTGAGGCATGGGATGTGCTCTAGGCCCTGAAAATGGGCTTATTTCTTTATTATTTTGGGGGAAAAGAAAGTAAAAAGTGGTCCCAGGAGACCCACCTGCTGTGGAGGGGCAGCCCACGTGGCTCAGGAGCTGGCCTGCCATCCAGTTGCGCAGGTGGCTGCAGCTAGTAGAAGAGGTCAAGGCAGAGTCCAAAACCATATTGGAAGGTAGGCACTGAGTCTGAGCAGGCAGCAACACTGCTGCTCCACTTGATGGTGACCTGCTGGATCTCATCAGCTTTCATTTGAGCCAGTCCAGTAGAATGGTGACTGTGTGTCTCAGAAGAGCTGCCCACCTTCTGTAGTCATACAGCCACAGCGTCATTGACCTCTGGCAATAGGTACTTGAGTTGTGTTTTAGTGTTTGCTTAAGCAGCCTCTGTGATGCAGCACAGCCAAAAGAAACACAAAGAGGTGAGGGATCTGTTTCAAACATGTGTCTTTGTAAGCAACACAAATCAAAACAGTAATGGAGAATATTACATTCAGCAACTTCTGACTTGGGGCATTTGAGAAGAATTTATTGTACTAAACTCTCTGTAAGTTACTTCTGAATCTCAGAAGATGGTGTAGTGGAAGATGTGCTTAGCAAGCTAACTGATTGTATCTGTAAAAATAAAATGGTTCTTCACAAGAGATATGACATTGACAAAGTTAATCTAATACTAATAAATCTCTCACCAACTGACCAAAACCATTTCTCTAAGAGTGAGAGGAGTCTGAGGACAGCACATTTTAAGTAGAAGGCAAAACAAAAGATGGCACATGCATTTTGGCTGAAGAGTACTATAGATGAACATTTAAAGCCTTCATCAATGCTTCTAATAAAATCACAAGTTATTAAAGCTAAATGTATTTTAATTTATTATTTCATGTTTGCTTAATCTCTAATTATAGTCATCATTTGAAAAACACTGGTTTAGTGTTCTCAGTTTACCAATCCTCTTTCACTACACTGTGATGTTTGATTGGGGAACACTTCAAAATTTCTTTCAATAGCTTTCTACTGGAGGTTTTTCTAAATTAAATAATCACAACTGTCAGTGCCTGTTTTTACCGAGTCTGTGCTTTGTAACTGCTCAGTTTGTCTCTTTTTAAGAGACATCTAGAATTGCTTCTGAGTTGTATTAGAGAATACAAGCTGCTTGTTAAAGATTTGAAAGATACAAGAAAACCTCTTTACATGGCAGTCTTCTCCAACAGGTCCAGCTAGCCATAATGGGCTCTGAAATAGAGGTTTAAAATTCAGCCAGCTCCATGTAGCATAGAGTCAGTGAGTTATGAGTTCATCAGAAGGCCTGGGTAGATCACAGAATTGCTGATAATCGTCACATCGTACTTTAAGGTTTCTGTACCCTGGACTAAGCTCCTGTACATGTCACTTAGTAAGACAAGGATCCTATCTTTTACTGATCTGTAAGATCTAAGTGAATCTTACTAGTTATAGACTGCACTGCATTTACGAGTCCACATTAGACTATGAAGTAAATGTAAACTCACCTGGAAGCTGATGAGGGGTTGTGCACTATTCACATGTAGATCCTGCAAGCACATAGGTAGTTGCAGATTCTGACCTTTGGTAATATGGCAGAACTCTTTAACAGCATTCATTCTTAAATGAACATTAAGCATGTCTAAACCTTGACTTCTGTCATTTCATTGCAGTGTTGTTTTGGCTTTTGAACCAAATGTTTAACATTAGTTGAAGTAACTTCTGTGATACAGAACATCAAAAAGAAGCACAAATAGGGCGAGATTCTTTTTTTTTTTTCCTAAAATTATGTCTTTGTACTTCAGTAATCCTGAAAGAAATCATAATCATCTGAAACAAAAAATTTTATGTTCAAAATACATTATGTAGTTAAGGCCAAATAACTTGTATATCTAACCATGAGAAAACCCATCCTATAAATGCAATGTCTAGATTTTTATGGGATTCTGCTTCATCTGATACCTCTTCTTAGAAAGGACCTTTTAGAGAAAAAATTACTTATATATGTGTGTGGGCATATATATATATATATACAGTTTTGAAAGGAAATAAGTTTCTTAACTATGTTGAAACAGCTGCCATTTTTTGTTGCAGCAGTACAAATCACCGCATTTACTGACAAAAATCTTGTTGTGTTTAGGACTGCCACAACAGCAACTCTCAGTCCTTTCCCACTTGTGCTAGAGAGTTTCAAAGGAATGCTGCCAAGGCTTACAAATGATTGTATGGTTCTTCTGATATATTGACATTAGAAGTAGTTTACCAACATAGAAATACTAATACTACACATTGACGTACACGCACTGAAAATGCTCTGCCTTTTAGCAAGACAGTTCCACAAGTTACAGAGTCCTGCACCATGCTGACATCATCCCATTGGAAGAAATCTGTCCTAGGTTTAGCCACGGAGAACAGTGAAAAAAGTTGTAACCAGTATTTTTAATTGACAAATACAGGTTAGGAAGACCTCTCCAAGGTCAAAAAATACATTTATTAGAATGTTTACTGTTGTTTAAGGTATTAGAAGTCATATCTTCTTAACTGTTTTGGCAGAATGCTTATGAGAAGATGCTGCTAAGGCTGGGATTCTTTTAGTGAAAAAGAAAGAAGAAAGGAAGGGGCTAGAATTGAAGACTTAAGTACCTCTCTGTATTGCTAATGCTTCAAACAGAAAAACAAAGTCCTTCCTCACTTTGTTGGCAGTTATCCATTATACTCATATCTTACTGAATTTAGTTGTGGGTAATTTATGTATAACATTTATGTAACAATAAATATGTTTTTTAGCCAGAATCATTCAGGGCAAACATCCCTTTTTTTTCATGTGTGTTTCACTCCCAGCAACATTACTATGCAGATCCTGCATACAACCAAGGCCCCTGCATCTAAATAGACCCACAAGGACCTACATGGAAATCATGACAGGACTTGTGGTCTACACAGACATTAGCTATTGCTGCATTCTTTGTCTAAGCACTAATATCGGCATTAGTCCAGCATTAACTAAACTTAAAAAGCTTTACTCTAGTGTAAGAGACTCTTCCCCTCTCCGTCTCCCAGAAGAATGGAATATTTAAAGTTCCAGAAAACATTGAGCTAAGGACATGAATGCAGTTGAAAAGAATTACATTTAAAAATAATGTGAAAAGAAGGGCAAGAAGGTGCATGCAGCAGACTGAGAAAGGGACCAGATTGCAGAGGAATATGTACTAGAGAGTAGGCAGAGAGAGAAAAAATAAGACATGTAAATTTGGAATGTGAAATAAGGAATAGCAAAGCAGCTGATATCAAAAATAAATTGTACTGTGACCAAAATCAGTTAAATACAAGCATGGTAAAAATATTTAGTTTTTTCTAGCACTATTCCTCTGTGTAAGCAATTGTAGGAGCACTAAGAATGATACATGTTAAATTAAAATAGGTGAACAGTAAGATTTACTCTGTAAAGTTCATGGACCTTGTATGAAGATGAAAATTAATAACTAAGAACTGTTTTTTCACTGTTCAAAACCAGATATGGTGGAATTTCCAAAAAGACTTGATATGGCACACAGAAGAGTCAAATAAAAAGCAAATAGTACAAAGTTTCTGAGTTCTACTCAGTGAAATCATATCCTTGTGTTCAGTGCCAAGCAGTGTGGTGTGGTGTTCCTGTAGATTTAGTACCATGAAAAAACCAAGTCCTAGTTCAAGCAAGCATTACGAATGGAAGCAAGTGTAGGTAATGGCTTTGATTCATATTAGTACTGCAAATTACTAAGACACAAAGTAGAGATCTTGATGAGCGGATCTGAGGCCCAGTGCTACAAAGGTTTGAATTTCACATATGGTATATCCTCGAGACAGCTATGAAAGAGGTAGACCATCTCCTATTCTTATACCTGTAGGGCGGTATTGCTTTCTGCACACTGGGTAAGACAATCAGCTCTCTATGCTGAGTGGGTTCCACCCACTGAACCGTCAGAAAACCAATCAAAAATTATTAGGTTTTACCTTGTAGCCATGTGATGACTTAGACATGATGCAAAGGTAGCATCAGAAACTTGCAGAAAGGATTTCTTGGAGAAAGCTGGATCATTCCAATCAACTGCAGGCAAAGCTGATGATGGATCTCCACTCTTCAACAGAGTGAAATAAAATAAATTCTGCACAGTTTTCTGTACAGCTTACATACACACACAAAAAAAGGAAAAATAAAAAGATCAAAAAGATCTAGTTTTCAGCAAGCAATATACCATGTGGATAAGCAGGACTCATGGTAGCCTTGTGGTTCACAGAACTAATCTCAGTCGTTGGTGTTTTTTTCCCTATTATTTTTCTTAAAAAGTGTAGATTACTCTTATGTTCAGTCAAACTTGTTTAACTTGTCAAAACACAATTTTCTTGAAAAATGAAGCAAAAGTAGTTTATAGATAAAACTGCAAGGTATGGTACTATACCTATCAGTGCAAGTTCATTAAAATCAGTGTACTTCTGCTTGATAGTAATTATTCTGCACTCTAACAGCAATATTATTAGATAGTGCTAACTAATTCAATCAGCTATTACATGGGGAGGGAGCAGGGGGGTGAGGGAGTGTTTTGAGAGGAAAACAGCTACAGCTAATTAATTAACATTACATTTTAAAAATTTCCATACTGCCATCTAGTGCTTACTGCATGCACAAACTATACAGAGAAATTATATTACTTAAATAGTTCTTGGTTGCCTGTGATTGGCCTATAGCAAAAGAATAGGTAACACCAATTTACATGTAGTCATGCATATATAGAGAGCTTACCTAAGGAGAGTAATTGGGAGCAATTTAAACTGTGAAAAGTGAGACAGCACTCTGAGGGAATCAGTCGGAATATACATTGTTTCATACGCGTGTAAATAAGACAGGAGGAACGGTATTTGCAGAGTCCACAGCACTTGAGGGGGCATTCAGAGAAAGTGAAAAATACTGTAGACTGGAAAGGAGCAAGTGGGGTATAGTTTATACATTGTATCAAATATTTTGTTGTTCAAAAAGACAATGAAATCAAAGATATAAAAATATTAAAAGATTATGTTCAGGGAGTTATAACAATAAAATTACAAAGGGGTAGTTACTGCATATAAGTTTGCACAGGTAAGTTGTTATTAGAAATCAAAAAGCATATCATGCCGCTATTCAATAAATTTAGTAAATCCTCATTTGGAATAATCTTGTTTTTAGTAAGGAAGACTAGAAGTTATTGCAGAGTCATTGTAAAGATTAACAAAAGAGCTCAGGATCAGTACACTTAACTATGCAGAATACCTAGTAAAACTGGACCCCTAGTAAATTAAAGAAACAGGGAAATTTAACTCAAAGATAGAAGTATGCAAAGTTTTAGTCCAATAATTCTTGTACAAGCAGAGTACAGTTTTCACTGGCATTAGGGAAGGTCTCTTGACAATCTTTCTATGCAAAAGAAGAACATTATGATACAGACTAAAATACTGGGGGGGAAACAGGTATTCTCAGAACATAAAATATTCAAAAGACTGCCTTCTGAGAATGGTAATATTTAACCATGCAGGTTAAAAAGTCAGTTTATGCAAGCTAGTTCTTGGCATGTTAATTTTATAATTTTGGGGGGGGAGGGGACACACGACACAGACACCCTAATTTTTCTTTGAAATATAGTCCTCTATCTTTATTTTAATTTTATCAGTAGTTTTCTTGAGGCAAATTATCTCAAACATTTCTCTTTGTCAATAAAAATTACCCTAGATGGTATATGATCTAAACCCAAATATTTTCAGAAACAGCTCTGCATTTCCCTTTTATAGTTCAAGTAAATGCTTGTCATATTGTGATGGATTTATAATGCAATATAAACAGAAATGTGATAAAATCCATAATTAAAAATTACTCTGCAGGGGGAAGACTTATCACTTTGCAAATTAGGAATTTGCTTAAGCCATAAACCGTTTAAAACTGTAAAACATCTTTAGTGCAAAGTAAATAAGATGTATTTTGATATATTGTTTCAATGTTTGTTTTATACTTCTAGTGTATATTTCTAAAGATGAATATGAAACCAAGAACTGTATCCCTTTCTTAACCTCAAGTTATTTGCTTTTGAATATAGTTAGAAATTCAGTACAATTAAAAAAGGTAAGCTAGAATGCCCATTCTGTTGTTCACAATTCTTCCATGCACTGTTACATTATGATGTCCTCTGTCTCATCTGCTTTAAGCAGTCTAAGTCCTCCCTTTACAGGTGTACCAACTTTTATCTACCTATTTTCATCAGCCCTGTTTCGTTATGGACACATAGGACATTTTGCTAAATGATTTGTACTAATAAAATGGCTGAATTAACCAATGGCCACACTAAGCCCCCACTATTCGAATTTGTATATCAATTGGTGAAAGATTGAAGTTTTTATTAGTACCAGTGTTATGCTCTCCTCTTTTAAATAGCTTGCATTTAAAGGCCACGGAATTTTTAATGGGTATTTTGTTTATGAACCCAAAGCTTCATAGCAAGTGACAGTTTTTGATTACATGATTACCACATAAGAACAGTCCCATGCTGTTCACAACTAAAAGCCTGCACTTGCCTAATGTGAAAATCTGAAATTATACATGGAGAGAAAGGTTCTTTATTTAAAACATATTCAGCAGTGAACTGTTTTTTAACCTCCATAGGATTTAAAAAACAGAAGCTGGAAATAAAACAAGTACCTGTGAAGTGTCTGTAATTTGAAGATGGAATATAGACTGTACCTACTGCAATATGACTGTCAGGACTATTACAACCAATTCATGCAAATAAATTTGTCTTTACTCTTATTTTTACCTTTTCACTTCCCATTTGTATTTTTAGTCGTGCTCAGATCTGTTACAACCCCATATTCTCAGGGCAGTGACTGTATTCTTTACATAGAGCTGAATATGGTTTAAGTACTAATCGTACCTGCAATATGAATAATAAACAGTAATAATAATTATACCTTATAATTGAATGTGAAAAAGGTTGTGAACTCAATCCAGTTTCCATTCATGCCGAAATTTAAATAAAACTCGGAAGAAAAGTAGGTATGAGGCCTCTTTGTGAGGATACAATTGTGAAAGTTAGTCCCCAAATACTGTAATTATTACTGATATGAAAAAGGTTATGTCTAAGTATAGGATTTAATGCTGGGTATCTAATCTATGCTAGTTTTCCTTAAGGGCAGCTGGCAAATAAGGACATCATTGAATGGTATTGTGGGACTATACCATATAGAATCACAGAATCACAGAATGGTCAATGTTGGAAATAACCTCTAGAGATCATCTAGTCTGACCCTCCTGCTAAAGCAGGTTCACCTACAGCAAGTTGCACAGGAACATCAAGATGGGTTTTGAATATCTCCAGAGAAGGAGATTTCCACAACCTCTTGGGGCAGCCCGTTCCAGTGCTCTGATGCCCTCACAGTAAAGAAGATTTTCCTCCTGTTTAGGTGGAACTTCCCATGTTCCACTTTGTGGCCATTGCCCCTTGTCCTGTCACTGGGCACCACTGAAAAGGGTCTGGCTCCATCCTCCTGACACCCACCATTTAGATCTTTATAGCATTGATAAGATCCCCTCTAAGTCTTCTGTTCTCCAGCCTAAACAGATCCAGGTCTCTCGGCCTTTCATCATGAGAGAGATCCTCCAGTCCCCTAACCATCTTCACTGTCCTCTTTCAAGTAAGTCCTTGTCTTTCTTGAGCTGGGAGCCCAGAACTGGTCACAGTACTCCAGATGTGGCCTCACTAGGGCAGAGTAAAGAGGGAGGATAACCTCCCTCAACTTTCTGGTCACACTCTTCTTAATGCACCCCAGGATACCTTTAGCTTTCTTGGCCATGAGGGCACATTGCTGGCTCATGGTTAACTTCTTGTCCACCACGACTTCCACGTCCTTCTCTGAAGAGCTGCTTTCCAGCTGGTCAACCCCTAACCTGTACTACAGGGGTGCAGAGATTATTCCTCCCTAAGTGCAGGTCTCTACACTTGCCTTTGTTAGACTTCATTATGTTCCTCTCTGCCCAGTTTTCCAGCCTGTCCTGGACTTGCTGAATGGCAGCACAGCCTTTTGGTGTATCAGCCACTCCCACTTTTGTGTCATCTGAAAACTTGCTGAATGCATATTCTGTCCCCTCATCCAGGTCATTGATGAATATGTTGAACAAGACTGGATCCAGTACTGACCCCTGGGGAATATCGCACCACAGTCCTCCAAATAGACTCTGCACTGCTGATCACAAACCTCTGAGCTCTGCCATTCAGCCAGTTCTCAATCCATCTCACTGCCTGCTCCTCCAGCGCACATTTCCTAAGCTTACTCACAAGGATGACAAGGAGACAAGTGTCAAAAGCCTTGCTGAAATTGAGGTAGATAGTATCCACCAATATGCCACCATAGAAGGCTATCAGATAGGTCAAGCACGACTTCCTATTGGTGAATCCATTTTGACCACTCCTGATAACCTTCTTTTCCTCCAGATGCTTGGAGATGACAGCCAGTATGAGCTGTTCCGTCACCTTTCCAGGGATAGAGGCGAGGCTGACTGGTCTATAGTTTCTTGGGTCCTCCTTCTTGCTCTTTTGGAAGACTGGAATGGCATTGGCTTTTCTCCAGTCCTCAGGTATGTTCAGTCATGTTCCATGACCTTCCAAATATGATGAAGAGTGGCTTAGCAATAACATCTACCAACTCTCTCAGCACTCGTGGGTGCATCCCATTGGGGCCCAAGGATTTGTGGGTGTCCAGTGTGCCTAAATGATCTCTAACCCGATCCGCCTTGTTCAAGGGACAGTCTTCCTTTCTCTCTTTCCTCTTGGGTCTGGGATTCTTGAGGGCTGGTCTTAGCAGCAAAGACTGAAATAAAGAAGGCACTGAGTAACTCTGCCTTTTCTGTGTCCTCCATCACCAAGGCATCCACATCATCAAATGGGCCCTCATTTTCCCTAGTCTTCCTTTTGCTATTGATGTACTTGAAAAAGCCCTTCTTGTTGTCATTGACATCCCTTGCCAAATTTAATTCCGAGTTGGCCTTAACCTTCCTTGTTGCATGCCTGCATACTCTGACAACAGTTTTATATTCCTCCCAATTGGCTAATCCCTTTTTCCACATTTTGTAAACTTCCTTCTTCCATTTGAATTTCTCCAGCAACTCTTTGCTCATCCTTGAAGGTCTCCTGTCTCCTTTGCTTGATTTCTTAGTCTTAGGTATCCACCAATCTTGAGCTTGAAGGAAGTGGTGCTTGACTGTTAACCAGCTGTCTTAACTCTTGTACTTTCTAGAGTACTACTCATGGGATTCCTCCAAACAGGTCTTTGATGAGGCTAAAGCTAGCTCTTCTGAAGTCCAGGGTTGCAATCCTACTTACTGCGCTGCTCCTACCATGCAGGATCCTAAATTCTACCATCTCATGGTCACTGCAGCCAAGGCTTTCCCCATCCTTCACATCTCCAACCATTCCTTCTTTCTTTATTAGTACAAGGTCTAGCAGCACACCTCTTCTTGTTGGTTTCTCCACTACCTGTGTCAAAAAGTTATCATCAGTGCTTTGCAGGAACCTCGTGGACTGTGTGTGCCTAGTTGTGTTGCCTTTGCAGCAAAATATTAGAGCAGCTGAAGTCCCCTAAGAGAAGCAGCTTTTGTGATTGTGAAGCTACTTCTCACTGCCTGTAGAAGGCCTTGTCGACCTCTTATTCCTGATCAGGTGGCCTGTAATAAACACCTACAACAGTGTTAGCCTGGCCCTTAATTCTAACCTATAAGCTCTCAACTCATTCTTCATCCACCCCTAGGGAAAGCTTGATACATTCCAGTCGCTCCCTCACATACAGAGCAACTCCACCACCTCACCTTGCCATCCTGTCTTTCCTAAAAAGTACATAGCCATCCATGACAGCATTCCAGTCACGTGAGCTATCCCACCATGTGTCTGTAAATGCAATGAGATCATGGCCCTGCAACCACACACAGATATCTAGTTCTTCCTGTTTATTCCTCATGCTGCCTGCATCAGTATACAAGCATTTCAGAGAGGTAATTGTGCATGCAGGTTTCCCTGGAGGAGTGGAGAAGGGTACACCATAACCATACACACCTTTGAGGTGGTTGGCCTTCTGGCTCTCACCTTGAGAAGCAGTTAAGCAATATTTGTCACTGCCCTGTTTTTTCTCACTTATTCCCCAGTTGGATGCAATGGCATAAGCATTGTCATTTTGGACACCCTCCCACCCCGAGTCCTTCAGTTTAAAGCAAACCTCACCAAGTTGGCCAGTCTTCTGCCCAGGATTCCCTTTCGTCTTCTAGACAGGTGGATTTCGTCTATCTCTAACAGGATGTAGCCATTAAGAGTGTCCCATTGTCATAAAAGCCAAAACCCTCATGATGGCACCAGCCACATAGACAGAAATCAATATGTATTATACATCTATTTCTGACTGCCCCCTTTCCTCCAATTGGTAAAATGGAAGAAAATATAAATTGAGCACCAATATTTTTTACTTGAACCCCCAGGACTTTATAGTCTTCCTTGATTCTGCCCAGGTTCTGGCTTGCATTGTCATTCATACCCACGTGAAAGGATGACAGTGGATAGTAGTCTGTGCTCTTGACAAGTTGACGCCCTCTCAGCAACATCTCGAATCTTAACTCGCAGAACGCCGCATACCTCTCACGTCTTCCTGTCAGGCCAAGAGGTGGATGCCTCAGTGCCCTTACACAGAGAGTTATGCACTACAAGCCACTGTCGTTTGTTTTTATGGTATCTGTTGTGGGCTGCTGGTACAATTTCTCCATACAGACCTTGCTAGTGGATGTCTACAGGTATTAAATCTTCCTGTTTGTTTGTGGTTGCAATGTTGGAGGGTGGACACTGAAGCAGGGTCCTGCTTTTGTGGGTGACCAGGGTCCAAGGTGCCTCATTGTCAGTTGCATCTGCTATAGATGGTTATGAATTCATCTATCCATCTCCATCTCATCTCCTCTAATACTGCACAGCTTCATAACTGTTTCTTGCAACTCAGCCACCTGACGTAACAGATCATCAACCTGGGTGCACCTTATACAGGTACTTACCTTTTCACCAGAGGAATAGTCCAGGCACTTGCTGCAACTTACTGCCTGTACTGAAATCTCCTTCTTTACCGCTTCTGTCCAGGTGGATGCATCAGACGTCTCAGGGACTTTATCTTATCTTCAGGCACTTTTACCTTACACTACTACTATTATAAAGATTATATACGTATTTTATACAAACCAGTTGTCCCTGGTGACTGGAAAAGGGGAAACATTGTGCCTATTTTTAAAAGGAGGACCCTGGGAATTACCGACCTGTCAGTCTCACCTCTGTGCCTGGGAAGATCATAGAAGCTATGCTAAGGCACATTCGAGACAGCCAGCATGACTTCAACAAGAGGAAGTCCTGCTGGACCAACACGTTATATTTTCAGGTTTTTCAGATAATTTTTCTCCCCTTGCCAACATGGGAACTGGTGGGAGCAGGGCCCGGCCAGACCGCTGTGAGTTCTGGGGGTTAAGGGATCCTGGCCTAGGGGAAGACAGGCATGCATAGTTATGTTACGTAATGATGCAACTGTATGTAAATCACTAACCAATCAGAAGTCATGGGTTGTACTTGGCAAATGAGTTACTATGTATAAATAAAGCACGTGGGAATGTTGTGTGTGCTAACTTTGTGAATATACTGCCTAACTCCCATCTCTGCACAGGAATGCAATAAACAATGTCTTGTTTCAGTATGTGAGACTTGGTTATTGCACACCGGCTCTGTTTGTGAGAAAACAGATGGAGATCGGTGATGAGTGGTGTCTCTCAGGGGTCCATATTTGGACCAGTACCATTTAATATCTTCATCAATAACACAGCAAGATTGAATGCACCCTCAGCAAGTTTGCAGATGACACCTAGTTGAGTGGTGGCATTAACACATCTACTCCACTCTGGTGAAACCCCACCTGGAGTACTGCATCCAGCTCTGGAGCCCTAGTACAGGAAAAACATGGACCTGTTGGAGCATGTCCAGAGGAGGGCCTCAAAAGTTATCAGAGGGTTGGAACACCTCTGTTATGAAGAAAGCCTGAGAGAGTTGGGGTTGTTCAGCCTGGAGAAGAGAAGGCTCCAGGAATACCTTATTGCAGCTTTTCAATACTTCAAGGGGGCCTACAAGAAAGATGAGGACAAACTTTTTAGCAGGGCCTTTTGCGATGGGATAAGGGATAATGGTTTTAAACTAAAACCAGATTAGATTTATACTAGATATAAGGAAGACATTTTTTACAATGAGGGTGAAGAAACACTGGAACAGGTTGCCCATAAAGGGGGTAGAAACCTTATCACTGGAAACATTCAAGGTCCGGTTAGACAGGGCTCTGAGCAACCTGATGTAATTGAATACATCCCTGCCCACTGCCACTGGTTGGACTAGATGATAAGTACATTCTAACCCAAACCATTCCATGATTCTATGAAATTGGCAGTTACATATTTCTCAAAATGCTAAATGTTGTTATGTACAGTAAATATTTATGCACATCAAATATTTAAACTTGTAATTTGTCCACAACTGTGCTCTTCAGTAACCCATTGAAGAAACTTCATTTTCCATTCATCAGAAACAATAATTACAATCATATATAAAATTATACATATTCAAATGAGTGCTGATAAGCATAAACTTCCTGGAACTTCAGGGTTCTAAGTTACAATCAGAACAATTTATTTATTTGAATTTATCTCAAGCACTTTTCTAATGGCATGTATCATGCACACTGCATATATGTATGCAAGGCATTGAATATATGTATTTTGTAAGTGTAAAGCAGTTTTCAGTAATGGATTATACATCAGACCAGATTTCTAAATCTCTGAACAGAGATTGTTAAGCAATTATCTCTGAACAAGCAGAGAAATGGCGACTACTTAGCAGCAATTGTGTTCAGTTTTAAAATAGTATGCTGCTGATACAACGTAGACGAAGTATGTGTTTCTCACTTGGCTGTATTGGATAGCTGAAGAAACATGCTAAACACAAGATTGTCACTAGTCTATAGTATTTTACAGAGAGTTCCAACAGGAGGCAGAGTATTTCTGCAACTGAAATTAATAAGCTAAAAACTGGGTAGTTACTTGAGCTTGTGTATCCACGTCATTAATCATCAAAATCTCTGATTTTAGTCTTCCTGATTCCCAACTCTTTGAACAACTGTTCTAAAACACTTCTTTTTTTAAATTATATGTCTTTGCCCCCTACTGTTTCCCCTCAGATATCATCCTGCCCAAATTCAGAATCCAGACTCCTGCAGATTAAAGGACAGAAACATGTATGTATTCATAAGCATGCACGTAGGCAAGCAAACAAAATGTGGAGAAACAAGAAATAAATGTGCAGTTCAGCATTTTATTTGGTAATCAAGGAAAGCAATAGCAGCTAAGCAACATGAGATGATATGTGACTATTTTTTGTAAAAGATTTTTGAGGGGATTTGGGGCTTTCCTTCAAAAAGTTTAGTCCTATTTTAATTCTTTTTAAAAAATAAACCACAATAAAGTATTTTTAATCAATATAAATGTATTTATAGTAAAAAAAAATCTAGCCATTATCATTAAGTGGCATTATTATTAGTTTCTTGGCTGTGGGACTATGTACAGTAGCATTTCTGGTTATTCTAGAACAGATGTGTTAACCAGAACACAGACATCGTTGCTCCTTGCAAAACAAACAAAAGGATGAAGACTGTATGCTTTTCAAGGTGAGCAAAATCTCAGACAAAGGCACTACAAGGTAAGTTGCATAATTATACAAAGAAATGGGAAGTTCTGGCAGTCACAGAGCTTTCTCTTAAAAATCACACAGTCGAGTTTTAGACTGATCCATTGAATCGCCCTTATCTTTAAAGTGAACGGTTACTAGATCTGTGTAGATGCAGTCTACACCTGCCAAGCCAAGGGAAGAACAAGGCAGGCAGAACACCTTACAAAAGTAATGGTACTTGCCTGAACAGTAACCAGTGAATTGTAGCTTCACCTCACTGTCACAGAAAACCTTTGTCCTATGACTGCCGATCAGTAGAGTTTGTGTTCTTGTGAGGAAGGAAAAAAGAGGAAGCATGATAAGGAAGAGGGAAAATGAACATTTGGTCTGAGAAACTGGAACTGAGCAGGCTCTTATGACAAGAGCTAGACTTAATCTTACTGAAACCAGCAAGTTTAAGGCTTATTTTTCATTTAAGGTAGTTGCCTAGTTTGTTAAGTAAGTGTATCTATGTAAAACAAGAACAAGTGAATGCCACTGATCAAAATAAATGCTCTGGGTGGGAGGCTTTAGGTGGGTATTTTTCCAGAAAATGATACCCCCGCGAAGTCACAGAGGCAGAGATGAAAAACTTGGGGCAGCCTGAAGAAGTCCATACCCCAAAACCAGCTTTCACCCCTTGGCACTTCTGCATTCTTTCAAGTGAGGCAGAGCCACACCAGCTGTTCAGGGTTACAGCTCTGGCTTCTCTTAAATAGTACATGATGAACAATTGCAACCTGGAGATGATGCGATCTTGCTTTTCTACAGGCCCCTGTTATGGCATCCTCACTAATGTCAGATCAAGACTAAAGGATGGCCATACAGAACAAAGTTAAGAAATATTAGCAGATGTACACAACACATAATAAATATGCTGCTTTGTAAACATGCTTGAACAATGTGTCATTCTGGTTCTTCCCATTGCAGAAAGGATACAGCTGAAAAAGGCCAGAGAAGCTAACAACGATTACTAAAGAGTGACTAAGTGGTTGAAGATTCTTCAGCATACAAAAGGGTGTCAAGGAGTAATAAGACAGAGACCCATAAAATGAGTAGCGTGGACACCATGAGGGGCCATAGTCTCTCTCAGTGTGAGAAAAAAAAGGTTATAAAATTAAATTATTCATGGGTAGGTTTTAAAAAAAATCTATTCCTTCACAAAATACACAACTGAGCCAGAAATATCTCTGACAACTTTAGTGCTTTGTGCATGATATAACTTCCTGTAATCTGAAGAGGCAACCAGACACGTTCATGGAAAAGACATTAATAAGAAGGGAAATAATAATCATAGAATCATAGAATGGTTTGTGTTGGAGGAGACCTTAAAGATCGCCCTTAAAGATCTGCATGTCGTGGGCAATGACACCTCCCACCAGACCAGGCTGCTCAAAGCCCCATCCAGCCTGGCCTTGAACACTTCCAGGGAGTGGGCATCCACAGCTTCCCTGGGCAACCCGTGTCTGTGTCTCACTACCTCACTTCATTCTTCTCATCATGAAGAATTTCTTCCTAATGTGCAATCTAAATCTTCTCCTTTCCAATTTAAAGCCATTCCCCCTCGTCCTTCCCTTCCACAAAAAGTCCCTGCAAGATAAATTGTTGGAGAAGAGAAAATATTATGCACAGCCGGCTGAAGGCAACACCCTGCTGCCTTTATCCCCACGATTTTGCCAAGCTTCTGCTGTTGGTTTGCTCTCCCCTCCCCATGATGCCACCTGAGCTCCCCCCCTCAGGGACATCAGCCCTGGGCCTGCCTTCCCTGCTGCCCCTTGTAAATTCAGTCCTGGGCTGCAGACTCAACTTGCCTAAGAATTGCCAAGGGAGAGCGCAGAACCCCAGGGTGGGCTCAAGTGGCACAAGTTTGGGTTCTGGCTGTGGGAAGCCCTCAACTACTGGGCAAGAAACACAGTCCGGGTTGGGCTGGGCTGATACAAGAAGGGGTTAATATTACAAAAAGTGAAATATTTTGATTTGAGATAAAGTAGAATTAGTTTTCTAATTAATTTTTGTCTGGGTGGCAGTGTTTTTTGGAAGTTAGACAGAATGTCCCTCTGATAGCATCTTTTCCTAATAGCATGTTTTTTTCAAACACTGATTTTCCAGGCACTGTTCAGAGAGAAATGATAACATCTTGTGTTAAGTACGGTCTGTGCTGAATACGTGTCTCCTCCTGTAATCACCTCTGTTTGCAGTCTTTCCCTATCTAAAATGCAAGATCAGACAGAGAGCTGGCTCCAAATCTCCGATGAGCAGTTCCTAATAACATTAAAATCAGTCCTTGGAAAGTAACAGAATATGCATAAGATTTCTGGGAAAATTTACCCATATGCATCTAAGTGGGAAATACATTCTGTCCCCAGCTCTTGTCTCGTTACGCATGATTGATGGAAATCATTCCCTCATGCGCTCAGCGCTGAAATAAAGGATGCTGCTTTCTAAATCTCCAAAACAAGTCTTAGAGTGCTTATTTGCCGGCGTTTTCGGGTCCCCGACAGAGGGCAGGGAGCGGAACGGGACGGGACAGAAGTTGCCTCTCGACCCCAACCCGCTCAACCCGCAGCGGACACAGCTCCTCCGTCGTTACCCGCCCTCACCGGCTGCCGGGGGGCGAGGCTGTAACGGCAGGGCGGGGCGAGGGGCGGGGCGAATCGGTAACGGCGGGGCGAGGGGCGAGGGGCGAGGCGAGGGGCGAGGCGAGGGGCGGGGCGAGGCGAGGGGCGGGGCGGGGCGAGGGGCCTGCGCGGGGTACCTGTCGGCCGGGCCGCGGCGCGGGCGCCCATGAAATAGGGACGGAGCGGTGAGGAGAAGAGCAGGGATGGCGCTGACGGCGGGGAGGCGGCGGCAGGACCTGGACAACGTGAGCGGGGCTGGGGCGAGTGGTCAGGCCGTCGGCAGTGGTGGGCGCTGCTTGGTGCGGGGAGCGCCTCGCTTTGCGTTTCCTCTTTCTCTTCCACTTCGCCGCCGCTTTCTTTACTGAGCGCCGAAGGTCTGGAGGAGACTGAGGGGGGACCTCATAACAGTTTACCACTGCCTCACAAGGGAAGGAGGAGGAACAGAGATCTCTTCTCTCTGGTGACCAATGATAGGATTCGGCAGGAAGATGTGCCGTGGGGGTTTAGGTTGGACATTGGGAAAAGGCTTTTCACCCGGAGGGTGGTGGAGCACTGGACAGGCTTCCCGGGGAAGCAGTCACGGCGCCAGGCCTGACAGTATTCCAGAAGCATTTGGCCAGTGCCCTCAGACACACGGTGTGAATGCTGGGGCTGTCCTGTGCAGGGACAGCAGTTGGACTCGATGATCTTTGGGGGACCCTGCCAGCCCGGTCATTCTGTGGTTCTGCTTCTTCCGGGGCAGCCGCCGACCCAGGCGTCTCGTCCGTGGCCGTTTGGGAAGCAAGGAGCCCGCCAGGCCCCCCCCCCCCCCCCCCCCCCCCCCCGGCCCCGTGCTGCCCGTTCCCGGCCGTGCTGGGCTTACCCGGCATATGCCCCCGAGTATGGGTATCTTTGGTGGGGGTTTGGTTTTAATCGAGATTAATTTAATCGGGGTTGGTTGCTCGTGTTGCTAGTTGAGGTCTTCTGGGTTATTTTTTTCCATGGGTGTAACCTTTGGTTCACGTGCTGCGCGCCGGCGTGATTGAGGCGTTTTTCTGTTTGTTTGGGTGTTTCCTGCTTCCCCCAGCGGGGCAGGGCTGGCTGGCTGTGGTTCTGCCTGCTTCGGCCTGCCCTCCTCCTGGCGCTGGGCTGCTGCGGAGCTGGTCACGTGCTGGCAGTGGATCGGGCAGTCGAAAGGCTTGAAGCCTTAACTTATGCTTGTGGTAACACTGGTGCTGGGCAGAGGGCCCATTTTTTAAGGCATTTGGCTTTTTATAGCTGTGGCTTTAGCTCATCTTAGTTAAATTAAGTCTCTGTTTGATCTAACTAAGACGCTTGGTAGATTTCCTTAATGTCAGACTGACTACATGGCATCATCATTGTGCCAGGGGAGGTTTAGGTTGGATATTAGGAAAATGTTCTTCTCTCACAGGGTGGTGAAGCACTGGAACAGCTTCCCGGGGAGGGAGTCACAGTGCCAAGCCTGACAATACTCAGGAAGCATTTGGACAATGCACTCAGACACATGGTGTGAATGTTGGGATTGTCCTGTGTAGGGATAGGAGTTGTACTCGATGATCCCTGTGGGTCCCTTCCGACTCAGGTCATTCTGTGTGATTGTGTGATCATCTCTCTTGCTTTAGTTCACCCCACTCCACTTTTACTGTCATATCAACTCACGGAGGTTATGTCACTCTATGCTTCCTAATGCTAGCTTCAAAGATAGATTGTAGCTGGTCTCACAGTAAGTACATGGTCAGATGTGTTCTGATGAAGCTTTGTCTGTGAAAGAATGTGCTGTTCTGTCATGATATTGCAGAAATGATGAACTCACATGTTCCTATGAGACGAAGGATGTTGTTCTAAGGAGGATCATTATCTTTGTGGGAGGTGTGAACTGTTGACTCTGCTATTAATTCTGTGTTGAGGAAGAATGAAGCAAGTTGTCTTGATTGCCTGAGTGCTGGTCCTGCGGAGTTAACTTTAAGAGCTTAAAATTATACCTGGTCCCTGAAAACGGGGGATGAGGGACAAAGGGTGATATAAGAGGAGCGCCTTAGATAAACCTTTAAGTCTGCAGTAAAAGGTCATTTCACCAGGCAAGTATTTCAGCAAGGCTTGTTTATAGTCAAAGGCTAGGCAAACTAGAATGTGTCAGATAGGTGAGGGAGGCCTGTTCACACTCTTCTATGGCTGGACAAGAGGTGGCATTCACAGTGCTAAACCAAAGCTCATTGCTGACTTACTTAACTCTTGATGACTGGTTCCTTCACTGCAGACAGCTGTCTATAGGTGAAATAACACTGGGGAGCCAATCCACATTGTCCCAGTTAATATGAAGTGTGACGTGGCTCTAATCCTAAACTTCTTGGACTCTTGTGCAAGTATCTAGAAGAATGACATACCTCAGTTTACAAACAGTAAATATCCCATTGAACCCTGCTAGTCAGAAATCTGGAGTGGAATGTGGTCTGCTCTTGTCTTGTTCTTCTGGGCTGTGTTTGGTATCGCTCAGGAGAGCTGTCAAAACTTGATTGGTAATCTTGAGTTCCTTTATCTTCTGATGGGTGACTTGAACAGTGTGAGCATTCATAGTGGCTGTATATGTTCAGCTTAAGATGTATTGAATGACCATGTCCTAGTCTGGGAGCAGCAGAGATGCATAGCACTGGGGCAAGTGTCTTGTCCCCAAGGAAAGTTTTTTCCCATTCTTAATTTTACCTTTTAGTTGGCGAAAAATAAAGTAAAAGGTATTTCTGGAAATTTCCCTCACCAGAATAGCTGAGCTGAATGTGAAGTCAAAGCTCCAATACTAGGTTGCCACCATGACAGGTAAGGGCCATATGCTCTCCAGTGAAGGTAGAGAACCCAGCACTTGGTAGCATCTTCTTCCCTGTGTGAACTGCTGTACAGGTATTTTGACATGTCCGTAATGTCAGTGGCTGAATCACCTGAAACTGTTACTAGTACACTGCAGTTTTATTGGCTCTCACTGTAGTTGGACAGAAGTAAGAGTGATCAAGGTTTTTTACAGTACTTGTCTAAAATATGTGAGAGACTTTGTCACTCTTTCCTCCTATTCACATAAACATAGGAGTACCTGTGGCCTCTCAGGAGTGATGCTCAAATATTTCTAATATATTTTAAAGACTAAAGCTTCTGAAGACTCATCGGTGATGCTGAGAGGTAGGTTAGTGTTGGATTCCTCAGGGACTGGGTTCTTACATAAACATGTGACAAAAGTTTACCTAGAATTTAAGAGCTTGTCTCAAGATACTAACCTATTTTTTTTTCTTAAGGCTTGATTTGCTAACAGGGAATTGCTAAAACTTTGTACTTTACTTTTAGAGCTTATCTGTTACTTCTCTTTGACCTTCCTTCCCTTCTGTTCCAGGGTTCGTTGGAAATAACACAGAGTTTGGAAGATGATCCTCTATTGGATGCGCCACTTATTTCATCTCATACATTGCATTCCCAACTGAGGCCAATATTTCATGCTATCCCAGCAGTTTTCCTTGCCAATTTTCTGTTGCTAATACACGTAAGTTTTTAAGGAACGTGATTTCTTTCTGAAAATTTGCTGTTTATTCTGAATTTGTACTGTTCAGGTGAACAGAATTCTCCTGAGATTTGTATATGCTGTTCTTTCAAAACAGTGAAGCCTTATTTGCCAATGAATTTTGATAATGTATATACTACACAATGTTTGCTGTGTTCTCCTGATTGTTTGTCAGTGCTATCATGCTGCAACACATCTTATTTGGAAAAAAAGCCTTTTAAGTCTTGGTTCTTCTGTGCTGTTGAAAATATACTTTTAAAAAAATTATTGCTGTAGAAGTGCATGGACTAGTTACAGAGGGCTGAGGTGACTTTGATGCTCTGCCTTCTGGAGGCTGAACTTAATTACACAGGAAAGACAAGGTATGTCTTACGATAACTAAACCAGTAAAAGTGGACTTGCTCCAGGAGTTTTGCAGGATAGTGAATGAAGAGGCAAAGGAATCCAAATGTTACTTCCTGCTCTGACTTACAGAGGTTAGGGGTGAAAAGCACAGATGAAGGGCAGATCTTGCACCTAAAAGCATGAAGGACTTTTTGAGGCTGGTAGACAGAAGCAGAGACGCTCCCGAGCTTATCCTTGATAAGCTGAAGAGAGCTATTGTTGCTTGTGAGCACGTGGAAACCAAACACAAAGAAGGATGGATAAAGAGCTCTGATACTGAGATCTAATTGCAAAGGTACTTCCATTATGCCATCAAAACTGACCTGAAGATAGTATGTGTGTAAAGCCAGAGAGTGCACAAGACATATGTGTTTATGGCTCTAGATATTTTAGAGCTTCATTTGATCTCAAAATACTATGCCCAGTGCTCTGCAAAACATATTCTCTTCCAGAACTTTAAAAGCATGTACCAGAGCCCAAGGTCTGTCTTTGGGCAGTTGTATAAAGCTGTTCAAACAATGTGACCTGGATTTCTAATTTTAGAAGTAAAAGTTTTGTGGGCCTATTAGTAATATCAAGGAATGTCCCTCTGTCTATCAAGTAGACTTAGGAAAAGGTGGACACTTTTATGATAGTAGAGCAGTAAATGTTTTCCTACCTAGCCTTAGGGCCTTACTGCCATAACTGATGTAGCCAAATGTCAGTCATCCAGATTCTAGGAAACTGCTGCCTCTTCTGTCCCCCATTACTTCCATTTTCCTTCAAGTGGAGAGGTGAAGAGAGAAAACTACTGAGGCCTCTATGAACACATACACTTTTCCTGGTGAAGTCTTCCTGCTATTGCTTATTGCAGTAGCCAGTTGCTTGGAGCAAAATGGAAAAGTATCCTTTTCTGTTGGTTAAATACAGCATTATAATTGCCACATTATGGTGCGTGCTGTCTCTTGCTGAAAAGATGGATGGGAAAAACAAGCTTATTGGATTTCCTTCCCTTCTGCAAGTGTGCACCAACCTTGTGGAACATGGAGACACTAGGTTAGCTTCTGATGCACAGCCTAGCAAAGGGGCAAGTCAAGCCATCATATTACTATGTGGTAGAATTGTAATGCATCTCTAAAATAATTCCTATGTAACTTGGAATATTTCCTCTCCATTCTTCTGTGCCAAGAAATTGTGTTAGGCAGCAAATAGTTGCTTCGGTACAGCTGCTTAGTTAAATACAATTTTGGAATATGTGGGTAGGATATGCTGGAGTAGTGGGACTGCATCTTTGATTGGCTTTCCTTTTGCCAAGCCTTGCTTTCCTGCAGGCTTCTTGCTACGATTATGAAACTCTGGAGAGCAGTTTCAAGTGTACAGGCTAGAAATAAACTCCTTTGTATTAGCCCTGTCTTTCCTCTATCGCCTCTGTGTATGAACATACATAAAATTGAACTTAAATACTACTCCTTATAAGAATACTTTCTGTATATAGAAATCCCCTGTACTAGGGTGAAGCACCTGGTGGACTACCCTAAAATGTAAGGACAGTCTTTAATGAATGCACTCGTAATGTTAGCCACCTGTTTCCTTGTATACACTGCTGTAGTAGCTTATTAGAGCAGCAATGCTAGGCCATTCCTGCTTGTCTTGGTTTAATATAGTAATTTTTTGTACTGAAGCATAGTCCTAACACCTGATGAACATAGAACTAGATGTGTTACTCTCTAAAAAGGAAGCAAATGAAACAGTAAAGAGACTAAATAAGAATAATTCATCTAACCAGTATTTTAACTTTAAGAAAAGAAAGAGGTAACATAATAGATAAAACAAATGTTTTGTTGATAACCCTCCTTCTTGTTTCACTTCTTAATCTAGCTACTTAACCCATCTTAAAATAATTTGGGATTTAATATGCCTCTGAAATAGTGGTCTTACGGATAATATAAGACACATTACTTCTTTTTCCCCTCCCACCTTCTACCCTGCCTCTCCTCTATATTAGTCTCTTAGGTATTGATGATTGTGTAAACATTATTCCCCCTTCTTTCTCCCACCAATTACTCTATTCACAACTAGAGCAAGGTAAGGGCATTTCATATGAAGAGCAATTAAGTGTTTTTGAAAGGTTAATTTCTGTGAAGTTGCTTGACAAATGACAAAAATACATAAAATAAGTTCAAGGGAGGGGGAAGGGGGCAGTGTGCTCTTAGATATTCATAGAGTTAAGTATGGACATGAAGGTGGCAAATGAAGATCAGACACTTTCCTCCATCTTCAGTTCTGACGTGGTGTGTCTATCAGTTATGAGATGTAGAACACTGGACACCTAAGTGTATTAGAGGTATTAGACTTCTGCAGAATTGAGGCTAATTGATACAGAAGTAAATTGAGAGCCTCTATACTGGTGGGAGTTGTTTTTGTTTTCAGTTCCACTTTAAAATATTCCTGTTCTGTAGTATGAACCAGAATGATCAAGTACCATATTTTCTTATTCTCTGAACAGAAACAGTATTTTCCATGACAAAAAATATTTTATAAATATTAAAAAACCCTGTGTGCTTACTTACACACCAGATAGTATGCACCCATGACCCTACTTTCTAGTTGGCCAAAAGATTGCAGATGGTCAATGCTAATCCTGAAAATCTGGAGAAAAGTATAGAAAGCAGGATAAATTATGGCATGATGGCCTTAGTCTGAAAATATAAGTGTATATATAATCTCATTGTAGTCTGGTCATTCTTTTCATTCATTCTTTTCTCATGTTATAACCTGGAGATTACCTTTAATTGATTTAGAAGAGGGTTGATTTTCAATTATGAAATTTCAATTTAAAGAAATGTAGACTGTACCAATAAGATACAAGGCTGTCCTGCAGCACAGGAAGAAGTGTAATTAAATGAGTGTAAGAGACGTGATTTTTTTTTTAAGGAGAACTTGATTTATATTCCCTTAAAGTAAAAAGACATAGTAAAGAGGGTTCAGTAATAAGAGAAATTCACAAGAGACTTGGGGTACAGTGAAATTGGTTTAGAGGAAATTCTTGGAAGAGTAGTGATTCTCAGCTCTGTTCAGCTGGAGACTGGCTGCCCTCCTAGAAGACAGTCTGACTCCTCAGCAATTTCAGTCATGAGTATGTTCCTAGAATGACATGCAGTCATTGTAATAAGTGTCTAATGCTTTATACATTACCTCAACTCTAATAAAATCAATTCAAAAAGTAATACGTAATGAATAAATGACAGAAGCTTTTCTTTTTTTATAGTTAAATGTTGACTTTAAGAGTTTTCATCTTTTTCCCTTCCAGGTTGCTTTTGTTGTTCTAGCGTTTTTAGCGGCTATGTTTTGTTCTTACCCCAATCCAAATCAGGACAAGTGCCCTGGAAACTACACTCAGCCACTCAAAGTGCAGACTGTAATAATCACTGCAAAAGTAATTCTGTGGATTCTGCATGTTTGTTTTGAACAATACATCCAGCACCACCATAGTAAAGTCAGAAGCAGGGGTTACTTCTCAATATACCGATCAACAAGACATCTAAAAAGGCTTCCGCTGCTGATACACTCCACAGGTGAAGTGAACTGATTTCCTGCTTTTTATTTTAAAGCTTTGAACTATGACCCAACAAGAGTTAACAGTTTATATACCAATGTATATTATATATTCTGAACTTTTAAAAACATACCTATAAGTGTTTATAAATGATACTTGGTTTAGTCAGATGGACCTCCTGACTGACCTTTCTAGCCTGTCAGATGCATACTGTAAAGAACTGTTTGTAATGGAAGAATGCCCACAAGTGTGAAGTTGAGTAAAACATCTAATCCCATCTAGCTTTAAGATGTAAAAAGTTCAGCCAGTAAGATCTGCATTTGGCTGCTGGTGATCTTGATTGGTGTACTCATTTGTCTAATTGAATATGTGGCAAGACTAGCAGTCCTTCCCAAAAGTATGCTACACTCTTCTTTTCAAGCTCAGCAGTTCCAGTAGAAACAGATGATTTGCCTGTTGCTTGACAGCTGTCTGTCAGTAAAATAAATCTGTGAAATAAGCAATTTTCTGTTCTTCAGTGGGGCTATGCCTAACAGTTCTAAATCTGACTATTTTTTCTACTTTCTATGGGCAAAGGGTGGTTTATGGGAGTGGATTAACTATATATGCCAAGTTATATCAGGCCAGTGAAGCTGAAAAGTGTTGGTACAACTAGCTGGTGTAGCTTTTTCTAACAGAAACTACTTCAACAAATCTAAAATCCACCGAACCTGAGGGGATTTTTCACCTCCCACTAGATCAGGTTGCTCAAAGCCTCACCCAGCCTGGCCTTGAACACCTCCAGGGATGGGTATCCACGAATTTTCTATAATAAATGAAATAGAATTCTCTCTTTTCACCAGCATTGGTGTTGGGTGGTCCTGCTTTATATAAAACGCTAGCTTTCTTTCCGTTCAGTCACTAGCAGAGATAGTCAACTTGATGAACGTGCAGAAATTCAGGCTGTGGCCACTAGATGGAGCTCTGAAGATAAAGAAGTTTGGAGTGCAGTGACAAAATCGGGCTACAGTAGGGGCTACAGCAGGTTTGAGGGTGTTTCAAAAGAGAGGACTGTTTCTGCCCATTGCAATGTAATCTGGAATACTTAGCCCTCTCTTCAGTCTTAGATGGAGTTCACTTCTTCCCCAGCCAGGCTGAACATGTGTAAATTTTCAAGTGCCATCACTAGTGTGCTGTAGACTTTTGATGTAAGTCACCTGTAGTTCAGAAGGTGGCTAGTTCTATTTCTGCGAATTCCCTGCCATGCTAATCCCTGCTGACACTTCTTCCATCCTCACAGTTCAGTTGTATGAAAGAACTATACAGTCCCCTAGCTACATTAATTGTGATAATATGCCTAGAGCTTTGTCCAGACACTAGTTACACAGTATTTCTACAGGGAAGAAAAGAACACTTCACGCTCTATATCAGAGGAGAAAGAAGTTGTATAAAGAATTAAGAATGCTTGTTAGGTCTGTAATTCAATACTTGCTCTCCTTGACTAATTGTGCTCATTTCTGTTATCCTTGCAAGTTATTGTAAGTTTTAAAATAATAGCCAGGCAACTGGAAGCCTATGCAAGTGTCTCCCTGTGTAAGGAAGGTGTTTGGATTTCTTGCTCTGTTAGCCTCATTTAAATATTTAAATCCACCACTTGAAGGAAGACACTCTCTCACTTTCAGCTGTTAGGACTGGAAGGAATTTAATGGTCTCCAAGCAGTTTTGAGGATGGATAGCAGTAACAATGTTAAACTGTTTAAGTTTATGCATGTATATTAGGTATTTCTAGTGTGGTATTCCTGCTCGTCTTTTTAAGTTGGAAAAATCTTTAAGAAAACCCATAATTCTCTCCATTTCAGCATTTGACTGTAATAGTAATGTCATCTTGCTGCTAGCAGTTGTAAGCTTGTATTACCTGTAGGAAAGTAGTGAAAGATGCAAGTAAGGTATGAAATAGAAAAGCATTAGTGAAATGTTGCAGCCTAATGTATTGTCTCATATCCAGTATTTGCAAAGTTATTTAACAATGAAATTGTTAACCCTGTAAAATATAACGATTGCTTTCTAGGTAATGCAGCCCTGCTTTTGATCCTGTCAGTGCAGCATTCCTTTCCTGATCACAGTAAAGTGTACCTGTATCTTATCCTGGGAATCCTGAGCCTGGAGCTGATAAGCTCCCTGACATGCTTGGTGATTTACACAGGTGAGGCAATTTTTGCTTTCTTGAGTGAGACTTACTATAGCTGCTTCTCAGCTGTTTTTGTTTGTTCTCACACTAACTCACTTGGGGTACCCCAAGACATTTAACTGCAAGTATAAATACAGAATTATTCTGTACTTGTAGAACAACCAGGGTAAATAAAAAAAAAAAAAAAAATTGGAGGTTGTCAGGCTTGATTTGGTCTCCAGTTGGTGCTAAATGAAAGCTCTATGCTACTTCAAAGATGTTGATCCAGTGAAGTGGCAATAAATGCTTAAATGTTGCAAAAATGTCCAGTGAACAGGCTTGTCTGTTTAGCAGTCTGTTCTCAAATGCATGCAGCTGTGAAGCAGTAAGAGCTAGCTGGCTTAATCAAACTGCTTCTGGGAGTCATAGGACTTAAATAGCCGATAGTGTGATTCTGCCGTACTCCCCAGGCTCTTTCTCTTTCCCTCGTCCCACACCAGAAGTTTCAGTTCCTCTTGCATTACAATGGAAGACTCCATCTAATGAATGTTAAATAAAAAAACAACATAGCTTTTGGAATGGTGCTAATATTAAGATACTGCTTTATAAAACTGAGGCATTACTTTATACTGTCACTGTTGGCTTGTAAGGTTATCTGCTTTTAGCTTTGGTGTAACATAACAAGACTTGATAAAGCTCATTCCATTAAACTATTGCAGAACTATCTAAAATGTTGATGAAGAAACCCTTCAACCAAATAGTTTTCACTGATCTTATCTTAAAAAAAAATACATGGGTTCATGGCTTGCATTGACTCAGATGAAAATAACTGGGTTTTTTATTTTTAAAAAAAAAACACCACCGAAGGCACAAGGCACTAAAAATGCAATTATTTTTGTTTCCCAAAGAAAACTAGAGATGTTTACTGTGCAGTCCATGTCTCCTTAAATGAAATGTAGTTTTCCTGCTCTTGAGTTAGACTATACTCCTGCTTCTGAGATACTGCTTTCTGATTACTTACAGCTGCAAACGAGAAGATGAGACCTTAGCTAAGTAGCTTCAGTAGCAGTAGTTTATCTGGGGTGGGGGGAACAGAAACCAATAGGCAAAACTTATAGTTTACTCCTGACTTGTAATCAAACGGGAGGAAGGAGATTAGAAATACCTCCTTCAGGACTGAATGAAGCTTAAAGAAAAAGCCATTTTTATGGTGGTAAGTATTTGGGTTAATCTGACTTTGTGATTTCATAATTCATAATTAATCTAGGATGTCTTCTTTTGGAGAAGAAAACTTTGGTATGTTCTTAGTAATGTAATGACACTGAGAAATACTGCTAAGTAGCTTGGTCATGTAGGAAATAAAATCTATTCTTGACTGTCCTGCAACACTAAAATCAAAACGCAACAAGAAATAAGGTCCCAGCTCTAAACTGTGTCCTCTTATTACAACTGGGTGGAGGTCTGAGACCAGCATGGCTCAAATAACTGTCCTCTGGAGGAATAATGGGGAGCACAAGCATGGCAGTCCTACAGAGCTATTCCAAGAATGCTGGAGACCATAATTTCTTTGCATATGTATTCTTACTTTCCTGGGAAACTCAGGGAAATAAGAGATGAATTGCAGAACAGAACCTCAGGAAATCCAGTGAAATGCTGTTTCTTGCACTGAGGCCTCTTGAGGCTCAAAGAGGTACGCTATGTGTCTCTTGGCCTGGCAGAATAGGATAAGCAGCTGCAGGAAAGTTGACCTTTACAGTACGAAGGTCTGACCCTAGACTTCCATAAGAGCTGTCAAACTATCTTTCTGCTTATTTGTCACCAAAAGAGTCATACTTCATAGCTTATACTGTGCCAGTTCCTGTGCCTATAAAATCCATTAACCACCTTATACTAGGAAGTTGTAGGGTGCAATATTTTGCTTTCCAGCTGAAGGAGGACTGAAGGGTCCAGTCAGTCCTGGAACCAAGCTGAAGGAAGGCCAGAGCTTCATTGCTAGGAAGGACTAAGACAGTTCATTTTGGCAACAGCTACCTTACTTCCTCAGCACCCCCAAAACAACAAGCTTGGTGTGCAAAACCAGGTGTAATTTTTATGTAAATTAACAGCTCCCTCATGTTGAAAACCTCTGGTCACCCTAGGCTGCCTTTTCTAGTGGGCAGTGTAACTTGTTTTCTTGTTTTCCATCCCAGTACGTGTCGAAGTAAGCTAAGAGACTGCATGCATGTCTGTCTCTTGTGTATAGTGGTGCCTTTTTAGGTTTTTAATGTTTCAAGCATCAAACAAAGCTCTGCTGAAGCGAAACATGTATCTGGCCAGTTTTGAAAATAGTCTGAGAATCTGTAGTTCTACTGACATAGAGAGATTTCTTTCTCTCAAGCAGAACAGAGTATGTGACTGGGGGTAGCTCTCCACTCAGGGTTACAGTGCCCCTCTCCAGGGCAGGCGCTCAGTAGATACCACTTGCTGTTAAGATAGTATCAGCTAATGTGGCTGAGAAACAATGGGGAGATAAGGTCACTTTACACTAGCAACTTGTGATCAGCCCCTTTCTTGTGTTAGTATATTACTCTAAGTTTTGGATGGAAGGTAGCACCAGTTCACCCATTGTTTCTTCACGTTTGTGTAATAATTTCTTAACTACTAGAAGGAGGCATAAATGCTTATCTGTAGAAGGTTTATACACCTGACTGATTTAAATATTACTGCCTCACAAATTAAAGTGATGGCATGGAATATTTGTTTGTAATTCCAGTTATTTCTTCCTGCTTGTTGGAGCTATTGTTTGAAGTGTACGTTGCCCATGTCCTGTGAAATACTACTGCCTTCCTTAAATCTAACTCCATTTGGCAGTTTATGTATATACAGCTTTAGGATGCAGATGCAGGGATTCAGAAATCTACAAGGAATTGCTGTGATTGACCTATAACAAACTTGACATAAATTTTTCAAGTGAGGTAAATTTGCATGGAATGAAGTATAATAGACAGCTCTAAATGTCAGCTTACTAAGTTTGTTTATAGAATAGGGACTCAAGCTTTAAAAGGTTTACTAAATATATGTATTTAATGACTTCCTTACATGCTTCTAATATCACTTGACTAGAAGACCAACATTCCCACAAACAATGCATGTTGGGAATTCCACATCCATTCCTTCTTGGCTTTATTTGTGGAGGAATACCATCATAGAAATAACTAACCTTTGAGCCTAACTTGTAGTTAACATCTGGAGGGTCTTAGAACTGTTTTAGCAGGGTGACCTGTAATAAACCCCATCATATTACTGACTGCTAAAGACAGTCTTTCTCTGCAACAGTAGTGTGCATTTCTCACGGAGCCAGATCGTAATGTTTTTAGTGGCATTAGATGTATTGCTGCAGAGTCCCGAATGCATACTCTGGATCTCTTGGTACATTCCCTTAAACAGGAGCAGATATTGAATGGTTTCAAATATTTTCAGATTCCTTCCAGAAACAATGCAGAGGGTGCCTACAGCTTCTCCCATCTGCACCCATCACCATCCCATAGCTGTTAAACTTCAGAAGTGCCCAGGAATGACTTCTGGTTTTGATAGCTACTCTAGTTTGAACACTTAATGACTTTCTTTAGCAAGTCTGCCCTAGTTTTAGAGCAGGCGGACAAACTGCTGCTTTGCTGCAGGTAGTCTAGTTAAAATAGGGTTTTTGAAAGAGTGTAAGTTACAAGTTCTGACCTAGATATGAGTATCAAAACTTTTTACAACTTTTCTTTATGACATGTTGCTTAATTAATGGCGTGAATTTGGAGACTGAATCTCAGGACTCTCTCAAAGGCAACTAAGATGTCATCCTCTTTAGGTGACACATTAAACTTTGCAGATATTATAAGCCATGAGTTAAGGCTTCCCCATTCAGGTCTTCACTGTGGTCTTTTAAGCAGTGAGGCAGAGGAAAAAAAAACAATAAACAAAAACCCACCAAACCACCACTAGCTTACAATCAAAGCCGTTCTAGAAATGAGCAGAGATAGACAGCTTTTTTTCCCTCCCTCCACCCTCCCTAGATTCCCTTATTGTCTTCCCATCTTGAATCCTAAGGCAATCTTCTTACGTTACAGACTTTTGTTTTTAACTTCAAGCCTGGTGATAAAGCTTTTTTGTTTCCTTGCATTCTAACTAATCTATAAAACTTTTTTGTAGTGAAAATAAGTAACTTCAATCGTGGGAAGCCAAGACCTGACATAATTGAAGAGGAAAAGTTGTATGCCTACCCTAGTCACATTACCTCAGAAATTGGATTCAGGTAAGATTTTCCATGTTAATCTTGTGCTATGTTCAGCCATGGTGTGTATAGGTAACAGTGACTAATGTAACTGCAATACTTTCTGTAGACTTGCATGCAGTCTTAAGTCAGTTAACTGAAGCAGAGGTGGGGATAATAGTGTCTGGCTTCCTTCAGAACTTAAGGCTGACATTTTACGTGCACCAATGAGAAGCAGCACAGTCTTGTACTTTCTACCTAGTAATGGCAATTTGTAACGATATAGAAATCCTCAAACATGAGGACAGAAATTATTTGACCATTTATAGCTGGTTTCATGAATCTTTAAAGTGCTGTAAATAACTGTGCTTAATCTGTTTTAGTTGACTTTTGGAGTTTGAGGAGAGATGCTGGTGTATCATAGTATCACAGTATCACAAGGTTGGAAAGGACCTCTGAGATCATCAAGACCAACCTATAACCCAACACTAACACCAACCCATCATCTAAACCATGGCACTCAGTGCCTCATCCAGTCTCCCCTTAAACACCTCCAGGGTCAGCGACTCCACCATCTCCCTGGGCAGCGCATTCCAATGGCCAGTCAGCCATTCAGTGAAGAACTTTTTCCTAAGATCAAGCCTAAACCTCCCCTGACGAAGCATGCCCTCTAGTTCTGTCATTGGTCACCTGAGAGAAGAGACCAACCCCTGCCTGACTACAACCTCCTTTTAGGTAGTTGTAGAGAGCAATGAGGTTTCCCCTGAGCCTCCTCTTCTTCAGACTGAACAGCCCCAGCTCCCTTAGTCACTCCTTGTAGGGCTTGTGCCCCAGCCCCTTCACCATCTTCGTTGCCCTCCTCTGGACACACTCCAGCATCCTGACATCTTTCCCAAACTGAGGGGCCCAGAACTGTACACAGTATTCAAGGTGAGGCCTGACCAGTGCCGAGTACAGGGGGACGATAACTTCTCTGGTCCTGCTTGCCACACTATTTCTGATGCAGGCCAGAATGCCATTGGCCTTCTTGGCCACCTGGGCACACTGCTGGCTCATGTTGAGCTTCCTGTCAACCAGCACTCCCAGGTCCTTTTCTGCCTGACTACTCTCCAGCCACTCTGTCCCCAGTCTATAGCTGTGCATGGAATTGTTGTGTCCAAAATGAAGTACCCGACATTTGGACTTATTAAACATCATCCCATTAGAATCGGCCCATGTCTCCAGTCTGTCCAGGTCCCTCTGCAGGGCCATCCTACCCTCTAACAGATCAACCCTTCCTCCCAGCTTGGTATCGTCTGCAAACTTGCTGATGATGGACTCAATCCCCTCCTCCAGATCATCAGTAAAGATATTAAACAGGACTGGACCCAACACTGATCCCTGGGGGACACCACTGGTGACCGGCCACCAACTGGATGAGACACAATTCACCACCACTCTCTGGACTCGTCCATCCAGCCAATTCCTAACCCAGCACAGAGTGCTCCCATCTAAGCCACAGGCTGCCAGCTTCCCTAGGAGTCTACTGTGGGAGACGGTGTCAAAGACCTTGCTGAAGTCCAGGTATACCACACCCACAGCCTTCCTCTCATCCACCAGGCGAGTCACATGGTCATAAAAGGAGATCAGGTTGGTCAGGCAGGACCTGCCCCTCCTAAACCCATGCTGGCTGGGCCTGATCTCTTGGCTGTTCTGCAGGTGCCGCATGATTGCACCCAGTATTATCTGCTCCATAATTTTACCTGGGACCGAGGTCAGGCTGACAGGTCTGTAATTACCTGGATCATCCTTACAGCCCTTCTTGTGGATGGGTGTCACATTGGCCAACTTCCAGTCTTCCAGGACCGCTCCGGTGAGCCAGGACTGTTGAAAGATAATGGAGAGCGGCTTAGCAAGCTCATCCGCCAGCTCTCTCAACACCCTAGGATGGATCCCACCCGGCCCCATAGACTTATGAGGGTCCAAGTGGCTCAGCATATCTCTAACTTCCTCCTCATGGATTGCAGGAGGGCCATATTGCACCCTGCCCCCATCAACCACTTCGGAGGACCAACTGTCTAACGAACAGACTTCCTTATTGTTGAAAACTGAGGCAAAGAAGGCATTAAGTACCTCAGCCTTTTCTGCATCTTTGGTTACTATATTTTCCTCCACATCCAACAAGGAGTGGAGGTCGCTGTTGCCCTTCTTTCTACCATTGATATATTTCTAAAAGCTCTTCTTATTATCCTTAACAGAAGCGGCCCATTTAAGCTCCAGCTGGGCTTTTGCTTCCCTGATTTTTTTTCTACACGACTTAAAAACATCTTTGAACATGACCTGGCTTATGTCCCCTTCTGTCCAATGGCAATACATCCTCTTTTTCTTACTTAGCTCCTTCAGAAGCTCCTTACTCATCCAGGCCGGCCATCTGCCCCTACGACTCTTAGAACACATGGGGACAGCCCGTTCCTGTGCCTTCAAGATTTCATTCTTGAAGTGCATCCAGCCTTCCTGGACCCCCTTGCCACTAAGAACTATTTCCCAGGGTACTTTCCTGACCAGTTCCTTAAATAGTCCAAAATCTGCCCGCCAAAAGTCCAGCAGCGATGTCCTGTTCCTGCCTTTTCTTGTTACATTGTTTACAGAAAACTCGATTCATCTCATGATCACTACACCCCAGACAGCCTCCAACCACAACATCACCCACCAGCCCTTCTTTTTTTGTAAACAGCACGTCAAGGAGAGCCTCACCCCTGGTGGGCTCACTCACCAGCTGTGACAGAAAGCAGTCCTCAATACACTCTAAGAACCTTCTGGACTGCCTCCTCTCAGCAGTGTTAAGTTCCCAGCAGATATCCGGAAGATTAAAGTCTCCTAAAAGAACAAGGGCAGCCGATCTAGAGGCAGCCTCCAGCTGTTTAAACAACAGAAGATCCACCTCCTCATCCTGGTCGGTGGGTCTATAACATACTCCAACCAGGAGGTCAGACTTGACTGCCCCTCTGACCCTTACCCATAGGCACTCAATCTGGTCATCACTGATCTCAACTTCAACGGTATCCAGGGTTTCCTTAGTATAGAGGGTCACCCCTCCACCCCTCCTCTCACGCCTGTCTCTCCTGAAGAGCCTGTAGCCTTCCATGGCAGCACTCCAGTTATGACAGTCGTTCCACCATGTTTCCGTGATAGCAACTATGTCATAGCTCTCCCGCTGGACCAGGACTTTCAGCTCCTCCTGTTTGTTCCCCATACTGCGTGTGTTTGTGTACATGCACTTCAGTTGGGTTACTGACGACACCCTTTGAGATGGCTCATCCTCACAGCAACATCTTTGGTGAGCCTAGTTACTCCCCCCTCCCTCTTCATACCTAGTTTAAAGCCCTCTCTACAAGCCCTGCCAGCTCCTGGGCTAGAATCTTACGCTATTACTGAAAGTATGCCTACAGAAAGTATGCCTTCTTCCACCAGTTCTTTCAGGGAAGGAAATATACTATGGGCAGTTGATAGATAAAGAAGAAAACAACTTTGCAGCTTTGTTCTGTGCCAGCAGTTGGATAGGAGGTTCTAGTAAGGGATTTGGAATGTATTACCAGTTTGGGAAGGAACTTTAAAGGTGGGTGAGGCCCCTAAGAGTTAAGGAAGTTCTCAGTGAGACAGAGAAGCTATCCAGCATTAACTTCACAAGCACTGAGACTTATTGCCTGTTTATCCTTTTTGAACCTTCAACTGCTTGAACATCTTCCAATTGCTAAAATGAATCTGTTATGACTTAACAAAAAAAAATCATAAAAACTAACATGGATTTTCATATAAGAATTTATTTAGAAATGTTCTAACACAGTATGACTTGCTTATGTATGTGTGCCTTAGTAAAAAGCTGAAGTGGAGAGATTACTAATACTTCAGCACTTCCCCTCGTGTCACAAATTCAGCATGCATATGCTTTTATGGAACTTGGAAGTAGATGTCCAGGATACAGGAAGGATTTAGAGTTGTCTTGAATTTTGATACAATGTCTAACTTCCATCTTGATATAAACACCATGGTGAATGCATGGTGGACCTCGTTCCTTTCTCATTCAGCTTCTCCCCTGAGAAATTCTTAAATGCCCAGGGAAGGAGTCTGCAACAATGACCAGCTGAGGAAAAGACTGATTATTTTTGATTAAAGAGTCAAACTTCCTGTGAGAACTGATTGCAAAACAGTTATTTTAATTCAGCTCTATAGAACTCTGACTCTCTTTCCTTTGAGAGTTAAGGTCTATTGAAAAGTGAATCCTGTCAGCCCTTCAGCTGACCCTGGTTATAAGAATGTTTTTGTAATACTATGATCTCTACAACCTGAGGTACTGATCAGGATCTCTTCTGGTGTGTGAAGTTGATGGTGCAGATTGCTGTTTAAGATTGCAAGCTTTCTGTCTACAAAACATTTTTCTTCATTTTTTCCAGTTGAACTGCAGTAAGGTTTTAATTGGACCTAAGCTTTTTTTCCCACTCTAGCAGTCCTCCTCCTCACTAAGAACTGTGTTCTAAGGACAGTGTTCCTCCACAAAATGCTGCAATGCTGAGGAGCAGCTTTCTAATCTCCTAGATGCTTACATGTGTAAGAAGGCAAATTCCCAAGTCTGCTAGGAAGAAATAATGTGTAAGGGAAGACTGGAATATGCTCAGGCATTGGCACTTGTTCTTGCTGTATTCTTAAAAGCTTCTAATTATAGATTTGACAAACTGCTGTACTTCTACAGATTTTTCTCAATTACCTTGGCTTTACTAAATGTTGAAGTGTTACTGTCCTAGTGAAAATGATGGATGTCTGAAAGCTGGAGATATTTTAAGTGAGGTGTTAGCTGTACAGGAGGTTGTAGATCTGAAATAGCACAACTGTTTGGTGCTGATGCTGTTGTGATGCTGTGACATATATCAGTGTATATAGTAGTATATCATGTATGCTACTGCAGCTTAATAAAGAAATTTGTCTTAAAAGGCTGATAATCCCCACAGTTCAGTAAAAATACTACGCCTGCTTAAAATAAGCTTCCTAGTGTACCTGGAAAAGGTACCACAGGTTTCTTAGTTTCTAGCATGCAGTCTGTCTAACTCACTTAAAGTTTCTTTATCAGTAAGAACCCTCACACTAGTACAAGATTTCTGTGACTGTCTAGCAGGAAATATGTAACTCAACTATGTATGCATGGCATGAAGTTCAGGCAACCTTTTTCTCTTCCTGCCCTTCTATACAAAATGGAGGTTAAACATAAAGGTGTAGTAGATGGCTTCCTCCCTCAGCAGTTGGTTGAGATCAACAAAAGTAAAACTGAAGGAAGCAACTTGTTTAGTATTTGTTAATAAGCTCTGACATTTTGTATCTTAGAAAGCTGCTGTCATTGAAACCCATATTCACTTCTGTGTTTCAAGGGAAAATTCAAGTTTAGAAGAGATAGTTGAGAAGCAAGGAGACGTCATAGAATATCTTCAGCGACACAATGCACTACTCAGCAAGAGACTATTGGCACTAACATCTCAGCAAATCAAAGCTTAACAGCATTTGGAAAATTGCTGCTGGAGCTCTTCACATTTTGAAGTAAAGTTAAGCTGGAAAGATGATCTCTGCATACATCATAAACCTATTACAAATGGACACTCTGGCTCTCTTCAAATCATCAGTTCTGAAAAAACTTGCGGAGCTTCAAGGATTTTTAATTCCTAATAGTTTTAAGTTGGACCTGGGGTAATGGTTTAACTTTGTTCAGTTGTTGCTATTTTGTACTGCTGTAACCTTTAAGCTTTGAACTACCAAAGTATGTTATTTCTGGAATACAAATTTCTTCACTATAAAAATCTGTGTGAAGAATGTCTTCAGTTGCTAGTGCTGAAGCTGTGGCTAGATGTGTTCTGTCAGAGTCCTGTTACTTCCAGTGTCAGAGGTGGTGTATTTCATATACTAAGTAGATACTTGCTTTCTAGATCAGTCATCTTTTCTTTTGTTAAGAAAAGGAATGGAACTGTTGCCCATGCCAGTGGGAAGTTTGGCATCCAATTTAGGATTTTTAAAAAAAGCATTGGATGCTCAAATAGAAAATCTCACATGTAAGTGTGTGATACAAAACAGTGTCATGGTAAGTAATTTAAGCAGGTGTTCAGAATTCTGGCTTTAAGACCTGTAAGAGGGATCTTCAGGGCTGATAACTTTCCCATTACTAGAAGTCTGTGTCAGCTAGTAATCAACAAGATTCCTGCTCTGCCGACTGAACTAACTTAATACAAAAACACTTGAGAATAAGCTTTTTCATTGATCTCGTAATTCACTTGGGTGGAATGGCTTTAAAGATCCTGTTAAAGATGCATCAGTTACATGCATTTATTGGGAAGGCTAGTAAAAAACATTCTGTTCTGGGTACTACTTTTTATACCAGTGTAGACCAGGAATTATTTTAGAAGTTGATACCTCTGGGGGGAGACAGGGTAACTGCTAGTGAAAAGTGGGAAGAAGGCTCTTGTGAAGAGCGGCCTTATACTTGAAAAAGAAAATTAATCCATCCTACTTTGGTCCTAGGGCACAAATTTAGAAATAACTAAACTGTTTAGCGTGCAACAAACATGGGGTCTGTCTCATTTAAAGGTAAAATAAATATTGGAGGGTTTGCTGCTATCCAACACTAGATTGTTCTCCTTAACTGTTATTTCTTGAAAATGCAGCCAGGATTTTATAGTACACATATGAGGAATACAAATGTTTTTAGTTTTAGAGCTCAGGTTTTGATGTAATTGTGTATATCAACTTATATTATTTCTGTGAAAAGCAGTAAAATGTGACTGTGAAGTTCAAGCACAATAAATGCAACTGAGGAAAAGTGTGAATTCTGTAATTTCTGAGCTTATGTAGAGCCGAAGACTGTTCCAACAGGCAATCTGTGCAGATTCTCTGTTATGCTGAAGTTCTCACAACACAGTTTTGATGCTTAAAACTAGCCCAAACCTGCTATGACAAGGATAGTTGTGCACTTGTTTTGAAGATTTAAGTTCTGTTTTAATCTTTGAGTGGTATTTTTCCATTGCTCTTCAGACCTGCCCTACTATTGCTGTTTCTCTCCAAGATGGAGGAATATGCTACATAGTATAGCAGAACAACTTTATTGTATTTTAAGGACATTGCTTATGCTCTCATCTCCTTCCTGACTGCTTAAGGTCAAACATGGATTAACCAGCAGTTTGTTTCCCATGGAAACATGTTATCTCCTGCCTCTTGTGTACTTAAAGAGAGCTATGAATTACAAATCATCACAGACTGGTTTGGGTTGGAAGGGACCTTAAAGATGACCTAGTTCCAACACCCCTGTCCTTGGATATGGACACCTCCCACTAGACCAGGCTGCTCAAGGCCCCATCCAACCTGGCCTTGAACACTTCCAGGGAGGGGACATCCACAGCTTTCCTGGGCAACCTGTGCCACTGTCTCACCACCATCATCATGAAGAATTTCTTCCTAATATCTAATCTAAATCTCCCTCCTGTACAATTTGCAGCCATTACTCCTCATCCTATCACTACTTGCCTTTGTAAAAAGTCCCTCCCCTGCTTTCTTGTAGCCCCCTTCAGGTACTGGAAGGCTGCTGGAAGGTCTTCCCCTCAGCCTTCTCTCTCAGCCTGTCTTCATACCAGAGGTTCCCCAGCCCTCCAGTCATCTTTGTGGCCCTCCTCTGGACCTGTTCCAACAGTTCCACACCCTTACACGGGGGACTCCAGAACTGGACACAATATTCCATGTGGGGTCTCCTGAGAGCTAAGTAGAGGGGGAGAATCACCTCTTGCAAGAACCACCCAAAGTTTTTTTATATCTTTATCATACGTTTCTGTATCTGGATTTCTTTGGATATTTAAGCTTACGGGGAAAAAAAGAAAAGGGCTTTTCACACTTGCCTGGTCTCCAGAGGAGAGCTGGCCTCCTTTATTTTTTCATCCTGAACACTCTCTGGCCACAGTAGGCCTGATACTAAGAATGCTGGCAAATAAACTCTCTGAGACTTGTTTTGGAGATTTAGAAAGCAGCATCCTTATTTCAGCGCTGGGCGCATGAAGGAATGATTTCCATTAATCATGCATAATGAGACAAGAGCTGGAGACAGAATGTATTTCCCACTTAGATGCATATGGGTAAATTTTCCCAAAAATCTTATTACTTGTTACTTTCCAAGGACTTATTTTAATGTTATTAGGAACTTCACAACAGCCAGATCTCTGCTCATCGGAGATTTGGAGCCAGCTCTCTGACCTTGCATTTTAGATAGGGAAAGACTGCAAACAGAGGTGATTACAGGAGGAGACACGTGTTCAGCACAGACCATACTTAACACAAGATGTTATCATTTCTCTCTGAACAGTGCCTGGAAAATCAGTGTTTGAAAAAAACATGCTATTAGGAAAAGATGCTATCAGAGGGACATTCTAACTTTCAAAAAAATATGGGCACTTAGATGGAACTCTAAATCAAAACACTCCACTTTTTGTAATAGTGACTACTTTCTGTATGAATGCTCTGCCCAGCTTCAGAGCAGTGCTTTGTCCATCACCGACAGCACAGACTGGGTAACTGCCGAGCAGCCCATGGTCTGGCCCCTGATTGTGGACTGGACCGTCACTGTCTGCAGTGAAATCCATAGTGTGCTGTGTGCTCAGTAAGGGGGGACACGTTTTGGAAACAAAAAGTGTTGCCTAGCTAACACGGTGATTTGCATGTTCTCTGCTGCAAAGCCTTTGTGGGCATGCTGTGGCCAACCTGCACATAGGTGAATGCATCTGCATCTGAGCAGCTGAAGAAATTAGCGATGCTTTTTTTTATGTACCTACAGCTCCCGAAATGCATAAATATTTGCAGGTCCGTGGTCTTAACTTGGTAAGATCTAGTGGACTGCAAGCAGGGCATTAAGAAGATACTGAAAAAGAAGGAATGTTTCCTAATACATGCTGCAATCGTACATCAAAAAAAAGTCAAGTATTCTATTTTTTATTTTGTGGGGATTTTATTTTTGAGGGTTTTTTGGTCGTTTGGTTTTGGTTTGTTTTTGTAGATTCAGTTTGTACCCCAATAGCTTTTTGTGTCTGTAGAAAAACAATGTACATGTTTTTCAGGTTTGGGAAAACAAGTGTTTAAACCATGTAAGAAATATAAAGATTCAAAGTTGCCAAAAAATGTTCACACTGGGTTTTTTTTAATAATTTCTAAATGAAATGCTGAAATGTGCTAAATATTTTGTACATGTTAAAGAAAAGACAGCGTGATGATCTCTTGAAAATTCTCATATATAAGGAAAACAGTATTTGTGTTTTCTGTTTCTGAATAGCTCATAGTGGAAATTCTACATAAACACTTCAGTATTTCACCTCACAAAGGAAATCACTGATTGCAAAAGGTTTTGACAGGATTTTCATGCTTTAATGTTCTACAGGAATAAGCAGTTAAGCAGGCTTGCCCCACTGAAGGGCATTCTTAATCTAAAAAAAGAAAGTATCGAGGCCTAAAGGCATTTGGGCAGAGAAGATTCTAACCTTGAGGTAACTCCAGAGACATGAAAAAGCATCCTCAGTTTTGGAATGAGTTAGGCTTTTAGGCATGATTGCTAACTAAAGACATAGGCTGCACTGTTTGTGCTTTTGGAGTGTTTCCCACTTTGCACAAATATTTTGCATCTTGATCACTGACAAGAAAGATAAAGGCCATGACAGTAGTGAAAGCTTAGTATGCTAATTGAACTTGTCTGATGATAAGTCAAACATTTGAAACTTACTTACCATACTAATGCTTCTCTTGATTGACATTGATAGAAATCTTATGGGACCCTTAGCAAAATTTGGCTTTGTGTGTACAGACACTGGGATATTTATAGCACATGTATGTGGCGTAAGGGAAATATTTTCAGTCTTTATTCTTCTATAATTTCCTTTCTTCCATACTGGAAAGGGAAGAGGTGAATTGTTTATTATCCTTTGGGAACACACTAATCTGCTGTTTCTCACCAAAGCCTTACATTTACCTCTATTTCCTGTTGACCTGCTGTTACATCCATATAGCCAATATAAAAGACTTAAATAAAATGACTTTCAAATAAAATTTAAGTTGCATATGTAAGTCTACAAGACAAGTTAATTCTAAGCTTAAGAAACTTGTATTTTGGCTTTCAGAGCTGACGTCTGAATTTACACTTGGATTAAGTCTTTTGTTAGATTGCAACCATGCAAACATCAATTCTGACTTTCAATACACAGCGATTTGGTTTTTATACAAACTTCTTTTAAATGTACACTCATACACTCACAAGGAGAGTTCAGTCAATTCAGCTGTTGTAGCAGCGTGTCCAAATGCTTTGTGTTTATATATGTAATCACGCCTTTATCATGCAAAACTGTTTTACCAGATGAAGCCTGTGTTGTGCAAAGCAAATGAAAACCAGTAATTTCAACAAAGTTAAAGGCAAGTCCATCTCAACTGAAAACAAGGTTCTTTGAAGCCCTGCTCCCACTGAAGTTAAATGTCAGTGTAGTGTTGTGCTGCAGTAGCTTTACTTGTCTCTTTACTTCTACTGTGCAAGTCATTTGACACTTGGAAATTTATTCATAGTATCCAACCCTTAATAGTAGGAGTTACCACACACTTTAGCTTCTGCTGTGCTTCAGACTACTTCTAAACTTGGGGGTTTTTTTTGGCCTGAAATAAGGGCATTTTCTTTAATTTGTGAGAAGATCCAGATTTCAAGATTTAACACTCTGACATAATAAAAAAATCTTGCTCATTCTAGGCACGAATACAATGCATAATCTGGGTTCTGCTGTAATCCTATCAAGGTATCATGATGTCATGTTAGAGCATGCTGTGATTACACCAACCAGTAGTTCTAAGATGATTTCTTTCTAGATGGCTTTTATCAGAATATTGTATTTTTAGAAAGTTAGAAAATGTGAGGAAAATGTTTATATGAATAACTATTTATTTGTGTCATAAATTGAGTAAGAAAAAGGTTTACATGTTTTTTCCCATATGAATCCACAGGGAAACGAGATAAATTCTCCATTTTCTTTGACAACTGAAGAATATAAATTTTGAAAGGTGTGTAAAGTTTATTTTAAATGTTTTTTTGAAGTGCATACTATCTTTATACAAAATATACAATCATTCAGCTAGTTTATAAACGTATCTATGAAAAATCACAATCAATGCCTTTTTCAAAGAAGATTCTATGGTATCAGGATGTCTAAAAAGAGTTATTTACAATAATGTTATAGACTGACAGTGGGCTTCCTAGGACACTTTGGTACTTGTTTTATATATTTTTATATCTGTAAAGGAACATGCATATGTAGCTCTCTGATAGATACATTATTTTTCTTATGATTTTGTCAAAGTTAATTGAATAATTATAGTTATATAAAATATTCAGTGCCACACTAAATCCTTTTACTCATTTATAAGACATAACTGTTAAATAGTTACTCTCTACCTTTCTTGCTTTCCCATACTCTTTATTTGTACTTCTAAATAAAGATAACCACGAATATATGTGAAAGCTAAGATAAATAAATAATAATTAAAAAAATTAAGATTTTGGTAGTATGCCTCTAATTTGGGAAAACTGCCTTTATTTTTAAACTCCAAAGGTTTACCTGCCAGACTGTTTGTTGTTATAGACAAGTTTATCTTTTTATGATGATTTTCCAAAACTCTGGAATAGGTGTGATGTTACATTTTTTTCTATACAGAGAAATTTAAAACTCCCTGTTAAGCTCTGCCAGTATTAATCTGATTAAGGTTTCAAGTTACATGAGGTGTTACATACAGACACTGATTAGAACGTTTCAGCTATCCAGTTTTCTTGATTGCTGTTCCTTCCTGTACTAGAAACCATGTGTTACAAGACAAAAATTCTAATAGTGGATTTAAACCATGACACTGTTTATCTTCACTCATCATTATACAATTTACAAAAAATGTTGACATTTCGAGACTAGTGCAATGACTTAAAAAGCTGGGTATGATTTATTTTCAGGTTTGGTTTAGTTCTGCTAATGATAGGGCTACCATGTTTTCCTTTATATTTAAGTTTATAATTTCTGCTGATATAAAAAGATGTGATACGTGTATTTTTAAAACCAAAATGTAAAATAAAAGCTCAATGTGTTCTTGACCTCCAGTCCTGAAAAAAACAGCCTATTTACTCTTTGAAGTTCTCATTCATTGTAGTGCTGTGTTCCAAATATCCCATTCATTTTAATTACAGGAATAAGAGTACTACACAACACTGGTGTTGACGAAACAAAGGTTTCTTTTCAATGGTTTATTTTTATGCTCTATTTATAATACTGTAGGTATGTATTTTAGGAAAACTACTATAGTAGTAGTTCTATAGTACTGATTTTTCAAGTATGTTTAGCTGTCTGGCTTGGCAGCCCAGTTTAAGAAAACATAAACGATAGGCTTTGTAGTAACAGCTCATTAGACAGGAGGATGGGCTTGACCTTAAGGCCTGACTTGAGAGATCTGAGTTATCAGTTTTGCATGACTCTTGGTGAATCGGTTATCTCTGTGTGTTTCAGTTCTCTATCTATAGAATGAGGGATAATACTCTCTTTACTTTCTTATTGTAAACTCTTAATATGCTTACTATACATGAAGCCAGTAGGACCACTAGCGTGGTGCTGACTTTGGCACTACTACAGCAATACATTCTATGTTATTATTAAGGTAATTCCATAAAGATGTAATGTTAGGTGTTAAAACATAGACGTATATATTATTAATATAGAAAAGTATAAACAAAACATGGACTTCACAGTTATGTGCTGAAGCCTGACATTATTTTACCTTAAATACTGCCCTTCACACAGCTTGAATTGAGGAGTCAAGAGCACATCCAGTTTCTCCGAGTCCAAACAGAACAGACTATCAAGAGTTCCCTTGAACAGATCCTCCTTAATGCCACTAGAAATGTATTTCAGGCGCCTGTTGTTTGATTTGATCTTTAACTTTCATTGGTTGTTATAAGAGCCAAAGAATTTATACCGAATGTTTCAATCAATCAGATGAGTTTCATGTACATCCTCTCATCACTACTCTCTGTTTCTTCCCCCTCCTTCCTAGGGTTTGAGCCAGGAGCCTTTGAGCCAGGTCTTGCAGAATGTGGCAGACAGGACTGCTGAATATGGACTTGGGTGGCTCTATCAGGTCAGCTGTTGTTGATCTGGACTTCTGACTAGCTTCTCCATTGGTTTAATTGTTGTTCCTTTAAAATACTGAAAAGCCCATTACAAAATTGCTAGGGGAAAAAGGAGAGAAATAGCCATTAATGAGATACTTAGGAAATTGTCTCCTACAAAAGAGAATACATTAATTATGAACAAGGTAGTTGAAATTCAGGGTAGTATTTCTTGATTTGGAAATTACAACTAAAAAGGTTAAGAAAAAGAATGCTAAAACCAAGAAGGCTTTTAATATTAAGGTTTTTTTCACTTTTTTGTCTCATGCTTTGCCTACAGGCTGCTACATTAATCCCAGTTTCCAAACACCTGTTGAAATTCATGCTTAAGGGTCCATCCTGTTTGCAACTGCAAATAGCTTTATCCATATGTACAACTCCATTGAGATCAAAAAAGATTACTCTACTGAGTCAGGTTACCCAGGCATGTAAATATTTGCTGAATTAGGACTAAAACTGGAAGGGAATGTAATCGTAGATGGTAAATCCTACTTAAGATAAAGGAGCTCAGTACCCACAATAGTGACTGGAGTTAACAGAGTTGGTTCAGGTGCCCTTACTCCCCAGTCAAGTTTTCTGGATTTCTAAACACCTTTATGAAGCAGAATTATCGTTAGCAAAATATCTACAATATATTTTTGCTTTGTTGTTGACTTTTGTTGCAAGAAATCAGCTCTCCACACAGAGATAACACGGAAAATAGCTTTCATCGTTATATTCTATCATTTAAGTGTACATGTCTTGTGCAGCTACTGCAGTCTCAAGCAAAATGCATTATATACTGTTTCAGAGCACGTTAGGGAAAATGTAATGGTTTTCTGCACAGACAATCTCCATATTACAGATGCCGCAGGATGGAGGAAGGGGGGTAAATTTACTTTTCTTAGGAACTGAAGCAAGCCATTCAGAAGCAATTCAAGAAGTTGCTGGACCTAAATTCCACTGTCCCTGTCATTCAGTCTCTGCATGTGGAGTGAATTGATCTGATTGCTTATCTTTTTAAACTGTTGAAGGAATCTCATTTAATCTGCCTCTTGTTCAAATGAATGCAACGAGGAGACATGGCATTCAGTAGTAAAGCATCCTTCTGGCATGTCCCTCTTTCTACTTGAAGCTCAATTCTGCCACTCAGTATGCAGCCCATCTGAGATTAAATTTAAGATACGGTAATCTTTTTTCGGCCTCATCAAGTTGCCAGTTTATTATCCCATATGCACATTTCACGTGTTAATAGGCCTGCACTATAAAGTGGAATGGTGTGGACCCTTTTTATCTAGGCAGTTCATGCATCAACAAGATGTTTCGTGTAGGGTTTTTCAAAGGCTGACTTTGGTCTCCTTTTCACTATTAACTGCTTAGTAAATTGCAATGTCTTGGGTCCACAGAGTGCAGGTTCTGCCATCATTTATTTATGATGCTGTCATGCCTGAAGCTACAACATTATTTTAATATATAATGAGTGTAGAAGATGTAAAACTATTGACTACATGTTTTATTCATCCTTAAATTGCAAGAGCTTCTTGGTTTCCTTTTGATGCCTACCCTATTTGCATATGCTACCTATATGCTTCTGCAGCCACTTGGTATTTGAATGTATATGCCCTCGTGGGCTATAAAGCATTAATGTTTTGCACTTGTATAGCCTTTCATCCAAGGAGCTCAAAGTCTTTTGCTGACAATGATTAAGAATTACAGTCCTCTTTGAAGTGGGTAAATGCTACTGCCTTCATGTTACTGACCAGTGGAGCAAGGTGACTTTGCCCTGCATCCAACACTGAAAAGAAATGCCTACAGTCTTAAACTTTTGTAAGGGACTAGTTGGGCCTATTTAGCAGGCTTGGTTATTTTCCACTCTGCCTCAGCGAAGGCATTTGCGCGGGGAGCGATGGCCTGGGAAGGGGACAACGCGGAGACAAGCGGCACCGGCAGCCCGTGCGAATCTGAGCGCCCGCTCGGGGCCCCGGGGGCAGCGACCGCCCCGCATCCCGCGACGCGCATGTCCAAAAGCCTTGTTTCATAGAATGGCCTTAATTGGAAGGCACTCTCAAGGATCATCGAGTCCAACTCCTAGCCCTGAATAGGACAAACCCAACATTCACACCATGTTTTCAGAACAAACCGCCAGAGACCAGATGAAATCACATCTGTGGCTTGGTCAAACCTCTTAAACTGTTCTGAAAGGGCTGTCAGGCACTGACACAGCTGCCCAGGGAGCCGGTTGAGTCACCACCCCTGTTAAGTGTTTAAAAGACGGGTAGATTAAGCGCTCAAGGGTATGGTTTAGTAGTGGACAGCTACGGTTAGACTCCATGATCTCAAAGGTGTTTTCCAACCAAGCGATTTTATGAAGCACAGCTCTAATTTCGGAAAGGCGCTTATTGCGAAGAGCACGGCCGGCTGCAGCCGGCGTGGCGCCTGCGGAGAGAGCTCGGCGTTGTTCCCGGACGGCGCGGTTTACCTGTCCCGCGCTCCGCCGGGTCTCAGGGGAAGGGCACCCTGGAGTGGAGCGGCATGCAGCGCCGGTGCGAGCAGCCGTGCCGGTGGAGCTTCCTGCGCAGGGCCAGGTTGGCTGCGGAGAGAGGGAGGGAAGACAGGCGTGAGGGAGGTGTGCAATGTGCCCCGGTAGTCGCGGCGCGGGGCGAGCGGTCCCGCTCTTCGCGACAGGGAACTCCCCGGAGACTACTGGAGCCCTCCGCCGCTCCTCCTGCGCCGGCTGTGCTTCCCGGGAGCAGTTTGCAATAGCTGCCTACATTGAGTCCCAGCACACCCTTCCCTTCCCCCCAAAGTTGCCAGGCTGATGATAACAGAAATAACTGATGCATCATCTCACATTGTTGTCTCAAAAGTATAAGATTAACTACTTTCTTTTACAAGTACCTTTTTTTCTTTTTCTAAGGGCAAGTAGTGATAGAACATGGGGGAATGGCTTTAACCTGGAAGGGGGAAAATTTAGATTAGACATTAGGAAGAAATTCTTCACGATGGAGGTGGTGAGATAGTGGCACAGGTTGCCCAGGGAACTTGGGGATGCCCCTTCCCTTAAGTGTCCAAAGGTCAGCCTGGTCTGATGAGAAGTGTCCCTGCCCAAGGCAGGGGGGTTGGAAGTGGATGGTTTTTTATCTCCCTTCCAACCCAAACCATTCTATGATTCTGTGATTCTTTATTAAAATGTTATAGGCTATCCCTGCTACCTACACATCCTCGTTTTGTTTGCTATGTACCTGCGCAATGTTACAAATTCTCTTTACTTTCCCTCTATCTTATTACTATTTGTACTTTTGGCCTCGTTTCCTTTATCACTATTGCCGCTGTAAGTCGAGATGAAGCGCACAGATCCGAGCTGCAAAAATCCTTCGTAAAACGCGTGGCCGCGGCAGCCAGGCAGCCACAAACCAGTCTGGGAGGGCAGGAGAGGCGGGGGCGAGGCGGCTGGAGGAGGCTCCGGGAGTGCCCACGGCGGGCACGAACCGCCCGCTCCCCGGCACACGCGGCCACGCCGAGCATCACTTACCGGGCCTCTGTCCGCCGGCTGGGAGGAGGAGGAGGCTCGCCAGAAGAAAAATCGCGATATAAAGGAGCAGTTGGAGTCTCATCTCTGCTGGTCAGCGTAGAGGCGCGCTCTGAGGGTGCGTAAATGTATATGGGCGAGGAATTGTATAAAGGACTGCAGTTCTTTACACATGCGGCAGGCAGTCCCCCTGCCTGGCTCACGAGCCAGTGACCAGCTGCCAGCCAGCCGCCAGCGCCGATTTCAGCAAGGTTAATGATCAGGCAGGGGCAAGGTTCCTGGTTTCCAGTGCGGTCAGTGCCTCCCTCTTCCCTTCTCCCTTACCTTTTTTTTTTTTTGTGTGTGTGTGTGTGTGTGTGTGTGTGTGTGTCACTCCCCCTTATTTTCCATAAGCAAACAACGCGGGAATGAAAAGTCCGTGTAAACACTTCGTTCTGTCAGTGCATTAGGGGCAAGGAGCCTCTTGAACAATGCAGCGACTCCGCTTTAAATTCAGCCCAGGCAAGCTGAAAAAAAAAATGAAAAACAAGCCCCGGTGCTCCCTCCCCCATTTGCAACTGTTTAAACTTTGCATTGCCCATATTGGTCCCACATGCAGAAAGCAATGCCAGTGGCAGGAAGTGTCGTGCCCCCCCACCGCTTTGTCCCTCCAGAGAGCGAGGGCCGGGAAGCCCCCCGAGCACGGCGTTCCCCGAAGCTCGAATGCTTTCCCTCCTTTCTAAACTAGCTGCGAAGTTGTGGCTATTCAAAGTGAAACTGGGAGCAGTTAAGGCTAATGGGTCTCTTTTGTACCGCCAAGTATTTTTAAAGGATCAGAATATTCTGGAATTAATTTGCCAGGGTTTGTGTTAGGTTTTTTTTTTACCAAGCCGCGTAAAACAGAAGTATTGCACAGTGTGACTGTTACAGCAGTGCCGTGTTGGGATGGGCAGTTTTAGACAGGACATTTCGTTTGCATAGCCCACCTGTGCATTGCATTGTGTTTTTACTAGATTACGCTTTAACGCACTGTGCTGAAAACAGCTGGTGCCATAAAAATGGAGATAGGTAAGCGTGAAAAGAAGAAAGACAAACCCTGCGACGAAGGTTCTGAAATCCAGTGAATTACTGGCTTCAGTTAAAATTCAACGGGTCATTTTCTTATTTTCAACCTGCTGATTTCTTGGGATGGAATAGCACCTAGCGATTTGGACAATGAAGTGTTGTCTCTTTTTAGAAAAAGATTGTGTTTTAAAATATGCAGAAAAAGTACATTTCTGTTTAGATTAAATACTTCTATTACTAATAGGTAGGTATTATCGAAAGTTGTCTAAAATTGTCCTTTGCATAATTCCTTGAAGGGCTGAATATATGGGGTTTTTTTTAAATTCAGTTGCCCCTTCTTTCCCTTGTTGTGGATTTTCCCATTTTCTTTAAATGCATTTTTAAGTCAATAGTGCATGCTAGTCCCTCATCATAGAATTATATATATTATTGCATTTCTTAATGTCTAGGTAAAGTATGTCTGTATGAATTAAAAGACAACCTGCAGTTGAATATGTGGTGAAAGTAGTTATTAGAAGTTATTTTAAAATTATGTCAAGACTTCTGAGATATCTCAGACAAAACAGTAACAAAGGAAATCCTCTGCTGGTTGTCACATTGTTCTGTCATAAGCACTACACATTTCCCAGCTTGGTGGTTACATTTTTGTTGTACAATCTCTGGCCTTTAAACTAGACTGCTGCTTAATATTGATGCCACTATGTCAGCTAAAATCATGATCCCATGGTGCCAGTGACAGAATCGTCCTAAAGAGGGTATCATTTAAAACTGAAAGATTATGGAGAAGAAAAGCAATGTGGCCAGGTCACACAGCAAGTCTGCGACAGAATCAAGGTTACATCCTCAATATCCTAAATCTCACTCTGGCTACCTCCACTGGGACACCTTTAGGGATGCGTTTACATGTTCACTATGAATGAGAACACGCTGACAACCTTGTTTATACAGCCCTGCAAATGATGATGACTTTCATTCATCTGTGAGTTATATGAAGTTCAGTCTCATAGCCTTAAGGTGAAGAGCTGTATAGACTTCAAAGTGATAGGGACTCTGTAAATAGCTGAGAAAGAATGCATAGACTATTGCCAGTCCCTCGGGCTATCTAGGCCTCTTCTGCATCTGTATGAGGTGAAGTTCACAGCCATTCTGAGGAGACTTTACAGTGTAAGAGAATTGAGAAAGATACGATATTTAAGTGCAATATATTTTTTTAACCTGGTAGTTTACTATGAGCTGTTCATTCCAATTACTTTGTGTAAGTTTACAAAGGTTTATATGAATAATAAATATAACATGCACACCACAAATTTCTTATAAATTTCATGTAACTTAAAGTAATAATTTGATGCTTATCTACTGAAGAGATTTCTAAAATGTATTACAGTATGTGTAGTTCTTTTGCAAACTGCCTTCCTTCAGGTACTTACTTTCATGTGGCATACCACTACTACTTGAAATTAGACAAAGAGCAACTAAGCAGAATGTAGGGATGTAGTAGTTCTGCCTTTTTCATAGTGTTTGCTGGGGTTTGTTTTATTTTAAATTGGCTTAAGAGGAAAGGGAATGTAAAGTTCATAGGAAAGCTGGAGATCTGTAGATACTGCTTTATAAGCTAGAATAGCTAGTTCGTTGGATCAAAATCTTCTCTTCCCTCTTATATAATCTGAAAGGAACATGATGTAGGGGTGATGATTTCAGCATTTATTGCCTGTATAAATGTCGTTTTTCCAGCAGGCACACAGTTCTCTCTGTCCCACTTTACAGGATCAAAATAGTCAAATTATCAGTTTACTTCCAGAAAGTGAAAAAGGTAGCATGTGACAGAATTTAAAAGTTACGACAAGGAAAAATTAGGACTACTTTTCCTGGATATCAGACATTAACTGTAAGCAACACATGTGGTGTATTGTCTTTTGCTTGACACATTTCAGAAGGTCATATTCAGTCCTTTTATCACTTCACTGGTTATACATTGTTCTGCATGATATTTTCAGTACAGTGACTGCTACAGTCCATTCATTTAGGGTAAAATAATTTAAAATCATTGTGCCATTTCTAAGAATAAGATTGAGAGAAATAAGGGGAAAGTGACTGAGGAAACAACAAATCGTTTTGTCGCATATAAAATATAAAATCTTTTCATAATTTAAATGAGAGCAAGTGATTGGAGGCACAAAAGGTAAAATACTGGAAGTGGCAGTAAAATTCGTAATAATAAGTCGAATAAACAGAACTGGATAACAATAGGGGAGAAAGATAATTGAACGCTTCCTAGTAAGGGATTAGTTACCATTCCCTGTTGGGCTGCTAGTCAGGAATTGAATCCTACCTTTCCTTTGAAGGTCAGCACCTAACTGTAAGGTCTAGTATTTATCATTAATCTTTGAGAAAAGCTTTCAAATGCTATCAGTATGAAACATTGAATGAAGCTTCTCAAGTGCAGAAATTACTTGCTATAATTGGCAATACTGGGTTCAACCTCTGCATCTCAGGTACCACTTTAGGTAATATCTCTTCCCCTCCTAGAGATCCATAAAAGTGCATTGATCACTGTGGATCAATGAGTGCTATGTGAAGACATGCTGAACGTTCAGCAGTGTCATAGTGACAGTAAAAATTCGTGTTTATTTTGACTCAGAAGTGTCAGGTAAGATATTATATCAGAGTTTCTGATTAGATTTTCTAACCTTGTATTCCCCAAATTCATCTGACCTACTGATCCAGATGATTTATTTCACAAACCAGACAAGATCAGGCATAAAAATATTTACTTCAAAGGATTTGGTGAAGCAAATAATCAAGTCTAATGGCAAATGTGATTAGGAAAATATGAGGCTTTTCATAGTTCCTTTCTATTACATTGCAAGATGGTATAGGAGCTATGCAACTAATGAAGGAAAAAATGCAAAAAAAATTACGTAAGTCACTGCTTCAAGGGAAACAGTTGGCAGAGAAATGCTCAGAGGGATAAGTTTTGAAATGTTGTTTAGGCATTTGTACTGTGCTTTTTCACCACAAATTTAATTGAGAATATTATCTCATGGTTTAATTGCATCTATGCACCAGCCATAAATATAAAACATGTTTTTTCTTCAGACCAAGGTTCAGCATCAGAAGCCAAATATAATGTTTGCCTTCTTCGTTGACTATGATAATGAAGACTACTTTTTCTAGAAAAAAAATATTGGCTCAAAAATTATGGTTTCAGCAGAAAATGAAGGACATTATCATGATTTTAATCTGTGCTTGGAAATGAAAACCAACTCAGAAACCCTGTTCTTCCTCTTTTGCATTTTATTCTCTTTTTCTTGGAGGAAAACAAAAAATCCACTTCCCTCTCAGCTCTCATTCCTGTCTGGAAAGTGCTCTGGAAGAAAATGGTGGTCATCAGACAGAAGGAATGTGTACCAGTAACCTGACACTGGAGACAGATGTGCTCTAGGAAAGGAAATGGGGGATGGTTCTTAATAGGTTAAACTTATAATTTTGACTTTTTCCCTCGTGTTCGAGAAATTTTGCAGTGTCCATGGCACCATCTTCAGGTTCTTATACCAGTACAAGGCATAATCATAATTTTTAGAAAAATAATAAAAAGGAAAAGCATTCTCTCATAGAATTCAGTCTCTCTTACTTCTGTAACCTTATGATTGGTACAGTTGATTTCATTTAATACAATGAAAGTAATAGCAGCCATGCATCGGAATATTAATAAAAGTCCCTCCTAGACAAAAGATGATTTCATCAGTTGCCTACATAACTGCATTGATTGATTTTCCTTTTTATTTAAGGAAAATACGTTTACATGGGCTTGAAGTTGCCCTTATTTTAAGTTGCTTTCCAGCCTTAACAAGTAAATTTGATTCTAAGATTCATATGGGAAATATATATGTTTTCAGTAGGATAACGAAGAGCTGAACTCTTGAGTGGCAGTGCTTGTGATCCCCACCAGAGTGACCACATGCTCTATTTCAGGCAGCCCATTCCGGGTCAGATTGTTCTCTGGCACTGATCATCATTTCGGAGCTTTTTGAAATTGAAAAGACGTTTATGTTGTCTTGAATTAATGGTGCTCAAGAAAAAAAAACGATGCTTGCACAGCACAAGATTCTGTCATTAATTTTTATTTGTTGGTTAACTTTCAAATATGTAACTGCCTTACATATCTAGACCCTTTCTGCCCTGGGTTTCAGCAGGGAAATTCTGTAAAATAATGTATTTCTCATTTTATAATGAAAACTCTTGTAAGCGTGTAAATAAGGGGAACAAGGTTACCTTTCTGCTACACCTTCTAACATGCATTTAGGAAAGAGGTGTTTACTGTATTTAACATACATGTTAGGTTTTATATTTGCTAGGGAACATTCAGTGAAGAAAGATAGAAACATTTTTGTCCTAAAGTCCGAAGTTTTAGAGTTTCACATATGGTTGGAAAATTATTGCTTTATCAAATCTATCCATTTAGTTGTACAAATTTCAGTAAGTTTTTCAGAAAGAAAGATTGAATTTCCTGGAGATCATTTTCTACATAATTGATCTTCTGTTTTGGATCTGGGCAGCCACGAGCCACCACAGAATTTTAATGCAGGAAGTGCTAGGATGTGCTTGGTGAATTTCTGTAGAGGTTGATGAGTAATTACTTGAGAGAGAATTTCAAATGACCCTCCAGCTCTTTGCATAGTTATACTGCTGACTTCGGGTAGTAAATTTGGGTTGCAGTTTCAGTAGATTTTTTTCCATGTTGCTTGCAGTATATCATTAGGGATGTGATGTCCCATGAAACAACTTTCTAGTAAGAAAGAGGTCAAGTTCCAATAAGGGGCTCTACTGTGATGTTTTAGTATTCCAAATAGTTATCACCATTAATATTAACCCTCTGCAAGCCTGGCCACCAACTTGCAACAAGGTGAAATGTGCCCTTTTTGTGTGGATTTTCCCATGAAGGTTTGGACATTTCTGGTGTAGTCCTTTGAACTTTGCCTCCTGACAGAAAGATTGCAGCTCTGCCTTGCTCTTCAGCAGTGGCGAGGCTGTGGTACTGCCTTTTCAGATCTTCCTATCTGAATTATTTTTTTTATCTGCTGTGGTCAGGAAGGTCAGCTTTTCTGTTGCTCATACAACTGGTGAGAGATGCAAAAGGAGAGAAGGGATGTATAATTTTTCGCTTTTCCAGCTTTAGCCAAGCTGAAAAGCACGAATTGCAAGCTTACATTCAAATACAAGATTTCAACAGATGGAAAAGAACAGAGACAGATAAACTCAAGCTTTTATTTAGGAAAATACTGAATTCTTAATGAATTCCTACTTTGTTTGTCCTTTGACTGCTGTGTGGGAAAGGCCAGTGTTTACCAGCTGTACATTATATAGTTTAATTTATTGAAATGTTTTGCTGTGCCAGCTCTTAGGTAGGGTAACAGCACCTACATGATAACTAGCCTTAAGTATTGTACTAGTTGTCTGAGGTATTTTATACTTATTACTACTATCATATTTTCTAAGGGGCAAGATTTGTGTTGTAGATTTGAGACCTATCTGTGCCAATATATTTTTTTAATAACCAAGTTACTGTGCAGTGGTAACAAAGTGCACCCCACTGAAGAGACTGCTCTGAAGAAGCTGTCAGTGCTTGAACTGCTACACTTGCTAGGTGACTGCTCTGAGCAGTGCTTGCTGTGAATCTCATACACTAATGGCATTTCTCTTACTGTTGAAACTGCGCTGATAAGAAAGGTGGGAAATTTTGAGGAAAAAAAATCCAGCTACGAGACAGAGCACTGTAAACTGTCACCCCTTTCTAATCCCATAAGGTGATTACTGGCTGTACAACACCTACAGCTATACCAAATACAGTCCAGTCAGTTTTTTAAATGGAAAAGGGTTATCTCTGTCAATGAAAAGACCAAAGACTAAATTAGCAGGGATGATGTAGTGGAAATTTTTCCAATGCCTAACATTAGGTACAGGGTACAGTGAAAAAATACCCTGTAGAAGCTGAAGCAGCTATGCAGCAGTTCAGCAATGTTTTGGAGGATTATTTTGCTAGTTTTGAAAGGTGATGGTGATTTGCACTGGTTTTGCTTCTGCAGCATATATATGTATTAAATAGTAATAATGTCTAACGTGAATAAAAGGCACAAAGGAAAGCTCAAAGTTAATTGAGTTGATCTTAGTGTTCACCACAGGGATCCTTGTTCAGCCCTCAAAGAAAACCTTGAGACGCCAGACTCATCCAAGTTTTGTAATGTATACTGTATTCACTCAGAAATAGATGAATCCAGGAAGCAAAACAGCAGTCAAAACCACCAACCCTCAGACAAAAATACATGCTTCATGAAAGAGAATTTGCGTTCGGTTACGTGCATAACAACCTGATGTCAGGAAGTGCAGTTCATGAGGTGTGTTGCATCACAGCTTTAGAAACTCTCAGTTGAATTTGGTAGTGTTTTTATTTGCTTTTGAGTCTTGTAAATATATTCAGCTTGCAAATTTCTGCAAAATAGTAGTAAAAAAATCTGTTACCAGAGACCCTGAGGAACTTTCCTTTTGATGTGTGCTACTTTATAAAGTCTGTTTTGCAAAATGAGATGTGGTCCTTGCTTCTTTCAACTTATTCCTGATTTCAGTGTTTGAATTCTTTAAAAACACGAAGATAATGTTATTGATACAGAGGTGAAATGCTAGTGTATATAAATATGTATACAAGGTCAAGGAGTAATTAGTGATTTCATAGAGTTTTTTAACTATATAAGTTTAAACAATATTTATTTTATTTTAACTTTATGGACTGATACTGAACAGCTTAAATTCAAATTGCATTGCTTGGTTGTGATAGATTATGTAAGATAACCATCTCATTTGTTTTCCGCTATCATACACGTGGTGTTTTCTCACAAAAAATAAACTGGATCGGAGTGGTGTTTCTAATGTTTATGAAAACAGCCCTGTATTGCTTAAATATTTCCAAGAAGAACTCTATGTTGAAAAGAAGTTGAAATAGAAAGAAGTTGTAGATGTGCATCCCGCTGAGGGTTGACTTTTGGTGTGGTTTTGAAAACTGATCTTCATATTTTGCATACTAAAGCTATTTTTTCACCTTTGTTGTTGTTGTTATTAATGAGCCACTAAGGTGAGTGGTGGGTAGCTGGCAGTGGGCTTACAGGGTATGCTTGGAGACAAAGTGATTGTACCTTTGTAGTCAAAATAATAGATTGGCTTAATAGTTTTCCAGCCTGATACATACAGGATAGAAAAAATCCCAGCATGAATGTCACAGTTGAAGTATATATTGTGGTGTTAACAGGTAGTAAAACACAGGTTTTAATTTCCACATTGAGCAGATTAAATATGGAAACCAGAAAGCTTCCTCTGTCCAGTCTGTAGCCCTTCCAAGTGCAGTAGGCATGAGGTGTCTGTACAGTGTCCTGGCTGACAGAGTTGCCTGGGGCTGCTTCAGCCCCTGCGTTGCTTAGGTTTAGGTTAAACTATCTTTAAAAGCCTCCAGGGAGCTGTCATGGCAACAGGCAGGGATTACTGGGATGTGGTAGTCCAGGCTTGTTTCTGTCAAGAAAGTTGAGCAGGCAGTGAAGTGGCAGAGGCAGCTATCAGAAGTTCTGGAGTTTCTGTGCTGTGAGTCTCCAGCTGTCTCATAGAGGCCCTTTCCCTTTCCCTCTCCCCCTTACCCTCCTTCTGTTGTTCCATTGCTACAAGGGCACTGTAGCAAAAGTTCACCATCTTTGCAAAGCTGTCCTTTCAAGAACTTTGGGCTTGGATTCAATATGACTGCAGTTATTTGCAGTATTTTTGTTTCCCTTTTATAGCTTTGTCAATGAAAGAAAGAAACAAAGCATTTACACGTCTCATATTCTCAATACAAATTGCGCTCAGATTTCTTCTTTACCTACAGTACATTTCAGTAATGTCCAGCATTGAAAACATGGTGTGGTTGAGCACCTCTTCTGTCACATATTTGGGACTACTGGAGAGGTTCAGATCTGCCAGTCCGTGCCTTCATGGATGGAGCCTTAAAGGCATTGTTCTTTCTTTGCATGTGCTGCAGTACCCATGGCACACGCTAGCACCTCTTGGCTTCCAAGCTGCTTTGAGAGAAAGGTGACTGGAGACGTGGGCCACCACTGTTCAGGCATTTGTTGTAGCCATGTCGTAGTCGTCTTCACTTTCAGGAATGGTCAGGATGGAGAACACAGCTGAATGAAATGGTTTTGTGACAGTACCGTCTTGCTTCTGCTGTCTTGCCTGAGGAGCCCGTTGGCTTCCCATTTGTCATATTACATCACATTTGTGGATGCATAGTTTTCACGAAACGTGGAAAGGGTGCTGTGGCCTGAGCGATTGAGAACAGGCTACACACTCCAAAGCTTGTTCTGGCAGACAGAAAATGTCCTGCAGACTGTAGCTTGGGCAACTTGTGGATGGTATTTCAACTCAAAATCCCAATGAAGAATGAATTTATAGAATAAGCATCAGAGATGTTCTTCACAAGACTGTTATCTCTGCAGTGATTTACCTATACCGGGTTTAGATGTGCTCTTTTGGGTAACCATAGTGGTGTAATAGTGAAGTAGCCATGCTCCTGAGTGTTTGCTTACATCCTCTGATGTGTTTACAACCTGTTCTTAGGACCATGCTGCCATGGTGACAGGGGTAGCCTTACTGAGCTAACTGATTTAAGGCCGTCATTGAATTGGTACTAGTTTTAGCCTGATTAATCAACATCAAATGCTGTGTATTTAAGGAGTTAAATAAATTATGAGGGGTATATATAATAATATATTAATATAAGTGCATGTTACTTGAAGGCCACGTGCCACAGCTTTTATTCTTTTCATCTACTGTCTGTCTGTGGCATGTGGGTGTATAAATAAACCATGATCTATTCCTGTGTGACAATTCATATGTTTTTTTCTGTACCAGCAGCAGGATTACATGACTTTAATACTCACAATACCAGGCATATGAAAACTGTTTCAGAATTTGAACAGAAATTGTCTGCAGTCGTCTTTGGAAGGCACCAATAAGCTTGCTATTCCTTGTCGTGTTTTTCAAAGGATTAATGTGTTATTTACTAGGACCTTTAGTTAGAACCTCAACAGCAACAAACTCATCTCACAGTTTTATTGTAATACTCTATAATTTTCTCAATGTGTATCAGTAATTGAATTGTTAATGTTTATACTGCAAAAATATTTTTTCTCTATGTTTTTTCTAAGAAGACCTGAGAAGAACTCAAATAGAAAGTTGAGGTTTATTTCACTCTAAATTAAGCTTAAGTGACTTACAGTGTTATATTTATAGAACAGTGACTACATCTTTATGTAACATTTTTATAGAGATTTTAGATAAAACTTAGTGACTTACAGCTAGCTGGTTGAAATACATTATTTTCAGGGTTGATTGCAGTTCTTACACATTAACTAACAGTGTGCTAACAGCTAAGTAAATGTTTGACAACTGATCAGAAGCTCTAAATGAGGTCATAAGATGCAGAGAGGTCCTGACAGCTTACAATTCCTGTGTGTCTCAATGGATTTTGTAGCTAGTAAGCATTCTTCACAGGCTGTGTGAGTGTATGTGTATCTTTAAGCCAATAAGTAGATCCATCATCTTCACTGAGACTGCAGGTCTGCTTAAAATTATGTAGAGGAATTAATACTTTGATAGACCGAAGTGTCATGGAATAAATAAGTATTGTTGAGAAAGTTTCAGTACAAAAAGGTGAAAGACTTGAGAACACCTTTGTCCAGTGTGCTAAGTTGCTGCTACTTAACATATGTCAGCAGCTACTGATTTCCTCTATGAGAAGGGTTGTTTTCTATTGGATTGCAACTCATGAGATCATAAATACATTTAATTTACTCTTGTTTTGTCCTTGACTAGAAATTATCATTATAGCTGACGTGATGCACGTAGAACCATGAAAGTAATAGGCATGTTTCTTACGATGCCAGGCTTAATTGAAAGCCAGCTATTCACCCACCCTAGCCCACTATTTCAAAGGGAATAGTTTATATTCACCCAAATCACCCGATAGTTTTGATATAATTTAGAATGATGCATCGACTGCATTGCAGCTGCTACTAAATGGAATTGGGTGGTTAAGTAGAAATGTGTAAAAAAAAGAAATACTTTCTTTAAGGAGATAATTTATAGAGAAAATATCTTCAAAGTATTTCATTGTGAATAGGGGAAAAGGTCTGAAAGTCTTTGCAGTTTACACTAGAAAATTGATGACCAATTCTTAATATTGAGCAAAACTAGCAGAAATGAAAATTTGAGTTACTTGGACGTTTGTATGAAACTCTTCTCCAAGTGGGTTGTAGGCACCACTAAGAAATACTGGTATAAAATAACAGAGGACGAAAAGTATTTCCTTGATTTTTTTTGTTGAAATACTATCAGTTTATCCAGGGTTTCATTATCTCTTCTGTTATCAAACAGGAAATCCTGTCTTAACTTTACTCCCCCTGAAAGGTAGTCTTATCAACCAACCATTCTTCACATTTGGTTCCCCAAAGTTTCTTCCACTTCTGGTATCTCAGAGTGATTAGCTCTGAAAGAAGCAGGTGGAGCCAGCCTATGTTTAGCACTTGTACACACCGTTGGATATTGCGTTTGTGTGAAGATGGAAAAAGATTGTTAACTTCGACTCACTGAGACTGGTAAAAGAAAAAGCGGCCTCAATTTCAGTTTGTTCAGTTACAGAAAATATAATTGTTGCTCAGAAGAGCCTTGCCTGTAGTGATGTCAGAACTGTGTTTAGCAGTACTACCACCAGCTTTATCACAACACCAGTGATTTATGAGGTATACCGAACCTAGTTACCTAAGGTTAAACATCTTGAACTGGAATGACTTTAGGAATGTGTTTTGGGGTGGGGTATTTTTACTTGGGTTTTTTGTGAAAAAAAAGAATCATCTTCAGTGAATGGTTCTTTTTTTTTTTTAAATGGTTTTGTTAAAATTCAGGTTTTATACCTCAATGAAGATCCAGAACGGTAGAAATAAAAAGAAAAAATTGACCCTTAAGAAAATTTCTGTTGATTTAAAAGTGCTTTTTATCAACAAAATTATTTAAAAGAAAAAAAACAGTGACCTTTTTTATAAGTAATTTCTCTCAAGTTCAATATGTGGATATAATCCCAGCCATGATATAGAGCAGCTTTAAAGTATCATGACAAAGCAAAACCCGTTTGGTTGAGGTTTTTAATAGTTATGTTTTCATATTTTTTAGTTGTTTGTAGCTCTGTCATCCATAAAGAAAGGCCAGCAGAAGCAGAAAATGAAACAAATGTGAGGTGGATTGTATATTCATTGAGTGCAGTAACACTGACCCTTTACTTGAAGGAATGTCTAGGAACATTTGGAGAACTGAGATTTTAAACAATAAATGCATGTTTTATTTTAAATTTGTAAATTAAAAAGAATCTTACTTCTCTCAGCAAAGCTAATTATTTTCTTGTTTGGTTTTTTTTTGTACCCTTGCCTAACCATAAGTCCAATGAATATATTCAGGTAGCATAACAATTTTGCTTCTGATTTGAGTTTCTCCTCTAGATATCTAGTTTCCATGCAATGAAAGGATGTCTTGAAAATTGCATACTCCTTTCTTTTTTTGTTAAGCAATGGAAAGCACACCCCAGTGCTGACAGAGATTGCTTTTGTCTCATTGACATGTACGCGTGATTTATACAGCCTTATAAATCTTGGATTTATGGGACTATGTGTCTTACAAATGAGATGAAGAGTGTTGCTTTTGGAATGGGTTTGTTAATGCTGAGAGAGATTAGTATTCTCTCCCTCTAACCTCTTGACCACCCCTTGGTAAAATAGCATGGTTTAGAGTTAATGAGATTAATCACTTGTATAGCAAACATCTTCATTTTCAAAGTCAAGCTGACCCCTCTGTTGCTCTGTATTAAAATTAAGATAATCTTTCAGAGGAAAGAAATGCAGAGGAAAAGGTAACTTATAAAGAAAGGCCTGTTGTCTTTAACCTTTGAAAGGCCTTGGCTGTGTTTGTATCTGTTGTAGTAGTTATAGACAGTTATCGATATAATAGATATCAGACAATTATATCCTTTCTAAAGTAATTTCAGAGACTTTTAGAAACTTTTCCATTTCTTTGTATATTTTCAGATTTGCGTAAAGGGTCGCATCAATCCCTAGTGCTTTGGAACTATTTATCCCCAAAATAACTGTAGCCTATGAATTTTATTTTATCCAGACCAATTTAACAGAAAAAGGCTATCCAAATCAAAATGCATTTTTCTGTATTTTTGGGAAGAACTAAAAGAACAAGGGCATTTTACTATTAGACAGCACTAATTTGTCTTTGCCTGAAAAAATTGGGGGATCCCAGCATCGCATACTAATGAGAGTAGCTCAGTTAATAAGATTGTTTTAATTCAAAACATATTAACTTTTTTTTTTGTTAAAACATATTTAACACTAATATGTTCAGATGCTTTCTGAACATCTACCCGTTAACATACATAGTGAAAGATCTTTCCAATATTCTTTACAGAATCATCCATAAACTGCAAGAGGTGAGCTGCCCCCCCAAAAAGTAAATATAGGTGAATATTTGATATTCTTATGAAAATGGAAAGGTAGGAAGAAATGAAAATCTTAAATCAGATCTAAAAAACATATGAAAGCAAGAAGCCTTTTTTTATAAAAAAGCCGAGGAAGTAGTTAAATTTGAATTTTGATGAAGATCTATTTAGAAAGGGATATTTGATTTCATTTTGTCAATCACATTTTTAAAAATAAGTTTGGTATATTGTTGCTTCAGTTTTGGTTTAATTGCTCACATGCAACTGGAGTATGTGTTAATTTGCTGTGATCTTTGTTTATACACAGGAGTTGTGCTGGCTTAATTTATTTAGATTTTGCTGTTCGTTGGCACTGCTCCTTTTTATAACAATAATAGATTATTTAGAATCATACAGTCATAGAATGGTTTTGGTTGGAAAATACCGTTAAGATCATCGGGTCCCACCATTGATCCAGCCCTGCTCCGTCTGCCACTAGACCCAGTCCCCAAGGATGACATCTACTCGTCTTTTAAACACTTCCAGGGATGGTCACTCAGCTGCCTCCCTGGGCAGCCTGTTCCAATGCTTAACAACCCTTTTAGTAAAGAAATTCCTCCTAATATCCAACCTAAATCTCTCTTGGTGTATTTTGAGGCCATTTTCCCTTGTCCTGTCACTGGCTACCAAAGAGAAGAGACCAACCCACAACTTCCTACAGCCTTATTTTAGGTAGCTGTAGAGACTGAAAAGGTCTCCTCTCAGTGTCCTTTTCTCCAGACTAAATAATTCCAGCTCCCTCAGACACCTCTCATAAGGCTTGTGCTCTAAACTCTTGACCAGTTTTGTAGCTCTTCTCTGGCCATGCACCAGCACCTCAATGTCCTTCTTGTAGTGAGGGGCCCAAAACTGAACACAGTATTTGAAGTGCCAAGTACAGGGTAAGGATCACTTCCTTACTTCTGCTGGCCATACTATTCCTGATGCAGGCCAGGATGCCAGTTGGTGTTCTTGGCCTCCTGGACACCCTGCTGGCTCATATTCAGGTGCCTATCAATCAACACCACCAGGTCCTTCACCTCCAGACAGTTCTCCAGTCATTCCTCTCCAAGCCTTTGGCATTGTGTAGGACTGTTTTGACCCAAGTGCAGGACCTGGCACTTGGCCTTGTTGAACCTCATGCAACTGGCCTTAGCCCATTGATCCAGCCTATCCAAGTCCCTCTGTAGAGCCATAAGGACTAGTGTGGCTGGATGCAGCCAAGGCACACGTAACTGGCTGCCCAGATCAGTCCTTCATGCAGTTTGTCAGGGGGTGGTTACACCTTGTGAGCTACTGGGCTAGGAGTGCCCTCAGGAAAAGACATAAGGGAGTTCAAGCTTCCCTGGCATCCAGACCATGGAATCCTCTCGTGAACAGATAAGGACTCTTCCTAATCTGCCCTCGCTATCTCTAATTCATGTCTCTCGTTTTACTGTTTTTCCACAAGGCACTCTCCACTGTTTCCTTAATCTTCCTCGGAAGTTGTCTTTTTTGCTTGCTGTTTCTAAACAACTGCCTAACAACAGTTACAGCTCATGTCAGCTCCGCTTTCTGCTCTGTGGCTTATATCGTGAGAGAAGTACAGCTTGAGTTATACAGGCTCTGCTTTCAAGCTAATGAATTTCACCACTCAACTGTGCTAATGTGACCTCGCTACTTGTAGTTCAAAATCTTGCTTGATCAGACGTGGGTTTGATGCTTCTGCGTGGTTCTCTGCAGTGCAGGGCAAACATGCTTTTAACTGAAGAAATCATATTCTATTCTTTAACCTTTTCTCAGCTGCTGTCCCTTAGACCTGTCTACTCCAGAATGTAATGTTGCTGCAGTTTTATCAGTACACAAGTATTTTCTATTGACATTGCTGTTTCTTTATTCTGTAATGGAGCTATTTTGATAAAAGGTTACATTGTGAATCAAAGTAAAATGGAGCAATAAACTTTAGGCATTGGTAAATTTTAGCATCTGCTGAACATCTTTCTAAACAGTTCTTGCAGGGTTTCTATGGTTTCTATGTAGCTGAAATATTCAAAATCATGGGGAAAACTACCATGTAAAGCAGCCCTGTAATCGTCATCCATACCAATATGTGAAAAGCTTTCTCCATAACTATTTTTCAAATAGGATAGGAATTTGTAACTGTCATGAACCGTTCTAGGTGTCATTGATTGGATATTTTAAATTTTAGATTTTTTAAGCATTTTGTTTGATGATGATGAACAAATAAGAGGGAAAAATGTGAGAATGGACTATCTTTACAGTTGTCTGGACTTTTAAGTTACCCAGACTAAAATATGTACATTTATACATTCTTTTATGCCTGAAGAAGAGGTGCCTGAAGTGTTCTGGATGCTTTTATCCGTGCTCTGCATAACTGATGTACTGGAAAACACAGGTTAATATAGAGACACATGATTTTGTCAGTCAATACAGAAGTGGGATGGAAGCTTGCTGTCATAGGAATGAACATAAAATCCGAGTTTCTCAAATCAAGTAGCTTTGAACTTTTTCATATATGATTGAGGAGTCAAAATGTCTATCAGTGACTCATGAAAGAACAGCAGTTCTAATGTCAGTCTGAAATACATTATACATTGAGTATAATTACCAGAATATTTTATGGAGATGAAAAATGTTAAAACTTATTGCTTTAGGCCACTGCAGAGCTTCAGAGTTTTGTGAGTTGAATGATGCTACCATGTCTTCCTGAGTGCATTAGCATCTGGAAACAATGGTTCAGAGGCCTCAACATCTTGGGTTAAGTCTAAGTTTTGAAAGTTATCTGAAGGGCAGAACAGAATAGAACTAGCATTTCAGAGTAAGCCATGCTCATTTGTTCAGAAATAACTGGACATAACAAGAATTACAGTCCACTAGTGGTGGTCTTTAACATCAAAAGCTCATTTCTTCAGTTTGTGGTATGCAAACAGATGAAAAGATGTTTGGAGTGCTGAAAAACAAAGGAGAGAAGCAGCAGATGAACTATATTAGGATCCTTTGGGAAGAGGAAGGACTTTAGTTAGATTTAGCTGTAAGGCCATGTTGTCATAGCAATCAGTTATGCTGGAGACAACTGGTAATCGCTGATCATCTCACTGGAGGGAAGGTGAGTAGAAGTATAGTGGGCCATAGAATGTGTTGTAACGGCTGGTTTATCACAGACAGTAACTTAAAGGTCTCCAGCCATGTAAAAACAAAGTTGAGCTGTGGAGGAGTATTACTAATGAGAAAATATACTTACCTTTATCTGTGGAACTCTACAATTTCAAGGCTATGCACACCAGAATAAGCTAGAGGATCTTGGCCATGAACTATTACATTCTTTTCACTGAAGTCACTGCAGACACTCGAGGGAAAACACTGCATGCTAATTTTTTGTTTTCTTTTTTTTTTATGGAGCACTACTTAGATTTGTGGATTCTGTCTTAGATTCTTCTTTATTATGTTGTTAATAATTCACATAAGTGAGGCATGTATTTTGTGAAATTCTCGATCTGCTAAAATTAGAAGTTGCAGTTCAGCATACTAAAAAAATTTGTTTGATGTCTTAAAAGCAACCCTTAAAATCTCATTAGGTATATAAATCAATGCCTATTTAAACTAAATGATTGGAACTGGAGATAGTTTAAAATAACCTTCTGTCCTTAGCAAAGGAAAGTAAGAACTTGACTAAAAGTAAAATTTATACATTTTAAAACATACCAACAAGTGTTGAATTACTAAGACACTGAACTTTTTTTTTGTCACTGTAGGACCTACATGGCATTGATTGCTGGTGACTGCCATTATATTACAATTTTTAAATGTAGTTGCAATTTCTTCTTTTTTGCAATCCACTGAACTTTTGGGGGAGTTGATTGTTTGTTTGTTTGATTTTTCTCGGATATTCAGCACAGGCAACCAATTCAGACGAAAAGACAGTAGCAGATGAAAAACAAGGACACTTCAAAAAGAGTCTAGAAGTGAGAAAACAATTGCAACCAAAAAAAAGTTAATCACTCAAAATCTAAGACTGCTGGAAATGACTACAGTTTCATAGTTTTGTAAATAGAGTTGCAGCACTGTCATTGTCACTACGGAACTGTCCATCTTGAGTGGAGCTATGGTTGCACTCAGGCCTCGTTTTATTGGGCCATCAACAAGGCTGCTGAGGCATGTATCCAAGGGCTGTTTGCTGAAGAGAGATCAATTAAAGCACCTGCTTAATGGTATGATAACTTTCAGGATGGATCTGCAAATAGTGGTCTGGCTTAATTTGCAAAGTTTTGGCTAGTCCTAGTTCCCTTCCGTGGCAAAATTAAGGAGGCATTGTAGATTGTACTTGTTAAATATGTGACACAGGCTCTTCGGAAAGACCCCTTAAGGTCCGTGAATCTTTCTGATGGTCACCATCCTACTTACTAATGCTATGAAGAAAGGGAATAGAGTTATGTGAAGAGAAAAATTGAGAGGAGCCTAAATTGGAAAAGTTTATCAGAGATTATGAGCCTTAACTATGTTCTGAGAGCAGAGAGCTGTTCAGTATGACAGTTATCAACAGCCAGTTCAGCTAAGCAAATATATGACAACACTTAGATAGTGGGGCCACCTGTTACCAAAACAACAGCTACCTTCCTTAAATAATACTGCTTTTTAGATATCCACCTGAGCAAAAGAAACACTTCAAAAGCAAACATATGAATATAAATTTCTCCCAACAGGAGCCATGGCCAACTACTTTCCCTGCAACAGGACGCTGATAAAGACATGTATTATAAGCAAACTAGTTGAGAAATGCCATTCGCATTGGGACTGCACTTTTTATGTTGTCTCCCACTCACCAAGTCTGTGGGGATATTTGAGAGGAAGAAGCACAACAAGATAAGAGATGTTATGAATGCAAAAGATAAAGAAACAGACACTTTGATGAAGGGAGATAACTAAGCCACCTATAGACAGGTTTTCTCAAAGATCAGGAAAAAAACCTACAGAATGAGGTGATGGTGTAATTTCTTCGAGCACTGAGTTTACTGTGCTATCGATGAGTGGCAATTCATGCTGATGTCTGCATTGGGTTTTCGTGAGCATACAGAACGTATACATCAATCGCGTTTTAATCAAGGCTATCATATCTTTTTTCTTTCTCAGTTTCTCCTTATAGTGATTTTTTTTCTCTGCTAAAATTTCTTCATACATTTTTTTAATATTGCTGAGTTTGTGTGATTGTACTTGCTGAGCTTGGTTTTGTTTATGTAACAAAATGCTATTTTGCTTGCCAGTTGTGCTTTGTTCAATGCTGCTGATGCTGATAATAATGATGCCACTGTCAAAGAAGTCTTATGCCTGGCTGAAACTTAAGAAAAACAAAAGAAAACCAAAGAAGCATAACATTTCCCTGTTGCATGTTTATGAGCAGCTGTTTAGCCAAGGATAGCAGTACAAAAGCATTCACTGAAGGCTTCAAAAAAAAAGTCTAAGAACCTAGAAGGACAGACTAAGAGCCAAGCTGGGAAAAAAAGAAGTCTTAAACATCTAAGAGTCATATAAGTGATGGAATGAAGAGGTGTTACTAAGCAATTAAGGGAACTCCAATATAATGGCTTTAATATAAGATCATGAGTAATTACAATAAAAGGGATACACAAGAGTAAAACCCATCACATCGAAAATCTATTTCTTGCTTGATTTCCTGCTTTCTTTTCATCCTGCTATTTCTTCCTTCCCTAATCCCTCTGTCCGTAATTCTTTTTATATTTCTCTTTTAGTTTTGTCCTTCCTCTCTGTTCCCCAGTTTGTGACCACAGCTCTCATCCTCCTTCCAGACTTTGCCCTTGTTTTCTTACCATTTTCTGTAACTCAGTTTGAATGTACCAGGTCACAGCAGCTACCATGTTAGTAGCTTGTGCCATCTGTAGTAGCTCAACTTCAGGGTCTTGAAAGGAAAAGTGAAAACAATTATTGCCAGTTTTGTCATGCGGCTTTGCAAATGTTTGTACTTCATTTGGTGTTCATTCTTTAAGCTCATGTGTTATCAGTCAACAATGAGTGATGTTATAATTGTCAAGGAGAGAAATTGAAAGAATGTTAAGGAAGAGCCGATTTTTGGAGGTTTTGTAGTGACTCTATAACTGTTTTGTTTAAATCTACAACCAAAACCAGTTCAAACTAAAAAATCAGTTTAAATCAAATAAATGATGGCTGAAAGCTAGTTACTTAAGTATTGGTAAATTTTCTTGAAAACTATAAACAAACTAGATGTAATGTATAACAGTTTGACATGTCTTAATATAGTAGTTATAACAACTCTGTAGCTTTTTTATAGTAAAAAATACACTAATCTATGTTTTTTTACTATCACATTTGATTTTATAGGGAAGGAAGAGAAAGTGTTACCCAATTTGATGTGAACTAAAGGATGAAAAAGGATCTGAATGCTTTTCTGGGGCAGGGGTAGAAAACAGAGGAAAAGGTACTGTTAAAATAGGGAAATACCTTCCTGAGTGTGTAGGCATCCTATGGAATTCATTGCTGCAGGAAGTTAATGTTTCATAGATGCTCAACAGATGATATGATTGGGTTTGAGATGGTTAACCATGGAAATTATGACTATAACTGTGTCTGACTGCAGACTTCAAGTCTGAAAAGGAATTTTTGCATAATTGATTCGGCACATCAGAACATTAATAGCTGTATTCTGAAAGAAGTGGCAATGGGTTATTTTAAAGGATGCACGGCAAAAGCTTATAGTATGGATAAAATTTGGGTATTTGTTGTAGAGAAAGTTTGTATCATCATGTTTCAGCAAAAAACCTAACAGTCTCAAAATGATAAAACTTGTATACAATAACTAGAAGAATGACAAGAAAACCCATACTTTTTACTAAAGAGTTCTAAAAAAATACATTTGCAAGAACAGAGTAGTAATTAAAGGATAAGAAAATTATCACTAATGTCATGAATGTTTTGTTAAAGTAAAATAAATATTTTGTATTTATTCTGTTCTGCTAATCTTCCTTAACAGGCTGTAAATAATACCACTCACACTTCCTTTAAAATAAAAACTAAATGAAAAAAAGAGAGGTAAAATCTGGCAGTGACTCTTCCTAAGGCCATGACCTCCACCATCTATCACGACTAGAGCAGGTAGATAAGGAGGTTTCATATGAAAGCCACCATTCTGAGTGACTACAGATTAATTCAACGTGTAGATCAAGCTTTGATACGTGCTGATATAAAGGGATGGCGGAGGCCACATGGGAACTGTGCACTATGTGTCTATTATTTTCCTGCTTCCCCAGGATATCTGAAGAAAACAGAAAAGGTGAAAATCTTTCATCTCTATAAGCAGTTCTTCACTCCCCTCTCAGGAACGGATATGCAGTTCTGGAGCATTATAGTATCCTTAAGCCATGATATTTCACTCCACATGATCTTTTGCTTGAGAAAAAATACGCTGAGGCATAGTGCCAACAGTTGAAGTGCTGTGTTTTCATCAATTACCATTTCAGTTATTACTTTAGGCTTGCATCCAAGTGTAAATTAAATAAAGTGTTAGCAATTTCCACATTAATGGATAGTTAAATGGTACATCTAATAAAACAAAGATAACATTATTAAAATGGCAAGGACATTTCTTCAATTTACAGTTCAAAACTTCCTATGTTAGTTTTTGTGCTGTATTAAAACTGCATGACCTTTACTATGGTCATCATCCATTTGTAGAAATGAGCAAATACGGACAATTTCTTACCAACAAAACCTGTCACTCAGAAAAAAAAGTTGACTTTAACATGCTTTTGTTTTCAAGTTGATCTGTTTTACCCAGTTGAAGAGACCATACATTTCTATCTGATAAATTACTTCCTCACAGAGAACCCTTATGAAGAAGTTAATAGATAGATTAAAAACAATTAGAAAATATATACTGAGGAGTAATCTTAACTAGTCTAAATTCCAGCAGCCCGAAAGGACTATGCAAACAGATTTATAATCTTTCAGCATACCTGCTTCCTCGGCCTAGTTTGAATTCAGCTCTTTAGAGTCAGAGTATGTGAAACAGTAAAAAGTCAAATTGCTTTGACTGAATTCTAACAAAGCAGGTAAGCATATTAGGCTTCAAGTTTTTATCCAGGTACACTAATTAGGTACATTCAGAAAGTCATGCACTGTCCAGTGGCTTGCTGAACTTAGATTTTTTTATCAGGAGTGCACTTTTAAAGTGAATGTCCCAGTCATTTCCATTTTCTGTGCTTTGCTTCGTGTCATGAACCAGTATCAGAAATTATAAACTGGATTTTTTTTTAACTAATTAATGAATTGAAGATGAATACAACAGACGTCTCTTTAATTTTAATTAAATTTTAGATTAACCTATGCAGGATACTGATTTTTTTAAGATTGGTCTGCCTCTATCAACCTCAAAAATTTATACAGCTTCTAAAGTTAGAGATAGCGGCACAGAGGGCTAATGTAGATGTTTGTTTGTGTGGACTATGTGTTGCATGGATTCATTGTTGCTGTACTTTATAAGGGTTGCTAGAAGAAAAATGAGAATACGTTCTTTTACTTTAAAAAATGTTGGTTGTAGCATTTTAATATTAATTTTCTTTAGAATATGTAAACATATAGTCCCATGAATGTCAATTCAATTTTAATAAATACAAGATTTACATTTATCTTATAAAGCAAAGAAAAAGACTGCACTGTGTAGCTAACTCCAAGAGTTTGGTTCTTAACTGAATTAGTGATATACTATTTATGTCTGTACCGCTTTCTTTTTTTGTAGGTTGGGGGTTTTTTGTTTATTTTTTTCTTCCCTTTCCTCTGTGTAGTATGGCAATGTCATCTTTGAAGATGCTGTTGCTGGAATTAATCACTTCTCCATATGCCAGACTACTGGCATCCTGAATTTGTTACATCAAAGGACGTTGACTGAGAAGACAAATAATTAAATGACCCGTAACCCAGGTAAATGATACTCTTGGGATCAAAGGACTCCCCTATGAATACTGTGTGCTGCTCTGTTCTGCCAGTCATAGAAGGTGTCATTCGGCTGCAATGACTGTAGTGAGGTGGCTTTTGTGAGTCCTTCAAAGTGGGGGCTTTCCAAACAGGATCTTCCTGTTTGTTTTCCTTGTTTGCCAATTGTTCAGAAAATACTAAGACAAATGTAAGACTTGGCCAAAAATCAATTAATATGACATGGCCACATTAGTACTTGTAGACTGGGCTTCTGAACCCTTTCAAGTGAAAAGGAAGACAGTTACTAGTAGTCTGCTTTGGAAATGGATATAGATGGCCAGCTACAAACTGTCTGGTGCATGAAAATAATATGCAAAATGTTTAAATCTTTAAACCTTTAAATCTTATGCTGAGCAGAACCATCATTTTTAGTCTTCTTTGAAAGTGAATTAGGCTTAAGATGTAAACCCCACTCCTCTTCTAGTACAAGAGTGACCCCATAGCAAGTTAGAGTAGAAGAGCTGCTGTAGCATTATTCATGCCAAAGCTTAGATTGTGAGAGTCTGGTTGCATAGAAATGCTGTGATGTGCCTACTTTAAGTATGCTTTCCTAGGAATCTTGATGTGTTTGTCAGTGCTTCTGTCCTCTCCTCCTTTACTCATGCCTCAGTTGTTTTTTGAAAAATAGAGATCTTATTCAGCTGTCAATATGAATACTTTGCATATCATTAGCTTTGAACTAGGTTGGATATTTCACTGTGGTGCAAATAAGTCATGAAACAAATTCTGTGTGAGTATTGGAAAGCAGTTGTGAAGCAGTCATTCTTCATGATATAAGTTCTCTCATTATGATGGATAAGAGCTGCGCTCCTGCAGCAAAAGAATTTGGAATATATCTATGTATGTAATATAATATTGAGAAAAAGAATATATTAAACATATTATGTTTGTCTGGAAGTGGATAGCTGGATCACTATCTAGTATAAATTTACATACTGCTATTGAGAATCAGAGACATTATGAAATTACTCAGTACTAAGAATCAAAACCTGAATATATTGCATGATAATATAAAAAAAATTCTATTAAAAATGAAACAGAAGTCCACAGCTTCAAGAATTTTTGGACTATTCATTAAATACTCTCTGTTATAGTAAAACATATATTTAGGTGTACAAATAAACAATAGTCTCGTCTGGATTTCAACTATACACACATTCTATTCTGTTGTAATGGTAATCTGTTATGATTAATTCTTTGTGCAATTTTATGCGAAATAATTGTTCACACACTTTCTTTCCTTCTTACTACTTTTATTGCTTTGTTAAAGTTCATGGCTTAGATCTACAGTTTTGGTGAGGTACTTTCCATTGATATTTGAAATTAACTTTCTCAACTAATGCTGCTTTTTCTTTTCTGCTTCTTACTGTAATAACCTGCTAAAGTTTAATAAGGAGAACAAGAGTCATCAGAAACTACAGCTATCAGTTAACACAGAAAGAGTACACTTCATGAGTAGAGACAAGGAGAAACAGCCACTGAATGTCAGAATAGCAAAATAATTACTTCACCTGTGTGGTGTCTGTGCTGGCTAGGATTTTTTCCCCACTGGACTCAAGGGAAATTTTAATTAAAAAACTGACTACCTTCAGCCCTGAGGATGTGACCATTAGGCTGAACAAGTCACTTCCAAAATTGCAGTTCCTTTTCCCTAACTTGTGCTGTTAGCAGGAATGATCTATTAAGTCTAAGTTGTCCCGTAACTGAAGTCAACTGTGAAAATCTTCCTGATTTAAACAGAACCAGATTTACGTCGTAGGAAAGATGTGTCTAGTGCCAGGATTTTTACCTGGGTTCTCTACAGCTGGAGACCTTTACTGTATGTGATCAAAGTAATGATGTTAATACTGGTAGGAGAATGAGAATACTGAAGAAGTGCAGAAATTACTTGCAGAAAGGTTTACAGTTGGTCAGGGTGATCTCTTACAGGACATAATAAAGCATAATTAGAAAAATATCTCTGAATTGTGGATAATAATAGAAGAGAGCACAGAATTTTAATCTGGTAAAGTATAACTGCATGCAATTAGTGAAATGTTTTCCTCTTTACTGTGTGTGCACAGTCGCTTGCTGTCTCTTAATGGTTAGGCGAGTAATTCAGGGAGGATTGTGTGATACCTTTAATGTTCCAATGGCGTTTATAACTGAAAATCATTAACATTTGTTTTGTTGTAGCTGGCCAATAATGTAAGATGTGATTTTACCTCCGTACAGCAGTATCTGGAAGCATGTCTGTGAAAGACACAGTCTTTGTACAAGATGATTAGGTTAATTCAATGTGAAATATTTCTAAAGTAATACAACTTCTGTGTGGATATTCTTAGTTCAAAGTAGTTTTTAAATAGTTCATCTTAACAGTGTTTGCAATCAGATCCTTAACTAATAAAGATTTAAAGAGTATGATGATCTATTCAGAAGATCGCTTCATGCTGAAACTTCTTTGCAGTGTTTAATAGTTTTTGTGTTAAGACAACCTTCAAAATAAAGTTGTCATTAGTTTCTACCTAATGGCAGTTTCTGTTTGCAATAGCAACTTCATGAGTGAGAGCAACACAGCACTTTTTTACATTTATAACTCTTTTAGTTGTGAGGCAACATTTTACTGTCTATACCAGTTACTTGGTATGCAATCCTGGTTCGCTTTCCCCTTTGAAACTGAGATTATAAATCTTCTTAAAGGTATGTCTCACTTAGTAATGCAAAATAGGGCACAGATCACTGAAAACATAGACAGAGAATGTGCACATAGACTTTATTTTTTAAAAAAAATCTGTAATTAGTACACATGATGGTTTTTAATACACACTGTACTGGAAGGTTGGTCCCATATATCTTCTATTAGTTAAAAGACTGGAAAAGTTCACTGTTCAGAATGCATGCAAAAACTTGGACTGTAACTCACAAGAAGAATTGAACATGTATGCTTAATCTGGATCTTCCAAGCCACTATTCTGAGTTCTTAAGTGCTATCTTATCTTTGTGTCAACACTGAATATTCTTTTTTCCTGGATGTATCTCCTTACAAATAAAAGTTGTTTTGATGGATGAGGGATAGTGTTTTCTTTTTAATAAAAATAACTGCTTTGTTTTCAAAACAATAAATAAAATTTAATTAAATACCAAAGTAACTCGATTTACAAAGAAATTCAATTTACTCTTCCTTTTAAATGAAAAGTGCTAGAGTATGGATCCTTGTTAGGTTCATTCATGCTAGAAAAACTTGTAAACAGCTCATGAAACCATAAATCCCTAGCAGAGTTTTTTCTCTTACAAAACTTTGTTTATATAAAGATCTTCCACAAAATATATGTATATGACTCCTGAAGATAAAAGCAATTATTACTTCTGTTATATGTTCCTATCTTACTGAAGTACTATTAGGCTGAAGGAAATTTTTAAAATAGTGGACCTTTAAAACATTATTCACCTGGTCTGTGGGTGGTTTATTCACTATGTTGTATGAGTTCTTTGAATACATATTTTAAAAGTATTTTGATATTTAGCAAGGCAGAAGTTACTTTGCTGATTTTTAAATTTTCCATTTTATTTTCACTAGTTTGACCATGTTTTCAATACCAGTAATGTTTAATGAGCTCTTGGATGTTTTTTCTTTTTTAAAAAAAGGAAGAAAAAAGCAAACTAATCTTAACAATAGTGTTATCCCGGGAGAGACAGTTTACAGGGATTTTTATTACTGAGCCATTTAAAACACTGATGTGAGACTTTTTTTTTCTTTGCATTGAGAAAATTTGCTAGAATAAAATGAAGTGTTTTATTATTTCATCTGTTAATTAATATATGGAAAGATTTTATAATAAAAAGCTCTATAAGCCACTTGCCTTGAGAGACAATGACGCCTCATGAGGTCCTGCATGTACCACAGATGTTTCCAAAAGCAAGACCAAACTGGAGTCTTCTGAATGATTGTTTTCTACCAGTTCAAAGTTAAAGAGGTATGGACTGCTGAGATGTCTTTGTCTTCCCAGAAGCAGAAAGTGACCAATCACTTTTTAAGAGGGAATTGAGATGCAGCTGGCCATGAGACACTGTCTCTGAGCTCTTGCAAGCCTCCTGCATCCTGCTCTGCTCTGAGTGTATCTTGCCTTTGTGGGTTTCGGAACCAGGCTGCAGCAACACTGTGGGAAGGTCTTCTGCATGAGGCACCACTTCCTACTGAGTTCATGCAAGCAAAATGATGTGTTCCCTAAAGTTGTTGATATTTTCTGCTTATTATAAAGAGTGTCATAGTGTGTTGTACTGTAGGAGGTTTTATCAGCTGGACAAGGGTTCCTAGAATTGTCTTCAATTACCAAAAAGCAGTTGTAATTTAGGTACCAGTTTTCACAGCGAATTGATTTTTTTTCTTGGAAAACCATTTTTGTTTTAGCACAAGCTGTATACATATTAGGCCTCAGTCTGTCAAATAATGCCTCAACAAAACATGAAATTATCCATCTATCAAATGGCTTTAGCACTGATTTGGTCATGGATTAATATACAGCCTGATTAATTTTTAAATTAATGATTAATATCAAATTGGGGGAGGGATAACAGTTTCATCTAAACATATGGTTGTTATGGTTTGAGTTAATTGGGGTGCCTCTGTCTCGGCCTTAGTCTAAAGTAACTGCATTTTCTGAAGAACTAATTGCATGTTTTTCAGACAGTTTCTCTCTAGCAGTGATAACATAAAACACTGGTGTGCAGAGAGGCCAATATTTATACTTATTCCTCTAATAAGCAAGGCCATTCTCAAACTGGCGAAAAAGGTCGCACCAGCATGGAGGGGCAGACAGGACAGGTGACCCCAAACTGACCAAGAGAGTATTCCATCCTATATATGTCATACTTGGTATAAAATTGAGAGATCATGAGGGTCTCGCTGTGTTCTGTGATGACCAACGTCCAGTGAGGACCTTATTTGTTTCATTGCTCCTGACCCCAGATTCAATTGCCCCTGAATGCAGTTCCTGAGTTCAGCACCCTCTGCTGTGGACCCATTCCCCCGTGCCTGCTCTACCGCAGTTGTGGTGACCTGTGGTCATTGAGGGTGGGGTGGGTGTGTGATCTCGGGAGTTTGTACGTATTTTCATCACTTTCTGATTATTTTAATATTTTATTATATTTATTATTAATAGTAATAATTCATTATTATTATCATACTTTCATTAAAGCTATAGCTTTAGTTTCCAATCCACAAGCCTCTTTCCTCTCATTTTCCTCTCCCTTCCCTACCCAACTGCACGAGTTTAGCCAAATATTTAGCCGGGTCAAGGCTAAACTGTGACAATGGTCTAGAAAAAGAAAGAGAACTTCATTTCTGAAAGATCAAAATGATAGGGATTCCGGAGGATCTGCCTTTTAGTCCCTCCTGCTATTTCATGATCCCTGCTGTGGGGAGGACAAGTTGGGGAGTCAGGAAACATCAGGAAATGTAGCTGGGGGGAAGAGAAACCAATATGGCAGTGTGGAGCTCTCTGCTATGGGTAGGTAGAACACTAAAAGCTGATGGACTTGCATACTTTGCAGAACATTTTTGGAAGAGGATGGGGGAGGTATGCCTGTTATGAAAAAACCCAATAATTATCAATCCTGTATGAAAACTCTGCTCTGTATCTGCAAAAGACCAAAAACATGCATTCTAGTGATCTAGGGAAATTGTTGAGAGGCCCTGAAAGGCACTTATTTTGTCCCCTTTTTCTAGAAAGAAATGGTGTGATATGGGATAAAACAGGGATTTTGGATTGACATGAGCTATCTTCTAGAGTAAGACATTCTCCTTACCTTCCTGAAAAACTGACAAGCTGAAAATGATGTCCTAATTAGGCTGCTCAACGACTACTGTCTGAACTTTTGTGATACGAGGTCAATATCTTGATATTTTTGTTCTTGCCACTGTGGTGAGGAACAAAATGAGTTCTCCGTCCCTTTATGTTACACCTTGTAGCCCAGCCCTGAGCTTTTCCAGTCATCTCCTAATATGCGAAAGGGAGTCTTCTTTCAATTAGTCTGTGAACTACTTTGTTCCTTTTTATTTGTGGACCGAAAAAAGCAGTGCTGGTGTAGTACTGATTCTTGAGACCTAAGGAAATGGTTCAAGAAAATTAAAAACTGCAGAAATGCTTTGTCCATGAGGCAAGAAGGATCAGTTCCAACCTTAGCCATAGAAGTTCACCAGATCTTGCAGGCTTCGCAGAGAAAGAGCCATTTCTTCATTAGCCATAACTGGTCGTGGAAGCAATGGAGGACTTTAGCATCAAGGTCAAGTGAGGCACCTTTCCAGAGCTCCAAATCAACCTAATTTTTGAGAAGTGTACTATGAACTCTCTAAATATCTGAAATCACAAGCATTCCTTGAGGTCAGATAGCATACTGGAGAATTAAAAAAAATATTTGTCTGATACTTTTCAGATGAGCTTCAGCAGCATGTTAACGTTCAGTGTAAATTCAGTAACTACTATAATAATACAGTTTCACTGTAGAAATATTATCTTCTGATACTGATGTTCTGTTGACTGACCACAGAGAAAAGTAAATACGGTGGTGTTAAACATACTTTGTGCATGATTGAAAAGCAAGGAAGAAACCAAATGTAGCCTCTGAATTTAAAGTTTCTCCTTTTGGAATTTAGAGCAGATGTGCTCTGTAAAAAAAAAAGCTCTGGTAGTTTTATTAAGGCCATGAAGTGAGGTTGTAAAAAGGTGCTGAAGCAGCTTCATGGGTTTGTGGTTCATTAACTCTAATTGTCACATCTGGATTCCATCTGATGGATGATCAGGTCCTTCCTTTCTCACATCCTTTTTCTCATTGTCTTCAGGTGACCAGCTTCCAGAGATAACTCTTTCAGAAGTATTTCCAGCAGTGGCCTGGGTAATATTCTAAACCACTTCAGTCATACTTGAATGAGTCTTTTTCTTGTTGGACTTCCTCTTTTTCTTGTATTCATCCTGTGTGGAGCTTTCTTCTGGAGAGAATAGAACCATCATTAGTAAAAAAAAAATAGGTTTTGAGAGAATGTTACATAAAAGTTTTCCTGCTTGACAAGACTTATTTTTAGAGGTCATAAAATTCTTACATATATTAAAAATAGAAAATGTAAAAGCCTTATTAAGGTCCGAGCGCTGATTTCAGGCTTGATATGAAGGAGTGAAGAGGCTATGTTTTACATACCACCCATGTAAGACGACCACATAATTTATGGTATGTGGCCATCTGTGTATTTCCCAAGTTCTTGTTCTTTATTAGAATTAAGTGTTTGCCAAAAGCAGAATGCTAACTTTAGAGGCAGTGGGGAAGATATGGAATAAGTAAAGAATGTTACTCCCTTCATTTCAAGTAGTTTGTGGATGAAAGTTGTGTCATGATTGTTTGGACTCATAAGAAAATAAATCAATGCTTTCAGACCTATGTCAAATAGCACCTATCTTTTTAGCAGAGGTATTTATATGGGCACAGAACTACCTGTTTTCCCCATTAGAATTAAAATATTCCAAAAATTTTCAGAACTTGGAATTTATTTGGCATGTGTAATTCCAAAGCATAACTAAAACCTTATGTCATGGTAACAGAAGCAATAATCTTTCATTACCTTGAAAGATTCAATTTGATTGGCTTTCAGTCTGATTTAAGTACTGTTACGTACAGTTCTTTAAAATAAGTAAATAAATAATGCTGTGTTGTTAAACATTAATTTTCCTAGCATAATTGGTAGTAGGGAGTTTTCTGAAATTAAGAGAAATAAGAGCTGTAAATCTCAACCTGTTTTTTTCTAAGTTTATAAAATCAAAGTCTACGATTCCATAAGGTTGTTTTTTCTTGCCTGTTATAGTTGCTTTAATTATTCAAAAATCTTTAATTTTATATCCAAGATATACCATACCAAAATAAAATAATCAAGTAACTCTAAACATAGGAAACAGTTATAATGCTTCCCATGTTACTGTTTTTAAATCCATTGAAATGTTTATATCTGTAGACCCAAAAGTTTTGAAAAACATTAACAATCTATTTTGCCATTACTAGCAGACAGATAACTTCCAACATTAAGTATCTATGAGTATATTTCTTTCTTTAAAAATGTTTTTTTCAAGTGTTTTCCATTTTTGCTAATGAATTTATTTTCCTTCAGAATGCCACCATTATGGAACATTCCTATCGGAATTGCCTGATATTATTTTCTCAAAATGCTGTCAGCATTTATGTTCTTTTAAAATATTTCCTGTATTGTAAAATAGGAAGAAATGTCACAGATAAACTGAGTGTCCTACTTCCCAATTCTGTTAACTTGTTGAAAAAGTCACTTTAGTAATTGATTAGTGGACTTGGATATAGCTGTCTATATGACCTATGAATATTAGCACAGTATTGTTCTGTTTGTTCAGGTTTATTATCTGAGCAGTGATTTAATTGTTTTAATTATAATCCTAAAATACAATATACATAAAATTAAAACAGCTGATCTTACCCATGTTTTAATATGTCTTGTGACTTTTACTAAAATAACCTTCCTATTGTTTCAAAAAAATCTGGTGCCACTCTGTAATATAAACTCACTGTTTCATTCTGGGCTCTGCATATCGGCATTAACGTCATTCTAACTGATCCTGATTTAGCCATGGAATGGTAAACTCATTGATCTGTAATTCTACAGTTTTCTCTATAGTATCCATGTGTCTGAGTGTATAAAACAAAGATGAAAACTGACAGATTATTCAACAGCATCCCTGGTTTTAGGTCTCATCACACTTCTACCTTTTTATGTCTGAAAATTGACTTTTTTCCTGCCTTTTATCTATAGATGAGGAGCTCACTGGCCTTATTTTCACACTGCAATATCTAACTTCAGCTTGTTGTGAAGCTTTTAAATTTTCTTTAATAACAGAAGGAAATCAGAAGTGTTTAAATATACTCATAATCCACTTTTATGCTAAGCTCTCACTTCTTGAATCTCAAGTCTTAATTTACTTCTTTTGGCTTCCACTTTTCTTCTAGGAAACTCTGCTGATTTCCTTCATGTCAACAGTTCCAAGTGCATCCTAGGCCATGTTTTCAGATGCTTGACCTTTATTAGCTATGTAAAATAGAAGATAGTTTCTGCTTTAATAGCATCCAAACCCTGAAATCCATCATTAGGGAGTTACTTCATTTCCAGTTCTTTTCTCTTCAACCACCACACTTCAGCTCTGATATCTGATCTATACAATCTGCCATGAAAGAAAATGAGGCCAATGTATATTTCACCTGTTGCATAAATTTGTAGCTAGGAAAAATGAGAAGAATGTTGGTGCTTTTCAATGTTGTGAAGTCTAGTTTAATTTTCTTTCTTTCTTTCTTTCTTTCTTTCTTTCTTTCTTTCTTTCTTTCTTTCTTTCTTTCTTTCTTTCTTTCTTTCTTTCTTTCTTTCTTTCTTTCTTTCTTTCTTTCTTTCTTTCTTTCTTTCTTTCTTTCTTTCTTTCTTTCTTTCTTTCTTTCCGTCTGTCTGAGTCTATTTTTCTATTTAACCCCCAATCTTATTTAGTAATGAAAATATCTACAATGTAGTAAACAATGTACCAAAACACTTATCGTCTTCTCTGTTATACATCAGTTTGAGCATAGATCTATGGCATTTTCACAGAAATCTTCCCCTGCCCTTCCTTCCCACTCCATCAGCCACAAACAAAATATATGTGAAATTCAGGGCTGCGTAGTGAAGAATACAGGAAACTAAAAGAAAACAGATTTTATTTTGGTGTGTATTTCCAAGATTCCATACAGGTCACACAAAAGGCTTTCTAAGGTCCGTTATTCGTGCTTCAACATCTGCCTGTACTGGCCTGATGAGAGTTGCCTGGATTCTGTGGAGGCAGAGGTAGAATGAGAGTTCAGGGAAACATAAAGGAACGTGAGAGTCAAGCAGAAGCGCGAACTAATTCATACACACACATTTCAAATGTTTCTATCTACAAAATGAGTCTAAGTACATGCTCCTGCGGATAGCTTTGCAATATCTTAATAATTTTCTAGGCATAAAGCCAAGAGAAAAGTGATTAGTGAGCCCTTTTCTTTCTGTGTTCTATCAGACATGAATTTTCTATATTACTCACAAAACATAGTCCTCAAAAAGCCCTTTCTAAACACCGCTCACACAGATGGGGTGCAAGAGTATCATATTACTAAGGGAAAAGTAGAATGTGTAGACAGAAGAGAACAGGAGCTGGAGGAGCGATCTTATTTATTGCCTTCTTCCAACCCAATCTGTTAGGGTTTTTTTAATCTGCGAAGTACTCTTCAGCATCTCTGGCACTTACTTTGCTATATGTTTATCAGCAACATTTACCTCCTAGGGAGATTAAAACTGTCGTATACCTATGAGTTTAATAAGAAAGCCATCCGGTCCACGAGTATTGCCCAACAATTCAACAGCAGTCCTATGATTCCAATATGATTAGGTTTAGTCCTAAAATAATATGCACCAATTCTTTAGGGATTCCTGGGAAAGTCTTAATGTTCAGTTGTTCAGTTCCAACTCCCATGTCATCAATTTGAAAACACAAGGCTGTTTTTTCTTTTTTTTTTATCCTCCCCTGTAGTGCTTTTCAAAGGTGGCTGATTTTCCCTGAGTTTTGCCACAAAAGGGAGGTAGTGAACTTTAAAACTTATGTGTTGGGAGGCAAAAGAGTGATCTAAAAGCACCTGGTAATGTTTTTGTGTGTGGGAAGAGTTGCTGTAAGGCCTATTAAGTTTCTCCAGAAGTTTTCTCAGGAAAAAAAGCAAGACAAGGAAATAGTCTTGCTCCTAATGACCCAGACCCCTTGAATTTTTTATTTTATTTCAATATAACTGTCTTGGAATCCCTTCATTTCATTCTGAGCAGAACAAGGCATTCCATAGTCTGCTCATTGTGCCATTTTGGAGTTGAAACCCTAAATTCAATCTGCACTTGACAGAGCAGTGGCAGATGATGTTTATGAATGGAAGCATCTTCGTGGTGGTTACAACTGAGTGAAGGAGAGGCAAAGAAGAAAAGCTCTCGTTGCTATGAAGTTTTCCTCCTGCCAGACAAATTTTATACAGACACCCATTCTGGTTCTCTCTGTTGCTGCCCTGGGAATCTTCTCCTACCTGCTAACGTGCGTCTTTCAACATTTTCTGCCCTACCCTCAAGCAATTTGGCATAGGTCCTCCAGTGAGAGAGAAGCACAGCCATTAATTACATTATAATCACTTAGTGGTTAAGACCATTTGTGCAGGAAGTGGAAAACTTCATTTCAGTGCCTTCCTCAAAAGAGCCTACATACCCCAAAAAAAGTGCTAACCACCAACTTGTAACCTAAGCTGGAAGCACAATCTGTCTTTTTGCAAGTGTACCTGAAACAATTAGAATTCAAAAGGCTTCTGCTGTGGTTTGTGCATTTGCCTAGAGGAAAGTGCACAGTGAGTGTTCTGAAGAGTTAGTTTGTTTGTGTTACTGTGGTAACTTTGTGAGAGGATTGAGCCCAGCATTAAGGCGGCAGCTTGTGCCTCCTGTGCAGCCCTTGTGGGCTATGGACCAGAGTATGGTGAGATTTGAAACTCAATGCTGTATGTGCAGCATTGCATTTGACTCAATGTAGACAGATTCCTGCTCAGTGTACAGGGTATAAGACATACTGTATTGCCTTAAAAGGTACATCTTGCTTACTGTCCTCTCTGACGGTGACCATTAGCAAATATCTATTAATTCTTACAAAAAGAATCAAAGAAACAGACATGTATAGAATGAGTCTCCCCCAAAGCATCCTGTTCGTATGAATTTAGGACATTCTGAGATGTTTAGGAACTTCTTGGTTTGGCATTCTCAGCCTATGCACAGCAACTGACATTTTCTGCTCTCAGTTCAGATACCTAAAAGTTAGGGGAACCAAGTCCTTCCTCAAGTCTGATCCTAAAACTTTTCTAGTTTTCTTTCTTTTCACCTTCATCCATCTCTTCCTCGACAGGCCTCTATACCTTTAAAGACTTTCACACTTCTAGCAACTAAAATTGCATATAAACTACATTCAGCTGAAATAATAACTATAATTATTTCAGATTAAATACATTCTTTTATTTAATTATTCAAATTAATTACCTGCAAATTTTCACCTCTATGACCTTGCCATACAAATGACTGTGTTTCAGCATTTCCTAAAGTTCAAACCAGTGCAAGCTCTAGTGTAACTAAGTAGCTGTACTGTGGGTTACCCATACAGCCTTGTTTCAATGTGTTAAAAGACTTATGTTTCCATTATGCAGTGATATTACATATTACATGATTAAGTCTTTCCTTTTCCTCAGTATTTATAATCCAGTGTAATCAGATTTACTTAGTAGTACAAACCAATGCTCTCAGCGTTACTCCTTTTTTTTTTAATTATTTTTTGCAGTGCCTAGGACTTGGCCCATAGCCTTTTCATTCTGTAAAGTAGACATTTGTTGGATTTTGGAAGTTTTGGCTGATGTCATTTTTCTGGAAATAATCTACTTTTGGTAAAGGTGTGATCGCTGAGCTTGCTTGAACCTTTATTTTTATAAGAAAGAGAAACAGAAGGGATTTTATCTGCAGATCCATGCAACTCCATGCCTTGCAAGGCTTGTCAGCAGTTTGCAATCATCTCGTCTTCATTAGAGAAATCATAGAAATATTAAACTTTCCTAATATAGAACAACTTAAAATATTAATAATATCCTAAACATTTCAGAGATTAACAGTTTCTCAAGTACACTGATTATTTGCATTTATCACTGTCTAGTACATCAGTACTCAAATTGTTATAGAGGTTTATAGAGAAATCTTCAAAGTGACCAGCTCAGACAACCTCCTCTTTTATGGTCACTATTCTTAAATACCAAGGTTTAAAAAAGTGTTAAAAATATGTGATTTCATTCTTGTGTTCTTCTTTGTCTTTTTTTTTTTTGTCAATTCAAAGCCCATTATAATTCTCTCCACACCATGTGAGCATTCAGTTAGCCAATCATATGTGGTGAAACTGTGTGCACTGCTGGCATACTTCAATACCCTCTGATATTGCTTATGATGTAAAGGATAAAGCAAATTCAAAAGCATCCTGTTTCTTGTCACCACCCATGGGAGTCAGGCAGAATCTCTGTCTTCCTGCATAACGCATAGCTCAGTTAGTCAGCTGTATTCATAACTAATGTGGACATCCTGATTTCCAATGCATGTTATTTAAGCTCTGGGTGTATAGAAGGTTTCGAAGATGTAGATTGGATGATCTCCACTCTCATTTTAAGTTCTGCCCTGCAGGACAGCTCACGCACTGCTTTGTTTAGTACATGTTGAGGGCAAGTAGCATTCCCTGTCTCCAGCTTCCCTGGTAAGTGCAAGCCAATGGCTCACGCCACCTCTCTTGTAAGAAGTTTTTGACTGAGGTCTTCTTTCAAGAGCAAACTCTCCCTGCCTCAAAGCTGCATTTGTTAAGTGTTTCAGAAGGAGGAGTCATTTGTCTGGGAGAGAAAGGCTTCAGAAACTTATGCTGTTAGCTGATAGCTGTGTGACATACCAGTCAGTGATGCCTGGGTCTGTGGCAAGGATTTTATTCCCTGTTATTTCCCATCCCGGAAGGGAAAGTTAGATGATAAGTCACTTCCCTCAGCAAGGATAAGTTTTAGTGTTTATACACTTTCTACCTTTTATGTGTATATGTATATGTTTTATCTGATGACCAGGTGAATTTTATTCAAGATATCTAAGCAATCTTCAAAGTAGAGATCAGATTAAAAATTCCTCAGGTCTTTTTCTCTTGTGATTAAAAATACAGGCTGCCTCTCGCTTGTTCTGTCTTTTGTAGAAGGGAGCTTGCACGCCTTCTGTGCAGCAGCAGGCTCCTGGCAGCAGTCATAGGAGCCTGTCTTGCAGTTCACCATTACAAACCCACCTGGAAAGGGTTGTCACTCACATCCTCTCAGGTTTGAGAATGGCTTTGAACTCAACCATAACTCCTGAATCCTGATTGACTGGCTATGGTACAAAAAGGGCACCTGCTTTTGCATCTGCATGCTCATTTCCTCATGTACCCAGATTGGAGAGACACTGAAGTTAAGAGCTGTGCTTGTAACTGGCATTTGACCAACCTCTTGGCCAATGGCTCTCCTGTACAGATAGTTAGGCATTGAGTTCAGGGTATTCTGAATCACCAGGCTGAAACAAGTCATTGAAAAACTCAAATATGATGTTTAACACCATCGGTGTGTTGTCTCTGCTTTCACAGAAGGATGGTATTTACTTATAATAACTAGAGCTTTTGAAACTCTGTTTTTTATAACATGAATACCGCAACTCACTCTTAATGAATGCCAGCAGAATTCTTCCCCAGATTTCTGCCTTAGCAGCAAAGTTATGGACTTTATACCGTTGAGAAGGGAGATGCATTGGGGTGCTATTATGAAAAAAGGCATCCTAAAGAATTTCAGTCATTTTAGTTTAAATAGCTTTTTAAAATAGGGCTTTTAGTGTAGCAAATCCTTCCTTTTTTTTTTCCTCTATATGTACAGTTGTTTTTCTTTCTGGAAAAAATATATAGATAAGGAGAACCAATTTTTATGGGATAAGGAGTGTTTCTTGCTAGTATCTTCCATGCTGTCTTGCCATTTGTATTATGCTGTGAAAGTAGAGCAAAACAGAAAATATATTCCACTGAAATTCAATTAGTGCATTTGAAATCAAATTTCCCTGCGTCAAAAATCTGCTAAGCAAATAGAAGCATTTCCTTACTTGCACCTATGTTTGGAATATCTTGTCACGCTATGGAGATATGAATGGCGAGACAGGCATTTTAATCTTCAGACTTGAGATTTCTGTTCTAATTGACGCTGGTGAGAGCAAGGCTTCCAGGAATTCATATGTTGTTTCTGGTCTTTGCAAGATAGTTCTCCGAGTAGCACAGCCAGTGGCTGATGGTGACTGGAGAACTCCCTCCAGTGGGAGATTTATTGCATGAACTCTACTTGAAACCACTCTCCTAATCACTGTCTCTCGTTGGCAGCAAATACATCACAAGCTATTAATAACTTGCTGCTTTTTGCCTTTCTACAATAAATCTGTAATATTTTATACTTCTTAAAACAAAACTCTGTGAAGCACATTGTTCTTTGCTTCAAGGAGCTATGGTTTGGTTCATGAGAAGCGTACAGGTCGAATAGTTAAAAAAATTAAAGTCAAGGCTTACCTGCTATGCACAAGAAAGAGCCAAAACTCAGAAGACTGCTTCCTCACTGTTATTGCATGTATAGAAGAGTAACAGTGGCACTACAGCATGAAAAGATGTGACAGTGGGTTTAGCCTCATCTAAAAGGGCAGCTGGAAACATATCCTGCAGCCTCCTTCGGACTGACGTGTCCACTATACATCTTCAAGCAGTTTGCATTTTTGTCAGCTTTTGCTCTGTGTCCTAAACCTCTCATTGTGCCAGATGCTAGCCTGATGATCTCTAATTGTAAGGAACAACATGTAATGCTAGAAAAAAGGTTTCATAATACTTGCAACAAGTATGTTCTTGATCTTACATGTAGGCTTACTATTGGAGTTTTTAGTATCTCCAGAACTTACCATTATGTGTAGTATAATGATAATGGTGCATGCCTTTTAAACTTTGTTTTCTGAATTATTTCATGATCCTTAGGACTATGGTTTGGAATTAGAAATCTTTTGCCAACAAAACAGGTGCAGACCAGGCTTTGACTATAGAATTTTCCTTATGACACATCCAGTGGCACACCTGCATTTTTCCGTAGTGTCCATCTTTAATGCAAAGATGTATGCCTTTCCTGTACTCGTTCAGTGCCCTTCTTCTAGTGTCCTGTGTTACTGGGAATTTTTCTTACTAGGGCCTCAATTAATGCTCTTCGATTATGTCTTTGTTCTGCTTATCTTTTGATGGAAGGAAGATGTTTATGTTTACATTTGCAATGATTATTGCATTTTCACCAATGTTGGATAATCTTACAGAACAAACCCTCATTTTTCTAAGGGAGAAAAAGTCTTTAAATAGAAGTTAAGTATACCTCCCCTCACTTTCCAACTACATTGCTTGACAATTCTAGTCAGCCAGACTTTGCCACATATACTCCTCTCTCCCAGTCCCTTGCTTCCATTAAAATGGCAGATCTGAGCACTGGCTTTTGAACTGGCACAATAACTACTTCTTCACACTATATATGCTCTGCTATATTCTACTGTGATAAAATACTGTAATACGAGGTAAGCCTTTTTTTTTAGAGCCATTTCCCTTAAAAATTGCTTTAGAAACTTAAGAATTACAGTGAAATATTTCTATTTCTCATTTTCCTTTGTCTAAATTAATAACTGAAAAATACACACCATGTTCTACATTGTGAGAAAGGAAAAGAATGTGCAAGCTTCCCAGCCACAGGAGAAAATAAAACAAGTGCATGTCTTCTCACAAAAGTACAGCTTTCCCCACAGAAATAAATGATCTGAAATAACTGAACTATAAATAAGAATCCTCCTGTAGTTCTCCTTTTCTGCTCAGATAACATGTAACATGGAAATCAAACGGGACCACTTTCAGCTGTAAGTAGAAGATACTGGCCTAGTGCTGTACCACTTTACGAGAGAGTAAGTATGCCAAAAATCCTTTGAAGAATATTTCCTCATCCAAGCACCAAGAGATTTTTCAGTTAGCTTTGAATCAACGCGCGTTTCCAACATGACACTCCTCAATGTTAGCACAGAGGATATATGGTTTTCATTCTTCTGTTGCTACCGTATATTAGGCAGCAGGCTTTATTTTAGATTTTCTGTTTGCCAGTGGTTCCTCTAAATACAAAATTTAAAAAATATTGTAGTAGAAAGGCATAAACATTGTTACAAGGCTCTGTTATTGCCTGAATTCTGGGGTTGTTTCACTAGCATAACAAGAATGATTTGTTCTCACAGCAGTTCTGTCCAAGGTCGTTGCATACGGTATTCATACATGCATACAATATGCCTGGAATATAGTCTTAACTTGGAACATGAGAATTAGCCTTGCTGAGTACATCAAGATCTACGAGACATTTGGCACCTGTGGGATCTAACATCAGGAATCTGATTTCATACAGTGCTCAGCAGAAGATTTAGCTTTCACTTTGCAAACTGAAAGCATGGCTGTAGTGACAGGGCAAGTGAAAAGTTCTTATGCAGTTCTGACACTAAGGAGATATTGTCAGAGCTACTCACGCTACATCACTGTAGTACATTAGCGTGGAAGCCGAGGGCAAGGACGATACCTAACCTTGTCTTTGCATATTTGCAGGCATAAGTTCAAGATCAATATAACTCCATTAACTTCCCTTTTAAATCTTGTTAGACACACTGCAGTTATAGACACTTCAAACGGTGTCTCATTTTTATGTTCACGCCTGCACAAAATTGCTCTGCAGATTTTTATTTGCTGCCATGGGGACTGCACACCTTGTAGCACGTGCTTTTCCCATCCTCGTTAAAGCCTGAGGAGTTGCTGTTCTTGCCATTTCTGTACAATGGACTTCTCCCAGGAAAAAATGCTTGTGCTCATGCTGTCTGAATGAGGTCAGTTCTCATGGCAACCACATTTTATCTGCAGAAATGTGCATTGTTTTCTAAGACTTTCCCCTTCTGTGTAGAGATGATGTAAAATCCAAGACAGCAGAGAAGCAAGAGGGAAACCTAATTGGCATGCAAGCCGCAAACGCTGTGACATTTATTTACCTTTCGTGCTGATCACTATTGTTTCACAAATTATTAAGCAGTCCAAAGTTTTACAAGATGACACACATGTTAAGAACAGTCCATTAGGGTTGCTCAACAACGTGTCCATGCAATAGATTTTTTTTAGGCAGAAATCAAGTTAATGGAAGATTAATTACTGTCAGATATGGTAGAAACTAACTACTGTGTTGCTATGAGCCTCAGGAGATTATTTCAGTTGCCTCCTCCCTCTCTCATTTCATTCTCCCTTTCTCCAGTTTGAGGAAGTTTTGGCAGACCCAGGGTAATCCTATGGGATGCTTGGAAACAGGAGAGGAACTGCTTTGTTGACCAGAGCTCCCTGCTCCTGCTGGGCTCCTGCAGCTCCAATGAGGCTCCTGCCAGCAAGGGATTAGGTGACATGACACCGACTGTGACAGTGCTATCCCTGTAACGCAGGAATGCTCTGCTGATGGTGTAAGGTTGTATTAAATGTCCTTTGTAGAACTAGGAGGGGATCGGGTTGGGCTTTTTTACGGATTTCAAAACCTTTTGAATGGGAGAAAGATACCCCTGTGCTTTTAATGGCATTTTCACTCTTTTAAAAGGGAACAGAGACTTGGCCTCAATCTAATAAAGACAAACATTTACCTTGATTACAAGAACATCCTCGATTTTGCCAGTCTAGGCATATTATAACTCCTCAGAGAACTGCTGCTAGTTGAAAAGCCTTCCCTACAGAGAACAGCCACTTATTCACTGGGAGGTTACTTGACAGCACAGCTCTCAATTGTGTGGCACAGCTCTGTCCGAGTGGGCAGATCCATCTGTAAAAATTCTTGCTATCATACCTGAACAAAATTTCTGTGCTGTGACTTTTATTGATGCCTTAACCGATTGCTCTCCGCCCTTCATATGGTGTTTGTAAAGCTAATGTCGTGTACAGTAAGTCTACCAGTAAGATAAATCACAAAACCTGAAACTAGGATATTAGTTACTCAAAACTGTAAAGTACTATATTTTTTTAGATTACCTTCTTTGTTGTCATGAGGGTCACTGTAGATAGAAGCCAGGATAAATAAGGAGAAAATGACAAAAGCCAGCAAGATGAAAACTACTTCAAGGTTTGTGAAGGGCAGCTCCATGAACTGTTTGTTACTGCTTCTCCTAGGAAAAAGAATGAATGTTTACTCTTGGCTGGCTGTGGAAAGAGACTGCTCTCAACAGAGTAGTTAAGTCTTTAGTCAGAAGGATACTAGATCCTGGTCAAACTGGTTAAGTAACTTTAGCAGGTAAGGAAACAATACTGCCGGCTCATACAAGAATGCAGATTCAAACCCTTTTTACTTAGGAGGTAGCATACACGTTGCTCCAGGGGATATTTACAACAATGATTAAAGTTGCATTTAACTGGATGTCTGTATCTATCTGTATCCTGTATGTATTTTATATGTTTTTGTGCACTACATTAAATAACAGGAACATATTTTGACTCTGAAAGAGTAGTAAATCAATCATTATTAAAACAAAAATTATCTGTAAAGTTCTGTAGGAAAACACAGATTTTCTTAACAGTAAAGCTTCTGGTATATAAGAAGTCTCCTTTCTGTGTAGTGGAAAGTTTAACACATATGACAGAAAGTCCTGATATTACAACCAAATTGTGAATCAAATCCCAGCCAATAGTTAGTTCAGGGATTCTGAAGTCAAAGCAAAGATTTAGCTTACAAGATTTAGCTTACAAGATTTAGCTTACAAGATTTAGCTCTAAAAAGCAGTCTCCCTTAAATCTCAAAAGCAAGGAGTCCAATACATTTGTACAGGGAAGGATTTCACGTTTGTTGTGAGAAATCAGAAGCGTATTAAAAAAAATGAAAACAGCTTGCAGTAAATAAAGGGAAGCTAGCACTTACTGATTGCCAGGAATTTGTGTGTGTATTCCATTGGTTATTCTTCAAAATTATCCCAGTTGTAGAAAATGATTCAGTGTCATGGACTGAGTTAATCGCTCAAAGCTAGAAGGATCTAATATGTGGTTTTCTGATGCTTTTCAATTGGTGCCGTGCTTGTGGCGAGTACAGTCCACATCAGACTTGAGTGGTGAAAGTGAAAGGAGAGGCACAGCTCAACAATTTTTTTTCTTGTACCTGCCTTCAGGATGCTGGCAATGTGCGGGCAAACTGAAGCAATGGAAGTTGTGCCAATGCCAGTGAGGGAGTTGAGACTGAAGTTTGTACGTTATAAACCGTGTTGAATTTTAAGCCATAGTAAAATATTAACATAATTGCAAATAATGCTAACTACTATAAGAAAGAAACCCTGCTCAGTACATGTATCAGTAAGAATTTTAAAATTCAGATCTATACTGATATAAGCAATTATTATTGCAATTATATAGCTAGGTTAGTGAGAACCAAACCTCTATAGATGCAAGTTATATTAAACATGGTCCTTCTTAAGGATCTTTCAGATCATTTTGTGAAGAATTTTTTTTTTAATAAAGTCTTGATCTGAAAAACACCAATACCTTTTATACAACTAAAGCATCAGTCACCTCTGATTGTATTAGCTACATGTTAATTTAAGGGTATAACTAAACTATATTTTTTAAATATGCTAATTATTCTACTATTTAAAAAAACATCAAATATTTTAACATTGCTATTTTTGAGTTCTGATCTTTTGTATAGTGTTGTAAGCAGGAATACCTTCACAGCAGGTAAAGGAGTGATGCTTATGAAACTCAGCATCAATAACTGAATGAAATAGGAGCATGTGCAGATGATTTGATCTCTGTCATATTCTGGGTATCTTCTGCTGGATCATTTTGCAAAAAATATTTCAGTAGTAGTTTTTATAAATCTCTCTTTTCTAAGAGTAACATAGTTACGCAAACCACAACTTCCCTGTCTGTACGATAGATTAGTTATTTACCCTATTTATTCAATAACCAGAAAAATCACGTATCAGAGGTAAACTTACACCTGTGTATTTATGCATGCTTTTTTTTTGCAACAGGTAATATTTATGTATCTGCCTGAATTTAGATATTAATACAAGACTTACATGTTTTCATATATAGAGTCAAATTCTTCCATTATCCCTTATGTCTAAAGCTGATGAATCTTTCTATACTTATTACAGGGACTATTTAGTATAAAAGTTGCACAAAACTTCAGCCTTCCTTAGAGGCTGACAGGTCTACCATATGCTTTCAGCTGAAGTGGATCCTTGTTTGAGGTAAATGCCTTTAAAAAATACAAGTAGGTCAAAAATAGCTAGAAAGCAAAATCTGCCTTTTGATTATGAATAACCTTTCAATACATGGGTTATTCACTAAGTTTCTAGTATCATTCTAGATCAATGAAAGCAGATTGTAGTTAGCTGAGTAGAAATGAGGAAAAGAAGGATGTGCAGATGTGGAAAAAGATGCTGATGGTGACAAAATAATGACAAAAGTTGGTAGCTTTGTAGGGAAATTGGAGTAACTTGTGCTATTACTGTGTGTTTTTAATGATGCTATTAAAATACTGAGATACAGCTGATGACATTTTACTGGAGACCAATGAAACTCCAGATTTTGTAATGAATTCTGATAGTTTTGAAATCAGATTAACTTGGAAAGTGTTAGGGTAGGTCGAGATGATTTTTGGAAGGTTGTTAAAAGGTTTGTATTGAATTCTGTGTGTGTGTATATATATATATATGAATGCGTCTTTGTAACAGTCTAAAAGTGCATGAGACTTATAGAATGTTCATTTGCAGCCAAGAACAAAAGATGTGTCTCGTGATTTATCTGTTTACCAGGTGGGGGAAAGAGACTCAGCACCACAGCTGGTGTTTGATGGTTGTGTAATGTTTCTTAGTCCAACTTTTTCAAAGAAATGTGTGTGAAAAGTAGTTCAGTGACCAGATTCCGCCAACTTTTATTTTATAAATTAAATTCAGGTCCCACTGGGGTCTTTAGAAAGCTGATCTGTCATCGTGGTGTGGCTTGAATTTCTCTGTGTAGCAAGTTATTCTACAAATATGTTTGTTGGCTTGTGTGGAATGACTGAGAAAATAAGGGACTAACTGTCAAGGTGCATCTATCATGGCCTTAGAAAAGGTGAAAGAAAAATGTGAGACTGAAAAGAAAAGAAAAATCCAGCATTTCATCAAGCGGGGCTTTTAAATTAAGAAGTTAGACAAAGACAGAATGGAAAGTAGAGTAAGAACTCAGGAGGAGCTGGACACAATATACGCACATTTTCTAGTCTAGATTTCTTTTTGTCAATAAAAGCATTATTCCTTATCTATTGGAATGGTAAATTGTACGAAAAAAATATAGAATAGGTAGCAAATATAAAGCAAACATGTATTCTACATACCTATGTGCCTGTTCCTCTCACTGCAATGAAGCGTATGTTTTTATGGTTTTTGCACAGGCACTTCCTTGTACAGTGACGCTGAAACTGATCTGTGGACTTGACCCTATAGATAGTATACTCAACTCAATAAAGTATAAGAAAATGAGGAAAGGCAATATGCCAACTTTAAAAATTTTCTGCTTTAACTAGAATACAGCTTTGTAACTGACAAATTATTTGATCTCATAAAAATGGTTCACTAAACCAAATAAAGTGGAAGTGTCAAAAAGCGACACACGGAGGCGTAACGTCTATAGGTTCAATCCAGTGATTGTTCCTATTGCTGATAACATGAGGTACCCACTTTTCACAGGACAAGCTAAACAAATATGAGTTTTCTAAGATATTGGCTTTAGTTATTTGTCTTAATGCAGTGGAACATATATACTTGGTCTCAATTATATTTTTAGTTATTCTGATTTTTTTACATCCATTGCATAATAAAATTACACCACACTACCACTTCCTGAGAAACACTCACCATGCGAATGTGGACTTCTTTGATTTAAAGTAACAAATACTGTATTAATGGAAGTAATATTCATAAATGTATAGTGTTTTGTTTTTTATAGACAAGTCCTTCATTTTTTATCATTAAAAAACAGTAACGAGTCAGGCTACATAGTAAATAAAGAGTTCCCATGCAGGGAATGGATCTGAGGAAGATTTTACTAAAATGCTTTTTGAAGCACCACGATTAAAGGAATTGAATCATTTGTTATTTTTTACTGGGTTTGTACCCTTTGCTGTTTTTTACTCTCATTCAATTCTGTTTCTTGGCAGATTTTTCCATTGTCTAACTATTGAAAAGCTGACTGCTAAGCTATGACATAATCTGTTGTAAATTAGCATAATTTGCTAACCAGAATGGTGAAGATCTGTTGAGCAGTTTCTTCACTGAATTATAACTTGCTTAGTCATGTGCTGTGGTGGGCTGAATATCCTTGTGAAGGGGTTAATTTCTTTAAATCTGCTTGGCTGTATATGCAGCAGAGGTACATTCCTGGTTATTAGCTCAATAATGAACTGAAATATAAAAAAAATAAATCAAATACAGAGGAAAAGGTAAGAGAGGGGCCATGGAAGGAACAGCTGGAATAGAAAAAAAGTTGTCAGAGGAATAAATAAGTGATGACGTGTTTAGTGTGTATATATCAGAGAGGATAAGAACAGCCTTTGGACTTACGTACCTGTAACTCCCTAGTTATCTCAGTATATCCTAAGTTCACAGTGGGTATGTTCTAGACTCTTTTGCTGAATCTGCTCATTTTGTTTCCTTCACTTGTATTCTAAGCTTATCAAAGTATAACTTAAACCAGATATGTTAGCTGTGAAAAATGCATTAAGTATAACTTTATTATGTTATACTGAAAAATAACTACTTCACTATAAGATGAGATATTTATTCCCTTCATAGGGTTTAGCTTTATTAATAATTATATAAAAAATTGATATTATAGAGATTAACTCAAACTTTCTCCCTAAGCTTTGCTGCTCCTATGGTTAATGCTTGAGGAATGCGCAGCTTAGAGCATACATCCTTCTTCATTATTTCAGAAAATAAATGAGCCAACAATTTCAGTGAGTCAGCAAAGCACATAAAATAGCTCTTTCTAAATTTAAAAAAAAGGTTACTATAACACTGTTACAAAAAATGTTTTCAAAGTTGTTCTGAGTCTGACTTTTCATTAGTTATGTCTGCAACAAAACTGTGTTCAGTTCAGGGTCATTTTCTGTTCATAGAAATTGCCAGTGAAAGGTAGTTCTTCTAGCTAGTCTTGTTTAGGGTTTTTTGTCCTTGTTTTTTTTTGTTCTCTGAATGTTATATCCACTGTCTTTAATATTAAATATAGCTATTTACCTTTAACTTTGCTGTCCATATATTTGTCCAGGTCTAAGTAACTAATGGATTGAAAGGGAAAAGACCTTGCCATATTTATTTCTTTGAGATATTGATGATTTTGTGACTTAGCAGTGGAGTGAAACTTTGTTTGTAACACTGAATCCAACACTGCTGACCTACAAAAACAATTCTAAATACGAATTTTTTTTTTTTAAATATCAACTTGAGATTCTCATAGATCAGAATACAGATAAGTCAAGTGTGAAACGATGCTTTCTGGCTCACATGACATTCAGCTATATAGGTAGAGCTGAGTATATATTCATAATTCCTTTCATAATGCTTAGAAGCATTTTTCTGTGCAAGAATATAAAGATAAATAATTGATACCTATTCTATTACAAAGGAAAAGCACGTCCAGTGTGAAATGTGAATGAGTAGAAAAACTTCTGGAGTGGGAGCATATAGGCTACTGCAACTCAGAAATTGTGTTTTAAGCCATTTGAAAGAAAAGCCTTATCGAAATGGAATTTTCTGTATCCCAATGGCAGTCATATATTACATCAAAATTTAGATGAACTTATGGGCAGAACAAACATAAAAGACTCTCATGCTCAGGAAATACATCTAAGACCTGCAAATACATTGTGGTAGCAAGATTCTGCAAGACGAGCAGAATTAGCAGACAAACCTAAAGGTTGTTCCTTAGAGTATACTCTCCTCCCATTCCAAGCTCAGCCCTTTAAATGGGAAGGAAACTCTGCTTCTGGAAATCAGCAGAATACAATTTAGTACCAGCACAAGTGAGCAGCAGAGAATGGATGAGTTCAGCACACCTCAGTTCCCAAGTCCAGGAGAGCACAGACCACTCCTGTGCATGGAATGCCAAAGCACTTTGTGGTAACCCGGCTGCCTGGCTGAAGCTGTCAGGGTAGCCCAGGACATTCCCCTGGTTTCAGGCCAGGAGAAACCAGCCTGCCAAGCTCTCTATAACAAATACCTGATGCAAGAGGAAGAGAAGGGTTTCTTTGTCCTCTGTTACAAATTCAGCTGCAATATTGTAATAGTATATCCTTTTGTCTAAGTGACCAGTTTGATTGTAACTTTATGTCCTGCTTCTGCTTGCGTGCTTTGGAGTTGTATTGGGTTTATAAGGAGTGATATTTGGAAAAAATGTGTACCAATGTTCTTCCTTTTAAAACAGTATGAATTAAATAGCAGGCAGAAGATATCACTGTAAATGAAAATCTACTTTTCAGACTTAACCTGGCTTAATTGTTTGGAATTTTCCCAACTTTATTTTTAAAGTGATTTTAACAATAGGGCTATATAAATATTTGTTCAGTCAAAACAGTAACTTTATTATAGGTGAGCTGTCAGGAAAGAATGGTCATCAAGGTGCTAATTAAAATTAATACAATATTTTGTTTCTATTCAGGATCTAAACTTAAAAAAAAAAGAAAGTATTTAAAAATATTCAAGACCCTCTTCGTTTTGATCATGTTTCTCTTTCCCTGTTAACAACAACTAGAAGACTTTTCTGCTCATATGTCTAAGCTTCTGGATGACTTTATTTTAGCAGACATTCCTTTTGATTCAGTCAATCTTTCCAAAAGGAGCTTGATTATTTGTGATAAGCCATGTGTACATTGTGGGACCTAGGATATGCCAACAACTGAACAGCAGTAATTTTCCAACCATGATATTTAGCGGTGTTTAATTATCTACTCTCTATTATAGATTTCTTTGGTCCAACTTTTGTTTGTGTGTATATATGACCCTTAACACATTACATTAGCCATGGTCTTTCCATTAATCACCATGGCTAATAATTGTTGTTCATCCTCAGCCTCTTCCATGTTCAGACGTGAATTGCATGCACAACAGAGTTTGGGTAGGACTTTTCATTGTTTCTCTTCTCTGTAGACACATTTCTCTTTAGAAAATTTGTTCTAGGTTTCTTCTTTAGCAAAAGTTGATAGGCTTTATGGTAGTACATAAGATCTCTTGGGCTATATTAAGTAGAAAGACTAAACCCAAAAATTTGTAATTGCCAAAAGAAATCTTTCTGAATATACCTGTAACTGTGGCCACATTAGAGAACATATGGATTATATCTGTGAGGTATTAGAAGACATAAAGGGGAGCTGCATCATCTTCCATTGCAAGTCAGTGCTAATTATCTTTTAACTTTAATATGAAAAGGACTGAGTAGAAAATTATGACCTGATTTCACAATGTAGTGACACTTTTAGCTTAGATTATATCAGTAAGAGATGGTGTTTGTTATTTTGTAGGAAGCACGACTCACTTCCCAGTATTTTTCAGTAATATATCTATACAAAAATAAATAGATAAATAAAGATACAAAATAAGCAAATATAAAAGTGCTGACCTGGTAATTCAATAGAAAACAAATAATTACAACAAATTTTTTTTCAACCTAAGTCATCTGGATATGCAGCTGTATGGTCTGCATTATCGATTGTTATCTTTGCTTTGCCAAATCAGGTGGTTGCTTACCTACTAGCATAAGGAGGAAGGCTACATTTATTTTTCTGTTGTCAGGCTGTTTATTTGTTTGGCACGACTTGCCTGGACAGAGGTTTCCTGTTTAAACCCACAGCTAGAATGAAATTAGGGCTTGGTAACATGTTCCACTTGGGTTCCTTCTTTCACTTCTATATTTTTGCATAGTTGTCTAGAATTCCATTTTTCTTGCGAAAGCTTTAACAGAGAGAACCTTTTGCAGCAAGGAAAACTCTACAAGATTTTAGCCACTTGGAACGCACATTTACAGATACATTTTCATACTCACAGGCATATCCATAGGCAATGTGAATATGTGCTCCTAGTACATACAAACAGTATTGGAGTTAATAAGTAGATTTATGTTGAGTTTCATGCTTATTCTGTTACTAAAATGATCAGGTAGAAAAAAAGCCAGAAAGATTAATTTTCTTTTGAACTAATGGTAAATAATTTTTACCAGCCACCTTTTTTAGGGTTCAGTGTGACTGATCTGCTTATCTCAGTGGTGTGGAGAAGACATAAAGTAGTTGAAAATGCCAGTAGTGAACCTTACAAAGTTGACAATAGACAGTGGAGATAACATATCTGTTTCCTGCAGCTACAACTCACAGCGAAAGAACCTCTGATAGATCCACAGTCCAGTGATGTCTGCATGTGAGACCCCAACTGGCCTCTCAGATATCTTTGTACATTTCTACTGATGATGCATAAAAAAAGGGCTAAAATTTAGCTTTCAATCCAGTCAAGAGTGAACAAAGCTCTATTTTTGTGACAAATTATTTTAATGTATCTAATGAGGAACTCTGGGAATAATTTAGACTTGGGTAATGAATAATGGGATATGCTTGCTGGTTTGATCTTGCAGTGCCCCATATTCTTGTTCACTTGAATCCCTCTATTTATATAAAACATTGTTATATCTGTCAACACTGTTATCTTATTTACAACGAACTCTGGTGCTGTGAAAATTTAAAGGAGATATTTTGGAAACTAATTTTATACTATCATCTGGACTCCGTAGATGTCATTCTTTTGACTATTTTAATGGTGGTAAATGAATATGAAGGGGGTATTATGATTTCCCTGTTTCTCTGGGTGCTTAAAAATACGTTACAAAATAAATAAAGGAAGATACAATTTCACATACAGGAAAATAATAGCTGACATAAATATACACTTTATAATTTTCTCAGAATGCCAGAGAAATCTGTAATTACTGGTGTAACAGAGTCTTGTGGTTTTATATGTATTCTGATATCGCAAAAGGAAGAAACTTTGCCATTTCCCTCAACTAAATCTTTAAGAAGTTCCCTCCTACATACTCAAAAGTCAGTCTACGGTATTTTAATACGAATATACAGCATTTGTCTTTAAGCAATTTGGGACAGCCTATCAATTTGAGCTTCCATGCTCTCCATCAATCCTGCTGAGATTAATATGCAAATTGAAATCAGTGAAGTCAAAACAGAAGCAGCACCAAATTATTTCAGGATCACACTGTTTCCCTTTCTTGCCTCCTTGTATTTCAAATACTTGTCTGAGACCTTCCTGCACTGCAACTTTGCAGCCATAAGAAATTTGACCAAAATAGCTGGGACTTCATGTTGGCTTTTACTCTGCTGCTGAATCACAGATGGCAAATTTGTTTCGAGATGGCTGTTTACTTTTGTAGCCCACTGAGAAGATCCTGTATAATTTAGACAAAAAATATGTAGCTTATGTTGTTTTGATAAAAAATTACTATGTTGAAATATACTTTCGAGTTTGATTTTTTTAAAAAAAAATCTGCACCAATTTATAGCTAATCCAGTGTGCAGTCAGAATTTTTTAACTATTTCTATAGAATAACCTAAAAGAAGAAATGGCAGTAGGACACATAAAAGCCTGTAGATTGGAGGAATAAAGACATTCAGATTACTATTGTGAGGAATAACTATATAGAATTTCCTGAAGCCAACATTGTCCCATTGTCAACTCATTTTGGGGAGACAAATAGATAATGACGCAATGTAAGAACATCTAGATTTCATGCAGCCAGCTATTGGAGTTAGATGAAATTTTAGGGATATGCAATGGTATGCAAAGCTCATTCACAATAGCTACTTAATTCCAGTTACTCTGAACTGCCTGTATGCATCTATTCAGTTTGACATTCGCACTAACAATTTATAGTTTATATCATATACAGTACCTAAAATTGCAAGTGATCAAACCAAACCAAAGTTGGGAAGAATAATAAAAGCTTTGTATTCCCACAGTATTGACATGCTATAATCAGCTGAAAGTGTGGTGAGTATTCAAGTAACTTTTGCCTGCAGTATATAATTTCCATTTTCAATTAGTTTACGTTTCAAGCAGTGGATGAAATTTGGTTTTGCAGCTGTCTGCTAGAGGTCTAATTTTGTTCCTTGGCTTTGACCTCTGAGAGGAGAAAGTAAGGAATTCTATAACAAATGTTTATTCAGGAGTCTTGAGTTTCCTAATGCCTGCAGACCTTGCTGCATTTGTTTTCCCTGATCTTTACTTAGGGAATGAAATTAACTTAGACAAACATGGTGAGTTTTTTTGTATTTGACTGAAATCAGCCAATGTCATTTTAATAAACTTTAAAGGGGACAGAAAATTTGGTTTTAATCAAAGTTATTCTGATAAGTGTGTTAAAGAAAAACTGAATTGAAATAGAAGCAGGTATTGAAGAGCTCTATCCATACATAAGCATTGTGGGATTTTTCCAAAGAAAGTTGTTATTTATAAACCTTCACAAATGCGATTTTATATATCTTTTAGAACATTAATGTTATTGATAGCAGGCTATTTTACTTTATGACCTCCTGACTTTTTAATTATTGTGAAGGTTTAAGACTGCTCTCATACCTCTAGTAAAAATCCCTGTTTACCTGAACAGTCATATGTCATTGCATTTTCCTTCCTAACTTCCAGGCTTAATGTTCTTTTTAGTAGTTAGGACAAGTTTACATATTCCCAACTTTTTAGCTGCCCAGCAAGTCAGTGAAGAATTTGTACCCATAAACAAGCCATCCAGTCAAATACCTCAGAATGAATCTGAATTTAGTATATTATCACAAGAGGGAGCCCTTGTCAACACAAATTCTGAAGCTCGGTATGTAATTTTGCAGAACTTCATGAATCACTTCCCTAGAGCAATGTAGGTCCATGCACATACAGTGAAAGTACATGCACACCAGAACAGTACCCTCTGAGATAGGTTATATGCAAAGAGAATTTTCATGTGGGGAAAAAGGTCTAGAAAGTATGACTGAGCATTTGAGTAGGTTTGAATTGTGTTTTGTAAAGTATTTATTTTCCTATAGTTACTGTGGTATTCCTCTTATTAATGAAATTTTACTGAGGTAGAGCCTTTGTTCTGGGAAACAGTAAGAGCCTTCTTAAGAGATTCATAACAGCCTTCATCATATGAAGATTACCTGTGTGTTAGTAACTTTTTACTGGTCTTTGTTTTTTAAGTTAAAAGGAGTTCAGAGGTCTGCGCTGTATGGGAGTAAGTTCAAAATGAAAAAATAGTAAACAGCTCATCAGCTTGTATAAATCGGAATGCTTCATCCTACTTGTGCCTTTTATTCTTTCAATATACAAAACTAGATTTCAGTTAACTCCTGGATTCCATTTGGGAACCAAGTTGGAGAAAAAAATACAGATGTGGAGCCACAATGGGAACTCCATGTTCTTCCTGAAGCATTCCATAATGTTATGGATATGTTGCATTTTGTCACGAGTTTTGAGAAATATAAGTCCCAGAGCATCCTAAAATTATATCTGCAAATTATTTCCATAATGCCTCAATATTTCATAATTTCTTTCAACTTTGGAAAGCGTCTAATTTATGCATTCATCATTCAGCCTTGAACGCCAGCCTAAGAGCTGGGATTGGGATCTGTCATGATAACACTTCGAGCTTACAAAAGACCCTTGGCCCACAAGGGACTGGGATACATTTGGAATTTACAATTTTGTAGCAGTGATATATCAAAGAGAGATGAAGAAGAAGGTGATGTTTTGTGTATTAAAGCTGTTCTGAGCATCTATTTAACCCAAGTTCAATAAATATTCTTTGGAATCAGTTTTTGTAGAATGTATTCAAGGATGTAATAAAACTCTGACATTTGAGCTGTTTATAGCTTAATAAATCACAAGGCCTAATGCAGTGAAAAGTGCACACAGGTAATTAATCCATTACAGGATGATAATTCTGAGGTTCCAAGTGTGTTATCCTGATCTTTTTTTGATCAGCAACTGTATTATATAAATGAATTTTAAAAAGAGATCATCTGCTGTGGAGTAGAATTTGTATCTCGATTAGTATCTCAATATCATAAAAGCAAAATATTTTTTTCCTCTCTGTTATTTCTCAAAAGGGAAACACAATCTCTTTTAATTTCCATATTTTTTTTCTCAATAAATTTAGCATTTTGAGATCCAAAGTATTATCCTTTCAGATGCTAATTTTTATTTTCTGGAAATCGTTGTTCTTTACTTCCGCTGAAATAATTTATGAGATTTATGATATGTGAAACATTTTAGAATAGAGAATATTTGAGAAATTTTAATTTTTGTTCTTGTGAAATTTCAGTATTACTGTCTTGTCAGTTGCAAACTATCAATGGAAATCTAATCTGTGCCCATTGAAGAATATAATACATTCTGGACTATGTTTTCTAGAAAAAAAATATTTATTTATACTTAGTTCTAGGAACCGCTTTACAGGTGAAAATATTCAGTCTGTTTTAATGTTATTTGTTTTGCTTTGTGTGAGAAGATTAAATACATTGTATTATGGTGCTATCATGCTGAAATTTTATATGACATTGACTGGAAAATAATATTCAATAAAATAAAAAAGGATAGTATTAATTTTCAGATTTCTTACACACATTTATGTCTAACTGCTTCATTAAATGAGATCCCATTCTACAGATTTTAGACAGATTCCAGGTATCTTACCAAAAAGGCAGAGCATTTCCAGGCTGCGTTAGTAATGATTCTGTGTGTCCTTTCTGTCAGTAATGTAATTGTTTCTTTTCAGCATTGCGTGCTATTGTTCTTCAGGAAATAAAGGAAAGCATCCTCTTCAACTAGATCAGAAAAGGAAAAAAACCCCAAACTTCATTCCTTTAAAAAAAAAGTGTACCGCTTCCCGTTTTCTGGTGTGCTGTGATCTGTGAGGCCTGCCAAACTTCACTTCCTTGTTTTGTGAGTAGCACCTGTCTCATCTGCCTGTGGCTTATCCGAGGAGCAGGCAGACTGTTCCCGACACCGAGAGAACTTTGTTGTTGTCAGCACTACTATGATGAGTTTGACAGTCCATACACATCTACAGGATTGTAAGAATCCTTACTTTTAACTGCAAAAGGTATGTGGAACATTCAAAATCATGGGAAAAGCATCTGCTTTCAGATTTAGTTATAAACTTTGGCCAGATTTATGAAAAATGGTTGCCATCTTAGGAGAGCCTGAGCCCAGCTACAAATGAATTAGCTCTGTTTTGGAGCAGAGAAGATCCTTTAAGTCATAATCAAAAACTACACAAGAGATGTATGATGAGGCAAGAGCTGAGCCTGTGTCCTTGCAGTGTTTGGCTAGTGTCTCTATGCCAGTCACTTTTGCTGAGGCCAAAGGCTTTGAGAACGTTCAGGGCCTCAGTGGGAGACTTCACTGGTGGCTGAGCTTTCCATCTAGCATTAGGCAAGGTGTAAGAAGCACACAGAAAGGAAAGGTTGAAATGGAGAAAATAAGTGATGACTAATGCAGCATTGTTAAAGTCTTTATTAGCTGGGATGCATCAGTGCTAGTAAGGATGAAGTTGGGTCTGAGATGACACCTGAATGTGAGGAGAAGCAAAAACTGTCCTGAAAGGCAAAGAACACTCCATGTATAAGGCATAAGAGCAGAGGAGGAAGCATGAGCCCTTTGAAAGGAGGTCGGCTAGCGATGCTACTGGAAACACAGGAGACAGTGCCAGTCTGAAATGTAGTAAGGAGAAAGAAATAGAGTTATGGGAAGTTTTAGTGCTTCAACAATATTCTGCAATCATATGTTTCTCCAGTTAAGTCAGGCTATGAAAACTACTTTTGCAGTCTGAAACATAAAGCAATGATGACAGCTATGAAGAAAATTTTTTCGTTCTCATTTTTTTGAGAAAGAAAATTGCAATGAGAGAGTTACTGACATTATCAAGCAAAGGTAATATTTTTCACACTTGAGTGCTTTTTTTTAGCAGACTTCTTCCCCTGCTTTTTCTTTTTGGTTTGCTATGATCTCATTAAATGCATATATAATGCCTGTTCAACACAGAGCTATGTTTCTTGAATCTTATAAAGAGAGAGAAAAACAGAACTGAGTGAAAGAATGTGGTTGAGAACTAATTATTTTATTAACACTGCCTAAGGAATCATTCAGTCTGGGAATTTTGTCACTTAAGGAAAGAAAAACCTCACATATTGCTATAGTAACTCCTTTATTTCTCTAGCATTTCAATACATTATCCAGTTTTTAAAGGAAGTAGAAGGTAGGATCAAGTTGTGAGATGCTTGAATATTTTACAATCATTTTTTTTAAGTGTACACATTCCAAACTAACAGCAATGCCAAAACACGTCTGAGATTTTTTTTTTCCAGTGAAAATTAAGAACTTTGGATTAGGAAAAAACAGAAAAATAACTTTGCATTCAGATACATACCTGTTCCTACATTCAGGGCCACTCACACACGAATCAGCAGATAGATTTTTATACATCAGTGACTGTTGCCACAAATGAGAGAGCTTTGGGTGAGAATGTGCACTCTGTTTGCTCCAAGGCCAAATTCTATGATCATTACTGATGTAAATCAGTGTCTTTATGTCATGAATGGTTAAACCAACTTATGCTATTACTTGATTCTCCGTAGAATCAGAAGTCTGCAGAACTTCATCAGGCTCCGATGTTGTCTAGCAGTTCCACTGGACCTTCTAATTCAAGGATATTTGCTTGTAACAGAGTATTTGATTCTGGTTCTAACCAAAACTAAATCAAATTGGCACAAAAATTACAAAGTATTGTACTTTGTGCACCTCAGCCATTTAGCTAATATTTTAGGATATTTCTTGTAAAGGTTTACATATATTTTCAAAAATCCCTACTAGAGGCGGACTTAAACATATTTTCAGATTCTGATTAGAACAGTTATTCTTGCCTTTTTTTTTAAAAAAAAAGCATCAGGACTTGTTCAGTAAGGGATTAGTAATGGCCTATAAAACTGTTCAGATTTAGCTCAAGTCACTGTGGAGAGCTGCTGTGGTTTGATAGTTTAGCTTTACAGATTAGCTGCAATCTGGTTCAGCTGGCCCATTAACAATGGATGATGTATGACATATAAAATTATTTTTATGCCAGTCAAAATTATTATGTTGTATTTATATGAGAAGTCTGAAAGTATAGTGTGCCAAACAGCACGGACATGTAATAGTTCAGTTATCTTTTACGCATATATGATGTAAAAAAAATGGGGTTTATTTTTGAAAATTTTTATGTATTGTCAGGATAAAACTGACTACAAAGAAAGAAAAAAGAAAAATATTCTACTCCAGAAATATTTTTTTGCTTTCTTATGTCTAACTTAAAGTATCTGAGGAAGTTATTTGCTCACCTAGGCACAGTTCAAAATTACCAAAATGCTGGTGCAAAAAAAAAGCAATAATAACAGCCTGACACTGATGCATTGCAGCAACTCCTGAGGAGACATTATGATGCATTTCATTATGATGCATTTCATCTCTGTATGAGGAAAATGTTATGATGTTAATATGAGTATAACCTACAATATAAATTTAAATCATGCAACTGTTATTCTGTATATACAATAGAGAATTAGTTTTAAAATATTAATAACACAGCAACTTCATTATTCTTTTCACGCTTTCACACATATAAGCAAATTGAGAGCATTGACTTTAATGTTAAATATTCTTTCTGAGGCAAGGAGATTTAGTCATACTATTTCTTTTACTATTTACGGGAACTGATGTTGTTAACTCGTATTCAGATGTCATGATGAATTTACTTTTGCGTTTCTGAAATTATCATTTGGGCAAAAGACTACAATCAGTTGAATTGAAAAGAAAAAGAATTACAAATGCCTTCACTTAAAGGCAAAAATAATTTGAAGAAAAATGGTTTTGACATTCTCAAGGAGATGCTGAAACCATGTGACTATTAAATAATAGGCCATTTTAGACCAGTCTTGTGTACAATTTTATGTTTTCTACTTCTTTTCCAGAAAATACGTGCATTTTCCTGCCAGTTTTCATTAGGTGGGAGTATTTGAATGTAAGATCTGATCCCTTTTAGGTGATGGTTTGAGGTTGAATTGTGACATTAAAATCTTTTCACCTAGTTTTTGTGAATTATCCCCAATGACATTATTTTTTTGCAAAGATCTAGAGCAAAGACAGGCATGGATTAGGCAGCTGTGCTACTGTTAAATCGCTTGCTTCTTAACCACCGTTACCATCCCCTGCCCTGTCCCTCATTGGACTTTAGGACTTGTGTAACTGTTACACTAAAGATTCACGTGCTTTGGAATCCAAACGTTTCCTAAGTATCTGTTTGCTACAGACCAGGCTGACTTTTAGCTATATTTCATGTCTTCTTAACAACCTAACAGCACCTGCGTGATATATTCATTAGACGTGATTTGTAAATAGCACAGACGGCACTGGACACAGTGCCAGGTCCACATTTCCTCAACACTGGGTCACTGGAAGAAGGAGCAGTACTGTTGCAGAGCAAAGTAGTGGCTGGAGTGTTCATCTAAGAAGTGGGTCTCGGCCATCCTAAATAAGTTTAGCTCAAAGTTCTGCTTAGAAACAAGTCTGGGATAGGGCTTTCCTCTCTTGTCACTGGAAGTTTATGATTAAAGAATTCAACAAGAATGAGGGAAACTGACTCTATATCCTCCAGATGAACTCATGTTCTCAGAGGTTGAGTGATATCCCAACTCATATTGTGGAAAAAGAGAGTTGTTTGCCTTGACACTCTGAACTTTGATCTGAACCATGCAGAAGATATCTGCTACATCAGTCTCTGAGATCTAGAGTGGGGATCTTTGCTGACACATGCTATGGCTCTACTCTGGCCACACCTTTTGGCTTCCTCCCGGAGCATGGGGTTAAAGTGTCATTGTTCCTTAGGTTTTTCATTGTCAAAGAGTTAGGCAGTTAGACCTGCTCGTTGGAGGTGTAGGGAGCAGGTTTAAGTGTGCATATTAGCCCTGAAGCTTCTTCTCTTGCTGCTGCAGTATTTCCATTAGGTACTTACAATGGCCAATCTGAATAGCATCTGTAGCAAATGAAAAAAAGAGAAGCCTTAAAGTAAGGATTATAAATATATTTCCTTACCTTTGTTTAGCATTTTTTTATGGCCTGCCTGGCTTTCCTTATTGAATGAGGGTCTTTTACATTGATTTAGCACAGAAATTGATTTGTAGAACTCACACAGTCTATGCCATTGACTCAGTTCCTCTGGAGAAACGCACACTTGAGCAATGGTAATGAATAGATTGACCTGATGACTTCTAAACTGCCTAAGCTATCTGCTTATTATGCAAATTAACCCTTTATGTTCACATAGCATGATAATATTTAAATGAACAGAGGTCTATGTTGTGTTCTTAAAAATTATCAATATTTTTCATGAAGGATACAAATTTGTCATTTGCTGCAGTCGCTGGAATAATAAAACTATACTGTGTTATCACACATGCACGAAAAAGAGGGAAAAGTAATGCAATTCCTAATGGATATATTTTATATTTCTTTTTTGTATCTGTGCCTCTGCGGAGGAGCTTTCCATGTGTGGGAGATGACAGAAATATAATATAGATGTTCAGCTGAAGGGCCATGACCCAATGAAAGGAACATCACTGAAATAAAATACAAAGATTAATGGTAGCAGAAGGATGGAAAGGTCTACCCAACTATTGTTATTATAGTTAAACATAAAACATTTTTCTTTCAGATTTCTGTATTCTGAAGGCAGGGACAGTAACTCATTCCCCAGCCACTGTCACACCATATAAACTGTTCCTTTTATCAACTTCAGATTCAGCCAATATATCTCTAGCAAACTTGCTTCTTGTTTGTGTTCTCAAATGATACCACTATGGTGTGCAAAATTGTTTTCCGAAAGAATGACTTCTGGGAATATCAAGTGGGAGATGCTTTTTGCAAGTTGGAATCAATTAAGCTATCTTTTTGTAAGACGGTTCAAAGCCATAGCATGAAAAGCATCCCTTTAGAAAAATTAATTTTTGTTTGGATAAAGAATTACTTAGTCAAAAATTGGCATAAGATGGCTTGATTGGGCTTAAAAAGTAGAAAAACAGAAATTATCTAGACTGTGGGCTAGATCTTCCATTTGTTTTCATTTGGGAATTCCATTAATTGTAGTTAACCCTAAGTGAGGGAGTAAATTTGATTAGCCTCAAATGCTGTAGATTAAAACTCTTAAAAATATATACATGTTGTTGGACCATGTAAGTCATACTTTTCATTTTATTTTTGGGAAACTCTTTCCAGTCTTGTGAACATGTCAACTCCAATAAAAAATCTGAACAGTGTCTCAGTATTCTTATATGAATCAGAAGGCTATGCCTCTAAATTTTATCATTAGGTTGCCTGTGATAGCTAGCAAGGTAAAGATTTAATTATTTTTTTACTATTCTTAAACTTGTTCTTGGATTTACTAATATAGATATTTCAAGTTATCTACCTTTTCCCATTATGCAAAGACATAAGATTTCTGGGACAACAATAAATTTAATTGACGGAAAATAACTATGTCGGAAGATTTCAATCTCTTAAACTGTTTGAATGTCCAGTTCTATTTAGCTTTATGGTTTATATCACTGCAATACTATTCAAATCCCATATTACTGTAACTCCACTGATCTGAGTAATTACAACAAAGAGGGATTTTATTAGCTGTATCTCTGAACTTTGTGAATGGAAACCTAAATTTGAACCACGTTGAGCTGTATTTTCACTGAAGATTCCAAATGTAGTGAAGAGGACAATTTTCACCATGGTAAAGAGAATGCCTGCCATTCTAGGGCAACATGTTGTAAACCCATTGAACAGTCTTTTTAAGTTTCTTGAAAATACTTTTTAAGTATCTTGAAAAACGGGAAGTAATAATGCGTATTACTGTATTATTTTTACTTTTGCTAGATTATATTTAAAGATGCTCATAAAAATTAGAGTCTTAAGAAGTGGTACCTAAGTTGCTACGCTAATTTCCAATGGTACTCTCTCAGATCTTAGCTATCAGGTTCAGGTGATTCTTATACCCTGGGGTAGATAGAACCTAAAGTGATGGTCTTGGTAGTCTCCTCTGGCATTAAAATATGAACCAGTAAATGATGTATTCCTTCAAACCCCAAAACAAAAAAATGTGAACAACTGACTGTACTCAGCAGTGTCACGTTTCAGCCCTTCCCTGGCCAGTTCAGCAGCTAATGTGGGCAGTTGGAATCCCAATCCACTATATGCCCCACCTCCAGGAAAGGGGAAGGGGAAATGAGAGAGACTTCTGAGTTGGAAACAAAACTGTGTTATTGAAGAAACAACAATAATAATAAAGAAAATGCTATTAGTAAGAAAATAATTATATAAACACAAATATACAAAATTGACCTCCGCCGATGACTGTGTCACCACTGATGCTGCAGAGAAAGGCTCCAGACTGGACTCAGTGACAGATTCAGGAACTGGGTTCAGGAAGGCACGTATCCAGGATCAGGGACAAAAGGATGCACATCTTATTAGATGCCAGCCATCCAAGAAGAGTGCACAACTCTTGTGATCCCTCAGTTTTATAGTAAGTATGATGTATATTCTGATTGTCCTGAATCAACTTCCTCCTGATCCTGCAATGGAATTGACTTCGAAGGATGGTGTGGCAGCGAGGAGTTCTCTGGTTCTGAAGTACTTCCAGGTTGGTAAAGACTTTGCTGTCACAAAGGACTTCGTGATTGTGAAGTGCTAGCCCATTTGAATACTCTACTGGTAAGTCTTGGGTCACCTGTCTTGTCCAACTCTCTCCACAGATGCAACCCTTTTTTTTCCCCTTTAACTTATGGCATTTCACCAACTCGACTATGGCTTTGGTATCCATATAAACAAATATAAACAATGGCCTTTCTGTGTACCAAAGCCGCAATACTTCAGTGATAATCACAAATTTTAAGCATTATCACTTCTAGAGACAGACATTATCTGAAAAACATATAGTTAAGATTCAGAAAATGAAGTTACTGAGATTAGGTTTAGCTGAAAAGTTAGAAACTTGATTCCGCTTTTGCTAAAACCAGAACAACCAGATATACAATGTATAATAATTGAACAACTCCAGCTTAACAGTGAAATCATAGAGGAAGTTCAGTAAGATGACAAAGGGCTTCTGAGAGACATAGAACATTGCCCAAATTCTTTCCAACCATTTAAAAAGGGAAAAAAAGAAAGTATGTGTAAGAGAGAAACTTTCACTGTTATATTCTCTTTCTACCTAACATAAGGGGGAGGGGGTATGTATGACCATTCTCCTAAGGGAGATTGCTTTGCTGTTTCTGTTAAAACACCAGAAAAGAAAAAGCATGAAAAATCTTCCAGAACAACAATCTTTGAAAGCTTGTCTTGTACTGTTTATTTTCCTTAATTTGCTTTCCCCATCTGCCTCTAAAGGGTTGAAATAATGATCCTAGCAGGTAACAAGTCAACTTTGGTCATATTTCTAACTTCAATGCAGATGGATGCTCGTTGTTACCATGGAAGCAGATAAAACCACTGTTTGAGAATATCAGCAATTACCAGTGTATCTACCCACCCAGCAATAGATTATAACAAAACCAAACAGCAATGCTAGAAGATTCAGCTATAAATAGTATCTGATTTACTAGCTTTGTCTCTGCTGTAACAGGTTTCAGGCAGTTGTTCCAAAATGAAAATTATCTTTTGCAGAGTCACTGGCTGTAAGTTGTGGTCCTTTGCTTGTGATGATATATGCTTCTGTCTTCCACAGTAACTCCTAAATTCCTAGTGGCAGCCTGGTTTGTATAACCTGAAGTCAGATTAAAGGAGCAGTGAATCTCTTGCTATTGTTTCATATAGAAACCAGTAGTATACTGCCTGGGATACAGGAAAAAAATATATGCAACCTGGGCTTTTGTTGAGATTGAAATACTAGACAAAACAGATCCATAGGATGTTGAGTTTGAGATGTATGAAGACAGGTAAATACATATATTGTAACAAAACACTTTCAGATTGTATTGTATGCATTTAAAGGGAAACATGAGCCAAGTCACATAGACACTATGGTTAATACAGCTCATAGTCTTGTGAGGTGAAAATATTTGATTAGGATTAGTGATGGTTTTCAGGGCTTTGTGTTGTTTTGACTTGGTTCAGGGTGCTTCAACTGCAACACAAACTCACATAGGCTCGGAGCACAGCTGGAATCCAAGGCAGGCACATTTGGATTTCTGCATGAGTCCTGAGTGAAGATACTGATAGGAGGTCATTACAGTGCACTTAGGTTTTACTAACACTCTTCTCTCTTAAATGGTTAATTCAAAAGATGTTAGTAAAAAATGGAAAAAATTTCTGAGGAAAGCAATACTGGAAAGAGGAAATTGAACAAAACAGAAGAAAAGAAGTTTGAATTTGAAGTGAAGACAGATCCTCATACTCATTCGTCTGTCTCAGTTTGTCATTTCTTGTTTGTGAGGTAATGAGGATGTGAGAAGTTTTCCCTAAAGACATCATGTTCTTTTTATTTCCATTTTCGTATTTATATGAAAATATGAAGAAAAATCCGAAACTTGTCAGAGACCAGAAAATAGGACTGCTATAAACTCCTCTGACACATTCATGGAGAGAATGAGTTATTTAAAATATTTACTTTGGCTGTAACAGCCCAATTTTTACTTCACATGTATAATACTATAGCTATTTTAGGATGATCTCCTCCATAGCATCAAATAGCAAGGTTCACAAAAGCAACAACCTTTTATTAACTGGCAGCTTTTGGAAATGAGAATTTAGTCCTCTGGCAGCTCAGTCTCTCATATCACGACATGCTGCTGCATATTAACGGTACAGAGTAAAATGAGATTTCCTCCCTTAGTTGTAGAATGGACCTGTAAAATATTCTCCAACCAAGATGAATCTTTTTATGTTAAACTAGCTAACTGATAATTCTTTCACTGTTAAGTTTCTCATTAGCCTAGATTTTATTAATGGTGTCTCAATGTATGTGGGAGAGGGTCGTCTACTCCAAGAGCACATTTAATTACGTAAGCCATGTAAGTGGAACATCAGTGACATCCAGTGGCAGTACACATTAATCACACAGATGCTATGCTTCCTGCACCTTCAGGGGTGAGTCTCATCAATTTGTCTCCTTTTTCTTACCATTTGGCTCAAGGTCCACTTCTGGGGAGCTCAAGTACAATTTGGCAGAACCATGTTTTCTAGCATAAATAATAAGTGGGCAAGCTTTTACTACAGGATCATTTGACAAATAGTAAAGGATGAACAAGATTAATCTCAATTATCAGTTACCAACTCAAAGAATAAGTCATTTTATACACAGCGGTATTTTTTCTAAATACTTGAGCAAAATTTACCAGAATTGCCAAGGAAGAGAGAAACAAGTTTTACAGAAGTAAGTGAAATGATGAAATGTATCAGAGCTAAAGTATTATTTAGCAATATCTATGGCAATTTTTAAAATTTGTTTTCTTAAGCTGATGGAACTTAGAGGCTTGAATGCAGAGTGTGGTAGTGCACTATTTCAAAATGTGCTATCATTTTAATAAATAAAATTCTGTTTACTTTACAAGATACACCTATATTTCTATCAAACTTTCTTCATTGTACTACAGCAAGATTTTTACCAAAGATTATTCTGAATTCCTTATTTCTTGTTGAGAGGAAATGGAACAGTAAAGATATAGGAAGTCAAGTTCTGAGCTCTAGCATTTGAAGCAATCATTCAGTTTCAATAGGAATAAACACAGGTAGCAGAAGGCCTTTTTTTTTGTAATATACAGGAAATATGTTTTATTGGAAGGTCTTTCTTTTTGACAGTGTTTTTTCTCATATAACTAATTCTAATCCTAGAAGGTAAATTGTGTAAAATATATTTAATTGTACTAGATTACTAACGTAAAATGCTTAGTTAAACTAAGAAAAATATTTCAAGAAAACATAGATTTTGACAAAATTTTCAAGTGGGTAGAACTAAAGAAATTATTGCAGTTTCCTATCCTTTAAAATTTGAAACCTATTTCAGTAATTTATTTTAATTTCAGTAGAATACTTTGATTTCTTTTAAATTAATCCTACTATTTTTGGTATTAAACAAAAGCCATCATTCTCAGAATTTCCTTCGTCAGGACCTTGTTTTAGAACTTTCCTCTGTTCTGGATACTTTTGAAATGTAGCTGACTGTCTACCATGCAATCAATATGCATTTATGCCACCTTGCTTTCGTTAGGTTGGAATTCGAAAGTGAGGCCCAAAATGGCAGGTACAGTTCTTCAGCCTCTTTCTACGTGGTTCTGTCCCAGGCAGTAAGAGCAGTCTATACCCTATAGAGAATTGTCACATAGTTTCAGTCCTTATTCCTTGGCTGGAGCCTATAACTCTTTTTGTAGAGGTGATTATGATGATGATGTCTGGTTCTGGCCCTAGATTAAAGATGGACCAGATACCGTAATGTCTGTATTGGAGGTAGTAAGACAGGACTATCTGTTTTTCTCTCTCAATAATTTAATCCAAGTACTGTCACTAGGACTTGACTTCTCTAATTTCATTATGAGAGATTTTAAAATATTTTTAATTCCATGAGAGTAAGTGAAAAAAATCTCGATACGCCTGCTAATCAGTGAGTATTCTGATCCTAAATTTTCTGCAAATAGTCAAACATAATACTTGCAGTATACTACACCCAAATACTTAATTTTAAGTTTTTATAACAACATATTTTTCACAGCCAATTCAGACATTGCAGATTAATGAAACACTTATTGTTTACTTTCTTTCAGTAAAGAATGCCTACTGTATTCTGAGTCAATGTGTTAAATTTTTTTATATCAGTGTAAAGAAAGGGAAACGTTGGCATCAGCATTAGATTAATGAAAACGACACTGTTAGGTGAAAACAGAGAATATTATTTAACTAATATAAATTTTTCTTCAGGAATGTTGTTCCAGTTCAGCAACAAAGAACTGTGCAAAAGCTGTCTATGAACCCACCAGAAAAGCTCAGGAGATATGCCTTGTACCTAGTGATTCTTTATCTCCTCAGTGACAGCCACCATGCAGTGAAAATTCTGTTTCAAGAATAATTTCAATAATTCAAAATTTATGCTATTCCAGTTGGGGGCAAGATAATTTTGAAATTATCAGAAAGGTGGGGAAACCAGAACAATTCTACATTGCCATATTCTTTTAGTGACTCTAAAGTAAAACATGAAATATTGCACATTAATAAAATGCTGAGAATAAATGGTACTGTGTTGTCCAAAAATTTTTTTGGCTGTTATTTTTCTTACCACATTTGCATGTGGCAATGCTGGAAACAGTGATGTATCAGCAAATGGGAAACAGATCAAATTTGTTACTCAAATGTAAATTACTATCTTTTTAACTATCAAAGTAGAGATAAAGAATACAAATGCCTTGAGCGCAAAGCCTCTGTGTAAGAATGAAACACCACATATTTTTTCACTGTTGTTTATATTGCAAAAGTATGTAGAAGACCAATCTAAGGAACCAACTCTATTCTGCTAGATAGGTTCAAGGTAATACAAAGGTGTCTGTAGTGTGGAATAGAAGATGAAAGCATGTGATCACAGAAAACAGACAGGATAGTTTTATAATACAATATTTCAATCTTTATCCAAACCAACAGAAGGAAGGAAATAAACCCATGAAAGTTAAGCAACTTTCTGATTTCTCAAGAGAATCTGTGGTCAGATTTGTTCCATTCTTGTGCTAGGAATATGAATTCTTCTGTTCTTCTGTGACAAATTATTATTTCTGTCTCTTTATAGGGAAAGAAAATGCAGGCAGAAGAAAAATTCCGTGTCATAGCTGCATTTGCCAGGTTGTTTGTTTTACTTGGTTGTGTTTGGAAGAGTCAGGAAATAATACCTGATAAATCCATATGAATATGAAGTCATGTGAAGATTCAGAAAAGAAAAATAAAACCCAAGAAATAAAACCCCAAACCCAAGTCTGATGCAGAAGGTAGCATCCCTTCTTACAAAAGTTTTCTTTCAAGAAGTGAGGAGTTTTTTAAAGCATTTATGAAAGTCTATATCCATCTGTATTTATTTCACTAAACCACGGAACTACATTTTTTTAGCATGTCAGGGGATAATCTTCAAAACACACCTATCACAATAACTCTCTCAAATGATTCATGGATTATACTACAAATCCTTAGCATCTGACATGGTAACTTCTCACAGACTGTCTCTGGGGCTTCCCTGCTTTTCCTCCTACCCTCTGCTGAATGAACCCATGCCTCAAGAAAGTTAATTGAAATTTTGAAGGATTCATTATTAGTGCAAATTAGTTCCTCAGTATATCAGAATTTAACTTTTAGAATTTCTATCTCCATTTTTTTTCAGATTCTCACATTTTTTCAGATTCAGAGCGTGACCTGCAAAATCCATTTTTTAGCATTTCTCAACATTTTTTTCTTGCAAGCATGGGCTCCTCTGGACCTTGTGACATGAGGGAAAAGGTTGATATTGGTCATTTCTTCATAAAAATCATTCAACACTTTCACTTACTCAGCACAGCTGTATTCCATACATTTTCTTAGGTGAAGACCTTTACAGCTGTTACTAATAAGGGCACCTAGCTACATTGCTTCAAAAGCAAGTGGAAACCCCATTTTAACTTCTTTTTTTCCTTTTCTTTTTTGATGTATTTCTTTTCTTCTGATCAGTACTGTCAACCATTTTGTCTAATATGTGGCTGTTCACAGCCACAGGTGATCTTGTCCCCTGTCACAACAATGTGAAAGTTGTAATAGCACAGCCATTTTCATTCAAAGTTTGATATAATCAGGTCTAATTGGACTTAATTACTGGTGTTTCAGAAAATGTGACCAGAAGAGATATTTTCAGCCTGAAAATAGTTTTGTGCCTCTCTCTGTTCATTCTGAGGGAGCATAATGATGGATCAGCAATCTTGTCTTTCTAGAGATAATAAAAACAGTTAGACTATGAAATTTGGGCTCACTTAGCATGGCATTAGTTGAAAGTGGGAAAAAGCTACAGTCATGTTTGGACTTAACTATACCATAGTTTAAGCAATCAAAGATAACGCGTGGCCCCTTGAGTGAGAGAAAAGTTTTGCTTTCTGTATGGGTTCTTCAGGTAAGAATCAAACTCTTGATACTTAATAGTACAGTTTCATATGATCTGGTGTTTTGTGCTTTTTTTACTCATTATCCAGATTTCCCCCTGATCTTCAGGTGTGGGTTGTTAAAGTTATAAACTTGAGTTACAGTACTGGCGAATATATGGACTCCGTGGAAATAATGAAAAAATAGATATTCTTTGTCATGAAAATAAGCACAGCATTCCTTAAATATACAAGTTCTAATTGTAGTGATAATGATAGATTCATGCTTCTTATAGGTAAAGGGGAATACTTCTACTTGTAAATAGTGAAATATATATCTGAAAAATAGAGATCAGAGGAAAACGGAAATCAAGTATAAACCATTTGGGAAGACTTTTAATTTCTGTTTGGATATGGCTTATTTCTTTCAAAGGTTTAAGCAGAGAAAGGATTTGAGAATCATTTGCATTTTAATCCACCTACTTTCCTTCTGTCTGTCCACGTTTTTGGTGAAAGGCCATTCCTTTGCAAGAATTTGTAAAACTACTGTTCTGCTGTATTTAATAAGCCTGAAATTTAAGAGATTATTATGACTTTACCCCTTCTAATGTTCTGTTTTTCAAAAATAAACTTCTAGTCTAAAAATCCCCTTTTTAAAACATTTTTTAAAATATGTGTTTAATATTACACAAACCTCTGTCTATAGTGAAAAAGCTCTTGTTCAAGTGCTGAACAAGATTTCCATCAAAATTGTTTCTTCCAATTTCTGTAGCACACCATGTTATTTGGCACCAGAACTGAGATGTCTTGTATGCTTTTACTCCTCTCCTTACAATTTGCTGAGGAAAAGGACCTCTCATTGTACTGCCAAAAGGAAGAAAAGATAGAAACAGAGAAGAGAAAAAAGCAGGTAAGAAAGGAAGCCTTAAATTGACAAAAAATGTAGTTCTTTAATGGTTTAGTGCAAAACAGTAGATGTAAACAGCCAGGGCTAAGAAGGGAACAGTTGTTCTACTACATGAGATGCTTAGGTTAGAAAGCGGGAACAGGAGGGGTTAAATATGGTGATTCAGAGATGGAAATGAGAGACATCATGATACTGGAGTAAGAAATCAGAAGAGGAAAAAATGTTCAGGAAGGCCAAAGTTTGGGCTAGAAGTAGAAGGAAGGCTCATTACTGCTTCCTATATTCACATCTAAAACCTGAATGTAACCTGAATTTACAGAGTCATCATTTTTCTTATCTGAAAGAGTATTATTACGCTATGGAAAAGTAGCTTCCTGTTCATTTTTATGACCAGTTTACAGTGAACAGTGTACTACATTAAAAACATTAAACTTTACTACTGTTGTCAGCTGTTCTACCTGATCAAGTAGAAAAGATCTCTGCAGTGGTTTTACAAGTTGCAAATATAGTAGTGAACCATATAGGTGCCAATGTGGTTATGAACGTTTGTTTTCCTCTCCCTAAGGTTCCTTTCCTTATTTACTGCATAGGAAGACTGGATTCAATTGTAATTCATAACTGTCTCTAAAAAGAAAGTGTACACTGGATCACAACTTCATTTGTTGCAGAAAAGATTGGCAAGAGCCCTCCCTTAACATTTGTCAACTTTTCTAATAATGAGGAGACAGAAAGTGTGTGTTGGGAAAAAAGGTGTTTCTGATTCAGCAAGCCATGTTCTTCCTTATTTAGGACAGGAAATGATACTGGGGCAAAGTTTACATTGTCTAATGTATTCAGTCACTGTCCTAAATAGTTCGTTCATTAGTACTTGAGTTGTATTGAAGACTGAGATCCACAATGTCTCGAGATGGCCATATCAGTGAACATGGTACCTAAAAACACGTCCCATTATCTTTCTTGATTGTAACCAACATAATTATTCAAAGACCTAGTATGTGCTCCGAGGTGACACAGAAACTTCATCCTCATTACCCTGACTCTTCTGTTATCTAAATGAACGACCTTCCTTATTTATCTTGCCCTCTGCAAGATAACCTTCCTAAAGGCAATCTGTCAGAGCTCGCTGTTTCGGGATGGGATGTACACAGACTTCCTTGTAGTTCCAATGATTCTTTGCCATAAGATATCAGTTTACACTTAAAACCACTCTTAAACATTTAAAATAATTTTTCCCCGCTCACTATGAGCTCCATTCTAGTCCCATCAAAGTATGACAAAATCCCATTGACTTCAATGGCATCAATAGTGAGCCCTGCATGTGGCTTTAAAAACCGTATTAATACTACCTTACATTTATATGGCATAAAGATTCTCCAAATCCCACAGAGTTTTTCTGAACAAAAAAAGTATGAATAGAGCAGCATGTTGATACATAACTTGCAGACCTCAAAAGAATTGAACTCTACGTGCATATGCCAGCATAATAGTGCTCACAGCTTGTAATTTGCAGTACATCTGCTGCTGCTACTCTAATAAAGAAATAATGGTCTTCTCTTCTGAGCACACAATACCAGAGCAGAGCCAGAGGTTGTTGTGCAGTCCATCTGCAAGATGCGAGGAGACCACTGCTGAATTAAACAAGCAGACACAGGTACCTCTGTAATCATGCTATAGATGGTGGCATCATCCCTCAGCCAGCATTACGTACATAGACTGGTCTGTGATTTCCATAAGCTGCTCAGGAGCTGTAGCACTTTTGAAGGCTTGTGATTTTGTGTTGAAATATATTCAGAGAAGAGGAATATTCCTAATGCAAAGGTGCAAGGAATATCAATGTAGTGACTTTCACTGAGAGTGAGGTTTAGTATCTCAGCTAAAATGAAATGGTGAAAACTAATGCAAAAACTCCTAGAGAATAAAGTCCCCGAAGTTTAACTGTTTTTCACTATAATTGGAACTTTTTGGGGGGATTGCAGAAAAGTGTAAATTTCTTAAACTTTCTAGTATTTTGACACTCCATTTATTTTTTTTCTATAGATTCATCACATGCAGAGATGAAATACAGCATACAAAACCAGTCCATTTATAAAGCTAATTTGCTTACAGAAGGTTAATTAATGTTTACTTGATTATTAATACTACAGACAGTCCCACTGATAGATCATCAGAATGTTTTACAGACCAAGTATTAAGTTGGATATTGTGTGTGTCAATGAAGAGGTAAAATAGAATGTACCTGGACAAAATGTTCATTTAGTATCTTGAGTTGTTTATATCACCCGTGAAACCACATTCAGGGATAAAATTTATATAGTGAGATTAGAGCTCTTCCTCTGCCCTCTCTCTGATCTGTTCTGTGCAAAACAGAAATGAATGATTGCCCATACTGGTCACCTGGACTCATCAAGCTACAGGACACTATGATATTTTTATGGGATTAACTCATCAGATAAAACCTGTCTAGGTCCCTACTATGGGCTTTATTCAGGGACTTGCAATGACGTTGAAATATCAGGGATTCTGGATAGTGTTTTCAAAACAAAGGATTATTTATTGATTTTTAGGAACATAATAAGCATGAAAGAGGGTTAAGTAACAAAAGCTGATGTATGCATTGTATTAATTAAGATTAGCCATTCTGTTACAATTTAAATATACTCATTTGATTAATCAATAACAGGATTCAGAGAGGTATTTTCCCCTGCTGCTGCACATTCTTTTCAAGATTGAGTCCGTCTCTTTTATCCATCTTTTATCCATCTCAAAGTCTATGCCAGAAGGTCTTTTAAGACTCTGATAAGGAATCTTAAAGCTGCTTAGACTGTTTTACACAGTCAGAACAGAGAGGATATAAAAATCTCACTGTGAATCTCCTTTTTGACAACTTGGATAGCAAACAGTTTAAATAGTTGTTGCTCGTTTTCTCTATAATCTAACCTTCAGATTAGAATTCTGGTGTTGAGCCTTTAGATTCACAGAGCTAGCTGAACAGAGACATTGATAATACTATTTGAGTTTGAACTATATTATAGAAAAGATCATGACAATTGTTCACTCAAAGTCCTAATCATGTTCCTCATTGGGCTAAGACGTGGCCCTGAAAAAAAATTCCACAATATTTTCTAATTCAAAGGCCAAGGCATCAGCTTAAGAATTGTGGTCTGTATTCAATCTCTTCATCTTTGAGTCTTACAATCTTTTGCATTCACTGTGTAAAACCTACTCCAGTCTGAGTGCGGCCAGTAAGACAGAACAAATCTTGCTTCATTTTGACAGACACAGAACAACGTAATACCAAAGAACACCTGAATGATATTCTTGAACATTATGTACGATGCTGGCCATTAACCTCTACTAGGCTACCTGAAGGAAGGAATATAGACAGCTACAGATTTGGTGGAAGCGCATGCTATAAACTCTTTCCTGAGCATGTTGTCCAGTTTAAAAGGCGTCTTACTTACAAGAATGGTACTTTCAATTTTTCTGTATATAAAACTTCAGTGCTATAATGTTGAAAGGCCTTCATTGTATGCGTCTGGGGAAGATACGCTTGTGTTATTTGGTGGATCCTTCTGAAAGGGTGACATCTGCATGGCACCAGACTGTCTAACTAATGGCACCACAGCCTGGCTTTATATCCTGCTTCCTGTTTTTTAGGGAGCTAGGGACAGTATGTTACTGTAGCAGCATATTTCTGAGCCTGGAAAGGAAGGAGAGATGCATCAGCTGTAAAATAATCATAGAATCATAGAATGACCTGACTTGGAAGGCACCCACCAGGATCATTGAGTCCACCTCCTATCCCGTCATAGGACTATCCCAACATTCACACCGTGTGTCTGAGGGCATTGTCCAAATGCTTCTTGACTGCTTCCCTGGGGAGCTGCTCCAGTGCTCCACCACCCTCTGAGTGAAGAACCTTTTCCTAATATCTAACCGAAACCTCACCTGGTACAACTTCCTGACCTTTCCTCGAGTCCTATCATTGGTCACGAGAGAGAAGAGGTCACCTGCTCCTCCCCCTTTCCTTGTGAAGAAACAGTAAATGGCTATGAGGCCCCCTCTCAGTCTCCTCTTCTCCAGGCTGCGCAAATCAAGTGACTTCAGCCTCATATGATTTCTCCTCTAGACCCTTCACCAGCCTTGTGGCCTCCTCTGGACACTCTCCAGTAGTTTGATGTCCTTTTTTACACTGTGGCACCCAAATCCGCACACAACACTCAAGGTGGGGCCACACCAGTGCAGAGCAGAGTGGGACAGTCCCTCCCTCGACCGGCTGGCAATGCTGTGCTTGATGCACCCCAGGACATGGCTGGCCCTTTTGGCTGCCAGAGCACACTGTTGCCTCATGTTCAACTTACCATCAAGCAGAACCCTCAGGTCCCTTTCTGCAGGGCTGCTCTCCAGCCTCTTGCTCCCCAGTCTGTACGTGTATCCATGGTTGTCATGTCTGAGTTGCAAAACCCAGCACTTGCCCTTGTTAAACTTCATGTTGTTGGTGATTGCCCAACTCTCCAATTTGTCTAGATGTAAGTAAGAGTTGTTCTGGACAAATTAGACTCATATCTTACTGGTTTTAAGTATCAAAATCTTATGAATGACTAAATAGTGAGACATGTGGTCCGTAGATGATTGCCTTGCAATCACCTAGATAAGGCAAATAATAAAGTGATTTTTAATATGCATTGTTTCTTGCAAGGTAATCCCTACCATGCAAAAGCCACAACTAACACAATAGTAAAACGTAGGTTTCAATTTTCCTTGTAGAAAGGTGCCAGAAACTTACCTAAAAACCAAATATTACTCTTGGCTCAAACTTGTCCCAGAGGGTTTTGTCTAAAATAGCAGAGCTTTTTAATTATTCTGAAATTGATTTATACACAGGTTTATGCAGCTGGGAATTTTGCAGGTCTTTGCGCCCTGACAAGCAGTTGAATTCTGAGTAATTATTTCTCTTTAACTAGCATTCTGAATGAATTGGGTTAATTCCTTCTCAGTCTGAAGTGTATGTTTATGCAAGTATATTTAACATTTTACACAAAAATCCTCTTTTTAAAATGAAAGACTAGAAAAAAAAATGTTCCCTAAAATTCACATTTTTAATTGCCTTTTGTCATTGCAATAAATAAGTGTAGTGGATACACATCACAATTTCTGAGGTAAAGTTTGCCTGGTATTCTATTGATACATAACTTGGGAAGTGCTCCAAGCAAAAAAGAATATCTGAATGTTAGTTAAAATAATTATTTTATGTATATATTTTGGCCTATTTAAAATCTGAATTCAGAATAGAACTCAATGCAGGCCTCCTTAGAGATCAAGCTAAATGTCTATAGTTGTCACTCAGAAAGAAAATATTCTTCTAACTAACAGATAACCATATAAAAATTTATGAAGAAGACTTTCAGCATGACTTTTCAGATAGATTCATATTTGCTGATGCAATCCAAATATCCTGAACATACCTAATACTCCCAAGTCTTCATTTGGTTTGTTGACTCACACTGTATGAGTAAGAGGGTTAGCAGAACAAAGGTCTTTACTAGCTCCCACAAACGAGGCAACAAGTTTGGTTCCTGAGAACAGCTTTGTTTCTAGGCACATCATAGCCCATGAAAGCTTAGAATGGACCAGGATCTATGTGGAAAATACCTAATGTATTGATTGAATTAAAACCTCTATAGAAATTTTGACACTTGAAGAATAAAAGTTACAGGCACACTGGTGAATTTATTTCTGGATTGTCCTCACTTCTGAGTGCTAGGTTTCTTATGATAGTATTATTTTACAATATATTCATGTGGTTTATTAACCTTCCTTTGTATAGACATTAATCAAAACCAAAAAGTGGTGTCTGGTGTTTTTCACAGTGTTACTGTATTGAAGTAATCCTCATCCCTAAAGTTAAAACAGCAATATGCTTTCACCATACTAAGCATAAACCAGGATAGAATATTCTTGACACATAACACAAGCCTACCTGTTATATTTAGTGTATCTTGTAATAAATTGCCATCAAAATCCCTAAAAATCCTTTTACAATAAAGCAGCAGCTTTGATTCCATGAGGAGCTTAATTCTAAGTGTATGCATAGATCAGTCCCTATTCAGCAAAGCTCTTCCCTTACATGCCTACATACCCAAAACACCCAGTACTTAAGTGTGTTGAGTTGAACACATGCTTTGGCAGTTTTCTGAAAACACAGCAGGCAGACAGAACAACAAATGTCAAATGAACTCAAGCACTCCAACTGAGGAGTTAAAAACAATAAATAAATGTTTGCCTTCAATATGGCTGACAAATGTGGTGCCTACAAAGAGAGAGGGTGTGTTGCGAAGCAAAGCAGTGTAGGGAAGAAAAGATTACCCAAAAGAGCACCCTAAGTGGGCTGCTCTTTGGTCAGTGTCTAGCTTATTTTCACATTAAACTTCTTAGTTAATGAATAATAAAAGACCACATGCAAACTATTACAATGTGTTAAATGGATTACATCATGCTGAAAACACCATCGTTCTGCATTCTAAAATGCAAACTATAATGTCAGAACATTTAGGAATTATGATTATACCAGACATATCTTAGAATAAAAATCAAAAGAAATGGGTAATTCCAAATCCTATCAACAATACAACACTAATGAAGTCAATACCATGGACACAATTTTAATTTAAAGAGGACACATTTGTTATATTGAGAAATAAATAAACTTACGGTTTGACTGTATAAATGTAATTAATTGTTTTGGTAACTCAGAATTCCACCACAGAGAACACCGTATTTTTATGTTCTTATCACATTTAATGGATGAAGATGTGGTCATTCATTTGGAAGTTTATTATTCCTTCATTTTAACTGTTATTTTCCCAAATAGCCTCTAAATTTGACACTTAGGGACTCTGAATGTGCAGCTTTGTGGTGGTGAACTCTCGTCATGTAAAATTCACAGAAAGTAAGTTAGGTTTAAATGCTGAACACATTACCTGAATAAGCTCAGGAAATACTAACAGAGTGTTTGACATAAGCATGATTTAGTGAGCACAGTAGAATCTGCCTTGACTTCTTTATCTCCTTTTGAATGTAGAGAACAGCCTGTTCTTACAAAACTTAAAATATCTAAGTCTTGGCACACTGTCACAGAGAAAGGCACACAGAAACTGCATTTGCTTGAAGTAACCCTCCTGTTCACGGTCCTGTGAAGTACCTTATATCTGTTCAGATATAAATACATTGGTTTAGTCTGCAACTATGATTGCTAGACTGGAAAAAGGAGACAACAAAAAGAAGAAAGCAACAGAAAATATGCAGAAGTCTAAAGAAAAGTGTGAAATCAAGCTGAGGACCATCCTGACTTATCTGTTACCACGGTCTTTTTTAGTAGTCGCCTCTGCACTCCATCCCCTTTTTCTCTCTCTTTCTTTTTCTCCCTTAACTTCTCCTTTAGGTACCTATTACTCTTCCACAGTCTCTGTGTATCTATCCTGCCTTCTGTACCCATCTCCCTTTCTGCTCCTCTCTCCTTTGTATTCATAGCCTGTCTCCTGGGCTCACTTCCATCACTCCTTCTTGTTTCTTTTTTACCTCAATCTTTCCATGGCTTCCTGACATCACCAACCCCACTTCGCCCCACTAATTTTCCAGTTGTTCTTTTATGTTTCCTCTCACTTTTATCATTTCCCTTTCTCTGAACTATGTTTTTTGCTCTGTTCCTCACTCTGATATTTAATTCTCTGTTGTTTTGTGTTGGGTCCTTATTGCTTGCCTAACTTTTTCATCAAGCTTCTGGTTCTTATCTTCCATTCACCTCCTCTATTTCTTTACCAACCCTTTATGTTTTTATTTCCCATGCCCTGCATTTCTCTACTGTTAACTACGCTGCGTGTTCCCCTTTTTTCCCTGTATCTCCATTCTTCAGTAGAAAATGTCATTGAACTGTGGGACAGTTTTTATCTGCACAGTGATGTTGCAAACCTGATCCACTTTGTTTAAATAGTCATTTCCATTGCAGTGTATGCAGCCTTTTACTAGTAATTCCTTTGAAGTCTGAAATCCATTGTTCTTGTAAAATACTAGAGTAATGCATTGTGGGCGAAAAAATACTATCTGTAATGGAATTTTAATTTGCTAAATCAAAATCACAATGTCGGACAGATATGTAAATAATGAGTTATTTATATTAGCTGTCACTCTACCTTATCTAGAAAATAATTCAGTAGTTCTGATATACAATTGTGCCTGGCATCTATTTTGATGTTTGATAATTGTAAAACATTATCAGTGTTAGGAATTGTTCATACTCACATCATTTTTCATTTTAATGGAGCTGAAAGTGCTGAGAACAAAGGCTCACAACTGATGCAAATCTTCTGATTAACACCAAGTTTGAAGTACGTTGTGCACGAGGGAGATGGCACAGCCTTGTTTCACAGAGCCTATAAGCATATGCAGAGGAAGCTGTAGCTGCAAATGAAAAGAAAAAATATGTTTAATGTTTTGGAATTGATTAGGCCTGTATCCAAATGATTGCAGGCGTTCTTTGTGTGCATTAAAACTGAGCATTCATAGAATTTTAAGTACATTGCTGCAGTTTGTTAAATATTTGTTGTCACAACATTTTTTCCTTCTATTTAAAAAACCCCACCCTAATCTAGGCATTCTGACTCACTTTATATGTTTGCAGAGACTAAAAGGTTGATGCATTCTCGGAACATATGCTCAAACAGTTTTATCATCTGGTCCTAATTTTCTTCTTTCCTATGGCCATTTGCTTACAAATGTCCATGTGAAGCAATAGGAAACCTCTGTTAAACAGGCCATAGAAGATGATAACATCCACTTTCAAACTGTGACTACTGCCAAATTCATACATGGCAAGAGATCTTTATGCCTTTCTGTGCAAAGAGTACAGAATATCTTGGCTCATTACATCTTTGCACATGAGATGAGCTGATCAGGAGAGCAGTTTGTGCTGTGGAAGAACGTTCCTGGACAAGTTCGATGTCCACATACTGGCTTGAGCTGCAAAGCCTGCTGTGCATTTCCTCTCTTCCCCACCAGTAGCATGTTAAGGTTACTCTTGCCCTAACACATCGCCAGAAAGAAAAATACTGATTAGAATGTGAAGAGGTGAAGAGACAATGGCAGGGCTGCTGATTTCTGTTGAATTTAGTAGCAAAGCGAACGTTGAGTGGAACGGCAGGACAGAATTCCAATAGGATGTCCTCTGATGGAAAGAGTCTCTTTCCTCAGTGCTCATTTCAGCTATAGGAATAACCAAATGTCATACAGTAGGTATACAGAATCTTAGGAATGTCATATATCCTAGGGGATATATGGCATAGATGAAGAATCCAGGGAATGCCATATATTCCAGTGGACTGAGATCAAGATGCATCAGGTCAAGAATGTTCTGAATCTTGTGCCATTTTTTTATACATTCTCAAGAGTTGCTTTCAGAGGCAAAAAATTTACACAAAGTATTATAAGAATCCCAGTTAGATTTCTTAAATGCAACCTCACCTACTGTGCTAGAAGTATAATTAAACCCAAGAATCTAACATTGAAAGAGAAGAGGGAGACAAGATACCGAAAGTATAACTCCCCTGAGGAGCAACAGAAATTGCAGGTTTCAGCAAGGCAGTTTTTGTCAACATCTCTTCTTGTTCTGAAATACACTTCTAGGTTTCTTTGCTTTTTTTTGTTTTATTACATAAATTTGCAATATTTCCTGTACTAAATTTATACAGCAATAAATTAATTCTCTTGTTCACTTAGATTTTCTATTATCGTGAGAAAGGCAGAGCTACAGGAACTTGTGCCAGCTGTCTTCAGAGGTGTCCTAAGATGGAATTTTTACATGTGGAAAAAAATGTTTTTAAGGTCTTGCAAACCTGTTTTGCATTTGCACTCTTTTCTCTGAAGAGAGAAAAGAATGTAATTTCAGAGGAAACAAAGCAGTGGGCGTGCCAGCTTCCCACTAGCTCAGGGTCCAGCAACATGTGGAAGAACTAGGGAGAGCAGATAAAACATTTTATAGGATGTACCAAAACCCCTTTGATTTCTTTACTGCAAGGGTAAGTCATGAAATAACAAGAGAAGTACAACTCAGTTTAGATGGAATAGTACAGAGACAATTTATTTTCTGCAATTAGCCTTTTGTTTCCCAACGTCTAGCCTTGACTGTAGCCTGCCTTCTCTTGTACAGATATGCAATCTTTTTTGGCCCAAGACAGTGAGTGCCTCACAAGGTGAACAAGTTCCTGGTGTGTTTGGCTTGGTGGTTTTTTTTCTTCTTCTTCAAGTATCTTCTATCTTTTTGGCTCCATAAGGGTACTTCTGTAGATCAAGGCTGTAAGTTTGTGTCATTGTTTGAATTTTTACAAGATGGGGTTTGGCAAAAAATACACGAGCCAGTTCTTTTTCACAGTCATGCAGCAAAATCAAACTGTAACAAAATGTTCCTCTGCTTTTTCTGCTGATATTTTGTGCTCTGAAATAGAGAATTGCATCTCTTTCTCCTTTCCTCTGTTGCAAAGATGCAAACCACCTTGAGGTTAAGGGTAAAGATGTAAACTGTAAGGATAGTTTCTTGCGAGCTCAGAAATGGTTCTTAAGTGTGTGAACATATCTGTGCCTGTATGTATGTCCATCCCGTGAGGAATGAATTTGAAGAAAAAATTTAATATGGGGTTGTCTGGGTTAACATCTCATTTGCACAGAAGCCTTACGTACAATCTCTCATTTTACACAGATGCGTGTCGGTAAGACTTGCTATGATTTCTGTGGAACAAGGTCATGACTTTGGTCAGTTCCCTGTCAGTAAAAACTCATCACTTCATGTTTTTACCTCCTTTTGAAATACTGTCCTGGTATTTTTCAAGTGCCTTCTGCTACATACCAGGTAACACACAGCTTTAAGGGTGATAATTTTGGACTTAATGACTTCCTCCTACCCTTCTGTTCTGCTTGAGATAGGAGACAGAACTTTTTTCAATTTTTTTGTGTCTTATTGTCAGCTGATCATTTCAGGAAAGTTGCAGTTTTTATAGGCACCTCTCTAAATGTAGAAATGTCATTGCTGTATTCTCCTTGAACATACTAAATACTAAAACTTAGATATCCTGGGAGCACTACTTTTATTAGTTTATATTTAGAGTGGTGAAGAATTAAGATGGTTTAAGAAACACTCATTAGGAGATATATGTGTGAAATACTTGTTGGAAACTCAAATTTACTGTTCTCTTCATATATACAGAATGGACTCTCTTCTGCTTTCCGTGATGGTTCATTAGGTTGCTTTGCAGTTTTTTCCCATATCTCACAAGATCCCGCACAAGTCACAAAGTCAAAAAGAAGACAAAAAAGAAACTAATTTGAATAATTTACTCAGGGCTTATTTTCCTCCTCGATTACTGACAGACATCAAAATGGCATTCTTGTCCCAAGTACTTTACAGATCAGGTACCAAATTGTGGGATCAGCTGTATCCCACATGAATTAGAACTACTGTCTAGAAAGCCTTGTGTTGTTAAAAAAGCATATCTATGCAGAGTCCATGGCTCTGCACGTGATAAAAACCAGACCCATCCTCCATGTGTCATACTTGGATATAATGGCATGACAGAAGGGATGCCCTACAGGACCAACAGCATGGAATACAGGCATGGAGGTAGCCCTTTGAACATTTGCTTCAAACCTGGGACCGCCATAGTTACTGTGACCATGGTAGCTACCAATATACTGCCCTTATTTTGAATCTTTGTTGCAGGAAGCTGCAATACACTTTAGCCTGTACTGTGGTAGTGCAAGTCACATCTTCTTAGCATTGAATCGGTTATGGACTCTTTTCTGACCTAACCTGTTTTTTATTTTTTATTGATTGTGAATGAAATATTTTGATTTGATACAAATCATGGCAATGCATTGTTAAGGCAATGCCAAGTAAAACATTTTACATGGAGTTAAACCCCAGCAGGTTTAAAGCTTTGTCAGCTTGTTTTTGATAAAAAATAATTATGTATGTCTTCCTTGATTTTTCTACCACAATGAAGAACTTAGATCTTGAAATTGCTAGCTGGACCCTTCAGACTGTGTCAAGGACTTTATTTACCACTGTGATTGAAAGCTCTTTCCCTTCTGCCTTAGGGCTTCTATGCATAATTTTGACAAATTGCTCTTTATCAAATAAATTGTGTCAATCTTTACAAGTGCTGCTTTCCTTATTTACTTGCAAGGTTTGAATATCAAACTCCAAGAGGAAAGGAAAAGCCACAGAAAGAAAAAAATTCAATGTAGTTAAAAACCAAAGGAAGGATATATGTATTTTTCAGGTCCTTACAAGCTTTGCTCTGCACTCCTGTTTTTCCTTTCAGTTACAATTCTCTGAGTTTCCTTTGGGCTGTGCTGATGCAATATTCTCTTTGAGGTATTTCGTGTTCCACCAAAGAAGAGAGTTGTCGCTGTACTTCATAAGCATGTTGCTCAAATCCACCAGTTAGGCTACTTATTTAGTGGGGCTTCTTGCTAGTCTCCGTGCTCAGGGCTCCTTGACTCTTTCATTACAAAATTCCAGTGAAGCTACAAGTAATATTTTTGTTCCTAAAAAAATCTCATTTGTTCTGGAACCTCATGCACAGTGGTAGTGCCAGTAGTGTGATTAGTGGGTGGCTGGTTGGATATTATGTGGTTATAAATGAGGAAAATAAGTGTTTAATAGTTGTTAATTGAGATCTTTGAGAAAGCATTGGTTTATGCACTGAGCTTTCATGGATTTTATTGCAGCATTTCCTTCTGAAACAGGGACATGTTCCTGAATCAGGGTGACTCTTGTTCTGAAACAGCTTTAAGATCTGACAGCCTGCAGGGTAGTGTAGATAAGTTGTCATTTATTTGTAAAAAAGATAGCTTGTCTGCTGCAAATATTCTCAGTCGCAAATATTCTCAGTCACAAATACACCATGAGTTGTGTGACTTAATTTACTGGGTTTTTTCAGAACACAAGCCTTGCAGAGTAAATTAGCTTCTATGGAAGTCTCATCTGCCATTGACTAGATGCTCTGATGCCCAGACTTGTAGTTTAGGCATGCTCTTTATAAGTTCTTGGCCTTCAGGCTGTGCTTTGAAAACAACTTAATGGGGAGTCATTTGTGGGAAGCTAAAGTGGGTGTTAAGAAGTGCTTTTTAAGGAAACAATCAGGTTCTTTTATTATTACATATTTTGCGTAGTGTGCTTGTCTTATGAAATATCTGAAACAACATTCTATGGTTATTAGTTTTGGGTTTGTGCTTATGAATTGATTTCAACAGATGTCGTATCGCTCTTGGCCCGAAATTTCAAAAACTTAGATCAAAAGAGCAGTGTGCCCAGGTGGCCAAGAAGGCCAATGGCATCTTGGCCTGTATCGAAAACAGTGTGGTCAGCAGGACAACGGAGGTGATTGTCCCCCTGTACTCAGCACTGGTGAGGCCACACCTTGAGTACTGTGTGCAGTTCTGGGCCCCTCAGTATAAAAAGGACATTGAAGTGTTGGAGCGTGTCCAGAGAAGGGCGACGAGGCTGGTGAAGGGGCTGGAAAACAAGTCCTACGAGGAACAGCTGAGGGAACTGGGGTTGTTTAGTTTGGAGAAGAAGAGACTGAGGGGAGACCTCATCACTGTCTACGGCTGCCTGAAGGGGGCTGTGGGAGAGCAAGTGTTGATCTCTTCTCTCAAATGACAGGTGATAGGAAAGGGGAAAATGGCCTTAAGTTGCGCCAGGGGAGGTTCAGACTGGATATCAGGAAGAATTTATTTACCGAAAGGGTGGTCAGGCACTGGAACAGCTGCCCAGGGAGGTGGTTGAGTCACCATCCCTGGAGGTATTTAAAGCAAGGTTAGATGAGTATTTAAGGGACATGGTTTAGCGGATAATGGGTTTGGTTGGACTCGATGATCTCAAAGGTCTTTTCCAACTGGAAGATTCTATGATTCTATGAACACGAATAAAGCTGCAAAATATAAGGGATGATTGACAGTGATATGATAGTAACAACTTTTCTTCTTTTATTGGACTCACTTTAAAAATATATATAATGACTTTGATATACAACCAGAACTAGTAACATCATATGTACGATGATACAGTCCTTATTGTGAAAATATATTAATAAAAACAATGAAGAGCAGAAGGCAGCTGTGGAAGTGCTACAACTGTTTTGCCCTTTGCCAGATAACAGCATAGGGAAACTTAAGGGAAAGAGACAGACATAAACACAAATGCTTGAAGATAGAAACTAGTAAAACTTTTTAAAGTCCTTCTTCAAACTTGCCCTTAGGCATGTGCCTGTCAAATCCTAAACCCGTTGAGGAATATATTATAATAACAACAAAAACTTGTGTTTTTCTTTCCTTTTTGCAGTCTTTCCCTGAAACAGAAGACTAAACATTTTTCTGTTGTAGAAGGGATGGTAAAGAGGAAAAAGACATCAGTGTTACTAGATACAGTCTTATAAAAGCTTATTCTACCTTTAAAATAGTATTGACATATGTTCCATATCTTGATGTTGATACCATGATACAAAACATCATTGCATCATCAGAAGGATGTCAGAGAGTTGTAGAATTGTCTGTAACCTGAATCTGCTCATACAGATATGCTTGGATGTTTCTTCACTTCTATGTGTGTCTATACATGCATGTGTGCTCATTTATGTTTCTCAGTTTTTCATGCTGCTGTCAGCTCAAAGCAAATTTTAAGATCTAATACCTGCTTTCCTGGAAAGCCTTTTTTTTTTTTTTCCAATTCAACTTAAAAACTCAGATCAATATTGGATGAAATTCTGAAACATTTGTAGTTTTTCCGATTTTAAGTTGTTTTTCATACTTATGATTTGGTACCCCCCTGCATTTCCAGGCTGAATGTACTGAATCTTCTTTTCACTTTTGTGTTTAATTGTATATTTATTAAAAGGAATTCAAGGTTAGTTTTTAGCAAACACTAACCATGCTTTTTTTTGCTGATACAGTATGTAGTTTTCAGCAGTGGGAGGAAAATCCCCTGACAGAATTGTCTGCTCTTTGAAAGCCTCCCATTCAGGGGTAAGGGGGAGACAGAAATTCTTTGCACCAAAAAAGCAAATCTGTTCTGACAGCTGCCAGTGTAGCAGTGCTGGCCACACCACTTCAAAGCTGTGATGCTCTTCCCATCAGCATCACTTTTGGTGCTGCTGGGCTTTCTCTGGTCACTCCACAGGGAGAGGATAAGTACCTGAGTTCTCAAATATTTTCTATTATTCACACTTTCTCCTGGCTCAAGCTGAAGACATGGTGCAAAGCTGTTATCTGTAGTCCTCTTTCACTGGTATAGGCAGGTAAATTTGTAAGGTTAGCCTGTTAGCGAGTGATAAGGACTGTCTCTGGGCAGGCAAATAATTGGTAGGTTCAGGACACTAATAATGAAAACATTTTTAACCAATTAGATGTCAATAATAATCTATATTCATCTACCTAATAAAAAAAGTTATTTTTATTGTGAGCTAGTTGTGATTTCCATTCTTCCCTTTTCTCTCTTTTGGGAGGACAAATAAAATATTTACTGACAATTAATGTTTCTCAGTGATTCTCCCAGTCTTCACTGCTATGTAAGTAAACCACCTACAATGCAAGCTGCCAAAATCATGCGGTGAGCCATGCCTACTGGCTCTTTAAGTCCTTGTAGTGAAGTTATCAAAGAAGTGAAAACTAACCTTATATTTTCTGAATTGCAAACACCGCAATGAATTTGCTTCTGTTGTGGTTCAGCCTCAGCTGTCAACTAAGCACCACACAGCCACTCACCCACTCCCTCCCTGGTGAGGTGGGGGAGAGAACCAGAAGAGTAAAAGTGAGAAAACTTGTGGGTTGAGATAAAGAAATTTTAATAGGTAAAACAAAGGCCATGCTTTCAAGCAAAGCAAAACAAGGAATGAATTCATTACTTCCTATTGGCAGGCAGATGTTCATCTCTACGAAAGCACGGCTCTATCACTTGTAATGCTGACTTGGGAAGACAAATGCCATCACTCTGAACATCCGCCCTTCCTTCTTCCCCCAGTTTTATATGCTGGGCATAACATCATATTGTATGGAATATCCCTTTGGTCAGTTGGGGTCAGCTGTCCCAGCTGTGTCCCCTCCCAGCTTCTTGTGCACCACCAGTCTGGTGGGGTGGTGTGAGAAGCAGAAAAGGGCTTAACTCATGTAAGCACGGCTCAGCAGTAACTAAAACATCTCTGTGTTATCAGTACTCTTTCCAGTACAAATCCAAAACATAGCCCATACCAGCTACTATGCAGAAAATTAAGTCTATCACAACGAAAATCAGCACAACTTCACCTTGCATCACTCTCATGTTCTCTATTCAGAACCTTCTACTTGCTTATGAAATATGAGAGACACGGAGCATCTATTTCACCAACTCAACTTTCTCAATATTGCTGGTATGGTAGCTTGAAAATAGGTAGAATATTAAAAAAAACCAGCCGTGTTTGAACCTTAGCTAGCTGTGCGTAGCTGGGTATATTTCTGACATTTGTTGGGCCTGGATGTTTTACAGTGTCATTTTTCAATATTTTCAATTCTATTGTGAACAGACTAGGCATCCCAGGAAACTGGAGTTAGATAAGGAGGGGCAAAAATAAGGGAGGGAAAAGCTGTTTCAGAGTTATTATTACTAAACTATAAAAATGTAGAAGTAGGGTAAGTTTAATTGACATGATATTTAGACTACAGAGGCTGAAAATAGCACTTACTTCCTTCAGTAGCAAAAGCTAAGGAACACCAAGGTGATCTGAATTACCTTCTGTGACATACACTAGTAAATAGAATAAATATTCAAAAAAAAGCACATCACTTCATGCAGTGGAAGTAAAGATGCATAGTGTGGACTTTATTATAAAATTGCCAGCTCCTAGTGCCATTTCGCTGTAGTGGAGGGCTGTGTGGCATGTCTCTTCTGCTTGGTTCTTGAGGCACTTGTGCTTTCAGAGATTCAGATTTGTAAGTCTCCATGTATTCATCCATGCACTGTATCCACCTTTGAGTCAAGGAGCCGTATATCCTATTTTGACATATAGGCTTGAGTATTCCTGCAACCTGTTCCTCCCGTCCTTTCAGTTCTAGTTGTAGCACTGGGAACACCTGCTGTCTCTATATCCATTAAATCAATATCTGTCTGTAAATCAAGAGTTTGACAAGCAAGTGTAGCTGCACTGGATGGAGCCTACTTGTGTTCCACTGCTCAGAGATGTTACCTGGAATATGGATTGTAATTAATTTTGCTGGAGATCAGTAACGACTTGGAAAAAAATCATCATATGCAATATAATGTAAATAAAAATAGACTTTCTAGTATCACATAACCCATGTTTTCTACACAGAGAAAAAATATTTCTTAGGGATAAAGAGAGTGATTTCCTGTATTTAAAAAAAATGTCTAAAGAAAAGCTTTTTCTTAGTTTTTCCACATGGTACAGTAATGTTTGTTGCCATAAAAGATTGCTATGTGTTTCAGTTTGCCTGTATTGTAGCTTAAATGCATTTAGAATCAGGATTAATATATCACATTCATTTCAGAGCTGTGCTGTCCATAATAGCAATGTGACCCGTCTTTGTGCAGGGATATTACCTGCTTGTGACACACCTGTGATTCATTTAAGGCTTACAAAACATTTTGTGTTTCTGAATGTATTCTTTCAAAGTGAGCACTTCTCTGCACTTTGCTTGTTTAGAATGTGTAAAATATTTATTTAACATTTGACACGTAATGCATAGAATATTTTTTCTTAGTAGATGTCAATATAGTGTGGTGCTGAATACAGTGAGAACTGAAAAATGTGGTTTAGTGTTTCTTTTTTTGCCTTGGAATTCAGGAGATGTAGGTAAGGGATCTTTTTTGTTTTGTTTTGTTTCCTATTTCACACATTATTGATGTGCCTGAGCACTGCTTTTGAATTTAGGGTTTGTTCTAACACCACCAAGATAAAAACAAGTGTGCATGTTAAGTTGTCTGGGCTTTGTGCTTAAGCTTTTTATCTATAAAATGAAGATGTTTAATGCTGGCTCACCTTGTGGGGATTGTGAGGACAAATTCTCTAGCCTTTGTGTGGTAGCAATACGTGGATAATTTGAGTTTTTAGTTGCAAAACAATATTCCAGTTGTCTATATTCAAAGCCTGTTTGTTTTAAAATGTTTTTTTTTCATGGGGAAAAAGTTAGTCGTTAAGAGCACAGTGATAATCTTCACCTAAATCATCCAAAGGATTCTGCAGTTATAAAGTGCACCATATTTATTCATCTTCATTGGATGACACACTGCGATGAAAACATAGACTTGGGACAATGCATACAAGATGAGATTGCATGATGTGTGACTGTGAACTCAATAACAGAGATGGACTGGGTCTGAACAGACTCTGTTCAGCTGTAATTGGTAACAATTAACTGTGGTTTATTAAACATTGTTATCTATGCTACATCTTGATCTTGCTTATGAATACAAAGGCACAACTGAGTGTTTTAACTTTAGCAAATATCTCATGCAAAACACCCCATTGGATAGTACATTAAATGTACTTAAAGTCTGCTTCCAGTTGTATATTTTGCTTACTACTGACTTTGAAACAAATGCCCTTCCTGGTTAGGGACTGAAGCAGGATCATCAAAGAAAGTGGCTTGTTTCTCACACTACAGCCATGAGCAAATCCTCCCTTTGCCCCATTGCATGTATAATTCTGATGAATATATCAACTGAAAAAAATTCTCTCCTGCTGCCCACCTGACAACTCTTTAAATCTTGAATACATGAAGGGACACCACCAATGTAGTCTCTGAAAATTGTATGCCAAGAGAAAAAGCAGTGCATCCTATCTCCTGTTTCTAGGTCTAGTTTACCATGATCATTTCAAAAGATAAAATTCAACCAGAAAACAAAATACGTCTAATTTTGTGAGGAAAAGAAAACATCATCCAGTTTTCTTTCAAATCATAGGGTAGTATAAGATTCAAATTACAATCACATTTTCTTACATGTCGTTTAGAGTTTTATTTTTACCACTTAGGTTTCTTTCTACGGTAGCAGAGTATTTTTGTTCATTAATTCAAATTCTACTTATGGCTGTAGTATAAAAGTAATTGCATTTTTCTGACTTCCCTAATTCCTTAGTGCAGTTTTGGTAGTTGCTATCGTTAGCTGAGCAAGAACTGTGTTCTCAGAAATTATTCACAGGGGTATATTCCAGTTACAAAGATGAGGTTCTGGGTCATCTAAAGGGCAAACTAAAATGAAGTGAGGGAAGCATATAAAAGTTACTGCTGAAAAATAAACTTACTGAACCAATGTTAATGTGGTGTTCAGAAGCAAGGTTTTTTTAAAAGTCTAACTTCAAACATTACCTTCCCACGGATCAATGACTCACTGTTTTCATGATATAGCATATCAGCTATTTTCTGTTCATTATTTAGTAAATAGAATTATTTCACAGATAGATTATAAACAAAGACATAATTGTAGTGAAGTTAATTTTATAAGATTCAGATAACACTATTTTCTGAACTGGTAAAATTCCTTTCACAATATTGATATTAAAATGTTATAAAACTAATTATATAATACTAAGGTGTGGAAATCACCTCTCTTATTTGCATAAAAATTTCTATTAATCATCAGTAAGAATTTTCTGTGAATTTGGTGATATATAACGTGCACATATCAAAACATGGGAAGAGACTCTCTAATGAAAAAATCTATAAACTTTCCTTGTTAAAGATTTCATAATGCTGACAAAACATAGAATATTTCAGAGCTAATTACTTGATAACTTTTAGAATTAAAGAGCACAAGAGTCTAGAAATCTTTTGTTTCAAGAGTATAGAAGGGTTTAAACATCCAGAAAAGGAACAGATCCTTAGAAGAACGACATAATTTTGCAATTCTTTCACTTTGCCATCTATTTTAATAACTGTTACTTGTTGCTAACTGCTTTTGTGTGACAACATCTTTGTTCTGTTGTGCAGGAAGAAAATAATTCCCTGCAACTGAATGGCATGTTAAACGTTTGTGCTTCCAGCTTTACCTGAAACTCTGTGCAAAAAAGTGTGTATCGAGCAGTTCCATCAGATTTTAACCTTTGTCTTGCTTATGACTTCTGAAGAAACTTCATGCTGTTTATCATGCCATTTAGGGAAGTCCAGGATGTCTAGTAAATTCTCTTTCTGCATCTTGCATGGATATATTCTGAGTAGATGTTAAGATTAGTAGTGTAATTATTACAATCCAGATATGCTGATTACTGTACTTCCTTTTTCTGTAGAATTGTCTGCGATTTCCATAAATTCTTTGGAAGTGCCCAATATAGTGTAATATTTATGAATTAAGGAAAATTATTGTTATGTCTGTAGTATCAAAGAGAAGTTACTTATTCATAGCACTGATGTTGAAGAGGAAGATATTGTCTCCTATGAAGTTTGATTTCAATCTCAAAATCCCGAAGCAAGTACATAAGATCTTGAGGTGGTTCCCAAAGTCTCAAACTCTTGTTGAGGAAGCAAATACCGACTTCCAAAGAAATGTCGTTTGTACATAGAAACTTGCAATGAACATGGTGACTGTGGCATTACAAAGATTAAAAAGTGCTGGTGCAAGCATAGAGTCTGGAGGACAGTAGCCTTGAGCACTTACGTGAATGCTTTTATTCCAAAATATGCAGTGTAAGTTTCTGCTGCAGTTTGTGAATCAGCATAGCCCGCAGATATGTGGTAGCCTGCACTAAAACCACACCAAAAAACCCAGAGTCTAGAATGTGAAGGTTTTGAAGTAATTATCCTTAGTTTAAGATGCAGTTCCTAGGTCTTAATTGTGATTATGAATACTTGATAAAAATAAGACCCTTGTCATAGTATCCTTTCTTATTTTGGATTCTAAAGGTTTCTGGACAAAGGATATTAAATCTAACAACATTATGAGCTTTCAATTTTGCAAGCCCTTTATGCATTTATTGCATTGAAAAAGGCATGGGAAAAAGAGGTATCTGAAAATACCTTATATGAGGATGATTTCACATATTCTGATGCAATTGCCATAGATTTGTCTTTGACAGGATTTTCTTACATATACTTTGTGGTGTTTCGTTTTTGCACCATGTGGATATCATATTCAGATTTACTCAAAGCAGTTTTTTTCTCCCCTTGATTTACACCAATAAGTGAGTATACAGGTTCACTACCTTGGCTTTTATGAAGGCAATTACATATTTAGTACTATGCATATTTTTTACCACTGTTGGCAATGTATGGGAATTTTGGAGAGAGGAATAATCTAAAACTTGAGGGCATTGTTGGATCTGCCATACTCTTTGCCTTTAAATTCTTTAAAAAATGCTACTGAATGAACTACAGTCAGTGCAAATGGATGAACTACAAATGATACCGCCTAACAAAGATCTAGGATATATAATGTAATAACTAGACAATATATTTTAGCCAGTAATAATGGCGTTATGTAACTCAATAATAGTTTTGCCTCGAAGGCCCTGGTGATCAGTGTGTCTTGGGAACTCGGAGGATAGCATTTCCTCTGCCCTCTGAGACAAGAAGTTCTTCTGTAAGGGTTTCTGTCTCCTGTATGTTTCCTACACAGGAGATATGATCTGAATGCCTGTACAAGAAATAAATACAGTAGATACCCACATGCACTAAATTCACAAGATAAACTGTAACAAGTGTTTAAAGAAATTTTAGACAGTCTATGGGCATTTTTGTAGCTGGTTTGCTAACAAAGGTTTTCAGAACTTGGAGCAACTGTTTTGATTTTGTTTGCGTTTGCTCTTTGGCATCAGTACCCAGCTTATGACATCCTGGGCATATGCACAACCACCAGTTAACTAAATTTTTTCTTCCACACATGTAACATATTTCAATCCTCATTTTCAATTTTTACTGGCTCACTTTTAGAGGATGATCTAGTCCTGTGCTGATTCAGTTACCTGAATGCATCTATGTGGGGTCACATGATGAATGAATGAGTTTGCTTTCATCTGTTAATTAATAATTTCTCAACCCACCTTTGGAAAATCGCAGAGAGAACTCGGGGCAACACCCTATGGCAATTATCATTTAGCAACAAAACCAGAAAACAAAATTCTGTACTTAAAGCCAGAGGTGTAAAATACCAAAATCTTCTAGAAATTCTCAGTAAAGCCTCAGTGAAGAACTTGGCCTTCAATCTGATGAAAAATAGGTCTACACTTTGCCTGAATGTCTTTCAGAAGAAAAGTTTATTTATTGGTACATTAATTGTCCTAAAGCACTGACTCAAGTATCTCTTTTATGTTCTTGAAGTTCACATAGATTACAGATGAGGAGATGCATTCCCTTTGTGTGTACATTTACAGTAAGGGAAATACATAAATGATACGTTGCATAGCTAGTGTTTTTGAAGCAGTTTCTTTGTTTCTTTTCAGAAAATAGCCATTATTTTTAATGTCTTTGACATTTCAGCACCACTCCTTAGAGCCACCAAAGTTAGACTGTTCGCATCTATGCTGTAAGATCCCATGTAACTATCCCTTAGGTTTGTTATTGTTTTGAATTTTTTTCTTTTTTAACGTGACGATGCTTCTACTTTCATTTTAGTTTTTGGCAGAGAGGTTTGATCAGCTATCAAACTACCATCATCACTTCCAGCAGTAATCCAAGGGACTTGCCAGTGCTTTAGTAGCAAGGATTCCTGTATTTTAGAATTTACAGAATGGCAGATGTCCTAAAGGATATTCCAGCAAAACTGCAAGTGAATTCTTTTGATTTACTGTCTTGGTCCACTGTAGATGATGCTTACAATGTGGAAACTGGCAAATGTGTACAGGAAGGAAAACTGAGCTTGCCAAACAGTTTAGAGCCCTCTGCTGGGTGAGAGCTACAGTATGTCCATTTTTGCCACCTAGACTAGAAACCAGGCAGATAGCTAATGCCTTTAATAACAGTGTATGTATCACACAAGTGGGTTTCATTCAGATAAACTTACCGTTAACCCCAACAACAATAGTGAATTTTTAGTATCGATTTTCATCTGGGGTTAAATGGAATCATCAGAGACTTTGTAGTAGAATGGATTTACTAGATTTTTTTTGGCGGTTATTTTTAATTTAGGATAGGAAAAACTTTTCAACTCAAAGAGGAGATAAACATCTATCTGTGAAAATGACAAAAAAAAAAGGCTTTCAGAGGCTGATGTTAGCATGTTGGTTTTCAGAGTGTTTGGCACTTCTGGGCTAAAAGTTTTCTCATATTATGTGCAATCTAACCTTGCAGTCCCTTCTGGCACAGCGCTTACAAGTAGTTAATTTTGAAGTACGTGCTCTCCAGCATATGTAACACCTTCCAAAGCTGGTGAGCCAGTGGGAACAATCCAGGGGCCCCCTCTTTGTGTGCAAATGTCTAGTAGCACTGCAGAACTGCATCTCTCTGAAAAATTATTTTGGCTGCAATGAGCCAACTCGTAAGCATCTCATTAGACAGCATCTTTGCGCCTACTTCTGTGATGGCCAGGGCAATTCAGTAAGGCTTTGATACTGGATAGAACTGAAGAAATCCTCCACAGTTTGTATTGGGTGCTTAGATAGCACTCTACATACCTTGAGCAGAGGTGAAGGAAAGGTATTAACAATGGTGTTACCTACTACAAAATTCTGGTGCCTAGACCTGAATTTATTTGGGCCAAATCTGCCTGGAAATATTCAGTTTTGACAGATGGAAGCTGAAGCATTCTCAACTCTGACACAAATACTTATTGTGGGAATTTCATTCAGGACCAAATATTGTTCAAAAACAGTGTGGGTAAAATTAAGGTATCTTAGGCAATCAATAGGTCAAAAACTCCTATGATTTTTTGGAAAGGGGAGCAGTTTCTTTATTTATTACTAGGAGATGATAGATTAATAGTGAAGTACACATTTTGCTTTGCATTTTAGCAGCCATGGGTGTCAGCACTGTAATTTAATATTACAGTCTTTTAAGCTTAAGTCTGAAGCTGATAACCAGAAATAAACACTACTGAGTTACAAACAGACTCCTATAAAGCAAGCCATTTATGCAAATATGCATTCTATTAATTCTTTAAGAGCTACATGGTAGCAAACTATACCTCCCAACATCCTCTACCTCTCAATTTTTTTGTACAGCTGAAGTAAAAAGCTTTTCCTTCCTTCTCAAAAGAATACAAAATTCAAATCCCTGAAGTGTTCCAAGAGAAGTGAATACAGTTATTTGGTATAAATTTGTAATGTTTCTACTTTAAAATTCACTAAGATTCATGTAGGAATAGCTGATACTAAATCATTATATTACCCAAGCATTATTATTATGTTAAATTCAGGGAGGGGAAGAGAGAGAGAAAGTGAGAGAGAGAAAAATCCTGCAAAACTGCAGCACAGAATTTATAAGCAAATGTGTGTGTACATCCGTGCGTGAAAATATACATATATATAAAAACATCCACAATTCTTTCGAGAGTGGATAGAACAGCTGCCTCAGGAAAGTTTAATTTGGTTTTGTGTGTAATATTTTTCTAATGTTGTACACCAATAGGAAGAAGTTATGAAAGTGCTTGAAAATCAAGTGATCACTAGGCTAGTTGTAAACAGCTCTACTGTCAAAATACTTCGAAGATATCTCTACTGCTTTAAGGATTAAATCCAAGAATTTATTTACATACTTATTCATGAGACATAAACAAGGGCCAGAAGTTTGTCTTCAGATAATTTAACAGATGTGTCCTCCGGCAAAGGTCTGAAGAGACTGGAGTAAGGAAATAATCTATATCCTTGGATCATAAAGTCATAGTAGTGCTCTTCTTCCTCTTGAGTGTATAAGAGTAAGTTGGCACCTAACATGACTACGGTCATGTTCTGGTCCACAAATTTTCTGTCAATAGGCATTAAGAGAACCCATGGAAAAGTTCATAACCAGCCTCTATTCCACCAGCTGCAGTGTGAATTGGGTTAAAGAATTTTACTTCTCATAAAGGTGAATGATGGTGGCTAAAAAACCCCAGCAACTTTATGTCAGTGAGACCACTGCAGTTAATATTTACCGCATTTGCCTTCATTTGTGCTGGATAACAACTCTTGACAACTGGGTATTCCAGTTGCATATGTGGTGTTAGTATTGGAGATGAGGTACCATCACATCACAGAAATCCAACATTTGCATTGATCATCATTCTAATTTTTTTGACAAAAAGACCTCTGAAAAAATGTGAAAAATGATGTGCATCTTGAAAAAAATTGCTATGTGAGTATATGTACATACGCACCTGTTTCTCAAGAATGTCTTGTGAGAAAAACATTTTCTGTCATCTCTGATTAATCAGTAAAATTGACAGAAGATTGTGTAAAGTTGGTTACAGATTACTCCAAAGTAAATGATAGAAAGGCTGCAGAATCCAATCAGTAAATGTCAAAGCCAAAGGATCAGTTTGAAATCAGTGAAACAAAGTTAATTATATCAACCTCATTAATTCAGGTGATTTTAGGAGGATTGTCTCCATGGCAATGCAGTTTGTGAATAATTAGTGTCATGAATAGATTTTATGGAAATACAGCATTTTGACTACTTTGTATTGGCTACTGATGCTACTTTGTGGTTTCAAATTGATCTGTGGACTAACAGTCAAGTGATTAATAATTCTGTGTTAGGTATCTGTTCCTTTCATCTGATTCAAGATCATTAAATAAAAACAGATAAGCAGCAGTGTTGAGGGAAAAGAGAGTAACATAAAGTTGTTTTGTCATGGCATGCATTGAGTTTTCAGAGCACTGGCAACATTATGACAGGGGGAACAGAGATGCATATTGAGAAAGAGTGTTGGGTTTGTAGTTGAAATGAAATACTACCTGAATAATCAGCATGTAGTTGATGAATATTATGTGCTGGTTTAGGATTTTTCTAGCTACCTTAATATCCTGTGCATTCCTTTGGCTATTGCCCAAAACTATACTTCTGGCCATGTTAAAAGCACAGGACACTAACCATGTATGCTTGTGGTTTGAGGATAAAGCTTGCTGTACTTTAACAAGAAAACCACTTTTGATGGTCTGTCTGTGGATAGTGATGGAGTGTCTATCTGTCATTCTGAGACCTTTTGTTTTCCATAAAAATGACAGCTCGTCCTCTCTGCTAGTTTCATTCCCAAGGAAAAACCCTGGCACACCCACACACACAAGATTTGGAGCAAAAGAAGCAGGAAAGAAAGAAGTCTAATGTGTGATTCTGTGGCCAGAAAGATATTTCTCCTCCTCCATACCATCTGCAACATCTCAGAATCAGGTTGGTTTTAGTTACAGAAATCCAAATTCACTATCTCAGCTAGCACTAGTTTTGAGCCGTTTAAATTGTGAAAAAATTTCTCACTTCTGCAGAGAAAAATGTTAAATAGAGGCACAAAAATTTGACTTCCAAGATATTAGTGAAAGGGAGCAAATAGTCTGCAAGAAATTCACTTGGTTGAAACAGAAGTAGTAAATTCACTGAAATAGTGAATGTTTTCGTATTCATTTTGTCTAACAGCCCATGTATTTGACTCATCCAATTCTGGAAAGTAAAAGTAAACAAGAGGATATTAAGGCCTTTTCAAAGATGTGAGATAAAATTTATTTAATATAGAGAAATCTCTTGTGTGAACTATCAGCAGTAGGTACCTGTATGAATGCATTTTCCTGCTCAAAAAAAAAAAAGGCATAAGATGGCTTCTCTTTCTTTCACTGAGGGCTACATCTCCTTGCACGTACCACGGAGCAAGGGATTGTGTTGCAGTCTGGTCTGCCCCTTAACGCTACACATTTTAATGCATTTAATGTAATATAACTGTCTTTTTTTTTTCCTTATTGATTATGGGCTGATTATGGCCTTGGGGGAACCCTCTCTCTCTTTCCCTCCACATCACACTGCCAAAGCCCCCACAAACACAGATGTAGACCTGAATGCCTGTCATTACATTTTTATGTATTTATACTTATATACACACATACAAAAAGTGAGAAATTCTTCAAATTTGGCGAAGCCCTGGGCCATATTGCGGATATCTCCTTGAAAAATATTTTATTTCTGAAAAAAAATTAAAAATAAATCTTTTTTTTCTTAAGGTTTTAACTATCCCAGTTCCAGTCTCAGTGTTTATCTTGTACTGGTAAATTGTTCCATAGTCTTATCAAGGGACCAGCATGCAGCCTAAGAACGTTGTACAGGTGTCCTCCTGTAATGCTGAAAGTGCATAAAGTCACGACTAGTCAGACAATAGAACACACACATAGTTCAGGGCCACATGTTGCAAAGATTTGAACATAACAAGGAGATTGTATTTAAAACAAAACATGGATGCCCATGACAATAGCTACCATAAGCCAATTAATGCATTAATGAACAGAAGTGATTTTTTATAATAGCAGTGGTACCGATCACTGATAACTAGAAATTAATGGTTGTTTTCTCATCATTGAGTGTTAAGAGATTCTTTTATAGCTTTGTATAGGCAATGGTAGTTTTTACATTTCCTGTTAAAGATGTATCACAAAGTAGAGAAACTTTTTATCCAAGCAGCAGTAACTATTAGACTTAAACTCTAGGCCAGGAAGGAAAAGAAAAACTATGAATTTTTTCCCTAAGAAGTGTGGAGTTAAAAAACCTTGTTATCTAAAAAGGAGGACCAAAGAAAAGATAGTGATTTGATATTGGGCCCTCCATAACCCTCTGTAATCGGGCTTCTATACATTATGACCTGCAGTAAATAGGGGGAAATGAAGCATGTCTAATATTATTTCTTTTACCTTAAGTAACATCTTAAAAAATGAAGTGCTCTCACTGTCTTGCAGTGTTTACATGAAAAGGTAACTAGCAAATAGGTAGGCAGAGGTACAATCTTAATGTCATAGTCCATAGCATACACCAGAAAGGTACCAAAGACTAGTCAGAAGTCTTATGTATTCCAAATTTCTTTATAAATATGGTAAATCATCTCTAGTTTCCTGGCTTGATGAAACGTTGTGACAATAGCTTAACTAATTATTCTAATATAAGAGAATAACTTTACTCATATCTGGTTCAGATGCAACAGGTAGATGGTGCAGATCTTTGGACAACTGAGAAAATATTCTGCCTTTTGACAGAAGAATCTGATTCATTTCATTATCTGCAAAAGATTTACACTTTTTGAATACAGGGCACATTACAACCTCATTCTGCGGCAAGAAAACTTTAAACAACAGCTAAGATATCAGATTAAGCAGTTTAACTAAACCCATGCTAATTACCAAATGTATGCCATGTAAAAATATAAAGTGAGTTTTATGGAAGAGAAGATTAGTTGTAGCAGAATACCTACAAGGTACTCAGTGAAAGTCATAGCCAGAGATCTTGATGACACTTCCGTTAGTCTTTAACCCTTTCCTCTTGACACCATCTGTGTTGTGCTGTGACACAGATTATCTCCAACAAATTGTGTTAAGGCTCCAAATTCACGTTTACGTGGGTTTGGTTTAGGAACCAAATAGACTGCAGTGTTACAGTGAAAGTCATTGCACTGTGGAACCAAAACACAGCATGGAAGACATAGGCAAAGGTGCTGTAACTCTTTACAAAAGGTATTTTCATCTTTGATAGTAAATACATGCCATAGTAAATATGTACTGTACAGATCTAGCAGGCATAGCACTTTCTCAGTAGTATATGTTACAGCCAGCGCTTAAAACACCCAGTTGCTGAATGAACTGAATCAGAACATGTCACTGAACATGTCACTGGCAAGAGCCAGATCCTGAAGGTCAGTTCTCTCTCTCTCCCTTTCTGTTTTGGTAAAGATTTTCACACTCTAGGGTTTGGGTCATCAATCACTGATTAATTAGTTTTTTTCAACAGGCTTGATGCTTCAGTTTTTCATACCACTTAAGTGTAAGTTTAACATTTTCTTTTGGGAACTATGCATTAATTGCTGAAATAAGAATTATTTCAGAGGCCTATAAGGAAAATCAATGTTTGTATGAAAGCTGCATTTGACATCACAGTACAATGTTAGGCAATGTGACATAAACCAAAAGTACTGATTGGGAACAGTGAAGCACCTGCTTCCTCCCAAGTATTTTTACTCTTGTTACTAGATTATATTTCTGTTCCTATCACACTCCCAGTTGCTGTTAGCTCTGTCTAGTTATTTTCCACTTAATATAGACACAGTCAGCACAGGCCTTGTGACTACAGGTTGTACTCATATTGGCAGCCACAGGCTTTGACATCACTAGCCTTGCTACAGGAGGTCTCACTGGATTACATAAACTGTGTTTTAAATATGGTCCTCCTTCATTAACCAAGGAATGCTAATTCAGACTTTCACTTGTGTTCAGAAATTGAGTTACAATACTGACACACAACATGGTGATATTGGCTGACTGGGTAGAAGCGACCAAGGAGAAAACCTGAAAGACTATTTTAATGTTTGTATCTCTCATCTCACCCTCCTGCATAGAGAGCCCAAAGTGTTGGGAAAAGTAATCTCTACAACAGCTGAAGTACAACCCTTTGTATTTACTGAAAATACTACCTTGCAGTCCACCATTCTGACCTGTAATGAAATAAATAATTATACAAACATTGGGCAGTGTATCTGTAACACTTAAAAAAATATTCCATCAAATTGAATTCTTAAGGACAAGACGGCATGATGATATCAGCATCATATGTGGTAAGCAAATATAAACGGTCTCTAGCATCAGCAATATAGATGATGTAAATCCCACAAATATATCAGTATTAGTTGTAATTGAATTAATTTAGTAATGATATACAAATAAGATATATTAATACAGTAATATATTTATAATAATGCAGTTTAATACAATGTATTTATATTCATACCTAAATTTTAGATCAATATAATAATATATTAGTTACATATAGTATAATACAAAAACAGTAGAAAATCAAACCTGCAAAAAAACTTTTGTTGAATCTAAAAATAGTAAAGAACACTGGACTGCATTATCTCATCATCATGTTATTTTTCAACTATTATGCTCTCCATAATGACTGTGAACAACTCCTATAATATGCCAGAGTCCAGAAGCAAGTCTAAGTAGACTGGATTTCTTCATCACTATTTTGTGGTTCATTAGATTTTTATATGCTGTATTAGCCATTGAGGAAACACTGGGAACACTTCCAGGAGTTATATCCATGCTTCATTAGTTTTAAGGTCATCTTTCAGCCTCGTGCTTACTTTTAAAAAAAAATCCTTACACTCTGTGGAGTAATGAAAGAAAAACCCTCTCATCTTTACACGCTTATATTTTTTTCCAATAGCATATTGTCTTCTCAGATGAAGGGTGAGGAAAACTGTAGCTGCCTAGGATTCCACAGGTCCAGGTTGTGGCCTTAAATATAATGAGCATTCATATAATTGAGAAGTTGTTGTGAAACTATCAAAGACATACTTATATCCTGAAACACTAGTGACATTATAAAAGTCACTATTCTTGAAATACAGATAATGATATTACAGCTTACTGAGAAAGCATTCACATTTGAGAAAACGTTGGTCTGTGAGCAGAACAGACACATTAGAAAGACACCACCTCGAATGTCACATCCTGTAACTATCTGTTCATAAGTAAAAATAGTGTGCAATCAGCTGTCTATGCCAAAATGAAATAGCCATTTGTGGTGGCTGATTACATTTTTCAAACAACTAATAGGGTTTACAATTAAGACAATATACAGTTCATTTTGTGTCCATTCAGGTTTTGGGTTTTTTTAATGAACTTGTTTGCAGGGTCATCACTCTCTATTTTTTTTTTCAGTGTCTTTGTGCAATGGAGGTTTATATAGAGTGGCAGAGTTTGAAGTTCTTGATTAATGAAAAATGTTGGAATGAAATATAATCATAAAAAACATAAATTCATAGCAACAATTACTGTCAGAAACTGGAAAATTCATTTTCCATAAAGTGGAAAAGACAATGTTGTTTTTATAGGTTAATTGTATAATAAAATACAACATGGTTTCAAAGAAAAGGTCTTGTAAAACTCTGGTAAAACTTCTAGGTTTCTTCATATAAAAGTGGTCAAGTAAGTTCTGGGAAGATTAAACTGGAGAAATGCAGAGAACTGAAGGATAATAGGGGAGATGGTAAACTTTTCGTGTCGGGGGATGCAAATATTTCCAGTGGTTTCTTTTTGGCATAATGAAGTTGAAAAAATGACATGATTGATTCCTGGGTAGTCAACTCCAATTTTCAGAAAATGGGAAGAAATTAGTAACTTGGATTGCACAGTTACGCAAGAAACTGAACAGAAAAGTATGTAACTCCACATAGAATCAGCTAAAGTCCATCTGAATTTGTTAGTTCTGGCTCAAAACTGCCTCTGCCAAGCTGGGGTTAACTCCTTGGAATTCACTTATTCCCAGGTTGTCATCCTAATGATGTCTGGGGGCATCTTTGGCACAACGTGCTAATTAGCTCAAGCTGTGTTCCCAAGAAGTTGGTTGTGTTACTTTCTGTGTCAAGTCTGTGTCAAGGTTTTGAATGCAGAGCAGGTACTTGTCAGTAGCAGGACAGGTCTCAGAACGAACTCCAGGTCTGACTCTTTCTAGGTCCAAATAAACACTGGTTTTCTTCCCCCAACTCCTAAATATTTGACAAGTCCACTGCTATTTGTTAAAAAACAGTTTGAACAGGAAATAACCATTCTAAAGTCCCCTTCTCTCAGGTCTTTTTCATAAGCTTTGGTACAAGAAAACCTAGACTAATAATTCTCTTCTTTCTAAGGAAACTTTTGAAGAAAACAGGTAGAAAATGTGAAAACTTTTAGCTCCTGAGTTCTCTGCTGAAATCCAGATGGCAAAGACTCTGAAGAACAGCAATTACACCAAGAGCATGCCTATTTTGTTGCTCCTAAAACTCACTTCTCTTATTTTTTCAAGCACAATTTTTTAAGTGTTTTTCTCTATGAAAAATATAATTTTTATATTTTTGCTGATGGTTACTGAAAAATAAAAGTGCTGAAATATTTAAATGAAGGGATTCAGTGTTTTGACACTTGTCTCACTGTCTACTCTGTCAAATGAGAGAAAGACAATCCCAATGATTAGGCAGATTTTTTCTCTGTCTGGGTGGTATGCTTTTCTCACAGCTAATCATATCAAATATTTCATGATGAATTGAGTATAACTGGCAACCATTATTTCCATTTTGTTTATATATTTGGCTCTGAAACAGTGATATAATGAGTTCAGAAAGTTGCTCTCTTCATTAAATCAATTATGTGAACACATTAGAATCCTCACAGATACCAAGAGGTTGTGTATAACAAAGTACTGTAAATTCACCTTTGCATCCACACAGTGAAGATAATTCTGGTTGCAAATCACAGTAACTTTACTCTGATAATTTCCCTCCCAAATACATGAGAAAATTTCCTGTTTACTTCACTGCAGTTCACCTCTTTGATTTTGACTTAAAAATTATAAAAAATCAACATGTCTCCCCCCAAATTTTGACAGGAATAGTTAGCATACGGTACAGTAGGCTGCTTCTTCTTTTGATATGGACTTAGTCTCTCACTGCCAGTGTGCAGTGTTACAAACTTTAGTAATTCAGACATAATAAATATTAATACACTGTTATATATACTTATAAGCAAAATCTGGCAAATTTGTAACAATTAAAGGCATTCACATTCAACATCCTTGAAGGCTAGGCTCCTCCAAAGCTACTTTTGCTCACACATTGGTTCACTTATAAAGTCAGAGTCTATGCTGAATAAATCATGCAGGTTTCCCCCACCTTTTGTCTTTAGAAAATGATTTAATGTAAAATGTATCTCAAAGTGAATGCAGGGTGTCTCTGTTTTTCTCTTGAAGTATTTTATCTTCTTATTTTTAAAGAACGTGAGTCTGCTTTTTATATTGTAGAAAAATAAGGTTTGTAAATTTTACTCTACGTGCTGCATACGGAACAGCAAAGTAACACTCGCTAAGTTCTCAAACATCGGGAGATTTTGTACAATTACCCTCTACTCTCAAGTTGCAAGTCATTTGCATTACAAATAACAAATTGAATCCACATTAGCAGGAGTTGCTCAGAATAAAGGCCCTGCAAAATCCTGTGGTGTGAATGAAATTAATTAGCTCCTGTCACTACTCTATTCTGAAATATGAAGGCACAGTATTAACAGTGAACTCTAACGGGGAAGGAATTTTTTCTTCATAGGAAAAGCATCATATTTTTTTGACAACAAACAGAAGACACTTTCTGTATTGATAAGGCTTAATTCAGATCTTTAGGTAGTAGTAGTTTTTCTTTAATTTAACAGGAGACATTTTAAATCATTTCCCAGAAAACAACCATAGGACAGCAATTACACAGATGAATGAATAGGCAGTTTCTTTCCCTGTAATTGAGTCAATAAAATCTTTATCAATTAGCATGCTTCTTATCTGTTTTCTTTTCAAAGCTCCAGAAGAAAGGATCATATTTTTCAAAATGCGGACTTGAGTCATGCGTATTTTAACTTACAAAACCAGTATCTTAAGTTGTTCCTGTGGTCTCATTTGTTTGTGCAAATACACTGAAAGCAACAAGGAGTTTGTTCCTGTAGATTTCATTGTTTATGTTTACAGGAAATAATGTGACAAAAAAGCTTCAAACAAACAAAAGTGGAAAATATTTTCAGGAAGAATATTGTTTACTTGCAATTAAATGCCAGTTCCTTTTGAGAAGATGGCTTTAACGTGGCAGTGTTAATTTTCAGCATCAATCATTTCTGAGTCCATTTTAAAGGATGATACATGTTCCAGCTGAAAAACACAGAAAAATGTCCAGTTAGAGTACAATAAGATCAGATTATTTTCCTTGGCTTTCTTCAGCAGAAGAGAACTAATATGAATGATTGACCTAAGATTTTTCCAAAATAGGAATTTCATGCTGGGCATTTACTGACTAATACAATCCCATGACCCTTTTAATGAATACATGGTATGATCATTTGGAATCCAAGTTGATTTCTTGGTTTAGATTTGCTGCCCAGCTTTTCATATCCACAGCTTGTTATAATTCTTGTTTATTCAGGTGCATCTAGATAGTATTTGGCAAAGTGAGCAATGTGTGCAGCAAGTAAAGCAGACAGAGTAGGAAATGTCTGCTGGATCTCCCCTGGATGACTTTTAGTGGATCTGTTGTGGCAGGTGGAGTTCTGGGTTATCTGAACTGCTGTGACCCATCCCGTACAGTGGGACCGCTGACATTTCCTATCACCCAAACCTCCTTTCTTCCAGGTTTATGGCTTTGGTTATTCAGAGATTTTGATAGGAAGTACAAAGCATTAGAAAGTTACTCCTAGTCTAAGGACTGTCTGATCAGCCCGCTTTGTCGAAAAAGCAGCTTCTACATGAAAAGAAAATTCTTGCAAATGAAGAAATATGGTTGACAAACAATGGGTAGTGTAATCAGAAATGGAATGAGTTTAAGATGCAGGAATCAGATTCACCAGCTCAAGATACTCCACAGCCTGAAAATACCCTCGTTAAATTTGTAGTGAAGGATTTGTTAAATGTTTGGTGTTTTTTTAATTTCAGTGCTTATGTTGTTATACTGTGGTATCTCAATGCTGTTTTTGACAGAATGTAGATAGTGCAAATTAATAATAATATTGTAAGTTAATAACTATTTAGTCAGAATGTAGAGAAAGAAATTAGCATCAACAATGGGACAGCTAACATTAACTGTCCAAAACCAAAAAATATTCATTTTGGGTTAGAATCGAGTTGACCTATTCTTATATTTTTTAAAAACAAATGTTTTCCATTCATCAGTTTTGCATGAAAGTAAAAAGATATTCTGTGATGAAATGCAGAAAATCTTCCATATTATTAATAGAATTTATAGTACATTAAAGGGAAGATGTTCTAATGAAAATCATCTATTTGCTTTGAAGCCTGTGTTCAAACTGATGCTCAAAATGGATGGCAATAAACAGTGAAAACTTATCACTTTATCACTTTATTCATGAAAGTATTGCTTTATCTTTCCAATTAGTCATTTCAGGGGGCAGCTGTAACTTACATATCTTAAGACAGTTTTATTTAAATATAAATTGATTGGATAAATTTCTTTTTCTCCACACTGTTATAACCCTAATCCATATGCAATATACAGAACAAACATAGAAAATTGTTTTTTCCTTGCTTTCTTTCTGAGTAGACTTGGGAATGGCCCATGGTTTTTGGACCTGGGACAAGTGCATTGAAAACTGTTTGAGTTAACCCCAGCCAGCAGCTAAGTACCCAAACAGCTGCTTGCTCACTTCCTCCACCCCAGCAGAATGTGGGGAGAGAATAGGAAGAACAAAAGCGAGAAAACTCATGGACTGAAACAAAGAGAGTTTAATAGGTGAAGGAAAGAGAAAACAAACAAACAAAACAGATGAGGGATGCAAAAGCAATCACTTATCACCTCCCACAAGCAGACAAATGCCCAGCCAATTTCTGGGAAACAGCCACCTTGGGAGTCAAGGCCTGTGTCCCCTTCTTCCTTTACTCCAGTTTTTATTGCTGAACATAACATTATATAGCATGGAATATACTTTTGGCCAGTTGGAGTCGCAGCTGTGCCCCATCCCAGCTCATAGCTTACCACCAGCCCACTTGCTTCATGGGCCGTAGGGTAGGAAAAAGAGTCTTTTTGATGTACACTGCACCGCTCAGGAAGAGTGAAAACATTGGTGTGTTATCAACACTGTTTTAGCCACAAATTCAAAACACAGCACCATACCAGCTGCTATGAAGAAAATTAACTCCAACCCAGCCAAACCCAGTAAAACCCCCCTGAACTCTAATTTTCAGAATAGGAAACTGAAATATGTCATTAGACTTAAAACAGTTGAAGACTATTAGAATTAGTTGATTTAAATCAGTAGATTTAGTCCTGGATATCTTATTTATTAGTTGAAGATCGAAAGTCAATTCATGATCACCTTGTACATAGACCAATAGGATATATTCAATTAGTGTAATTAGACTTCTTGCAAAAGTAAAAAAAATATGTAGTTTGGAAGTCTGTAACAAGACTGATCACTAAATCATGATAATCAGGAAAAAGAAATACATAAAGTCTGATTATTCTACAGTTTATTAGAAAATGTTTCTTCTACCTTTCTAACAAAATTTTGGTACTGGTCACCAGCTGAGTTTAAAAGGACTGTGTTCGGAATTTTTATGGTAGTTGCTGAACTACACGTATTACTTAAAACCAAAAAAAATCATAAAATTGAACAAATACCTCTTGAGTTTAGTAATTGAGAAGTCATTTATTTTGATAATGTATTTCACAAAAGGGCAAGTGACAGTTTCTACTATGCTTGCAAGGCAGCATACTAATTGAAGACTGGATATGAAGTGCTGCATATTGCTTGTATGCTAGAGGAACAGAAGTGTGCTAATAGCAAAGTTCAGTAAAAAGAACTCAGAAAAATGTAAGTAATGAAGTCTGGAACTTAAAATCAAAACTCTTCTTTTCTTCTCATGCCACTTAAACTTTGACTCTATAAATGTCTGCCTTCCTACCTTTAAGATTGTCTATCAAGAAAATCACCCTACTCAGAACAGATTGCCTTACCTCCAGCAAAGACCCAGATAGTAGGTGACCTCTTCCCTGAGTGTTGATACTGGTCACCCTTTTTAACACAAATTATGAGTGGGAATTTTGTCTAAGTGGGAAGGAGGGCCTGGACTTCAAGCCTTGCCACCAGCTACAACACTTAAAACTCGCTCTCCAAAGCAGTCAGAGGCCACTTTGGGCTGAAACACTTCCTAGTGCTCTATCTGAAGTACAGCAATTCTACAGTCTTTTGATGATGGAGAAGGAAATTCCAGATTTTTACTTTTGCTTCTAGGGCTGCTTTATATATTAGAGACATGGATCCAATGTATGCTTGGGCCTGGCATCCGAATTGTGTGGATTATAGACATTTGCTTATCAGATGACTTGTGCCAGCATTTGTTTTACTCCTAAATATCTGTTGTTTTGGTTTAGAAACAATCACATTTTAGATCTGTTGGGGTTTATTTTTAAGTTTTCCATCCAAGACTGAGTTTCATTATAGGCCAGTTTTAAATTAAGAACAAAACTACACCGGCTGACAAGAAATGCAGGAATTTCTTATGAGAAGTCCATGTTCTGCCCAGACTGCACAACAGGCATTCTAGTCCTGTTTGGCTTTAACTCAGACATTTCATGCTGGAGTTCTTCTTCAACAGACTTTTAAAGACAGATCTGAACTCCATCCTCAGGTGTTTATTTAAAGATTGTATATGTACAGCAAGGTTCCATCTTTGCTTGTGCAAATTAAGTTCTCCCTCTACTCAATATCCAAACAAGGATCTCCGATCTTCTTGAGCTTTTATATGCTACATGTTGTTAAGCATAGAAATGATTTCCACTGGGGCCCTGAACAGCAGCAGGCCTTTGAACAGATCAAGCAGGAGACTGCTCACTCTGTAACCCTTGGGCCAATAAGGACAGGACCAAATGTGAAGAACATTCTCTATTCTGCAGCTGGGAATGATGGTCTTTCCTGGAGCCTTTGGCAGAAGGAGCCTGGTGAGACTTGGGTTCTGGAGCCGAGGCTACAGAGGATCTGAAGCCAAATACACCCCAACAGGGAGAGGGATCTTCGCCACTTATGAAGCAGTTCAAGCCACCTCAGAGGTAATCGGCACAGAAGCACAGCTCCTCCTGGCACCCTGACTACCAGTGCTAAGGCTGATGTCTGGGGGACAGGCTGCCTCCACACACCATGCCACTGATGCTACTTGGAGCAAGTGGTTTGCTTTGATCACACAGTGCACCCGTATTGGAAAACCGAACCACCCTGGCATCCTGGAAATCATCATGAACTGACCTGAAGATGGAAACTTTGGACTACCAGATGAAGAGGAAGAAGAGCAGGTGGCACGTGCAGAGGAAGCTCCACCATACGATCAACTGCTGAAAGAGGAAATACGCTATGCCCTTTTCACTGATGGTTTCTGTCGTATCATAGGGACAAACCAAAAGTGGAAAGCAGCCATATGGAGTCCCACACGACAAGCTGCAGAAGCTACTGAAGGAGAAGGTGGGTTGAGTCAATTTGCAGAGCTCAAAGCCGTCCAGTTGGCCCTGGACACGGCTGAGTGAGAGAAGTGGCCAAGGCTTTACCTCTATACTGACTCATGGATGGTAGCTAATGCATTGTGAGGATCGTTAGACCAATGGAAGAAGGTCAATTGGGAATGCAGAGGGAAACCCATGTGGGCTGCCGATGTGTGGTGGGACATCGCCACCCAAGTGGAGAGGTTGATTGTGAGGGTCCGCCTTGTGGAAGTGCATGTGCCTAAGGGTTGAGCCAATGAGGAACATCATAACAATGAGCAGGCAGACCAAGCAGCACGTGTCAAAGTATCACGGACAGATCTAGACTGGCAACATAAAACAGAATTGTTCCTGGATGGATGGGTCCATGATGCCTTAGGCCATCAGGGCAGAGATGCCACCTACCGATGGGCACAAGATCGAGTGGTGGATTTAGCCATGGACAGTATCTTTCAGGTTATCCATGACTGTGAGATGAGCTGCCATTAAGCAGGCAAAGAGAGTGAAGCCCCTATAGTACAGAGGATGCTGGGATAAGTACAGGTACAGAGAGGCCTGGCAGGCTGACTACATCATATTGCCACAAACCTGCCAAGGTAAGCACTATGTGCTTACCATGGCAGAAGCAACCACTGGATGGCTGGAGACACACCTGGTGCCTCATGCCACTGCCCGAAACACCATCCTAGGCCTGGAAAAACAAGTCCTGTAGCGACAAGACACCCCGGAGAGAATTGAGTCAGATAATGGAACTCAATTCAAGACCAGTTTGGTTACCACCTGGTCAAAAGGGCACAGTGTAGAGTGGGTATATCATATCCCCTACCATGCACCAGCTGCTGGGAAGGTTGAACAATGTAACGGACTGTTGAAAACCACTTTGAAGGCGTTGGGTGCAGGGACTTTCAAACACTGGGAGCAGCATCTAGCAAAGGCCACGTGGTTAGTCAACACTAGGGGCTCCGTCAATCGACTGGCCCTGCCCAGTCAGAATCCCTTCACACGGTAGATGGAGATAAAGTCCCTGTAATACATCTGAGAGGTACGTTAGGGAAAACGGTTTGGATAAATCCTGCCTCAAGCAAAGACAAACCCATTCATGGGACTGTCTTTGCTCAAGGATCTGGTTGCACCTGGTGGGTGATGCAGAAAGATGGAGAAACATGACGCATACCTCATTATCTTTGGTTAAGCTGCCCATACTAATGTATCTGTATGTACATATTTGTAAGTGTGTATATAGTTGAAAAACGTGTGTATATAGTTAAAAAGTTTGAGTTCAATAGAGGTGTTGGCATGGAAGAAAATTCAGGGTGGATAATGTTGTAGTTTCAGGTCTTTCAGAGAATTTTTCTTCCCTTGCCAACAGGGGGACTGGTGGGTTGAGGCAGGGCCCAGGTGTTGGGGGGCGGTGCGCAGTGCCATTGGTTACACATCAGGAAGAGAGGTGCCCCGGGACAGGCACTTCCTCTTGTGCAGCAGTGGGAAAGAGAAAAAAACCCTGTTTGCGTGGGTGGTTGAAGAAAGCTTCCTTCGGCTGGTTACCCCTGCTCCACATGTGCTGTGCCATTTTCTTCAGAGGGAGAGGGAGAGAGAAGTGCGGTCAGCGCCAGCTGGAATTTTCTACAGACTTTCTGGACTTCCCTCCCTTTCCCTCCCCTTACTGCCCCTCCCCAGTGCTCTTCTCAGATATGAAGACAAGGAAAGTATCTGCGCTGCCCAGGGGTGCTTCTGGGTGCCTTCTCAAGAGACCCTGGCTCTAGCTTCATACACAAGATAGGCCATAATGGCACAAATTTGCAGGCAAACCACAAAAAGTAAGATATCTCTTGCATTTGGGACAGTTTAAGCTTCCCAAAAGCTGTTGTAGCAGACCTGAAAATACTGCCCTGTGTTCCACCCAAAGGATAGGTATCATTATCACTAAACCCCCAGAGGTAACAGCTCAGACTAGGGCAGGAGTACAACCTTGAAAACACATTCCCAATGAGACTCACAAGTTCATAACACTATAAATCCAAAATAAGAACTTGATAATAATCACAGCTGCCTCAGTTCTACTAATCGACGTGCTAAGATGTATTAAGACTGCCAGGCCTTTCAGCATGATTCTATACCAACAGAAAACAAATGTATAGTACAGCATGGTCCATATGGACCCTAAACTCAATACATACATGATGGCATGATGGTACAAGAAGCGTTATCTTCCCTTTGCTCAACTGCCACACTATGGGTGCCAATTATGTCTTAAACGAAGACTAGGATGTCTATCGTGTCTCTCTCCCACAAGAAAATCACCACAACCCTTTGAAATTAATAGACTTTAATCGGGGAAAAAAGATTGTATAGGAAATGATAACTGTTCTCAACTACAAATATATATATAACCAAACACAGAACAGAACAGACAGCAACAGAAAACTGCACACCTCACGCCATCCCCCACCTCCCCCCCCCAGTCCCTGTGCTGGCAAGGGGAGAAAAATGCTCTGAAAGACCTGAAACTACAACAGTTAGACAAGTAATTTTGCCCACAAAATCTCCTAGGAGTCATTGAGCATGGGAATGGTACGACGTGAAGAAGAACACATATCTCAAACTAGCAACGGGGGCTGTTACTTACCTAAAATAAAAGTAAGTTTTGGTGCTTTGTAGATTTTTATATGCTGTCTTCCCACTTTCCAGGCCCATTCATTGCCCACTTTCCAGGTCCATTCATTGTTAGGAAAGAATTCAATGAAATAACTATCGCACCCCTTATCTCTTATCATGTGAAATGCCTATGGAAAGTGCTAACCATATTAGCTATACTGCAACCAAAACAAAATAAATGCTTCTGAGAACATGAAACAATATCTGAGAATCAATATCTGTGCATATTGGTTGCCATGCAAACTATTTTACTCTGACAATATCAGCAAGCAATTAACTAATGTTTGTTTCTCAAGATGTGTTAAGCACTTGGATAGGCAGAAAACTGGCTACAAAACACTCAAAGTAGCATGTGGTATGTAATACAAAACAAGCTTTGAAAGATCTAGTAGCCCAGACGAAAAAAACTGCTTTAATTAAATCCTGTGACTGTAACACTTTTAGGGTTGTGCTACACGACCTTTTCCTAGAGAAAAAAAATGACCTTATTAGTCCTTCAACGATTAGGCCTTTGCACCTTCTGCCTTAATGCTATTGGTGCTAATGCTGTTATTTTGTCCATATAACAACAGTACTTCCCTTTTAATTCTCCGTGATGGAACTTCGCTTTGTGTAGGAGACCATGAAACAAAAAAAGCGTAGTGTTGTCAAGCTGGCATCTATGTGACTTTTCTCTAAACCTGAGGTGGTAAATGCTGTTGTTGCTTCTTTGTGAGACAAATGCATAGTGAGAAGTGAGAGAAATGGAGAAGGCTGATTAATGTTCAGATGTGATATTAGATATATACATTACAAGTGAAACTCATACGGCACATTATTAGTGTTTATAGCGAGTAAACGGAGTAAATAGACATATGCAGATTCTGCTGGATTTTGAATCAAGAGAAGTTATTGAGGTGTGTGCTTCAGCAACTATTTGAAAATTGATTTCCTAATCAAATAAGGTACTTATGTCTATTTGGTAACAGTGGTACGCAGTACCTATGTGGAGGAAACTTATTGTCAGAGAGCAACTATATATCTGTTCATCAATAATACATTTGCATGAGGAAGACTGAAAATTCTCCCTACACACGGGTGACGGCTTGGCATGTCTTTTTAGACTAATGTTCTGTTAGGTATAGGCTTAGTTTTGCATGTTCAAGAGTAGTTATACATAAACAATCCTCATTCAAATTATGAGCACATAACTGCAATATCTGTAAACTCATTATGCAGAAGTTATTAAAAGTTTTAGCCTTGTACTGAGCAACCTAGGACTGTGATGCATAAACTGGATCCTGTGTACTTCCACATTAACTAAAAAAAACCCCAACTTATGGAAAGTTTGGATACAGCGATAGGTCTGTTAATTGAAGCACTCAAATGCTAGTTCCTTTTGCATCAACTTGAAAACCAAAAAATTCTAGTTCCAAGAAGCTAGCATAAATTATGTATCTGCATTTCAAGTTGACTCTGATTACTGTTACTTGCTAAAATGTATCATTTAATAACTTACTTTCTGTAGTATAATTAGTGCATTTAGAAAAACTGTAGATCTTAAAATTGAGTACAACTTTGAATCCGATTAAAAACCATGTCTTTCTGTCTGAGCTCTAATTCCTAGAAAATCTAAAAGTTAGGGCTCTTTCTTGCAAGCCTGTAAATAGGATTCTGGAAGAGGTCCCCTGCCAAAGAACTTTCCCATGGTGAGTAAATAAGTTAAAAGATCTCAGCATATTTCAACAAGTTTTTCACTTGAGGAGAAGGAAGAATGCAATGGATCAGGGAACTGTGCTAACTAATTCAAATAACAACAAAAAATTCTGAAAACTCACAGGTCATGATAACAGAAATTATGGAGACTTTAAGAATGTCATAAACGACACCTAAACTACAGCAAAATTGCTGGAATAGCTTGCCTGTGTTTAACTAGGTCATGTATGTTAGTAGATACTTATCCTTATGAAGAACGCATGAAACATGAATGTCTGTTTGTGGGTATATCTGAAGCCACAGATGCCAGATTTGGGCTTTGTAAAGTAACTTATCTGTTGGCTCATTCTGTGAAAAGTGTGCCTTAATAACCAGATTAACTCACTTAGGGCTTTTGCTTTGATTTATAGGACAACATGATAGCATTTGTTCTTTAGCATGAATATATGTAGTTTCCAAGATTTACTTGTGTGAGTGATACTACTGTAATCAAAGCAATGAGTGTGTATTAGGTTGATTCTTCAGATAAATTGATATTACAGAATGTTTTATAAGTTTTGTTGTAGTTTGAAATTGTCTGCCTAACATTCTTGCCATGTCAAGTGTGGAAGGAAAACCAATCTTTAGACATTAATGCTATCCACAGATAGAACTAAATGAAGATATACCTCTGAGCATATTTCAAGGAACTGTTGACTAACCTTTCCTTTCTCTTTGCACCCTGCAAATGTCACCAGGGAGTTCCTTTTTATGTAGTATTGTGTTATCAGGCTTGACTAAATTTTCATCTGCAGGTAAAGAAGGATGCCATACATTTTTAATTAAGCATTGAACCTCAATCATTTTTAATCAATTTATTGTGGTTGGGAAAGAGATAATGCACTTGATACACATGTGCAGATTCATCCTTATGCACATACTCCCATAATTATAAGCTAACTCAAACTCAATTTCTGTTAACAGTTGTTGTGTATCCAGAGTCACCACTGCTTAATGCAGTAATGTAATAACTATATTTAAATAGTTGCAGTAATGTGGATCAAAAAGTGTTTCCTGTTATATCTATCAATTTTGGAGATGTGAGCAACTCAGATATATGAATTGTGGGGGACAGTTATTAAGCTTCAACTCTTTCTTAAAATGAAGAGAGAACAAGGCACAAAGGAAGATGTTATGTAAGTTATGTCATCAGCAAGATACAAGAAAAACTTTCTGTTGCCAGAAAGACTCCTTTTAATTATGAAAACCAAGTCTAATGATAATCCAGCAATTTCAAGTTATTTATCACAATGAAAAGCAGTACACAAGACAAATCAGTTAATGTAGATCTAATAGTATTCAAACCAGGAGAGAATAACCAGAAAGAAAAACATCACCAACTTGGGAATGCAGTAGCAGCATTCAATAGTTTAAATATGAACAACCCACTGCCAGTATAGTTAAAATATCCAGTTCATCGGATATTTATACATCTTCAGCTCAAGTACAAACATGAAAACTAGGAACCAACCATGTGAACTACACCACAGACGTGTAGCCTATCTGTTCACAGGTCACTAATATCAACTCAAATTTTAGTGGCCAGACTATACAGTAAAATGGGTCTTCCGTGTCTGAATGAATGGGAAACTGGAGTTTCCAAATACAGAGTTAATGCTGATAATGTGAGCACTTAAGAAAACAAGGTAGATGTAGCAATTGCAGATGAAATTTGTGTATGCAAGCATTTAGCATTTCCAGCATAATGTCAGCCTATAAAGAACTATCAAGGTTCCGGTAGAGCCACTTATTTATTGTTTCAACAAAAACAAAGCTCCTGTTGATGAATATTCAAATAAGATGTGGTTGTAAAATGCACTTTTATAGTTACTGACAATGCTTGCTTTGCTTTAATATTAAAAATGAAAACAATATATAATAGCTGCTGTGGTAGGCTACTGTGAACAGGTGGAGAATATGTAAAACAAGACACGTCTTTGATACTTAGGGGAACAACATATAAAACACGGAAACAGCTCAAAGAATAACACAAAATAGGAGATAAAGAATGTGCTCTGTGTCCTAAGCAATGTTTGGATTGCATGGAATGGATTCAAATTGTTGTCACCAGTATTCAGGAGCATGCCATGACTCTGTGGAATGAATCCCTGTTCAATTAACTAAGAGAAGAGAAAAAAATGCTAGCTTTTGTACACGCTGTGCTTGTGAGGCAGAGCACAGCAGGTTAAAACAAGATGCCTTACCTTTTCAGATGAATTAGTGTCCCTGTTACAGCGACCTAAGTTTCAGGCACAAAGAAGAATATGCAGTATTACAATCCCAATGAAGTTATTTGGACAGATTTTTTTTTTCCCTTTTGGCTATATATTACCACTTCAGAAGAGGGAAACACCATAGCGAGGGCAATACTGTGGATCCAGAATGCTTCCTGGATAGATCCATTTGCCCTATTTTTGGAAACACAGCAACCTTTACAATCAAAAATTGTGCATAGTTTAGTTATAATATTGTTATTGAAGCTGTTTATGAATATATGCGTCTGTTCTGTAGCTGCTAAATCCTGTGTTTCCTTCTATATAGAATAAGTTCAGTTTGCAACTGGAGAAGCTGTAGATCACAGAGTTATTTTGATCTTGCATGTCCAGAAATCTTGATAATTAACCTCTCTACATATACAAAAAATAATGCGTTATTGAATAGACAATCCATTGCATTAATTGAAGCTGCCTTTCTGAATCACAGTTTGACTCTCAACTATAAGCTCCTAAACATTATGTATAGGACAAACAAACCTATTGCCATAAATTGGTGCAGTGTACTTGATATCTGCCTTACCAAAAAGTACGATATGAAAATACTTGCTAGCAGATTTGCCAATACCTAAATTACCTTATTTATTAGATTGTAAGTGGTACACAGGAGCAGGATATTCATTCCAGGTTCTCATGACAACTATTTTTTTTTCAGTTCTGTGAAATATTTATTTTCCCATGTTTTAATTATTATTTCCTTTGAGAAAGAAATACACATTAGGACCTGTAGGTATCATGGAGCAAAAGATCACAAGAAGGAAAATAATGTCTATAAAATGAAAAATATTTTTACCTCATAACATTGTTTTGTCCAATCTGTTACTTCTATTTTGTTACTTGTTTTTGGTGCTAGATGGCTTTTTTATGCCTGTTTCATCTTAATATTCACTGCTTTTATAGATTTGGTCACCTTGAGTGAGCATATTGGCTACCGAAACACCCTTATAAATGAAATCCAGAAGTAAAATTTCAAAGAAGAAAACATTTGTTGTAATATTTGTAGTATGTATTCTGTTACAAGAGCAGAGAACAAACTGACAGCAGGAAGTGCCTGAGGGATAAGGAAGAATCACACGCTCTTAAAGGTGAGTAATAATGATTAAACCCACTTGTTACTGATGTTCACATCATGTGTAGAACATGACGATACATAGGTTCAAACTAAAATTGTATGAGAGGTAACTTGAAGTATAGCACTTGTAAGCATGATATTACAAGGATAAAAGAGGAGGATGGCTGGCAGCAGAGGTAATTTCTCCCGCTCCTGATTCTAAATCAGACAAGTTTTCCTGTTTGAAAATCCTTATGTATGTGGATTTGTGTGTTGTGTTGTGTTTTGTTAGCGCATTAGTTCTCATATTGTATCTGTATACCTTTTTATTGAAATGCTCTTCAGATTGTTAATAAGGATACTTTAGGAGGCTAATACCTTCACCTATAGAACTACATATGGCACAGATTTAGTATTAACACACCAAAGGTGACTCACTCCTTTTCAAAACAGAAATTGCATTGCAGCCCATGGCCAATTTTTCCTTAAAATCAGATATCCTCTAGTTCTCAGTCTGAAGTGCTTTATTTTATAATAAATCAGCATTTCTGCATTTAGACGCTTAGGCTCTCAGCAGACATTTGTAGAATGAGGAAAAACAAATGTCTGGGTTATACAGAGTTAAGAAAAACAGATGCTATTATCGGCCCACTATATCAGTATTCCATGCACCAACATAAGTGCTGTTTTATGTTGGTTTAAGATGAAGGAAAAGGAAGGAAGGCACTAGTGTTAAGATGTAATGGCAAAAGTATGTAAATGGTTATAAAATACAGATTAACTTATGAAAAGGATGATAAATTAATACTTTATATTACAAATACTTTGTGTGGAGATCTCTCTATTCCAAGACATATTATGAAGAAACACAGTATTCATTCACAGGTGTACTGCTAAGATGCTGGTCACATAACAGGAGGATGTCACTTGCATAATTTCTGTAAGTAAAACTGGCTTGTTAACGATGACTACTCAAGGTCAAAGTGAGAATCAAGAGTTATGCCTTAATGTTTTCATCCAGGTAATTGGACATTTCCTTTTAGCTTGGTTAGTTCAGACAACACAGAGCATGCTTTTCTGTTCCTGAATGTGTAGTAGGAAATGTAATATGAAGCCTGGTTTAATTTGCTAGGGTTTCTTACACAGAGGAGGGAGAAGAACAAGGAAAGTAACTTCTGTTCTTCCTCTCTTATATATCTCTACTGCCATTCTTTGTGATGTGAAATAGCTCTGCCTTTTCTGTCTTCTGTGTTACCTCCTTGTTATTCTGAATATATATGAACTCATGCTTTAACGATCTAGCAGTGAGCCAAACAGCAGGCTAGAAAAGCGCTTCAGTAAAGCCAGAGTAACTGGCTGCCTTCTGGGATTTTTTTCTTTATTCTAACAAATACCTTTTGTCTGGTCTCGAGGATACACATTTCGAGCATTGTTTCACTGTAGCTAGCTTTTACTTGGAGTCCAATGACGACTTAAACCTGTAAAAATGAAGCATCTTTTATTTTATCTTGAAGTGAAGAAAATCCTTAACGCATAAGTCACTACAATGGAAATGAGACTTTATTTATCTAAAACCCCAAACAGAAAAATAATGAAAATAAGGAAGTTGAAAGAGTAGCAAAATTGTTGGAGAATCTCAAAAGTGCAGAAAGACTTCTCCTCTCTTCTATATCTGTTATCTCTGTGGTTAAAATGCTTGTCCAGTCTAAATGTCAGACATCAATTCCCTTTTCTGCCTGAAGGCATTAAAAGTTGCACTTTTCATCTTCTTAGCCTAACTACCAGCCTAGATCAACTCCGAGGAAGCACTTAGTTCTTCTTGTTTTGAGCTGTTCTACTATCAAGTAGACTTAGTTACAAAGAAAACTAATTTCAGCTTATTGAAACAAGAAGAAAACAAAATCATCACATTCAAGAGCATTGTAAATCTTTGTCTGTAGGATAACTGCTTCTGTTCATATGTGTTTCATACCTGGCTTGAGATAGTGCGACCACACATTTCTGCTGGAGGCTTTCCCTCCATTTTCTCTCTCCCAGACCCATGTGCTATGCTGCTGCTACTGTTGTGGAAGCACTAGCAATTGGTTGGCAGCTGGAGAAGGGGATATATCTCATTTTCTAAAACTTCCAGATAGGTGGGCAGCCTGATAAGTATACTGATCTTGGTCACCACATCAGTCATGCATTCATTAATGCTGACACTGAGAGGCTTAGGAATCCCTGAATGAAAGGAAGAGTCACTTTTTTTGGTGGGCACATCTTACTTAAACTTGAGCTGGCAGTGAAACTACATCCTGAGGGTGTGGCAAAGGCTCAAATCATGAAGCTTCTTATTTAATAAAAGCAAGGTATTGTTACTGTCTTTCATTTCATTGATCAAGCTTGCAGAATCTGACACAAAATTATTAATAGTTTTGGAGAAGCTATGTCATATACTGAAATGAATTTGAATCTCATTGCAGAAATTATCATTAAGTGCTCATTGTAATGTTTCTTACCTTATTCCCCTTCTAATTGTATAGTTTGCTTTAAATAATGTATATAGCATGATTCTTTCTTCCCTCCCTTTTGCTTGTCACATTTTCCATATTAAATTTTTTTTCCATCTTTTTTAAACTGAGTATTTGGCATAAGTTTTCACTTGAATTTTGTGACATGCAGATATACAAATATGTTGCTTTATGACACATGCTTATGGAAAATTTGTAAATACAATATTCATTTTTGATACTTGGAAGTATTTACTGAGAAAAGTCTAGCCCTTGTGATGCAACGGTTCAGAACCCTTAAAGATGATTTTTGGAACCTTCTTCAGCACCAACTCTTCCTCAACTTTTTCTTTAATACACTGGCTTGTGAGAAGACTAAATCTTGATGTCCAAAATAAAAAGTCCAGATGTGGCAAGCAATGGACTCAGACATGTTTGGTTATAATAAATTGCTCTGGTGTGTGGTGCTTGGTTGTCCTAGACATATGGAATTACAGCACCTGTAGTTACAGAGTTGTTAACACTCTCGAAGTATGAAGGAATCTAAAAAAGTTTGCTAGAGAAAGCTGCAGTTCTCTCTAAAGCAGTATTTCCACCAGTGTTAACTGATACAGTAGTAGCAATTATCACGCACCTTTTCCACTGACAGACCGATGTTCTGCTCTGCTGAGGAATTCACTGTGAAGAAATTGGTCTGCGATGGCAAACTGAGCTCATCTTTTTATATGAACATCTCTGAATTAATTGCTTACTTTACATCCTCTGTCTAGTATACATCTTTTTCAAGCTCAATGTTTCTGTCCAAATGTCATCTTGTCCCTTGTTTTATAGTGGTAGCTGCCTCATTATTCACTTAACAGCAGTTGTCTATGTGACTTTGGGGGTTTTTTTGTCTTTCAAATTTTGTGTTCCACTTAATGAAAATATTGAAGTGCTTTGCTGAAATGAATCAGCACTGTATTCACAAGATCAGTAGCCTTTAATAGATCTCAGTGATTAGCCCTTCCTAGAGCTTCAGAATCCCAGACTGGAGGATTATTCTTGTGGAAGGAGATCACTCATCCCTGCATGTATATTCTTACTGATCCAGTTTTTGAAAAATCATTCTGCAGATAACAGGAAATAATTCAACACTCAAACACTTTCTTTGGAAGAGGGGGAAGGGTTGTGGTTTGATGAGGTGAGTAGCCATGCAAGTGTGTTAAAATAAGGAAGCAGAGCAGCAATAATTAAGACTGACGTAGCTCCACTTTCAATTTTATTTTAAGGGTGTAAAAACTGCTGTTAGAAACCTGATTAGATGAAATCTCCAATAAGATAAAAAGATAAATATGGTAAGATAAAAATTGCTAGCATGAGTGAAAATATACCTGCATATAGCTGAGAATTAAAAGAATTTTCAAACTAATGACAGAAGGGGAGAAGAGAATTTTAAACATTTTTATTTCCTTTTTACTATGTATAAGAAAAGGAGAAGAAACATACAACAAACAGAAATAACTTTAGAAAACCTGTCACATTTTGATCTTTGGATCAGATTACAGGACCCAGGAAACCATGAGAAATAATAGTTTAGCCTACGCAGGTACTCGATGTTTTCATCTCATGGGGAAGGGGATGTTTGTAGGCACTTGTCCTTATGGCACCAGGACTTGACAATTCTCCATCTTTTCAGTGGACTTCTTTGAAGAAGCCCAAGGCTTGTACTACCGCTCCTTCCAGATTGATGTTTTCTTTAATTTCTAGACTGCTATCTCGAGTACCATTATTTAAAAAAAAGAAAAAAATCTATATGTCCTCTTTCTACTCTTTCTGAACTTCAAGAACATAGAGGCATACTTTAAAAATAGCCCAGAATGGTATATTCTGATGGTGAAGCCTTTATCATATGTAACTAGCATATGTGTTGTCGCGCTGCTGGAAATTTGGTCTAAGGTAGATTTTCTGTTCTGTTTATTTTAGGCTTCCCCACTCTGCAGCACTAGCAGAACATGCTGCCTCAGGACATCAGTTTGTTAAACTAAACTGTTCAAACGTAGACATTTCCAAACATGACATGAGAATAATTGTACAACATGGAGTTTAAACAGTGGAGCTGCCTGCTGTCACGTGGTGGGCCCTCTCTCATACCATTCTCCTTCCCCCCCCCAATTCTTCTCCGCGTTGAACTAACAGCTAAGAGCTGTTAGTTTTCTGTACAGCGCTCTGAGGGGAAGGGGAGAATCCAGGCAACCATGCTGTTCTTAATAAACCTGCAAATAAACCCTCTGCCTCATATCGCCCAAGGATTCCACGCAGGATTCCACACTTGAAAAAAATTTATTTTAGAGGATAGCCTAGAGAAAAGGAAGCCTTATCACTCTCTACAGCTACCTCAAAGGGGGTTGTAGTCAGGTGGGTGTTGGTCTGTTCTCCCAAGTGACAGGTGATAGGATGAGAGGTAATGGCCTCAAGTTGCACCAGGGGAGGATCAGACTAGGCAGTAGAAAAAAATTATGCACCAAAAGGTTATCAGACACTAGCAGGGGCTGTCCAGGGAGGTGGCTGGGCCACCATCCCTGGAGGTGTTTAAAAGATGGGTAGCTCAGGGTGCTCAGGGACGTGGGTTAGTAGTGGCCAGGTACGGTTGGACTCGATGATGTCAAAGGTCTCTTCCAACCAAGCGATTCTATCATTCTACGATATTTCACGGGGGTGAGGGAGATCGAATCCTCCAGCGTGTAGCGCTCCGACCACAAGGCTGCGTTTCGCACTTTCGCGTTCCCACGCGAACTGCGGCCACCGGCACCCACCCCTCCCGCAGCAGCAGCGGCGGACAGACTATGGGCCGCGGCAAGCGGGATGACATCATGGGGGCGGGGCGGGGGGCGGAGCCGCGGGGGGCCGGGGCGGGGCGGCAGAGGCGCGCTGGGCTGGCCGCAGTTCGGGTGCTGGGATGGGGCGGAGGGCGCAGCCCAACGGGCAGGGTGCCCCGCCGCCCCGACAGCCGGCTCATTGAGGCACCTCGACCCGCCGCTGGTGAGTGCGCGGGGGCGGCGGAGCACCTGCCGGGAAACCGGTGTGGCACATGCCCTTTTCATTTTTATTATTATTATATGGGCACAGGTTGCCCAGGGAAGTTGTGGATGCCCTCTCCCTGGAAGTGTTCAAGGCGAGGCTGGATGGGATCTTGAGCAGTCTGGTCTGGTGGGAGGTGTCCATGCCCATGGCAGGGGGAATGGAACTGAATGATCTTTAAGGTCCCTTCCAATCCAAACCATTCTATGATTTTATTTTGCAGTGGGGAGTGTTAGTGTGTTGGTGTTTTTGTCCGCGTTTTTTTTTCTTTCTTCCCTCCTTCCTCCCTTTTTCCTTTATTTTTCCCTCCTTTTTTTTTTAATTTTTTATTTTTTTTCTGATGCTGTTCCCTTCTCAGCCGGTCGCGCGTGCGGGCAGACAGCAGGTTTTCCATCAGTTTATGCTTCATTCACTCAGGCCGGCACTTCGACAGTCGCCGGTGCGAGGCGGCTGCTCCGGTACCTCAACCTGCCGCCTACGCGCTGCAGGGAGAAATAATCCAAGGGGTTTCTCTTGCGCTTCCACCCCCTTGCCCCAAGTCGGGGTGGGAGGGGGCTGCCGCGGACATCGCCGCTCGGGGAGCGCCCTCCTCTCCAGAGCCGTTCTCCTGCGCACCCGACCCTCTTAAGGACAATTCCACATGCTCCTCAGTTTAACACCGAGCTGTGTGGTGCTTCACTGTTGAGGGTTTTCTGAGTATGTGTGGTGTATAGCGACTTGGTAACAAGAGGAAGCACAGGTTAGAAAAACCTAGCTGAGGAGTGTGGGCAAACTTATTTGTCCTTTGTTCATAATCAGTTTTTCAGCGTTTCAGCTGATAATTCTGTGTGTGGGAAGAGGGACCAGGCCTTATCAAATGAGATAGTAAAAGCTATGGAAATGTGAAGGAAGGTGTTGAGGCTGCCATCACTGTCAACATGTCTTGCTGTAACTATGTAGCCATCGTGCCCCTTAATCTACCACTTATCCTTGTTCTTCCTGTCCCGTGTATTTTGTCCAGATTTCTGGGGAGCACAAGTGTAAAATGCCTTATTTTCCCTTCTTCCCCATCTTCTTCCTTCTGGTATTTGCAAATTGTGGTCCAGAACAAATTGAAAGAAGGTGAAATGCAACATTATATTTAAGTGCAATTTCAGTTGTTGTGTTGCCTATCAGAAGGGTAATGAGTGCCTTGGATTTCTTCTCTGAAATGCTGTGAACTTCAGTTGTCTTACTGTGTATCGAGATCTGCAAATCTGATGATTATTGAAGTCCCTATGATAATGGCATGGATTGATGTAAATATACAAACTGATGTACTGCCTGAGAGAATGAGCTTATCTTGCAGAACATTTCCTTTTTAATACTGAATAGCTACTATGGGTGCAGCCAGAGTACTTCATTAAAAAGTTGGGAACTAATTAGCTGTTTCTTACAGCTACAGTTTCAGATTTTAATTAGAGCTCCTGTCTTCAAGTTTAAACTGATTAAAGCAGTGCCAAAGCCGTTCTGGTTATTTTCAATGTTTGTTTGCAAGGAAAACCAAAAAAACCCACCCCTAATTTTAAGATCTTTCAACTTCATGTTGAAAAACAAACCCTTCTGTTAGGGGTTCTGTCCCTGACTCTGCTGGATGAGGAGGATGAGATGTGTATTGTGTGCATCTTGTATTAGAGTGAGGGAGGAGTCTTCTTAATGGAAATGAAACTTATAGGTTTGCTTCACGTGCATATGTCTGTCCTCGTTCTGCTGAAGAATGTTTACTTGCTTTAGACTTTAAAAAGAAAATTCAGTGTGTGGCTCATTCATGAATACCCGACTATATTTTTAACAACTTTTTTACCCTTTTTACATGTTTGAGAAATTTGCAAATTGGTAATTCCTGAGGGAGTTGTTACGGGGATTAGACTTGCATAGTGGGTTTATGCTGAATATTTCACAGCAGTCTTGACACTCTTTATGGGAAGAGTTTAATGTTCTTCTCACTCTGCTAAGCACTTGTGATAAGACTTAGGAATGGGTACTGTAAAATACAAAAAAATTGAGGTTTTCAGGAACATGCATGCTATTTGAATGACACACTTTTAAGGTATGTGGATGGGCAAAGCGAGCAATACTTGAAATTCTCCCATATGGGACTGACTGCTGAGCTTAACTGTGTGAACTTGCTTTATTTCAATGTTTGACCCAGTCATAGCTGTGCTAATCCTCATGTCATGACAGAACATTTTCTTGTCTGTTAAAATATTTAAAGGATTTTCAGTAGTAGTATTATTATTTAATAGTGACTGAGTTCTGTGTGAAAGAAACTGCAAAACTTTGGGCTAGATATTTTCATTCAAGACACTTGAATGCTGTGGTGTCAAGTATGCTGCCAATGAAACCTATATAATTACATGTCTAAATAAATGTGATTAATTTTTTCCCTGCTATGATTATTCCATATGTTAAGTAAAGTTCCCATAAACAATTATGATGCCAGTAGGGATAATGACATAAACTGTCATCTTTGTTTCTGTATTTTATGTAGGATTTGTATATGTGACTGCTGCAATTAACTCTTTCATTTCCTTGAAATAATTGTCTAGCTTTAAACAACTGGTTTTTCTTTGTGGAAGAAGCAGGTTCATGTACTAGGAACACCTATGTGCAAACATTGTAATAAATGCTTTAATTTTAGAAGATTCTTATTAGCTAGTCAGACCTGAGAAATGTTACATGTGGTCTAGGAACAAAATTCTCCAAATATATGCTACAACATTTCCAATGTGAAGAGTGTGGGAATTGAAAGTTTCTCTGTAGCCTGGAGAGTGTTACTGAAATGGTCCAGCTAGGAGCTGATGTATCTGCTGGTAGTCTTAAGCTGTGTGTATCTCCTTGTAATTTTGGCCCTTTTCTCTTTTTCAGTTATTGCTGGCTTCTGCTGCCACAGCCATACTGCTGTTAGATGCCTATTTTCTATTTTTGCTGCCTTTTTACATTACTGCTTGACGCCTTCTAAGTTTTCAACTTGAATTTGTTTTCCCTATTTATATTATCCATTCCTTAATCCAATACATTCACTAGCAAGTAGCATACACAAGATTGTATGCTTCAACCTGAAATAAAATCAGGAGCTTGTTATGTGAAATTAAATCCAGAATAGGCTCATCATCTTAATAACAGTGCAAATTCAAATAATGACTTAATAGAGGAACTTAAACCTTTTATGTGATGAGAATAACCTTGTTAATTATCAGTGTTAATGAGGTGCATTCTTTTAAAGTGAACAGAGTGATCATAAGTCAACCCCCCTCCCCCCTTTTCATCTGGACAGTATTTTTCCAAGTCATCAGTAATTGAAAAGGGGGCTTTCTTCAAGGCAGATGTGTGGTATTACGACAGTTTATATCAGATTTTTCAGAAAGAAGAATAAACACCTGTTAAAAAGCAGACTTTATGATACTAACAGTCAAACCGGTATGAAATGGTAAAATAACTTGTGTGGTATAGTCAAGTTGATGGTTCAATGCCTTTTTTTTCGAAGTTCATTGAAAAACAGGCATACCCTGAAACTGAAATCTTGTTAATTAGAGTTTCACGATTTGGAAATATGAGGGAATTTGATATTATTGCATTATTCTATGTCATTTTGCAACTCTCCAGGGTATTGCATGCCATGTGTTTTATATAGTTCCTACTAACTAAAAAGTTTTTGGGATGCAAGGGAATTAAAGATACTTCAGACAATTGCACTTCAACAGTGCTATCTTATTGTTTGTAGGACAGGTGTACAGGGTTGTTCCTCTACTGTATTGTGAGAGGTTTTTTGCAGTGTTGAGCTGTGGAACATTGTGAAGTTAATTTCAGATGACTATTGGAAAAGAAAGTTCCTGATTTTACAGTGAAGATGATACTGTGTTTATAACTCTTTTAGAATCTTGGGAAAGCAGTGTTTTTGCACAAGGAGTGTGTCGTTCAAGGCGTTAAGAGCATTTCTGGTAGTTTGTGTGTAGGAAGAATTATAATGTTCCTGCCTGAATTTTGTCCCATTAACTTTGCTTGTCTGCTGACAGATTTCTTAACGAGCATGTCTTCCAGAATTGACCCATCTTTGTCTATCTGTCGATGATCTGGGCACATACCTGCCTGGGGTGGTGGTAGAGAGCAACTTGAAACCTTGGCTCATTAGCTGTTACTCAGTACTGACTTTGCTGAACTTTGTGCTTTGGAGAGAGGTAGCTGGCCATATTGTATGGTCTCTGTGTCCATCTGTCTGCACAGACAATGCTGTGCAGGTGATTAGAGGTTCAGTTCTTTCTGAATGTACAGAAATGTTCTGTGAATGTGCGCCTACCTACCCTGTATAAGAAACAAAGAAAGAAGAGCAAACAAACTGGACCTAAAGGAAGCTATGGCTGGAAATCTTAAGACAAAGAAGAGAGGGCGGTTTTGTGCTATGTAAACTTTTCTTGATAATATAATGCATTGTGTGGAAAGAAAAGTGTTACTGTAGGTTAGCTGTATGCAATCAATGGTAGCTTGAAAATTCTCTAACTTGTGGATGTTTTGTTTTATTAGACTCAAATCCATCCTTTATATTCCTTTAAAAGGCAAGTAATAAATTGGTATTTTTATAAAATTTGAAATGAATGTTGAAACTTCATATAAGGCAAAATTGAGTGCATTTTTGCAAAGCTAAGATGTATGATATTAAGTTGGCTTTTAGATTTGTAGCAATGGGTTTAGAGAAAAAATGGTAGTCCAAACCATGAGAATTCAGGAGAATAAAATACATATCTGGAGTCTGGTAGATCAAGGGTGGAAGGGTGTACTGGGAGTGTTTCTGTGATTGCCCACCAGCAACTGAAATTCAAGTTTGGACTATTTATACCTTCAAATAGACTTCATGTAAGCAAAATTAGATATCAAACATGATTCCTGCAAAAAGGGAGTGTAATGTATTGAAATACTGGGCAGTGTGGGACATGGTAAAAATCGTGGGGTACAAAGTACTTCAGAATACTGAAGAGCTTAAGTACTTCTGGTCTGTTCGTCAGAAGCTTGTTTAATTTGCGCTTCAGAACAACATTCTCCCTTGTTTTATTGCAAAATTGAGTTCTTTAAGATTAGGTAGTGGTCAGTGACTGATTTCTTGTAAGGCTTTCCATTTTCCTCAGAGGAACTGTTTCTCTATCCTTTTCTGTGTCTTTAAAGGTATTTAAATTAACTGCTCCCTTGTGCTGTGTTATTTTTTTTACTTCATTTTACATTGCACAGCTGTAGAGGGGACAAGCTGGGGAAGGGAAGTGGCACTATAGTTCTGCAGGAACTTGTGGAAATGGTTAGTATCCCAGTGAAGGTATATAGGGGACAGTGTCTGCTCATGTCATAATTGTTTTGGTCATGTTGGGTCATTGAGTGGCAAATATATTTGGGGTCAATAGTGTACTAATCCCTGTTTTCCAGTTTCTGCTCTTTGACTCTTTAAAGAAAAGGAGAGGAGTTTCCAAATGAAAGCACAGTGAGGGAAATCTAAGCTGTCTTTGCAGTCACGAGAGCAGCTTCCTTGGCCTCTGTGGAGTGTAGTTTACGTTGTGGGGGGCTTGATGACTACAGGTCTCATATGAGATAGGGTTCTTCCCCCTGCCCTGTTTCCCCCAAGGTGTTTTTCTTTGAAGTCTTTTCCAGATGGAGTTCTTGAAATACCAATGATGTTATGGAAGAAAGGGACTTCTGTAGCATGGAAGAAAGGTTCAAAGAGGAAAAAAATTATTAATACATTGATTCAGATGTAAAATTGATGTAACATGAGACAACCTAGATAGATACCTCATCTAAGGGACAAAATTTTGGCATGAGATCAAGTATTAATAAAATAAGGACTCGGATAATATTTCTAGCCAATGCTGAAGTGAACTTCTGGAGCTGTCTTCTGACAGGACAGGAGTGTGCATGTGGTAGTTGGTAAGAATTTTAAGCGGAAGCCCAAGCCTAGCATATGACATTGTAGGAGTAGATAAGTGTGATGAAAAGAGGTTGGGAGAATAATGTGGACTGCAGCATTAATCCTGGTGTATTGCTGGAAATCACTGACTGGGACCCATTTGCATAGCAGGAGAACGTGCGGCGAACTTCAGCTCTCTGGTTATCAGAGTTGGCTGAGTGCAGAGGCAGTTCCAGTGAGCTCTTTGTTGCCGTGCTGCTCAGGAACCTTGATACCATCAGCTGAAGTAAAGAAAAACCCTTGTTCTGAAGAAGGCTGGGGAGTGAAAGTCCCACATTCTAGCACAAATAGTGTGCAACAGGGCTAAATCTAATCATGCTTGCCTTGATCTTGGGCTCTCATATGAAAGGGATGATTATGTTTCCCAAGCAAAGACTTTGTACTTCAGTGTTTCCAGTGTGTGAAACTCACATGAGGCTGCGTGATATACAATTTAGAACACAGGCATGTTCTTGTCTTCCACTCTGGTGGACAATATGCTACCTTACCTTGTTACTGCTTAAGGCTCAAGGGGTCTGTGCTACTGCTTTGGACAGGAACCTAAAGCATCACTCCGAGTACCACCCCCTTCAAATGTTGTTTGCTGTCCCTTCACAGTGGTGTGGTCTCTTCTGGTGGAAGCCCTTCTGCAAAGTGCAGCCAAAAAAAGATCAGCTCATGTGACCGAGTTGTTTTTCTGGAGAGTAGTAGTAATTTCAGTGCAGTGTGGAAAATGGTTTTCTTTAAAGCTGATGCATGTTTTCAGTGCTATAGACTAATATTTCAAATACATCTTCCTTTTTTTTGTATAGGGCCTTTCTATAAATCAAACAGTAGAATCAGTGCCTCAGGTTAGTAGAAGTCTGAACAGACAGTGTGAGGTATTGGATGGAAGATTGCATATCTGCAAAAAAGCCAGACTGATTCTATCTGCATGTGCCTTTCAAATGCTGGTTTCCATAGCCAGTTAGATGCTGTATTTTGTGGCACTGGGAGAAAGGAACTGACTGTTTGAGGCAAAAAAGCTTCAAAAAGATAAAAGCTCTTTGATAAACTCTTGTGAGACTAAAGAACTTTATTCCACTTTGCAGTTGTATATACTGAAATTGGTAAAGTGAGTGACTTCAAGTAGAGCAAAGCCTGAGAAATTAAATTCTAAGAAGAGAAGTATGTGAAAATGGTCTCCCTTCTGCAGTAGCATACAGGGGAGGAGGGTAAAAGAAATAGCTAAGCCTTGTGCTTTCTTGGTGGTTTTATTACACTGCACTTTGTGAGAAACTGTTTCTGAATTTTTTGAGTCTTTTGAACTGCATTTGTAGTAATGGTCTGCTGATTTTATTCTGTCCTCCTGTGAAAAAACCCAAGCCCTATTCAGTCAGTAAGTGTTCAAAAACAGCCATGTTTTATTTTTGTAAGAAGGGTGCCTCAATTGCATGTGTTTCTCCTTGAAAGAGAGTGAAAGGCAATGTTACAAAGAACAAATTTTGGCAAGCAGGAAGGAAGCAGAAGAGAAATGACAGAATGTGTAAGGGGCACTACTGAAAGGGAGGTTGAGGAATTTAAAGAGGAAATGATGAAAAAAAACTTCATGGAGAGAAAGATGAAGGCAAGATTATAGAAAATGGAGAAAGGCCCAAGCAAACTAAAAGAAAACTAACCCGTAAAATCTGAGGTAGGTGTAGGGAGGAAGTGAAAAGGAGAGGAGGAAATATCTATGATGAGAGAAGAGGAATACGAAGGGAGTGAAATTATTTGGGTGGAAAAATAGTGGAAAATGAACAGAATTGAAATATGGACTGAAAGGTGTTGATCGCTTTATGTGAAATGGGAAAAATGATATTGTTTTAAGCACGTGCTGTGTTTAACTTTTCAAAAGCCATTTCTTCCCTTGTGCTAAGGAAAAATATTGGGCCTGATCCAGCAGCCCATAAGCGGTGAGGTTGCCCGTAGCTCCATATGCCAGCTCCAAACAGGAGTAAGGCTGCACATCTGTTCCCAGTACATACACACACCCACACACATGTATGCCTGCACCCGCTCCAGGTGCTGTGCCGTCAACACACATGTCCCCATGACCTGCCCCAGGCTGGCACCTAAGGCCACTTGCCCTGGTCTCTCTGCTGGCTGGCCCTTGCACCCCAGTTGCTGCATTCAGACCCCTATGCACACATGCATAATCATTAGAGAATCTTAGAAAAGAGTCAGAAAGGGTTTATAGAATCATAAAATTGTTTAGGTTGGAAAAGGCCTATAAGAACATTGAGTCCAACACCATCAAGTTCACCACTAAACCATGTCCCTAAGCACCACATTTACACATCTTTTAAATACCTCCAGGGATGGTGATTCAACCACATCTCTGGGCAACCTGTTCTAGTGTCTGATAACCCTTTCAGTGAAGAAATATTTCCTGATGCCTAATCTGAACCTCCCCTGGTGCAACTTGAGGCCACTTCCTCTTGTCCTATTGCTTGTTACTTGGGTGAAGAGACCAACACCCTTCTTGCTACAGCCTCCTTTCAGGCAGTTGTAAAGAGTGATAGTCTTCCTTCAGCCTCCTTTTCTCCAGACTAAATAACCCCAATTCCCTCAGCCTCCCCTTTTAAGACTTGTGTTCCAGACTCCTCACCAGCTTCGTTACACTTCTGCAGCGCCTTGGTGTTCTTTTTGTAGTGAAGGGCCTAAAAAGCAACAGAGAATTTCAAGTATGGACTCACCAGTGCCAAGTACAATTGCTTCCCTAGTCCTGCTGGCCACACTATTGCTGATACAGGCCAGGATGCTATTGACCTCCTTAGCTACCTGAGCACACTGTTGGTTCATGTTCTGCTGATTGTTGACCAACACCTCCAGGTCCTTTTCTGCTGGGCAGTTTTCCAGTCATCACGCCCAAGCCTGTAGCATCGCATGGGGTTGTTGTGACCCAAGTGCAGGACCCGGCACTTAGCTTTGTTGAACCTTATGGATTTGGTGTCGGCCCGTTGATCCACCCTGTCCAGATCCCTCTGTAGAGTCTTCCTTCCTTCAAGCAGATTGACACTCCTGCCCAACCTGGTGTCATCTGTGAACCTACTGAGGATTCAGGTGATTGATAAAGGTATTAAACAGAACTGGCCCCAACTCTGGGCCCTGGGGAAAACAGATTGCAGTGATCAGGCGCAGGGCATGACCAGGCAAGGGAACCAACCAGTGAACTATTTGCATACAGCTGGCCCTTTTAATCCACTTAGTTCTTTGTTTTCTCACGCTCATTCCTCCCCAAATCATGTAAATCCATCTCTGTCCCTGCCTTTGTTTCCTCCTGTAAACATCCCATAGAAAGTTCTGTGCAATTCCCAAATGCTCTTCCCTTCGTCCCTTAAGGTGTATCACAGCCCTGGGCAGTGACCCCCTCTGTCCAAGAGATGCTCTGATGGTGACTTATCGTGATGAGTTTCACAACTGGACACTGGCACTGAGGCTGTCCTGGGGCAGGTCTAGGAGAGGTCTGGAGGGGGCCTTCCTCAAACTCTCTAATTTGTGTTCCTGTCTGCCTTTCTGCATCTCTGAGGTCCTCTGGGCTTGTGGAGATGGGTCTCTGATAAGCTAATTGCTCCTGTGATGGGCCCAGGGGGGTGGGGGAGGAGCCCGGCAGTCTCTCTGTGCTCCTTTGTTGGGGTGCAGTTGAACTTCTATTGCATACTCTAACAGTATAAGACTTATCTTCATTTTCTATGGGAATTGTTTTAGAGCACATACTTGCTGCCTCCTTGTCTGGTTTTACACTGTGGAATACTAAATATATTGTATGACCTACCAAGTCTAATCAAGTTAGATTTTTATTTAAAAACTTATAAAGGGTTATTTTCCAGTTAAAGGTCTAGTCAGTAGCAATACACTACATACATTACTTAAACATCTGTGAGGAATCCGGGTAATGATAATAGTTACAAAACAAAAAGTGAGGGAGTGCTTGTGATTGCCTGTGACAATGTTGTAGCTAGTGGAATGGAATTCAATTTTTTTCCAGTATTGCCACCAACAATTCTTTATGCATCTATAAGAACTTAGATGACTTCTAAAGGCTGTAACCATTATAATTACTTCTTTTTAAACCACAATTAAACTTATGCATGGTCTGAAAAACTGTCATTAAGACACACTTTAACTCATGAAAGAGTAATCGTGTTCATCATCACAACTAGATTTTTCAGTGCCTTTGGACTGTACATATGAGCCTGCACAGAGAAATTGTCAAGCTGAGTTAGACCCTGCAAAAGGCAGTGGAGTAATTAGTACAAAGTTCATTAGATATATTTCCCAGAGTGGGGATGGAGAAGTGTTAAAAATCTAAGTTTGTCTAAAAACTTGATTGTGTGCCACATTTTACACTAAGTGATTACAGTCACCTACTGGAAAAGGCATAGAAATATGGAAATGGGAATCAAGGTGGAAAGCGAGTGCACATCTGCTGGAAAGTGGAGCAGCTACCTAATTAGGCATAACAGAGCAGTGTACATTTATTAAAAAAGGGGGAAAACTTAATCAAGGCAACTGCAGGATTATGGTTTTGACGTCAGTGTTATTCAAGGTCTTAAACTGCTTTTGGAGGAAAGGGTAGTCTGTGCATAAGAGTAAAAGAAAATTAGAAAAAGATGTTAAGAATTTACCACAGAGACTGATACTAAGAAAGTGTGACAGATTTGCCTCAGCTGTGCTTATGTAACTGCTTGTATAGCTAAACTGTAAATAAGATCAGTTTTGTTTTTAAGAAACAAAACATACTGTCAGCCTTTTTGATATGTATCATGTCATTAGCTAGGAATTTGACTTCTTTGTCAAGATGAAATTTGAGAGGTCATATGAGTACTCTATAAATCTGTGGGGATAATAACAAGGAAAAAATTACTTAAAGTAAGACAGTGCTAATATGAGAGCAAATGACCATGTTGGTTGTGTATGCATTTACTCAGGAAATTAGAATAGGGTTTCTAATTAATAGACTAGCTCCCAATTGAAGGTAATGCATATCAAACCATATTTTACTGTATTAAAGTAGAGCTTAAGAAATTTATGAAAAAGCTCTTATATAAAGATGACGAGATGCTTGCCGGAATAAAGAACCAAATTCAGGGAGCAAGAGAACTATTTCCTGTAGTATTTTCCTAAAATAAAACTCACATGAAGTGAATGCATCAATATAATTAAAATATGCTTGACATCAGATGCAGTTCTTTCTATGATGATATAGATATAGGTTTTTCAAACAGAAGCAACCAGTTTCAACAACCACAACAAAATGGAAACAATTTGAGAAGAGAATTTTCCATTGAAAGGCCATGGATACTTCAATATGTGGAAATTCAAAATTGCTGTAAAAGCTAGAAAGGAGTTTTCCTGGATAAAAGTGTTGAAACAGTTGAAATGATACATGAAGAATCTGATGTGGTAAATGATGAATACTCATTCATCTTTTTAAAGTTAGGTTTCTGTGTTATAAGACACTCGTCATTGTTCCTTATTCCTTTTGCTGGGCTTTAAACTCCCTGTGATGTCTGATAGTCTTTCAAGCAGAAATTTTTGAAGATTTTGGTGAAGCTAGAGAGCTGAGCTGGGAGAACAAGGTAACTGTCAAACGCTGTTGGAAACTTATACGCACTGATGCTTCAGGATAGGGCCTTGAAAAGAAATGGATCCATTCTTGTGCAAGGAATGTGTTTCTCCCCTTCCTCAGAAGCTTTATTCACTTGTGGAAAATAGTAGACCTTGAAAACACCTGTTCTCATGCTGGGAAGACTTAGACTTTATTGGCTAAAATCTCTACAATTTAATGACTGCGTCAAAGTAGGATTTCTCTGAAATCACAAATGTTGAGTCATGTGGGAGATGAGGGTGTAAGAAGCTCGACTGACATGCACTATTGTCCAGGTGCTCTGAAAGAGAAAGCTGTTTAGAGTGAAGGGTCCTGTGAAAACAAAACTAGGAGGAGAAAACAATAGGGAAGAGAAAAAATCCATAGAGATGAGTGCTTGAATCCTGAGGAGTGAATTTGTAGGAAAGGGAAGTGATACTCAGAGTCTAAACTAGAAAACTGATATGCCAAAAATAAAATAGGAATTCATCTGATGTGATTCTGGTGAGTATACTGAAAAGAGGAGATGACAAGAAGCTAGTTAAGAATAGCAGCTCAGACACTGCCTGTGCAGCGTGAGAAAGTGAAGGAAGACAGGCAGGCAGGTGCCCAAATGAAGCCAGGAGTACAATCTGAGGTGCTAGTCTGGGGGCAGTGTAGACAAAGTGTCCTATAGATTTGAGTTCTTGGTCATATGGATGGTAACACCTCGGCACTGTTACCTGCTTTGGTTGTTACCTAGTTACTCTTCAGGTTTATTGGGTATCAGAGCTGCGTGACATTTTTATCTGTAGAGCTTTAGCCTCATTTATTGTGCATGGTGAATGAGGCAGGGATTACTAGGGGAGAAGTGTTTTTCATAGTCAGACAGCTAAATTTTACTCTGGAGACATGGCTTATATTCTTTTCTACCCACATAGGTTCTGTTTGATGCTGGTCGGAGTATTTACAGATGTTTTTCCACTATGTATTTCACCCCTGGATCTGGATGCCCAGATCTGAAGGTTAGAATCTAACCTGCAAAAGAATTAGGTGATTGCATTGGAGTTGGAGAAATTTTAGTGGTTGTTTCTGTAGAGACTGTCCCAGCTCTACCTGTTAGCATCTGTGAATCTTTCTGAGCGAGTTATCATGTGTATCTATTTAGTAACCGTCAATACTTTTCAGAAAATAAAATTACATTATAATGGATGCCTTTTGTGTTAGCAGATTGGTAAAGAAGAATTCTGCTCTCAGATTTAATAGTGTAGCCTTAGTCCTTGCTTCCTACTTATGTATTGATATAAAGTAGCGTGAAGCTTACTGCAGATCTGTTTCTGCTTTATTCTGTAGTGCTGTCGCCACTGGTAGGACCTTTACAGCTGTACAAGTTTCAGTTTTATTCCCTTGAAATGGTTATTATAGAGCTGTAAAGTTCTCCATGCTTCAATACTGTATTGGCTATGCAGTTCTATAATAGCACTTCAAGCATTATATTGTCTGTAATTCCTTGTGCAATCATCACGAGTCTTGCTGCGTTACTTAAAAATGCATGGGGAGAATGCAAATGCTTTACTGGAAACACAACAGAATAGTCCCTTGCCCCCTTCCCCCCTTGCCCCCTTCCCCCCTTGCCCCCTTCCCCCTTTGCCCCCTTCCCCTTTTCCCTTTCCCCCCTCCCCTTTTCCCTCTCCCCTCAAAATGAAGCCAGTTTTGGGATTTGCAAATTACAGCTTTGGGCCTCACCATATCTACAATAATTGTCCTGAACTGTGGAAAACTTTGTCACTGCAAGGCCAATAAATTATGCTCTTCTATGCTGACAAGGTACTAAGAATTACAGTGGGCAATTTTACTTTTTTGGGCTGATAATAGGAGAGTTTCTTTAATTCAGCAAAGAACAAATAATATAGCAGTCATGTGACAACGTGATAATTAAGATCCTCCAAAGGAAAGGCTTCCTTTCCCAATGTTATAAATGGAAGTCAAAAATAGTAATAGGAGTGCTTTTTAAAGTATAATTAACATCCTGTGTGTTCTTTACATCTTAAAATTATTTAAATCACTTGCAAAGGGGGAAAATCATAGAAGGATAGAATGGTTTGGGTTGGAAAGGACCTTAAAGATTATCTAGTTCCAAACCCCCTACCATCAGCAGAGACACCTTTCACCAGGTTGCTTAAAGCCTCATCCAGTCTGACCTTGAACACCTCCAGGGGTAGAGCATCCATGATGTCTTTGGACAACCTGTTCCAATGCCTCACCACTCTCATACTAAAAAATACCTTCCTAATAGCTAATGTAAATCTCCATTCTTTCAGCTTAAAACCACTACCCCTCATCCTCTCACTGCACTCGCTGATAAAAAGCCTCTCCCCAGTTCTCCTGTAGGCCTTCTAGGTACTGTAAGGCTGCTGGAAGGTCTCTGTGGAGCCTCTCGTCTCCAGGCTGAACAACCCAAACTCTCTCAACCTGTCCTCATAGGGAAGGTGCTCCAACCCTCTGATCATCTTTGTGACCCTCTTCTGGACTCACTCTAGCAGATCCATGTCCTTCCTGTGCTGAGGACTCAAGAACTGAATGCAGTACTCCAGGTGAGGTCTCATGAGAGTAGAGGAGAGGGGCAGAGTCACCTTCATTGATCTGCTGGCCACCTTTCTTTTGAGGCAGCCCAGGATATGGTTGGCTTTCTTGTCTGCAAACAGACGTTGGCAGCTCATGCTGAGCTTCTTACACACCCAAGTCTTTCTCTTCAGGGCTACTCTCAATCCATTCTCTGTCCAGCCTGTAACTGTCCTTGGGATTGTAAAATAGATCATAGCTTGCAAAATTGATGGAGAAACTAAGCAACTTCTGGGAATGTTTAATTGACTGAGCGAGCAACAGTCAACTTAACTGGATCCCTCAACTTTATAGGAATACAAATGGAGTGACTACTAACATTTAAACAGCTAAAAGATGCTCGTGGTTAAGATCTTTTAAATGTATTGCTTTGGAATGTGAAGAGATTAATAAAATTTTGTTCTGACGAAATTTGTTATAGAAATGAAGTCATTTATGGTAAGGTAGTGTGGAAGAACATGTCCTATACTTTCTTACACTATTTATATAGTTGTATTTTAAGAAAAAAGAAAGAGAACAAAGAGGTAATTATTTCCCTAGGCTATAAGATGATGAGATGAAACTAGATATATCTTCCCCAAATGGGCACATTTAACTCGGAATTCACAATCTTTTTGCCCTTTGCTATAAAAACAAGAATTGTGATTATCCAGTTCTTTTTTTTCACTTGGTAGAATGATTTCTGTAGCTTGTGTTGCATAAACCAGTGCTAAGCAATGCTTATTATAAACTAGGAAGCTTAATGAAATATTTACATGAACACTTAACTAACAGACATAACTTAAAATTTAACAGACCACTTGCTCAGCAACTGAAATAGAGCAATGCTGTTTTCAAAACCGGTGTAGTTATACAAGGAAACATCCTGGGTAGAGCTCCCAGAAAACCGTCTTCTCATCCTATTATTTCTTTTTAGTCTTTAAAAAAAAACCTCTTGAAAAATCGCAAGGCTTCTGGAGGAAGAGGAAGGATGGGGATGGGAAGGAGAAGGAAGAGGAGAAGAAAGAGTGAGTGGTGAAAAGAAGCAGCTTTTAGAGTATCATCCAAGCATCTCTTCAAATCTTTGGCATCGCCACCTTTTCTAATAATTGGCTAGGTTAACACATTTCCCCTACCCCTGTATTTAGAGCTGTCTGTCTTCTGCCTTCAGTCCAAAAGGTTGTGTTACTGTGACAGTTATGCACCTTGCTGGATTTCTTTCACAAGCCTGATTAGCTAATACCAGTCCTGGAGGAGTTTGTGTGTACTCATGCATGTAGATGTCTTGTATACTGGAGAGACATGTGCTAAACTGAAGTAAACCTCAGGTATTGTTATGATCAGAAATATCACGAACATAACTGCTGGCATTTTTCTTCCGACTGCAGAAATCTTGAGGCAGACAGGCATATCAAAATAGTTTTGACTGCATATGATCCAGCAAGGACTTTATTTGAATGAAATAGATAACATCTTTCAGGTATAACATCAGACAGAGATTAAATACAACATTTTGTCTTGCAGAGGTGACGGTTTCTTGTAAGACACAGTTACTACATTTCCATTTTTGCATTTAAAATTATTTTTGAGTTTGCTCAGTATGTGACAGTAGCCTATCCTCTGTGCTTGAGTCTAGAATGAGATATCTGTGGAGTCACAAGCCAATGCTGTTTCAACACCTTTCATATAACGTATACCCATTTATTTTTAGGTTCACCTGATCAGACAGGCAATGAAGAGAGGACTGTAGAGGAACTTCAAAATCTGAATAGTCCTGTGGTTGGAAAGACCCCAGAGAATTAAATATCCAAATATACAACCTTGACAAATTAACCATTAAGCGGTAGATGTGGGATTATAAACAAACTTAGAAATTCTTATCCTAACTTCTACTAGCCACTTCTGTTGTGAACCTGAAAAAAGAAATTAATTTTTTTCCTGAAAAATGAAAGGAATTGTTCTCCTGAGATGGCTGATCTTTTTCAGAGGTAAGAAATATAAAGTATCCTCCTACTAGATCTTTTTTTTTCCTGTGATGAAACATCAAAGAACATGCTTTCCAATTTTTCAATATGATGATAGTTATCCCTACTATCATACAGCTACTGTGTTGGTACCACATATAGCGATAACTACATGATAGTAGTAACTATATGATGGTAATAACTGCTGTGAAAAGTGTATCTCTCATACTCTGCAGGACTGTACAAATCTCAGTGGACAACTGTAACAGCCTCACCAAACACACCAAGTCTTACTTGGTTTTGAGGCTGGCATAAATGGAGACAAGCACCACACAGCTTGCAGGATGTGATTTGAGTATTTACTAGTTTGAACTTCATGATGCTGAAAAAGTGGATATTTTGTGACAGCTGTCATTAGTACAGTGTCCAGCAAGGTCTACTTTTGACAGTGTTCAAGTTGAACTAACTTACTGCTTATTTTTGGCATACTATTCATAATGTTAGAAATAAACCCATTTTCTCTGGCTTTCAGTCAGCATTTTAAGCTTAGGCTTCATGATTTGTTCTATAACAAGTGGTATAAGGATTGCTAAACTGGCAGATACCGCAAGTTCTCTGAAATAAGAAATAGAAGCCTTTTCAGCTAGTGAAGCATTTATCAATTGTGAGTATTTCTGCCTGGAAGAATTGCTGGCATCCAATTAAGGAATTTTCTGTTACAAGAATGCTTGAATAGTTTTATGTCTAGGTTGGAAACTGATTAATACCGTACCTTGTAAATAAAGTGATAAAAAATGGTTAATTTAGAGCTTTTTTGGAAAGCCTAGTCTGGTCACCTTTCTGGACATGAGTGGATTTTTACTTACTGGAGGATTTGAGACTCAGTTTGATGTTCCATGTGACTTACCTACTTCTGCCTTAATTCTCTGTTTTATCTTCCTCAAGTTATTTTTGGTTTAGAAGACAACTTCTTTATGCAGCCTAAGTCCTCTTTGTTAAATTTGTTAATTTATGTACTGTATATTAATTCATTGCATTTGTTGAGAACTTGAGTTCTCAGTTGGTGGAGAGCATTAAATGTGTGCTTTTTCGTTGTTGAAAGTAGGTTGAACAGATGCCAAAAACCTGTGCTTCAGGGAAAAGGAATACCTACCTGCATATTAGTATCAGTATTGTGGAAAGTCCTAAGCACATAGCACACTTTCTGGTTCATGGCCCAAATCACGAAAGGAGAGAAATGCTGTAAAGGCAGGAAATAAAAGTGCACTGTATGAGGAAATGTTATCCATAAAAATACTGTGTGTTGGTATTTAATTATCCCTTGGAAACTGAAAGACTAAAACTGAAGGTTTATGAGAGAGCTGTATTTGTAGATGGATGTCAATAAGCGGAATTAACATAAACCCCAGTGATGTCCAGCTCTCAGTCGTGGAAGTTGGCTCTAGATCAGTGTTTCACATTATGAATAGAGGTCACCACGGTAGGAATACAGCTGGGTGTGCAGTGCTGTAGCAGCTGTATAGGCAGGAGGGCCCAGGCAGCAGGTCATGGAGTGTGGGGGTGAGCACATGTAATTGTCTTTACAGCAGGCCTTGCTTCCATCTTTGCACATTTCAGTTGGCAAACATTTTGTTTTTAGTAAGTTTGGCTGTAAAGTTCCGTTTCTCTTTATTAAGTGAAAATATGTTGGGTAGGGTCTGTTGTGCTGCTTTCATAGTATCAACGTTCCTGAAATGTGTCTGCAAATAATATTTATTATTACTTTCAGTAAAAAGAAAAGTTCTTAATGGGATTTTTAAGTCCTTTTGCCAATTTCCATTGGATACTGCATTTTACAATTTATGCAAATTATGACTGTCTCCATTGTCAGTTGAATCAACCCATCCTTGATTTTTTTAACACTGATTTTTGTTCTTGAGGAAGGAACGAGATACTGAGAGTTAGAAAGAGCCATAGAACACAGCAACACAACTATAAGTTCCTACAAAGCCCATAAGGCACTTCAGTTCTTTAGGACTAGCTGAATGGGTTGAGATATTAGTTTTTGATGGTCATCAGCTTTTGGTTTCTTTGCTGAGATTTGCAGGAATGACAAGTTTGTGTTGTTTGTGATGGTTTGGCTTATCTTTGCTAAACCCTTTATAGATATCTGTAACGGAAATATTAGGGTTAGTATGAATGATTTAGGAATGGAAAAGTGTGTTTAACCACCAGAATCAGCAGCAAAAGGGTTAATTAAAAGGCCTGTATCAATAGTCAAGAACAACTCTTGAAGGATGCTGGTCCCAGGACACTGTTCCCAGTGATAAGATTGAGGAATGCCTTATTTATGTCAGGATTGGAATGCCTGCCCTCTCAAAATGCAGATGACTTGTCAAGTTTCCACTGTCACATGTACCATTTCTTTTCCTGCTTGGCTGACACAAAAACCAGACTATATATATCCTGAATGAAGAAAAAGAGACTGGAAACAACTTGACCTAAGATTTATGGAGGCTGAGGTAAGTAGGGTTCTGATGTGGAGGACCACTTCACAATTACTTCTGTCTCCTAAAGGCTATGAAGATCCGTCTAAAACCTATGTTGTTGTTGTCAGTCGAGAAGACACCTAGCAGCGTGGTCAAGACTTGACAGCTGGTGCTTTTTGTCATCTTTGTCGCATACCAGGTGATCCTGGTAAAACTACTTGGGCAGACATGTCACATGCGTGTATGTTAGCGCAAGATTGTGAATGAAATCTTTGGCAGGATGAGTATAACTGGGATGTTTGCAAATGAGTATCTTCCCCTTTCATAAGATCTGATGGAGAAATTTGGTACAGTAACTTTCACTATGCTGTCTAATGCTTACTCATTTCAAGCTGAAATTAAACCACTGGCCAGTCATAGATGGAAACAGCCTTCAGTTTCCCTACTGACGTGTGAACTGTTGGTAGGGTTAGGAGGTGTCAAAGGAATAAATGAGCTAGAAAAAATTACAGTTTAGAAAAGTCTTGTGTGACACCAGACTACTAAAATTTAAACAATAAAAGAAGAACAGGTCAAAGAGGAAGGAAAAAGACTGGTCAGTATCTGTTACTGAGTATCTTGTATTAATTAGATGATTTGTTTTTAAATATAGACATTTATTTTCATTATATATCAACAGTACCAGGAATATTGAATTAATAACATTAATTTTTAAAATTGACAACGGTGTCAATATATCAATGTAATATAATTCTAGTATTGTATTATATTTTATTTTTCATTATTATTTTTAATACAGTTATTTTTAAATGAGTATACATGATCCGTAAAGGTATCCGCATCCTTTGTGATTAAGAAACCTTCGGAGTGCTGCAGAAGGCTGTTTGACATTTGTCGTCCTTGGCCATTTCAGCACCAAAATGCAACACTGTCACTGTCAGGTTCCCTCTTTTTTTTCTAGAGCTGTGTCATCACTGATGTTACCTTCAGAGTAGATAATAAGCAGCAAATACAGAGAACAAATAAGGGGCACCAAGAAGAAACTATTTTTGTAGAGTTCAGACAGTTACGTCAGGAACAAGCCTGATGAGCAAGAGGCATTTTGCAAGCCAGAGAAGTATCCATGTGCTATGTTTTTGTGAACTGTCTTTTCCGACTGAAGATTGTACGCATCAAGATAAACATTTGTACTTATTAATTGTACTTTAACATTCATTATGTTCAGTGTATGGTCAAAGCGATGCAACAAAACAGCATAAAACACTGCGTAAGATACTGTCTAGCAGGTTTTTTCTGTGTTATTTATAGTGTGTAAAGCAGTTTGTCATTTACACGTTATTTGTTTTGTAAGCTTATTTAATGTTTAGTAGACTATAACGTGGTGCTTTTTGTGCCTGGAACCTGTTTTCCAGGACCTTATGTAGTGTAATTAACTCCCCAGAGCGAAAGGGGGAAATTCTGGGATGCATTGCTTTACAAAAGGTGTGCAGAGCTGTAGGAAGAGTAGAAGGAGAAAGAGCAAAGTATCTGATTGCTTCGGTGTGTCCCTGTAGCTTGGATGAGGAAGGACCTACATTGTTAAATCAAAGAACGCTTGTAATACGAACCCCAAAACTGTCCTTATCTTTTTCTCTAATCTTTATTGGAATCCCTTAAAGTCAATCTGAGCTTTTGTTTTGTTTTGTCTTTTTGAAAAAAAAATTGTAATTCATTGAACTTCATGGATAATGATGCTGGGTTTCAGACTTACATAATGTTTTAGTGATATCTTTTCCTAGCTGGTTATGCAGCAAACCTGTGGCTTGTTCTGTGTTATGAACTCTTTCTGAAGTTACGCATTTGGAAGACAGTACGGAAATTTCATTGTATTAATACTTTACTGCATTTTATTTTGTATAGAGATGTTTTGAATTTCTTAATTGCCGAGAGGGGTGCAGCTACATCAATGTGCTGGGAGTAGCAAGAAAGTAATGCCTTATTTCATGCTTGCAGAAGTGGTGCCTCAGGTGAAATGGTTGTCTTTAACTTGCCTGCTGAGAGAAGTGGTGTGTTAGAAGCATTGACCTTTGACTTAAACCTAGAACTAGAATCTGTCTAATGAAAAAGCTGCCAGATATAAAAGGTCATACAAAATGCAATGAATTTTTTAACTCCTCAAGAAGGATTTCTCCAAGTTCTGTATTTCCCTGTTGATTTGCCAAACCACAACTACATTTCTGCCACCATTCACTGAACACAGTTTTACTTTTGTTCATAGTGTACATGCAAATGTAATACTTCTAAGCAGAATATGGCTTATGGAAACAATCCAGCCTAAACAGTGTATTTGGTTCCTTATGAAATATATCACCTTGGGTCAAAAATGTTATCATCCTGAATCAATTTAGTAACAGCTGACCTTGAATATAGTATTTTCCTTCTTGTTTCTTAGCAACAGGAAGCTTTTCTGCAGGATGACTATTTCATATCCTAATCTGTTTTAGAAGCTTGTATACCTAAAGAGGAACAGATGGTCTAAGAAAATTCTGTTCATAGCGATAGAGGTACGGAATATCTACAGATTATTTTTTTCTTATTTTATCCCCTATTGTCCTTACAATTGCATAATATCTTCTTGATGGTATCTGAAAACTTCTGTCAGGAACAGAGAGTAAAACCAGCAGTCTTCAGATGCTATAGGATTCTTTTTTAATGCATGGTGCAAGAAAGCATGTGTGCTCTTAGTGCTGTGATTTCATTCCTTACAGCAAGCATGAGAATATGTATACTTGTATTCTGTAAGCGTCAAACTATGTCTGAGAAAATGAAGAAAGCATTATCTACAATCTAATTTTGTTAATTGGCATTTCTCCACTCTCAAAATCTATCATGTGAAGTCATGTTCTTTCTCCTTTATTATGGATTCCAAATGTTCTTTGTATTTCAGCAAGAATAATCTCTTTTTGAAAGGTTATTTTTATGTGATTTGGTGTTCACCTAAAATATAAGTCATTAAAGACACTGAAACGTAGAGCTCTGAAACGTGTTGTGACTATTTTATTATTGGCTCAATGAAGGAATAATTCTGTTCTTTATTTTTGTAGTGGCATGAAACTTCCTACTTCCAAATAGGCAGGTTGAATATTTGTGGGAGATCGAAGGATTTTGGATTTTTGTACATGAATTTAAACTTAGTATATGAGCCTTGATTCTGACTTCACTGCAGCCACCTGCAGAGGAGAGAATAAGACCACCTATTATCTTCTAATTCTTTCTTAAACTCCTGTGTAGTACCTTTCTTTCCTAGCTCCTAAGGTTCTTCAGGCAAAAAGAAGTACCTCTACTCCATCACTTATTTACCAGCTTAAGAATCATGTTGTAATGTTGTTCATAAATGCTTGACAATGAAGTTGTGTTTTCTGTGACTGCTGGTTTGTCAGGGAGACAGTTCTTGACATACAAGTCCCAATTAGCAGGTAGAGACATAAGATCAGTTTTGTGAAGAGTGCTGCAGTAGTGTGTGGTTGCATACATGTATATAAAACCAAATAACACGTTCAGCACTATGGTGTGGATCTTTTGATGAATCTGGTGCAATTTTTTTCTCCTTATTGGCCTATGTGATACTTAGTTTGTAATGACTAATAAAATTGTGTAATTGTAAGATGAGCTTGGTTTTGATAACCTAACGGACCTGTTGCCTATCGTGCTCTTGAAATCTCATCACTTATCACCCGAAGTTAAATGTGCTCCTTGACATCTTTTGTCCCTATTATCTTATTTGTATGTTGTGTGCTACCTTATTTTAATACTTGGCCTAGAAATATTTCTGCTTACAACTTCTGTGTGTTGCAAGAAAAGATAATGCCATCTTTATTTAGTTTCATTGAAGTAAAATTCTTCTGACTTCGCACATTTTTACATGAAGTATTTTCAAATGAAATTGAAGTGTGGAGCTTTACTATCTTTTTTTTATCTTCAGAGAATAGCTTTTGGGTTTTGGTGTGCCTCTCTGTTGTATTTTGCTGAATGAAATCTGGAGGTTTTGTTTTGACACATTCCACCCTATCCACCACCCCCTTCCCAGGTTCCCCCTCTAGGAACAATAGGAACTCTCTGCATAGGAATGTTTTGTTTCTCCCTGAGAATCCTTCCAAGCCTTGAGTCCGTTCGAAGTTATATATGGCTTAGATGGAGTCATGAAGTGATGGAGTGTCCGATCCAGAGAAGGTTATGTTTCGAAAAATTGTTGTGGGGGCTAAAAGGAGTCTTTTAAGAGAAGCAGGAAAGAAGAGGAGAGAAGGTGAAAGTAGCAAATACTTAATTTTCATTTTTCTTCTTTCTGTCATCTTTACTATCATCTTTGAAAAGGAATGATAGGATAAGAGAAGAACGTGTGGCTTTTAATAGGTATTTAATCTAATGTTAAAAATTAAATATATGCTTTGGTTCTTGAAATCCTTCATGGGAAATGGCCACACATAGTTGCCTAAATAAGTGATTTACCTGGCACATTATCTTGCTTTTCTGTGCTTTTGGCTTTCTGAGAGACAGCTCATTAATAAGAGGAAAGGTAGTGAATTGCTAGTCTGTTGTTATATCTGGCTCTTTCATGCAGAAATGATAGCCCTTCATCAACAAATGATTGTTATTGTTTGTTTTTTACAGGACTAGGGAGATTAGCTGAGCAAGGAAGAACTTTTCAATCTTAAAGGAGTATTGTCACAAAATACGTAAACTTTGAGGGACTGGAGAAGTGAAAATTAAAGGATGAAAAAAAAGCCTCCTGTATTTTTTTTGCTGAGTTACAGCTCTTCATGAGTACTTAAATATGCAGTGCTGAAAACACATCTGGATAGTGCGAGTGGCAGGATACACCTGCTCATCTGTTATGTTGCCATTCAATAATAGACCTCAATATTGTTTGACTGGAATGCAGTAGTTGCTGAAGGAGTTTAGAGCTGAATGGTTCAAGTCACATATTGGGTCACAATTTATTTTGATTTCTGTGAGCGTTTTGGGAACTGACTACTAATGAAATCAAGCCTATAATTATATTTTTCAAAAACTGACTTGTTGCTGGGACAGGTGGTCTTTTTATTTTAAGTAAAGCAGCAGATTTGAGCTATTTTGTAAGACTCGACAAAAGGTATGAGTGTACTTAAGTTCTGAACTATGCAGGAGAATAAACTCTGGTCGCTTACCTGTCCACTACAGACTACTACTTACTGTTGCTAAGACACAAAATAAGTCTTTTGTGAGTGTGAGGGTTCTTCACTGTGACAAGTGATGTATGTGCTCTCAGCTGTTGGCTCACTAAACTGCAGTTCCTCTATTTCCTTTTCTGTCTGGTCTGGCTGAATCAATAAAACAAGCAAGAAAACCTCAAACAACAACCAAACAAAACCGAACAAAAAACCACAACCCCTCAAAAAACCCCATAACCCCCAGCTCCAAACAAAAGGATATCAACTAAGCAAAACTCCCACCCCTCAAAATAGAAGAAATAAATCCCCAAAAGTTAAAAGTTCTGTTCTTTAGTATGATGATAATGTCTTAATGTAGAGATAGCTGCCACATTAGGTTGACAGTTTAATCTCTATCAATGTATAATTTCAAAATAACCAGATCAATATGCTAAAGAAAGGGAGAACATGGATTGATATCACTGTAGTGACTACAGCACTTGCATTTTCTTTTCAGGCATTATATTACTCTTTAAACATTTTAATTCTTAAGGTGGCCCTTTCTTACTTGGCTTATTTTAGATTTCTTAATCAGGAACATAACCTACTCCCGTTGTCCTCTATAGAAATAACTGATCGCGTCACAGTTCACTTCGTATTTTGAAAAGCTGGATAACGTGTGTAATCCATTGTAATATAACTCATCTGTCACATTCACTTTTGCTAACATACCTGGCATCTGTTAACTGGATCTTGATAGCTTTCATCTTTAAAGGAATTTAGGATTCTTAATTAACAGTTTGTCTTTCTGTATTAAGCAGACAAAAATTACCTTGCTCTTGTTGAGTGTTTCGTCCAGGAAGAGTCGATATAGTAATTGTGATAACAAGGGTTATGCAAAAAGGACCCACTTTATTGATGCAGAGGTATTTTTTTTGCTGAATTCAAGCTGGGTATGTTCTACATTATTTGAACTCAGTGTAAGTGAATATTGTTTTGTCAAGATGTTAGTTATACCAATTATTTCATAACTTGGTTTTAAATCCCACCCCCCCAATTCTTCTCATTTTTAAATCACTCATTTATCTATTATTCTCATCTGATGCAATGAAGCCTTTTCTCTTTTGAATGTTAGTGAGTTTTTTCTTTTTGTTCAATCTCAGATTTAGTAAATATTGAATTCTTTGCGTGTATTTATGTCAGATGACCTTGCCTGGTTATTTAGATAATACAAAACAAAAAAGATGAGAATATTAATGAAAATGAGAGTATTTGTAGTTTGTATACAGAATTAGATGTGGCAACATAAACCTGCAAGCATTTGATTTTCTACAGATGTTTATAAGCAAGGCTATCAGGTAAGGATAAGCAGCGTTTTCATGCTATACAGTTAGATCATAATGTTAATAGCATATGGTGTTCTGTTGGAAAGAGAACTTTTATAATCCGAAAGCCAAAAAAACCTGTCTGAAGAATGATTCAAATTTATAAGTGTACCTGAGCTGTCCATTGCTGCCTGTACTTTCAAACCTGCATCTCGCCAATGCAAATGCAGCGCGTCTGTCAAACTTAAACAAAGATGTTGGTTAAAGATTTTTCTACTTTTCACACATCCCATTCTAGGTCTGAGAAAACTGTCTGAGGCATTTTTAGCAGCTCATTGGACTTCTCGGAACCAATGCAACCCCTTACTCCACCCTTATTTTTATCCCTGTGTGAGATAAAATAGGTTGTTGCTTATAAATAAGAAAAAGGGGAAAAAGCACACCCCGATACTGCCAACCTAAACAAAAAAAAAAATCCCCAAGCCTTAACCATTAACACTTGTGATTTACTTTACTGGCTTATTCTTCAAGTATTTGCCTTAATTTTTTTTCCTCCTTGGGAGGAGAGCAAATCCAGTGCACCTGGCAACTTTTTTTTTTGTTTGACTGTCTTATTACAACAGTTGCTCAGCTATCTTCTGTGAGCACCCACAATGGTAAAAATGCTTTAATTTTTTTAAATATGTCAGAATTCACACATACCCACGCAGCTACTTAGAGTATGGTGTCTCATCTAATCGTTCTTCCCAGTTTTGCTGCAACTTCCTTGAGATTATTCCTCTCTTCTTTCACTTTTCAGTGAATATTGATGGAGGGGATAGGAAGATGAATGTGTAGATTCTTGGCCTGTGGTAGCAGTTGATTTGTTGCCCCCCTGGATATTGGCCAATGCAGAATTTGTCATACATTTCACATCAAAAAAACTTGGGAAATTTTGTGACAGTCCGCATTTTTTAATGAGTAACTTCTTCCTCACAGCATTATGAAATGCTTTTTGAAGCCTGTAGTGTGGGAGAAACACATCTGAAGAAATATCATAGAATCATAGTTGTTTCACGTTGAAGGCCTCCCTTGGTGGATTGAGCTCAGCCAACAGGCAAACACCAGCTTAGGACAAGTAGAAAAGAGAAGGAAAGTGAGCGTACTCATGGATCAAGATAACAGTAGGTTAATAGAGAAAGCTAAAGTCCGATGCTTATGCAGAGCAAAAAACTCATTCACTAATTCCTGTAAGCAGGTGGATGTCCAATCACCTCTTAGAAGGCAGGGCCTTTGCGTGCATAGTTGAATGCCACAACCATGCACATACCCCCCTCCTCCTCCTTTCCACGAGCTTTTATTTCTGAGTATGACATCATATGATATGGTCAGCACGGGTCAGCTGTCCTGATTGTGTCCCCTCCCAGCCACTTGCTCACCCCCAGCCTACTGGCTTGAAGCTGTGTCAGCACAGTTTGCCAATAGCTAAAATGGTGGTGTGTTACCAACAGTGTTTAAGCCATGGATACAAAGCACAGCACCATAAGATCTGCTCTGAAGAAAGTTAATTCTATCCCAGCCAGACCCAGTACAATCTCCACTCCTTATTCCTTGGCATTTCTGTACCATCTGGAATTGATCTGATGAACTGCTTGCCTGGAGCAGGGTCAGTTTTGAAGATACATGGGCTGCCCTGAGTCTTGTCCACTTCTGGATATTTTTAAGAATGAAGATCCCCTATTCTTTCAAGGCAAACTGTTTCAGTTGTGGATGACCCTTACCATGAACACTTTAGCCCCAAACCATCTTATTGGCTCTCCACTCTACCAATGTGTTTTATACGGGGAAGCATAAAATGGAATACAGTACTCAAGATGTGATCTGGCAGATTATAATAATAATTTCTCTCTAGTTTCTGGTTCTGCTGTAGATAGTGCATCCCAGTATGCCCTGATCATTCAGTTTCTGCAAGGGTGCATTTTTGACTTATATTCAAATTGTCCACCAGACCCTGCATTTTGTCTTGTCCAAAGCTGATTTCTGATCCGCTAGCTCCCACGGTGGAGTGTTGTATGGGGCTGTTCTGTCCCATTTACAGTATTTTGCATTGTTTTTTGTTGATGTTTCTTAAGATTTTCAGCCCAGTTCTCCAGTCAGTTGCAATCCCTCTGAAGTCCAGCCATGTCCCTAGTGTGTGAACCACTCCACTCAATCACCAGTGAACTTGCTGAGGTACATTCATTCCATCATCCACGCCATTAACGAAGACCTTAAATAAAGAATCATAAAATTGTAGAATGTCTGAAATTGAAACAGACCCATAAGGATTATCAACTCCCTGCTCCTCGGAGGACTACATAAAACTAAACTATATGACATCATCGAGACACTCCGTGAAGTCTGACAGGATTCATGCCATGCCCACTTCTTGGGAGGTCTGTTCTAGTGACCGACCACCTTCTCAGTGAAGAACTTTCTCCTAATGTCCAATCTGAACATCACCTGGCGCAGCTTCATTGCATTTCTGCGTGTCCTATCGTTGGTCACCAGAGAGAGGAGGTTATTTTTAATGATACTGGTCATCCTGTTCTCATAGAGTCAAAAAGTTACAGGTAGTATGGGCAAGTTGACTGTTGAGGTTTGCAGACCATAATTTGTGTTGCTGCTTGAATACAACCAGTTACATACCAAATGGCAACTTAAAGATTTAGATGTCGCTTGGGTTTTATTTGTAATCAAATAGAATTTCTAAGTTGTCTGCACTCATTCTTTTGGGAGATACTGAATCCTTGGTGAAAGAGGTGAATAATAGTAGTACTGACACTAGTAAGAAGAGAAAGGAAATCATGAAAACCTGACAACAATGCAACGTTTCCCTGGGGCAAAGAAGTATTTTTGGTTTTTGTATATACTCCTAATTTGTTATCTAAGCTTTAGCAAATCTCCGTGTCTAGAATGGTTCTGTTGCATTTGTTTTATTTATTTTGTCCAACTTCAGCACAGGTACAAACATTTCTGTAAAATACCTAGGTTCCACCTGAACAGGTTCAGGATAGGATAGCCAGAGATAGCACTTGTTTTGCTGATTCCAGATAGGATATAACACTAGAATAAGTTAAGACTGTTACAGTGATACACCTGCAAGATTAAATTTCCTAATTTTTTTAAATTTAATCACTGACAAAATCAACTAAGCTTTGATTATACCCTTTTAAGCACTACTTTTTGTGTGTGTGTGCCTTTTTTTTCTTTACTTACCTTTGTACAGCAGTATAAAGGATATATTATTTGGAATTTTTTCTTCATTTGTTCAGCATTTATATTAAGCCATATATACTTCCTCCTGCAAGTTCTATGTGACTTATGAAACATTTGAAATAGTATTGGATGAATTTGATGACTTAGAAGGTCTTTGAAATAACGGGTATAACAAAAGATTTAATGAGTAGAGAGGTGATGTTTCTTTTTTTCAGAGAATCTATTAGTCAGCCTCTTTGAGATCGTAAATCAAGGCACCAATAGAGAGATTTTTTTAGAAATTCTAAAGTTAGTTAAAAACACACAGCCAGTTGAAAATTATGGACATTTTCCTAAATCAAGAAACTTGATGTTCATTTGACTTGTATGCCTAATAGGTAGATGAAAAGTCTGCAAAGGCTTTGTTAGTATAACTAGTACATATGAGTTTAATTGATGAGCAGAATGAACTTTGGGCACTATTTAATAGAGTCTACAAGTATTTTTGTAGGAGAAGCTGTAGTAAGTGTGAAAAGGTAAGATTTTTCAGCTACTATACTGTCTATAAATCTCTCAGACTTTCATTAGTGGCTGGTTGTAAGTTAATGGAAAACTGTTTAAATACAGTCTCGCTATATTTTCTGTTAACCTGTTTATTTGCACTCTGAGACAAAATGCTTATTTTAATTTTGGGTAACATTGTTTTATATAAGTCCCCAGGTATATTTGTTTTCTTTAAAAATGGTTTCAAATCTTGACATTAAGTCATAAATGGCCTGATGAGTACTTACGTTGCTGTCGCGGAACAGATGGGTGGGAAGAGCTTACGTCAGCTTTGACATCACCCCACTTGTGCACAAGCTTCAGGAACATCTGCTGTTACGACTGTTGATTGCAATGACACTTCATTGAAAGGTCGAGAACCTTTTTGTCTCCACCTTATTTTTAAACTATAAATGTCTTTCTCAAGATGATATTTTTTTGTCATATTGTAGCAAAAGTATTAAGTTACCATATATGTATGCAATTAATTTTAGATACCATTTGATTTCTGAATGGTTGATCAGTAAATACCATAGCCATGATTCAGATGCTTGTTAAGAGGTGTGAATTGTTCATGCTTCTCTTGAATACGTATGGTGGGTCGACCCTGACTGGAAGCTAGCGTCCCACAAAAGTTGCGCTATCACTACCCTTCCTCAGCTGAACAGGGGAGAGAGAAGAGGTCAAGATAAAGGCAGGGAGAGATCATTTCCCACTTACCATCATGGGCAAAGCAGAATTATCATGGGGAAAATTTAATATATAACCAATCACATCAGAATGGGATAATGAGAAACGAAAATAAATCTTAAAAACACCTTGCCCCCACCCCTCCCTTTTTGGGCTGAACTCTGCTCCTGTAGAGTACCTCCACCCCACCAGAAGCACAAGGGGACAGGGAATGGGAGATGCAGTTACTTCATCATATGTTGTCTCCACCGCTCCTTCCTCCTCAAGGGGACGGCTCCTCACACTCTTCCCCAGCTCCAGCATGAGGGCCTCCCATGGGAGACAGTTCTCCTTGAACTTCTCTAATGTAAATTCTTCCCATAGGCTACAGTTCTTCACAAGTTGCTGCAGCGTGGGTCCCTTCCATGGGATGCAGTCCATGAGGAACAGACTGTTCCAGCATGGGTCCCTCACAGAGACACAAGTCCTGCCAGCAAACCTGCTCCAATGTGTGCTTCTCTCTCTCCACGGCTCCACAGGTTCTGCCAGGAGCCTGCTCCAGCCAGGGCATACCACAGGGTCACAGCCTCCTTTGGGCATCCACGTGCTCCAGCGTGGGCTCCTCCATGGGCTGCTGGTGGATATCTGCTCCACTGTTAACCTCCATGGGTTGCAGATGACAGCCTGCCTCACCATGGTCTTCATCAAGGGCTGCAGGGCAATCTCTTCTCCAGTGCCTGCTGCACCTCCTACCCCTCCTTCTTTGCTGACTTTGGTTTTTCTCACAGTCTCCTCTCTCTGGCTGAAATTTCTGTTGCACCGTGACTTTTCCACTTCTTAAATATGTTATCTCAGAGGCACTACCACTATCACTGATGGGCTCAGCCTTTGTCAGTCGTGGATCCATCTTGGAGCCAGCTGCTGTGGGCTCTGTCAGACACAGGGAATGCTTCTAGCATTCTCAGAGAAGCCACCTCAGTAGCACCCCTGCTGCCAAAACTTTGTCATACAGACCCAATACAATACTTTTCCTAAGTAATATTCTTGGTCCATCTGTTAGCTAAGGGACTGCTGAATCTCTGAATCTAGAACTTAGCAGAAACATGGGTAACAAATAATGATAATGCCTATTTGGTTTTATGTATGTACAAAATTCTACTTGACTTTGACTCAAAATATGAGTAGCTTTTCCAGAATCTTTTAATGAGTGAAGTAAACCTTGATTTCTGGGAGGCTGTTACATAGATATTGTTTCCCCATGTTGCCTTTACTCTTCCTTCATACACTAAAACTGGGAGGGGGAAGGGGAAAAAAGCCCTGCAACTTCATGTCAAAGAAAAACTCCAAAAGAATCCTGCTGGGTCTAGTTATTTTTTTTCTCTCTTTGCTGTTCTCTATTTTTCTTCTGTGTTTTCAGTAATAAAAACTATTGGACTTTTTTATTCTTCTTTCCTTTCTGTCTTCACTCTCTCTACCTTGCAGTCTGTAAACTGACAAAGTCCAAGCTTGTTTCCTCACACTGTTAATTCCTTTGTCTGCCATTTTATTGGCATTCCACTAAGAGTATTAGACGTATTTCCATTTCTTCTGTGTTTGTTTCTCAGGGTTCATTCAATGGGTTTATTTTATTTTATTTTATTTTATTTTATTTTATTTTATTTTATTTTATTTTATTTAAGTTGTTTGCTGACTTAGTTATGAACCATAAGCCTTTCGATCAGTAAACTTACCAAACTGTTTTTCCTATGAGGAGATGCATTTTTTTGGTTAATACTGGAGGGACTTTCTACAAAGGAAAATTTTTCTTGTTTGTTCTTTTGTCTGTTGGGAGATGTTGCAATGACTCCCTTTACAATTCCACGCTTTCTGAGCACTTGTGCCAAGGCCTGCCGCAATTTCCTATGAATGTTACAATTTGAATACAGAGAGTTGTCAAACATATGACTAATCTTTGCTTGCAATGTTTGCGTTGTGTTTTGGCATTCATACAGGCTTCTTTTTCATATGCGTATAATGTGATATATCTAAGTCCGTAGTATTGTTAATTCGCAGCAACTTTGTTTTGGAATTGTTTGGATTTTGTGACTGTATAACACTTTTTTGACTTTTTATTTTTTTTATTTCCATCCTGCCTCCTCTACTCATTTATTGGAAGTTTTACTGAAGAACCAGGTAACCTTATCAAGGTACAGTTTCCAAGAATCCTGAGATTGCTTTTTCAATACCTGTACATGTTTTGCATGTGTTCTGCACAGGATATGAAAACACGAAGCATAAACTCATTCAAAGCAGAATGGAATAAATGGTCGTAGTCCAGTATTTATCATGATGATTTCACCAGATATGATAAATGGGGCTTTGAAGGAAGCTGTTTGTCTTTGAGATTGCAAAACAAATTAAAAGTTAAAGACCGATCTTCACATAAATGGAAGATGCCTATTAACCTTGCCAACTGGAAACTCCTGAACTTATTAATATATTGTTATAAAATACTACTGTAATACCTGAAGGGATTCCCCTTATTCTGTAAGCCATTTACTTATAATGGAAAACTCTGAGTAATTACTTTTGACCAGTTGTGAAGTCCTAGTCGTTTCTCTCAGCAAAACATTTTCTCATTAATTTTTACAGATATGTAGCAGCTCTTCTACCCCTCTGAAGATGAAAGTTCACTGCTGCTCTAGGGGCTGGATAATCTGGAGGCAGGAAATTCTAAGAGGAGGGGATGTGTTTTCTATCTCTGTATGTATTTCCCATAAAAATTTGTTCTTATTTCTCTCTACCTGCTGATGGTATTCTGAACAGCAGGTGTATGCTACTACTTGTGTATTGCAAGGAACAAGGACAGAATATAATTCCTATGTCGTTGTCATTTCTTACATAGATCTTGAATGTCTTCACATGTCTCTAGGAGAAAATTATTGTTATTTCTCTGATTTATTGCATAGTAGTTGTAATGATTTATGATAAGACCAGAAAAAATTAGGATTTAACTGTAGATGAATTCTGGAATATCTGTTCCAGTGAAACAAAGCATGGATACTTTTTCCCAACTAAATGTACAATGTTTGGAGTAATTTTAAATTTCCTTTTAAACACAGAATAGAATATTTGATCTTGGGAAGAATCTCTAGTCCAATCTCCTTGCAGGGAGCAGGGTTGATTAGAGTAAGTTTATGAGGACTGTTTCCCATTAGTTTTTGAGGTTCCCCAAGAGTGGAGACTCCACAACCAAAGGGGCAGAGCCTGTAATAGTCTTTGATCCTTACGGCATGTCACCCAATGCTGTTGGGACAGACAGGAGTTTGTGCGCAGGGATCAGGAGCGGTGCTGTATCAATGATACTATTTCAAATCTTTTTCTTATGTGGAAGTGGATTTTGCTGTATTTCAATTTCTGTCTGTTGACCTGTGACAGGTCACTACTGACAAGAGTTTGGCTCTGTCATCTTTAGTTTCCAGCATCAGGTTTTGGAAAGACAGATTCAGTCCCTGGAGCCTTCTCTTCACCAGGGTGAGCAATCCCATCTCTCTTAGCTTCTGCCCAGATGTATGTGCTTTAAATCAGTCCTGGCAGATCTCAAGATTTGTAAACTAATACAGCAATAATTTCTCAGAGTTGTGCAGAAAAGCAGATGATGGCAGGATACGAAGGTTTGACTTGCAAACATAGATAGGACTTTGGAGGACTTGCTTTAGTGTTGTATGTACTGACCTTTATATAGGTCAGCTTAGTCTGTCCTTGAGATCTTCAGTATGTACACTTGGATTTGAACAAAAGAATTATGCTTTTTGTTTTTACAATTGAAGTTATGTGATATAGAAAATTTATGATCTGGTATTTATGGAACTGCTTTTTTTACTTCAGAGGAGGAAAAAGGTAGAATTAAAATTGGTTCATGCAGCTCATTTTTTTCATGGTCTGTGTCTTTATTTAGTTCACGCATTTAATTTCTCCTCCCCTGTCTGCCATGTCATTATTTAGTTCAATAAGTGAGTTGTATTTTTTGGTGTTACAATGTAGTTTCTAGTTAGATAACAGGCTACTTTTTTGGCTTTGATTAAAAAGTGTTTAAAATGCCATTCTGGGTTGAATATATGTAACAGGCAATTAATCTACATTGTATTGTTTTCCTTGTTTTTATTGAACCAGTTCTTCCCTTTTAGGGTTTGTTTTCTAGTCACAGCATTCCCCAAGTTTAATTTGCTCATTTGATTCCAGAACAGTATTGGGAAAGTGATCTTTGATGTTATCCTAAGTCTTCAAAATTCGTTGGCAGTGATAATATGGTGAGCGTCAAATGATAGTCCTGTGCCTTCCTTCATTTAATAGTGTAGTCTGTGTAGAAAAAAAAAATTAGAAAACTGCATTCTAGGGAGAAAGATTTTATATTTGACACTATACCATGCTATATTAATGCCCCTCTTTTGCCCCTATTTCTCTAAAGCTGTCAGTAAATAGTGTATTGGCTTTAGCTTTTGGGAACAAAATGCCTCTGCATGAGCAGCAATAGAGTGCATCACCCTGCACCATAAGGTCATTTCTTCTGAAATGCAACTTGCTGTAAAATATTTCAGTTTTAGTTGATCCTTTGTATACTGTTCAAGGAAGAGGTCAAAACTTAATATTATATTTTTTTTAAGCTGCAACAAATTTATTTAATTAAGTTCATAAAAAAATATTTCTTTTACCTTTTTCCTTTCTCCTCCTTCTTTTCCCTCCCCCGCTTGGCTTTACTGTCAGTAAAGATAAAGAAGATAAAGACAGTAACATTTGGGAGAGTGGTGGGGTGGAGAGCAGTGAGATCATTACAGGGGTGCATCTGTAGTAGCAAGTTGCCAGTCCTTTTCCTTAGGTTTGCTAAAAACTTTGAGAGTTGTGCTTGTCTATTTCAGCTGGATTGAAAAATATACTTCCAGATCCTCAAGCCTCAAATTTACATGGGAATAGTCGTGCAGGTTATGTACTTGGAGACATCTTGCCTGAAACTTTGTCTTGTTTAACAAAAAAAAACCTCACTAATCTCTTTGATTATTTTATTATTGAAAGGCAGCTTATATTTGAAGAAAATGAAGCAGACAGTGCTTTCTGCCAAAGAGTAATATTACGTTTTCTGTTACAGACAACGATTCCCCTAGAGTTTAGACAGGCTCTTTAAAACTGTTCTGTGAAGAGAGCAAACTGAGGAGATGAAATAAGGCATTCTTGCCCTTTAATATAATCTTAAAAGAAAGTCTCTGCTGGCAATATATTTCATACAAACAATCAATAGATAGAGTTGTGGAAGAATAAATTGATGTCTGATTACCTAACACTACAGAAGGAGAACTCAAAGACAAAGTTTATTCTTTTAATTCACCTTGTACTTTCCTATAGGAAAGCTGCTGAACTTGTTACCAGTACATGATAGTTCAGAAAATAAAAAAAAATCTTGTGGTATAATGACTTGTTGTTACCCATTGGTTTATTCAAGTTGGGAAACTTTTAGAGGTTAATTAAGTGTTAGGCCAGAGAAAACACTCTTTTTAAGGGTTTCATTGTGTTGTATAATTGTCACCAAATCTATGTTCTGCATTTTTTAATTACATTTATAGTGTTCCAATTTATTTTGTTTGTCTGGCTCTACTGTTTTACACAAAGAAACTGTTAGTTTCCCTGTTGAAGGAAGGAATAATTTAGAGAGAACGTCTGAAGCTCCAGAAACTATTGAAAAGACTCACAAAGCTGAAGTAAAAAACCAAACCAAACCAAAATACACTATATAGCCGAGCATTTTTCCTAGTATGCAAGTTTTTGACACAACTCAGTTTGCTTAGTTTTTTCCAGTAATGTCTATGACTTGTTATCTCTGAAAAGCTATTGTAGGTGGAAGAGATTCTTAACAATGAATTTCTAAAAAATTTTGAAAAATTAAGATTAGAAGCTTCCAGGAGTATTTGTAAATTAGATTTCAAGTTGGTGTATAGTTTTCAAGATAATGGGTAAAGCAGTACTCAATTTCAAATACTTTTAAGTATTGGTAGTCTAGGGGGATATTCAGTTATCTAGTGGAGGTATTTAATTAAAAAGTTGTCTTTCTCCAGGGTTTTTATATTACTGGGCACTCTCATGCCAAAATTAATATGAAAAAGGATTTTAGATCTGAACCATTCTGTGCAGAGCCTGTCCTTCAACTTTCTGTATGGACAAATAATTTCTGACTTGTTTCTGTAGTAGTACCAGGAAAGTAGTACCTGGCAGCAGGAAAATCTAGTATCTGATTCCTCTCAAGTGGTGGGAAGGGGAAGAGGCAAAAGCACTAACACCGTGGATGTTGGTAGTGAGGTGTGTAGCATAAACAACTCAGAATGGTCATCACTACTGATAAATCATGGATTAATGTAGGTTGGCAGCAACTTCTGGAGGTCCTCAAGTCCAGCCTTGTGTTCAGCATGGTGTTGGCCAGATGAGGTGCTCCTCTAGGTGTGTTTTGAATGTCCTTTTAGGTGGAAATGTGCTCAGCTGTCTGGCAAAGAGGGTAACTGCTACTAGTAGTCAGATTTGCAAGAAAATCAAAGAGCAGAGTGATTTGCTCCATTGTTTTCAGCCTTGAAGGGCTACTTAGAAGGTAAAGTTATATTTTCATTCCATCAACTGTTGCATTTTCTAGAACAAGACCTAGAAATTACATGGAAGAGTAACTTTATCACAGAGCTTTCTTCGGACACAATGAACTAGCTGTTCTGCTGCTTTGCTTTCTTTGTTTATCATCTTCTGTGCTTTCTGGTCAGCATTCTTAGCCTAGACTAATGGTGCTTGTCCTATTCCAAATTATTTGGAATAGGACTAGTAGACTCCTAGAGAAGCTGGCAGCCCGTGGCTTAGACGAGAGCACTCTGTGCTGGTTAGGAATTGGTTGGATGGCTGAGCCCAGAGAGTGGTGGTGAATGGTGTCTCATCCAGTTGGCGGCCAGTCACCAGTGGTGTCCCCCAGGGATCGGTGTTGGGTCCGGTCCTGTTTAATATCTTTATTGATGATTTGGATGAGGGGATTGAGTCCATCATCAGCAAGTTTGCAGATGATACCAAGCTGGGAGGAAGGATTGATCTGTTAGAGGGTAGGATGGCCCTACAGAGGGACCTGAACAGACTGGAGAGATGGGCTGATTCCAATGGGATGATATTTAATAAGTCCAAATGTCGGGTACTTCATTTTGGACACAACAATCCCATGCATAGCTATAGACTGGGGACAGAATGGCTGGAGAGTAGTCAGGCAGAAAGGGACCTGGGAGTGCTGGTTGACAGGAAGCTCAACATGAGCCAGCAGTGTGCCCAGGTGGCCAAGAAGGCCAATGGCATTCTGGCCTGCATCAGGAATAGTGTGGCGAGCAGGACCAGAGAAGTTATTGTCCCCCTGTACTCGGCACTGGTCAGGCCTCACCTTGAATACTGTGTGCAGTTCTGGGCCCCCCAGTTTGGGAAAGATGTCAGGATGCTGGAGTGTGTCCAGAGGAGGGCAACGAAGATGGTGAAGGGGCTGGAGCACAAGCCCTACGAGGAGCGACTGAGGGAGCTGGAGCTGTTTAGTCTGAAGAAGACGAGGTTCAGGGGAGACCTTATTGCTCTCTACAACTAGCTAAAAGGAGGTTGTAGTCAGGCAGGGGTTGGTCTCTTCTCTCAGGTGACCAGTGACAGAACTAGAGGGCATGGGCTCAAGCTTCGTCAGGGAAAGTTTAGACTTGATGTTATGAAAAAGTTCTTCACTGAAAGGGTGATTGGCCATTGGAATGCGCTGCCCAGGGAGGTGGTGGAGTCGCCGACCCTGTAGGTGTTTAAGGGGAGACTGGATGAGGCACTGAGTGCCATGGTTTAGATGATGGGTTGGTGTTGTGTTGGGCTATAGGTTGGACTTGATGATCTCAGAGGTCCTTTCCAACCTTGTCATACTGTGATACTGTGATTTCCAGTAGTTAAAAGTGCTGAGTGGGAAGATTCCAGTCTCCATACAGTTGCCTTATCCTGCCTTGATTGGTTCACATACACTCAAGTATTAAATTTAGTCATGGCTAGTGCATAGATCACTCCTGATTTCTTGGGATGATAAATAAAATAGGTTGGAACTTGCTGTCAGGAAGCCTCTATTATGCAAATCTTACGAGATATTTGTCTAAATAAAGTTATTGAGCACTTAACAGCTTTTGCATGTACTGGTAAGGCAGAGTTCTTGCTGTGTTCAACCATAAAGCAGCAAAAGGCATCTTCACGTGACTGCATAAAGCCACTACAGCACAGCTGTATAATCAGATAAAACTTCATACAACAATGTGTCAACCAACAAGGCAGTGCTTCAAAGGCTCGACAGATCTAAATGGGTTAGAGACTCTCATAAAACCGGATAATGGTTATTTTAATTCAGGTCTTTTAAGTTGACTTATCCAGCAGTTCTGTCTATTTGAGAGACATTAATGTCTGTCTCCATTTAAAGCTCTACTTGAAGGATAATAAATTCTCTGGGACAGTAAATGCTAAGTGTTTCAGGATGTAATGGTAATGGAGGCAAAAAGTGGTTTTCTTATTGTCCATGAAGAGCTATTACAATTGTTGATCTACATCTTTTATGACAATTTTTTTTTCTGTTTTTTTGGGAATCTGTCATATATGTGAGAGTTAATCAGCTCTCAATAGGATTCTCACAGTCTAATCGTGGAATGTTTTATATTAATGAACTGGTTTATTAGAGCACAGTAACTGGCTAATCTGTGTTAGATGAACTAGCTGAAGTATAGACCGGAATTGGTTGACTTGTTTTAATTTGCTTACTGATAGACACTGTATGACTTTCCTATTAAACAAAAATTTGCAATATTTAAAGGGAAGCAGTCCTACTAAAATTACAGCTCTCTGGGTATCCACTAGCTTATGACTTTATAAGTAACTAAATGTTCTCTTAAAATAAGAATAAAAATAGTGTGGAGAAGGTTTGAGACACATCTAAATTTTACTTTCTGTCAAATATTAAAAAAAAAAAGAAGCTCCATCACTCTATCTATCTGTTCTTTGTGCAGCCTTTTAAAATGGAAGTAATTATTTTTCTTTTCACGGCAAAAACAAATACTAGAAGTCTGTCTCTTTTTTTGCAGTAGCATCTGTCATTTCTAAGGTTTCAGTTTCCTTTGTTCTCTACTGATAAAGTTTTTTCAAAAGGTGTGTTGTTTCTCAGCCAACAAAGATTCTGTCAAACTGGTGCTTGTAGTCTTGACCACTCTATCATCCGTATTGTTCATCTCTGAAACATGTCTGAGGTGAGATGGATTCTGTAGCGAGCTCCGCATTCAGCTGCTGAAACTCTTTCCTGTCTTTGTCTCCTGCTGTTCTTCACGGGCATTGTTATTGCCGCAAAATGTCACAAATCCCCTAAAGCAGTCAGTAGGGAAAAATAAAGTGTTTATGGAAAATGCCAGTGGCTTTTCAGATTTTCAAATTTTTTTGTATTCATATGATTGGTGTTAGGCAATGTTCCTAGGAACTGTAAAGGCATGTTTTTTTGGAAGGTACACTGGTATTAATCAGGGAGTGTTTCATCTCTATGTACTGAAATTTATGGTTACCACAAACAGTGATGGAACAGGCATAGACTCATGGAGAAGACTTACGTCTGTATGACACAAAGTCTTGAATTATTTTGATATTTGGAAACGGCCCGAAGTAATGGTAATATATTGTTCTTTGTAAAGTTCATGGTGATCAGTTTGTCATTTAAATTAGAGTGTTGCAAACATGTAAAAGAAAAAAAAATCTAAAATGAATTGCAAATTAGAATGACCTTTTTTTGCATTGAAAATGTCCCAATAATTTAATAGTGTTTTATTCCAAATTAAAAGTAATTTGATGCTTAAAATCACATGAAAAAAAGAGGTTCTCAGGAGTATCATTTTAGAGACACTGATTTTGATATGTCCCAATGAAGTCAGTTTGTTGACTGATTGCCTGGTCTTTCACTGTGGAGGAAGGAGACCACTGGAAGCCTTTGGAGCCTCATTTTAAAATACATTTTAGGGATGTTGCGTGGAGAGAAAACGTACTAAGCTTATACCACAGAAATATATTTGTTAGCTCCTTGATCTGGCTGTGGAAAGTGGACAGAAGGTCAGACAAACAACTGAAAAACTTCTAAAAAATACAATTGAGGAAGTAGCTGAAGGGAGATTTCACCATTTTGGATGAACCAGAGAAAACAAACCAGAAGGAAAATGTAGTTTTCAAGATAGGCTGACAGAGGGATGAATATTTTAGCAGAAAGAATGACAGAGGAGGATAGACTTAAAAGAAAGAAGCAGTAGGGTTCAGTGAAAGAGTGTACGCAGAGTCATAACGAAAGGTGATGAAAGATGAGAGACAGCCTGAGAATTTGGATACTGCTGTTAGGTATGATGGTGGAGTTGCCTCCTGCGAATGTGTATATGGAAATATTAAAGAACTCATATAAATATTATGTGGTTAGGCAGATGCATTCTTCAGGGATGAACTGTAGTGCAGAAAGATGCTGGTAAACGTTCAAGCTTCTGAACTATAACTGAGCACAGGTACTATTCTGAACCCCTTTTTTTTCGGTCAGTGGGGGAATTGGTCCTGCTACCATTTTAACTGCATGGGCTCAAAATTTAAACTCTGTCACTCTATAGTTCAGTAGCTGCTATACAAACGGTAGTGACATCAGGTCCAAGATAAATATGGTCTGTGTACACCACAGGAAGCAGTGGAGTGACTTAAAGTTGCAGGGCTATCTGATTCTGTTTTGCGTACCAGATGAAATTCCTTATATCCCAGAATGTTTTTCACTCCTTGTAAATGTTTTTTCTTTGTAGATTGTTTCACTTGGCTGTTATGCATGAATCTTTTAGCTCCATAATGTTCTATAGAGAATTAAATGGAAGTTAACATTTTGAAAGAAACTAATACACGTTAATCACCTTGCAGTCAGTTTTGTTTCTGCTATTATGTAACACAGTTAATATTTCTAAGTGTTATCAATATTTCTAAGCAAGATACTTTCTCAACACAGCTTTTAAAATTTTGAGAATAAACTTGGTCATCTCTTTAAGAAACAGATAGAGAAAGCTGATGGATTTACATATCTGATAGGTTGTACTAGGGGAGAAAAAGGAGAAGCAAGTAGAGCTACAACAAAATTCAATTAGGAAAAATGCTTTTTGGAAGGTTATAAAAGGGAAAATGTGAGTTTTCAGAGAAAACTTTATATACTGTAAATGTAAGGATGACAGTTTTGCAATAAAGGAATAGAGGAGTTGGATATGAATAACTATGATATGCAGTCTCTATAATGCACACAATATTATTTGTGTAGAGTAGTAACTTGCAATTTGTATCAGATTTTTTGTCTGTTTTTGTCACATATTCCACATGCTGATTTGTTCTCTTTTGAGCTAAAACAGAATTAATTTTCTAGCTTTTCAGCTAAGCCTGTATTTTCTGAAAGTTAACTGCATGTTTTTTCAGACAGTGTCTTTCTTCAGAAGTGATAATGCTTAAAATTTATGATTATCACCAAAGTAGCAGGGCATTGGTATGCAGAAAGGCCATTGCTTACATTTATGCCTGTGAGACCAAGGTCATAGTCAAGTTGGTGGAATGCCGTAAGTCAAAGGGGCTAAAAAGGGTTGCAACTTGCAGGGAGGAATGGACAGGACAGGTGACCCAAAACTGACCAACAGAGTATTCCATTCCATATATGTCATACTTGAGATACAAATGGGAGATCATGAGAGTCAGGCCCTTTTCTTCGAAGGCCAGCGTCTAACACAGGCCTCATCTGTCCTTTTGCTGCTGTTCCTGTATCTGTGCGTTCCTGAATCCAGTTCCTGAGTCCAGCTCCTTTCTGCTGCTGAGTCCAGCCTGGGCCCTTTTCCCCGTGCGTGCTCTGCAGTGTCTGTAGTGATGTATAGTCATTGGGGGGAGGTTCGATTTGTATATGTTTTATTATTTTCTTATTAATATTATTTTCCTTTCCATTCTTATTTTTTCATTACAGCTGCTTTAGTTTTAGTTTCCAACCTGCAAGTGTGTCTCTTTTTCCTTTCCCTGGGAGCAGGTGGAAGTGATTGGGCACACAACTGCCCGCGTTTAGTTGCTGACGTCAGGGATGGGGCTGAACCATGACGTATCACAGTATCACAGTATCACAAGGTTGGAAAGGACCTCTGAGATCATCCAGTCCAACCTATAACCCAACACTAACACCTAGTGTACCAAGCTAATGAAAAATCTGTGCACTGTCATGCTGAAAGTTGTTGATAGAAGCCCTTTTGAAAATATGCTTAATTAATATCAGAAGAGTAGTGGACTGTTCAGAAATAACTACTGAATTATAGCATACATACTGCAAGTTAATGAGTTATCACAATCAATAGAAATAGAGGGCAAGAAGTAAATCTGCATCCCAATCTTGGATTTTGTTAACTTTTGAAGATCCTGCAACTAGCAATGTCTGCCATTTTCAAGTTGTGTAAAAATGTGCTGTTTGAATTTCTGACACTTGATAAATTTCATATGTACATTTTCTATATATATGCTTATCTAACAATGATTGTATTTAAAACTTTGCAGTCAAAGTCTTTGAAGGTGTGATAAAGATTAAGAAGGAATAAATGTATATAGCAGTGATTTTTAACTCTCTGTAACATGTAACTGAAATCAATGTTATGTCAGTCTAATCCAAATGAAATTGATTAATATTAGTGAATTTTGCATCAAGTAATAATGCCTAGTGAATGATTGAAGTTGCAAATCAGAAATATAGGCTATTGCTTACTTATTATGTAGTTTATGAAGTGAATATTAGGTAGTACATATTGAAATCAATGGATTTCAATGGCTTGTTCTTTTAAAAACATATTTGTAAATCCTTCCAAGGACAAATAATTGCTCCAATTTGAGTGCTACTTCTTTTCAAATTATGCAACTTAAAATCTTAAATTTTTTACTTTGAGAAATTTTTATGATTGCTTCTTAAAAAAAGAGAGGGTTCAAATTTTTTTTGTTCTAACTAGTGATATTGAAAATGTAAATTTCATTCTTTTAGGAGAAAACCTGGCTATCTACTTGGGTTTTTTATCTGCAGGGTTCAAGTTACAGAAACATTTTGATCAACAGCAGTGGTGGTAAAATAGGATATTGATACAAACAGAAGCCTGAAGTCTATTTCAGGAAGCATATTTTAAAGATCTCTTTTAGTGGCAAAGCAATGCAATGAAAGCTGGAAAAATATAATGTAATCTTTTAAATAGTGAAAGTGATTAATTTCTATACTGTGAAAAGCAATGGATTTGAAAAATGTTTAACTGCATCCAGAGGAACCTTATAAATGAAAAAGAAATATGTTTTTCCTATGGGAATGTTATTTACCTATGAATTCTTCTGTAAAAAATGTAATGTAGTATCTGATATTGTCATTCTGAAATAATGATAATTGCATACACAAATCCAGATGGCATTTGAGATAAGGGTCAAACAGATGATCTTTTCAACAGCTAGTTACATTTTTGTTTTTGTTTTCATCTATCTATCAAGCAATTACCTAAATGGAAAATTTCACTTGGCAGAGTTGCTGCAACAGATCTAGAACAGAGATGCTTGTTCCAAAAAGCAAAGTACTCTGTCTTTGAAAGACATTGAAGTGTAAGTTGGTTATTGGTTACTACGAGACATATTCTATAAAGATACTTGGAGAGTATATTCGAAACAATTTCTAAGTAAAATTTCACATCTTAGTTCAGTTTCTAAAGCTTTCGAAAAACGCATACTCTGCTAATTGTTTGGCTTCCTGGGAACACCTGAAATTTAATAGTTAGTAATTGCTGGAATTAAATTGCTTTTTCTTTGTGTGTGTTTGTGCATATATGTGTCCATAAAATATTAAAGTCTTCTGAGTTTTATAAATGGCCATTCTGATAGGGATACTATTTATGCCGTCTCCGGCAATTAATTTTAGCTTTCCTAAAATTGGTGGGAGTTGACATACTAACATACTTCTAGATTAACCAACGTATATGTTTGGCTGCTTTTTCAATGTTGAATTTTAATGTTTTTTAATTGTTGGATCATTTAACTAATTTAAGAATACAGTAATGTAAACAAATCACAATAATCCCAGGTACATACAAACTTCTAAATTTACACTAAAAACTTGAGCTAAATTATGTAGATGTTTAGAAGGTAATGAAGTTATTATATGAAGTTAGTATATGGTATTATTCCTATTAATATTCTAATAAGAAGATATATACATTCACAGAAGGAAAGTAACATCAGTATAAATGTTTACGGCTACAGTAATATTTTCAATTTTAGTTATTTAGACAGAATTTTTGTTTTTTCCATGGAAGGAAAGGCAGTTCAAGTTCTGATCTATAACTATTTTATTGAATTGAAAGGACACAAGAACTTACCTTAGCATATAGAAATCTATTTTGATTTCACTGACTACCAAAACCATAACAGTTTTTTTTTAGCCTCTAGAGGGGAAAATATGTTGTCTGAAAAAAGATATTTCAGTCCTTGAACAATGTTTTCATGATAGAGATTTTTATGGTCATACTTTTAGTGTAACTTAAAACCTGTATGTGTGTTTATTACAAAGATAAGCATCTTCAAAATAACCTACCTTTTAACGGGCCATTTGGTACTCTTTTTCACAGGGAGACTCAGCCATTGAAAATAATGAGCTGCTTAATGACTTAAAAAAAATTTGTCTGAAAAATGTTCCATATTTTTCTGGTATTTAAAGACAGCTTGGCTAATATTTTGAAATCTTAAAAGAAAGAATTCTGAGTTTTCTGTTGCTATCATGCCTCTAAATACAGCAACTTTTTATATATTGTATGTTGCACACACACACGCACGCTCCTCATACAGAAATAAGAGTATATGTGTTCACTTGTTTGTTAAGGCCAGAGGACACTGTAACTATCTTTGCTATTAAGAAATAAGGACATGTGATAGTGGGAGGTACCACAGTGGGTACAGAGTGTGCTAGCAACACTGCTAGCCCAATTCAGACCTCAGAAAAGTTTGTTGAAGGTTATTGTTTGTGACCTGATCAGATCTCAGGGCAAGAAATATTAATGCCTTATGATTTGTGTTCCTGTAACACAAAAGCTTTGAAGAAAAATAATTTAAAAAATCAGAAGGCAGAAGATCTGTGGTGTGGTTTCAGGATAGTTAGGATGATGTGAATGAATTGTGAAGGGCTTCAAAGTAGTTGACTTTATTCATTACACTAATTTCTTCTGGGGAATTAATGATGTACTTTTAATGTAAGATGACTGCACTGTAGGGAATTTCAGGTAGCACTTGCAGAAATGACTACCAGGTATGCAACTTATCTTTCTAGTATAGCAGCAGGAAATGTCTGGCCTCATTTTAAAAAATGTTATGGCAAACTATAGTATGGTGCCTCTTTTCAAATACAGGGGGTGTATGTATGTTTTGAATGGAATTCTAAATCCATGTAATGCTATGACAAATTCTGTATGGAAGCTCGTAATAACACATTAATTACTTTAAGTTCGGTTAAGATATGTAAAAATCCGTAACTTCTAATATTTGAGGAAAAGGATGAATTGGAGGAGGAAAATGGAGGAGATGATAGGTAGCAAAAGGCTAATTTTTACAGTGTAACTTTAAATGTCAAGTATTTTATCTAGCTGTCAGAAAGATTTTCATCAGTATAGGATCAATATTGAGTTTTGACAAGTTGTTAGATTGGGAACTGGGAAAAAGACAAACAGGATGAATTAAAACCTTATTCCACTCAGTAAATGATCTATTTTAACATCAATGATAGTGTACTTAAAATGCTGCTTGACTTCATTGCCCTGAATCATAATGTGCATATGAAACAGGTAAGTCTACAATGATGCTTTATGTAGATACTTTGTCACAGCAGCTGATTTTCATGGTAGAATTGTTGGCATATTCTCCACATGTACGTAGCTTCTGTTGCAAAATCAAGAAGTGTGGGTAGATTTTAAATACTTGCCAAGGTATATTATTGACATATATCCTATATTTTTAATCATTTGCCACAAAATCATGTTTTCATGATGCTGTATAGCAGTTCTGAATTTTTAATTGAAATACATTGTGTGTGATGCCATTTATATGAATACATTTGTGATAATCACAAATGATGTGATTATCATTTGTGTAATGACACAAAAAATCTTGATTATAGAGGCCCCTTCCAACTTGTGAAATATCTCTCCCCTGAAGACTTGAGGCTAGGTTAATTAACACATCTGTAATTGATTTACATTTGCAGTGCTACCTTGATTCAATTCATTTGACTTCACAGAGATGAGTGATACAGGTTTAGTCTCTTGTGGTAGCAAGGAACAGTAATTTTATAGAGGTGCTATAAGGATTAGTGAGCTATTTTTTATTTAAAATGGCTGAAGGTAAAAGTGTTGAGTGTAATTACATAATGAGAGTTAAACTTTTTCACTGTAATACTCCAATGCATGAAACAGAAATTTCTGCTTTTCCAGCTCATAGGTTTATCTCCAAAGAATACCAAAACAGAGAAAAAAAATCAGTTTTTTCCTGTTGCCAGAGAATATGCCTTAACAATACTGACTTCATTTGTCATTTTGTCCCTGGAGCACTGACATCTACAGTGTTTGCAGCAGGACTGTGAATGAAAGTTTCTGGCCACCTGCTCTCTGTAATTTTTATCTCTGTGTGGTTCCCAGGTTATGTGCTAGGTGAAACAGGGCTTGAGCAAAAAATAAAAGTAGGCTTTTGGGCTATGGAGTCTTAATGTAAGAGGGGACTTTCCTGAAGATCCTCATAGCCATAACAATTTACGGAATGCTTTAAAAGTTAGAAAGCTGTGAAAATAGATTTTTAATAATTAACTTTAACTCAAGCATTGAAACTTGATTTATATGTATATATGACATTAGGTAGTCAACAAGTAATAAGTTTAAAAACGGTAGAGATTAAAGGTCACAATCTGTCACGACTAACCTACATATAAAACCTTGTTCAAATGTGAAATTTCCTTTCCATAGGAAACTGATAGATAAAAAAGTTATTTGGGTTTATGCAAACTCATTTTTCAGGAAATGTGACTCAAAACAGTTTTCTAATATTTTGTATTATTAGTGTGATCTAGAAGGTTAGAATGTAATGATTTTCATGCTATTTTTTTTGTTTGTTTGTTTATGTTTGTACTTAGACAACAGTATTCCTTATCCTTAACAAGCATTCTTGTTCATTAGGAGCTGAGTAACTTTGAAAATGTGTGTGAAACTAAAGCTGTTTCATGGTAGACAGTATTTATAAAATTAAGTCATTCACTTAGGGTGCCAAAAACTGTTTCAGTTTCATTTAGAAATCATAACAGGATTTTTTTCTCTTCTTTGATAGCCAGCTGAATGACTCATCTGTGGAATTTTGACTAATGTGTCACAGTGTGGTCTTGACCAAAAATGCTCTCTTGGGTATGAAAATTTTCCTGGATACAGCATTCTCACAATTGTTCTTCAAAATCTTAGAGAGAGAGAATGCCATCCACAGGCTATAGAGGGGTGGTCTGGGGTGGCATTTTCCTCCACATGGATAAAGTTGCCTTTGATTTGATTACAGTGCAGTGTAGTCCCTTTCATGGGGCAGATTCTACTGTTGGTGTAAGGGTCTCCTCCTTTGGCATCAACACTGCAGAGCGAGGCGAGCTGCTGTTCTGCAATCAGTGAAACAAAAGAGTCATAAAGTACATCACATTTAAAAGATAATTCTAAATGTAAGGAAATCACTACTACATCCTGTGCGTTGTCTCTAATAAGAATAGTTATACCTTCGAATGGATAAAAGCTTACTGAGTCGGAGACTTGCGCAAAGTTTTCTGGTAGATTGGAAAGAGGAGGAAACCGTGTAGTAGAACTGTCTTTCCACTTTGGAAAGTGTACTGGAAGATCAGTAGATTGTTCAAATTATACTTCATATTCTAAAATATTGGGTTCATAGAAGTGTAGCTAGTAATAATGTTTCTAATAATTTCTGAATGGTATAATTATCTCAGCCTTCAGTTTTAAGAAGGTGGCATTTCTTGGCTAGCAGCATCAGCACATTCTCACTTCTCTAATAATGTTTTCTAATTTTTTTGAATAATATATCTTGATTCATGTTCATAAGCTGTTTGTTGTGTTTCAAACATGAAAATTGTGGGTGGCATACCTTCTCTTATCATGTGTGTGTATCAGAAATCATCTGTCATCTGATTTAAACTTCAATTTAGTCAGTGCGGCATCTCAATTTAGAGAAAATTGGACTCCATTATAAAATACAATTGCAATAGGATTATGGTTTTATGGTAATGTATGTAATTTATCGCTCTTATGATTATGCAACAGATTGTAGAGTAATGTTTTGACTTTATCCTTTAAAATTGCTTTGGAACTTGAAAATGATAACATTACTCTTTTATGTGCGTATTTTTCTTTTTTTCTTCAGAATCTTAAGGAGACATAGAGTACCCCAACTTTCATGGATAACAATACTAGGAATTCTCAAAATGTATTTGTTATTCTGAGAAAAGTAAACAAGGGATACAATATTTGAACAAAAAATGGGGAGGATATTTATTCAGGAACGAAATGAAGATCTTTTAATTAAGTTATGGAATTCCAACTGTTTTTGTTTAGCATAATGTGTTACTTGTGCAGCATGTTCTTTGGAGATATCTTGTCTCTGAGCAGATTAAGTGCTAAAGTTATGAATACACAAGAGATGTTAAAACAAACAACCTTCCTTTCTCAGGAGAAACTTCATAATACTTTGCAAATATTGAACTATAATAGGAATTCTAAGTTCATAAAAACTTCTAACTATACCTACTGGCCAAGTTCATGTCATCCCTAGGGGTCTATGTTCCATTGTTTTGGATTTGCAGTTCTCTCTTGAAGGACTCGGGCTACAGGTCAGCAAGTTCTTTTGGTCCAAAAGCATAAGGTCTGAATCCCTTGTGGCTGTGGCTTCCTTACAAAGTGGACAGCTGCTTTCCATCTAGAAATGTGGTTTGCAAGGGATGGCAGTCTTATGAGATCCCTCTGGTGTTTGTGATTATCAGTTATCAAATAACTGGGTGGGGCAATCCCAAGCACAGCTACAGGCTTGACAGAGAACAGATTGAAAGCAGCCTAAGAAGAAGGGCTGTGGGGTACTGGTGAATAAGAAGCTTAACATGAGCGGGCAATGTGCTCTTTTTAACCCAGAAAGCCAACTGTATCCCGGCCTGCATCAAAAGAAGTATGGCCAGCACGTCGAGGAAAGTGATTTCTGCCCCTCTGCTCTTGTGAGACCCCACCTGGAACACTATGTTCAGTTCTGAAGTCCTCAGTACGGGAAGGACATGGTTCTCTTAGAGCGGGTCCAGAGGAGGGCCACAAAGATGATCAGAGGGTTGGAGCACCTCCCATACATGGACAGGCTGAGAGAGTTGGGCTTGTTTAGCCTAGAGAAAAATAGGCTTCCAGGAGAACTCATAGCAGCCTTCCAGTACTTAAAGGGGTTCTAGAGGAAAGCTGGGGAGGGGCTCTTTATCAGGGAATCCCGTGACAGGATAAGGGGTAATAGTTTTAAGTTGAAAGAGAGTAGATTTAGATTAGCTATTAGGAAGAAATTATTTACTGTGAGGGTGGTGAGGTACTGGAGCAAATTGTGCAGTGAAGTTGTGTATGCCCCATCCCTGGAGGTGTTCAAAGCCAGGCTGGATGAAGCTTTCAGCAGCCTAATCTAGTGGAAGATGTCCCTGCCCATGGCAGGAGCGTTGGAACTGGATCATCTTTTAAGGACCCTTCCAACCCAAACCATTCCATGATTCTATGGTTTTATTTTATATGCCTGCTCTGTTCTGTTGTTAGAATATGCAGAGATATTTGCATACTCGAAATTGCATATAGCTTAGATTTCTAATTTTTTTAAAGGAGCTAGGAACAATGTATATTAATCTATCTCCTGACAGAAAAAAAGATCCTATGTTTTTGAAAATGCTTATTTTGCACTGTTGCAATCTAGATATAATTATTTGGTAGTCTGATGTGAGGAACTACGTGCATTCAGAACATAACTTGTGGTGACTCTGGATGTACTTCTCATTTGCCTTTGTTTTATTACAAGTACAGGAAGTGCAAACTAGTTATCTCTCAAATCTAAAACCTGGGGGTTTTTCAGTGTGATTTTTAAGTTCTTTGTTCTAAATAACATTTACTAGAACATAATCAGGGAATTTAAAATTGAGTGTTATTTTAAAAATAAGTCTCAAATTTTAAATGAGGTTGATCCAGTATTTATTTCAGTTGCTGACAGCTTTACTTTTAAGTTGGAGGGGACTCCAGGAATTTTGTATACACAAAGTTTAATTCTGATTTATGCAAATTAATTCCTAAAATGATATGTTAATTTTTTTAGTTGTTGACAGTCCTCTGGCACCCTCAAAAGTTGTTGTTGATACTCATGCAATTCTATGAATACGGTGTATGATTGAATAAATTACATGAAGTATGGAGTTCTGTAATTCTTGTACATCAGAATCTGTGATGTTGATGATGAAACTATTAATTTGTTTGAAGGAGTTGTTTTCATCATATGGAGTAGTGCAAGGAAGGGATTTACACATGAGCTTTGGCAATCCACAAAGCAGCCCTGCTTGGCCATTACCTTGTCAAGGTGGGACATGAGATAGCAGGACACTTGAGAGATTTGGACTTCAGTGGCAACATTGCAGATGGGGACAACAGCAGTGGGGAGAGCGGCTGTCAAGTCTTTTTTGTATGTTGGTATCTTATGAAACATTTGACAGAGCCAAAGGGAAGCATCTGCTAAATTGTTTCTTAGAAAGGTTTTTATTTTCTGCATTCCAAAGATTAAGCTTTGAATTCAGCTTTAATCTTTTTTTTTTCTGATTATTTTTAGATCTTTCTTTTTAATACCTGCATTTCAGAATACAGGCCCATAGGATACTTTAGTAGGGATTCAGTATTGTTATTGTCCTCCTATTTAGTTCACAAATACGTGCCTGCATTTTCCAGCTTTTCTCTCAGCGTTGTGGGTCTTTTTCTCTTTTAAGAATGTTTATTTTCTAAAAAATGCTTCATTCTCTTGCTTTCCTGTACTTATGCTGTTTCTGACAGGCTAGAAAACAAATGGACACAAGAAGCAAGATCCTTACTGAGATAACTAGAATTAATTTTCCAGTAACAGAGATGAGCCACATAATATGGTGCAATACATGCTTTTGTACCATAGCGAAAAATTTAGCTAATAAAACATGGGAGCCAATTTCTTGATCAGTAATTAACCTAATCCTGAAAAATACCCTCCTTTAATAAAAGGAAATTGAAATTTTCTTTGTCAATCTTTTTTTGTCTTAGCTTTCAATTAATTAAATTTATAGAGATTTTTTTGTTCAGATCTTCTTTTTTGAATGTCAAATTATTTATTGCTTCATTGCTTGGAAAGTTTTTTTTTTCTGCTGTAAGCATTTTTCTCAAATCAGAAGATGTAACTACAGCTTTAATAGTGTCTTTCAGTGTAATAGATTAAAAAAAAAAGATTCTGAGGAAACTGGTACAAGCGAAGTTATAATTCTTTGTGCTATTTTTCTTTGCTTATCTAATGACAGCTCTTTCTGCAGAACAGACAAGCTTTTATATCTCTCTACAGCTGTATCATGTGACTACACTACTACCTTGAGCATATTTCTTGATAAATTCTCAATATTAGGGAACAGCTTTTGGTCTAGAATAAAAGGCTAAAGACTGCATAAATGCCAAGCCAATTTACTGAGGATTTTTCTTTGTCTACATCCTGCCTTTTTAACCTAAATATGCGGTTTTTGTCATAGGCATTTCATTTTGAGGTTTTGAATTTGATTTATTCTCAGGCTTATAAGCTTTAGTAAGGTCCAAGCTCTTAAAAACACCTGAAAGGTATAAAACACCAAAGAAACCTCCCTCCTAAGGTCCTTCATGGATAGCTCATACTCAGTCATTCTACTGCCACTTTTTCCTCTATGTTAGTATTCTTAGGAGAATATCGATTAAAGGAAAGAGAGATCAGTGTGACCATACAGAACAATAGCAAGGAGCAAGAAGCTTCAAATGAGAATTAGAGGCATCCGTGAAATTCCGTAGTGATTACATAGTGAATCACAGCGTGTCAGTTGGAAGGAAGCTTTGGGGTCGTTTGTGGCAGAGCTGGGCTATGACCACCAGTCTAACAGGTCCTCAGGGGCTCTGTATGGTTTTGGACACCTTCAAGAATGTGAATATTCAATAACCTGCATGAACAACCTGATCCAGTTCTGCATCACCCTCTTTGGGAAGTGTTGTCTCCCTGATTTTCAGCCTGAACCTCCCAAGTGACAGTCTGGGGCTTTTTCACCTTGCTTTGCTGTCTGCCACTACTGAGGAGAGTTTGGCTTCCTTGTCTTTGTGCTTCCCTTCCATGCCAGCAGCTGTTATCTTGCCCCTACAGTCTGCTATTCACCAGACTGAACAAGAGCAGCTTCCACAGCCACTGCTCGTGGATCATGAGCTCTGGTTCCCTGACCATTGTGACAATCCTCTGCTGGACCTCTCCACATTGCTCTTGAAGGAAGGGTGCAAAAACTGGCCCTGTAGTATTCCAGCCTCTTCTGTGCAGTGTAAGATGAGAATAATGTCTCTTGTTCTGTGAGCTGCACTGTTGCTGTTTAACTTGGTGTTCACCGTAAGGACTGGAATCTTTTCAGTGGTTGGCCACTGGCCTACACTGCAGAGTTACATTGGGAAGTGAGGATAATGACTTCTGTCTTCAGTGTTCTTATGGTAGTTTTGAAAATTGAGTGATTACCCCTGTTCAACAGAGGGGATTCCTGGACACAGAGAGCAACTCACTGCACTCTTGAGTAAAATGCCTAAATTTTGGAGAAGATAAGATTTAAAACTGCAATTCTACCCTTCTTGGCCTTGCAAATACCATAAGATAAATGAATTTATAATTATTTTGAAAATATTTTATAATTTCAGAAAAAAAAGTCTGTTAAATCTCTCCAGACTTGCTCATAAGTCCTCAAGTTAGCATTACATTCTCATGTGCTGTTCCACTCAGAATAGTCCATTTAAGTAGCCAATATGTATTTGGGCCATAAATGTAAAAGTCAAGGAGCTTTTTCTGTTGCGTGTCGTGGAACCATCCAGCTCTCAGTGGAGGAAATAAAAAAGATATTTAGTAACTAGTTGTGTAACAGATGTACAATTTTGATTGCCATAGTATTAATTAAACCAACTGTTCTTGTCAAGGAGATGTCTTCACTGTAGCTACTAAAGGGAGTATTTCTGTCTGCAAAAGGCTGAAATTCTAGTGTAAACTACTCAGAAGATTGATTAACTTTCTGAGAAATATAATTGATGATTTTTTTGTTTCTGTGTAAGCTTAACTGTTTGTAAATTAACTGCTTACATTTTTTTTCCAATGAGATGCCGGCATTTGCTCTCTTTTTCTGACCTGATAAAGGGCTTGTATGCCCAAAATTTCTCTGCGGGTTTGCTTGCTATCAGTTGGTTTAAGAAAAATAGTATTTTTCCCTGCAAACTTTGCTTCTGTGTAAAACACATTATTTGTTTAGGTAGAGTAGTGATTCAGTGGCAGTGTAGTAGAATTCATTGTAGTGCCACAGTAGACAGTGAGTAGACAGTTAGTTAGCTAAAATGGATTTTGACAGACACTTACTGAATAGAATTTAAAATTAATCTTTTTTCTCTCTGTATTTAATCATGTTTTATTGCAGTTATTTGCTGAGAAGCTTTCTTTTAGCTGTTAGGAGTTTACATTACCAAATTTCATTAATTTCATGAAGAGATCTAAGTCATGTCATCATGGACTTTCATGGGCGAAGCTCTTAGAATGTCTTTCAGAAAACACATTTAGAGAGCTATATGTCTATGAGGTAGCTTGTTATAAGAGCCAGTTTAGGCCAAGGGAATAAGCGCAGATTGCATGTGCTGTTAACCATGCTGTTCTGTTGTGATTTCTGCTGCTGATGCTACAAAGACTTATGTTGAATTAAATAAAGAACTTTATCAAATATTTTACTGTCTCTGCCTTCAGTTATAATAAAACCTACAAAAGTGTAATACTCAACTGCATTTTCCCACTTTGACAGAGTTGTCTTTATGTAGAGCAGATCAGCAATCTTTTGTTGTTGCTGTTCTTTTCCTTCCCAAATACATATCATGAGAACTGAAGCTGTTCAGTCACACTAATTGTATATTTGTTTCTGTTTACAGCACTCATGTCCGTCATTTAAAAACAAAACCCCAACTGTCTGTAGGATTTTTCTCCCTTAACTGCTTTTTTCTGAAGTCCTGACATGAAAATTAATGGTGTGAAGTTTGTTTTTACTCTGAAATGATTGATTTTTAAGATCATTATCACATAACATATGCTTTCCCATGCTGTTTCCTGGAGGCTGCTGTAAGGTGTTCATCTCACTATTAACCTCCTTTCTCAAGTTGTGGCAAAGCTTTTGGGAATGTGGATTATTTTTTTCTTCTATGAGTACATGCTGTGTAATACTTTTCTACATTGATGGATGCAGGAGAGAGGCAAAACAAGGTGTATGCAGGGACGCTCTTAACCCTAAACTCATTCCTTGAAATACAATGTTTTCTTCCACACTTGGTTTGTCAGCATTTGGAAGCTCCCCTGTATAGTTACACTTGGCTATATGCTTTTGTGAGCACTAAACATGACGGATATTTGATGACGGACACATTAAATGGTAGGTAAGGAGCCACGTGCTAAACTGTCTCTTAGCTGTAACCAGGCCCCTGCCCATTTTAACTCTCCAGTTCTCTGAAGGTCTAGTGGTCATAAGGGCCTGTCTCTCATGCCTCAGGCTGTTGCATTTGGGCTGCTTGCTTTGTTACCATAGAATCATAGAATAGTTTGGATTGGAAGGGATCTTTAAATATCAGAAGTCATAGTACTGAGAGTATACAGTAAATTTAAGATGTGAAACATCGTAGCAGTTGTTTCTACTCTTAGCAGTCGTTAGAGCAAACCAGAATGAATATATCTGGAAATGTATAGTGTTTGTTTTGAGTTATGGGACCTGAGTGTAAGAACTGGTAAAGAACAATGCTGGTAATGAAACAGCTCTAATGAAGCATAAAAATAATTCTTGCCATCTCTTAAGAAAACTCTGTCTGAAAATCATACATGACGTTTTTGTATGGAACCTGGCTTGAAGAAACTGCATCAGTGGAAATGGAAGGTTTCGCACCATGTTTCAATGCGCAGGGAATCAGGGATGTAGAATAAGTTGTCTTGGCCTTAGTAACTGGGTGACTCCATACTCTGATGGAGGGAAAAAACTGAGTCATTCCTGCGAGATTTTTTTAATATCCTGTTACATAGATTTTAGTGCTAGTATTGCCCTTTATACTGGGGACACATTTCTTTTTTGTTGCTGTTTTTTAATTTTGGATTTGTTTTCTTCTGGAATCCCAAATAATTTGCTTAGTTATCTTAAGAATTCAGTTTTGGGGGGTATTTAGTTGGTTGTTTGTTTTTCTTTTTTGTTTGTTTTTCTGTCAGATTTGTTTGTGCGTTACTTGTATCCAGACACAAAACCAGTGTAGCATTGAGAGTTTCTCCTAGGAGTACAAATAATAATAACTTTACATTTATTTCCTCATTATCTTTTACCATTCCCGATTTTGTCACTAACCAAATAAAGGAAGTTCGTAGAAGGTTTACTTGACTGCATGCTCAGAAATCAGCAACTTGATTGTGATAGCTGTGATGCGAAAGCCAGGATTGTATCAGAGTTTCTTGAGATACTCTTCTTACTGGCATATCACTTAGTTCTGGCAGAGGAGAGGGAATTCAGATGTAACCATTCAAAAGCACAGCATTGTTGGTGACACCTTAGTATTGTGGTCATAATCAATATGTACTTACAGCATTATTCAGAAAGCCCTTAGTTTGCATAGGTCAACACTGTTATTTTTATTTTAAAATGCAAATTAAAAAAGTATATCTGTATAAAAAAGATTAAACCATACTGAGTCAGTTGACCACAGGACACATTAAGGGGAAGACAGGTGTCTGATTTAAGTTATGCCTTTAGACGTCAAATTTCAGCACTTTCCTTGCAACAGGAGTAGAAAGACATGACAAAATTGCTAGAAAGCTGGCAACCAGAGGAGGCTGACATAAGTGTTCTCACTACAGTGTCATTTGTCAACAGGAGCAGTCTTTCAAGGAAAACATGAGTTTAAGCAAATTTGCATTAGTTTTTCTTAAAACAAAGGAAAAAAACCCTCCTGCCCCAGTATCAAGACAGTTTTTCACTGTTTTTAACCTTCTGTGAGAATGCAATTTTACAACTAGCCATGTATTTTCATTACATTTTGGAAGTTAGAACTTTTCCAACCATTATTGATTTTCACATTCCATTTTTCAGCAAGCACTGTCTGAATTTTTTGTTTTAGCTGATAAATGTTTGCAAGAGTAAAACCATCAGAAGCTACCAATAGAACAAAAAAAGAAGTCTTGATAGAACAAATTTAGGAAAGTGATAAAATAGCAAACAATATTGTTAAAATAGCTTTGCATGGATTCATTACTTGATGCACATACAAAATTAATAGAATATTAAGGAAAGACGTAGAAGCAGTTCTGGGAAGGTAGTAGTCATCAGAGTCATTTATGTTGCACCTCTTCTCCTTACTGTTGCCTGACTTTTATGTCAAACTAGGTCAGTTTGTCACTGGTTCACCTGTTCTGCACAATTCATTGTTAGTTGTTCAACACAGTAGATGTTTCTAGTATCTCTTAAAGCTGCATAATATTGCAGATTGAGAGTGGCAACCCTTTTTTTTTTTTTTTGTTAAGATTGAGAGATGTAAAGCAGTATTTAGCCCTGCTAAATAGAAAGTTGAAACGAGTAATAGAACAAAAGCGCAACTTAGATAATGCGAATGTTAGATTTTCCAATCAAATTCAGTATCTTCTGGAATTTTGTTTTGTCTCCTAAAATGGGTAGAAGCTGAAGTGTTAGTGGGAGAGGTTCTCCAAACTGGAGAAGGATTGTACTGGCTCATCAGCTGCAGGGAGTAATCTTGCTGTTGGTATGAAGGAGCAGAACTGGGGTTGCTTCCAGGGGTTTCCTCTCTACGTTCCACAATGAATGTCAATGCAAGCGTTTTTATTTTCTAATGTCACTGAAATGTTTTTATCCTCTGTGGGTATTTCTTTGTATCTTGATCATCAACTAGTGCTACAGAATTTCTAGGAGAGGCCCAGCTCTAGACTAAATGGTTTTGCATTTAGTATGTAGTTCTGATTGCTGAATTACTTATCAATTTTATTTTTACCTGTTTATATTTATTTAGTTTACTAGGGTGTATGATTCTTTTTATCGTCGTCTGAGCACAACCTATAATTTTAAATGAATGGATTTCTTTGTTGTTGTTGTTTTCTTGTTTCTGAAAGCTACTCTTAGCCTGCTTCTCTGAGTCAGTTTTCTTTTAACTTTGAATCAAGCCTTTCTTAATAAATGATGTGCACTAGGACTGTGGTTTCAATATGATGTCTCTCAGTGATGTACATGATGTCTCTGGGATGTAATTCCTCTAGCGGTTCTTTTTATCTTCTTTTTAATAGTCTCTCTCATTTCTGTGTCATTTTTCTTTTGGAAGTCACAGACAACTCCGGTGGATTTTCTGGCTTTTGTAACATCTGTAGGGATATCGAATGTGAGCGCATTATTAGTTTGTCTGTTCAATACTAAGTCTGGGACTGCATTTCTAATAGCTTCTCTATCCAACTCTCCATGAAATGATTATTGTAGCGCTAAAAGTTTCTTCTCTGCCTTGTGTCCCAGTGTGATACTTTCCTGATGTTCATGGGCATCTGCCATTACAATTGTATTTTCTTCCCTTGTCATCTCTCTGGTTTCTCTTAGCATATCATAGATGGTCAGTGCTGTCATTCTGCTAAAGCAACTGATAATGAAAACCTGCTTTGAGCTCCTTGATCCAAGAACACTGAATGATGTACTGAAGTCTTCCTTCTTACCAAATTCAGTCAGAGGCCAAATACTTCCCTGGACTCTTAAAGCAGACACTTGAGAGCTGAGACTATCTAATTAGAAAACTTCATGCAACTTAATACCCTGTTGTCTTTCAGTTGAAATAGCAATGTATCAAGTTCCAAGCCTTTTATATCTGGTCTACAAAGTGTGGCATTTCACAGGAACAGTGGGGCAATAATTACAGGATATTTCAAATATATCCCTATTCCTTCACAATTAATTATCCATTTTCTTTCTGAACGCAAACTCTTGTACGCATTCTGGACATCTTCAGAACTCTACTGTAATCATGTATTTGCAGATTCTTGTCATCATGCTGAAATAGTACAGATATCTGAAGAATGTACAAGGTGAGAGTGAATTGCATCACTAATTGAAATTAACAGGAGTCTCTCGTCTTTTTATTCAGACATCTGTTAGCCTCCATGCTCTAATTAACTCTGCCTGTATTTGTTCAGAGTATTGCCCATTCAGAATGTTATATTACAGCTAGCAATAATTGACTGATATTTTAATGCTAATCTGTACTATTCAGGTCCTGAGTCCAATTACTTATTGTTGTGGGGGTAGAGAATTAATGGTGATTTTTCTCCATCTCTTGCCTAGATTATACGTACTACATTGTAGCTATTTAAAATTCAAAAAATTGCTCAGTTCCAAGAATAGGATGCTATTATTGTGTTATTGACTACTCACTTTCAATATGTATTTATTTTTGTGATGTAATAGCACACTTTTTTCAAGCATGATACTTTTAATAGGGGCTCTTTGTTTGTTTAGCTTGAGTTTAAAGTATTGGTATTAATGACAAAAACATTCAAATAAGATATTTGGCTGAGAAGCTTTAATCTTTTGTATTTAAGTAGAACTTTATCCATAACCAAAATCAGCTCTTTTTTTTTTTTTTTTTCCTGCAAGACTGGTAAAATTCATAGGGTTTAGTTATGAAAATTGGTTTCCCATCTTGCTTTGTAGATGAGTTTTATGGAAGTGCCACTTGGTAAATAATTCAGAAGGAGATCTGCTGAGTTAATTTTACTTGAAATTCTACTTATTACACTGGTTATTGTTGCATTGAATGGCAGCATTGGTTGCCTTTCTTACATGGGGGAAAAGTAACCTTAAAACAAGACAGGGTAGCACTGATGTTGATGGTAAAAATATGGATAAGTTCTATGAGTCTTTTTTGTATAATAAATGAAAACAGTAATATTACTCAGCTTTTATTATATATGGGCCTTAACTTTATCACGAGTTTCAGTTACAATGGGGTGTATCTATTAAGTGATTATAATCATATAATCAAAGTATAGGCCCAACCAGAGATTGTAAATAGTGTAGTTAGTCCTAGAAGATCCAAGTAGGACAGAGGGAGAAAAGCCAATCTTACTGCTTTAATTCTTGTGCTGCTGGAAGACCATATGCACCACATCAGAGTTAGTTTTAAGGCTGTGGAACTGTATACCATTAAAACTATGTACATTCTAGTTCAATCTGCTGGCTTTTAAAATGTTGGGTTGAAATTGATGATGTGTGTTCAGTTGTGTGCATTTTAGACTTCTTGTCGCTGAAGTGTGGTACTCAGTCTTCAGCTCCCTCAAACAGGTGAATATTTTTCAGGAATGTCTGAATTTAGTTGACCGTTTCATGGTTGAGATGCCTGCAATTCAGCATTCAGCTCTCATTATTTTGTCAGCAGTCTGCATAATACTGAATAATTTTTTGTATTTACATGCTTATTCTATGTAATTGCATGATACACTTTTGACTTCATAGCTGTAGAGTGTATTATTCCCAGCAGATTAAGAGAATTCTAAGTATAAGGAATGCAACAAATCATCAGTAAATTCTGTGTGTAGCAGTGATGTTGCTTGCAAGTAGGCTTGTTTTTACAAAAATATTGCAAAATACTGAACTTTTGGCTTTGGAAGTACTTATGGAGTCAGAAATTTCTTTTAAAAATTGAAGTGTGAATTTTAGGCACGGTGAATAGTGAAACACATACATGAACTTGTCATAGAATGTTGGGCAACCAATTCTGCATATGCTGAGAGGAAGCCAAGGGGAGATCTTATCGCTCTTTAAAACTACTTGAAAGGAGGTTGTAGGAAAAGTAGGTGCTGATCTCTTCTCCAAAGTAGCAACTGATAGGATGAGAGGAAATTGTCTGAGGTTGCAAGAGGGGAGATTTAGATTGGAGATCAGAAAAAATTCTTTGTCAAAAGAGTTGTCACCCATTGGAACAGACTGCCCAGGAAGGGAGTGGAGTCTCCTTCCCTGGAGGTGTTCAAAAAACGTGTAGACGTGACACTTCATGATGTGGTTTAGTAGGCATGATGGTGTTGGGCTGACCATTGGACTTGATGATCTTGGTGTTTTCAAACCTTAACAATTCTATGAATCTATAATTCTAGTTATCATTTAATGCTACTATTACAATAGAATATCTGATTCATGCACCTGAAACTTAGAAGAATTTAGAAGAGAACTTTCTAGCTGGTTTGATAAAGGGCTTCTTCCTGCTAATTCCTTGTTTATTTTATTAAGCTATCAAATTTACCATGTAGTTCTAGGACATAGCATGAAACTGACAAATCATGAGATTTTTTTCCCATATAGATGTAGAAAGGACCTATAATATGTATACTTGGAAATGTTTCTCTTCATTTGAAATAATGATGACTCCTTTCCTGTTTTAACATTTGATACATACAGAATTTGTAAACAAGAGATTCACACAATCATAATGTGATATGACAAGTATTGGCATGGGAATTTACATGAGATAGTGAAGAAAGTTTCCTAGTAAAACCCTGTTAATTCAGTGGAAAGTACTGCTATACTCAACCGAGAAGCCAGTACAGAGTCAACTTCAACCAGTAGGTATAATAATATTTATTAAACAATGGGTAGGGGTAGCTTTCTTACAGGATTCATGTTTGAGTTGACTGAAACTAGGCATACGTGATTTGTTTATTCCACAAGAAAACTGCCTACATTTTTCTGAGGAAAAAAAAACAGGCCAAAAAAGATACTATTTCATGTTGAAAATGCTGAAACCTAATGTTTCATAATTGAAAACTGCACAAAGTTTTGACCTTTACTTCTGTGCTGTCAATAAACTAGGCCCATTCTTATGCCATGCTAAACTGAAACATAGCATGCTAAGGTGAATGTTCCAAGAAACAATTTGAGGAAAGAGATAATTTTTCTATTTTTTTGGTTAACCAGAATTTTAAAATATTTTGTTCTAACTAACCAAAAATGGTCTATATTTATTTTATCTTTTTGGTGAACTGAAGGGCAGGTATTTGCTTGTCTATAATTATAAGATATTTGTAAATTGCCGTCTCCTACCTGATTTGCTAATTTCTATGCTAACAAATATCCAATTCGTTAATACTATCTTGTATAACATATGCACTGAAGTTTGCACCACAGCGTATTCTAAACTGCTTTATTCATGATTTCAACTGTATCTTCTCTCTCATAAGTCTCAATACATAGTGAGCCTACAGACCTGTGAGTTTGAAAGGAAAGCTTTAATTTTTATTTTTTTTACTTGAAATCTTTATAGTTGCTTTTATATGAATTAAAAATAATGTGATTTTCTTTTTTAAAGTGTATGACCTACTCTCATGTTTCAAATGCTAAATTTCTGTCCAAGTAGTAAATACTTCAGTATGATAAGTGTTCCTGCATTTTCCCAGTGCATGTGTGTTATTCTAAGTCATGACTTTTTGAATACTTCAGAGTAAAACAGAGATTTATTGTTTTATGGAATATGGAATAAGTGTTTTTTCTTCTTTTCAAATATTTATTTCAGCAGAATACGTTGGAATGAAGAAGAGACATCAAAGGTGGAAAATAAACTTATTAAGCTGTAATTTGCACCTTCCTGAGTACAGCATAAAAGTATATTGTTTGCTTTGTTACACTTTAAATGGCCTAGCTGTTTCAGCTACATACTTTTAAATAGGTTTTTTAGCCTAATAAATATCAATATATGGAAGTTTTCCTTGGCATCCCATTTTAATTTTTGTCCTAGTTTCGGACTATTATTTCTAATTATTGTAGTGTCCTAAATAACAGACTATGCTTCTTGATATTTATGCATGTTCTGATATTCTTCTTGATATTTAAGTGTACAGGAGTAATCCTTTCCTCCTATAATCATCTTATTTCTTTTTGTTCTCTGAGATAGATTGCTTCTTTAGTTAACAGCTTTCTGTTGTTCTAATGACTAAAGAACTAAGTTAAGTTCATTCATTAGTGTATCAATGAAACTGTTAGCAGCAAAAGATAGATGCTATATCTTTACCTGTCCAGTAGTGAAATACGATGGTTACTAATAGAGACCTTTGGTAGGCCAGGTTGGAAGTATGTGCCATTGTTTTTTTGTTAGATTTGCCCTGGTTACATTTAAAGCTGTAGCTGTGACTTTTGGAAGCAGCTTCCCGTGTGAGGAGGATTTTATCTTTGTGAATACACTGCTGCTCTGAAAAAACCTGAAAACTGCAGAGTGACAAATAATGCTAATTTCTCCATGATCATTGTGCTAAAAAGATACGGTGATTTTGATTGCTGGAACAATAGTGTTTTTGGAACAGTTAGAATTTGTAAATGGCAAAACTTGCCCTTTTTCATAATTCTATGTCTCTTCGGGACAATTTTTTCACTACCTGAAAAACAGCTGAGGTCTCCCTAACCTAGCTGCTTTGTACAAGTCTGAAAGAAACATTAGGTCATGAAGGATCTGTTTACTGCAAAAAAGCCAAAATTTTGTGCTTTGTTTTAATCCTGACAACAAACTCAGTAGGTAATGAGACCCCTTAGCAGGATGCTCTCCTACCTGTTTAACTTGGTCGTTAAAATTATTTCCCTAAATATAATCTCAGTATTTTTGTTATAAAATATCAAGTCAGAATCTACATCACAAAACTCTGAGAATGTTTCACAGCACTGATATTAATTTTAATTTTTTTAGTTGATAATATGATGGCAAATTTGTGAGAAAATTGATAGCAGGTATGCTTTTCAGAAAGCAATTTAAAAAAAAAATCCCTATGTAAGTTATTCTCTGACATGAAAATTGTAATACTCTTGTAAAAGCAGAAGCATAATTGTTTCCTGAAACCATGCACAAGATTTGAGATTACTCTGAGAACTATTGATTTTAAAGTCCATTGAGAGTGTCTGTAATCAGCATAGCAATTTGACTTCTTAATTAGACTAGTCCTGTGAGAGTTTGGCTCCCTACACTGTATGTTTATGCAACTAATCAGGCAGCAAAAAAACAATTATAGATAGTATCTTATTTTTTTAACTTGCAAAGGAGCAAAAGCTGAAATACTGGGACTCTTGCTTCTGTGATAATTAAAACATGATTCTGAATGAATAGAAATTTAAAAGCAATATATACGGCACAAAAAAGGTCCTTGACAACTAACAGAAGCATGATAAGGACAAAAAACTCTTGGACTGTGCCAAGACTATGCCATCAAATGCTAGCTACCCACTGGACTAGTATGCATCTATTTTCATTTTTTTCATTGGGAATTTATCAAGTCACAACAAACCATATGTGAGATTTTGGTTTTGTCATGACAAGTCAGTCAGTCTGTTGTCTACATTAAAAAAAGTATGTATGAAGTGATTTATAGTAGATTAAACACTACCCAGAACTTGATTTGTTATTTCTTATATTTACTCTGATTTCCAGTAGACTAAATGTTCATTCAGCATGCATCCATGACTCAAAGATTTTGAGATCTGTGTTTGGTTTTACTACTAATTGTGTTGGCAACTGAACTGTGTATTGTATTCTGCAAACATATCACTGTAGTTGTTAGGGGTGTTTGTCTGTCAGGTAACTAACATCAGTCTGTGGTTTCTTATTGCCTTTTCTCTCCTTAGGGAAGAGGTTTGTGCATTGGCTTTCTTCTTGCCATTGATAGAGAAGACTTGTCTTTTGGTTTCGCGTGATGCTTATGTTGCAAGGTTGAGTTCCCAAATGCCTGTGAGAGACAGTTCTGATAGTTTCTAGTTAGGTCAGGAGTATTTGCTTACAGCCTTTCATAACAAGAAGGTTCTGGTTTTGCACAGATAAATATGTCTCCTGTGGCAAGCAATTCTGCTTTGCGTTTGGAGTAGTTATTGTTGTTTATTCCAGAGCTCTTTTACAATCTTGTAGTTACAATTAAGCTAGGCTACAGATCGCCTAAAGTTGTGGACTGAAACCTGCCACTTGACACTCTGCCAGATACAGAGCAGAAAACAAAATTTGCATTCTCACAGATATCATTGACCTTAGTGTAAATAGCCAGAAGCCCAGCTGTTAATCTCGCCTATGAGTGGTTTTCAATTTATTATATTTTTTAAAAAATAAAATGGTTGAATCAGTAGAAAGCAATTATAGGGTTAGATGTTACTGTCAAAAGGACATCTGGGACATTCAAAGGAACAGGTATTTATTACTTTTTCCGTGTTTACATCTTCAGGTTTCCTTTTCCTTATTTAGCAGTGATTTTTGTGAGGGACTGTTGGCAGCAGTGGGGCAAGGGTTCACCAGGCTTACTGGCTCTTTCAGGAACTGACCAGTCAGAACATCATTTTGGATATAATATACTCTTTGCCATATTTGAAGCATTTTAATAGTCACATCCTATCATTCTTTTTCTTCATTACATAAAGAGAATTTGGATGAGAGACTCTGAGAGTTTGAAACAAGAAATCTGATAAGATAATTTGAAAAGTCTTAACTGTGAGCAATGAACTCCTCTTCAACTAAAAGACACCTGATGGAGTCTCTAAGAATGAGAGGTATTTTGTTAACTTGATGAGATCTACCAATAGAAAATGTCAGCCACAGGAAGCACCCACATGATCATGAAAACTACGCCCATATGGGCATGTATGCCCCCTCCCTGTCACACTTGCTCTCTGGCTTATTGACTGGACTCTTGGAGGCCAGAAGCATGCTTTTACATATAAACTATAAGCTTTTTCCTCACATTTCAGATAGGTTTCCCTTAGTTAATTATGTTACGGGGAGGTTTTTTTTCATTTTTTTTCTTTTCTGAAAGGTGTAATTTTTTCTTCTTTGTGGTTTGACATCTCAGCTGGGACTTGGAATAATTTGATTATTTCCTTTCTCAATTCAGTTCCATTTTGAGTGAACTATAATAGGAAGACAATTTTCAGCCTTTACTGATGACATGGAAAATATGCTTGATGATGTGTCTTGGGGATATTTACTTAAGTGCAGCACAGTGATTGAACTTTGAGATGCTGAGTTTTGAGATGCAGAACTTTATATCTGAAATAATTAATGACAAAGCCTCCTAGCTTTCATTATGGGATTCTTAAGCCTATGTTAGCCAGCATTAATGCTTCACTGAGACAAAGTGTATTGGAGAAACATTAGTAAGTACAATAAAAGAAAAAATGCTATTTAGATAGTGGGAGGGAATCTAGAGAAATCAGATTTTTCTCATAAGAACTCAACCTCAAGTTAATACAAAATTGCACATTAAGTCATCTACCTAATCACTGAAGAGTCTGCATGTGTGATGAATGGTCTGTGGAGTTAGTTTGCAGTTTGTTACCTGCTCTGTATCCTCTGCTGCTGAAAGGGGCATAGCTGGAGCGGTGTGGAAGAGGGCTGCCTTCCTTCAGATGCTAAAAACTAAATAGGGTAAAAATCTTGGGGAGGAAATGGGGGGACTGCTCCTTCCTAGAAAGCAGCTCCTCAGATTTGCAGAGGAAGAGGCATTGATAGTGCTGGGTGGAGCAGATGGTCAGAGACTACTAGGAAGGGTAAGATGGGCTTTTGAGTAGCAGGCGGGCTCTGTGTGTGTGTGTATGTGGGTTCATGTTGGTGGTTAGGAGGTCTTCAAGGAAAACTGAAAAGGAACTGCCTGGAGTTTGTACAAATATAGGGTTGCTGGAAGTTCAGGCTTGGTCTAAGACCGGTAAAAAGGAACTCGCTGTGCAGGGATGAGGCATAGGGGAAGATGACTGTGTGCAAATCTTTTCTGTATGCTCTTTAGAATGAAATTTCTTTATTCCAAGCTTTCATTCTAGCTCATTTTCAAGAAAAAATGCTACATCAGTTTAGAAGCCATTTTATTGTACTTGTCGTTTTCAGCTTAAAGCAGTAGTGCCAGTAAATCCACTTAAAACTTTGATAAATTTGATAGACCATTAGAGTGAGTAGTAGCACACTTATGCAAGAAGCAGAGCAACAAATGCTAGTTTTTGTTTAAATCACAGACCTTACCTTTTTTCTTCTTTTACTTTTTAACACCTTTTGTCGAATCTATTGAACCCTCTTTGTCTTCAAAAGTCAGCTACAGGAAAAGCTTTAAAGACTTAAACTGAGGATTGTTTTGTCATGTTTTCAGTGGCTAAATAGTAAGTAGGGTTTATGAATATATGCAATGTAAGAGTGGTTTGAAATGCTAGTATTCCATGCATATTTCCTATGAAAAAAATTCTGAGAAGATGTACCTTGCTTGTGCGTAAGTAAAATGGAGCTGGACTTTGCTTTTTATTTTGATTCTTTTATTGACAGTAGGGAAAATAAAAGCTTAAGCTAAAAATGCTTTTGATCCCATGGAAAATTCTTTATTAAGACTTTTCTTAACAGTAGCTCTTCACTTTAGGAATTCAGACCACACATATTGTCTGACAAATATGTTGCACAAATTTTCTAGGGGAATTACAGTTTTGGGGTTTGGTTTAGTTCATGTAAAGGCATCATCTCTAGCAGAGAAAATGGAGAATTTATGCAACGGGAGTTTTGAGAATACAGTATACTGAATTTTAGACTGTAGATGTTAAATCAGAAAGGCTAGCACTGGTAAGGCACTAGTTGCGTGTTTCATCTGTTTCAGAAATTGGATTACCTGAGGCACTAACTTAAACTTTTTGCGCCAACTTTAAGGCAACATTTTCATTCTAAGTCCACCTTAAACGTGCAGGAACTCCAGCTCTACTTTTCATAGGTTGTTAAGTAAGATTTTTTTGGGTTTAACTGTGATGTATGCCAGGATAGGTTGTCATCTAAATGTGCCAAGGCTATTTCTGAGCAGCACCATCGCAGATAACAAGTCTTATTTTCTCTTTGCAGAACCCATAGTACAGAGGCCAAAGGCTATGTTATGATACATCTCTAACTTACTCTTCAAATATCCTCAGTGTATTTAATCATCATAAGGAAACAAGCATCAGGTCCTCTGTGACCTGGTGAAGTTTATTCACCCTGTCACTGCTCATGTATCCTTCACACTGGCTTATGCTTTGTTTTGTTTCTGAGGATGTAGAATGATAAACACTTCTAAGTCAGTAATGCCCCAGGAACTGTCCCATTTTATTTCTTCTGCTGTTACTTTCTTCATTGATTCAAAAAAAAAAAAAATCACTTGGGCAACTTCCTGGTAACTCAGCATGGAAGAGACTTCGGTTAAAATGAATTCAGCGTAAAAAAAGAAACTAGTGATGATTTTAATTGAGAAAAAAACCCTAGTGGAATACTTAGGTGGGAGGAAATTTTTCAGGAAGAGGTAGAGTGGCTCCCTGTAACAGGAGACAGGATTTGGGGGCAGGAAGCGAAATGTAGGACTTCTTCCTCATGTAGTACTTCCACATGACAGCTTGCTGGATATTGCTTGACAACTAGGTAGTATGAGTTCTCAAATTCATGATCTTTGCAGAACTGAGTTTTATTTAATTAAATATTAATTTAAATGCTAGATGAATATTCTATTCACAAAGCATCAAAACAGAACACAAAATAAAGTTACAGATGAGTAATGTAACATTTAAATTGTAAAACAGTCTTCTCATAAGTGAGAAATGTGGAATTAGAGGTACTGCTCACTTCATAGAGAATTGCAAACTCTGAGAATTTTTTTTCAGATTTTGAGTGACATGCAATGTCTGTTTTGTATAGTGAATGAGAGTGGTTGGGATTGGGATTTATTGAAGGCAAAATTTACCAGGACTTGGAAAGCACATAGTACTTGGAAAAATCTAGACACTAAAGTCCAAGTAATCACTTTATGAAATCGTTTTATTGGAAGACAATTGATAAACAAATCACAGAATAGTTATTCATGAAACCCTCTTCCCTAGTTTATTAGTTTGTTATTATTTTGACGATTAATTGGACACTAGTGGTGCTGATTAATATGAGCATTTTCACTTTCAAACCAACAGACAGCTGGACAATAATGAGAGTATAGTAGTTCAGTTTCTCATAAAATTGACACTATGCCAAGACATGGTGGGTCATAACAAAATACTATGTGAGCACAGTAGTTCTAAATGAAGGAGAGAGACCTCGTGTAGACTCCCTATTTTAAAGCCAGAGTTGGTAGTTCTTAACAGAATCACAGAGTAGCTGAGGTTGGAAGGGACCTCTGGAGATTGTTTGGCACAAATTCCCTGCTTACAGCAGCGTCACCTAGAATAGATTGTACAGGGCTCTGTCAAGTAATTTAGTGTGAGCAAAGATTTTTAAGTACTCATACAAATGTGGCAGGCTGTGCCTAGTGACCAAAATATTTTGCAAAGGTGATAGTATGGTGTTAGCATAATACACCTAAAAAGCCAATCAACACATGCAGAAACCTGGCTTCCTCTGTTACGAGGCTCATGGGAAGTACTTGCATCTGCTCATCTGGCTCTAGACCATCCATTGATCTTCCAGTGTGGTCTTGTTTTTGCGCCAGGCCAGGTTGGGAAATGTTGAAAAGAGAAGAACTCTCCTAGTCTATCTGTCTACAATGGAAAAAACTTCACATCAGCAGGGTAGTGTCATCAGAAAAATGGCTTAAAAATCTTGGCTGTATATAGGTGAGAAAGATCCCAGACATACTAAGTAGGGAAATAATATATTGCAAGGTCCTGAGTTGTCACAGATGGCTTTTTGACGTTGTTATTCTAACATGCAATATTGAAGTACGTTCTTACAAGAGTACAGTTTTAAGAGATAAGAGACAAGATGCTGTTGCTCTGCATATGAAACATCACAAGATTTCACACGATGAATATGAAAATAACCTTCTTACGCACTGTGATCTTTAGTGCTAAGTGTTGAACTAGTGATGCTCTGTGACTAAAATTCTGATTTACAAAATGTATTATGCTAAATAAGTGGATGGATATGATGTTTTCATAATTTCCTTAGGTCTCTTTGCCTGTTAACATCGTATAGTGTGATCCAGCAGGATTCTTGTCATTTTATGTTCTCTTTTGATCTGAGGAGCAGGAAAGACAACAGAAAAACTGAGTGACGTGTAAGGCATCTGATCTGATTGAATAGAACAAACTGAATGGGATGCAGCTTATTCTAATTTGTTAAAAGATGTATTTCAAATTATTGAATTTTTTTTTTCTATGACCATCACATGTTTGGAAATTAGGACAATTCCCATAATCATGTGTGTGCTTTCCTCTAAGTGAAAAGTAGAGAGAATAGTTTTCCTTTGCATACTCAGAAACTCATTGCACAGGCCCAAGGATCTAATGCGTCATTTGGGGAACAGATTTTTTGCTGCTTTTTGGAAGTTCTGCTCCTTGGATTGATGCAGTGTATACCTGAATTTTCTATATCAGTCAACAGACAGTAGTCTGTGTTGCAAAAAAGATTTCAGACAAAATTCAGAATTACTTAAAGCAGAATTGTATTCCATATTCCATAAGAACAAGACTGTGGGACCTCATGTAGAAATTCAATATATCTGCTTTTGTTCATTATGGGACAGTTATGGATTCAGTGACTTATCTTTTATGGGAATGAGTTGACTTTTAGATTGTCATCACTATGATTTGTTTTTGATATCCTTCAAGCTTAGGAGAACGATTGCTATTTGTGTATTTGTGCTCCTGATAGGTGTGTTGAAACCATGTGAGGAATGCTAATCTGTAAAGGAAGTCTTAGGTTCTCCTTACTGTATTTTAATTTAGGAATATTTTAGGATTTTTCTTCATGTGATTTTACTGGAATTTGGAAAGAGGAAACCTGCTTACAGTAGGATCACCTTTCTTATATAAACCCATTTGAATTATAATTAAAATTATATGTCTAAATTTTCGAACTATAAGTAATGAGTTGTGCCATGGTTTCAGTTCCCGTACCTTCATTCAGTTGATATATTTTCATTGTGGCTGCAAATCTGCAGTACAGCAAATAAAATATCCAGACTTAAAAAAAGAGACACTTGTTTGAATGTACCTTGCCACCTGCCAATCTTTTAGTGACATTTCATGGCAAAATTTCTGCACAAATCTTGAAATATTTTTTCAAAATTGAAGCCTTTGGGGATTTATTGAATGTCAGGTCATTACTCACAGTATGGTCATGTAAAATGGTAACTATGACAACTGCAGAGTATTGGAGCGGAGGGTGAGGAGACAGGTTTGTGAAAGGAGTGATATCCTTGGACATAGGAAACGTCCTCACAGAGCCTTCTCAGATGAAAGTATTATATGACTGTGGGGTTCTTTCTGTTTTCTCGTGTCAAGGAAAATTAAAAATCCCATAACTAGTTCTCTTCCAAGTTCATTTTAATTGGTACTACAGATTTTAAAGAGAGCTTTATTTTGTTTTCCCTGATAATTTGAAGCTTGTGGTATATTCTTAGGGTCTTAAAGGCATTAACTCCCCAGATTTTCATGCAGTGAAAACTGAAGTTACAAAAATATGCGTCTTGAAGTTTTGGTGTCTCTTTTAGTTTTATTATATAAATAAAAATTAAAAGATCAATGAGAAAAGGAACGAACAGTAGCTTTTGGATTTTGAAAATACCTTTTTGGTAAATGGTAGAGTTGCTTAAACAGGGATGTATAGAGAGAATGCGGTACAGTATTTTGATGTGAAGCCTGTGAGAACAGAAACTTAACTGATATTTGTCAAGGCATTCTAAGTTGTAGTATTTGCAAAGCTCTCACTGGATTTTGCAACACTTGCAAGTCTTTTGAGAGCACCTACACATATTTATATAGTATCAGACTTTCATTTCTGCTTTGAGGTTTTTTTCAGCTTTAGGTAATTCCTGTTCACTGAGCTGGATTTTATTTCTTTTGATTTGTCCCATCAGTGTTGCTTCCCATATGAACCTTTTGTATCAGTATGACTGGGTGGATAAAGGAAAGTACCTGTATATCCTACTCTCCTCTCCTACTATTATAATTCCCAGATCGTATTGCGATATGGATGGTAGTACTTTGTTCTGTCGCTGGAATGGATGAAATTGCACAGTCATCGCTGATCACAAAAGGTTTTTGTTTTTCCTTAAGTAGTAAGGTTTGCATCTTTAAATATCTTCATGCTTAAATTAAAATTGAATCTAGATCTCTAGTGTTTTGTCAAAATGTTCTAAACATTAAGAACATCCCTGCCTTCCTTAATATGATTAAGAAATAAGTCCAAGATTTTCCATTTCCTGTCGATAGAATTCTTCAACATAGACTCAACAGATTGTTTGTAATCAGTCTGTATTGTTACACAAAAGATCTTGAAGGAACAGAAGTGTTTCTCATCTTTGTATAGGATTGTCCAAATTGCAGTGTAAATCCTAGTCTCTCTTCCTTTCTAATACTTGAACCTTAGTCTGCTGTCAGGAAAGGAGTGACATGACAAGGTTTGAAAGCTCATCTATTGTGCTGTTTTATTGATGGCCAAGCAGCCAGCAGCACTGTCTTATTTAATGCAAATGAGAGCCAGTTTTGCTCTGAGATATAGTTTGAGATAGTATTGTGTCGGTCCTGATGGTAACTAACTTTTAAAATTAATTTTGAATTTACCTTTTGATGTCTTTTTAACCTTTTGGTTTCTTTTGCTGTTATGTATAGAGCATAGATATGCAGAAATTTCTTTTAAAAGAAATGCTTGTTACCAGTAATCTTTTTAGAAATCATGATTTTTTTTTTAATCTCTGGCTTTGATTTTATGGTAGTGTTGTATCCCAGATTGAAACCAGCTAATGGATTTCACAGAGAAAAGGCATAGTTACTATGGCTACACAGCACCCTGAAAGCTTAAAAGGACAAAGAATAAATTAATATGGTACTGGCGGCTTAGCCATTTCTAGAATAGCTTCTAATATTTTAACAGCTTTATAGTCTTTCAGACACAGTCAGAAAAAGCATAATGTTAGTCCTTTAAGAATTTGTATTTTATTTTTAGTTTAGGTCATTACTTTTGAAGTAGAGTATTTGAAAACTGTTTTTCAAAATGTCCCTTGCTTTTAGCCACTTTATTTCACATGTACTGATTGCATATAATGTAATTGACTGTTACTGATCATTTTATCATTGATATTTTTACTATGGTATATTAAAATTAGAAATTAATTCTGCTATATACAAATAAACACAGAATAATTGGAGCTTGATGAAAACTTGTAGTAATGTACTTTTTATAGGTTTCACGGTAGTTTTGGCCAAAATATTTTTACCTTTTATTTTCTTATAAACCAATCCACATACTTAAGGCAAACATTTTGTATATAGTAAAGAATAACAAAACACACATGTGGTTAGGTACATACAGTTAAGGAATCGAATTACCAGTTTTTAGTATCACTATAGTGACTGCAGAAGTGTACCACCTGTGGTAGAAATCATAAACATATTGCTGATAAACTTGGGCATATTTTAATGACTTGTTAAAAATAATACAGAATTTTTTTTTTAGTTTGTAATGATAAGATACATCTATTGCTCACTAAAAATAAAAGATCTGTGTATTGATAATTGTAAGCAGTGTACTTGAGCTGATGGGTAGCAGAAAATCACTGGGAAGGTAGCAGGTGAGCTTACAGGTGGTTTTATAAGGAGATACTTCATGTGCTCTTATTTGCAGACAGAGGGCTCTTGTATTTGTATTTTGGATTTACCTGTCCAGCAGCATTTGTATATATTTGCAAAGCAAACTGGACGTGTTGCATATGCAACAGATGAGCTGAGCTGTCCTCCTGTTGTAGATCTGTCCTGTTCTCCATAGAAATGTCACATCTGCTGTGTTAGAGAATAATGTCATTTATGTCTAAGAGATGCAAAAGAGCCTTTCTACCAAAAAATATCAGAATTATTGCACAGAACTTTTCCAGACCAGCATACTAGAACAATCTATAAAGCCAATTTGGGCCAGATTCCGAGATGAGCAGAAGACAATGCCTGAGAAAACCCAAGAATAACCTAAGTAGATAAATCGGTAAAAGGAGGTGATGCTGGTAGAAGAATACTGTGGGAATTTCATTGTGCTGTTTATTGTGGATCAGAGATTGCATAAATATGTAGTGGTTCTTAAAGTAGCTCCAGATTATAAACTACTAAAGTACGGTGCTGCAAAAATGGCGAAGAGGACCTGATTGCCTTTCAAATATCTGTAGGGCCTGTTTCTAACTGCTTCTGCTGGCTTTGGATGGACAAGTCTAAAATACACACGAGACCAGGAAATTCAGCAGACTAGTTTGCGTAACTTAGAGACGATTGTTTAACTGACAGCTTAAACAATACTTCTGCTACAATTTCATACAGAAACAGGATACTCAGGTCTAAAACAATAGTTTTATTTTTCTTTGAGTACTTAGAGATTTTTTTTGAGAAGATCTTTACTTAAAAATGAATGTTGTACATTTCTATTGCTTCTTAAAATAAGGAGAAGAGGTTCTCAGGAGAGATTCTTAGGTAAAATATAAATTATGCTCAGGAAATCACTGTTACTAATTTTTTAACTTGCATGAAAATGTTGAGGAATTTTCCTTTTGTTTATATTTCTTTGATCATTGTAAACATGAGGATAAAAAGATTAGATGGGCTGTTCCAAAACTTACTATCCAGCATAGCATAACCTTATTCCTTTAAACTTGTATTAAGTACAGTTTGTTTCATTACATGTAACATAATGATTTTGGAGTTTCAATCAAGTAAAAACTATAAACATATCAACGCATTTTATTTAAAACATACATCTCCCACCCTTGCAGCAGATGGTTAGAATGTAATTCTCTCAAAAAATGAAATTATAAACCCAATAAAATAGTCTAAAAAATCTCTTAATTAGAAGGTTTTATTCATAGCTATTTGTTTCATTCATGTGGGTTTTTTTTGGTTTGATGAAGTACTGAATTTATTTATTACTTAAGTACTGCAGAAAAAGATGCTACTTGAAATTCAGGAGTGGATCTGTTAGAAGTACTTTGACATAAGACTGCAACTATGTGATATTTGATGTTGCCATGGGAAACTGCCTTGCCAGAACATTTGCAGAGCAGATGGACCAAGATAAATAAAACAGAACCAGGTATTGAATAGAGATGGTGTAATGCCCTGTGAAACCACAGAAAAATATGAACTTAAATCTATGTAACATAGTTCTTTGGTTCGTCATTTTCTAATGTGTACACTGATAGCTTAATTTTCAAAACACAATTGTTTATAACAAACTTATTTTGTGTTCTTTTATATGGGATAGTATGTTTTCTTGGTATTTTATCTTATGCCATTGATGAACAACTGTATAATATAAATAATTCAGTGGTGAACATTTCTTGTAGATTTTGTATTTTCAACAAATCGGGGAAAGTGTCAGGTTTTTCAGCCTTCTCTTCTGTGTTATGCAAACCCAGTAATGTCCTACCTTTATGCTGTAATCTGCTGCCTTTTGGGTTAGCATCTAAAGTTTTATTTAAGTCCACAAACAGTATGGAATGAAAAAATTCTATTTCAGTTGTTATAACTTTGTTAGCTTAACGTGATCTTGGTTATTGAGAGCTCTTCTGTATCATTATTCAATAGTGTTTTGCCCCTTGATTTATAAAGTAAAAAAAAAAGATAAGAGACTTACCCACCCTGTGTGAGAACTGGAATGTCTCTGTAATCATGTTTGGCAGAAATGTTTATTTCCTTAGCAACATGAACATAAAAGAAACCCATGTGACTATATACATGCAACATGCCTTTGTAAGGGTATATATGTACAGAAAACCACTGTATATTTGTTTAACATGTATTCTTTGTTCTCCCTGATAATGAATAAAATAGGCATGTCGTGTTTGATTAGGAAATAGGTAGAGAACTTGAAATACAATTTGTAGTAATTTCTTTTCAACAGCTCAAATGCAAACCTATAAAAAGAAAAATTTTCTTGACAAATTAAAGCTTAGTCTGCTCTCCTGAAGATATATGATTTAACTGCTAAAGGATTTTTTTCCTAAGTAATATCTGCACTGTAAAAAAGATGTCTTATGACTTTTAATCTACAGTCTATCTGTGCTTCTGTTCTTCATGAGTTATACAACTTACTCCATTGGTTCTTTGAGTCATGCTGTCATAAATTCATAAATGCCCACATAACTGTTGATGTTTTTAATTTAGTACGAAATAACATACAACAGAATACCATGCAGTTGATTCACATTTTATAGTGGATGTCAACAATTTTTTGTGAGAGATCCACCTAGTGTTTGTTTGCTTTTAAGTATATATTATATATGTATTTCCATTTGATGTATTTGTCGTTAATCCATTTTAAATATTACATATGAATATCTGCCTGAAGTTGTATAGTTATGTATATTCTGTTTTTTCAAGGAAAACTAGGAGAGTTAGAAGCAGGAATGATTGGGGAAAATGATATGGCTTCTACAGTTGGATCAATCTTGGCATTAATATCAGAGAGGCTGAAACATATGCTGGCATTCATTAGGTTCAGGGTTCCTGTATGTTGCACATTTCAGCTATAGCCTTTTTATGCCTTTTACACTAGCTAAAGCACAATGAGGTTGATACAATTTTTTTTTTGTCACAGATCATGGAGAAGAGATTTCTTGGTGATTAATTTAACCTCTTTTCAATTTTTTTTAAGCAGAGATCAGTTAAATAAAACACTTTACAGAATCACAGAATTATTGAGGTTGGAAGGAACCTCTGGAGACTGTCCAACCCCTTGGTCAAAGCAGAGTCACCTAAAGCACTATGTCTAATTGGGTCTTGAATATCCATAAGGATAGGACTCTGCAACCATCTCGGGCAACCTGTGCCGTTGGTTGACCACCCTCGAAGGAAAAAAAATTACTATGTTTAAAAGAGATATCTTGAATTTAATTTATTCCCATTGCCTCTTATCCTTCCACTCTAAGCCTTCTCTTTGCCAGGCTCCATATTTTTTCTTGTACAAAAGATGCCCTAGTCCTTTAATTCCCTTTGTGACGTTTTGCTGGACTTGCTTGAGCAAGCCGATATCTCTCTTGTACTGGAAAACCTCGAACTGGGTTTAGCATTTAGGATGGCTCACCAGTGCTGAGTAGAAGGGAAGGCTCACCTCCCTTGCTCTGCTGGCGATGCTCTTCCTAATACAGCACAAGTTGCTGTGGGCCTTCTTTGCTGTGGAAACACTGTTGGCTCACAGCCAGCGTGTTGTTTCTCAGATCCTTTTCTACCAATGTGCATAGGATTATTCCTGCAAAGTATCACAGTATCACAGTATGACAAGGTTGGAAAGGACCTCTGAGATCATCAAGTCCAACCTATAACCCAACACTAACACCAACCATCATCTAGACCATGGCACTCAGTGCCACATCCAATCTCCCCTTAAACACCTCCAGGGTCAGCGACTCCACCACCTCCCTGGGCAATGCATTCCAATGGCCAATCACCCTTTCAGTAAAGAACTTCTTCCTCACATCAAGCCTAAACTTTCCCTGACGTAGCTTGAGTCCATGCCCTCTAGTTCTGTCACTGGTCACCTGAGAGAAGAGACCAACCCCTGACCGACTACAACCTCCTTTCAGGTAGCTGTAGAGAGCAATGAGGTCTCCCCTGAGCCTCCTCTTCTTTAGACTAAACAGCCCCAACTCGCTCAGTCGCTCCTCATAGGGCTTATGCTCCAGCCCCTTTACCATCTTCGTTGCCCTCCTCTGAACACATTCCAGTATCCTGACATCTTTCCCAAACTGGGGGGCCCAGAACTGTACACAGTATTCCAGATGAGGTCTGACTAGTGCCGAGTACAGGGGGACGATAACTTCTCTGGTTCTGCTCACCACACTATTCCTGACTTCGCATTTCCCTTTGTTGAATTTCATGAGGTTACTGATTTCTCAGCCAGTCAAGGTCCCTCTGAATGGAAACACAACTCTCTGGTATATCAACAGCTTCTCTTAGTTTTGCATTATTTGTGAACTTGCTGAATGTGCACTCTCTCCCACCTTTCAAGCTTTTGATTTGTTGTTAAACAGTATTGGCTCTCGTATTGACATCTGGGGTGTGTCTTTGATGACTGGCCTCCAGCTGGATTTGGTCTGTGAGCCCAGCAGTTCAGGCAGATTTCAGTTCACCTCACTCTCCATATATCTATTTTGTGTTTCATCAGTTTGTCAGGGAGGAGACAATGGAAGACGTTGACAGAAGCTCTATTAAAGATAAGCAAGGTTCAGTGTGTCATTGTCCATTGGGTCAACCTTCTCATCGTGAAAGGCTATCAGATTGGGTCAAGTACAATTTCCCATTCATACATCCATGTTCAGTACTCCCAAACACCTTCCTGTCCTTCTTGTGTTTTCGCCGTTCCCTTCCCAGGGATTGACGTGAGGCTGTGGCTGGCCAGCATTTTCCTGGATACTTCTTCTTGCCCTTTTAAAAACCAGGGGCAATGTTTATGTTCTTCCATCGTCAGAATTTCCTCTTCCCCACCCCCTATCATTGTGATCTTTCAGGAACTTTCCGTGACTGAGTGGTCTCACAATGACATCAGCCAGCTCCCTTGGTACCTGTGAGAGCATCTTATTATCATCCATGTGCGGGAGACGGGCTTGTGGAAAGTGTCAGACGACTCAATATGAGCTAGCTGAAGCAGACATTTATTGCCTTCTTTACAGTGAATATATATGCTTTTACGGTACCATTTGTCACATCATCATTGGTCAGTGAGGGCTGTTAGTGCGCTGTTACCTGATACCCTGCAGCCCCCCTTCTCCTGCAGCTAAAACCTCCTGTTTTACATTCTCTTTCTTATCTATCAGCTAACATTCCACTTTCTCATAACATGCCAAGGTCACTGTATGTAGGCAGGGTTGTGCATACAGGCCTCAAGGATCACAAAATGCCCTGATTCTTCTAAAATACTTTCTACACCCATGGATCTGTGTGTGTCAATTTGTTTATATGTTTCCTAACCTGATCCTCCTCACTTAAGGTAAAATCTACGTTGCTCCAGGCTTTCCCACTGGCCTCAATGATCTGTGATTGCTGATGAATAGTTTTATCAGTAAAAAGTGAGATGAAGAAGGTTTCATGTGTTTACCTTCCTAATATCCTTTGTGACACATCTCCATTAGCATTCAGCAGCAGGCCACCATTTTTTCATAGTCTTCCTCATGCTGCAGATAACATCAGTAGGAACATATCCTGTTCCCTGTCATGTTGTGTGAGCTGTCCTACCCATGTCTTTGTGATCCCACTGAGGTTGTAATTCTCCAGCTGCATGCGGACCTCTTTAATTCCTCCTGTTCCCTATGCTGTGTGCATTAGTGTACAGGCTGTTTGGAGAAGTACTAAAGTACACTCATTTCCTAGAAAAGGTAGGATAGCTTTCCCCATATGTCTGCCTGGTAGGCATTTCCCTATGTATGTGGACATAGCTGGGGTGGGTCCTCTGCAGCCCTTTTTTTTTTTTTTTGCTTACAAATTTCCTCCTATTCACATTGCCTCATACTCTTTTCTTGCCAACCTGGTCCTTCACTCCCTTGCTTAATTGCTTGTCATCTTATCCTGTCCCTTTTATTCCTAGTTTGAAACTGTCGTTAGTGGATTGGCTAGTCTGTTGGCAAAAAATATTTTGCCCACACAAACTGCACAAACAATTGTTGACTTGTGAGCTCTTTCCAGTCCTCCTCAATGCCTTCTGCCTTTCTGGAAGAATTCAGAAGAAAATTCCCTGAGATCCCACACCCTTGACACCTCTCCACATCCCCCCATCATACCCCACAACAGTAGTAAATGTTTGTTGCTTTCCTGATGCCCCTGGCATCATCATTGATGCCTGTGTGGAAGAGCAGCAGAGGCTAACAAGTCTGCAGCAGCCTTTCCATATGTTTTGGCTTTTTTGTTGTTGTTGTTTATTAAGCTTTTTTTTATTCTAGAATTATGTTCTGTCAATGTCATACCTGTTAGCTGCCTACAAAAAGTTTTTTTGTGTTAGTGTGACTGATAGAGGGAAAGTCATGTATGGTTTTTCTGTGCTCAGGGAGATCAAGGATTAATTTTTAATTAATCTCAAATCAGTCTGAGAGTCTGTAGAAAGATAAATGGGACGTAGTAGCTGGTATAGGATTTAATAAAGGTTATTTAAGACTACCTTTCAAGTCCAAAAGTTTTGGTTTAGGTTATACCATTTGGAAGATACATAACTGGTTTCACATGTGTCTTGTTTCTGTTCTAGGAAATGAATCCAGGAAGTAGTGTGAAAGGCCGTGTGAAGCTCTATCATAACAGAAATTTGCTAAGAGATTGCTTTACCTGTAAGTTCTTCTTTTCTGTAGTTAAATGTTAGATTATATTCATATTGCTGGTAAAAAAATGGTTTATTTTGGCTTACAGCTTAAAACTCTACCAAGTGCCTTATGTTTAATGCTTGCTGTTATTAACTTGCTATATTTTAGTGAAGAGCAAACAAACATGTTTCCTGTTCTATTAAGGTTGTGAATCTAATGAGCAAGATTTTCATGTTGTGTCATTACGTGTTATCATATACATACACTGTGATGCATGCTGAGCTACAATAGCTTATTTTTCAGAAATTCTTTAAAAAGTGAATGAAAGGTAGAAAACATCCAACCTTGCATCAAAGTATGAAACTTTTCCACTGAAAAATTCTTTAGCAAAGATTGCCTGTGCAAGTGCCTGCTGTGACTCAGACTTGTTCTGGATTGGTCATCTTTTTCCAGTGTTACTGGCAATCATAGTGCCCTTTATATTTGAGCCACCTGTGGCAAAGAATTTTCTCTGAGCTATAGTGAAATAATTTAATTTTACGTACATCGCGTAATAAACCCCACTTAGGAATTTAAACTTTTGTTTTCATCTTGAGTCTAATTTTTTACATCAAAATACCAGCAAGTGGGAGAAGTGAACTTGTCCTCCTAGCAATACTGCAAGAAAAATATTAGAAGATCCATTTTACACAAAAAAGCAAAAGCATTAGACTTACTGTTGACTTTGGCAGTTTAACATAGCTGGTGGCTGAGCTGAGAATAGAACTCAGTTGTTTTTAGTCCCAATTAAAGTTATAATTTGAAAGTAAACTATAAGATGGGGAAGGGAAAAGCTGCCTACCTAGGTATCAAATAAAAATATACCTAAAAATTACATCTTGAGGGAGATCAGGAGTTTACAAGCTAGAATTTAGCCAGTATATTATTTTTCTCCCTTTTATATTTAATTATCTTAATTTAACTAAACATCATCTAGTTGGCAAGTTCCTGAAAGCTATAAGGGGGAAGATATTAACAAAAATTGTTTCAAAATGGATAGTAGCTGTTTAATCCTTTAAAAACAACTACTTTAGAATTTTTTCCTTATCTAGTTTTTTTTTAAAGTAGCAGCAACTCATATATCGGGACAGCACAGGTAATTAAGTTTGGCTTAACTTTCAAGCAAATTAAAACTTGCAAATTCTCATCTTCCACACTTCAATCTCTTTATGAAGTGTTGAGAAATGTTCTACTATTTATTTCTAATTTTTATCAAAACCCCCTTTGTCTTAGTGTTTCTTTAATCCTCTGATATAACTTGAGAGATGTTGAAACAACCATAAATTAAGTGCAAATGCAAGAAAGTCTGTTGGACATTAGAATCTTAGTTCTGCACTTCATTTGGTAAATTAAAAACTGAACATTACTGTCTTCATTCTGTTATTATTCTTACAGTACTGGCAAAACTTCAGCAATTGCCCTGTGTTATTTTAAATATACTATTATGACTCAAATGATGAAGTGTTTCCATTAGATCTATCAAAGAATCTAGAGGGGATAATTCAGGATATTTCAAGGAGATTTTTATGATTAGTCAAGGAAGAGAGAAGAGAAACTGTTGCTCTGATAATGCTGCCTTAATGACTGAATTTGTCAGATTTTCAGTCTTATTCGGTAGGCTTAATTGCTTAGCAGTAGTCAGACAAGTGCATTTCCAGTTTTGTAACAGTAGCCTTAAAAAATCAAACAAACTGAAAAGAAGTAAGATTGAGTTAGAATTGGCTAATTTATTTCGACTTTGTCGTCTCTTTCAATTGCTCTGTTCATCTCTTCATATTTCTCTGAGAAATGCAAGTTTTTTATGGGTATGTGTGTGTATATGTGTGTGTGTGTATCAGTTGTAGGTATTTATATTCTCTTGAAGATGCAAGAACATTTGGGGCACATCCAGGGAACTACAGGCCTGTCAGTCTGATCTTGGTACTGGGAAAAGTCATGGAGCAGATCATCTTGAGTGCTATCACACAGCACATGCAGGGCAACCAGGTGATCAGGCCCAGTAAACGTGGGTTTATGAAAGGCAGATCCTGCCATACCAACCTCATCTCCTATGATAGGCTGGATTGATGAGCTGAGACCAATAAGATGAGGTTTAACAAGGCCAAGTGCCAGGTCCTGCACCTGAGACACAACCCCATGCAGCGTTACAGGGAAGGATGGCTGGAGTGCTGCCTGGCAGAGAAGGACCTGGGGTGTTGATTGACAACCAGCTGAACATGAGCCAGCAGTGTGCCCAGGTGGCCAAGAGGGCCAATGGCATCTTGGCCTGCATCAGAAACAACATGGCCAGCAGGACCAGGGAGGTGATTGTGCCCTTGTACTCCTCACTGGTGAGGCCACACCTCGAGTATTGTGTTCAGTTTTGGGCCCCTTGGTACAAGAAGGACATTGAGGGGCTGGAGCGTGTCCAGAGAAGGACAACGAAGCTGGTGAAGGGGCTGGAGAACAAGTCTTATAAGGAGCAGCTGAGGGAACTGTGATTGTTTAGCTTGGAGAAGAGGAGGCTGAGAGGAGATCTCGTCACTGTCTGAAAGGAGGTTGTAGCAAGGTGGGTGTTGGTCTCTTCTTGTAAGTGACAGGATGAGAGGAAATGGTCACAAATTGCACCAGGGGAGATTCAGACTAGACATTAGGAAAAATTTCTTCACCAAAACAGTGGTCAGGCACTGGCACAGCTGCCCAGGGAGGTGGTTGATTCACCATCCCTGGAAGTGTTTAAAAGATGGACAGACGAGTTTCCTGGGGTTATGGTTTAGTAGTGGACATCGGTTGGACTTGATGATCGCAAAGGTCTTTTCCAACGAGGAGACTCTATGATTCTATGAAAAGTACAGACTTAAGTTAGAAAAATCTTAGATGAGAATATGGAGAAAAGTCTTTGACAGGATGCAAAAGTTGAGAGCTGCATCATGTATTGAGGACTATGATGTACATTTGTAGGCTCCTAGACAACAAATTTATGTTATTTGAAGTCCTTCAGATATGCTGATTTCCATCCGATTTTGTAGGGTGACTGCATCTGAGGACAAAATAGCAGAAAATATGGTAGTTTTTTCTGATCTAAAATGTTGTCTATTACTGTATAATTTTTGGTTAGAAAACTGGCATGGAGGCATATTTTCTTCCCTTGACCTAAGAACTGATCCCGTATCTGCTCCTCTGAACTACTAGTGAAACTCTTTAGCGTATGATATGAGCAAATGTTCACATATCTGTGATACTAATGGAGTAGGGGCATTAATAAATTATATCAAAGGTACCATAGTTCTAAACTTCATTGCCATAATTTTTCTTGCTATACAAAGCATTCTGCTCTAAGCATAACTTCAGTTTTACAAAAACATTGAAGATAATTGTGCACTTGATGTAAAAGTCCTTCATGGGATATGACACATCAGAAGTAGCAGGTTGCATTGAAGCCCAGGAACTTGAGAATTACAGTGGGCTAGAAACCTGCCTTAAACAGATTCTTGTGGGCTAAGAAAATGTCTTGTTCTGTAAGAAGTACAAGCTTCAGGTTTTTTTTTTTCCCAAACGTGCTCCAAGTTACTCCAGAAAGATAATGGTCTGTCACTGGTCCTTACCACTAGTGGTCATTTATACATCTTTTAATCTGCACTTGAGGTGCTTTGATGTTTGATGCCCTGGCAGTAGTGTGCAAAGGCTCCACTCCATCACTTTGCCAATAAACTGACTCTGTACTCTTTTCTGCATCTTGATCATGTGCAGTGCCATTATAGAGGAGGATGTACTTTTGCCTCTAATATTATTTTTATTGAAGTTCTGTCAGGACCTTAATTTCTTGTTTATTTGTGCAGTTTGACAATAAGCATTTGAAAACGCTAAGGATATTGTTGACAATTTCTGCAGGCAATTCTTATGAGATAATCTGAGCAGGAAGAAGCTCGTAAGGACTGATTATAGAAATACATAATAGCATTTTTTTTCAGATTGACATAAGTTGATACAGATTTCTTTTAAGTATGTTTTCGTTAACTCTGCCTACTTTGGTAGCATGCTTCAGAGAGATATTGAGAAGAGGAAGAGAAAAGTTTCTAGAAGCTGTTTGTTGATATAATAATAAAAGAAATAATGAAGTAGTTTTTGTTTGGATTAACTTCTGACTGCTACTATATGCAGGCCAGAAGGAATAACATGCCTTATTTAACCAATTAAATCTTGGAGAACTGTAGACAAGAAATTCTGGTTCTGTTTTCTTTGAAATTTGCTTTTGAATTGGTTGTCAATAGTCAATGAAGCTATGGCAGCACTCAGTATTTTCACAGATGACTGGATTGGCTTATTTAATGTCCTCCTATACACCTCTGTATTTAGTGCTTCATCAAGTCACTTCTTGTTAAGGAAGTGGGGGCCAGTATCACACAGACATGTCTGAAAGCAGCATATATGCAGCTTCCTACTGAAGGCTACAATTGATTTTATAATTGACATATTCAGCCATCATATTGGTATAAACAGAAAAGACAGCATGGGGAAGAAAAAGATTATAAATGTTATTATTGTTGTTATTATATATTCTGAGCAAAGGTCTCTAAAAGAGAGAGAAATCTAATATTTTTTAATGATGAAATATTTGTCTCAAGTCTTTTTGCTAGAAATAATTCCGTGCTGTTAATTGTGATGTTGATTAAAGTATTTCTATTACACATTTAATTTATCTGGTAATATTCAAAATAATTCGATCAGTATTGTAAAACTGGGTGTTGTGATACACAGACAAGTAAACATATGAGTTATTGAGATTTGTGACAATTGCTTCAATATGATCAGTTTTGTAATTATTACATTTTTCTTGCAAAGGGAGTTTGAATCTGTTATTTCTATTAATGTTAACTGGTGAAAAGAAAAGAAAACAGAAATCTTTTTCTACCTCTTTTTCACCACAACTGGATTGTTCTGTGTTCAGCTAATCACCATCAAAATAATATTTCTGTCCTGGTCTTATAAAAGATCAAAACTTTAGGTTTCTTAATATGTTCTTTGTAAAATAAATAGTGGTACGAAGTCTACTTGTATATATTTATAGAAGCACAACATTTTGTAAATATGATAGCCATTCATTTTGACAGAAGTTTAAGAGCACAAATGTTCTGTTTACAGAGATGAAGTGGTAAATTATTCCTCTTTGTGAAAGGCATATTTGCTGATGCTCAACATGAAGAGTGCTTAATTTTCTCTGAATATTTCCTTTACTGAATGTCTGAAGCACTTAGCTTTTTCCCACTCTTCTTCTCATACCATCTGAAAAAAAGTTTTGAAATACCTTCTTTTGATTCCACTGAGAATATAGGGTTGGGTCACTTATTTGGAGATACTGATGAGAGACCAATGCTAGTATTGCAAAAGGTGAAATTAACCCAGTTGAAAAACAAAACACATAGTACCAAAATCAGTAGCAAGAATTTAAATGATATATCGGTATTAATTGGTGAAGAGTAGCACAGATATTTTGTAGTAGAAGATCCTGAGACCCTAGATCAGATTAATTTCCTTGGCTTGTGTTGCACAGTTCCAATTAAAGTTTCAGTGATCACTAGAGATGGATCTTCCTCTGCTCTCCCCATGTCTTTTGTCTCTCTGGACTAAACTCAGTCTTGAACTTTAATCTCATATGTTACCTGGTGCATGTTTTCATGTTGGCTTCTGTGAATATATTCGGGGGAATAGAAGCTTTAATTGTAGCATTTTTGCATACTATGAGCATTTTCCTGATCACAAGCTAGAAAATAGCTGTCTGGCAGAGTGAAAATCTTTCATTGCATACTTACTTCGTTATTTTAGTAGATTTTTTTTAAAAATAAAGGATATACTGAGGAATATAAATTGATTAGTCTGAAGTGATGACACTAAGGAATACAACAGCTGGCCTTGGTGTTGCTTGTTAATTTACTTTGCTGAGGTATAATTTCATGCCTTGTTAAAATCAGGTGGACATAACTATGATTTGCTGAAAGTGAAAGCAGGGCATAAACTGTGTGAAACTTCTGTGTTTGAAAATATATGATACAAAATTTCCACTAGTAGTACTGAAAGCAGTGGTCAGGAAAAAATGTCCTGTAGGTTAAATGTGATGACAGAGCAGAGGGTATTAATCCAACTAAACTGAAATATTTTATCCTTTGTTGTCAGTATGCAGTCAACATTTTGCTTTAGTTGTAGACTTTCTAAATCTCAGGTAGTATCAAAATGCACGTGTAAATATCAGTAAACATGTGCACAGCTTTCACAAGCCACCAGCCATGGCTTCATTAGCTGCTGAACATAAGGAAAACTGGTGAATTGTGTGAGCTGCCTTGGAAATTAAGCGGTTTTATAGCTCATCGTAGGGTCATAGAATCATAGAATAGTTCATATCGGAAGGGACCTTTAAAGGTCATGTAGTCCAGCCTCCCCTGCAGTGAGCAGGGAGATCTTCAACAAGATCAGATTGCTCAGGGCCCCATCCAGTCTGACCTTCACAGAATCATAGAATCATTTAGGTTGGAAAAGACCATCAAGATCATCAAGTCCAACCCTTATCCAGCACTGCCAAGTCCACCGCTAAACCATGTCCATGAGTGCCACATCTACATGCCTTTTAAGTATATCCATGGATGGTGACTCATCTGCTTCCCTGGGCAGCCTGTTCAATGCTTTGCAACCCTTTTGGTGAAGAAATTTTTCCTAGTATCTTACCTAAGCCTCCCCAGGCGCAACTTGAGGCCATTTCCTTTCATTCTGTTGCTTGTTACTTGGGTAAAGAGTCTGACACCCATCTTGCTATAAGTTCCTTTCAGGTAGTTGTAGAGATTGATAAGGTGACCTCTCAGCTTTCTTTTCTCCAGGCTAAACAACTCCATTTCCCTCAGCTACTCCTCATAAGGCTTGTTCTCCAGCCCCTTCACCAGCTTTGTTTCCTTTCTGTGGTCTCACTCCAGCACCTCAATGTCCGTCTTGTACTGAGTGGCCCAAAACTGAACAGAGTATTCAAGGTGTAGCCTCACCAGTGCTGAGTACAGGGGAATGATAATGTCCCTAGTCCTGCTGGCCACACTATTTCTGATACAATCCAGGATGCTGTTGGCCTTCTTGGTCAACAGGGTAATTCTACCTTGAATCATGGAATAAGCAAATTTGAAAAAATGCCGTTGAAGAAAAGTGAAATAAAAGACACACAAATAAAAGAAATGATTTCAAGGAATTTTCAGGAGCTGAACATAAAGAACTCTTATTTTCTCCAGTGGGAGAGAAAGGAAGAAGAGGTACAAATGGTAAAGACTTCTGACTAATAGTGTTCATTTTTTATTTTTGATTGGTCTAATGTTTTTCAAATTCAATTGAAGACAACTTCTTGGTTTATTTTCAATGTTGTGAAGATTAACACTAATTAATTCTACATTTTTTTTTTATCATTAAGTTTCTGGTTAATTATGTGTGGGTTTGCACAATGTGTGGGTAGGAATTATAAATGCTTTGATTTCCTCATTTATCATGGCATGGTTATAGTATATGCTTCCAAATTATGCAACAAGATTTAGCTTCACAGCCTCCTTCAGACTGAGGTTGGATCTTTCTCTCTTAAAGGGGACTATCTTGACTATGCTACCGAAGTAGCTGGGAAGGGAAAAAATGAGTGTAGTTATATAGCTTGTCACTTATACTTCTCTTGCTTATTACACTCAGATATTACTCCACAATTAGTCCATTGGCATTAAAGCGTACCTGGGATCAAGAATCAGAGAAAATTGTTTCTGCTGAGTCTGTTTGCAAACAGTTGGTTGTCCTGCAAACAAGGTTAATACAATTTAAAGCCAGAGTCATAATGATCTTAGAAAAAGTGCAAAGAGAATTCTCTTTAGCTTAATTCACACCACTAGACAGGTACAGCATTTTCAGATGAGATATGGTATTGTTATGATGTACATCTACATCTCATAATACGTGGCTTCAGGAAAAATTCTTGTGTTTCAGCTTCTGCATGGTATGGAGGCATTTCATTGTTACAGAGGCACAAGATGTGCAGTAGGACCTCCAGGATGCCCACACAAAGACATTCACCTCTGTGCAGTTGTGTGAGGAGCTTGATTTGACCCATTGAAAGCAGAACACTCCTGAGAAACCTTATATTGATCAAGAAGCAATTTAGAATTTATTTCTTCATGTTGCCTAGAAGTTGATGTGTCACTAAGCATTGTGTTTCCCTCCTCTAAAGGGAGGTGTAAAGGGCTTTCTGCAGCATTGTTCTTGCCATAGTCTACTCATACAGTCAGGGGGGATTGTAATGACTGTGGCTCTTTGTTACTTTTACAAAGCTAGAGATGATCAGTATTTATTAATAAAATTGATCAAAGAAGCACTGAGTTGTGGCTTGATTTATGTGAGAACGGTCTAAGGATTCTCCACTTCTGCTGCCACCTCTGTTTTTCCTGGAAAAAATGTATGAGTTCTTGGCTCTAAGAAGGTGAACGGCTCTAAGAAGGTGAATTCATAATTCTATAATTATTTTGACTGCAATTTATTGTTGTAATCTATTTCAGGTAAGTCTACAGTGCATGAATCATAAAAAATTACTAGCTAGGAAACAGAGTTATAAAGTCAAGAGGTGCTTTTGCTCTACAAATAACTAGTTCTCAATCAATATTAGGTCTATGTATCTGTAAGGTTTATATTTTTGTTTGTTTCGGTTTGTTTTTTTTCTAAATCATGTGTGCATTGTAAGAGCGTTGCCTTTCAGCTATGCAGTAATCTCTGTTAGGTTGTCTGTATTTTTACATTTTGTGTGACTTCTGTACTCCTCAGGCTTTAATATATGCTTTTTATACAGCTCTTGCTTTGTGAATAGTTTCAAAGTGACCATGACTATAAGCAGAAGGCTTATTTAAGCAGAAAATAAACTAAAGAAGAATGTCATAAATGATTGTCAAACTGACAGAAGGACAGTGGGAATATTGGTATGTTTCCTGTGTATGTTTCTATTTTTGTGATCAATCACAGTAAGAAGTCAATAATCTAAAAGTAAGTAAGCAAACAAAACTTGTCTGTGTTGCTCTCTGCAGCTTTCTGTTAACTAGGAGCTAGTACATATTAGCAGCTTGTGGATTTTTTGGCTTGACTACCCTGGCAGTGTGCATAGTATATGTTATAAAGTGCTGCATTGAAGATCTTGAGACAACAAGGTTTTGTGCATCGTTGCCACCTCCCATTTCTAGCACTGTATAGCTGTTTAAGGTGCAATCCTTGTACCTTCCCAAGTTCAAACATCTTGTAATTGATGGTAAAATTGGAAAAATATTGCTGATAGGTGGTATTTGTGTGTTTAAATAGCTAAAATAAATAGTTATAACTATAAACTATAGTTTAAATTAGGATAAAATTTCTGGCAGATACAGCCTGCTTGTCTTCTAGCTGAGCATGCGCCTGAACTATAGCCACACGCTTTCCTGCTTCCATGTGAGGGTTCCCTGGCACGGCATATAGGATGTATGTAGGTAAGAGAGGAATGGTGGGTCTCATGAAGGGGCCCCTGGGGACCATTACAAAGTCCTGTAGTTATATACCTTCAACCCTCACCTGGGATGCTTAGTGTCCTGAGAGCTAACTCTAGCAACTTTTAGAATGAACGCTGAAAATTGAAGCTAGAGTGGCATGAATCCTTACCTGTCTGTCTGTTGTATAGCAACCTAAAGATCTGCTTTCATTGCAACTTATACAAGATCATGTAGACTACCTTCACAAACCATGGAGAGAAACACACTTACATATGGAGAGGGACTCTTTATCAGAGAGTGTAGTGATAGGATGAGGGGGAATGGTTTTAAGCTGAAAGAAGGTAGATTTGAATTAGATATTAGAAAGAAATTTTTTACTGTGAGGGTGGTGAGGCACTGGAACAGGTTGTCCAGAGAAGCTGTGGATGCCCCATCCCTAGAGGTGTTCAAGGCCAGGTGGATGAGGCTTTGAGCAACTTGGTCTAGTGGATGGTGTCTCTGCCCATGGAACTAGAGGATCTTTAAGGACGCTTCCAACCCAAACTGTTCTTTGATTCTATGATTCATTCTATGATATACACAGTTTCAAATAGTTAAGGTTTAGAAGTAGTACGGTCTACTTGCAGGTGGTACCTTCTGTCCAGATTAACTGGACTCAAGGATTAGACAGATGACACAAATATGTATGAATTTTGGAATGTACCCTTCCTCGAATGTTTTGCAGCATTCATTCAAGAATTCCTGCTGAAGTGAAAACTTCAGTTGATAAACTCTCTTGTGTAAAATGTCCAGAAAGATAATTCCTGAGGCTAATACACCATTGACTAAGCGAGACTTAGTAAGACTAGGCTTCTAATTTGCTGGATATGACATGCATATAAAGAAATATTCTTTTCCCATTGGAGGAATACCTACTGTCTAAATATAGAAAAAACACATGGGTTGAAAATAAGATTTTACAGTTATAGCATTTTCTTTAAACATAGCTTATTTCCTCCATCTTTTATGCCTTGTGCTGTGGATGAAAGAATGTTTCTTATAAAGCAGCTTACAAGGAAAGTTGTAATGAAACATTAGTTCACTGGAAAAAAAAAGTAGTGAATATTGGCTAAATGAAATCTCAATCATAACTGCACAGACAGCATGTGGAGGCAGACACTCATACGTGCGTCATACTCATAGTCAGCTCATGAGTTGACAAAGCTGAAGTGTGTAATTCAAAGGGTGGCCTTTCTTAGCTTTTTGTTACTCATGTACCACCAGGGAATCGTACTCAGGGGACAGTGGGGAATTTCAACACTTTTCTAAAGCAAACAGTTCCAAAAATTGCAGCTGTAGGGTGCTTGATCTAAAACCAGATTTGTACTTGATGTTAATTGGATTCAGGAGTGGACTTCACAGCATGCAGAAGAAAGGGGAACTTTGTCTTGCGTCAGGAATGGAATGAAACTCTTGACCCAGTGCCACTGATAGCTGTGGCTTAGTTGACACAATCTCGTATCTTTTTTTAGCTAGCAGGGCAGGACAGCCACATCTCAGCGTTGAGAAAGGTATTTCATTCTTAGCCGGATAACAGGACAGAGCAAAGCTGCTTCTTTCATTGCTTTGTGTTCTGTAGACAGCTTTTTAATTTTTCTGGTAAATGATTATTACTGTATTGGTTTTGTAGTTCTTAATCTCAGTTGTGTCACTATCAGTGAGAAGTCATATAGCGAAGGGTCATTTTTTAACTTAATTTTCTATCTGAAGTGAAAGTTTCAATGGGATAAGAGAGCTATGGTTTTCAGTTAATTTGGTTTATGTTTACTGCTTATGCTGGAAAAAGCAAGTAGGATGAGTTTTAGGTGATAAAATACCTTTTACAGGCAGCTGAGTAATATTAGAGGAGGTGAGCAGGAAGAAATTCTACAATCTGTTTATGTGATAGAATGTAATTTAAAGGTAGATCATCCTTAAAGAACCAAATCTAGGTGTTCATCAGTAGATTATGTTAGAAAAGGTGGTAATCCGAACAGATGTACTTCATTAGTTTCTGTGAATATTTAAAGATGCAGGCTTTTTTCAAGGTGCTTTGAGATTCATCCTCCTGTGAAACGTGGAATGTTATGTATGCATCCTTTCCTGAAGGAATTTAGTAATATTTCCCCCAAATATTTTGGCTAAAATTTAGATTTTGCTAACTTTAGCAAATATTCAATTTCCATTTCAAAAATATTTGAATACTGGTTCTTTGCTGTCGTGAAACACATTTGTTACATAATGTGTCTTTGTTATGGTAGATCAAAATTTCACTGAATTCTGTTTGAATAAAACCAAGGACAAATCAAGAAAATCTTTTAAAGATATTCAGTGTAGATTAAATCCGTCAGTAAGTGAAAAGGATACAATTTTCAAATACATTCATAGTAGATTTTCCAAGGAATTTGGTGCCAAATCTTCTGTGAAATATAACAGGCAATTTTAACTTATTTAGACTCTTCAGGAAATGCAAAGTATAGTCCCAGTTTTAGGCACTATCTAAGTAGTACCCAAAGTGGAAGATCTTTAGGTGCAGAATTCAGAAATACCTTCCCAGGAAAGGGCAGATTTTATTGTTTGTGAGTTCCTTTTTTTAATTTGCAGCTAGCATTTGTTTCTAATGTGCCTATTAAATTGAGACAGTATAGTCTAATAGTGATATTCTCCAAAGCCTTTGTTAATTTTCCCCAGTCCTTTCCATTTTTGTCATTTTTTCAGCTGCTTTATAACTTTTTTTTCTTTGTTTTATTCGCTGTTTAGAAATATTTACTTCCAAGTACCCCTAGGATTTCCCTATGCAGTGTCAAATGGTTTTCCACTAGTATATTCAACATTTTTAAAACATTACCAGTGCAATTCCTAGTTACTATTTTTGTGCATTGAAGAAACTGTTTTTCTGCACACGTTACCTGGATTTCATGTAATGTGGTCTGATACCTGCATGTATTGTTTGCTTTCGGCAGATGCTTCTTCCTTCTACTTCTGTTTTTACCATACTGAGTACCTTAATGATAATGAAGATATATTCCCTGCTTACAGTATTTACTACTAGAAAATGCCTGTAAGCTTATGCTGTAAGTGGTCTTGAAATGTGCAGCTTTTCATAGTTTCCTACTGAAAAAAAGGTTTCTTAAGACAGGAAAAATGTTAGAATTCCAATAGAAATGACAGTTTCCTGTGACATCATTTTCAATCCATGTATTCACCCAGTGGCTGCATGCTTTTAAGGGTGGACCTTTGCTGTGTAAGAAGCATGTGATGCTTATGCTAAGGCTGTGATGCTTATGCTAAGGCTCGTGTCTTCAATAGTAGCTTTTAAAATTCAGAAGTGGATAGATGGGAGTGATTTCAGGTCTCGGAGGTGTTACACCGTAATCCTAACTTTAGGAGCAGGGTTATCCGTGTTGCTCAGAGACAGAGAAAAAGACTTGCGATCTCAACTAGCATGCACAGGCGATTAACCTACTTGCAGGCCTACAATAAAATAAGCTAATACACTCTGATTAGCTTGTGGAGATGCAATAAGCCTCATAAATGTCCAGTTTCCAAGCTACTGTTTAGCCCTGATACTATGATGATGAGAATCACATGTCATTGGAAAGCAATCTTAATTTCATAAAGCTGAGCTTTATAAAGTTGGGTTTTCTTTTGCAGAGTATAAATGGTGTGTGAACTGGTGCTAGCGTTTGAAGTCTCTTTTATACTACATTTCAAAGAACTATGAAATTCAGGCTTCTGTTTATCTATATGTGTATTACATATGTTCTGTATGTGTTGTCTTCTTCTTACGCTGACTTCTGAGCAGAGGATGAATTTTACCCTGTAGTGAATGCACATGAAGAAAACAATTGTAAGAGTTGTGTCTTCTGACCTACTGATTATATACTGATCAGAGGCTTTAAAGGATTTTATAAATGTATTTTACATTCCCAGAGAATCTCAGAACTGTTGTACTGTAAAAATGTAAGTGACAATTTCTAATGTGGTAAGATATTCGACAATGTAAGAGAAACTTTTTATGAGTATGTGATGTGGAGAAACTGGTTAGATTTATGGCACCAGGTGATGGGTAGTAAATCTAGTTTCAATCCTGAGAATGAATTCATTAGCTGTTGTAAGCGGGAAATTACCCTTCGTTAATTTAGACTCTTGATAGCCTCTTCTGACTCTGTTAAAGAACGCAATTTTTCGGTGAGAAATACATATTTGTACCAGAAAATATTCTTGAGAAGGATGACTTCAGAAAGTGTACTGGAGAACAACTGTATGTTTTTCCTGATTGTTTTTGTTTGATATGGGCAAATAATAAAAATCTGCTATAAACAAATTTAAAATAGCTGTGCAGAGAAGCTTGGCACTCTGAAGTGCTTAGTGGAACTTAAAGGAACTGTTACTAGAATTGAGTCAGCTTAGGTTGGATTTTTCTTCCAGTGTTTAAGTGTTGGTGTGATTATAAAGTGCTTTTTGTAGTATCATCACATTGCACATGAGTTCACTATAAAACTTATTCCTTATGTAGTATTGAAGAGAATTCAGTTTTTTATTGAAGCTTGAAAGAACAGATAAAGGTAATAGCACATTATGTTTAATCTTATCTTCCAAAGCAAAGCATCCAGGCAGAGGTAAGATGAAAGTATAATCAGATTAATCTTGCACTGTTTAGAAATGGGTACCACAAAGAAATACATGACTGAAATCTGCAGCAGGGTTGTGTTAGCTGGGCATGAATATTAAAGGTACATAATGTGCAGTAATACATAGAGAGAGTAGCAATGATTTGCCTGTGACTTTATGTTGAAAGGTGCTTTTACTTTAGGAAATAATTTTATTGTCCTTCTTCTCCTGCCCACCCCCCATTTGAATTACCACTGCTAGACACCTAGTTCTGTGGAAAAGTTGCAAAACACCCCCCCTACAAAACTTGATTTCTTCATCAATAAGCACCATGTAAAACCCTGAGTAATTCTTATTTTAGTATTCCTTTTAAAAAAATGTTCACAGGTGTGATATTAACTGTTGAATCCTTCAGGAATGTGAGGAATTTGCTTTCTGAATCTAGGTCCACTACAATTTAAAATAAGAGAGCTTTATTCTGATAGTAAACTAAAAGTTAGAATGGCAATATCAACCTAAGTGTAATAACTAATTACACAATTAGGCAAGCACCATAATAACAAATTATATTTTATTAGAAATTAATGTCTTTTTAATAGTCTGTGGCTCTGCTTTTGGTATACTTCCACAGCTTTTAGGTGAAATTATAATGTTAATCTCATATTTTTTTGTCTGGTAGTTTAATAAAACTTCAGAATTCTCTTTATCTGGAGAAAATAAAGAGGAATGAAGAAGAAAAGGCTTATATATGTGTAGGAGAATGCTATATCACACGTTTCTAAACTTAATTATCTTTATTTAATTAGGAATTGTTAAAGATGTTTGTTAAAGAAACAACCTTTTCTGGTTTCATTAAGCTTCTCAGGCATGTAGAGTTTTAGCCAGGGAATGTGCTTTGTTTTGAACTCAGGCAGTGACCCCTGTAAAAATGTTTAATTAACTTTTTGCCAATGCCGATAAAGTTCTATTATACTCAGAAGGCTGGATGAGCTCCCTCTGGTGGCTCATTTACAGTGAAGTTCTGTTCTTAAGGATGCGTTTACTCAAGCGAATGAAGCTGCTCACCCCAAGTGTTTGTCAGGAATCAGTTCCTCATGGGCTTAGATTTTAATTGGAAAACATCAATAATTTCCTTACAGAAAGAAACACCAGATTTAAATTTGTTAGCAAAATAAATAAACATACTGAGTAACGAAGTAAGCAAATAAAACTGTATTACTTCCTTCTAAGTATAAACCACACAATAGGTAGGTGGCAGTAATTTAGGAGTGATGCCCGCTTATTAAAAAGTGCTTACTCCTAAACTTAGGACATATTTGGATATTTAAGACAATTATTCAAAACATGAAGTTTGTTTTTTTTAAATGGCTAAATTCTAAGCTAAACTACAATTTGATTTAAAATGAATCTTGGTATCAAAATCCATTTAAGCTATTTCATAGCATTAAGGAGAAACATAATACATCTCACTTTTGTATAGTCTTCAAATTATGAAGCTAGGAGACTTTGTGGGTCAAAACCACCAGCAAATTTAAAGTGTCTGAAATCTAATTTCCACAGATCCTTTCAAGCTCCACTTGTCTCAGTATAGAAGTTTTCTTTTGTTAAGCTATTTTCAATAAAGCTGATTACAAAATAGAATCCTAAACAACTAGAGAAATTATGATTCTTACAGTATGAATATTTAGCCAAAGATAAAATCCATCCCAATTGTTTCTGAAGGATAGGAGGAGGGAAGGGGTCACAGCAGATGAGAATAGGAGGGAAATAGCAGTATTTTAAGCATATGAAATAGAGATGTAAAATAAATTACAATATAATAAGCAATAGATACCTGTAGGAAATTGAGAAGAAATATATTATAAAAAGTGGTTTGAATGAATATTCATATGCATTTTTTAATTAATATCTTACAGGTTTTCATATCCTTTAAACATTCTAGCTGCTTAGATTCAAAAAGCAAATAAGCTTAGCAAACTGGGAAACTACCTAAAAGTAAACTGTCAGAATTCATACAGACAGACCTGGTTGTAAGATTTTATTTTTGATCACAAATTGTGCATCTGTCTTCATTCCTTGTCAAATAACAATCGAGGACACAGTTCATATTATAATCTCCTATATGCTGTGCACCTGAATATCTGCATTAAAAACAAACAGACAAATGAACTTGGTCTTCCAGTCTAATTACATGTAGCCAGTAACAGAAGCAGGTGGGTTAGCAAATAATAATTTCCTGTTGTGCGTGTTGTTTAGAACGGTTTCCCATTGTGTCCGAGTTCAGCACCTCCTTGGTGTTGGGGATCACAACTTTGAGAAATAAAAAGTCTAATTTCTGGGGAAATTGGTGGCTTAGTTTGTTCAGGACTAAGAAGATCTGGAAATAACACACTTGGTGCACCCTGGGACTATGTTTACATTTTTGCAGCCGATGATGATTAGCATTTCCCAGTCATCCTTTGGTTAAGAAATAAGCTGATCCTTCTTATCAGTCTGTGCTCCTGGCTGCTACCCAACTTTTTTCCTGCTGTTCTATTAGAGCCATAACTGTGCTTTTTGTACTACTGAACTTCGTCCTTTTTCTAATGCTTACATCAAGAAGGTTGTCCAGATCTTCCTGTGTTGCGCCCTCGCACTCCTCTGTGTTGACTGATAACTTTGAAGCTTATCCAAGAACTTGAGTCTGTTCTTGTGAATAACGCTAAAGCTCTTTAATATTGTTGGATTCCAGTTTGCAGCATTTAACCTAAAAGTAAGCTGGTGGATTCCCTGTTTGCTGCATTTTCATGAAGTTTATGAAGATAATTGGTTTTAACAGCCAGGGGCCACATTTTACCAAATTTATCACTGTTCTGTCATTTCATATCTCACTTTCATCAAATCTGAGTTTCAGCCAGGTAACCTTTGTTGGATGCACCAATTTTTAATTCAGTCTCACCTATTAGTTTTTAATTTTTTAACTTGCTTTTTGACTTGTACTCTTCCATGACCTTGGATTTTCAGATGTTCTAAAAATGCTTAGGCGGTATATCTGCCTAGACTATGCAAGTAGAAAATGGGTTCTTCCATGTTTGCACTGACTCTTTTAGCCGCTGTATGGAAGAAAATGAAGACCTGTGCTTAGTAATGCTAGTGATGATATGATGTGTGGTAATGTGCACTATCCTATGAATAGCAGCATAGAAAAAAAAATCCAAAGACATTCATTTGAAATTTTACTTGCTTAATACCTTTGATATAGCTATATTCATGTTACATTATGTGGTACTTCTCAGCACTTCGTTCAGTTGTGAAGCTACAGGTGGGCAAAGAGGAAAGCTATCCCCCCACCTAAAGATTTGATAACATGATGGCTACATTCAGGTCCATATTAACTCCATGTAGCATTTAAAAGTGACCTCTGATATTTCATCTCACAGCCATTTGTTCTAATTTATGTAGAAGGCAAATTCTATTCACCTCTTTTAAACAAGTTTTAAATTTTGCTTCTTATAAGTACTTGCATGAGTAAGTACTCTGCTTAGAACTTTTGCATTCCTGAGGCTCCTCCGCTTGAAGACAGCCCACAGTGCAGTACAGTACTGAAGATATACTGATCCACGTAGTGGAGAACAACAGGTTTTCTCATACGAAGGAAAAGATATCTAGAAACTGGTCCATGCTGCTTTGAAATATTTGTATTTGGCCAAAGATATCCTTCATATTTGCCCTAATTCCATGACTAACTTTGTACTTGCAGTAGTTCCTTTTTCTTTTTTCCAAACTGTCGGGGATGGGAGAAGATCTAAAGGAATTTTTCATTTATCTGAAAATTTCATTTGATTTTAATGTCATGTAACTTGAGGATGCTGTGCAGCCCATGGGATTGGTTTACATCAGTCTTGTTTGGTCTGGATTAGACAACTGCTAGTTGCATTTTTAATTTAGGTTTTAGAAGCTTCTGCTAGTTAAAGTGACTGTACTTCATGGTAGTTGATCATTATCTACTACTGCTATCTACTTCCACAGCTGCTTTGATGTTCTGACTCACTTCTCTGTACGTAAGATGAGAATATAAGACAGGCTGAAGGTCACAACAGGTAGCCTGCACTCCATTTGCTAATATTGGTGAGATTTGTGTTTCTTTTCTTTTTTCTTTTTTCCTTTAAAACTTTATGTTACAGAGTAAATGCTCTTTTAAGAGAAAAAAAAACCCACTTAAATTATTTGTGAGTGAAAGTAAGATGCTTTCTGAGTTTTACTTCTTAGTTTAACATACTAAATTTTATACTGGTTGTAGATGTGGAGTTTACTTTATTCTGAAATATCTGAAGAAAAGGGAAAACTTGTGTTTAAAGTGTGCTTTTGGAAGTTTATATATATGTGTGTGTATGTGTAAATAAATAAAGACTTCTAATGCATACTGGCATATAACCTTTATTTTTAGCTATGTTCTAATATATTTTTGATAGCCTGACAGGCAAATTTCATTTAAAATTGTAAACAGGATTCTTTTCTTTAGGACCTACCTATAAATTCTTTTGAAAGCTGCCTCTTGACAATACCCCCACTGTTTGCAATTGTTACATGCTTTACCCTTTTGTAATTTTGTCATTAGTGGAGGTCAGAGATGAGAGGCTCAATTGCTTTGACGCATTTGTTAATATCAGAGGGAAATGGAATGCATCCTTTGCAGAAATTTTAGGTTACAGATGGTTTTGTATTTTATACAGGGATATGTCTAGGACTGTGATGTGTCTGAGTGCAGTAATGGAACGTTATCCAGTCCAACCTCTTTTCATAACATGATGTTATTTTGGTGGGTTCTTAAATAAATTTGTTATGAGAACAAATGAGGTGGTGGAGTTATTCATAAATTTCTTATTAAGGAAATAAAGGTAATGTAGATGCTGAAGATAATACATAAAAGTGCCTCTTGAGGACACTGGAGGTATAGATTGTAGGTCAGGTAAGATGTTTGGAGTATGAAGGAAGCATGTTAGTATGTCTGAAAAAAATTTGAGAGTGAAAAATCTTGGTTAGATACTAAAGGGAGTGTGGTATACACAGTGTATGTAACTTCTGTTATTTCTGAGTGCAACTCATTCCTAGAACTCAGGAGTATAGACTAAAGGTCTGTATCTTTTCATACATTGTGCATTCATAGCCAAGGTATCTTTTTGACAAGTAATGTGAAGTCTAACCTACCAACTGCTAAGCATTTTATGCCTCACAATTTTTTTTTTTATAATTCGATGTAGCTTTTGGCTTAAAGATCATATAATGACTACGGTAACTTTTATCTAAACATGATTTTGTGCTGAGTAAAAAAGAATTAGAACTACCTGTTCCTGGTAAAAGAAAGTTTTGTTTATGCTTATTGTTATGTTTTCTTCAATTCAAGAATCTTGCAAATATTTGGTATTCTGTAAGTGATGGCAGCAAGGCAGGGTGATTATATATAAGCTGCCAGTAAACTGGCAGTACACTAGTACAGTGTTTCCTTGTAATTGTGTTACAAAAGGGGTTATATCACTGTTTTTCATTCTCTCATTGATGCTTACATCACCATGTTTGGACCTTTAACTTTAGTTGATTAGATTATCTTCTTTCTTTAGTGCTGTAAGCTTGTATAAGTAGGTGTGATGAGAAGAACATTTGCTCCTTATTAGAATAAAAACATTGTGTTTGTATGTAGACTTAGAGTTATGATCCTTTTTGTTGTCTGATTCTTATGGAAATGCTGTCAGAGATGGTTTGTACAGTGATTGTATATGTTGCAAGTGTAAAAGAGGACCTAGCAGACTGAGAGGCATGAGGGGAAGGGATAGATAAAGGGATTGTACACGTTGAAGGCTAGAGCAGAAACACAGGTTGTAGCCCCCCCACTAGGGAGCTGACCCACTTTGGGAAACTCCGGTAAAACAGTTGCTTTTTTCTTAGTTTCCTTCACGATCACCAGCATCTGACTGAGGGGAGAATTTTGGGTGACTGAAAATTAAGTTGGATCCTTTGAGTTCTCTGAATTGGGATTAGTAGCGTTTAAACCATAGGCAGCTACTTCTCTTTTCGGTAGTTACTTTCTTCAAGAACTGTGGATTATATTTCTGTTATTTAAATCGGTTATTAATGACCCACCTAACACATAGCTCTGTTCTCTGACACTTCATTTTCACCTGCTCCAGGTCACCAATTATCTTCTGTTATTATCATCCCCGTGAGGCTGAAACCCCATCCAGCTGCTTTGTATGGCAGCTCTGTACTTCACCAGAGCAGTAGTCACACTGTTACCTGGTGGCGTGGCACCAAAATGCTAAGTCTTTGGTTGGTACATTTGTCAAAATTAGCATTGCTTATGTAGAATATCCCAGACTGATTACTTTGGGAAGTGAGTGGAAGCTTCTGTATATTCTAAGAAGTGTGTGCATACATAAAAAATTAGATAGGATAGGATATAAATAAAACACAAGCCCACTTTATTTACAAATTTGTAGGATTTTAGTAGAATCTTTATAGGTAATTTAAAACTTCACAGGATCTGAGTAAGTAGAGTTAAGATCCTGTTCAGCAAGGGAGAGAACAACAGAGATCCATACAATGTTTATGTATTTCATCTTCCTGAAGCTCCACAGGCTTGCTTTTCTCTTCCTCTGCTCTCTCTTTTGTAAGAGGGCTGTGTTCAGCTCCTGGTGACCACTCTGAGACCTATGAGGAAGTGACTGAAGGGAACATAGGAGCCTAAAACTCTTTCTCTAAATGTTATAAAGCACTTTGGGATTCTGGGGGCCAAAACCACATTGAAAATTTAAATCAGTAGTTTTGTTGTTTCTGCAAGATGTGCTCTGATGTTGTACTGCTGTTCTGAGATCATAGGTTTATGAACAGCTATGCAAAAGCTTTACATTTTATAATTCTGTATAGTAAACTTGAAAAAGCAAGGAGGGAAGGCTAAACTGAAATGTGGGACAGAAAAATGATCCCAACCCTGCCTCTGCCACTGGCTTCTAAGATGTGCTTTTGGATATGTCCCACATCTTCCAACAGCTTTGTTACCACAAAGCAGTGGTGCTTGTCACTTTTCTACATATAACGGTATGAGGCTTGATTGGTTTTGTCACTTATTTTAGCACTGGAGGTGGGAAGAGTCACAATCAGCATATGTAGAGTGAGGGCAATCATGTGTTAATTTGAAATTTTCACATGGTAAAGAAATGTGATTAATGAAACAGTTGAGCAGAATGTGAGCATGAACTGACTTAATGGACTTGCTTTGGACCAGTTTTTTTATTAAATACTTTTTAATTACATAGGTTCACTCTAGGGGGAAAAAGGGGCCACAAGACTTCATATTTTTTAGAAGGAATTAAGTACATCACACCCTTTTAAGGTCTTTATTCTGGCTAACTAAAACAGACGTAGATGGGATTAAACAGATTATTGGCTAACCTAGAAATCTCTGACTGGAATCTCAGGTTCAGACGATTTTAAATGCAGAATTATTGGAACAGTATCAAAAAGCAGATTGACTTTTTAAAGGTTAAGTAGACATGGAAACACACACTAAAGGAAAGCTCCATTTTAATACCTCAAAACTAGTAGTTTTCTGTCAATGTTTTTATCAAAGCAGTAAGTGATTATCATGACAAAGCAGAGTCAGGTTTTGGGATTCTTAATCCGATTGTTCCTCAGAGCAAGGAAAAGCGTTTGTCTGTAGCTTTAAAACTCTCTGTTAAGCTTATAAGGAATTTCCTTTACCTTATAGTATAGTTTAAGATTAGTAGTTAAAGTTTACCAGTCTGGTAGATGACATTTCTTGTCTTTGATTACTGATAGAATAATTTTTTGTATTACAGCTGTCTTGATAAGCAGGAGCTTGTCTTTTACTCATGATTTATATTCAAAATTCAGAAAAATCTCTCTATGTACATTGGAAGCTGTTTAAACTTACATTTAAACTAATTTTGAAATATCAGAGAGTAAAGAGGGAATACGTATGTGAAATACAACTAAAAACGTGTAAAGGAATGGTGTCAATGGCAATAGACTTAATTTTGTTTTTTTCAAGTCCTTCATGACCATGGATATACATATAAAATATAGATTATATATATATATAAACGTGTACATACAGGTGCAGGTGTCTTGCAGTATCTGTAAATTCCTAGTACAGATTATGAATCTTTATTAAAGCATTTGATAAACCCTTCTATTAGTGTATAAATATACCTCAATTTAAACTACTGATGTAAAACTCTGATGGCAGCATGAGCCAGATTGTGAGCTATGTTAACTCAGACTGAGAAATAGTAACCATAGTAGTAGAGTAGTTAATCAACAGTATTTTAAATCCTCTCTACAAAGCTTTGTAAGAAAATCCAGGCTGTATATAATGCCATTATATCTTGTTAGAATTCCAAGTGCAACTGTATACAGTTGGAAATAAAGATGATTTATTTAAAGGTATAGATAATACTTTTTTTTTTGCTTAATTATTAACTTATTAAAACACTGTTGGTGTTTGCTCGGAGTTTGTTTCCCCCCTGCTTTAATTCCTTTATTTGCACGATGCTAAGAAGTCAACTTCAGATCTAATTATTTCCGTGCTATATTTAGTCAAAATCAGTTTGCTTACATTCTTAATATTTATCAAGAATAATACAATTTTTAAAGAAGTATAAGTGTTAAGAGCTTCCTTTCTTCATATCCGTTTTTGTAATAGAGCACCTGAGACATTCCTTTATTGTTTTGCATTTTAGGGGAGATGGTGATGCAGTTTTCCTGGGTGTTTTACTACTTGTAACTGAGAGAACAGAAGCTTTTGGGTGGTAGAAGCTCACGTAAATGACCTTTTCAGAGTGTGTGTGACTACTGTTAAAGATGCGTGTGTCTGCCTTTGGCCTGCTGAGCTTGCTTCTGGTCATGCTTTGAGAGAAGTCGAACACAGCAAAGGGTTAACTTTTTACTATCAACCTTGGAAAAGCACATTTGCAATCCCTCCCAGTCTTGTCTTCCTTTTTACACCTCATTCGCTCACTGCAGCTCCTCACTTCAAGGCAGATCCTTTGACCTAAGCAGATTATTGTAGATGCATGAAGGACACAGCAAGCTATCTGTGCTTTTAAAGGAGGCGATTTTGGCTCCAAAATAGGACGCTAAGCTTTTCAGCCTTATGCTGCTTTACCTAGTCAGCAGGAGGCGGTGTCTCAGTGCTTAGTGGACTCCTGTGGAATCGGATGGGAAACAAAAGCAGAAGTGGCAGCTGCTGCAAATGTGGGAGCCTGTGCCATTTAGAGGGAAACGATTGCTAATAAGGGCTTGTGAGACCCGGGTTTCCTTGGTTTCCATGACACTTACTAGGTAACACAGAAATTCAATTGTCTCCCACAATGCTCTTGGGGAATAGGGGGGCAAAGGGGTGTTCAGGGACACAGCAGAGGAGTCATGACTTGCAACAACTCATCACCCTGAGCACGTGAAACTCTCTGGATTATTGTGCCTTACTTCTTTGTTTGCTGTTTCACGTTCGGGTTTGCGATTTGCTCTGCTTTACTTCTTTTTTTTTTTTTGATGGAAGACCCTGGCATGTGCTACATGGTTTCTCAAATAATATTTTCCCCTTTTTATTTAGAGCTGAGCTTGGCAAGGCAAGGATATGAGCAATTATACAGGTGGGCTACTCAGGGGAAGTGAAGATATAAGGCATCCAAACAGGTATTGGCAACCTGCAGCACTGTAAAAATGCCCCTCCAACAGATTTCTGTAGTTCCAGCGCGGGAGACTACCAGCAATGGGAGAAGTTCAATGGGCAGAAACAAAGAGAAGAGCAAGGAAGTTGAGGTAAGAGGAAGGTTTTGATTTGCTATGGTAGGACGAGTCTGTCTTGGTTAACCAGTGGATTTGGCTTCTCAGCAAGATGCAGCTTACCATAGCGTTACACAGGACACATGGTGCAGCATGTTTCAGCGCACTGAAGGGATCTTCTGTGATAACAACTCAGTATTAGAGAAAAAAAGGAGTCTATTTGAGAAAAGGAAAAAAAAAAGAAGCAAGTTGAAAAATGTATTGGGGGTTTTAGCACTTTTATTTAAATGCATGCAACCTGCTACCACTGACAGTCATTGTGCCTTATAAGCTATCAAGTAGCAGTTTCTTTATAAGAGGTTGGATAAAAAAGTAGTTTTAATAAGTTTCCTATCTCTGTTTAAAAACAACAAAAATGCCATGCTACAGCCTGTCTTTCTAATATCCATGTGTTATTCATAGCAGATGTAGGCATGAGCTGTATGACTTACTCTTTATTATAATTTAAATTGCATCAGTGTTTAGTTTTTTATCCATTGTCTGACTTTCTTTGGTTCATAAACATATAGAGGTGTTTTTCCATCAGTAAATATCATATCCCGTTGTTTTCCAGTTAAGAAATTACAGGTTTATATTATATGAATGGTTAGAACGAAAAAATACAGAAAATCTCTGCAAGTTTAATGGTATTTTTACCTGTAGGCATCTCTTTTGCTGTGTATAGATTAAACGTGTTGTGTATGAACAAAAACAACAAAAAAGACAGCCCTTCCCATCACAAAACATAAGTAGTGGCAGTAAATGCATATAACAGACACCTGTTTTTTGCAGATATCTTTCTTGCCTCTGTGTTGCTCTGTTCCTTCTTGCTGTATGGAAAATAAGGAACTATTGGGAAACCAAACTTTTAAGTGTTTTCTAAGAAATTGAGTGACTTTTATCTAAGAAATTGAGTGACAAACTTCATCCTTGAATGTAGTAGTGTATTAACTTTCTTTTAGTCATTTGTGTGACATAGTTTTCAGAAAATTGTTAAGTTCAACAGTTGATTGATACTCATAACATGTCTGTGTGGTTGTGAAAAAGTACTGGTAAACTTGCAGGCTTTTTTTTTGTTGTTTTTCAAGATACCTCTTTTGCTCAGTATTTTGCTTTGATGGGTTCATCAAATGTGATTTTTCTGTTTTGGTTTGAGCACCAATATATACGTGGTGTCCTTCCCTGGAAATAGTCTCTGGTTGCTTACTGGTAGTGCTGTTGCCAGGGTTCATAATGTCTAGAGATTGGTGTTCTGAAACGGAAAACTTTGGTTTGGTTTTGTTCTTCCATTGAGTGCTAAAGATGTACTTTCTAGGGTTTTTTCCAGTGAAGGTTGGATTGCATCATTTCATCACAACTTACATCTCAGAAAGCAATTTTTTTCTAGAGAGTTGAGGAAGTTATATAACAGAAAAGAGAAAAAATTCTTCTGAAATGAATATATATATACAAAACAAACCCCAAAATCTTCCAACCAAACTTGAAGTATAATGTATGCTGCTCATTGAAATGTTTTAGCCAAAATGCCTGCTGCTGGGCAGAGCCTCATCATCTTGCTTGAGTGTCTGTTCATACCTTAAGACTTATGACTTTGACTTATAGAGCATAAAAAAATCACTAATGCTATTGATAGAGATCATAGATCAAGTGGTAGAAACTGTTTTTCACACAGTATATGCAGTTCATGTAAATTATGATGATGTTCAGGTTTGTTTTATGGATGTAGTTTTGGAGTAGAGAACTAACATTTTTTTTGTTGCTCAGGCTTATGTAGATGGTCTTCTGTTCCTGAAATTCCTGCAAAGCATGGTCCTCACGAAGAGAAACTTCTTTGCTTGTGCTTAGTGTCTCTGTCTCTGTTGGTGAGGGTCTTCTGGTTCATAGTATCCACTGATACTATTTTCTGGGAGTACCTACTTCTTCTGTCTTTCCATTAACAGGCATTTTGAGGTGAAAAAGCTAAATAAAGATGTTAAGTGGGCTTCCTAGAGCAGTGAGAGCATCAAACTGGTTCAGCTTCAGGAAGACAAGAAAAGAAAGTGTCTGACACATCTCCCAATTGCTCTGATAACAGTTGTTAGGATCGTATGCCAAATTCTGTTATTGTTAGAGAATTACGTGATGTCTTTACAACGGCATTAAGATTTATGAAGAAGAGACTTCTGTCTAATTGCAGAGCTTGCTGCAGTGAACTGTTTCCAAGTTCACAGAGAATTACGTATATCTGGCTGAATTAAGAAGGTCAGTTGCATATGAATCATGATGCAACTCATTAGCACTTTCCAGTGACTGTAGTTGTTCACAGACATGTTTTAATGTCTATACACCGTTACAGATGATTGCCACATACTGGTCTATTTGTTAAAAATACTAATAAGTGTAGTAGTAGTTATGGTCCACAAGTGCTTATAATGGATATCTGACCAATAGCAGCATGATAACAATGGTTAGAGGAAGCTTTTTAAGGCAATCTTCCTTTGCAATGTCCTTTCTTGGAGCAAAAGCTTCTGTACAGTCTGTTCCTGTAGTTTTGGGTGGAAGGTGTAGCTAACAATGAATTTTGCATCAAATTTAACTGTAGAGCTTCTTACATTATAGCCTGAACATGATATAGGTCTTTTCCATAACAAAGCACCAAAAATGTTAAGGTGTTGTATGAACTGTTGCAGCAGCTCTGTGCTGCATTTCCATGTGCAAGTATAATCTCACACTAGATTGTTTCACTGATTTTAGGAAGGCTTAACTGTCATTAATGCTACTTGTTTTGACCAAAACATTTAATTCAGCAAATTGTCATTCTTTCTTATTCTTTTACTAATGCTGTTGGAAAAAGATTGTTGCTGAAATGAATGTCAAAGTGTGGAGTATAGGATGCATTCATAGCATGATGTCAAGTTTTTTGGTATTCTGTAGTTAATTCAACTTTAATATTTAAGAAAAATCATAAGTTTACAGTGTAATATGTAATTGTGTTTCTGTGATAGGGAAAAAAATGGGTGTCTGTTTACAGAAGAGTTTGTTAGTAGAACTCTTGTTCAAGTGGAATTCAATCAGTAACTCCAAATCTGTTAAGTTTTTGAAAACATAGTCTTCAGTGCCCTGAGAGCAGTGACATATTAATATGTGTCCCTCATTCTGTAGTTGTATAGTATTCAACAGTTATTCTGCACTTCTGGTTGATATTCTCTGCTATGATAGAAAGGGCTGAATGTATGTATTTCCTGAAGAATATAGTTGATGAAATGCCTTCTCTGGCTGATGATTTTATTATTTATTTGTACATGCACTGTGAAGTTCGTATGAGTAAAGTAGCCTCAGGTTAGATTGGCTTATATACAGGCATGGATTATTAGTCTAGAGTAAGATAAGTACAGAAAGAAGGTTTCGTACATCAGAGAAAACTGGACAGAACAACTGGCCAAAGCTTAGCAAAATGCTAAATTTCTAAAAGTTTGCAAGGGTCATAGCATAAACTCCCATGACTACTATGGAAAAATGAACTTGATTGTTTTAGAAGTGGTAGGAGTATGTTTATAGAAGTCTGCAATAATTGTCAGGATATGACAGAGAAGGTACTCCTTACTGCCAAACTAAAATTTTCCTTCATGTTTTAGACGACATACTGTTTCAGCTTAACCATGATTTTTCAAAATGTGATACTGGAACATTTAAGTGCTGTTTTTAAAAAAAATTAACATAATGAACTGTTGTCCATGAGTATGAAACAGACATCATGAAAAATTAGATCTGTTTATCTCAGCATAATCATCTCAGAAAGTACAAGTAAAGAGGTCAGTGACAGACGCAAGTCATTCTCAATATAGTGACTTTCCAAGAATTTTCCTTAAAAAAGAGAGGAAAATAAAAGCCTTTGGAAATGCAATATGGCTTTGAGATGCATTTATATGGTAATAAGGCTCACTTGTTATAGTCATGAGTCTTATGTCTATTAACTCAAACCCAGTATCCCAAATATGTTACAATACTTGTTATTCTGTCGTTACTGTTCACAAGCAGTAAGTTTGCTATGTTATTGTTCCTTTGTTTTAAGGTTTTGATTCTTTGCAGAGGAATAATACTGCTTGTAACTTACTGGTAAATGTTTTTTCTACTTATGCCTACTACATTTCTATAGTCTTAATATATTTTGTTTTTCTGACAGAGGTGATGATGAATGCTTCCTTCACAGAACTTTTTAGTTTCCTTCACAGGAATTTGTAGTTTCCTTCACAGAACTTTGTAGGATCTAATAAGATGCAAGGAGGAGTTTTCTTTTTTTTGCCAACAAGTGCCAAAAAATAAGTGCTGTTACACTAGTTTTTAAGTCTGCCTAATTCAATATCTTTCCTTTTCCCTCTCAGATCATCACCCCAGTTTTTATTGTTGGCATGAAATTTATTTCTGTGTACTGCATGGTTCTGAGTTGTGAAAAAAACACTGGACCTCTGTCTGTACTACCGCAGTGTTTTCATGTTCTGCCATCAGGCAGCAAGACAGCAAGAGATATGCAACTCTTGAGGACTTAAATGTTATCAGGGAAATACTTTGACATTTGTGGAGAGACTGTGGCGGATTAGACTCGAGCTGGGTGGTTTTGCTCGACAGTTAGTACCTTTAAAAAAATCACTTGAATGCATTGCTTAAAATTATGTATGCCCATTTATTATGAAAAGCATGCATTTTTTTTGTAAGCTGATCGCTTCAAGTCAGAATTGAGACTCAAACCTAAAGCTTATTTCAAATGCAACATTAGAGTAGCTGCTAACATTTATTTTAAATGCCAAGCGGGAGTTACCACTAACATTTACCTTGAAGACTGTAGGAATCTTAGGAGACATACATATGCTTTTTAAGGGAGGAGGTGGTAGCTGAGTGCTTTTGATGGGAATAAATTGTTTTACACTTATCTACGTTATCTCACTTGTTACTTGCTTAACTTTAAACTGATGTAATCACCCTTGAAATACTTTTAAAGACAAATTTTTTGTCTGCTGCAAAGAAAGTATTGCTTTCGCATTTCTGTTAAATGATTTTCATGGCAATTGCAAGCACATACAGAGATATTTGATACTTGGAAACTGTCTGTAATTAGTGAAAAAGGGTAAAGGTTTTACATGTCTGTTTATGTTGTTTTATTGTCTTACAACCTTAAGTCATGTAATGCATAGCATTTTTTTTAGATGGGGAGGCACAATATTTAGTGTAGTTAAAATTGTTAACGGCTTTTAGCACTTTATCAAAAGGTAAGTTCAGAGTAACTCCTAATATGTGAAAATGTCAGTTATACCAGTGCTAATAAAATAGCAGATATTTCTTCTCTTAATGGCTTGAGTCATGTGATGCAAAGAATAAAAACCTTAAAGTTCCAAGAAATTGATGATATAATTTTTCAGCTAGATATAGCAGATGTTTCTGGTTCTGTTGCTTATTAACTTAAATTCTCTTCTTAAAGAGCTAAATAACAGATAAATAGATATGGTCATTTATTAACTAACATATAGGTGAATTTTTTTTTATTTTGACAGGAAGTGTAAGGTTGTTTGCTTTCAAGCATAGCTGCCTGAAAAGAGTCCTGTAATTGAAGTCATCTTAGGAGGTATAATTTTTACTCAACAAGAGATGTGGAGATGGGAGAATGGAGTGGGGGAGCACTAGCATATGAATCAGACTACTAATTTACCTTGAGACATATTGGTTTTCCTTCGTAGTTTGTCTAAATGTAAAGCTCCTATTGGACATGATGTTACATACAATACATGATGAGATCTGTAATACTGTGTTTTGTCAATACTGTATGGTATTTCTCAAAAAACATGGGAGTTTATTATTTTCTTGACACAGTTTGGACTTTTATGCTATGTTTGCATGGAAATCAACCTGTATCTGCAGTTATAAGACACTTAACACTTCCAGTTGAAGTTTTTCTGTGATTTTGTGGCGGTTGTTGTTGTATTTAATGGTTCGAATGGTCCCAAAGCTTAGCTATAAGTCAGTTTGTGGTGTGCTTAGTATTCATTAAGATGCTTTACAAAGTTATGTTCTTAATCAGTAGGTCTTGTTTTGGAACTGTTATTTTGATCTGGCACGTGATTCTCATGACAGGTGATTTCATGACAATGAGAGAAAGGGGAAATGTTAATACAGGCAAGGTTTCTTCTAATTATTTTGGATCCTTCTTCTTTTTTTTTTTCATATTACTGTGAATAAAAAACATTACTCTGCTACCAGTAAGAAAATAAGAGATTGCTTGCTGTGCTTTTATTAGCACGCTGTAGGATAGTGCCAGTTCTTTACAGGCTGCTTTTCCTGATAAGATTATGTGAAGGCTACTGGCTGCATAGTCTGATTGTCAAGCTTTTTATGAAACAACAGTAAAAGTGTATTTCACCAACTTGAGTTGTTGTGTATTGGCTATGCAGCAAATACCAGTATTGATTTTAAAACTGATCTTTTCACTGATAAAGGAGTTCAAGCTTAAGATTCCATATCTCAGTAGCCTGCTTCCTATGTTTCTAGCGAATGCTTACAATCTGATGGTGCATGTCTTCTGATGTTGCTGAAGTTTGACTACAAGATTCATAAAGAAGGCTTTTATAATTCCTTATCTCTGGAATTCCCAGTTCAATTAAATTGAAAGTTTGGCCTTGCGTGTGTATTTTTGCTCTCCTACTCAAAAATGATTCTGAGTTTAAAATATTAGACTTCTGATTTTATTTCATTTGGATTACCTTCTAATGTTAGTCTGTGATTTTTCAGAGGAAGCATTGATGTATTCATAAGTTATTGCAAAAATTTTCTGCTAAATTGTGTTTTTGAAAAACAAATGCAAAACACTGACACACACAAGCACTCAAAAAAAATCCGTCCTTTAAATTAGTGGTTGCTTATCTTGTCTTTAGCTGTAACCTTCCATGGCTTACTTAGTTTCACAACTTAGGTCCTGAATTAGCTTGAAGCAGTGACTATAATTGAGGCTGTTTCCAGAATGTGTTGTACCTAAACTGGTTGCTGAATGGGTCTGATATGGAACTTGGAACAATTCAGGAAGCCGTAAAACTGAACCATCCGGTCTGTTACAATGCTTTTCTTCTTGGAAGGTGACAATGTTGCACATACAAGAAATAATTTTGTTGTCAGCAAAGCCTGTGTTCTGAGATTAATTTTAGAGAATCTTGACAGCAGCTTCCATAGTCACATATACCCCCCCAATTTTGTTCTCATTAAAGACAACTCTCAGTCATTGAATTCTGAATGATTGCAACTATTTGATTAGTTAAGGAACAACATCACAGAGGCTCACATTGCTTGAGTGTACTACCAGCTTTGCAAAACTTGTGGTGCTAGCTGTAGAGAGGCTATCCAGTTTTATCTGAAGAAATTCCTATCCAGTTTTGTCTGAATTTAGCTATCCAAACAAGGAAACTGAAAGGAAAGAAGCCTATGTATTCAGTTACATGATCAGGCCACACATTGAATGATATTAAATTATTATTTACAGTAAATGTAATACTTCTTTTAAGAATGAAAAAAAATAATACTGATTTTCTGAATTTGACCTGTTTTTTTTTTTATAATGCAGGGAAGACTTTTAAAACTTGAAGTTTTTTTCTCAAAGATACTTTGAATGTAGCTCATTCTTATTGTGAAAGTGAAAAATTCTGTTTTGTATAGTGCAAACACTTTCAGCTCCTATCATCAGCTTTGGAAGGGGAAGGCTGTTCATTATGCGTGACTTAATTGAATTTTTATAAACATATTAGAAATACAATTCTAGTTTACACATGTGCACACTTCAGAAACTACTCAAATGACATGAAGCTTTTTGCTTTTTTTTTTTGTAAATGAGGGGGTTATTGTACCTGTTTACAGCTGAGTGCCTCGTTTCAGCACAGCGGACAGCGCCTGGGCTATGCCGCAGCCTTTCCCCTCCCCCCTTTGCCTTTCCTCTTCTGCAAAGGCTTTTCTTGCCTCCAGGAAACAGTTTTCGTAAAACACACACATTTCTTAGCTTCAATTTAGTATGTGCATTTGTAAGTCGATTGTTTCTGGATTTCATAATTTTTTCAGTATCAAGAGAAAAGACAAGATGTTATACTGAGGAGTGGAATTTGACAGTGTAACCTTATTTTTAATGAGAATACAAATATCAGCTGTTTCATGTTGTAAAGTGAGATGATTTAACGTCAATAAGAAGACAGAGGATGGTTCTCAATCTACTTTGAAGTAGTAGTAGATCTCTCAACTCTTTCAACATACAAGAGTTGTGACTTCATTTCCTCATCAACACCATCCTCTTAAGTTGTTGCAGCTATAACAGTATGCAGGAAACAGAAGCATTTCCTTGTTCAGAATGCGTTTAACTGTGTCAATATTGTGGAATGAAACTTTTCAGTAATTAGCCTGAAGTCTGTACCCTCATTTCACTAACTTATTAGTCAGCTAATTTGTCCAGCTATATAGTCATAGGATTATATGAATGTGGAAGATGAGATTATTTTACCAGCAATAAGAAGAAAACTGTTTCTTGGAGTAAGTAGGTGAACTGTCTGGATCCATTGCCATGTGATCCGAAGAAAACCTTTTTTTGTTTACTTGCTGGATATATTGGAGTTTGCAGCTGTATTTTAAAGCACTGCCATGCAGAAACAGTTTGACGTAGTTATGGTAATACCTCATTCATTTTAAATAAATGTTTGTATTATTAGAAAGATTTGTTTTCTAGTAGCAGTCCAGGTAAAACTCCCACATGTGCTGTCCTCTGCCATTTTTCTTAAAAAAGCCTCTTGCAGATCCTTGAAATGAGACTTTTCCATTCTGTGCTTTACCATGACTGCACTACCTTGTTTTCACTGGCTGTCTTGATTTGTAGGAGATAGAGAGGATACAGCTAACAATTCACCCTCTTATTACCCCTTGTGATTCTGGACAAGAAATTTAAAACCTTCATTTCAGTATAGGATGTAAATATCAAGTACCGAGTGCAAGAACAAAATGAAGTGGGGGAAAGAGACAGACAACATGTGTTAGTATTTCTGAGTTTTTACTGCTTTGAGTATATTACTTCCATTTACTTGAGAGACTAATTTTCTTTATCTTTGAGAGGAAAATAAAATCCTTGGTAGCACTCCCAAGGATTTGATTCTCCAGAGGCAGGCAAATGGTTAATTGGAAAAACCTTGTGAAAATAGTGCATTTTGTTGGTGAAATGCATTCTGTTTTGCAGTGAATCACACAGTGCTGGAGAGTAGGTATCAAGATATCTAATTATACTATATCACATGATGTAGCTAGAGAGGATTGTGACTACGCAGCGTACGAGCCCAAAGAGGAGTCTGTTTAATAACTATGAAGACTGTGGGCCTGCTGGTGTATCTTTAGTGCTAGATGAGAGAGTTAAAGGTGCTGTAGTTGCATGGGATAGTGATTACATGAGTGTTGTGAAAGCTTTAATGCTCTCTCCCAGTTTACTAACCACTTCCAGCCTTTAGCTCTGAATACAAGAGATCAGACACAGGTGGAGATATGAATTAGCTTTCCCAAACCCTGTGTCAGGGCTATAGCACTGTTACAGATAAGCAGTGGCAGGAAGGCCTCTTAAAATCTAATACTGCTGCTGTCTCCTACCGTGAGAAAGGGAGGTCACAGCGTGCCTGGGGGTGGTGCTGCTGTGAGCTCAGCCTAACTAAATGCCTTGCCTCAAATATGTTTCAAGTCTCATTAGTGAGGAATCCCCACTGTATGCCAGTGTCTGCAGGTAGTGTTATCTGGCCCTCCTGAGCTGCAGTGGCTGTATTGAGTCATTGCTGATTCTCTGATGGTTTTCCTTGTAAGATCAATGGCCAATTATTTAGTGCATGCAAATGATGTTCTTTTAGATAGTTGTTTTTCCACTGTATTTCTTCTTCCTCCTGCCATGCCCATGGGCAGGACAACCAGGGGGTCGGGCCCAGCCAGCATGGGTTTATGAAAGGCAGGTCCTGCTTGACCAACCTCATCTCCTTTTATGACCAAGAGACTTCCCAGTGAATGAGAGAGTGGCTTCTGAACAGTACCTTTGGCACTGTGTTCCACAGCACTCTCCCTGGCTCATGACTTAGACAGATGTATTCTTTGCTGGATTAAAAACTGGGTGGATGGCCAGGCCCAGAGAGTTGTGGTGACTGGAGTTATATCCAGTTGGCAACTGATCACGAACAGGGTTCCAGACTCAATTTTGGGGCCAGTCTTGTTTAATATCTTTATCAATGATCTGGATGGGGGGATCGAGTGCTTCCTCAGTAGTTTGCAGGTGACAGCAAATTAGTCAGGAATGTTGGTCTTCTTAAGGGTAGGAAGCCTCTAGAGAGGGACAGGCCGTACTTATAGGCTGATGTTGATTGTATGAAGTTTAGCAGGCTTGGCAAAGAATGGCTGGAAAGCTTCCCAGTAGAAAAGGACCTGGGTGTACTGGATAACAGCCAGGTGAATATGAGCCAGCAGTGTGCCGAAGGGGCCAAGAAGGCCCGTATATCTTGCCCGGTATCAGAATTAGTGTGTCCAGCAGGACTAAGGATGTGATCATCCACCTGTATTTGGCACTAGTGAGGCCACACCTCGAATACTGTGTTCAGTTTTGGGCCCCTCAGTACAAGATGGACATTGAGGTGCTGGAGTGTGTCCAGAGAGGGGTGACAAAGCTGGTGAAGGGTCTGGAGCACAAGTCTTATGAGGAGCAACTGAGTCAACTGAGGTTGTTTAGTCTGGAGAAGAGGTGGCTGAGGGGAGAACCTGTTGCTCTCTACAACTCCCTTAATGGAGGTTGTGGTGAGGTGGCTTTTGGTCTCTTCTCCCAAGTGACTGCGATAGGACAAGAGGAAACGGCCTCAAGGTTTGCCAGGGGAGGTGTAGATTGAATATTAAGAAAAATTTCTTTACTGAAAGAGAGATCAAGCAGCAGAACAGGCTGCCCAGGGAAGTGGTGGAGTCACCATCCCTGGAGGTGTCAAAAAATGTGCAGATGTGGCACTTCGGGACATGGATTAGTACGCATGGTGCTGTTGGGCTTACAGTTGGACTTGATGATCTTGGAGGTCTTTTCCAACCTTTATAATCCTATGATTTTGTAATGCTCTTCTTTGAGTCATTGTAAGAACAACTGAATTTGGTGGACACCTCACAGTGCTCTGACTTTGTTTCTATTCCAGATATATTTTTCTGTGCATTCATTTCCCTCATGTGAAATTAGTGTGGCACAGCTCCTTATTGTTTCATAGAAGATTCCAAAATTCTCCAGTTGTGTTCTTTCCTGTGCATACAGTGCAGCTTAACTCAATTTATTTCTCATGTGGGGGCTCCTTGTTTTTTGCCATTTTAAGTTTTTTTTTAAAACAGAAATGTTAATTAGTTATCCCTTGTACATTTGTTGTGTGTGGTTGAGAATTTGGACTACTGGTTTCATTGTCCATTTAAAAAGTCTGAATATTAACACATAGGAACTAAATTCATAACTTAGAAGAAGTTGGAAGAATAATGGTAGAATTTGATGCAGAACTGTTAAATCTTATGCAACATTAGTAGGTATTTATGGCATCCAGGAAGGAACTTCTCATTCATGAATTTTCTAGTACCTTTTTGATTATATGAGTGTTTGAGGATTTTCTTTAGCAATACAGTCTTTATTATGTATTATTTATATGATCATAAATCATGTTACTAGTCTTCTGTGTATTTAGCAGATAGGTATTATAGAAAGGCAGTTTGCTATAGTTTCATAAATTGTTTTAAGATTCTGATATTCCAGTCAGGCTCATTAGTAGACTGGTCGTGACAATGCAGTCAATACCAAACATGCAAGGAGGAATAAAGAATCACCATGTGAAAAATGGTGCGCTCAAAGGTTGTCATTCTGAATTTGCCTGCTTCAAAACTTTTCAAACTAAAAAAGACTAAAGCATTCAGAATGTTGTTTTGTATATTTTCAGACTGTGTTATCAAGCTTTTTCTCTGCAATCATAATTGCAAGATAGTGACTTTTAACGGAAATTTGACATTCTTTCTTAATAACATGAGTCTCAGAATGAGCATTACATTCCTTACTTTCGGAGATTTCATAGTCTCAGCACCTGCCACCAGTCAGCCTGGTGGAAAATTTTGAGTTCATTTGAGAACTCAATATAGAATTCGCTATTCTCTTGAATTGCTCATGTCCAGTTGCTATTGGAGTGTTGTTATCTGAAGCTCATATAACCTTTATTGTCAAATAGCTAAGCTCAAACATATAGATTATGACATAATAGGGAACAGTGACTGTTGCTATTAGCAGTACAGTTCACAATGCTGCCATATACGGGGGATTGACCTGTTTTAAGAAACTTTGAGATGTCACTTTATAGTCTGTTCTGAAAAAAATGGTTCACTTGCAGTATTTTACTAAGCTCATTTTTCTTGAATTAGAAAAAGAAATAAGGGAAGATATAAACAGCTGATGGTTGGATTGTTGATTCATACAATGCTTTTTTGATAAAATGATTACCCCAGATAATATATGTATCTGTGTATGATAACTTAATGTGCAAATAAGTGCAGATTAAATGTGTCTGACTAAAGATTACAAGTAAACCTTTTATCTTCAATGTGACATCTTTTTTCTTCTTGTCTGTTAGTTTTGCCCTTGACAGCCTTACATTAGACTTGATACTTTCTGGTGTGCACAGGCATATTTTGTTTGCCGTTCACTTTCTGACAGAGTTGCATTTGGCACTAAGTAGAGTCAAAAAGTAGAACATTAAAGAAACAAATGCTCTACTTCTGTTATTAGTGAAGTATTACTCTGTTTAAAGTAAAAACAAGCAAACCCCACTGATGTTCTAGCTATTATGAAGTTATTAGACAAAGTGTACTTAGCTTGGAAATCAAACATCATGATTGCAAAATAGGTTTACATGTCGTTACATTATTGATAATGAATTTTTTGGTAACACTGAAAATGATAATATAATATTATCTCGTAGGAGTATAAGTGGCATTTTGTGACATACGAGGATGTCACAAATCTCAAGTCTGTTGTGCAAATACCTATTTCCAATTTTAGTTTAATGAGAGAAAACCTAAACAGTATTTCTTTGGTCTTACTCTGCCTGAATTGCTGCAGTTAAAAATGTTTAATGTTGAACTACCATTTCAAATGTCATTGGTAGAAACAGATACTTTTATTGTCCTTCCCACGATGAAGAAGAAAAAACAAAGTAGACTTTCATGGTGATTCAGCTGTCCTTTTTCTTTCATTATTTGCTTTGCGTTTTGGTCTATGTGCTGGAGGTTTCTTACTTGTTAATTGTACTAGATTGCTGCAGCTATGTTCAATATACTGCCTGAGAAATTGGCATTTTAAAAGAAAGGCTTTTTTTAAACCTTAAAATTGTTGGTTATTATTACTACTACTACTACTACCAAATTACAACTTATTATCTGCAGTAGGGTAACTTCCTGAAAACTTGGTTTCACTCAGAGGTTAAAATTAAGTACAGACTATGATCTGTGAGGGAAAAATAAGTTTACCATTGGCCTGCAGGGGAGTTACAGTGCAAAACTTGTTCTGTTCTTCCTGTTATCCAGCTAATTTTTCCTCCTTCCAGCTTTCTGATTAAGAATATTGAAAACTGGAATAATTTATGAAAGAAAGTGTCATGGAGAGCAAATAGAGATTTCAAGGAATTGTCAAACTGTGATGGTGTTCATAACCCTGCCAGTTTGGTTTCCATGCTCTGCTTACAGTCCATGAGGTGATGACCTGACTTTGTTTGTGTGTGGGGGGCATTGCTGCTAGCCCTTCCCCATCAGAGACTCAGTGATTAAGAGTTCATACTTTTTTTATGCATGTGTTTTTCTTTTTATCCTGTGATGGGCTTGGTCTGTTTTACATCATTGGTATCTTTGCTTCACCTAATAGGTCTGATAATTTCTAGTTATCAAGTACTGTATATAGGAGGCACTTTGGCTGTAAAATTAGTTCTATAAGAAATGTTAAGAGTGTTCTATGATAGAGGCATTTTTATATGGCGTAGGGTCTTGCCTTTCATGGTAATCCCAGAGAGGTTTTTCTGGGATGCAGAAAAAACTCATGCAGCTACCTAGTGATAAAACATCTCTAAAATTGTACCAAATTGAGGCTGTCAGAGATGGAATAAAAGTACCTTCAAAGTAATCATTGGTCTGTATGAACAGTTTATACTTGTGAGTGACAGAGAATCAAGTTTTGAGAAGTTTGGAACCTTGTAAGAAGTATTGCCTAACTTTAGTGCTTGTTTAATGTAAAAAGAGTGGTTTTGGGAAATCCAGAGGGAGGATGGCTGTTTTGGGGTAAAGGACACGTTCCATTTGGTGCACAAAGTGACAGGGAACTTTTACCAGGTGTCCTCATAAAGTCAGTTGCATTTGGTATAATGTTAAAAAACACCTTATGAAACAGTGGCCTTTCACTTCTGCCACTGAAAATACTATGTCTGAATAGCAATTACTTGTCGTGCATGTAGAATTGTGGATATAAAACCAGCAGAGCGTGTCACTATGAAAACAATTCTAAACACTTTGTGCACTGAGTAGATGCTCCATAAAATTCCTCTTACGCAAAAGGAAATAAAGAAGTGTGCAGCAGAAACGTCTTTAATTGTAAGTTTATTTTTATTCTGAGTAAGAACAAAAGGATGAAAGGAAAAACCTATCTCCAAATCCCCACTTTGGTGAGCTGAGCAGCTTGTAGATGTGGCTCTTTGACAAAAGTGGCCATATTGATCACGTTATTACTATGAGTTTGTACAATTGTTACAACCATTGGAGAGCAAGAGTCTGCAACTTAAAGATGACAGATGAGTGAAGCATATGTATGTGCTTGCAAGTATCTAGAGTGACTTCTGCATGCAGAAATCTCTGACATGGGTCAGAGATTATAGGAATTCTCTACCATAATTACTTTTTCCCACTGTCATGGGCATCTGAACACGTTTCTGCAATTGCATTTAAACTTTTGGAGTCTTGTTTGTTTGTTTGTTTTAATATGAAAGTTTAGCTTGAAGAAAAACTGAAATTATGCATAAAAATGAAGCGATAACTCATCAAATAATTATGAATATAATGAAAATGCTATTTCAAACAGAAAAGTTTATTGAAGCTTCTGATCAGACATTTATAATATTTGCATTATTTTTACCTAGGGTGCTTGGAATTGGTGTGTGGGAAGTTGTTTTCAAATATTTCTAAACAGCGAATAATCAGTTTTCCTCATTGTCCTTATGTATTCTTCATGACTACATAAAGTTTGTACTTTTCTTCCTATTTGACTTCTAGAAATTTAGCTTCATGATAATGAATATGTTCTTAATTTTCAGATTTGGTATAGGAGGTTCAGTGAGGAAGAAGTTCATATGATGCACTTGAAATGTTACGTAGCTGTAAAATGCAGAGTTGTATTACAGTATGCAGTCTTTGCAAAACTTTCACTTAACACTAAGTACCATTTACTCAGTGTCAGATGTCTTTTGACTGCACAATTTTAAATGAGAAACCTATAGACTTGAAATAGGGAGAGGATGCTAAGGTTTCTTGATCATAACATTTGATGGTTCAGTGGCTCCCTCTTCTCAGGAAGATTATTTAAAATGTGGTGATGGCAAAATGTATTTAAGCTTAATGATTTTTTTCAAGAAATGTTTTACTGCATTTTGAGCTCCCCTAAGAGTGCAAATTTTTATTGTTATATATTAGAAATTATTAATGTGGATTTAATGTGAGAAGGTTCTGCATATAATATAGGGACCATCTGGAGAGCAAAAATAGGTATTTCAACTGGGGAGTTTAGGATGGCGTAGCTGCAGGAACAGAAACACACCATGTCATAAAACCATTTAGTAAAAAAATAGAAAAAAATTGCTAAGCAGGATGGCTACAGTGCAACTTCTGTTGTGAGATTTCTTTTCTGTGAGACTTGCATACTGATCAAGGCTCCTGCCCCTCTGGCCCAGCTGAACAGTGCCAGAGGCTGTGGGGAGAGGGCACTTGATCCAGAGAGTCCATGTGTCTGCGTCCTGGCTTGCAGCTGCTTTTTTTTTTTGAGTAGCCATGTGTTCCACCTCAGACTCAGCCTTCTGCCTGTTTTCTGGCACTGGTAGATGGTTTCCTGCTGACAGGCAAGTTTCTTCACTTTTTATTGGTTTCTGTATTAGGTAATCAGTTTAAGCTGCCGATTGCTTCATTGCTGTGTAGCCCCCAGCTAATCTCTGACTTTTTCCCATGTATCTGAAGCCAATTAGTGGTTACTACCTGGGTTACTATGACTTTCTGGCCTCTCAGTATGAATGTGTTAAAGTTGTGTGGCTGCTAGCAAATTAGTTGCTAGCAGTTTTGCTGAACTTTAATTGTTTGGCCCAAATGCTCTATGCTGTCTCTCAGCTGAAAAGATATAATGATACAGGTATGCTTTGAATAAAGTTAGGGAAATTGCTTGGATTGATTGTGTTAAAGATTTAAAACAAAAACGTGCTTGGAGTACCTAGTCTTTGCTTACCTTTTGTTGTTAGTATTTGATAATTCCTTCTATAACAAACCCCAATATTACTGCGCTGAAAAAAAAATCCTGCATTCTGCCTTGGTGGTATTTATTTAAAAAAAACTTTAAACCCTTTCAGAATACCTTGAGAATACACATTAAATAAAACTCCATTTTTAAATTTTTTTTTTAGTTTAGCCATGCGGTGGCAAAAATTTTAATTCTGTAATGAACCATAACATTATGATATTTCTTGTGGTTTGAAGTTTCCTAAATATAGGGGGAGGAATTTAGATAGTGAAGAGCTCAAAGTGTATTATCTTTACTTTTTTTTTTCCAGTGTGATCTCTGCAACCTCTGATATTTATCTGCTCTTTTGATTCTTCTGGCAAGCATTCAAATTTAGTAGTTGTCTTTTTATAGTAATTTAACACTGAAATAAGTTGTGCGTGTGTCTTAATGACTGGCAACTGTTAATACCGTTGTTCAAGTTATTGAATGAGATAGAAACTGTTGAATAATTTTTGTGCTATCCCTTTACTTCCCTCCATTTAATTGTAGTACATCATGTACCAAAATTTAGTCTTTGTTTAAAAGTTTGTCTCTTCAGTGTCTGATTTCATTTCAGTATATTGACTTTTCTGATAATGCAGACAGTTCTGTAGTGCTGTTAAGTCAGAACAGTGATATCTGCTGTGTAAAGTATAAATTACTGGTTGATACAGCAATACCCATAGACCTGTAATTGGTTAATGGGTAGTATTATTCACATACGTTTCCTAATATAGATCTCCCATTTGAAATGCTTTTTATTCCCAACTGTGGTTTCACATTTTTCATTTTTACAGTGAGACACCTCATTTTCCATTTTGCCTAATCATACAGTTTAACGCTGGTTTCTAACACAGAATGGCAGTTTAGGAATTTATTTGACCAAAACCACAAGAGCTTCAGTTTCATCAAAGTTTGAGGGTTGTGAGGGTTGGTAATCATAATCTGTGAGACAGAAAACATATTGACTGGCATAAACTGTGTTTAATTCCCTTATCCTTTCTCTGCTCTTTCCAATAACGGCTGGAAAAGGCTGTAGCAGTGGTCTAGAAGCCAGCAAACACTCAGTGTTATACACATTTTACTTAATTTTTTTCCGTACTGAAATCAAGTGAAGAAATTGGAATTTTAATAGGCTTCATTTACAAGTGTACAGACCAGTGCAGGCAGTGCACGCTTTTGGTTTTGCTTCATCAGACTGCCTATTATTTTACACAAAAGCTTACAGTATTTGGGTAGTCATTTGGAAACACTGTGTGACTTCTAAATTTGTTTAAATATCCCTAATTGTAAAACTTTTGTGTTGCTAAGTTCATGTTACTCAAAAACTTTAAATATGTTCTGCTTTCAGTATGTAAAAGACCACGATACCATTTAAAATTGAACAATAAAAATGTAGTTGGACAGGTAAACCAGCAAAATTTACAACCCTAATAAACTGAAGAGAATGCATTTGAAAGGCTGATACAGGTTTTATTATATTGCACTAGGAATGTAATACTGTAATCCTTGCAGCAGTTCCTTACTGTGAAGCAGAATCATAACAGCAAAGAGAGAATGCAGTTTGAGTAGTTTTGTGTGCCTTTTAATGTAATTTGTTAAATATGAAACTTACAAATAGGCAAGAGATGCATGAAAGTACATTCTGGTTATTAAAAAAAAATCACTTATGAGTTCTAAAAAACAGATGCTGGAGAAAGAAAATATTCTGGATGAGAAATGAATAGAAGTCTTTACATCTTTACATCTTTAAACTAGACAGTAAGAAACTTTGTGATCATCTTAGACCTCTGCACAAAAAGTATATTTTTTTAAATCCCAAGTCCTTTTTCAGTGTATCCAATGACAAATGCAATAATGTTGATACTACAAATATTTTTGACCATATTCCTTTATTTATAATCACAGCACGTAACTACAATGAAACAAAGATAAATACAACCAGTTCTTGTTCAGAAACATAGGTGAAATTAATGAAGAATGAGGAAAATCTGATACAGCAACAACAAAAAAGCAATTGAGGGAAAGAGGAATCGTTATGGCAGGCCACATGATTTCATGCATCTTTATTTTAACAGGATCCATTCATTCTTCTTACATGTGAATGTGTATTTATATGAAGACAATCCAAAGAATTTATACTAAGCATAGATGAATTTGTTGCTTATACCATTTGTTTATAAGGATTTTCTATTTAAAACACAAATGCTCTCAAGCATCAAGATGTAAGTCAAGCTATGTTAATACTAATTCATCTAGTTAGTTACTTACTGTCCTAATTAAAAAGATTTAAATCATAAAAATTCACTGTTTGTTAAAAGAATGTATTTCAGCTGAGAAAAGTAGTGGTGTCAAGTGCAAGATTACATTCCTTTGCAAAAGATTGAAGATTTTAGAAAATAACTGTTACAAAAGGTGAATCATAATTAACTTTTTTGAAAAGGGATGAATCTTAATTTACAAGATTCCATTCTTTCCCCCTACACATAAAAGAATAAATGTGTCAATCAGCATCTTCAGGAGTTGATGGCAGCCACAACTTTTTAATTCCCCTGTTGATTAACAGCTTGATTTTATTGAAGCATTGGGGTAAGCAGTAAGTAGAAACATTACTTGAATGTTTGTTGTTTGATTTTAGTTAGTTTCATTTTGAATTGCTAATTGTAAACCAGAATGATTTCTTCTCTCAGTAATATCCTATCTTTAGTAAATACCAATTACAATCAATACATAGCAATTGCTGTCTTACTGTTATGTTAAATATAGCAAGTGTTAACAACTTTGTTATTGTTTCTTAAGCATTCCTGCTTATGAATTCCACTTTTACCCATGTTCCATCCATGATGGGAAATATTTTGGTGCCCAAGTAACTTTAAGTGCTCTGACAGACATAAGTACTAAATTCCTTTAAAAATCTGAGGTTTTGACATAGCCATAGTGCTTTGGACGTGCTTCATATTATTATATAAAGGCATAAGTTCTGTTTGTGTTTTCTTTCCCTTTTTAGAAAGCAATTAACTGAATTCAGCAGAGGAGTTGTCCAAGTGTAACAATGTTCAAGATATACTTTTCCAAGTTTGCTAAAATTTAACAACCAGAAAGAGTGGACAGAGTGAATAATTAAAGAAAGACTAAGGCTTATCAAGACACCAAGTTCTTAATTTCTGAAGTATATTTGTTTCTTTGTTGCAGAGGTAGTTCTGAATGTAGGTTATATATTGAAGGGGCATACTGAGGGGAATTTATAAGCAGGAAAACCAGTGAGAACCTGCTCTAATTGGTCTGTGGTAGCATATTTCCAAGAAACTAGTTTAGGTATAATTATCCTGGGAGGTTAAGCAACCCTCTTATCCCCATTAATGTACTTACATAATATACATTTTAATACCATCTCACAGTAAGGCTACTGATAAACCATAGGAGATCCGCCAATTCTTGTTATTACCTTTTCTTTCAAAATGGCTCAGAAGACATATCACTATTCCTGGAAAGGGAGTGGTTTTCTTCTTTGTCCTCTTTTCGACATAGCTTATTAGGGGCAGTTGTAATTTTCCCACTAGCTTGGTCTCAGGTGTTTGGTTGTTCAGTTGTGAACAGCTGAATGTTTTTCCTGCCTTTGAAAAAAGGAATGTGCAGTTGATATTATCTAGTCAGTCTGCTGGTGGGAGGAGAAGAATCATGATTTATTGTAGTGAGGAAAAGTGAGCTTTTGTGACCGGGAGAGGCATTGTATATGTAAAGTCACATGGTAATTCTAAATTTTTTGTATGCTGTTACTGTATAAGCATTATATGGAAAACAACAGATTAGATTTTGACATTCAAGAAACCCCTCATTAAATCCTGTGACTACAGCTCTTACTAGGTTTGTATTAAAGAGGAGGAAAGTATTTTCTCTATATACTCACCATGCCCTCCATGACTGCAATACTATCAGAAATATATGAACTTCTTGGAATGCCTTTCAGTGGCTCAGTGGAAGAATATTTTTTTTTTATTTTTATTGGTCTAGATTTTAACAGTGGCAATTTTGATGATCTGGCAAACATGAGGACTTTGCAAGTGATGCCTCCTTTTGTTTCAGCTTTCTTGCTGGGATTTAACCTATTCAGAAGCTTTTGTTTCTGGTTTTTTTTTCACGTTTGAATCTTTTACAGGGATAGGTACCTGGAACAATATTTCTTGTATAAAATAAGAGTACAAGATCTGCTACATGGCACTGAAATTAAAAACGTTTTAATTTAAAAAACAACAACACTAAAACCTACAATGAGAAAAACCCCACCCGAATTGGCTACATTTTGTTGTTAGCACATTTCACTTATTTCACAGTACCTTTGAGTGCGTATTTGAAAAGCAGTCTTGGATATGCAGTCTTCTGTGATAGGTTCTTCCAGTATGTGTTGACTGGCTAAAAGACGGTTTCCTCCCCTGCTTGGCTCTGTGCAAGCTGAAGTTATTTAAAGCAGGGTGGATTGGCAGAGAGTAAATCATTAATGCCTTTACAACTTTTGTGTTTACAATTTCATGGATCCTTCTGGGGAGAAGTGCTGAAATCCAGGATCTTTGTTATACTGTGATAATCTTGAACTTTGTATCCATTATGGAATATGGTTATTTAAGAAGCAGCCAAATTCTTGTAGAGCTGGACTGAACCTTTAAACCCAGCTTTCTTTCTGTACTTCTCTGATAGATCATAGTATGGGCATATACTATTGATAGCAATAGCTATTGGTAGTACTAGAAAATTATAGGAAAATTGTATTGCACCTCTAACTTTGCTGAGAAGGATTATCTTCTTTAGATAGAATTCTACAAGAGTTAATCAAAGTCAATAAAAGTAATTATCAAAGGGAATAGCATATTTTTTTCAGTTTGTCTAATTGCACTGTGAGTCTGTGGAACCTTTTGTTTGGCAGAATACTTCCTTTGTATTTAATTCCGAATTCTGACTTTAAGGAAAACACTGTTTTTTTTTTTCAAAAGAGATGTTCAGATATTACAGTGGATCAATGTTTACTGTGTTTGGAGGTACTGCATTTATTGCTTCAGAATACAATACTTTTTGTGTTTGTTTGAAACTCTCGGAAGACATTTAAGGTAGAACTTTTGGGACACTACTGCGAGGAGTTCATGCAAACATTTTTTCCATTGATTTCAGTATTTACTTTGCTTTTACGACATTATATTTAAAGAAGAGGGGTCCTGTTTTGGTTGGTAGTTCCCCACTTTCATAGGGGATGAAGATATTCCCTGTGACCACATTGAGATCAGAAACAGTACAAGACACGATCTTAAAGAAATAAGGCATTTACCAATGGATCTGTTTTATGAGGTTTTGGGTTTTTTTGAAGCGCAGCATGGCAATTTAAGTAGTGGTAATTTTTGGTAGGGTTGAATAATGACAGTGTTCTATGACAAGGTTACCCACTTAATGGATGAGGGAAAGGCTGTGGATGTGGTGTACCTGGATTTTGCTAAAGCCTTTGACACCATTTCTCACAGTATTCTGCTCAAGAAACTGGCTGCCATTGGCCTGGACAGGCACAGCATCTGCTGGGTGGAAAATTGGCTGGATGGCTGGGCCCAAAGGGTGGTGGTAAATGGAGTTAAATTCAGTTGGAGGCCGGTCATGAGTGGTGTTCCACAGGGCTCAGTGCTGGGTCCACTTCTGTTCAATATCTTTATCAGTGACCTGGATGAGGGGATTGAGTGCGCCCTTAGCAAGTTTGTGGATGAGACTAAGCTGGGTTGAATTGTTGATCTGCTTGAAGGAAGGGAGGCTCTGCAGAGGGATCTGGACAGGCTGAATCGATGGGCTGAGTCCAACGGGATGAGGTTCAACAAAGCCAAATGCCGAGTCTTGTACTTGGGACCCAACCACCCTATGCAGCGTTACAGACTTGGGGAAGAGTGGCTGGAAAGTTGCCTTGCGGAGTAGGACGTGGGAGTGTTGATTGGCAGCTGGCTGGATATGAGCCAGCAGTGTGCCCAGGTGGCCAAGAGGGCCAATGGCATCTTGGCCTGCATCAGAAACAGTGTGGCCAGCACGGCCAGGGAGGTGATTGTGCCCCTGTGCTCGGCACTGGTGAGGCCACACCTCGAGTACTGTGTTCAGTTTTGGACCCCTCAGTACAGGAAGGACATTGAGATCTTGGAGCGCGTCCAGAGAAGGGCAACGAGGCTGGTGAGGGGACTGGAGAAAAAGTCCTACAAAGAGTGGTTGAGTGAACTGGGGTTGTTTAGTTTGGAGAAGAGGAGACTGAGGGGAGACCTCATCACTGTGTACAACTGCCTGAAAGGAGGTTATGGCGAGGTGGGTGCTGGTCACTTCTTGCAAGTAACAAGTGACGGGATGAGAGGAAATGGCCATAAGTTACACCAGGGGAATTTTTTTTCACCAAAAGGGCTGTCAGGCACTGGCACAGCTGCCCAGGAAGGTGGTTGAGTCGCCATCCCTGGAGGTGATTAAAAGGAGGGTAGATGAGATTTTAGGAACATGGTTTAGTAAGGGGACAGGTATGGTTGGACTTGATAATCTCAGAGGTCTTTTACAACCAGATGATTCTGTGATTCTATAGTAATAAGATGAATTATTAATTTCTAGTGGACTATATTTATGGAAGAGGAGGAAGATATTATCTGAAAGGCTAGCATGATCCAAAGACCTTTTGAATAACAACTTGTGTTTTATAGGAGCTTATTTGTGGCCATATGTTTTACTTTGTGTTTGAATGAGTAAACTGTACAGCAATCGTGATGGTAATAATTTTGTTACCTATAATTTTTTTTATCATCTTTAATTCCCTGCCAGTGATATTCATGACTGTGTGAAAGTAGCAGGAATTATCCTATCTTTAATACAGAACATACAAAGCAATATTCAGAAATACTTGAAAATATTATTCTGAATAGATAAAACCAGTTTAAAGTACTTGTAGTGCCTCTCAATCAATTGCTTACTGTTTACTATGACATCAGTATTGATTGTGAGAACTTTACATAGGTATATGTGAAAAGATGGATGAGTCCAACCTCAGAGCTTACCTATAATTGTTCCTATGATGCATGACTGCATGGGTATATTTCTCATAGTGTTTCCCAGCCTCTACTTGTCCCCTCCCTTACCTGTTATTTATGATGCAATCATCTATCACACAGTTAACTGCAGTTATTTCACAAATCTATCATTTCAGCCCCAAATTTTTGTTTGATTGGTCTGTAAACTTACGTGGACTTCCACTGAGTTTTTCACTTGAAGGCAAGTTCCTTATTTTTTCTTTCTAATTATTTTTAATCACACAGTTAAGACAGAAGACTATACAGAGAAATAGGCTTGATTTTGTTCTTGTGTGTAATTAGTATTTCTTTACTAAATTCCAAACGCTTTAATCAAGTGTGAAAAACAGTAGGATTGCAAAGGTATGAAGAGAGATCATTCTGTTATGTGTTGTGTTTTTTGGATAATATATGAGAAGACAGCAGCTTCTTTTCAAAGCCAAGGCTGATTTGTCGGCATTTGCGTTTGGAAAATTTACATAGTATTCAAATTTTCATAGCAAACACCGAAAAAGAAATGCTGAGCCTACAGCACAATTTTTTATTGCTGATAAGAAACAATTTGCAGTATAACTAAAGTTTGTACTAATTAACTATTTACTTTTTCATACTTAACCGAGCAACTTGCCATCTGAATGTTTTAAGTAGTGAAATAGCTCAAGAGGAGGAAATAAGAGGTATTTTTAAAAAAGTTACTTTCACTATAGGATTGGCCTACTGCTGTCAGCATGCCAAATTTGAAACCAGATTGCAAGTTGTGGAGTGTGTTACAGATCCTATTTTCAGCAATGCTCATGTACTGCTGAGAAATATTAAATAAATTCCGTATGGAGAGTGATAGAGGAACACCATGGAAGGCTTCCATTAAATGTGATCACTGAGTAAAAAAGCACATACCTCTTTATTTTTGGACTAGTCAGTTTTTTGTATCTTCCTTAGTTTTGTATCTTCTCCATTCCTTATAAAAAGTTGGGTAACATATTCTCGCAGAACATGCTATAAATTTTATCAGTCTGTAAACCACTGAAGTATTAGAGTACACTTATAATTCTAGTATTAATAACAATTTTCCTTGCAGAAGTAGCTATACTATTACTAAAAGTGCCTGGAAAACGGTTTTCTTGCAAGCTGTGGTTATCGTTTTTCTTACTCCAAGCTGTCATCTCACTAATTATATCATTTTTCCCTTTGTTGTTGTGTTGTGCCCACCCAGAAGTGTGGGTTTCTTCCCTCCTAACATATATGTGGGCAAAGTCATGAGTGTAAGGAGGAACATAGCATATGCAAAAAGGGAGAAATAGATTTGATCATATATACTCTTTCTGTCTGTTCCTGATTCTTTTACAGCTGGGCCTCTTGGCAAAGTGTTTATTTTTCCAGGCCAGATTTCAACTTACACTTCATTTCAAATCTAAGTTTCTCCGCACCAACACTGTGCTTTCCTGCCGAATATCACCCTCCCTCTATTGGCTTTGAATTTGTTCAAAAATATGCCACAAAAAAACTGTTTTTCATTACTTTTTAAAAACATGAGTGAAAGGATTTCAAGAGAAGGATAGGCAGAAATTGCGTATCAGCTCAGAAGGCAAATGTTTCAAATAATCAATTGCATCAATGAGCAAAACATTTACAGTTAAATGCTTTATAAATTGTAGCTTTTGCTAATAATTTTATTACTATACTGTCCGAATCATCACACAAGAGGTGTTATATATTAGTGGTTTTAAATTAGAGTAACTGGATAGAATTTTGATTTCTAATCTTTCATTTTTCAGAGACTGTCAAACAATATTACAACAAATAAGGCTGATGCTGCTTCTGAAATTTAGAATGCTATACCCCTGCTATGCCTTCTACTGTGTATTTGCTTCCAGTCCTTTTATAAAGAAAAGTTTACCATACGTAAGGCAAACTAGGCTTCCTGAGTCTTGTTGTTATAGGAGAGAAAATATCTAAGTCTTTGCTGAAAAGTTTGTTCAGGCAAGAAATTCAGTGTCCTATTGTGATACCAGTTCCTCCAAATTCTTTAATATGAATTACATAAATAAGTCTTTTTACTTTGTTAAAGTCCTTGATTCTCCAAATGTCATTCAAGTGAGTGAAAGAGCTAACGATTCACATTATAGAAGAGAGGCCAAGTGGCTTTTCAAAACCACCATTGTCTGTTTTCAATATCAGAGGCTATTAAGATGACCTATTAATTTCTAACTTATGTTATAAATGCTAATTCACACAAAAATGAATGCAATAGTTTCACTCTAGAAAAGAATTTGTGTTAGAAAATAATTTTTTTCTTAACATGGGCTGAAACCAACTGTATGACAGCAGAAGGTACATTTATATGGGCATATTAGTCTGTTTTGAGATAAATGATCCTCTCCTCAGAAGGTTATAGTATATGCTATTCATTGATCACTAGCAAAAAAATTTAAAATGTGTTGCTTCAGAAATCAGTGGTTGTTTATTTTTTTTAGGTACTGAATTTATTTCTCCTGCTAAGCTGAGAAATTTCTTGACAAACTTTATTGTGTGGTTTTGGTATTTTTTTTTTTTAATTTCTGAAGCAGATGTTTGTCTTCTATGTGAGACATAAATTGTAGGATGTGGTAGAGGTGATGAAATTTACGCTTTTCATAGCCTTCAGATGTTGTTGTGAAGTCACCAGCTGTGTTCCCATGGGTTTATCACTCAAATGCCCTACCCACATAATCCTTAAAACTCTGGGAATGACAGATTTCATTGAGTTGGTTCTTGAACCAAATAATATAGATTTGCTTAATTAGGTGAAACATAATCTTGAAATACAGGATTTCTATTTTTTTCAAACTCTTAGAAACCCTGTTTAAATGCATAAGCCCAATGTTCCTCATGCTGTGCAAAACTGTTCAGGGAGAAAAAAGCCAGTTAAAAATTCAGAGATGTAGTGGAACTCTGTAGCTGAGGAAGATGCATACTGTTAAGAGTTTACATCAAGATTTCAAAATGGAATATGGATTAATGGGAATTCCAAGCTGCAAAACTTTAGATTTCTGTTGGTGACTCAGGTCAGATATGTTAATGACATATCACAAACTGGCAAGGACAGAGATGTTCGACAAAGTGAAAGAGCAAGTCTGCCAGCCCCCTTTAGGCTTTGTAAATTATGCACAGGACTGCTTTAACCTCCTGAATATGGTAGAAGTGGAAAGATATGTATGTTATTGTGAGATAGTTTTTATTCTCCTTCCTTGCAGTATAAAGTACTGTGTGTTGCAGAGATGAAACACAACATTACTTCACATAACTATGAAAGACCTCACAAATAAAGTTTATGGATGTTACAAGTTTAAAATGAAAGCTTTAACTATAATGAAAATGCCATTAAAGGATAAATATTAATATGTTTTCTGCAATAAAAGTGCCAAAGAAAGAGTATACTTGAGGGAGGAAATTTTGCTTCCTAATTCTTACTCCATCCAGTCCCAGAAAAGTTTGCTTATTGCATAAATCCTGGAGTAGTACTTATTAGAAGCATTTTCCCTTGAAAGGTGTATGAGTGTAAATAAGTAGACAGCTATATTTCACAAGAATCGGAAGAATAAAAGATGCTTAATTGTGAGCTGTCACCTAAATGATTTTTCTGAAGTTGTAAAACTAATTTATGTAAACTTTGGCAAGTAGCAATAAGTATTACATTGTCTGGAATAATGGAAAACCCAGATGATATGTCACTAGGGCATAATGGAATTTGACCTGCAGAGAACTAGTAATCTCATCTTCACTCAAATGATTAATACAGAAATCATACAGGAGTTCACACAATTTTCTGGAACCTCAAGCATAAGATAAATTTTGCTCAGGTAAAGTGTGGCCCCAGCTGGCTTCACGAGTTCATGCTGTGGCTTTGCTAGCAAACCTTCGCAGGCTGTGGCTCCAGGGAAGGACAATGCTTATGTGGCTTTTCAGAGGTCAGCTCGTATATGGACTTAGTAACTGTCTCACATCTACATGAGCAGTTCTGTGACTGTGGCAGACACATGGCTAATTTGTAATCTGTGTGGTTAATGACGTATGGATAATGGAGTTTTCCCTGTGTTTATTAATGCTATAGTGAAACCTATGAGGAAATTAAAATTTATATTTTGAAGAAGGATCTGGACAGTATAGTAAACATGGTTTCATGTTCTGTTTATTCCTCCTCTCTGTTGAATGATTATTTTCCACTGTGTGTATGAGGTAATGAAAGGAAAAGCAGTATTTGACCCTAGAACTAATGAGGTTAATGTGCACATATACAAGGCTGTTATAAATGTGGTGGTTTTTTCAACTTATTGTTTTATTTGTCAACTTCAGTGACTTCCTTCAAGTGATAGTTCCCAATTTTCGAAATTGAAAGACCATAGTGTAAAACCTTGAAGCTGTCTTCTTTTCACAATAGAAATAGCTCATTTATTCCTCTCTGCAGTTGCTAGACTGAGGCTTGTTTTTGTCCAAAACAAAACTTTACCTAGTGCTCATGATTACTTAAACATTTTTTTCAGGAAGCTATGACCTAAAGCTCTTTGAAAGTCCAGGTAAATAGTAATTTATCTTCTTTGAACATTATATTGTTGACATTCCACCAAGAACTGTAAGGGCTCAAAAGAATCAGGATTTGCCTTTATGGGATTCTACCCATTTTTCCCTATTACTTCATACTTATCTGCTCTGTTTTAGATTTAACTCACTCTGAAGATGCCTGGCCTAATAATTATGAAGGTATTTTTTTCTAAAGGTAGCCACAGCATGAGTAACTTGTGCAACCTCCAGTTCTTATGTGAAGCCAAAGAGTCAAGGCCAAGTTTCATCTCTGCATGAGTACTAACTGATCAAGACCATACCGTGTAGAGTAGTCCAGAATAATTTAAAAATTACTTCTAGGTTTTGTTTGTTATGAGTATAGTAACACTTCACTATTAGCAAACAGTACTGTCTAGTAAACCTATTTCAGCTGTTCAAATCTAATTAAACCAATTTGCTGCTGAACTGAGATTCTCCCTTATGAAACGATCAGTAGGCACAGTTTATGGGTATCTTAATTTACGTTTGTTGGAAACTAGATTTTGCAATATAAATATTTAGATATACTGTGTCTTCAGAATTAGATTAAGCATATGTCTGAAATTTAGATTTGTGAAAACAATAGCTCTGTGCTGATTTATTGTACATGTTTTTATCATGATTATTTTGTTAGTAATGTGTAGTTCATCAACTCTGAATATACGATTAATTGAAAATCTCCTAGAGAGGATTTTGCTGATAACTATGGTTTATTTCTTTCTGTAAGTAGCTTACAAATATTTAAAAGTTCTGAATCAATCTTAACTAAACAGTCACAAAATAGAAACATAGGTAAACACAAAAAAAGTCAATGGGGCACGGTTACTGGGAATAAGAATCTACCTGTCTTGCTTGTCACCTGTCAGGCTGTCTTCGTTTGGTTCTGGCTAATTTACACAAATCAGAAGGTTGACCTACTTCTTCATTTTCGGAAGAGTATTTAATGTTTTACATGCTGGCTGATGAATGAAGGTGTGAAACAAATTAATTTGTATGCATATAGACTGAATGACAAGTCAAAACAATTAGCAGGGAGTTTAAATTGATACTGTGTTGGGAATGCTCCTGATTGTTCCTGTTAGTTCTTCATCTCAAAAGAAAAATGTTTTAATTTTGAAAGCCATAATTCCCAGTAATATATATGAATTACTTTATGATAGAAATTTTATTTCAAATATCTTCCTTTCTAAGGGGAGGGAAAAATTGAGTGAGCATAAAAAATTTCATGTTTTGGTTGGTAGATTGTTTACTACTACTGTATATTTTACTCTGTAAGACTCTGAAAACTTTCTACTGACCTGATAAATTTCCTGGACCTATTAGTATTTGCCAATACAGTATATCTATATAGTGTATTAACATTTAATTAGATTTATATAATCAGCAACCCCTGACATTGCTGTGGTAACTGTACTGGAGAAGACCCTAATTAGTAAAATCCCATAGTGTCTAAAGGATACCCTTGACATTTTTCTTCTCTGTATATTTTGATTACTTTCCCAGTCTCTGAATGTGAAAAATAGGCATTCTAGTACATTTTTCTTTCTCTCTCTATATTTTTTTTAGTGTAGCAGCAGTTAGAACAATAACATGGAAAATATGTGTTTTTCACACTTTTAATACCATGCCTCTTCGTACTTGTACTGAGCTTACCTGAAACAAAACATATTTTAATTCCCAGTGTTGTTTCTATTTTAGGGCTCTTTGATACTTTTGTAACTTTAAGAACTAAGTGGCACCTTCTGTAAAACTGTAGCAAGTATTCCTTCTGTAGTAGAGCTACTGCTTCTTTGAAAAGCAAATTTAAGATGGCACCTTCATGCCATACTGCAACTCGTGAGCTTTTTACTTAGTGTAAAATGAACTTTCTGCTGTGAAATTTTACATATGTGGTGATGGAAGGGTGTATTTCTTTCTGTCTTATGCTGGAACTTGCATTTAAATGTTATTTGGAAAAAAAGAAAATAAAAACTATTATCTGTTTTGCTTGATAAAGAAATCTTAGATACCAAGTAGAGGTGTATTCTTAGTGCAAATGCAGGAATTTCGAGACATGTCAAATTTGTAATATTAATCTGTATTAACAGCAGATGTTAATAATATAACGTAACGTAACATAACATAATGTAACGTAACGTAACATAAGAACATACAAACCAATTTATTTTTATATATATAATTAGGCCTTAAAGAAATAAAAATGTCTGAATTCACTGTAAAATGTGTAAATTTCTAAATGAATAAAATTTGGACTTCAAGGAACTGGGCAGCTAAAGAAAGGAGGCATAACCTGTGGAGCAGCTCAAAAGGCTGTTTTATACAGGAGAAATGCTATATATTTTAGTGATTGAAACAAAAAAGGATATGTGGATTGGTGCTGAAGGCATAAGAAGCCAGAGTTAGTAAGTCAAGAGGGAGAAAAACTTTCACAAAACAGCAAAATAATAAGTGCATTGGGAAAAAGAGCTGAAAAAAAGTCAACCAGTGCAAATATTTATGCACAGGAGAGACTCTGTGTCAGTGAATTATGTTGCCTGTTAGAGCTGTGAAAGGTTTAGTTCCAGATCTTGTTGAATCAAAATCGTGGTTACCCATGAGAATGAATTTAATGCAGGTCATCTTTGGTATAAAGTATCTTTGGAAAGCTAAGGCTTGTATCTTATGCCTCATAGAAGGGAAGGAACAGCATGCTAGTTTACAGAGATGATAAGAAAACAAATAATTTAAGGTTATGGGGTGCTGAGGTATTATGGGGCATGGGCACACTGAATCCATGAAGATAACTCATTAAATGACACTGCAGAGCTACTCAAGTTAGCACTGAGCTTATTTGAGAAGCCGTGTGACTGCTTAAGGAGGTCTCAGGACACTGTGAGATAGTTCTTACGAGGGCATGGCTTATGGCTTAGCCATAGAGCAGTTAAACAGCTTTAAGAACAGGACCTTTGTACAGGATTGCATTTTGTTACGTAGCTCACAGCCCACAGTTGCCCTGGTGTGTGCACAATGCCTTTCTGCGCACTGTTGTCTCAACTCCAGCGCCAGTGTTCTGTGTGGATGTTAGCAGTATGGATGGTAGGAAAGTCTGAGAAGGTTGTAACTGCAAAATGACACGCTTCAGGGGATTGTCAGGGGCAGAGATCAAACTTTCTGGGTGGCACAGGATGAGACTTTGCTGCCTGAAATGCTGCACCATAGCCATGACTGAGTTCTAAATCTTTATGTGTTCACCTAGTCACGAAAGGGAGGCAGGGAGCAATGCTGTGCCATGAAGCATTGTGCTTCTCTTCTGTAAACTCAGAATCTCAGTTTTATAACTTTACATTTTGTCAGTATTCTTGCTCATGTCTTCTTTCTTGGAGGTTCTTTGGAAATACTTGCAAAGAGGGTGGATATCTATTTTGTGCTTAGTGTTATTTTGAAATAGAAGAGAAACTAATGCTGTAGTTTTATGCTTTGGGTAGCAAGCACAACAAATACATCATCTTTGTTTTTTTAATGTTTTGTGAAAAATGACACGTTATGGATGGGACATTCATATGATCCGGGTGAATTGTAGCTCACTGATAACCATCAGAATTATGGTTACGATAACTGCATGTCCTGAATTGTTTCCATCTCACAAAGAAGCAAAACCCAGTATTGTCTCTGGAAAATGATGCGTAAATCATTATGGCCTGGTAGTGTAATGTTTTTATTTTGCTTATCTGTCAGTACCATTAGTCATTTGCCCTCATAGTCAATTAGATAATTTTATAAACCATTGTTATTGGATTAGATTCTGGCTACATTTAGCTTTTTAAAAATTTTTAATAAATAGAGATTACAAGGAGTTTACTCCTGATTAATAAGCAATGTGGTCATATCCACCAATACAAATTTGTAGGCATTCTCTGGCTGAGAATCGTCATGAAATAGTTTATTTGAATGCTGTTTGTGAGAAAATTTGAAGTCATCTCAGGAAACTGAAGTGCCGCTATTTTCTTTTCAACAATTACAGACCTGAAATTGTATTAATTTAGAAGAAGGTGACATTTACTATTCTATTAGAAGGTACTTGTTAAAATACTTACTAAATTTAAGCTGTATGGATTCTAATTAAATACTGCTGAATATTTTGAAGAAGACTTATGTTGTCATCAAGGATTAACTGGCTATACTACCTAAGAAATTGATGCAAGTGCCAAATTATGTTTGATAAAAACTTACAAAGTCTGCTGATGACAGAAAATCTGGATTCATTTTTAACAAAGATTAAATAAGCCTATTAAATAGTTGTTACTACTAAATTAACTGAAATATACTATTACAAAGAATCCTTTTTCATACCTCCCTTCTGACATATATTGCCAAGATCATGACTTAAGACCTGACCTCTGTTGGGAGGAAATCATGACAGATGGCCTATTCAGGGTTTTTCAGGGTAAACGGATTCCACTTATTTAAGATATAAATAATTACTGGCCTACTGGCCTAATGCTGCAGTTACTTGTAACAGCTTGAATAACTAGTCTGTTACATAAGTAAAGTATATATTAAAATAAAAGGTAATAATTATGTGAATAAACTTTTTGAATAATATTACTCTGATAATTTTTTACTGCAATTTCCAGAAAAACAGACAAAAGTAGACCTTAGAAGTGAATGCGTAGGTGAAAAAGCATGACTAAAATAGGTGAAAAGATACTTTATTTAAATAGGGTTCTCATGAGACAGTAATAGTTATGGTGGCATAATTATTGGAAGCAATTATTCTCGTTGCTTTGACTGCTGTCAAAAAGTAAATTAGGAAATACGTGGAGAAATTGAGTAGGAGAGAAAAAGTTGAAGGATTATGCAGTCCTTGTGAAACTAATGGGATCCTTAAGAGCATTTTCAAATACTTTCAAATTAAACTTGAATCTAATTTATTATAGGACCTTTGTATAAAATGAGGCAAAGGATAAAAACTCAAATAATATGAAGGAAATACAATTCTAAAGTGTTAACCTACTACTTACCTTTTGTTAAGCATTTATTTAATGGTAAAGTTTTATGCTGTGCTTGTTTGGGAAATAAAGCACAAAAAGTCAAAACCAAGAATGAAAGATACTTCTATAGAGCAATAATATGTAAGCAATGGGATTTGCCTTTCTTTCCAGCAGTGATGACCATCATCTAGTGTAGGTGCTGTATGACTGACCTGTCACAAGAGCAGGATCCAAACTGAGCATTAGGTTTCTGTATTTAGAATTGTCAAAGAAAGATGGTTTGTGACTGCCCAGAACATTGTATTTGACAGAAGAACTTCTGTTAATAATACTTCTATGGAAAAGGGTAGATACTTCTTTTCTTGAACCATGCATGGTCTTAACACACTTCAACATGTGTACTTTTGGCACTACCTAAACTTTAGTGGATTTTTTAAAAAGAGTTCCTTCTGTCTTCATCTTCATATTTTAATTCAATAGTGAGCTCTGCCTGATGCAAAGTGGATTTTATCTTACACTATAAATATGCTCTTCTCTAAATAAACCACATCAGAGTGAAGACTTTTCCTTTTACATATGCAGAACAAAGTCCGTTGAAGTTCTTATGCCCTGTGTATTTGGATAATTGCATACATCACGTTATGAGTGAGTTAATGCTTTGCCTTCTTGTGGGATTTTTTGCATGTTACATTTCCTGCTCTCGCTGTGGCTTCTCTGAAGAATTTCCGTCTGCCAAGTGCTCAGTATGGTTTTAACAGGTACACTTACAGTCAGACCTTTATTGTTGATTGAAACTTTGGTTTAAGCTGCATGGCAATCATGTGTAATTAAATATATGCAAAGTCACACAACAAAATATGTACTTTGTTCTGGTTCTCAAAATTATTTTTGTTTCAAGACCATTCTCCTTTCTACTTGGGAGCTTGATGCATCTGGATTTTATATGGAGGAGTCCTGAGGGAAGGATTAGACATGCTATTTCACTCATGTGTAGGCAGGAACGTGCGAGGACCACATACAGTTGCATTGCTTTAGAAGGGTGTGAGGACATTTCAATAGAGACATCTGTTCTTGGATGAGCAACGCCTTCTCAAATGGAATAGTTGTGTCATTTGATTATGGACTAGAGGTTGTTTATTAACAGTTACAAAAAAAAAAGTAGAATTAAAATCTGCATAATCAAATACAGATTGGGCAGTATTTACATATGTAAAGATTATTGAAAAAAATATTAAAACAGTAGCCATAGGTGTAAGTTTCTGGTTCTAATTTCTCAACATTTTCTTCTTGCAGTCTTTGCAATGCAAAGAGTAGAGTTACAATGCTAAAAATTTACCATGAGGAAAAAAAAAAGCTGTCATGGTTTCTCTAAAGAGCCTTGAGTCATTTTAAAATGCTTTCCACTTTTCACAAGAGATAAGTTCCACTGTGCAAAAAAGAAATAATATATGTGCCTGTAAAGACAAATATCCCCACAGTTTTTCTATCTTTAGTAACCCAAAAGACTATTTTCTTTGAAAGCTTTTAAAGATTTCTGGCCATTCTTTGGGTGTAATGGTTATGGAGTGGCTACACAAAGCAATGTTAGCTGCAATATTTTAGTCCCAGTCATTTTAAACTGATTTATTTTCAATGATTAAACTGTTTTATGTAATTTGGACCTTCAGTTGTGACAAAAAGGAATCAGAGTCTTGAAGGGCTGAGGACAACTTAGAATACAAATTAGCAGTATAAAGAAAAGAACAAAACATAGGTTGACTTCAGTTGGAAATGATGCTATGGTTAATTATAGTTCAGTAACATCAAGACAGCCCCTTCATAGTCCCTGAATATTGGATAATATAGGTAGTAACATTGTGACGCATTTGGCAAGCATAACTATGTTAAATGACAACTCTGCTTTGTCTTTAAATCTAGGGAACTGCATTTATTTGTGCATAATTGGGTTTGCTCTTCAAAGTGCCTTAGAAGCACTTCTGAAATCAATCATTAATAAATATGACAACATAATTGAATTCAGATTCTTACATCACTTAATGCAGAGGAGTTTGATTGTGTGTATACAGTAACTATACAAGGAAACTGGTCTCTTGATCATCATTCTAGGTGTCAGCTGAGTGATTTGTGGGCAATTGTGTTTGGGTTTTGTTGGCCTCTGCAATTGTTTTTAATGAGGCTAGCACATTAGGTAGATATTTTAGTGAATTGCTGTAGGTATCAGTCAGGAATATTTCATTTTACTAGTTTGGCCTTTGAAGCTACTGAGATTGAAAGTTACATTAATTAAATGCTGGACTTATCTGTTTCTCACAAAATTATTCCTCAGTTTGGAGGGGCAGGTTATTCTTAGCACTTGTGATGAAAAAAGAAGTTTGTTTTACAGACATCTATTACATTTGTATGTGGCAACTGATTTCCTTCACGCTGATTTCAAAGAGCCACCACTGGATTGTACTGGACTGGAATATTTTACAGCTGTTGGCATGCTTATGTGTATTCTAATACAGCTGGTTTTTTTTAATACAGAGATAATTTTAAAGCTTGAAGTTGAGCTTCTTATTTGTAAAAATACAAAGTTAGAATCATTATGCTATGGCTACACTGAATGTTCTTGTGAAACACAGCAGTCGTAGAATGATATTGACTTACTGGTTGAGAAAAGCCTATGGTTCACTTGCAACACAATAATAGCACAACCTATCAGCACTTTCTAGTGCATCCAGCACATGAATTTATGTTTGTATTCAAATTAGAATAATTGATTGGAAGTCACATCTTGATAAGATTCAGAGAAGAGATACAAGAACAACAACAGGGACTGTATTTCTCATACCAGGGCTCAAAAAATGTAGACTATTTGCATGTTGATATTCTTGCAGTTCTAATCCTGGAATATTTTGATGATCTGCCAAGTCATGCAGTGTGTTTAGTTGCTGAACAAATTCCATCACTTTGATTGCTGTTGGGAATCTTTGAATACAGAGAACAAAACCATTTAGCTTAGATAACAAAGTATGTTTTGTGTTCAAGTTCCTGCTGTTTTATGGTAGCTGTTAGATCCTACTAAGGACTGACAAGGCGTAGCTTTCTCATGTACTTCATCTTAATTCAGCCTTTGTTGAGGCCTTTGTTATCTGAACCTAATTATATTTCTGGATTCCTTACTGATCCTTTTGTCTTGCTAGATTAATCAACTTTTTTGGAAATATTGTGGTATTATTTAATGTAACTGGCTGATTTTTAATGCGTCATCCTTAACTAACCTCTATTTATTTAGCATTAATATCATACAAGGTGTCCTTGTATCTGTAATTCTCTGTCACATTGCTTGCCTAAATTCTAAATAAAAATTGCCTTACCTGATAAAGTATGACTAAAGTAATTTTTTTTTTGTAAACAAATGTATAGGGAATTATTTAAGATTTTTTTTTTCAGGTAATCTGTTTGAGGTGGTGGTTTTACAGTTGTATGAGCAAGTGCGGAGTACTCATTTCAGTTACAATCTGTACAGTGGTAGTCATCATTTTGACTCCTCAGGGCAAAAAAACAATTGCAAATGTTCCAACTAGTTCTGCACCCCAAAAAGAAGCAAATAGGAATGTATCTATAGATTCTCTGTCTTCACAGATACAGGCAGTATAGAAAGAATTGATTTATTACTTACTGAGGGGTGATGGTAGTGTCACTCTTTGGAATGGTCTCCTTGCAGACCCTTGAAGGGCTGTTGCTGTAGGTAAATGGCATACACTGATCTTTGACATTCACTCTTCATTACACCTGCAGCTCAGGTAGACTCTGTGGACTCAAAAATAATGCGTTTTTAAAAGGTTGTAAAACTTTGAGAACACAGACTTCTTGGTAGCAGACATTACTGAGCATACGCTGCAAATTGTTAAAATGCCATATGCCTGTCTTGACTGCAAAGAAACTCATAAGGACTTCAAGTAGTTACCTTTGCCATACTGAACTACAGCTGTTGCCTGGGATTTGTGGTTCTTTCTCAGATCTGAGTACCAGGAGTATCCAGCTGTGCAAGAGTCATTTTTTAGAATATTCCATATACTGAGCTATTTTTTCACTTCATCTGTAATCAAACCAAAACTGTATAGTATAACACGTTGTATGCTTTTACGTGATGTATATAATTGTATTCTCTCCACCCAGGCATGGAGAGCACATGACTCTAGAGATGGTGGAGTTTGCATTAGTTCTCTACACTAAACACATCTCTGGAAGAATTCACTGTACACTGAAAATGTGAAGTAATTCATCAGAAGTAATATAGTATTAGAAAGGATCTTCAGTGAAGACCTGAAGCTTTTCCCTCTTAATAAGTCACCAAAGATTTAATGTTTCAAAAGAAAGCTTCAGCTAACTACTTATGTAAACAGCTGCTCATCTGTAGGTGTAGCAAACCTTTAATTTGACCTTGGAGCTCTAGGAACCTGGGAGCCATGTGTTTTATTCATAGGGTATATTTTCTACCACTTATCTTAAATATACTAGGTTAATTTTACTGCCTTTGCAAAAACATGTTTGTGTGCATCCAGGTCAGAGAAGAAAGTGTAAGAGTGACCATTTAAAGGTTGGGGTTTTTTTCCAGTAGTAGAAAGATTGGATATTAGTCACTGATCTTGGGAGAATGATCAGGAGGTTTTCCGTCTGAACAGTGTTCTAGAGAGAAATATCTTTTATAAAGAATATTCTTTTAATGTCGGTTTGAAGACTTTCTTAAAAATTATATGCATTTTTTTGGTTTTTTTCTGAATTCATATTCTTTCTTCAGGGAAGAAGCAAGCAGTAAAGGGCTCCCAGATGAAAGTATAGCCACCTAGTTTATGATGTGCATTCAGATGAACGGTGAAGTCTGGTATTTTTTCAGGCATAGCAAGACAATAAGTTACACATACGGTCCTCTGGGTTATAATCTTTATATAGTATTCTTCTGGGAGAGACTTCAAAAATTCTTACATTCATTCCAAATATGCATTTTGGTTTTTTTTTTAAATTTTTAAAAGTTTTTTTTACCCATAGCCAGCATTAATCTCTAATTTCCAGGCATCTGCACAAAAAATGCGCAACAATAACTTACTGCTCATGGCAGTTCAACATCATAACAAATGAAATTTGTCCGTATGTCCTGTGTGTAGTGACATTTCGTCAAAATAGAGAAGCACTGCCCAGAGCTGTTTGTCTGTCTATTAAGGTTCAAGTGGCATGAAGGTCTGGAGAAATGAAGACGGTCCCTTGGTCGAGGAGGACCTGGTTAGAGATATTTAGGCAAACTGGACACCCACTGATACATGGATCCTGATGGGATGCACCCGCAAGTGCTGAGAGAGCTGGCAGATGTTATTGCTAAGCTGCTCTCTGTTGTCTTTGAAAGATCATGCAGAACAGGAGAGGTGCCTGAGGACCGGAGAAAATTGAGTGTGGTTGCAATCTTCAAAAACGGCAAGAAGGACACCTGGGAAACGACAGGCTGGTCAGTCTTGCCTCCATTCCTGGAAAGATGATGGAACAGGTCATTCTAGATGTCATGTCCTAGCATCTGGAGGTAATAAAGGTTATTGGGAGTGGTCAACATGGGTTCACCAATGGAAAGTCATAGTTGACCAATCTGATAGCCTTCTATAGTAGTGTGACTGGCTGGATAGATGAGTGCAGAGTGGTGGATGTTGTCTACCTTGACTTCAGCAGGGCTTTTGACACTTGTCTCCCATAACATCCTCATAGGTAAGCTTAATAGATCTGGGCTAGAGGAGTGGGAATGAGATCACTTGAGAGCTGGGTGGACAGCAGAGCTCAAACGGTTGTGATCAGCAGCACAGAGTCTTGTTGGAAGCCGATAGGTAACAGTGTTCCCCAGGGTTCAGTATTGGGCCCAGTTTTGTTCAACATATTCATCAATGACCTGGATGAGGTGACAGAATATACCCTCAGCAGGTTTGCTGATGACACAAAACTGGAAAATGAGAGTGATACACCAGAAAGCTGTGCTGCCATACGGCAGGACCTGGAGAGGCTGGAAAGTTGAGAGGAGAGGAACCTAACGCAATTCAACAAAGGCAAATATAGGGTTCTGCTCCTCAGGTGGAAAAAACTCGTGCATCAGTACAGGTTAGGAGTTGACCGACTGGAAAACAGCTCTGTGGAGAAGGACCTGGAAATCCTGGTGTACAACAAGATAAACATGATCTAGCAATGTGCGCTCGTTACCAAGAAGGCCAATGGTATCCTGGGGTACATTAAGAAGAATGTAGCTAACAGGTTGAGGGAGGTTATCCTCCACCTCTAGCCTGCCCTAGTGAGACTCCATCTGGAGTACTGTGACCAGTTCTGGGCTCCCCAACTCAAGGAACTACTGGAGAGAGTCCAGTGGAGGGCCAGGAGGACGTTTGGGGACTAGAGCATCTCTCTTATGAGGAGAGGCTGAGAGACCTTGGGTCTGTTTAGCCTGGATTAGAGAGGACTGAGAGGGAATCTCATCAATGCTTATAAGTATCTAAGGGACAGGTGTCAAGAGGATGAGTCCAGACTCTTTTCAATGATACCCAGTGACAGGAAAAGGGGCAACAGGCACAAACTGGAACACGAGAAGTTCCGCTTGAACATAAGGAAAAACTCTTTTACTTTGAGGGTCACAGAGCACTGGAACAGGCTGCCCCGAGAGGCTGTAGAATCTCCTTCTCTGGAGATATTCAAAAGCTGCCTGGATGTGTTCTTGTGCAACCTGTTCTAGGTGAACCTGCTTTAGCAGGAGAGTTGGAATAGATTATCTCCAGAGATCCTTTCCAACCTTGATCGTTCTTTGGTTCTGTGATTCTGATTGGCTCAATGTCTTTTCTACAAACTTCTTTAATCAGACGTAAAGCAAGCAGTACCTCTTTGCCGAGGCCCAAGTGCTGTCAATAAACAGAGCAGCAGCTCATTCCTTTTCATCCAATTTAATAGAGTTGACCAGTGTCATACCTGATACAATCCCCCTTCTCTGCTCGTAAACTCCACTTACTTTGCAATATGTGAAGAGTCACCATGACAGGTTTCAGAGCAGAAGAAAATAGTTTACCTTATTTTGAAAAGTCTAAATGATACTGGAATACTTTCTGCTTGAAATTTTGAATGAAAGAAACCCAGAAAATTCCAGAAACGTCAAAATAGTTTTGAAAAGACCATTTACTTTTTCAGAAGATCTTGTGGGCTTCCATTTAAGAAGTGTGTGTGTGTTTGTGTGTCAGGGAGTAGCTTAATTAGAAGTCAGACTGTACTGTTGTTTCAGTCTTGCTTGATTGATAAATAGCATTTCTGCACAAATGATGTAGAAATTACCCGGAATTTGTTGTAGAAGCTTTAAAAAATAAAAATTATGATCAGTTGTCTCATATTAAATGCTTACATTTCAAAGTTGCTGAGTAGGATATGTGCAGATGCGTGTCCTTCTGATACTTCTTCTTAATTTCCAGTTTTACTTGTATGTACTTATATGTTGTATATACAATGAAAAGCATTTAAAACATCAGTTCATTTTTGTGTCTCTATATACAGATTCTTGAAATACAGGCTTTTCACTGGTACTTCTTTTACCCTTAAAAAAACGAGTTTGACATATAGTGTTCTGATCATTGTGTTCACAAAATTGAGGAATATAAACAGTCTTGTAGGGCTTGAAAGAGAGTGGGTACTCTGATCCAGTGGAAATCATTACTACTAAAGCGCTGACAATGAGTTTAGTCAGTGCTTCAGTTAGATTTCTCACTGGGCTGGGCCTTTACTGGGCTGTATGCATGCTCTGGAGTTCTTGAAAGCCTACAACTGAAAACTGTTATGATGGAAAAATTGATTGGACTCCATGGGCGATTAACAGGCCGTGTGACAGTCTTCATGATACTACAGGCATATATTTATATTTCATGTTAATATTTCAAGAGACTGAAAAATTAATAAGAATGAGTTCTCCCGTAGACTCATTCTTCTAATCACTCCAGTGCGATAAAGCTAAGGGTAGTTTCCACTTATTCCGTACTATAAATTCCTTGAGGTTGTGTGGAGAAATAGAGCTTACTGCTTTTTATGCCTTGAAAATTATGTATTAATGATAAGTGCAGAAACAGTAGAGCTGTAGCTATTCAAGAAGGGGCTGTAGTTTGTCAGTATCAAAACCTGATAAGATGAAAGCCTACTGTAAGCACAAGTGTGCCCTTGTGTTCTGTAAGTATTGCAGAAAAAAATAAACCTTCTTTAGAAGTATGTAGTGTTCATTAACATTAAGTAGATGCTGCTCTACCATGTAGGATCTTTAGCATTTTACGTTCCAGATCTGTTCAGTCTACTGTTAACCTCATTTGGAGTACTAGGCATTCAATCTGGTAGTTTAATTGTTTTATTATGTTTCACACATTTTAAATTAAAAAATGTTATAAACAACTAGATTATAAACTGCTTCAGAAGTTGCAGAGATCGGTCAAAATTATTTTTTGTAATTAATGAGCAAAATTTTGCAATGAATAGCTCTGTTACATGTAGATTGTGACATTTTAAAAATATTTATGGAGGGTTCTTACACTTAAAACCCACAAACTTACTAGTGCTATATTTTCAGATTGTCTGTTATTTAAAAAAGCATTTTGTTGCTGTTGCAAACGAAAAACTTCACTTGCAACTTTCATTTAGTGTGTTACATTTTTTGATGATGTGTGTACAATGCTTTTTGCTATTTACAGTACATCCTAGTGTAATACTTCAAGGTGAGCCAGGTATTTTGGTGTGTGTGGGCCTGAGTACATGCAGGTGTAAGTGTTTCCACACTGTTGATTTGTACTGAATATCTTCTGCTTCTTTAGAACTATTTCTAATTGTTCCAGGGAATGTGGAGTATTGCATCCAAGTGTTATATGGTTTTAGAAATGATGCTAGTCTCACAGTTATTTTCTAATAAAATTCCTTTAAAATAACACTTTTTAAATCAAAGTGGCAACTTGAGAAAGTTTTAACATGATGAGAAGGCACTGAATTTTCTGTCACTGAAATAGTATTAATGCATGTAAGGTATGCTGAAAGTGCATAGTTTTTTTCTAACCTGCACAGCATAACCCCTTGGAGTACTTTAAATAAACATGTTCTTCTAAAAGAATGTTTATTATTTTGTTTAGATGTAACTTAAAAAGCTGTTTTTAAAGGCATGCACTCAGAGACATGCACACAATAAAATAAAAGTGTCAATGTTTCAGGGAATCTAAATTATTTTCAGAATTTCAGAAATTGAGAAGGGATAATTGGAAGGAGAAAATGTTGGGCTGGTGCCAAGCGATAGCTCGTAACCCTCACAGACTTCCAAACAGCACAAGAACACCAGAGGTCTCAGGTGATGCATCAAATAACTCTACTTTGGTGAGTGAAAAGTTGCATTTCATGATGGTGGCATGTGCAGATGACCTTCAGATGTGTTAAATTTATTTTTTAAAATGGAGTGTTTGACATTGATTGTGTTGCCTCAGTGTGTGAAACTTTCTGACATTATAGCTGTTTACGCTTTCTATTTCCTATTTTGTCATCTTTTATGTTATGCATGGTCCGTTCTGACTTGCATGCTGTGTCTATAGATAAGTATTGATGTTTTGTGAATGGTAAAGTCTTCAAGTAGGAAATGTCCTAATATGAACTAGTTATATTGTTTATGATCTTAATCAATGCAATGGTATTTGGACTCTGATTGATACAGGTGGACATTATCTAAAGGTAACTTGTTTGCTCTTTGCTCCTGCTTGTAACAGGAACTAAGTATAGTATGTCTGCACTTGTGTTAGAGATAGATTTTAAAATTATCTTCACATATTTAACATGATATCGCAAGAGATGGCTGAGTTTCTGCATACAAAGGTATTGATAGTAGATGTCTGACAATTTCCATAGCACAGTTACAAGTTGTGTGAAGTTAAATGACCCATTGAAAACAATTTTAATCCTTCAGTTCTTGTTCATTCAAATAAGTCCATTTATATCAGTTAACCCGCCCCAGGTGAGTAAGAACTGGTACTTGAATATAAAGGCTTCAGACTTCCCCACACGTAAAAGCAAAAATTGTCTACGTACTTGTTTTTCTTCAACTGTATTGACTTTTTCAGACTACAACAAAACTGATTATTTGAAACCCTTTTAGTTAAATATGCCCAGTCCAGTTTCATTTTTAAGTTTAAAATAAGCACATTTTCCTATCCTAAAAAGAAAGAGATATCAGGAAGTACTGCCCTCCAGTTCTTGAAACGTGGACATGATGTCATCTAAGTAGAAGGGTGAATAATTGTTTGTAACAACTGATGAAATGTAGTATTGCAAAGAGTGGGAGCAGAGTTATAAATGAAGAGGCTCCATCGGCCTATCTGAAGTTCTGCTGAAAAATAGCCCCTACTTAATGTGGCAAAATTATCTTGTTCAATGGTAGATTATATGGAATCTAAGTTCCTACTAAGGAAGAGAACACAAAAAGGCAGCACTAAAAATTGAAAATTTTATGGTTTACTTCATATCTGGTTTATTATTATTATAGCTCACTTTGATCTGGTATTCTTTTCTTTCATAGAAATAAAATAAATGAAAAAACAATTGAGCCATGAGAGGAGAAATTTCAAGTATATTTTCTACATATTAAAATACTATTCCTACTTACTGTTTTATGTTAAAATTTTATTTAATATTAATATTTAGGTATTACTAGTAATAGGTGATAGGTATTAGGGAATTTAGTTCTGTTAAAATTTGCGTATTTTGATTTCTGATTGGCTGCCAATCAACATTTAGTTCAGTTTGATATTCTGATGATAAACTTTGTAATCTATCAGATGGGTTTTAGAAATGATGAACTGAGAGTACAGTTCTTAACAGTTGAATCAGTAGAGTTAGCATGTTTTAGCCTTATTAATGTTAAAACTTGGTAAGAAATAAGTTTGTGTGAAGCTGTAGAGACTGCTTCTTAGTTGATGAACTGTGTAAGGATGTAAACAGGGATGTAAACAGCTGGGGAAGACAGCATATGTCCTTTAATGTTGTGAGCTATAGAATAATAATCTTTACAATAGGAGATAAAGCCATAATATCTCTTAAGGCCTGTCAAGCTTTCATCTTAATTTTCTTTGCTCCCTGCTCTCTGAATTGTTTCTGTTTCTAACCCTCACTTCTGAAGTAAATGACAGCTTTTGCTGGCAGTGTCTTTCCGACTTGTGGACTGCAGTCTGAAAATCTGTATTTTCCTTATGAAAGTTTAAAAACTGAAATCGTGTTTGAAATCAGTTTTGATTTTGTTTAGTAGATGTTGAAAAATACAGACTTTAGCACTGGCAAATGAAACCTAGTGAAACAGAAGAAAATAAAGTTTATAATATTTGTTGTAAGTGTACAAAGCCACATCCAATGGCCTCTTCAAGTCCTTTCTTTCTGAATTAACATTCATTTCTCAGTGCATTGCAGCTTCTCTGTGGACCTGGTTCTCTTAGTGGGGGTGTATTTGGTCTGTTTTGCGAGCACAGTTATGGTAGAAAGAAACAGCTCTTTGCTTCCTTAGACTGTAGGTGGACAGTCTGGTTTTGATGGGAAGCAAACTGGAGTGTACACTGCATCTCTTTTTCACCTCTGCTGTGTATCTTTTGTTTCTGATTCAGCAGAATGTCTTCTCTACTGCAGAACTTCATCTAGGGCTTCTCAAAAGAAACTTTTCTTTCCCGTTAAAAAGTGGTCATTTCAGGATGCCACTTTCCCAAAGGAGGAATGATCTGAAAATTGCAACTGTGTCTTATTAACTTTTGTGAAAAGAAATATTTTTCTCTTTTAGAGAAAGAATGAAGCAAACTTGTGGAGTAAGAAGCAGGTTATGATCATTAATAGATTGCCTTTTTCATTATGCAAGTAAACGGAATACTGAACAGCAGTGCAGGAAAAAACCCACCACTGAAATAAATTTGAAGAGTTTAATAAAATCAGGTAGACTATTTCATTTTATTGGATTTTAAGGTGTTCTAGCTTCATCCAAATCAAATAAATTCTGAAATATTTCAGCAAAAATCAACTAAATATTCTTGGAAAATGTTTTCCGTCATTATTTTCAACTTAATTATAATATTATCCCCAGGCTTTATCACCTTAGTCTTCTTTATTTGAAGATTAAAGCCTTTGTTTTCAATTTTAGCTGCAGTACATGAAGGCTGTGTCAATTCACATTATTATTGAGCCTCTTCTTTTCCATTCACCATTTTTTATATTTATTTAGCAAAATGATGTTTTCCCATTTAACTTTTTTTTTCAAAACTCGATTCTGGGGGTTTTTTTGTTTGTTTTTTTTCCATTGCTTTCTAGTATGTTTCCTTGCTTTTCTGTTTCATGTAGGCATCATCTACTGCATTTATCTCTTCTGAAGTAGATATTAATTCAGGCAAATATGAAGATAATCAGATTATTCTCTAGAGGTTTTTGTTTTCTTAAATGCAAATTCATATATTTTTCATTTTTCCCTTTCTATGATTTTTGCTAGAGTTGGGAAAAGAATAGTAATGTTTTCTTCCTTAATTGAAAAAAATCCAGATCTTGAAAACTTCTAATTGTATGCAATAGTATTTACAGCTTTTTTTTGCCTGAGAGGATAATAGATAATTGAAAATGCAAAATTTTAAATTCTTTCTTTGTGAGTGACTTGTCTCTGTGCTGACAGTATCATCTATACTGTGATTCTGTAAGCAAATGTATATATGATTCGTTCAAATGATTTTGATGGAAATACGTAATAGTGTATTAACATTGATTAAGCAATTTGACTTGAAGGAGTTCTGTGTGTGCCTTTCTTTGCTCAGTGCCCAGTGTTTCCTGGGGTCCTAATTCAGAGCTTGAGCATTATCACGATGTATGTTCTTAGTAGTTCGTCTTAGGATATGGACTAATCCTTGATTCAGTAAGTCACATTAAACACAGGAAGCTAATGGCATAGGAGCAGATACTTAATGCTGAATTGTAGTCATTAGTGCGTACAACTTTTCCCTGTTGTATTCCCCACTAGTATTATGGGTGAATATATGTGGAAGTGTAGTCATATGAGTAACTAGGTAATTTATGTTTGTATATGCAAATGAAATTTAGAAGTCATAGCAAATCATCAAGCATCTAATTTAACTCTAAGGAAGGATTTTTTTAATATGCAAGTAACTGATACCATCTGCTTCTTCAAGAGAAAGTAAAACATTTATGAATTATCTGTTTTGACACAGGCAGATCCCAGATTGCTGCATCTGATCTGTAGATGTTGACTGAGTAGTTTAATAGTAGTCAATGGGCATTCCAGAATATAATTAATAAAAAAATGGAAAATGTTTTTGCTGCGGTTTAGCCTCATCAGGCAGCTCATCCCCACACAGCTGCCTGCTGACTCAACCCTCAGTGTGATGGGGGAGTGAAGCAGAGGGGAAAAGCAAGAAAAGTCGTGGATTGTGCATCCCCAGCCTACTCAGTGGTGGGGTAGTGTGAGAAGCAGAGAGAGCTTTGATGTAAGCCCTGCTCAGCAATATCTAAAAGATTCCTGTGTTGTTAATACTGTTTTCATCACAAATCTAAAACATAGCAACATACAAGCTACTCTGAAGTAATTTAGCTCTGTCCTAGCCAATACCAATACAGGTTTTCCGTCAGTGATGATAAACTGAGAAGCTGGGGTTTAGCTATAAATTCTGCTACCTTAACAAAAGTTCTAAATACTGTGGGAATGATTTATCGCTAGATGATCTTTAAAGGTCCCTTCCAACTCAAACCATTCCATGATTTTGTGGTCTTTATCTAAACCCCAAAAATTTAAACCCACATCCAAAAAGATCTCTTGATCTGAGCATGAAGTGTTTGGCTGCCTGTTTTGCACCAAAAGAGTGTAATTCCTTGCTGAAAATCCTGTGAAATAGCATCCATCTAGGTTCCCCCTAAGCATTGCAAGCCTGTTAATGTTACTCTGACAGGGTTTGAGGGAATATTTAAGATCTATCTTTTAATTTCTTGTAAGTAAATTGTGTAGTTCATTATTCAAAATCTAGATGTGAGAAAAGAGTAATGATCTAAGTTGGTATCATCTGAATTAATCTTCTTATTTGCATAACTATTAAGTACACTTACATTAAATAGGCTGCAGAACCAACTAGGAAATCCACAATACTATACCTACAAAATTCTATATAGAAGCTGCTTTTGAAAATCTAGTAATAACTTTAATATAGTTGCCAAAGAGCACGTATATGTGAATCAAACTGTGGAATGTAATTTCAAAAGAGGCAGAATGATTCACCTGGTATGATAAATTATATGCTCTTTAAACCTTTTTGTAGTCTATCCTTCTAAAAGAATAAAAATACAGCATGAAAAATGATATTATTGAGAGTATAGCATTTTGTGGTTCAGGCATACTGCTTCTGCTTCTGTGTCAGGTAGCTTATGGAATCATCTACCAGGTCTGGATAAATTTTTTGGGGGGAATAGGGGAATTCTAAATTTTGGTGATACATAGCTGAACTGATTTCCTTTGTTTTTCTGGTGCTGAGAAGTTCTGTCCTAAGTGACTGGGGTTTTCTGTTTACTTCTGGTTGACATTATGAAACTTTTGTAGCATTTTAGTTAAAGCCAGCATTTTTTCTGATATTCTTGAACTAAAATTCATGTTGCCGTTGTTAATTGTACTTTTTGTTTCACTTCACCTATTTTTCTTTCCTCAGATGCTGTAAGGCCTTTTGAGAAGAAATTTAATTAGATTCAGGTTCATTTTTAGCATCTTACAACAAGTTACTTCTTAGCTTTTTATTTAGTTAGTCCCTTAGTATCTATTAATTTTGTGCTATGGAAACTTTTTGTTGTGATGTAGATGTTCCACATTGGGATCATCCTTCTGCATGATGCTGCATGCTCCCCTGCAGGGCAATTGTTTTAACTATGTTTTGCTTGCTAATTTACAGGGTCAGCCTGAGCTGTGAGGAGCCTCAGTAGCCATGCCACCCCAGGCCAATCTTATTGATTTTCCTTATATTTAAAGCCAATTAGCAGTCGTTACCTGGGTTACCATTGCCTTCTGCCTCATAACACCACAAATGAGTTAGAAGGATGTGAAGTTATTAAGAGTTCATTTGTGCTTCTTTTCTGTTCATATGTAAACTATTAGAGCAGGGCAGATGTAGGCCAAAGCTTTTGGGTAGGTCTCCCCCATTGCTCAGTTTCTTCCTCAGTGCATACCAGTGTCATTTAATAATTTTAAGAGCAGATCAGATGTGGTCAAATTTTATGTATTTAATCAGTGATTTCAGTTAAACATCCCCTGTGACAGGCTTAAAATGACAGTCTTCACTTAATAATTTTCACTTCACTTGTGAAAACGATGACATACTTCCTGAACAAAAATGGAGACCACACAGGAAATTACTATTACTTTGCATTTATAGAAGCAACGGTAACTTACATATTGGACAAAAAAAAAACAAACAACCCACTGAATACTGCCTTCAGTATGAGTAAATAATAATAACAACAACTTTAATTAGTATTTTTGTTGTTATTTAAAGTTGTTTAAGGTGTTTTGTTTAGCCTTATAACTTGCATGATATATATGTTTTCTAGTGTTAAGTGTCTGGATTACAGATACTTTTATCAGTGGAATTTTAAAGAAATTATTTTCTGTAGGTCAAATTACTATAAGAAGACATTGGCAATAAATATTTGTTAAATATCTGTGTTTCTGTTCAAATAGATTGTATTCAATCCTTTATTCTTTCCCCAAAATATTTCATACATCCTGTTTCTCATAGCCATGTGTTTTCAGATTAAGTCAAATCTATGTCATAGAAAGCATTCATAATTTATTTCTCTTTTTGTATAGTTGAACCTGTCTCATTAGTCTGTTTGGCTTAGGAAAAAGATGCATCTTTGAAGTGTAGAATTTAAAACGTATTAACTTTTTTAAATTTGGAGAGTAGGGTTAACCCTCAGTATATTAGACTCATTCACATACCTTTTGGTTGAAAGCTCAAGAATTATTTTTCTAGCATTTTTTAATAGGTCCATAAAAATCTTAGGTGTAGTTTAAAGTGTGTAAAGCTCCAGTTTATGTGATGTAGAATTATGGAAACTGAAACAAAGAGAAGATTACCAGATCACCATTCAGTTTCTGTCTGGAAAATGAGTTCTAGAAAATGAGAAAATCAAACAGGGCCAAGTAATTAATCTAAGTTTTTGGTAAGGTGAAATGTGTTTTTCTCACTTTAGCTCAGTGAAGCCTTCAGCCCCATGATTAACTGAACATCTGTACTGTAATGGGGAATCCCAGATGATAGGAAACATCAAAGAAATGTCTCTGCTCATTCATTTATTGCCAGAGCAATGCCAACAAGGAAAGCTATGAAAGCATATCATGTTAAAGAAAAAAGAAAAAAAAAAAGAAAGAAAAAGCACTAGTGGAAGATGATTCTACAACTGTATCTCATAAAAAGTCTCATGGCAATACCAAATGTTTAAGTGAAATTGCAAGTTTACACAGTACCTATTCCCAAGGATCCATATTTTTTACATATTATTTTGCAGTACAATACTACTTGAACTACAAGATCTAGAACCAGTGTTAAGTAAATTCTTTACTGTGCTGACTGCCTTGGTCTTTGCAACTCAGTCCAGTAAACAGAAATCCATATGCATAATTTGCTTGAAGATTCTATACTGATAGCATTTGCAAGCTGAGGGTGAAGTAAACCCATAGACTTTTGTACCACAGCAGTTTAGAACATTACAGAAAAGGGTAAGAATCAGAATATTCGACATAGAGATTTTTTTTTCAACCCCGATAGTGTAATTGTACCTAATCACATAGGTTTGTGCAGTTTCCGCAATAGGATTCCTTCTCACTGTTAAGTGGTTTACTGCAAAATATACTCTAAAATACTCTCAAAAATATTCTTAAGAGGAAAATGTACGTGTGTGCATAGAAACCATTTCATACACTCATGTTAATACATAGTTTCTGCTACAGACAGAGGTTGAAGAAGAAAATAGTTAACGTCAGGGAGCTGTCTCCCTAGAAACATCCCTAATGTATTCTTCTGCTGCACTGCCCTCAGTGAGGACCTTCTGAAAGCTGCAAGGGATTTGATGTCAGTTTTATGGCACAAGAGGCTATGCAGTGCACCTTATCTCTGTGACTGGGTGTTCTTCTGACGTGATGGCGTGTTGGTGTGTCATGGAGCCATTTCAGCCCACATTCAGCAGTCTGTTCCACCCAGCCTGTAGGGTGGAACTCCCTCCAGCATGAGTCTGCACGCATCAGGACTGTCTTGTGAATGCCTAGCTTGTGCAGAGATACGTTTGAATCCTCACTGCAGTTCTCTGGTGTTCTTCCTTCTATTTAACAGAGGCATGCTGTAGCATAGAAGATTGAGTAGGGCCTTGTGAAATCTGCAGTGTGTATGAGTTCCCCTTTTTATAAGATTTGATGTAATACTGAACTAGGAAAGGGTCTGGGGGAAAAGCAAATCTTCAAATGAATGTTAACAATTTTAAGCCGATTCTTCCAAAAATTCTGTGTGGAAAGAATCTGAAATCTAATGGTATCACCCTGTTTTCCAATTGGCAATGCCACTGAATATTTACCATTGCAACTGCAATAGTGTTTTCTCCTTTTCAACAAAGAACAGCAGCAGAAAGCACTGGAGTGATGAAACCAAGCAGAAAAAGGATCGTAATTATTGTGTAGGTTAAGGTGGTGGCTTGCATTGTAGGTAACTTTCATGTAACTTCTACTCTGTGGCTTCAGCCTCATTAATGTGACCTAATAGAGACAAAAGTATTAGATCTATCTTGGTTGATAGTGGAAGGATTATATAAATTTGGAAAATTAATACAAAGGAGGTGGAGAAAATATGGCAAAAGATCAAGTGGCTCTCTGGGGATGAATCAACAGATAGGCTGAGGTTTAGTGTTTATTCCACAGGAGATGGAGATAACAGCATAAAGCAGGTACCCTGCTGCTGATTCAGAGATGTTAGTTCAGATTTTAATCTGGATTTGTACAAAACACCAACTTATCCATTCAATTAAAAATGGATATGTGGTAGAAGAAGGCCATATGTGGGTGCTGACTAGGTCACTTCTGTCAGCTCTCGACTGTGAAAGAAAACCAACTGTGACCTTGTTAGGTTAATTACATTCGGGGATAATCTTTTATTCCCTCTCCCTTGTCCCTTCATAAAGTATGAGGTGGGATTAATAGAATGAGATTAAGAAGGGGATATTTAAACTGAAGGTGAAGAACATGCTCTTGACAATGAACTGTCTCAGGCTGCTGTATGATTTTGTATTGTGTGTTACAGGAACACCTTGTCTGTGATCCTGGAAAGCTGAAATGGAAACATTTGCACCTGATATTTGTATTACCTTTTTTTGTGGCTGTGCATGTAGGGTTTTTTTCCTATTTCTAAAATAAATATATCTTTTCTTACCATCATAATCCTTTTATAAAATCAGTTATGTGAAAGGTACAACTTCTGTACTGGATAGTTGACTGACTGTGATTTGTCTAATCATTAAGCATTATTTAAATGGAAGTGTTTAAATGTCATCCTTTGTGAAGATCTGATTTGTGGTAAAGTGTATGTTTTCTATTTGTGTGCCTTATATTTATTTTTTTATCTTTTTAAGTCTGCACTGACCCCAACAATATTTACTGGTCAACCATGCAGGCTGTAATTTATATGACTGAGTTATTGGTTTTCATAATTTATTGTAAATAGGATCTTATGTTTGGTCCACTTTACATTAAGAAGAGAGGCATGAAATGTAGACATGCTTTTAGCATTTTTATATCCAAAAGTTAAGCACTGGTTCTCTTTCATGATGGATGAGGGAGAAAAAGTAGTGTCTTTTTTTCCTGTAATTTTTTAATATTTTCTGTTGTTTGGGAGAAACAGAATTTTATGATGTACAGCATAACCATGATCTAACAGAAAAAGGGGAAAGAACAACAAAAATTGATTTCATAGGTGTTTCAATGTTAAGGAAGTCTTGTTCCATTTATTTTATATTGATGCAGAAATGGTACACTTAAATTTTGAGAGGTGTTTGCTATTCTTAGCTTTAATATGGCATTCATTTCATGTACAAGAGGTATGCTGACATCTATCATCTACATTGTTACTTTTCAGGGTGCAAGTAAGTGCATTGTTCTAGCAATATGTAAAGGTGATACTAAAGGTATTTTGAGTTTTATTACTGAATTGGAATACTGCATGTTTTTGCTGTTGTGAGAGAGAAGTACAATTTTTGTCTTACATTTGAAGGACATAGAAGGTTGTATTAGTGCAACACAATCCCATTTTACTCTACCTGGGTATTACTTGGCTCTTCAAAGTGTCTGGAGGCCCAGGCAATAATAAGTACTCTGTTTAATAGCTACCTTTAATGTTAAACAGTCCATAACTAGCATTTTCAATATCGCCATTGGAAGAAATATATAAGAGAAAGGCGTAAATAAGGGGAAGAGGTGTATTTTGGAAGAAAAAAATGGTTGTAGAAAATGTTCTTTTACTGATTTTAATTTGAACTTATGGTTTTCCTAGACAAAGAAACCTCCAAACCAAACAAAAATCTGAAAAAAAAAATCTCCAAACCTGAAGACTCATTGCTTCTTATATTCACAGAGAAGCTGTTGAGTACAGACTCTGCCTAGTGTAAGTTTGAGGGTAGACGGAATAAATTCAAGTGAGGTAAAATTTACAACAGTGAGATGATTGAATCATGGAGCATGTTGATGCTGGTTTATCCAAAGGACTCAAACACAGAGGCAGTATAGATGCTTCCAAGGGCACTCAGACTGCTCTGTTGACAGTCTGTGTGATGCATCATGTAGTCAGGCTTCATGTTCAGTGTGGAAATATAATTTTACCTATTCAGATTTAGGCTTATACTCTTCTTGGTAAGTGATACTAGTTTAGACTACAGTATTTCCTGGTGCTGAAATAATTGAATTTATTTTTTATTATGGAAATCTGACTTAATTTAATCATGTTGATGTTTGTTTTCTCTGGGTAATATTATTTCAGAATGTGCTAATTGCTTCTTGAAATCTTTGTAATCTATAAATATTAATGTTCATGAAACCTTAATAACAGCTGATAAAATGAAATGCAGAAAAATGAGCAATTCAATTAATCAATTTAAACTGATTTTATAACGGCATAGATAATGACTAAATTGTCAAAACAGCAATAATGATGCCTGTTGAACTACAGTAGAATGAGATAGTTTGAATATTTTTTACAGACTAAGTATGATTTCCCTCCTGTTTCTTTGCTGGTATGGCTTGAGGCCATTTTGTTTAAAACAAAATCCTGAAGATCTCCACTTCTGGATAGCTAATTCAAGACACTCATGTCTTTTTTAAAGAGGTGCTAATCTAAGTGACTTTAAAAGGCTAATGATATTCCCTATCTCTGAAAATCCTGTTCTGTAGTAAAAAGACGTGTTTTCAAAAGTGTGAACCTAAAAATTGGTTTTAAATAATTATTTTAATATTTCAATAAAAATGGGCAGGCTTTCAGAGGAACCAGTCAAAATTATATGCTTAGAATATCTGAGGTGATGCATCTTAAGAGTTTAGTGGTTTATTAAAGAGTGATTTTTAGGTGCAAGGTCTGATTCAGATAGCATCAGAAAATCTGCCATTGTTGAAATATTGCAGTAATCAAGGTTCTACACTGCAAGGAATTGTTAGAAATAATGAAAGGATGAGTCAGGCAGAAATTTTTTTTTTAAATTACTTTTAGCTCTTCATGGAGGGAAGAGAAAATGAAATGAGGAAGAGAAGGGAGAAAAAATACGAAATAAGTAAATTATGTATAAGTACAGATGTCAGCTCCACTTTGATTAGTATCTTGTACAACTATGACTTCACTTGTTCTTACCAAAAAAAAATCATTTTCTCTCAAATACTTTCTTTATCACACCGTGTTTGCAGTTCACATTGGCTTATGTATTGAGCACTACTGATGGGCAATAGCATTGGGAAGACTGAATATTCAGTGTGTTGACACTTCCAGCTAAATGCGTTTTTTGAAGTGTTCTGTGAGTGCTTACCCTTTTAGCATGCAAGTATGTTTCAAATACACAGGAAAAAAAATGGAAATAGCCATCATAAATCTGCAGGTTTTGAAGATCTGTTCTAAGGAAACTTTGCCTGAGTTTTGATATGCACCATCATTGACAGGAATCACCTTGCTGCTGATTTCTGTAATTTAGTAATAGAATCATTCATTTTTCCTGCTTGATCTTGGATGTTGATCATATTTTCTTTCTAAACATCGACATAGAAAACATATAGTATAACATAATGTAAATATGTTTACTGTGGCTGTGAGGAATTGATTAAAAGGCAAGGAATTCTGCAAATTACAGTATCACACAGTATCACAGTATCACAAGGTTGGAAGAGACCTCTGAGATCATCCAGTCCAACCTATGACCCAACACTAACACCCACACGTCATTTAAACCATGGTACTAAGCGCCTCATCCAATCTGTTTTTAAACACCTCCAGGGACGATGACTCCACCACCTCCCTGGGCAGCGCATTCCATTGGCGAATCACCCTTTCAGTGAAAATTTTTTTCCTAATATCAAGCCTAAACCTCCCCTGACAAAGCTTGAGACCATGTCCTCTTGTTCTGTCACTTGTCGCCTGAGAGAAGAGACCAACCCCTGCCTGACTACAACCTCCTTTTAGGTAATTGTAGAGAGCAATAAGGTCTCCCCTGAGCCTCCTCTTCTCCAGACTAAACAACCCCAACTCACTCAGTCGCTCTTCATAGGGCTTGTGCTCCAGCCCCTTCACCATCTTCATATTGCCCTCCTCTGGACACACTCCAGCATCTCAACATCTCTCTTAAACTGAGGGGCCCAGAACTGGACACAATACTCAAGGTGTGGCCTGACTCGTGATAAGGGGATGATAACTTCTCTAATCCAGCTGATCACACTATTCCTGATGCAGGCCAGGATACCATTGGCCTTCTTGGCCACTTGGGCACACTGCTGGCTCATGTTGAGCTTCCTGTCCACCATCGCTCCCAAGTTCTCTTTCCACTTGACTGCTCTCCAGCCATTCTGTCCCCAGCCTATAGTTCTGCACGGGGTTGCTGTGTCCAAATTGTAGAACCCAGCACTTGGACTTATTAAACTTCATCCCATTGGAATCAGCCCATCTCTGCAGTCTGTCAAGGTCCCTCTGTAGGGCCCTCCTACCCTCCAGCAGATCGACGCTTCCTCCCAGCTTGGTATCGTCTGCGAACTTGCTAATGGTGGACTCAATCCCACTGTCCAGATCATCAACAAAGATGTCAAACAGGACCGGACCCAACACTGACCCCTGGGGGTCACCACTGGTGACTGGCCACCAGCTGGATGAGACACTGTTCACTATCACTCTCTGAGCTCGGCCAACCAACGAATTCCTAACCCAGCACAGAGTGCTCCTGTCCAAGCCACGGGCTGTCAGCTTCTCCAGGAGTCTATTATGAGGAACAGTGTCAAAGGCCTTGCTGAAGTCCAGGTATACCACATCCACAGCCTTCCTCTCATCCACCAGGCGAGTCACATGGTCATAAAAGGAGATCAGGTTCGTCAGGCAGGACCTGCCCCTCCTAAACCCATGCTGGCTGGGCCTGATCTCTTGGTCATTCTGCAGGTGCCACATGATTGCACCCAGGATTATCTGCTGCATAATTTTACCTGGAACTGAGGTCAGACTGACAGGTCTGTAATTACCTGGATCATCCTTACGGCCCTTCTTGTGGATGGGCGTCACATTGGCCAACTTCCAGTCATCTGGGACCTCTGCAGTGAGCCAGGACTCTTGATAAATGATGGAAAGTGGCTTGGCAAGCTCATCTGCCAGCTCTCTCGTCACCCTAGGATGGATCCCATCTGGCCCCATAGACTTATGAGGATCCAAGTGGCTCAGCAGGTCTCTAACTTCTTCCTCCTGGATTATAGCGGAGATATATTCCATCCTGACCCCATTCACCACTTCAGAAGGCCAGTTGTCCAGCGAACAATCTGTCTTAATGTTGAAAACAGAGGTAAAGAAGGCATTAAGAACTTCAGCCTTTTTGTCATCTTTAGTTACTATATTTCCCTCGTCATCCAATAGGGAGTGGAGGTCGTTGCTGCCCTTCTTTCTGCTATTAATATAATTGTAAAAACACTTCTTGTTGTCCTTAACAGAAGTGGCCAATTTGAGCTCCAGCTGGGCTTTTGCCTCCCTAATTTTCCTCCTACATGACTTAACAATATCTTTGAACATAACGTGATTTACCAGCCCATCTTTCCAACGATGATACACCCTCTTTTTCTCGCTTAGCTCCTTCAGAAGCTCCTTACCTATCCAGGCTGGCTCTCTGCCCCTACGGCTCGTCTTATGGTACATCAGGACAGCCTGCTCCTACGCTTTCAAGATTTCGTTCTTGAAGTAACTCCAGCCTTCCTGGCCCCCTTGTTTTTAAGCGCTATTTCCCAGGGTACTTTCCTGACTAGTTTCTTAAATAATCCGAAATCTGCCCGCTGAAAGTCCAGCGTGGACATCCTGTTCATGCCCTTCCTTGTTTCATTGTTTATGGAGAACTCGATTATCTCATGGTCACTGTATCCCAGACAGCCTCCGACCACAACATCACCCACCCTTCTCTATTTGTAAACAGCAGATCAAGGAGAGTCTCACCCCTGGTAGGCTCACTCACCAGCTGTGACAGAAAACAATCCTCAATACATTCTAAGAACCTTCTGGACTGCCTCCTCTCGGCTGTGTTAAGTTCCCAGCAGATATCTGGGAGATTAAAGTCTCCTAAAAGAACAAGGGCAGCCGATCTTGAGGCAACTTCCAGCTGTTTAAACAACAGTAGATCCACCTCTTCCTCCTGATCGGGTGGTCTGTAACATACTCCAATCAGGATGTTGGTCTTGATTGCCCCTCTGACTCTTACCCATAGGCACTCAATCTGGTCATCACTAATCTCAACTTCTACGGTGTCAAGAGTTTCCTTTATATACAGGGCCACCCCTCCACCCCTTCTCTCCCGCCTGTCTCTCCTGAAGAGTTTGTAGCCTTCCATGACAGCACTCCAGTTATGGGAGTCATTACACCACGTTTCCATGATAGCAACTATATCATAGCTCTCCTGCCAGACCAGGACTTCCAGCTCCTCATGTTTATGGCCCATACTGCATGCATTAGTGTACATGTACTTAAGTTGGGTTGCTGACTTCACCCTTGATGATGACTCACTCCCTACAGTCAAATCACTGGTGAGCCTGGTTATGTCCCCCTCCCCCTTCGGGCCTAGTTTAAAGCCCTCTTAATGAGCCCTGCCAACTCCCGGGCTAGAATGCTTTTGCCCCTTTTGCTTAGGTGGAACCTGTCTGGATCTAGCAGGCAAGGTGCAGTAGAAGTTTCCCCATGATCACAGAAACCAAAATTTTTCTTTCGGCACCAGCCTTTAAGCCATTTGTTAACAGTGTGGACTTTCTTGTTCCTTGCAGTATACACCTCTGACACCGGAGGAACTGAACACCACCTACACTCCTGCCCCATCGATTAAACGGCCTAGTTCCTTAAACGCCTTTTTAACCACTCTGGATCCCCTCTTTTCAAGTTCATCCAACAGGGTATAATAATCTGAGGCTTTAATTAAATTCGGGAGTCTCTTAGTGATATCTCGCATCTGGGCTTGCGGAAGGCAGCAGACCTCCCTGTGGGATGGGTCCGGCCTACATATAGGACCCTCTGCTCCTTTTAAAAGGGAGTCACCGATTGCAACTACCCGCCTTTTCTTTCTAGTACTTGAGGTTCTGACCCACCTGACAGATGGAGCAAAATCGAGAGGTACCCCAGTCGAATTGTTTTCATCAATATCATCAACCCGGGCACCAAATTCCAGAACCCCGAACTTGTTTTGTAAGGGCAACTGGAAAGGCAATATCTTGAAGGGACTCGGAGGATGGAAGGAAAATCTATTACTCCCACAAGAGCAGACCTGCTCCCATTCCTCCTCAACAACTAGGTCCCTCCGCTCATTCTGTCAGTAGGAAACACACAGCTCTTCTGTCTCCTGGGAAGTTTTACTGGGGGCAGAAAGGGTGCGACTCCACCAGTCTGTCTCCTTCTCGCTATCATGAATACTTCTCAGCCTCTCCACCTGATCCTTAAGATCTGCAACCATAAGCAGCAGATCGCTGATCTGTTCACACCTTTTGCAGGTGTTATTTGTGTTGTCCTTAGGTAAAATTGTAACAGTAAACTTTGCTTTAATGCTGCAAGTGACCAAAAAGCTTCTTGTTTAACATGTACCAAAAGCTTTTGTATAGTATCTGTCTGCAGATAGGATTGAATTAAGAAATGAGTCAAGCAAGGCCTCTTGTTGACAGGACAAGGAGTAATGGTTTTAAACTAAGGTGAGGGTAGATTTAGACTGGATGTAAGGAAGAAATTTTTTACAATGAGGGTGGTGAAACACTGGAACAGGTTGACCAGGGAGACAGTGGAGGCCTGATCCCTCGAAACTTTCAAAGTCAGCTTGGATGGGTCTCTGAGCAACCTGATCGAGTTAAAGATGTCCTTGCTCCTGCAGGGAGGTTGGACTAGATGACATTTAAGTGTCCCTTTCAAAGCATTCTGTGATTCTATGAAATGCTAACTCTAGTAAAGTACTGTCTGTTTTTCTCTTTAAAATACCATTTTAGAAGAGCTTTTTATTGAATTCGGGTATAAAATAGTTTCAGCAATATTTAAGAAATCCACTTTGTGACATAAGCAATGGAACTTATTGTCTTCTGTTTACTTGTTCAGATGTTTTTGGGGTTGTTTTAGGAGGAGGAAATAGGGTGGAACACTACATTCTTAAACCACTGCAGCATTGTGTTACAACTCCACATTGAAATTGTGGAAAATACCATAACTTCAAATTGTTCATAGCTGCTGAGGGAAAGGCTCTTGCGTGGCGGTTTCTACATACTGTCATTAATATTTTGCTCTGAATTCAAACTGGCACAAAGATTCCGTCTGCCACCCAAAATTCCTTTGATATTAATTAACATGCTGGAGGTTAGATGTACGTAGGGTTTTTTTCCACTTGGTATTTAGCATTTGAAGAATCAGAGACACCTTTTTAATAATATCTGTTGCAGTAACGTGAGTTAGTGCTTTGGACAGTCAGTACCTGTCATGGAAAACGTGTTTCTTATCAGCTTCTCAGATGCATGAGATGTGCAATTAGCTTAGTAATTTTGTATATTTATTCTGAATTCAAAGCATTTAGTAAAGCAATAGTTTTCTTGCAGAGAAAAAAAAACTAACTGAAAGCAATTTATTTTTGTACATGAGAAAATTCAATATGCTTTGGTTTTCTATGGTTGGGGAGGAGGGATTTAATTAACTGCATAAAGGCCAGTCAAAGTGGTATCTCTTTGTGCCTGTCTATATCAGTGCATTCAGAAGTGACTAGCAAATTATCTGCATTAAAAAGTATGTTTTGGGCAAGACAGTGCTTTAATTAAGAATAAAAACTCTCTACAAGCAAAGAACCTCTTTTGCTTTTCAGAAATTTTAGTCTTCTAGAGATCTTCTCATATCATTAAGAATTTTCTTTCTGAAGCCATTGTCTGGGGGGGTTGTCATTCTATTTTTCATTTTGTTATTGCATGATACAGGCAAATTATTTACCAAAATATGTGTAGAAGTGGAAGAATATTTGAGAATTTACTGCTAGATCATAGGAGATCAGACCAAGCTCACTAGTGACTTTTTTTTTACATTCATAGAGTATAGTGGGATGAATGTGACCTTACTTGTATGCCTTTGTTCTGAATTGAGAGACTAGAAAATTGGTGTTTGCATTTTCCTGATAATGAACTTGTATTTTCCTTAATGCAGATTGCCTCCTTCAGAGAAATAAACTAAAAAGCATTCCGGCAAACTTGCAGACTTGCAGCATAGAAAAAGTAAATATAATTCCTAACTTAATCTGTTAGAAGTTCTTTAAGAAGTTAATGTATTTGCTATTTCCCAGTACTATTTAATTAATGTAATGCACTTCTGAGCATTTTTACGCCTTTTTATATTAGATGCAATTTAAAACCAAAGAAAAATGGAAGAGACTCCACTGAATAAATTCCTTTTGTGGCTTTATTTAAAATAACATGTGAAATGTATTTGTTTTCTTTCCGTATTGCTGAGAATGTAGCAATAGTTCTCTAATACAGTTTAGTAGATTCTCCTTTTCCCTGGAGGCAATATAGTGTCTAGTTACAGATCTGTCATTCTCAGTTCTGAAGGTCTTTTCAGTTAGAAGGGAAGTATGGTAGGACTTGGTCTTTCAAATTTCAAACAGTCAATAATGGTCAACATAGATTTTTTTTTCACCTTGCTAACTAAATATAAATTATTAAAATAGTTCAGCTAGCAGGTATGTTGTTTTTAAGAGGAATATATTTTTAAATGATCCTTATTTGTAATCGAGGCTTCAAAACTGCGCATTAGAAAAATATTTGGTTTGATTTGCAAAATCTTGTCTAATTTCCAGATTAGAATAGATTTGGGCAAAATCAGTATGTCCAAAAATCAGTTGCAGAAGGTTCAGCAATTAAGGATTCATGGCTGATTTTGATGATGCACCCAACTCTTCTTTCTTATCTGAGTAGTCCTCTTGGTTACAAGTAATCTTAGTAATTAATATACAGAGAGCTAAGATGAGAAATCTAACCAAATGCATGCATTATGGTGTTGTTAAAGAGCATCTTTTTCATTGGATAGGATAGGTAAACATGTTCATAAGCATGTTCCTTAATGATGATTTATAGACAGTGTGTCTTTAAAGTACGTGTACACATGTGAGTTGAGGGATGAGAAAAGCTAAATACATTTGGACCTGCCTGAAGTACTTCTACCATTCTTTTAATTCCTTTTCCCTATTCCATTTATCTCACTCATTGGAGTAGCAAAGGACGTTAACAAAGGAAGTTAATCCTTGATTGTTATACTGCTGTGAGCTGTGATCTTATCAGAGCTGGAAACACTAACAAACCTGGGCCTTATCACTATTTAGAGATCAACAGCAGACAAAAAAAAAGTAAGTCTACAAAATAGCTAGCTCTTTTCTTGTTAAGTTTTTAATTTATCTTTTTCAGGTACATTGTTTTGAAAAATCAAGAAACATCACCATTTGTCACTGAGTTCTTGGACGCACAGCAGTTACAATATTAATTTCCTTGTTCTTATGTTAAATAGTGGATAAACCTTTTACATGAACACTTAAAAGTATATGGTACCACGTAGCATGCAAATATGTTTGTAATTACAATTGTTTACTTCTTGCCATAGCTACAGATGGAAAGTTTTTATACAAGACTGTGTATTATTTAAAGTAAGCCATAAACTTATTTTTGAAGCTAAAAGATGCTGTAATATCATAGAATCATAGGTTTATCTTGGAAGGGACCTTAAAGATCATCCAGTTCCAACCCCCGTGCTATGAGCAGGGACACCTCCCTCTAATCAAGCTGCTCAAAGCCCCATCCAACCTGGTCTTGAACACCTCCAGGGAGGGGACATCTACACCTTCCATACTTTCCTGTGTCACACCACCATCTAATCTAAATCTTCCCCCCTTCCAATTTAAAGCCATTTCCCCTCATCCTGTCGCTACTTGCCCTTGTAAAAAAGTCCCTCCCCAGCTTTCCTGTAGTCCCTTTCAGGTATTGGAAGGCTGCTATAAGTTCTCCTCAGAGCCTTCTCTTGTCTAAGCTGAACAACCCCAACTCTCTCAGCCTGTCCTCATGGCAGAGGTGCTCCAGCCCTCTGGTCATCTTCGTGGCCCTCCTCTGGACCGCTTCCAACAGTTCCATATCCTTCTTGTGTTGGGGATTCCAGAACTGGACACAATACTCGAGGTGGGATCTCATGAGAATGGAGTAGAGGAGGAGAGTCACCTCTGTCGACCTGCTGGCCATGCTTCTTTTGAGGTAGCCCAGAATATGGTTGGCCTTCTGGGCTGTGAGTACACATTGCCAGCTCATGTAGAGTTTCTCATCAATCAGCACCCCCACGTTCTTCTCCACCGGGTTGCTCTCAATCATGTTGTTGTCCGTCCTGTTTTGAAACCGTGGATTGCTCTGACCCAGATGTAGGACCTTGCACTTGCCCTTGTTGAACCTCAGAAGGTTCACACAGGCCCACTTTTCCAGCTTGTCCAGGTCCCTCTGGATCACATCCTGTCCCTCTGGTGTGAGAACTGCCCCATTCAGCTTGGTGTCTTCTGCAAACTTGCTGAGAGTGCACTCGATCTCACTGTCTATATCATCAATGAAAATATTAAACAGCACTGGTCCCAGTACAGATCCCTGAGGGGGACCGCTTGTCACGGATCTCCATCCGGACATAGGACTGTTGACCACTATTCTCCGAATGTGAACATTGAACCAATTCCATTGCTTCTCCCATATCCACTGATGTGGTTACCCTATCATAGAAGGTCACTAGGTTGGTCAGGCTGGACCTATGAGGAGCGGCTGAGGGAGCTAGGGTAGTTTAGCTTGGAGAAGAGAAGGCTGAGGGGAAACCTCATCACTGTCTACAACTACCTGAAAGGAGGTTGTGGTGAGGTAGGTTAGACATCAGGAAAAATTTCTTCACTGACAGGGTGGTCAGGCATTGGAACAGCTGCCCAGGGAGATGGTTGAGTCACCATCCCTGAAGGTGTTTAAAAGGCGAGTAGATGAGTTTCTTAGGGACATGGTTTAGTAAGGGGACAGCTATGGTTGGACTTGATCTCAGAGGTCTTTTCCAACCAGCTGATTCTATGATTCTATGACTTGCCCTCGGTGAAGCCATGTTGTCTGTCTTGAATCACTTCCCTTTCCTCCATGTGCTTTAGCACAGCTTCTAGGAGGATATGTTCACAATCTTCCCAGACACACAGGTGAGGCTGACAGGTCAGTAGTTTCCAGAATCATCTTTTCCACCCGTTTTAAAAATGGGCACAATGTTGCCCTGCCTCCAGTCACCAGGGACTTCCCCAGACTGCCATGACTTTTCAAATATGGAGAGTGGCTTGGCAACCACATCAGCCTGATCTGTCACAACTCTGGGATGCATCTCATCAGGTCCCATAGACTTATATATGTACAGGTTCCTAAGGTGGTCACGAACCTGATCTATCCTCCTGCCTGATTTCCTACATCTGGGGACCGAGAGCTCTTGCGCTCTGTGGAAAGCATCCTTAAATATTTACCAGCTCTTTCTGCTGATGTGAGAACTGCCCCATTCAGCTTGGTGTCTTCTGCCTGAGGACCATTTCATAAGGGGTCCTACTGACTAACTCCTTAAAAAGCTGGAAGTCTGCTTTCCTAAAATTTAGGGTCCCCACTATACTCTTCACCTGTCCCATATCCCTCAGGACCTTGAACTCCACCAATGCATGGTCACTGCAGGCCAGGCTGCCTCCAATCTTGATGTCACTGATGATCTCACTTGCATTGGTGACCATCAGGTCCAGTATTTCATCCTGTCGGATGGGGGTGTCTATTACCTGGGTTAAGAAGTTATCTTTGATGCACTCTAGGAGTCTCCTGGATTGCTTACAGCTCACTGTGCTACTTTTCCAGCAGATGTGGTGGTTGATGTCCCCCAGTAGGACAAGAGCTTGCAAATGTGAAGCCTCCTGTAGCTGGAGGAAGAAGGCACCAGCAGGCACCCCTTGATCAGGTGGCCTGTAGTAGATAACCAACTACAAGGTTCCCTTTGTTGCCTTGGTCTCTTATTCTCACCTGTTATAAGAATAAGAGACTGAGACTCTGAGGTTGGTATTATTGGTTGGTATACGACTGAGGTTGGTATTATTCTCTGTGTTTCTAAAATTGAAATATAATACTGTTCTTGCAGTTATTTTTCTGTTTTGTCAAAATGTTGAATGATGAGAAAGCGCCATTGAAATTCAAATCTGAGAGCTTTATTTCTCTGTCCACTTAAAAAAAGGTGGTATAAAAATGGTTCCCAGGGGCAGATTAATCCAAAACCTAATGATCTGGGTGGTTACCAAAGCATTCCTTTAGCCCAATTGCATGTCTCCTTTAAAAACAACTGATGTCTGTAAAATAATATAAATATCAATACTTCTGTGACATGCTCCTCAAATCTGAAGAGATATGCAGTCATAGGTCCTCTTCATGTGTGTGGGATATCATAGGGCTTTTAGCAGCCCTTGATAAATGCTTTTTCTTTCATTAATTTCACCAGTGACATGTCTTTTAATAACCATTGAACATTAACTTTTAGCATTAACCAATTTCTCTGGCAGAGTTCCAATGCTTAATTACTCAATTGTGTGAAGAGCTACTGCTTGTTATTATTAATGAAATCCCTAGGCTCTTGTTTAGACGCATATTGAAATAATGTATCAAATCTGATATGGATTCTTTAGAAATATTACCCTTTATGCCTCTTTCATAGCCCAAATTAAAAAATTGGAAGAGCCCCTGAGGGCCTAGCAAGTATTTGCTGTTTCTGAAGAATTTTGAGACTACTGTGTGAATTTTGCAAAGGGAAAAATCATTCTGACATATACTATCTCCAAGGTTATGCACTGTCAAACTTTGACAGTCACAATTAAAGAAATTATACTAGGTGCTTTAAAACACCTGTTCTTGTTGGAGGTCTAAAGACCAGAGGAAGGCAACGAAGATGGTGAAGGGGCAGGAGCACAAGCCCTACGAGGAGCGACTGAGGGAGTTGGGGCTGTTTAGTCTGAAGAAGAGGAGGCTCAGGGGAGACCTTATTGCTCTCTACAACTACCTAAAAGGAGGTTGTAGGCGGGCAGGTGTTGGTCTCTTCTCTCAGGTGACCAGTGACAGAACTAGAGGGCATGGACTCAAGCTTCGTCAGGGAAAGTTTAGACTTGATGTTATGAAAAAGTTCTTCACTGAAAGGGTGATTGGCCATTGGAATGCGCTGCCCAGGGAGGTGGTGGAGTCGCCGACCCTGGAGGTGTTTAAGGGGAGACTGGATGAGGCACTGAGTGCCATGGTTTAGATGATGGGTAGGTGTTAGTGTTGGGTTATAGGTTGGACTTGATGGTCTCAGAGGTCCTTTCCAACCTTGTGATACTGTGAAACTGTGAATATGAAATATATTCAAAAGCATATCAAGTAGAATGCTGCTCCTAGCGTCAGGTTTCCCTGTAATGGATTCCCAAATAAACAGAGTGGGATGACATCTGTCAGCATGTTTACAGGTGCTGAAAATTCAATTGAATGGAAAAGTAGAAGGCAGCATTAACTATTTCATTTTGGCATTTCTCCATTGTGGCATTTCTCCACAGTCTTATTGCTGTGCCTAGTCACTTCAGGAATGAGAGGCAAAGTCACTGTGATGAGCACTCAGGGTGCTCATCTGGGATTCTCATCCAGACATGTGCACATTTGACTTTCAGCTTCATAGAGGTTGCTCTTGTGTTGCTTCCATTACTGTTTGCAAGGGCAGAAAAGAACAGTAGTGTTTACCAAGCTGTGGTATTGATGGTTGAGCAGTTTGAGGAAGGGACTGAAAGTTAAGTGTGAATAAAAATTTCTGGCTTTAGTATAGATATGAAAAAGGAATGTTTGTCTGTTTGTTTTTAATGTGAAAGTACTGACTGTGTTTGGGGGATGGTTTCAGATTAAAATTTAACCAAGATTTTCTTATTGATAGTGCTTAGGCAGGAGGGTTCTTGGAATCAGGGCAGAGTCTCTTGAGGAGCAGGTTGTTCTTGAATACTGCTTCTAGAAAAGCTTTCTCTCAATATATGCAGAAAGCAGTTCAGATCATAATTGTACCCAGATTAGTTTTTTAGATATTTGCAGTAGAGTTTTTCTTGTTAGGAATCAGCAAAGGTGAAATTAAAAGGTTCATGTTTCTACCTCAAGACAGATCTTCCATGATTTCCAAATGTAGAGTTGTATTTGTATGCAAAGTGTTGCCAAAGCAGATGCTCTCTGGTTGTTTCTGTAAACTCAGCAGTGCAAAATGATCATATGTATTTCAGAAGTAATTGACATGCCTCACATAACCTGATTTTAGAATGCCTCAGCTAACATAATTTTTACAGTATACTAAATTCTTTGGAATTGCATGGTATGGCTTAGCTAAAAGTCAGATTTTGATTTTGGTGTAGGGCAGAATTTGGCCTGTAATTTATGCAGACTCTCTGCAATATCTAAGCACTGTAACACTGCCAAAGTCTGATCTAAATTTCACTCTCAGTTTAATTTCTAAGTAGTTATTTTTCTGCCTGATATATTTACATGTGAAGTAGTCTTTCATCTGTCTTCATGAATTATGCAGAAGGCTGAGTTATCATACAAAGATGAAAAAAGTTTTATGTTCAGAGGCTTTGCGGGAGTCACGTACTATCATTGGAAGCTCTCTCACTGGAGAATAATAATTAAAATTTTTGATGTGATTTTAATGTGATGAAAAGCTAAAAGGGTGGAGATCAAGACTTACAGCTGTGGATGGGGAAGGGGCCGAGTGTAACCTGTATGTGAAAGCAGCAGAGAGTATTGTCAGACTTGTGTCTCGTATTGTCAAGAAGCTAGTCACTGCATGTGACCTGTTTAGTTTACACTCTAACTTATTGATCCTGATTTGGAGGTATGATGTTTAATTTGTTGGCTAGAAGTGCATAGGCAATGAACGTATTGTCACAGGGCAGAGTTTTTGTACAATTCCATGTTTTATTTTATTTGTGCCTATTCTTAATTGTGCAATCCTTTAACTAGTATACTTGCATTTAGAAGCGTGTTTTTATTTATATCTTTGATTAATTGTGTGAATGTTTATTTAACAGTATCTTTTTGTATCTTATAACAACAGCCTCGGCTATTTTAAAGTAAGATTTCTAAGCAGGATCATACATCTTTAGAAATGAGGTGCTTGGATTTTGTCAGAGAAGCATTTTTTGAAACATTCAGTCTGTTTTAGGAATAGCTTAGGGCTTTATATATTAGGAAGAATGTTGATGAGCTCTTTGCGGTTCTCTGTCGTGCAGGAATTAGGATGTATACATGCATTTTTAACCCGATACCTGGTTGATAGTTTACAGTTGGCAATACATTGTAGGGTTTTTTATAATTTCTATAATTTTGTAATTATTTAATGATTTCATGTTCTGTTATATGCATACTATGCCAAAGTATGTTAGGTTTCATCAGTTCCAAACTGAGATGTCAAGGTTCTTGTTAACTATAATACTAATTTCATCAGGTGTGCGGTAAGATGCTAGATTGCAAAAAACCCTTAATTCCTGTAATTTAGTGAGTTAAAAAAAGACATTGAGTTCCTGTTCAATTCCTAAATTTAAAAAAATACTGAGTAGTTTGTGTGTATGAAAATGCCAACACTGCAGTATAAGTAAAGCTACTTCCAGCTGTATAATCAAGTACCTTCTTCTTAAGGTCACGTTTATTTTTAAATTACTGAAGTAATAACTAAACTATACTAACTAAACACCATAACTAAACTATTCAGGAATATATTTCTTCATGATTTCCATTCTGTAATACTCAAGTACTTGAAAATAAGTCCAGATACAAATTTTATATTGGCTACAACTAATAGGAATTTACAAGTCTCCCATGGCACCAGCAAGAGTTCCCAAATTTATCCATAAAAATAATGAATAATTTTGCAATATAATACCCTACTTTTTAAGCTTAGTCAGCATTGGAGTTTGCAGAGTGATTCAAGTGGGTGGAATTTTTGATTTTTTTACAAAAAAGGTAAACTAATATTAAAAATCAACTTTTACAATTGTTATTTTAATAGCTCTGAGGATGCCCATGCAGTTTTCCTCGGGGTTAGGGTACATGAAAAGTTGCTGATTTCTTTCCCTTAAATAGACTTTGACTTCAAAATAGATGTGAGAGTTTTTAGGGCATGCTCATTTTCCAGGCTTCTGACAGTGAACTGGCACAGGATTCATAATGAACACTGCTCATGCATTTGCTAGGGGCATCAGGCACTTTCTATTAATTCTCGTATTTCCGGTATTACAATGACTTCATTACAGTTACACAGTTATATAGCCATGCTCACATAGCAGGATTCAATTTACTACTGAAATAAATGAAACCAAAACGATAGGCAATTCAGATCATTCAAGCTGAAGCTTTACACTGAATGTGTAGATTTTCATTAAAGCTTCTGTTGTTGTTAGCAAATTGAATGAGAATTTTAGACGTTATTTTTTGTGTTGTAAATAAGTCTGGATGAACAACCAGTGGCACCATTGCAATTTGTTGATAATAGCAAGCAGAATGCTGAGCATAGAGAGGAGGTAATACACTAATGTTCAAATCTTCACGTGTCCTGCATCGCAATCTGCATCATGACAAACCAGTACATATCAGTGCAGCTATTCCCAGTGTTGCAGATGTATAACCAAGATTCTGTTAAAAAAGGTGAAACTTGTTTTCTCCTTGCTTCTTCATTGGTAACCAACTGAAGATACATGATCAAGCCAAAACTTCCCTTTCAGGTGCTGCATCTTGTCCTGTAGCCTTGCTTTGTTTGCTTCATTTAAGGCAGACTAAAACATGGTTTTCTTCAACGTTTTCCTCATCATATGTTGGAAAACCATCACAATCTCATGTCAGCAGCAGATAGTCAAACCCATAAAATCATCTGAACAAGTTTATTTGTCAGGGACTGTAGTTTTGGTATTCTGCTAGGTTATAGAGGTGCTGTGATGTGTAGGCCACTGGCCCTGCTGTTGCAAATTGTGTTTGTCCCTTCATGCCTGGTTTAGATTGGGTGAATGAGAATTCTAACAGTATGGTAGAGTTCCATCTTGGGTGCTCATCATTGCACCCAAATCAAATAAGGAAATCCAATGCTATATACTCTTACCAAAACTAAACAGAATAAATAGAGAATAGAGTTTAGATAGTCAGTATCCTAAGATACAGTTTTTATGGTGTAGCTTGTAAATTAGGTATGTTTTATAATAAAATTCTAGTGAAGTGTATGGTGTTAGGACATCAAAACAGATGTATATTGGTGTTTGCAATGTTTTAAAAATTTGAATATAAATGAAGTCTAGGCAATAAGATTGTGAAAGTGGTACAGATATTGTAGTAGTTTGTGTTGTCTATAATTTCATGTCAACTGAACTGATAGTTGTGGAATCATCTCTGCAGTACAGAAATGCTGTGGAGAAAAAAACCCAACTTTTTCCCCATGAATAAAACACATCTTTTTATTAATGTATGAATGCTGTCTGGTGAAGCATCCCACAAAGATTCTCCTGGAAGTTGAAATGAAAATAATGCTCCTTTGAAGTTTTATAGTAATACCAAGATGTAAAATTCTATACAAACAGAAGTCAGTCTAGTTTGTCATATTTCTTCAGATGGTGGTATTTAAAAATGAGCAGACTAGAATTTAATTTATTTTTATATGTTTTAATATTAACTTCTTAGATTAAAATTCTGTTACTTAAGAGTAACAGAATAATCTGTCACTTTCAAACAAGAGGGGAATCAAGGATCATAGTGTTACAAAATTTTAGTGAAAATATTTTGCAAGGTGCAAGTGTAATGTCATAGCTGGGAATAATGGTTTGCTGTCATAGAGAATATTTTGAATTAAATATATGTCTGTATAAAAGTAGTTTTATTGAAAGTTGGTCTAAAGAAAACTTTAAAAATTAATAATAATTGTAAATAATAATTAGTTTTAAATTTAACTGAATAACACTTTGCAGGGCAATAAATATCGGATTAATTTAATTTACATATGCCAACAGTGCTGAGTAATTAAATCGCATTTGCGAGCCTGCTGAATATCTCTCTGAATCCTTGCTAGTGACATATGATGTATAGAGACCAGCAGAAGCAATATGTAAGGAGGAATGCAGATATATTTAATTTGCATATGAAATTATGTGCACAAGTGAAACTTAAGCAGAATTTAAAAATGTACTGAAACACAGTGAGCAATACCTACCTCGGGTAGCCAGGACCCCTGTGCTATTTGGGTATAAAAAAGACTTTATGCTTGGGTCTTATTGACCTTACCAATTTAATAAAGCTCTGTGGGTCCTCCTGTTGTGGTCGCTGTGATCTGAGGATCAGTGAGATACCACAGCTGAGATACTGTGGTTCTGCACTGCACCTGAAGTGTGTGTGTCTAGCAGGACTCCCATCTGAAACTATATGGATAGAAGTTCAGTTTCGATGATGTTGGTTCTGGTTTTCACAAAACACAACTAATGTGATTTGTTTTGATTGGGTTCTTATTTGATGCAAATACTGACTTCTGTATATCTGAAACATTTGCATAAATTCCTTATATTCAAATATTACAAAGACGTTTAGGAAGGATGGGCATAATCCTAGCCAAAGTAGCTAAACTCAAAATTTGCATTGGAGATGATATTCACAAACGCAGTTTAGAAGCTCAGTACTGTTGCAGTGTTCAGTGTAAGCAAGACAAGATGAAAAACTCAAAAATGTATTTAGAAAAGTAACAATGAATAGAAATAGCCTTTAGATGAGCAAAGAGAAATGCCAGATTAGAAAAGGCCAAATCCTTTATGTGAGTGTTAAGGTCCTTGAGTGGTTTTAAAAACATTGAGGAGATATGGAGTAAAGGATTATGCAAGTGGTGGTTTTGTTAATTATTTTGTTTTGGTCAAGGTAAAAGAGGGAAATGAAACTGGCTGACTAAGGAAAGGGATAACTTCTACTTGTACTAAAGAATTATTATTAAATTATTAAAAAATTAACTATTAATCTCAGGTTTGATTTAGCACTAGATTTGCATCTCAGATACAGTAACTAATTTTGCATCACGTTGCTGAAGAATGCCCTTATCAAAATATCTAACATTAATAAACGTGGTTTTCTTGCTGCAAACTGAGCTCTTCTGCCCAATTTAACAAAAAAGTACATCTAAGCTTTCAGCTGAAACTTGAGCTTTTGTGTTTGAAACAAAAAACTTCAAGCCAGGTGTTTGGTAATCATGTTAGTCTCTTTAACTGCCTTAGTTGTACTGCATTTTGGATGTTATCCAAATGATGATATCTTACAAAATCTTTAATAAGCTGTCTTGATACATGTAGCCTGAGGTCCGAGAGGGCAAATTTCAGAGAGTTGCTTGGGACCAGATTGTAACAAAGGGCTTGTGCCATTTTACACTTCATAGGAATTTCAAAACTGCAGGTTGGGATTTTTTTTCGTTGAAGATATTGTGTAGGCAATTCATTACTATAAGTATTGGCCAAATATGAAACAAAAACTTTCATTTTGTTGGCATTAATACTTTGGAATTTTAAAAAAACTTATTTTCAGTGGAAGCTGATGTCTGAAGAAAAATGTTTTTCCTACAAAGCAACAGCTTTGGTAAAAATGAGTTACTGTCTCTAATGAAAACTACAGAAAATTCCTTTTAAAGTAAAATATATATCTAGAGGAGACATACTTCATCATTGAGTCCAGTCATCTGCTGTTATAATTCTCATATTATTCTTTAATTTACTCTTGAACAGTTATGTTTTTTTCTCCTTGTACTGGGAAGATGTTTTTCTAGCAATTAAGAATCTTCGATATCAAGCCTAAATTTAAACTGTGGATAGTTTATACCCATTTATTTTGCGCAAACTGCAACTTATCTTAAATTATTCTGTCCCTAGTTATCTGCTGCAGAAGCATTTATGCATACCAGCTATCCCATCTCAGCCATCATTTTGCTAAACTAAACCAGTCAAACTCTTTTAAACCTCTCTTGAAGAGTAACCTTTCCATTCCTCTAATGATTCTACTGGCCTTTCTGCCCCCATTCCAGATGCAATTAATTTTTCCTATGTGTCTGTCCTTGTACGTGCTATTCTAGATGTGATCTCATCAGTGCCTGATAAAATGATGATAACATGTTCATGATACTTTTCAGAAAACTTTCATCTTTCTTGTAGTGTCATTTAAGAAAAGAATTATAAGGTAACATCTTTTTGAAGATTTTGGATTAAAAGTTGCCCTATACAAAATAATGTGCTAAACCAAATGTGTCATTTAATAAGAAGAGCATTTACCATTTTTATCTTGAAAAGAAGATAGGATACAGAGAAATAAAACAGTTAAAATTTTTGGCTAGAAATTAATTGCTTTGCACAGAAGAGATTGAAGCTGAAAGTTCAGTAAGGAGCTTCCGTGTTACATCATACAAAAATTAGAGGCTGGTACAAAGCCAGTTAGTTTTTTGCTTATTTGTTCATGACTGAAAATACTGAAAGTATTAAAAAGGTTATACAGCATCCAAAATTAAGTCTTTCAGAGAAATGGTCAGTGTGCTGTTAGAGACTCCTCAGAGAAATCTTCCTCAAGAGTAGTAACTATTTTTGGTGAAACTAGAAGCGTGAGAACAGATATATTGAATGAGAGAGTGAATAACACTGCAGTCACTGTAATGACACCATGTAAATCCATGGGAAAGTCTTGACAAAACATCTGGAATACTCTGTGTTTGAACAACATTATAAAAAATTATGACTCAAGAAGATTGAGATTATATCTTGAGGCTTTAGCTTAATCTTTAAGGCTTGGGGGGAAAAAAAATAGTAACCCAATAGGAAATAACAAAGAGAAATAAAGGTATGTTACATTAGAAGCAAGGGGAGAGCACACCCATACTGAATGACATAACAAACAAACTGTTTGGGGAATATTGGAATTTTTTTCTTAATGCAGTATTTTCTATTAGGAACTGAGTAACAATGTAAAGATGGCACTCAGCTGGCAACATGGAAAAATTTAGAGTTCCAGAGGGGCTGAGTTGACTAACAGAAGTTCTCAGAAGGGCAAGAGTGATGCACCGTATGGAGTGCAAGATTTCATTTTTTTTGTTGGACTAAATTATCATTTTGCCAGTACCAATCTGTGGAGATCTTTCATTGCCTCATGAAGTCAATCGTCTTCCCTTCCTTTCCCCTAGACAAAATTAAACTTAGGGGCAAGAGACTGATTAGAGATAATTAATATTTGTCCATATTTTTGACGGCTCCCTCTCTTTCTCCAAAGCCACTGAGTGTGTATCCTTCTTTAAATGTTTCCTTTGAAGTCTCTTTTCACCTTAGAGGCTTGTGGGACTGTGAATTAAGACTCTTAAGTCTATACAACTAATACAGATCAGCTTTTTTTTTTGGTCATCTTCTCATTTTTTTGCTTGTTCATTTGGTGCCTTCAAGTTTCCTGCGTGATCCTCGGAGTAGCGTTTAATGACCTTTTATAGCACTAATCTACTCACCAAGGTTTTCAGAATAATTATTCTCAGGAGCCACAGAACATGAAGCACGCATGCAATCTTTCTCTCTCTCTCTTTGATGGCAGCACGTAAAATTATATTCCCACATCACTATTTAGCATCTGGTTTAATTTCTGGAAGTGTACCTGGCAATCTTATATTCTATACTAGGTTTCTGTTTATCTGTGTGATAATCCTTCATCAGAGGTCTTTATAAAAGGTCGAAGTATTTAAATAACTTCGCTGAAACTTTTGGTAAGTGCACTGAGCAAGGAGGAAGTTACTAATGTGCTATACACTAGTATGCATATATATGATCTGTAAATTAGAATGAGAAAGAGAATTGTGTATTTCTGATTATCCTGCCCAGTAGCAAGCAAATCATTAAATGATATCATATCTGATGATTCTTCTTTATCTCATGTAGAAGTGATCTGTTGTATCAGAAGTGTCTAAATTCAACCTAGTTCAGAACTTTACTGGAGTGGAAAGTAAAATTTTTCAAAGTGCGCTATGTTGAAATAACCCTGCCTAACTCCAACAACAAAAGTAATTCTCCTGTTCAGAATGGGGTGACACTAGGGCTTTATTTTTCTTCTTTTTTTTTTTGTATTTCCCCCCTACCTTTTTTTCTTTCTTCACCAGCAACAGGCCCCAGGAGAGCTAGTATGTGAAAGAGTAGCATCCACGTCTCACAGCTGGATAAGCTAATTCCATCATCTAACCTCTCCTATGAGAGGAACACTTTCAAAGTGAAATTTTATTCAGACTCTAATGGGTATGAAATGTTTTTGTTTCAAGGAATAGCTACTAAACAGAAAATTGAAAAAATGTCAACCATCTGTATTAGTAATTGCAGTCAATGTATATGTTTGTGTGATGGTATCTATATCTTTTTAATCTCTGTTGACTAACTTGTGGATTGTAATTACAGGAAAATAGTTATGTTTTATATATCTCCCATTAACTAAATGTTCTAAAATCTGCATAAAGTTTCATATACTCCTTGCTGTTCTTCGAGTGGCCTGAAGGATAAGACCTGCTACTGTAAAAATCTTTAGCTACTTGTGCACACTGTGAATTTAGGATAACGTCTGAGGATTTAGCTTCTAGTTTTGGGATGCCTGAGCTAAAAAGGTTATTGTCTGCTACTTTAAATATCTGATATTTTTTAGGTTTCAATGTAAAGAGCAAGAACATGCTGTGTCAAATTTTACCTTAAGCTTTTGATAAAAATATTGTGTCAGGAGTATGCTCGGATATTATATTTTTCTTGGTGCCAGTCTAATATGAATATGCTCGCATAAAACTCTTCATTTTTAAATTTTTGTTTTTATTTAAAAAAATTTCCCTTAGGAACGAATTGGACAATGAACTTCATACAAAAAAATGTAATCAAAGATAATGTGAGTTACATTATTGTGTGGTATTTGTAACCCTTTTATACATAATATGGGTTTTTTGCGCAGCTTTTGTAAATCATTGAGTTTAATTTTCTTATGAACAGTAATGTTTTTTAAAATGTTATTCAGCAAAGGTAAGGGTTTACTGTTTAATTTACTCTGAACTTATTCTGCAAGGACTAAAATGTGGACAAAGCTATGGACAATAGACTAAATCCCAAATTCTTTTAGATTTTTTTTTAATACACAGGCCCTTTATATTTGCTGGGAACTTTTCCAAATACAGATGAATTAGCAATCTATGATTCACCTCAAGTTTTCCCATTTGCATTAAAAAAGGTCTCCTCACAGTTTTCAGAGCTGTTGAGTTTCCAGGAAATTAAGTTAGTGGGAGTTATATCTTTTGCTTTACACTTGCAAAGATATCTTCTTCCAGGAACTGAATTCATGAAATAATGTCATACGTAATACTGTACAGCAGTTTTATTGAATAATGTGAAATGGTCTCGTTTATCCCCATCTTCGTAATTGAAATGACGAATTTCACTCTTACAATTATCCGGTTTATGTCTAGCAATGTAAGAAGGTCCTAATGAAGACAAAACTAAAAGCCCATGTAGCCTGGTGTGCTATCTCAATGGCTGATTGTGAAGGCTATGAGAAGGGTGAGGTAAGAGCATAAGTTATTAGTGTGTCTCCACAGAATATTCTCCCAGCATCCAGGAAATTGTAGCTCATGGCCAAGAAGTAATTTTTTATGTGTGCCTTTTGAACAAACTTTTCTTCTGCAAGTATGCTCTGTCACTTTTTGGTCCTCTGTAAGCTTTAAAACATGCTTTAAATATGCTTATTAAACATATGCCACTAGTGATATTTACATTGTTCGGAATCTATCACCAGGTAGTTTGCTTTGATGTCTTCTTATTCTTGTTCTGACAGGCAAAAAAAATAGTTTCCTGTTTTCTATGCATCATGATTTTGTTGTCCTCTAACATATTTCAACTCAATTGTCCCTGTTCTAGTTTGAAAGGCTATAGTTTATGTAGTTGCTTCTTGTGCAGATGACATTCCTTCTACTCACCATACACATTTTTCAGCAGAATTCTCACTCTTCATGTGTTTGGGGGGAAGGAAGAGAATTACTATGAAAGTTTATGTCTTTGGAAAATTGTTGCTCATGGGTTGTTAGGGGTTTTCTGGGTTGTTTTTTTTCTTTTTTGCCCATATCTTTTCACATATAATCACTCACAGAGAGTGTATTTCTTCATATTTCCATCACATGGTCACAACTTCAGCTTTTTGTGGGGTTCCTTCACAGCTGTATATTCATTTTTTTTTATACTAAAGGGTACTGTATGCATGTGAGAATTTACCCAAGAATCTCAAATTTTGAAGTCTAGAACAATGTGTAGATGTTAAGGCAAGAAAAAACATCTTGTCTAACTGCGTCATGAGCCAAGATGCAGAATTTCATCTTGAAGAATCTGAGCTCCAAAGGGGTATTATCTCAGACATTTTCATAGGTATTAATGTCACTATTAATTTCTCTGCAATTTTGAATTGATATCTGTACATTCTAGATTGATAGTACTTTTTTGTTGTATGTGAATTGGTCTTGTCATTGCTATACAGAAGTGCTGCAGAGAAACCCATTGCTCAACATTTATTCTATCAGCTAAATACAGAGAAAGGCCTCAAAAAAGAATGGATTGGTAAACTGTCTCACGGGAAGCTTAGAGGCGTAATAGAGAAAAAGAAGGCAGATGATCAATGGTCAATAAGAAAATAATTTTTCATGGTGGCCAAGATGAATTTGCAAAGGTATGAAAAAGGCTAAGAATCTTTGGCAGGAAAGTGTATTTTTTTCTTTTGGCTACCCTAACTATACAATGTACTATATAGTGAATTTTATTTACAGTGGTTGTTACAGCAGAGCTGGCAGTTTACAATACATTGCAAATGCATACTTAATAAACCAGCAATTCACCAGCTGATGTTCTTTTGACATATATGATTCTTGTCATAATTAATTCATTGAAATAAATAACTCTGAAAAATGCTGCCTTTTTGTCTTGGTTCTAATTTGTGTCATTTTCATGATGAAAAATATCTTGAGCTGTTTATTGTATTTCTCACTATATCCTTTTAATACCTTTTAAAGTGTCTTGAGAGTAAAAGAGGGAAGGAAATTACCCTTAATTTACCATATTTGTTTAGTTGCCAAATATACAAGCTTGTTGCCATGGAGATCAGTGCACAACTTGGATACCTGACTAAGTGCTGATAAAGGGAGCACCTTAATGGGTTATTGAGTGAATATTTGACTGTATTTAACAGCTAAATAAACTACAGGGATTAGAATACATTTATTTTAGGATGCTAGGGAAGCTGCTGTTATCCCAAGGTCTGTTCCCAGATTCCAGTAAGTACTTGTAAAAGACATACAGCTTTTCATTCTGAGCTCCTGTTTCATGTCATGTTTTCTTAGTACCACAAAAGAACACATAACAATTATAGCCCTTGGGGAAGTGCACTGTAAAACTGAACTGAAAAGCTAATATAAATATGGACTTAAAGCTGCATGTGACGTGGCACTTAAAGAGTGGGAATTTAGCTTGGAGTAAAATGCATAAGTGATTTAAAGTTCTGTAAAAGTAAAATTTATGTTTAAAGTGGAAGAATAGTTTCTTGCTAATTACTGAGCTTGTCAGAGACAGGATGGGGATTTTTTCCTTTCATCTTTTAAATCCTGTTGCTGATTCAAGGCTCCAAATACGGATTTTTTTGCAGTGAGAGAACTGAGGGACTGACGGCAAGGGTCTTGTAAGTTTCTTTAACTGGAAATGTCCCCTAATGTTTCTGCAGTTATGAGCTAATCTCACTTTCTCTCTCCTTACATTGTGGAGATTCTTCCTGAGCAGCTCATATACAGACCTGAGAAAGGAGTAAAATCCAGGTGTGCTACTTTGTCCTTCTTGTTAATTGCACAGGCCAATTATTGGCACCACAAGAAAATGTCATAGTGAGAGAATATCATAGAGTGAGGGATATGTCTATTGTAGAAGGGAGAGCTTGGACATCTACATGGCTTCTCTCCCACATGCATCTTCTTATATACAGTGTTATAGATACTTTATATCACAGAGTTTTAACATGTTTTATCTGTGTAATACTTAATCTTCTGTCTTGTATCTGGGCCTTCTGAGCATATTTTAATCCAATTTCGCTGGGAAGCTTAATGTAGGGAAGGAAGTGATCTCACTCTATGTTTAACTATGAATAATGAGGACTGAGAGAATTTGGATGACTGAAATGTTCGTGTTCACAGGGACTGTAATTGTGACTGTCATGCATATGCACTGATTTTAAAAGAGAAATTGTTACTGGGGATTATATATCTTTTATTGACAGTAAATTTTCACCATCTCATCACAGTATGAGTTTGTTTCTCATCCTGCTAATTGGCATCCTATTCAGTTCTGTCAGTTTGTCCTTATCTTCCTGCCTCAGTTTGTCTCTAATGTGGATGAGCAAGCTGAGTTATGTGCTGTAGTGCTTGACTGTATTAAAGTTCAGTGGTTTTAGCACATCTGAATGCAAAAGGTTAATTTCATTTCACTGTAGAATCAATCTAGATACTGACCTTTACAACTGGAAAAACAGATAGAATCTCAATTTAATTAACCTCCCAACCAGGATACATATTTGAAACATACTCAGGGAACAGTATGTGTTAGGTTATACTGGTAACCGTGTAGGAATCATTGATATCCAGAAACGCTGGAATTGTCTGGAATTAGACCAAAGGAAAAATGATGAAGAATGCAGCTGAGCTTGAAAAGAACAAAGGTAAACTGAAATTGGAATACTGAAATTACGTCTTCATACTTTGTCTTTATTGTGAAATGTGAAGAGCAAAGAAGGTACTGAATTTGTCAGCTTCTCACCTGATGTTTTCCCTAACCTGTCTCTTTTCCAGCTCTCTATGGTAGCATTCTGTGACCCATCTGAATTAAAACACAAGTCCTGTGGAATTAGATTTGAATGTGAAAGGAAACTGAACTCTGGAAGCAAGTAAAGGAAAAAATAAATAGATTTAATCCCTTTAAATTGATCTTTGCTGAGTCACTCAACATTTGTAATCAGTTAAATGCTTTATAAAAAAGATAAGACCTGAAAGTTGAATCCTTAGTCCTTTCTCTTAGGTTCTCCTATGTAATAATTTTGTCCCTACTGTCTCAGATTGGGAAAGCCAGCCCTGGTTTGCTTTTTCATAGTAATAACTGGCAAGAATACTGTTTCTATATGAAGGGAGAGAATTCAGTTGGAGTACAGATGGTTTTTAGATCTAAAAGAGAGTCATCTGAATACCACCTGCATTTTTATAGCTGTGTAAGCCCATATTTTCCAGAGTTGAGAGGCGTTGTTCCCAAAAATCTGAAAGAGAATATGTTTCTGAGGATGTTCTATGAGCGTCATATTGCAAAGTGTGGACCCCTGCTTGTGATGAATGAACCAGATCTTCAGCCAACCTGGTTCAGGTTAACACTGCACGAGTTACTAGTTAAGTACCTGCTACAGATAGAAGTGGCAGAATATTGTTTAGTTTCTTCAAATAGTATAACTGCACTAGAAGTCCTTTCCAACATGGACTGCTGGAAATCTGAAATTGCCCTGAAGACTAAAAATCTATGGCATTTATCACATTGAAGACTTAAAATAGTGAAATGAGAGGAACTGTTGTATCTATCTAAAAATGGCAATAATTATCTGTGTATAATGTTATTTCACATTATGTGTTGTGACTAAGAATAGTATGATTCCTTGGTGAGAAAGCTCAGAAAAGAATAGAATAGAATCACACATGCCTCATTGTTGCCTGCAGTAATGGAAAGAATGCAAAGCATAAGGTGTTAGTTGATATCTAAGACAGTAATTAAAATATTTCATGAATAAGAGACTAGGTAATTTTATGGGCATTTTTAACAGCTAGAGCCTTTGAAGACGGACACACATAAATACATAGAATATTGTGTGAAAATACTCGCGTCAATTACCGTGTCACGATGTTGCTCCCAACACATTCTATGCAGTAATTAACAGATACAAAAAAAAAATTATATAGTCTATTCTATATTCTGGTAATTAGTTAGTTATAGCCACTCTGGAAAAGTCTGAATTATTGTCTGTCCTAATTATACCAAGGACATTTTTGTTAGGCACGAAGGTATGACTGGGAGGAATTAACTGCCTATGATGTCTCTGCATTATAGCTAATGAAATGTCTTGTCAGAGCTGCTTCTTATATTTTGGTTTTATTTTTCTGTTCATCCATTTAGTAGTCACATCTGGAATGAGAATCTGTGCTCTCAACAGTGAAATCTTTCCTGCCTAAGCTACAGTAGCTGTTTCTCTTATCCAGGACGGTCTCCTCATTATCTCTTTTCCCCAAACTTACTGGTTCTTTCAGCCTAGTGTTCCTCTTTCCATTAGGGAAATTTCTGTTATAATACAAGGAGGAGTAATCAATAAAAGGTGTGCTGTACATGTCCATCTCTCAACACATCCTTGAGATTGAATATGTAGGTCGTGTCTCTCTGGGAACAAAAGGCCTGTAGAAGGCTTTTGTCATGAGTATGTATGACTTGCTGGGCAAGTCTGCTAAGAGATAGGGATATACTCTGGTTCACACTTCTTTTTTACTTGTATTATTTTAAATGGGAAATAGGATCAAAATTCAACCTTTTAATGAAACATTAGGGTAGCTGTAAGAAAAAAAACAAACAACCAGCAACCTTCTTGTAAGAGTTTCGCTACATCTCCTGACTGAATAAATAAATATATAGCAGTAGGTATGCAAGTGAGTTCTAAGAATAAGCAAAATTTAATTTTAATTCCTACAGCATCCTTCCTCAGCATTTCAGAAGGTAGGGAATGAAAGAAAATTGTGGCCTGGATCCTTAACCCTGCTGTACTAAAACAATCCAGATGTAAGTGATACAAAGATCTAGTCTTTATCATGGAAGCTCTTCAAAGGCCTGGAGTAGGTGACACATTTCTGGATTTGTGCGGTGATAAAAAATGTCTGCTGCCAACTTCTTTATTAGAAGACTCAATAACTATATAGATGCAAATCATACAAAGCTTACCTGTAAACAAAAATGATCATTTCTGTAATGGAGATCTGTGATAGTATATATGGAAAATTAACATTAAGAAAGTTTGTACTATTTTGATGTTAGATCCCATTATTTATGAAAGATGATGATCACTGGGACAAATTACATAGAAATAAGATTTGAATGAATGTCAGTATTAGTTTTGAAGCAAAGAGAAGTGGCTGTGGATACACGTTTTTGTCTTGAAGCTGTCTTTCCTCCAAATTCTCTATGCATTTTAGTGTGAATAAATATATCACACCATGAACTTTCATGTAGAGCGTGGTTGAAAAGGATTTTTGTAAGCATTTTGTCTTTCGAGCACTGAAGTTCATATTTTGCTCTAATTTTTAAAGAGGGAGGAGTTGCAATGCTGTAGTTTAGGTTGAAAATCACAAGCTACATAATGCCTAAACTAATGGGTAGATAATAAAATTAAATGATAAGCCCCAAACTGTTTAATTATTTATTAACCTCAGTTAATATAGTATTAAGATGAATGTTGGGATTTCCAGAAGAGGTAAGGAAGTTGCTGATTAATTTATCTGTGGAAACTGTGCATCTCAGATTCAACTGGCATAAAAATCCTTCATGTCCTCACATTTGTTATTTTTCAGCTTGTGATTGAAAGGTTTCAGATGTGCTAAACCCAGAGTTATGGGCCTTTGAATTTGGGCCTGCTGGTACAGAGTTAAATTATTGAATTGGTAACATTTCTGATTTTTAAGCTGCATCTGGCAGTAGCAACACTGACCACAGGAGTTCAACATAAGTTCTCTTAATTCTACTTCTTATCTAATGTTGATATTTTCTTTGAGCTCTACTATTCTGCTTACATTTCTGTTATGTGCATGGGGATGTTGAGGTACAGGTTTGCTGCTTATCGTGGTGTTCTTTGTCTGTTGCCTTTATTGTTTTTCCTCAATATTATTACTTAACATGTAGGGTTACTGTCAAGAACTTAATTGTTTTTAGTTTTGCTCCTATTCTTGCTGCAGTTGGAGATCAGTGGGTTTAGGCTGAATAGTGAATCAAATATGCCAATGGAAGGAGTTGAATGCTTGGATAGCCTCTAGAGGACTGAGGAAAATGCTGTTTCCTTTAAATTTCTGTTTTACTCGAAGTTTGATATAAAGGGACACTGAAGACAAAAACTTGTAATCAGCTAAAAGGTATAAAAATGATATTTGAACTACAGCACATAATCAGGTAATGTTTTATAGCTCTGTTGTAATTGAGGCACTTTTGACTTTGTGTATTTAAATAATCTTTTGTCTTTTGATAAATATCAGGCTGTTAGACAAATACTTGGCCACCTAATGTCTTTCATCTCTGGTACTAATTGACTGGAATCCAGCAGGTCACAATAATTGGCTGACAACAAAGTGACCTCTGAATTGTTGCTTCTGAAACAAGTTAGTCTTTTCAATTAAAAAAAATTAAAATAGTTGTACTTAGCAAAGAGGAAACTGAATGCATATCATACTATGAATTAAAAATTGGATTATATGGTCCACAGATCATGTCATCTTTCCTGTAAAAAATTCCTATCCATTTCTCCTTAAAACTATTTGCTGAAATTTGTGTACTGACCACCAAGAGTGTTCATACAAGAGACAATCATTGCAGAGACCAGGTGTTTGGGGAAACATCCTGAAGGATGAGGAAAGAATGTCATTAGAAAAAAAAGAGCATTCAGACTGATAATTGAACAGGCATTGATTGGAGTTCAATGTGGTGATGAAAAGACCAAGTCTTCTCTTCAGAATCACTGTGAGTCTTATGGAAAATAAAAGTTTCATCATGCACTGGGAGCTTTGGAAAATAAATGTAGTGACTAGCATACTGCACAAGATTGAATAAAACCCCCAAATCTTAATTGCTCAAGAATGGAAATGCTCAGATACATTATCTGTAAATGATAATAATGTGTAAATGATAGAGTGGTTTGATTTGAGAATACTTCAGCAAAATTTATTGTGTTGCATTTCTGTTCATCGTAGAAGAGAAACAAAACCATAATTTGATGTCATAGGGAGGAGGGTTCTATTTCACTATCTTTATCTGTCAAAGCCATTTAAGGAAGGTAACACAGTGTGAAAATAAGTGATAACAGTTGTTTTATTTACTATTTGTAGCCGCACCTATATAGAAGTGACAAACCAAAGCTGAACTGACAATCTTAGCATTAGCAAAACAGATTGACAAAGTAAGTACTTGTTTTAACACAGTACAAAACCACAGAGTGCAATGAGCACAAAAGGCCCAAATTCTCAAACTCACTTCAATACTGCAGACTGTTGCATTCATATTTTATAGGAAGAAAAAATAGAAAATGTTTCTTGTCTTCACTTCATACAGCTGAGTACTGACAAGAAGAAAAGGTATTAAAGTAACATTTCCAGTTTTCTAAGGCAAGGTATCTTTATCAACACTCAGACACAAAATCCTCCCATATCGTGTCTCCAGTAATAAATGAATGTAAATCATAGTGCAATCATGCAGGTTGTTTATAATTGCCAGGTAATTTATACATTAGTAACCAAGTAGAAGAAGGTGGCTTTGACATGTGAAAATGTATCACAAATTATATTGCTACCTGTTAGAACTAAAGTGCTCTGGTTAATGTAGTGAGATGGTAGAAATTAAACAGGCTGTAGTCAGACATTGATAGAATAATAATAATAAGCTCTGTATTTTTGCAGAAGAGAAGTGTCTTGGCAAATAGCAGTGTAAAACGAAAACACTGTTAAGATGTTTGTACGCCAAGAATTTTTTCTAAGTGTGACAAGTTAGAGTCTTGTACTGAGTGCCAATATGTGCACAGTTCTCTGGTGAAAAACAAACAGTAATGAATTCATGCAATTACCCTTCCTTCCTGTAGGCTACTGTTTTGATTCTAAAGAACTAGCTCCTTTAAATGCCTGTATGGATAGGGAAAATATTACTTTTTATGTTTTGACACAACAAGGAAAATATTTTCCCATGTTAATTTTTTATCCCATCTCTTTTTGTTTGTATTTGCCTTTATGTAGTTCTATTTATTTATTTATTTATTTAATGTTTTCTTCTGTTGTAATTAATATTATCCCTCTGATTTTTTTCATTTAATTTCATTAGAGAATAGTATTCATCTGTCTTGATCATACCAAGGTATATCATTAGAGTATGGACTAGCATCTTGTTGATTTTTGAATTATGGCCTTTCTGTGCTTTTTCCCTGTAACTATTCAGTGAGAAGGTAATGGCAAGTTTCACTTGTTTGATATCTATCTTTGCAGCTTTTACTTTTTAACTATGTGGTCAGCTTTGGATTAAGACAGGCGTCACTTTTATCTTGTTAGATAAGTACTACTAGAAACTATCATTTTGACAGTATCATTTTTCTCTTGTGGAAGACAGTTCTTTGATCAGTTTGATTTATTGAAGTTCTTGAGTTCAATGAGGGAAAGAATGTGATCACCTTCAGCCTCTGAACTGAATCAAATGGCTCCTCTTGGTCTGCAGATGCAGAAGCAAATTGGAGCCACTTCCAAACCTCAGTTCCTGGTTATCTTAACTGCAGAATGAACAAGTTCACCTTGCTCCTAGAAAGCAGGAGGTACTAATGAGCAAGATCCTTTGACTGCTGCTGTATGGCTTTTTTTGATGTAAGACTCTTACCCACCCTTATGTGTTGAACTTCTGAAATCCCAACTTTTTTTTATTTTAAGTTTTGTTCTTTTAACCTTGTTCTTACTTGTATTAGGCATTACCAGAAATAATTTTCCAATAAAAGCCTCTGACTAGCTTTTTATCTTGTGATTAGTCAAGGGCAGCTACGTGACACACATTGCCTGTTTTGTGATTTGTTTTGAACTTGTTTTTAAATTCATGATTGTTTCATTTGTCATTTTGGCAAGGATTTCTAGGATCCTTTGCTAAGTATGGTACAACAAAGTAAATTCTAGCTCTTTATGTGAGATGTTAAAGGAATTGCATTTATGTGAGGTGAGTGTTTAGTAGGTGCTGTTTTTTCACTGTATTCTTTGCATGCCTGTGCTATGCTCCAAGGTTGATTCACACCTGGATTTTTTTTTAATGTAATGGAGTATCTATTTCTGTTTTAAAAAATAGTTTTGACCTTGTACATTTGTGCCATACAGAAAAAATAACCAAATGTTGTAACATGGAAGTTGTCCAGGTAAAAACATCACTGTGAAACCCTGATATTGTAACAGCAAGCGTACTACTGACTCATGTTGGGCTTTGACGGATATTATTCTGAGCCTCATTAAATTATAATTAGCATTTTCAGCTCAAATGTGTTGTGGATTAGATTCTAATGTATTTATCATGCTTATTAGCAGCTTGCACTATGTCTGCTACACTGACTCCAGTGAAACTCATGTGGAGTAAGACAGTGTAAGATATGAGAGGAAAGGAACCTAGCCCACTAGAGATACAAGAAGCAGCTATAAGTAGCAATGTGATATCTGTGCCATGAAGTTGGTTGCATTCTTTTTGAGAGGAAAAATCGGTGAAGTAGAAAATAACTTCCTGAAATGTTTAATGCCAAACCTTATTGCATTCAAAGTACCAGTCTGTGATTTTTATGGTCTTACGTGCTGCAAATCTGGGCACAAAGATATTTTAGTTGCAAAATCAGTGACAGGACGTATGACAAGTAGAGCACCTTTATATTATCATAGAACCATAGAATCATCTAGTTGGAAAAGGCCTCTGAGATCATCAGATCTAGCTGTACCTGTCCACTTACTAAACCATGTCACTAAGAAACTCATCTACCTGCCTTTTAAATAACTCCAGGGATGACGAGTCAATCACCTCCCTGGGCAGCCTGTTCCAAATTCTGACCACCCTTTCAGTGAATAAATTTTTCCTGATGTCTTGTCTGAACCTCCCCTGATGCAACTTGAGACCATTTCCTCTCATCCTTTCACCTGTCACTTGCAAGAAGAGAACAACACCCACCTCGCCACAACCACCTTTCAGGTAGCTGTAGACAATGACGAGGCCTCCCCTCAGTTTCCTATTCTCCAGGCTAAACAACCCCTGTTCCCTCAGCTGCTCCTCGTAGGACTTGTTCTCCAGCCCCCTCACCAACCTTGTTGCCCTTCTCTGGACGCACTCCAACACCTCAATGTCCTTCAATGTTTTGGGCCCCTCAGTATACTGAGGGGCCCAAAACTGAACATAGTACTCGAGGTGTGGCCTCACCAGTGCTGAGTACAGGGGCACAATCACCTCCCTGGTCCTGCTGGCCACCCTGTTTCTGATGCAGGCCAAGATGCCATTGACCTTCTTGGCCACCTGGGCACACTGCTGGCTCATATTCAGCTGATTGTCAACCAACAGCCCCAGGTCCTTCACTTCCAGACAGCTCTCCAGCCATTCTTCCCCAAGTCTGTAATGCTGCATGACGTTGTGTCTCAGGTGCAGGACTTGGCACTTGATCTTGTTGAACCTCATCCCATTGGTCTCAGCCCATCGATCCAGCCTGTCCGGAGCCCTCTGCAGCGCCTTCCTTCCTTCAAGCAGATCAACACTGCCACCCAGCTTAGTGTCATCTGCAAACTTGCTAAGGGTGCACTCAATCCCTTCGTCTAGATCATTGATAAAGATATTGAACAGGACTGAGCCCAGCACTGAACCTGGGGGAGACCACTTGTAACTGGTTTCCAACTCGATTTAACTCCATTTACCACCACTCTTTGGGCCCAGCCATCCAGCCAATTTTTCACCCAGAAGAGGATGTGCCTTGTCCAGGCCAGTGGCAGCCAGCTTCTCAAGCAGAATTCTATGAGAAACTGTGTCAAAGACTTCAGTGAAATCCAAATACACCACATCCACAGCCTTTCCCTCACCCAATAAACAGGTAACCTTGTCATAGAAGTAGATGAAATTGTTCTGGCAGGATCTACCTTTCATAAACTCACGTTGACTGGGCCTGATCACCCGATTGTCCTGCGCATGCTGTGTGATAGCACTCAAGATGATCTGCTCCATGACCTTTCCCAGTACCGAGGTCGCACTGACAGGCCTGTAGTTCCCCGGATCCTCCCTCTGACCTTTCTTGTAAATGTAAACATTTGCCAATTTTCAGTCAAGTGGAAATTTCCCAGTCAGCCAGGACTGCCAGTAGATGATGGCAAGGGGTTTGGAGAGGATCTCTGCCAGCTCCCTTAATACCCTTGGGTGGATCCCATCTGGCCCCATAGACTTTCGTATGTCTAATTGGCCAAGCAGATCTCTAACCAAATCATCCTGGATTGTTGGAGCTTCGTTCTCACTGTCTTCTGGCTCAGGGGGCTGAGTATCCTGAGAACATCTCACCTTACTATTAAAGACCGAGGCAAAGAAGGCATTAAGTACCTCTGCCTTGTCTTCATCCCTCATTACTGCTGTATTCTGCATCCAGCAAAGTTTTCTCCTTAGTCATCTGGTTGATGTTAATTTGCTTGCAGAAACATTTTTTATTGTATTTTTTGAATATATTATTCCTTTCAATTGCCCTAAGGTTTCTAGTTGTTTTTTTTTATTATGTCGTACCTGAAAGATTAGCAGTGGATAATAATCTGTGGATTTAACAGGATTTAGGAGTTTCCTTACCACATCTCTGATGGAGGCTCTGGGTAGGCAGCAGACCTCTCTGTGGGTAGGTCTGCATATTGGGTCCTTCAGTAGTGGGTCTGGTCTGCATAGTGGTCCTTCAGTTCCTTTCAGGAGGGAGTCCTTAGTAACTATGACCCTCCTTCTTTACAGAAGCTGTTTTAATTGATGGTTACAGGTTTCTTACCCTGGGAAATGTTTCCAGGCTATGCTGTGTACTCTCCTACTTACATATAAATATGCTAAATGTGTGACTTTTAAGGTAATAAAACTAATCTCTTTATGTTACATTGGATTGTGTAGTCTGTTTCCACTGATGATTGTCAGAATAGCATGGTTGAAATGCTTCAGCATCCTCAGAATCAGATGGTTTTATAGAGATGTGCTTTACAATATAGATCTTCAGTCTGTTTAGAGTTACCTCCTCCATAGATTTTTGCCTAGTGACCCTGTCTTTAATTTGAAATAATTTTTGAACTTCTTAGTGAAGTTATAGTTTATTAGAATGGCGAGTTATTTGTTTAAAAGAAATTAGATAAATTTTCTTACATTTTCAAATTCAGACTTAACTACCAACGATTTTGTATTTGGTGACTTAGCAATATGATTCCTTGGTAAGAGAACTTATATGGCTAACTGTTCCATATTTGAAAGTATGAAAAAAATAGATAAAATATTAATGGCATAGAAAAATAATTCCATGAATAATAAAAGGTAACTGTTATGAGCTTTTTCAGTATTATTTTAGGGCTAAAATCTGCTTTGAGTTCCTTCCAGGACTCAAATTCTCCGCATCAAAGCTGTTTAGACATTGACTGTTACTTTGAAAGTTGTTAGGATGCTATCATCACTAGCAATTGATCTTACCCTGCCCCTCCTTCCTGTAGAGAAAAAGGCTGTCCAAGTCTGAACTCGCCAAGAGGCATGTTGTGTGCTCCATCAGAAATAATGGTGTCTTTATCTGCTTGGCATAGTCATAAATAAATATGTATATTCTTGCATTTGTTTTAATAATTTAGACCCTAACATGAGAAACTGTGAAATTGTCCTTGAATAATATAACAATATCTGCACTGTAGGAGACAGTGTTATCCTGATTCTGGCCATGTCAGAGATAACAAAAAAAAGAATACATTTACATATCTATACATGTAAATTTATTAATATATAGATATATAGATGTTATATGTGTTTTGATATTTTATTTGTAATGTATAGATGTGATATAAAATCATAGAATGGTTGAAAAGGACCTTAAAGGTTATTTAGTTCCAACCCTCCTGGCATGGGGCAGTGACACCTCCTGCTACACCTGGTTGCTCAAAGCCACATAGTATATATGAATAATATAAACAATACATAGTGTACTCTATGTATTTTATTGATATTTAATGTTGATTAATAGTTGTTACTGTTATTTAGATTTTGTTACTATTTCAATTAAGGGTTGCATCTGCATCACAGTCTGTAATATTCCCAGCAGACTTTTCTTCTGTCTGTTGGCACTTTGAACCCAGCTGTTCTTTGGTATTGAAAAAAATCTGCGTCCTACAGTAAAATTATGCATGATGCCCAGTAATTACACAATGTGTTTGCATTTTTTTCTTTATCAGTTAAAGCAAATGCTGCCTGTTTCTTCCTGTTTCTTTTTTTTTTTTATCTTTTCAATTTCAAGTTATGGTTATTGATATAAACATATCGATTCCACTAGCTCAGGCCTTAAAGTGAAAGCAGGTTCTGTGTCTATTTAAAATTCCAGAAGAAAGAAGGTGCTGAAAAGAGACTTCTGTGCAGATGAGTGAGAGGACACTAGGAGAGAACTTTAGGCAGACAAAAATTTGGTTGGTTTGTGTTGTGCTTAGGATTAGGATGCATTTATTTTTGTGATGTGTTGTGATATGACTTCTAGAAGAAAATGTATTGTAACAGTCATGTATAGACTCTAAGCCTGAGGACTGTGTTCAGGTGTGTGAAGCAGCACATTGCAATGCTGGGATGCAAAGTTTAGCACCCATAGGAAAAAAAAAAGATGAAGTGTTTTGTGCAGAAGGTTTTTTTGGGGGGTGGATTGAGTGTATGTGTGTGACAGAGGTTGTTGCTAAAGATTCTCCTGTGAGTTATTGTCGTTGATGCTATTGTGCTCTCTTCAGAGAGATGAAGTGCAATCCGTTAGCAAGCTGCCTGCATCAGCCCGAGTGATGCTCAGAGCAAGAGCAGAGCAAGGGGCAGCTAAAGGAAAGAAACCAGACAATCAGATTAATTAGTTTAAAATGTACTTTGCTACCCAGCAAGACATAAAATCATTAACAGTGCATATGAAAATTTAGTGCGAGTCAGAAAGCAGCTAACTGTTCTGCCACTTTCCTTCTTAGCATGAGAGCCTGAACTGTTCACTGCACTATTTTAGGAATTTGGTTCTACTATCCTGTTTATTCTCTTGCTTTAATAAAATGTAATTTACAGTTGCAAGCTGGGAAAAAGTGTATCTTTAAACATCAGAAAGTTTAACAGGCTTAAATTATAGCTGGTTACTGCAAAAAAACTGTATCAGTTCAAAAACCCAGTCTTGTGCTGAAATTTACAAACAGACTGCTTTTTCAGAATATTCCAGTGGAAAAGTTACAGGAACTTTTTTCTGTGCTATTACAGTTTTCATGAGGTATCTGATACATGCTGGCAAGATGTGACACGAGATAGAAGTGGTGAGATAGTGGTGGTACAGGATGTCTGGAAATAAGAAGAGGCATTCCAGTGTGTTTTTTGGACTGTATAATACAACTTAGAAACTGGAAAACTCATGCCTATCGTGGCCAGGAGGAGTCTTGGAAGGGTGTTTTCTGTTTTGTTGCCTGAGGCAAAGACAGTTTGAGAATTCTAGCAAGAGATCTCTCTGAATATTTTGGTTTTACATTGCTCAAGGGCCGGAACTCTGTGTAAATTTAGAAAATTCAGTTAGGGAGATCAAGAACACCAGTTATAGGTGTTAAATAATTTCTGCTGAGAAGTGTTAATTTTGAAATAACCTGTTTGGAAGGATGTGATAAGACATTTCCCTGATGCACAAAAATACTTATAGATGTTTGAACATGTATTTCTTTGGCTATAACCTTTCAAACGTAGATTAATATTGAACATGCGGAAAACTATCTTTTTATTACTTTTAGCAAGCTGTAGGAAAAGCTTTTTTCAATAAAGGTAACTACACTTATGGTAAGAAAAGGAGCCAGTTATTCTTAACAATGTGAGTACTTTGTATAGGTACACCATTAAAATAAAAGCACATGGACATTCTTTAAGGACACATTTCAAAAGAGATTTTACCATAACTTTTCTATTCTGTTCTTTCTTTATACGAACATTCATGCGAGTCCAATGTGAACTTGAATGAAGAATTCTGTCTTTACTATATGTACGGTTATTTAGTGCAACATTTTGTGTTTTATTTATATGCTTTTCAGGATAAATCACCATGAAATACCTGAACTTGGAAATGATGATTAGATTTATTTATTTGTTTATGTGTTTAGTTATTTATTTTCACAGAAGCTGTAGCGCCAGCACTCTTTCTGTCATCTTAGATCATTCAATGGATGAGCTAGTGCTTTTCAGAATGAATGCGAAGAGTTTTCAGTTAGAGTCAGGAACTTGTAACTAAAGTGATGAAGATATGTGCTGTAGTGAAAAATGGATCATGTAAAAAGCCTAGAGAGCTGTAGTCGGGAAACAGTTTTTGAAAATGAATTTTGAGTGACAGATTATTAAAACAAACTGTTCCAGAGTTCACTGCACTGTCAGAAAACACAAAATATGATGAAGGATAAAGGTTGCATGCTTTTAGCAGCTATGATCCCCTTCATAATTTCTAAGCACAAAAATAGAATTAATTTCATGGGTCAATAACTTCTATTATTTTAAAGTCAAAGCAGAGCTTCTCTGAACATTGACCCAGAATATCCAAAGTGTATTTTCTATGGATATAAATGAAGACATTGAAACCTGTATATATTTAATACTGTCTGGAAAGGATAAGTAATTATTAATTTATTACCAAAGCTGCAGTGGATAATCTATCACAGAAGTAACATTTGAATCACAGAATACTTCACGTCAGAAGGAATCATCTGGTTCACTTCACTGTTCAAAGCAGGGCCAACCTCAAGGACAAGATGTAATAATAAAAGAGTGCACAACTTGAAAAAATTATTTTTTAATTCTTCCTAAAAAAACCCACCAAACCTCTGACACACAAACATGAAAGTGGTGAAGTCCTGAGAACTAGCCAGTATGGTAGAATAAAAAGGAGAATGAGGTGTGGTCAGGGAGTTAAGTGAAGATTTTTTTTTTGAGGGAAAGAGTCCCATTATGCTACTTAGGGCTAGTGAAGACAAAGTAAAAAGAGACATAGTTCAATATATTAAAATTTGCAATGCAAAAATTGATGGTGATGAGAAATGGAAAAAAAGCATAAGCTACCTACAACCTGAAAAAGAGATATAGTAGGTATATGAAACAACACATAGGTTGGAAGCTATTTTCCATATGGATCTGCTTACTGGGCTTAAGATCGAAGTAGCTTTTTAAATGTAAAAATGGCAAAGTGTTTTTTCCTAAACACTGCCTAAACAAATTGCCTAGTTTGGGGGTTTTTTTGATCATTTTTGCCATTGGAAAACTGTTCTGTGCTAGAAATTATTGGGGAAATAGTGATTTCTAAACTAGTTATGTGTATTAACGGAGTAGGAAATTCGTCCTTTTTAAGTAGCAGCTTCTGTATTTTTCTGCAATTCTTTAAATGAAGGATGAGGAGAGATGGGTCATATCAAATTGAAAGCCCTTTATGGACATGTATGCATGAAAATATAAATTAAAGTGCACAGGTCAAAAGTCTATTTTGGGTTTTGTCCCCCCGTTCTCCCAAGTAGGTTATCTAATCAGTTTGCTCAAATGGTATATAGTTCAGCCCGTTCTAGATGAAAATCAGTCTTATTTATATGAATATTTCACCTGGGTGTTAGAACTTACATTCTCAGTACCGAGAAAAATATTTCCATGACCTGGCTAAGATGATAAGAAGTGTTTGTGAAATATCTTTTTACCTTTTCAGTGTACATGAAGCTGAATCTGTTGCTGGGGAAGTGTAAATGCTGAACAAATTATGGAACCTCTGCTTCCCTTCCTCCTTTGGATTACCAGAAAAAAACCCATTGTACGATAGAAATGTACCTGTTCAATGTATACTTTATTAATGGATTTCAGCCTATTATGTTGGTTTGTGTGTATGGTTTTGTGTGAGCAAGAGGGGAAGGAGAGGTAAATGTTAAATTAAACTACATCGGTGACTGGTTACAATTTGTTGCTTTCAGAATATATCTGGCCAGGAAGTCATTCAGCATTCTTTCAATTTGCCTGAAAGGATGAACTCAACTTTCTGCTTTGATGTGTCCAGTGTAACTAGGTGGCTTTTATTGTTTATCATGAAACTTTCCTCTTCATACAAGAGTACCAGTTTTCATGAGAAGCTGTGATGTTACCTTAATCTTTCACTCAAAATGTTGTTAAAAATCCCTGAAAAATAAACCAACAGTGATTAAGTGTTACCATTAATTTCTTACAGCACTTTTTTCAACTTCAGTAATGTAATTCATATGAATATTGAAATGGTTTATTTGTTGAGCTGTCTTCCATTGTGCAGTCAGTAGCCAACTGAAGAGAAAGTAAAGGAAGAGAAGCTCTGTGCACTCACAAACACAAAAAAAGTACAACTTCTTAGGTGCAATTCAAATGATGTAATATTTTTCCTCTTTGAACTTTTTTCCCAGAATGACAAATCCCCAGGGCGTTCCACAAGTCAATCAAGTAACATTTCCAAGGTATGTGAAATCCATTTCCTTTGTATCGAAGTTAAAGAACACTAAGTTTATTGATTATATTTCAGTTCTTTACTCCATTTAACTATACATGCATCAGATTTTAAGTTTTGCTGTATAACATTATTGTTACCACACAAAATCTGTCTTAAAATATAATTATACAATTGGTCATTACTGTTATATGTGTAATAAATGGTAAATAACAGTTTCACTTTTTTCACCTGTTTTCCTTAACTGCTTCGTGTTATATTTGCCTTAAGATAGAATTACTGCTTGATTTTTCTTCCCCTGTCCTACCCTACCCAAGTAATAAGAGCTGTAATGTGTAAACCTATGAATATGTCATCATTTTGGACTGAATTCTGAATTACTTTTTCCAGGAGTTATGGTTCACTGAAGCCAGGACTTTATATCCTTGATGCTTTTTAGTTTTTAGGAAATGGAGAAGGGAAACTAGGAAAAGTCAAAGTGCGACTTCCACTGGAGTTCTTTGGTTTTAACCTCCTTTTTTACTGCTGTATTTTTGGTTCAGATGTGGCTGAAAGCTATGCCGAAAAGCCAGGATACAGAGCGATGTAATGATTCCCAGCCTAAACCTCTACCATGCATTATGTTTGTATCTGAAGAGTAAATATTTTGCATTCAGTGCAAACGCAGTATCCCTAAACACCTTCTCTGCAACATTATTGTCTTTGGGGTACACACTGTGAAACTATTTCCTTCTCAGAGCCATTAACACCCCTCCTGTGATTTTTTTAAAGAAATCAGTTATATGTTAGGTTCAGCTCCTTGATGTTAAGAAGGAAAACAAAAAGAAAATCTAGAATATATCCATCCTATTGTAAGATATGGCAGAATCTCTTCCTGACTTGCTGCCTGTTTTTAAAAAGCATGTAGTTACATACTTACAAGCTTGATCACAGTGAATTGTATGTATTATTTTCACTGAGTTTTAAATGCATGTCTGTAGTTATAATTACTGTAAATTTATGTTGACATTACCTTTTCTGCTTTTTTGAGACAATTGCATGGGTTACACTGTGACAAAGCGTAACAAAGCGTAAGTATGTTCACTGACACAGGAAACATAGCAGTGACTAATATTTATTTTGAAGTAATTTCTGCAGGAATGAGTATAGATGCTACTAGAAAGTGGTACTTGCACCTTTTTAAGCAGTAAGTTAAAAAAGCAAGGTTTTTAGACATGCACTTAATCTTTTTTCGATACATAGCATCATTCATTCTTTTGGATCATTTTTTCTCTGTAAAGCTGCCTGTTGGTGAAGCTTTTCAGATGCTGAAAGACATTTGATTGGAAATCTATTTCCAGTTTGTTGTCTGCTTCAAAATGTTTGGATTTTGAGTTTTGGGGGGGTTTTTTTGGTTTTTTTGTTTGTTTTTTTTTTTTTTTGTAAAACAGGACAGCATATATGTGTGTGTTTATAGAAAAGCAAACACTGCCTCTTCAGGTTAATATCATATCTCATAGCACAAAGTAATAGTAACAAATCCTGCTCCTCAAAACAAAATTGGAAGCTTCTAGGTGATGTAAACTACATATCAAAGGAAAGAGTTGAATTCTCTGCAGTGTTGGATCTTGCACACAGTAAAAATTTCTGTTAAAAAAAAAATCAGAAAGTCTTTATTTGAAACTATAAATTACAGTAACCAAAATATTGCCTTTACTGTTTTCATTTGCCTGTGTGAAAAAAATTAAAAAGGGTCAAATGAAATTACATTTTAATAGTTACTGTGTTTTGTGTATGCCTCTCGGTTTTATATGGAGTTTCTGCCCCAGAGCAGAATAGATGTTTGCTGATATCATTGGATTTTGTACCACCCTATTTAGGAAATGAAATATAACAAAGGTTCTGCAAAGACAGATTGGTATTTCATAATGCTCTTAACTTGTTCATTCAGAGAGGACACCTGAGGTTTGTAATGAATGCTCGGGCAATTTTGCATACTAGGTACATTAACTCTGAATTACATGGTATTACAGATGAAACTGAGTTGTTGAATGTTGAGTATCTGTATCTAGACATAATGAGAAGGAACGATTTTGGTTTGTTTATTATTTACCAGATACTAGTTAAAATATATCTATTCAATATATAGATTTTTAAAACCAAACATTCCTTAGAGTGGCGGAGGGGGCTTTTACCATTCAGTTCAGTTTTACCATTCCCTTTTCTGTCAATTGAGAGCGCAGACGTTTACCATTTTGCAAAGACTTTTCTTGTCCTGCATATAGGTTTCTGGTAAGAATTTCAGTAATAAACTATTTTAGGCAAATGAAAGGACAGAACTTAAAATATTTAGAAATTATTTTGATACAGAATTCCAAAATCTACTGTAATACATGTTACTAAGTAAAAACAATGGCTGGAGAAAATGTTTCTATAGATGCACTATTATCCAATTAATCCGTCTGGAATATTTACAAACTATTTTCATGTAACTATAAAATTATGTACCTCTACCTGTGAAAGTAATTTTTGTTTCACGTAGAATGGAACATTTCCTCAATATAGAAGGTGTAAGGCAAAATTGTGCACTTTCATTCTGTTAACCTGACTCAGCACTATTTTATTTTTTGGCTAGAGTGCATGAACAGTGAAAGCTGAGTGTAGCGTAGCTACTGCCTCTTGTGTCTGCAAGACACTGAGCTTTATTCCTTCCTGCCCTTGGCCCCTATCACAGATAGGAATTTACTAAACTTAGGTCTATCAGCAATTTAGAATTTACTAAGATAAGATTGCAAAAACCCTATTAACACTTAATTATCAATTGTTTAACAAAGTAATTAAAATATTTAATAGAAGTGTTATAGTCAAATTAATTAGCAACTTAATAAGATTTGAAAACTACAAGATTCACTTCTATTTACCTACACGGTGTAATAAGTATATATGTGTACACAAAGATGTGAATATTTAAGCATAAAAGAAGTATGGATCATGACAGATAGAGACTAACCTGCAAATTTCCATCTTAAGACTGGTGAGAATACTCAGATGCTAATAACCAGCATTCCCAACAGACAACGGTTGGATCTCAAAGGGAGATAAATTTGTCTAAGGACTTTTTATTTGCTGTGTTAGCAAATGAGATCATGCACTACACCTGAGAGGCATCCCAGCTCATGGGGGGATGACTGTTCTCAGCCAGTAGCGATCCAGAAGAGATCAAAGTGCCTTCTGATTAATCACATACTTATATGGTTTTGAGATAATTTAATTTTGTCAGATATTTGAACATTCATTTTAATGTTTTAATACTCAGTTTGGTGACACTTATGGAGATTTTCAGGTATATGATCATTTACCAGTCTGCTGCTTCAAATGATAAGGGAGTTTTGTTCCGAAGTTATAATAGTTCCAGGTAGGCTGAGGGGCTACCTTGGTGTCCTGGATTACTAGCTCTGTACAATGGGAATTCTTCTACCTATGAAACTGGTGTTCCACTGGATCAGATAGTAGCCTAGAGAGGGGAGAGAGGGCGTTTTTCCAAGTGAGTCAAAAAGATTGTGTAAAGCACCACAAAGTGGTCTGTGTGGCTATCGGGGTGGGAAGGAATCCCACCACCACACCCTTCTCTACTAAACCTGCACCATTTTGGTCAGTGGGTAGGAGGGAGAGAGAACATTAGCTCAGACTTAATTTGCTGGTCCATCTCTATATTCTTTTCCAACTGATTACAGTGACATTAAATATCCCTTTTGTGGGGTAACCACTGTGTGATTGCAGGTTTTTGAAAGTAATCTCACGTCATTTTGTACTCTCACTATTCCATACTCTGTCCAATTCTGTCTGCCTGTTTCCTGGTACTCGTGGTTGTCTTCACGGAATATCCTCCTGGGACATTCGTTGGTTTGCTTCAGTCAATAAAACTGGCCTGGAACTCCAAGAGTAACTGCTTCAGTTGGTTTTCCAAGGGAAAATGTATCAGTGTCTGATTTCTGCTGCACTTCTGGCAATAACCTGGATTTTTCCTGTAGAATCAATATATCAATAAACAGGTCTTCTTGCTTTCTGCCCTGTTCGTGTTAGGAGCAATGGATTACATTTGGGACTGATCTGTGTTTCCTATTATCTTAAAGTGACAAAGGAGAGCCCTAGTTACTAGCTATGGCTTTCAAAACCTATCCACTGTAATACATATAAACAAAAACATAGAAATATTAGAAATATGAGTTACGAACGAAACTTCCTAATTTTAATTCATTAATTTATTTTTAATCCTTAATCCTTAACCTTTACTGTCTCCCACCCATTTCCCATGGTTCTGGTAGTAGAGGCAACTGTATTTCTTTGTAAGAAATAGTCTTGTTATGAATTTCAGAATTAGAATTATCTTATCTGGCTGTATTTAAACTCTAAGTAAATTAAAAACTTGACCTTGTTCCTTAGCTATTTGCTATTGCTTAGTTCTGTGCACTTAGATTTTTTTGTTAAACTTTTTATGTCTTCTTAAATACGTGTATAATTTAAAAGGAATGCTAGTCTGAGAAGGATCTGGTCGATTCATTTCTTTCTGCTGTGGTTAACCAGGAGAATAAATCTTGCGTTTTATTTACAGTCCATAGAAGTTATGCTTATATGTGTTTGAGACTGCCTGGTTATCTTAAAATGCTTTCTGGAAGAAATGTTTCTAACACATTGTAATTACCTTTATGCATGTTAATTATGATTTAAGTGCTCCTTATAGAAGGATGCTCTCTCAACTCAAGATTTGAAATTGTTTCATTTGGGCTTATTTTTCAGTGTAGAGAAACTCAGGCTTGGACCAAATTGGCTGGTTTTTTTGGTTTGGCTCAATTGCTTCTCAAAAGCCTAGAGCAGGTGTTAGTACATTTTATTTACAAGTCTCTGAAGCATTGATCTAATAAAACTCCATTGAGTTATATCAGGAAGAAGTAAGGTGTTTGTTTCAGAATATTCAGTGTGGTAATATTCATTGGTGTAATTTAGAATATGAAAAACAACAGAGAAATGAAAGAAGTAAACAATTGATTTTACGACATGTTTAAGCATTTTCTATACTGATTTCTCATGTCAGGTTGGGCTCCTCTCCATAAGATACAAATGAAAGCTGAAAGGCACTAGCATGTCAAAGGAGCACCCACTGAAGTTTAGATGAAAAATGTATTGTTGTGAATGTATAGGTTATTGATTTGAGCTTCTTGATTGTGATTTTGAAATATATTTTACAAACTGAGTATCACTTTGTGTAAAATTTAATATTTTACTCTTCAAAATTATAAATTTCTGTTTATTCTCTTCCATTAAAATTAAATGTTCATTGACATGGATTTTGATATTCTCTAATTTTCCATCCTTTCTCAGTACAAGATGAATGTATGAAGAGTTGTCTGTCACAGTCTGGATGATTTAGACAAGTCAAAGCAGAACTCACTATTTCACACTATGCATTGTTTTTTGTTTAATGGAGAAACTTACCACCATGTCCTTGGTAGTGATACCAACAGATACCATAATACCTTCTGTCTCAATTATTATAAGCACAAATGATAGACTTTATGGTGAAAAAAGCATAAAGAAACGTAAATGTTCTTTTTTTAAAAGATCACATCATGGACTTTAGTAGCCTGAAAGGGGATTGCAGAGGTTTCCTGAAAGAGGATCCCCCAAAATACCTGCTCCATGACTGAATCCTGATGAGCAACTGTGTAAGCCCTAAGGGACTTCACTGCTGCAAGTTGATCCACATTTGTTGTTCTTATTGTTCTTTGCCAATTTCATGCTTATCATAAATGCAATTCTCTTCCAGATTGCTGGAGTTTTTATTAAGGAATTGTGTAGCTCCATTCTTTCCTTCTAGAAACTGTAATGAGCTACTGAGAGAAAACTTAGAGCTTTCAAAAAAGAAAATAACACAAGAAAAAGTCTTTGCTCTTGTAAAGTGTAAAATGTCAGCCTTCAAAAGTGCTGTTACAATGAATAATATTGTTTATACAAAACCAGCATTAAAATATGAGTGTAAATGTTATGTTAGTCATCTAAATGTTTCTTCTTTTTCATAAACAGGATCATTAATATGAAGGGTGAAGACTAACTTGGCACTTAACTCTCATTATTGTTCTGTTACTGTAAAAAACAACAGAACAAAGTAAACAAGTTAGTGAAGAGTATTTTGTTCATCAAAACTAAAGCAGAGAAAGACAAAAAACTAGAACTGGGTACAGTGGCGTAATAACCATTGCTGCACTTTTTTCCCCCTTAAATGTAAATGTTTGATTTCTTTGTCTAGAGAATACTTTGTGGCTTGCCCATAGAATTTATTCTTTATTTACAATCAGCTTAACAAAAGACATGACTGCAGAATTTACCTAAATTGGCCTGATATTTGAACTTCTGAATAAAATTGCATTAAATAAATCTTAGTTCCAGGGGGCAGCCAGTAGAAAATAATATATTTTCAATTTATTCTTGCATACATGTGACCTGTTTTAAACTCATATTTTAATGAGAAGGTATACATAAAACAATGCGATGGTTTGTGTAAAATAATGCATACAATTATATAGATTCTGTTTTATTAAATCACAGTTCTTACCAGCAGCATATTTGGGGTATACCTAAGTGTGCCACATCCACACAGCCAGACAAAATAGCATATATGTTTGAAATGTGTTTATACAAGCTTACTTTATGTGTAATACCTAGATATAATTTCCACTTCTGTAGAAACATTGCATTATCACTGAATTCAGTCCTGTCCTATGATATACAATACCATACAGGGGAAGTAGCTTTGATTTGTTTTCAGTAAACATGTTGTGCAAGTTATGACATATGCTTGTTTTTAGTTTTCAACAAGAATTGTGATCTGTAAGGTACCTACTCTTATGTACTCTTGGAAATTTTTATATGGCGGTTCTTTTTTTCACCATGGCATTCAGAAGTGCATTCCAGCTCTTTGTCCTAAAAACAATACAATTAAGCAAACATTATTTCTACAGGGATAAAAAATTATTTTTTTATGTCAGTCTGAAGTTTATTGCACTTCATAAAATGTGACATCTTCTGTTTTTACTAATGATGCATTGTCAGGATTTCACTGTCTTTTGGCTTAGTTATTTCAATATAATTTCTGTGGCTCTTTTGCTCTGGCATATTTAGGTTTATGTCTTCCTTAGGGCTGGAATAAGTAGATATCAAATTAATTTTAGATTTAAAATACTACAAAATCTAGTATAAAGATTATTTGTGCTTTGTGTTGCACCTTTCCTACAGCCTACATTTGCATTTAGCTCCTTCCAGACAGGTGAAAGCTGCTGGACTCACGGCTCTACACCTTGTGTACAAAGACCAGTACATCCTTTGTTTCAATTGCATACAACAGTGTATATTTTTTTAGGAACTACCTAACATTTTGAACAAAGTGCTAATGCCTAGAAAGATCCATCATTGAACAGAATAATGAATCAAAAATATTGCATTTGTGCTGTACAAAGACTTTCATGAACTGTAATCAATCCGATAATCCAAAGCTTAGGCTAGCAGTGCTTCTGTCTATAGAAAGAGTGGATTTTTGAGTAGAACCTCTACCTTTAAAGATTATCATAGATCAGTAAGACAGGAGAAAAGACATTAAAAACTTACTGAATTGTCAAGGCAAAGTTGTAATTTTTTTTTAGGTTTCATTTTTTAAATAGTAGGAAAGATTTGCCACTTGCAATTTTGATTTTACTTTGATGGAAAGTAAGCCCACTTTAGTAATTTAGATTTCAAACCATTTTGTAACATGATCATACTGACTTTCAAAGGTGCTGAAAGGTATTGTTCAGCAGATTTGTCAGGATATTTCCTCCTTCCTTCTGTGTAACATTTCCCTTTATTCGTTGTCTTCAGAGGCAGGTGGAAGGAGGGGAAGGAGAACAGGAGAGAAAGAAAAGGGTTGGGAAGCAAATGTGCAAGCAATAATTTACAAAAATTCTGTGAAAGAAAAAGTAGCAGAAATTGTTACCCGTTCATTTAACGTTTGCTATAAAGCCACTGTCAGATGATAACAACTTTGAGATCTGAGCACAATGCAGGAACTCCGTCAAAAAGAACCCAAAAAAGAAAAGGGGAACCCCCCCACCCCCAAACCACGATCCACCCCCTCTTTTAAACTCATATGCATAAGTTTCAATTGCCATCAAGTTACACTTTGTAACATACAGCTGGCTTGGGTCATTTGCACCATGTTTTTGATCTTTTTAGACCTGAGAAATTATCCAGATAAAAGTTTATAAAGAAGGGTGTTTTCCGTAAAAAGTGCATTTTTTACAAAGCAGAAGCTATCAGATGAAAATACACAGACCAGATCTCGTGCTGAACTTATTGCCATGCACACTGCTCTGGTCTTCCAAGATATCCATTCCTTGATATGCCATTATTTTACTAGGATAGACTTTCAGCTTTTTAACTATATTGGCTGGTAGGATCTGGAGGATTCCGCGATACATCACTACTATAAAACTTACTTAGTAGAATAAGATCATTAGTCATATTCCCTGTCTGCCTGATTATCCCTTTGTTTTCTACAACTTTCTACTTGAGCAGTGTTGTCAGCTGAACAGCTTTTGGAAATGCCTCTGGACTTCCTTATTCAGAACAGAGGCTTTAGAGGATTCATTAGCCTTTCTGAAGGTATATGTCAGGCCATTTTATAGCAGCTGTCTGTTACATCTTGTTTGTTACTTTAGAGCTTAATTCTATTCAAACATGAATGCTTTGCATTTGTGGAACTTTTTTTTTTTCAATTTTTCTGTTAGCTCAAAGTAGAGCCTTTTTCTCTTCTTAAGAAGAGCAAAACTTAATTCATGTTTTTGGACTAGTTTCAACATACAATGTTAAGCAATAGAAGATCAGTGAGGACTCTCAGTTTTTATTATCTGGAAAATTCAGTTCCTTAACACCAAAGTAAAGGCAGTTTTCATTTGAAATTCTTATTGTTTTCATCAGTTAAACTTCATTCTGTCCCCTATTTCTGTCTTTGCTGCAGTCTTTTAACACGGACATGTGTGTGATAATGAAGTCTCAATGTTTCAGATAAATGATCATCATCTCACTTGTCCTAAAAATTCTGTATTTACCAGTTTTCTGTTTGAAAAGCATACCACCAAATGCTGCTGAACATTTCAAAAATAATTATGGAGAAGTGCCCTGTCATATTTGTTAATCGAATTGTGTATCCTTAACGAGAAAATTTATCTAAACTGGCCAGGACAGCAGAAGATGGTGACTGGGGAATCTCTCTTTTAACAACGTTTCTGAAATGCCAGACTTAATCAGCTGGGGTTGGCATTATCCCTCAAACATCTTCTTTGTGTCAATGGCATAGAGAAATGAGCTGCCTTGCTTATAAATGAATTGTCAGATAACTTTATGTTAAATTACCACATTTAATTATGCTACTGATATAATTTGCTATGATAAAATTAGTACAGTTCTTGTTGAGTTTTACCATTTCAGTGAGCTGTACAATATAGGTTTTGGAAGTAGGCATTCATTCAAGGAATGTTTTTTTAAAAAGTTGCATTATTCTGCCTGCCAAATGGAATTGAAGTTCACAGCATTAGTCTGATCCCTGTATTCAATACATACAGTATCTCAAAATATTCAGTGTACTAAATAGCAATATAGCAATGGAATAGCAAATATAGCAGTAAGATCTGTGTACTTGAGACTTTCCAACATCTATTATACATAAAATCTCATAAGAGCTGAACTGCTATGAGATGAATATATTCAAGTGATTTTAATTTGGTTTATCAGATATGCCTTTAAAATAAACTTGATGCCACTTGAAGAATTTTGTATTTTTATTGCTAAAGCTACCAGTAAAGATAATTAAAAATGGAAGAAAGCTTATATTCTGAGCAGGATTGATGGACTTGTTCATTTCTGTATTTTGAGGCAGCATAGTATTGCAGAAACTCCAGGGTAGCAGTGACGGAATGAATGTGGAACTTGTGCAGGGCAGTACTTGGTTGGGTTCATCAGCCTGCTCTGCCACTCAGTGGAAGCAAAATGTTACACTGATACAACTATATCCCTTTTAGGGTCTGACCTGGAACTTCCATATAGCTGTATGCCATGCTCTGTACATACCTAAAGTAGCATTTGGTCAGTTTGTGTATCTTCAATATGAGGCTGGATGTAGGAGACTATAAATAATAATAAAAAAAGAGTATGGGATGTACAGCTTGTAGAGGAGATGGCTAAGAGGGAATATTAGCAAAATAAATTAGGTAAGTCCACAGGCAGTGTTGGCAGCAGAATGCAGATGCAGTTTAGGCTGTCAGAACGTGGGCAGGGTGAAAAAGCAAAGGGGTTTTAGGGTAGACGTCTGGAATAGGCTTCCAGCTGAGCTGGAATTTACAAGATTTTAAAAACAGTTTGATTAGCTGGCAGCAGGGACATATCTGACATTAACAAGTCCTTCCACTCCTGTTTAATTTACAGAGGTAAGATTGGGATTATTTACAAAATCAGGCCCTCTAGTACCTGTGAGGTGCATAAGTAAACATCAGATAATGAATATCAGAAACGTTATCTCTCTTGGTTTTAGAAATCACTCAATCAGTTCATTTTACCATGAAAGCTAGTTTAAAGTAGATAAAAAAAATCAAAATTTGAATTTAAAACTTGTAGATACCTATTGATAAGAATTAGAATTCTCTTGTGCATAACTTGGCATGCTGGAGTTTTCTTGCTTTATTTTTGAAGACTCGAGTGGTGCATAGGCTTTCTGTCTGCCTAGATGTCACATTTGCTCCAACAGAGGGATTAGACAAACAAGAAAAAAAAATTATTTTTTAAAGAATTTTATTTAAATTATTTTAGAAGGAAATAAACCTTCCTCTGAGTTATGTGCAACTAAATATAACATCATTATGCCAGTGCAGGGGAAGTAGAAAGTAAATTTGACTGAGCAGGGCTGAAACAGTTCAGACCTTTGTACAGCTGAGGGTGAGATATAAGATTTAAGCAATCAAACTGGTAATGCAATTTTTATCATAACATAATTAGATTTCTACCTCTTGCCAGTGCCAGATAATAAGTGTAAAATATTTTCAAGGAATTTGTTTTAATTCTTGGCTTAATTCCAGCCCTCTCAAGAACCTTCTGGCTGACTTCCTGCTTTAATAGCTGCTGAAAGTTTCTTGAGCTTGTGCAGACTTACTGTACGGTTACTGAGTCAGCTTAGCCATCCTCCTTATCCCTGCAATGTTTCTGGCAAGGTGACATAAATCTTGCCTTTATGGCACAAAGATGATCTGACTGCTGCTTAAGATCAAGCCAAACCTCTATACTGTGCAGATCCTGAAAGAAAGAATGGGACAGTCCTGCAGCTCTCAGGGGGAACAAGTAATGGGAACTGTTCACAAGGGGATGAATTCTTGTCCACATGCAACTCTAGGGCTGGATTTCTTCAGCACTTCTTCATCTGGAGTTTAGTCTGGAAGCATATTTTTTTTCACATAGTAGCAGCATGTAGCCCAACAATGTGGGTGTGGTGAAACTGTCTTCATATTTCCTCATTAAGTAGCTGTGCAAATGGCTTAAGGTATGCCTAATCACTTGCAACTAATCACAGAGGCTGAGGTGGAAAAAGAGTATATACCCAACCATATGTATACCTTCTGTTTCTAATGTGTGTGTAAAAATATTCTTCACAGTATGTGTAAATGAAATATTGCTTCTGCAGAAAGAGAGATATGAAATAGAAAAAAAAGAGAAAAAGAGATATGAAACAGAAAAAATTCGCTGCTATGAAATAGAAAAAGATTTGGTGATACTTTTCCTTTTTTTGCAGCATTAGGCTGTAGTCATTCTGATGTTTCTCCTCTGACTGGTGGTCTCAGGCATTGAAAAAAACATTTAAACATAAGGATTGTGCCCAGAAGCATTATCAGTGTAATTTCTTATGTTAGCTTAGTTTTCATACCTCTGAGTTTGATTTTGTGGAACTAGTAGTAAAGAATTAGTAATATTTTTGGTGTTGTGATATTAACACATCAAGGGGCAAAAAAGGTTACTTGAATTCCTAAAAGTAGCAGATTATTTTTGTGCAATAGCATAGTTCTTATGTCTCAGCTGCTTTCCCATTAAAAGTAAAAATGCGTGTAGTGGTGACTGATGTTTCCAAAAGATCTATGCATGAAACATAATGGATATTAAGAACCTTGGATAAAAGTGAAGTATCACCAGGTACTTTCTGTATTTATTTAGATTTGTTTGTACTATTAATTTTCAAACTGACACCACAAAAATGTGTGTGAAAGATGAGCTAGAAAAAATTTTAATTATGGACTGTACGTGTGACTGAATTTGATTTGCTAGTACAAAAGCTTGAGGTGACAGCGTTTACATCTTTGTATTATTTGTACTTTGTACTCTTGCTTTGTAGTCATTCTTTCCCTGCATCTAGTGCATGATCTTGTGGAGCTCTTAGGCTCATAGCATTTTGTCTCCATTTGGCAGTGGTGCTCACGATGGGATAGGGTTGCATACTAAAGGCTAATGCCTTTATCAACTAAAGGAAGGTCACAGCAGTAAGAATGATTTGTATTGAACCCTCTCCCCACAATATACTATACCTCATGAGTGATCCTGAAGAATCACAAGGCCTTGGGTTTAAGTTTGGATTCTGTGCAGCTATGCTGCCAGTAGATTGTAAGCCAGATTGAAATGGTTTGTTGTTAACACAATAAAAATATGTTTTCAGTGGAAGCATTGAGCAACTGAGTCTGCAATTTGTAGCAACAACCTTATAAGCAGAATGTCACATACTAAACATGTTTTATATCTCTCCTGCTCTTTGAGAATATAATCAACTCTGTAGAGAGGCAGCCTGTGCTTTTGCCTTCTTAGGCTCATCAGTTTAACCTATCTGAGCTCTTCTAGAAAATCTGATTGCCTTGAAAACCTTTTAAAACATACTTCAATTTTCTTGCTGTTCTGTCTGTCCACTCAACATAGGTTAGCTTTGTTCTATTCACCACTCAGCATAATGTAAATGCACTTCACTCTATTCTGAGAGGAATCATCATGGTTGTTTGATGGCATGAAATAAAAACAACACCCTTTCCCATCAGACATTTGCGGTAGATCAAAACCAAAATGAAAATTCAAGTGTTGAAAGCTGCTTCCTCAAACAGTGGCAAGAAGTAGTCATGAGCGAATGAGAGCTGGAACACTTCAGTAATATTTAGTTCCACAAATAGGTTTTACTTTTGGTCAGGCTTCCTGTATTTTGTGAACTTGCGTGTGTTCAACAGTGTGCTATGAACAGCAGCAACAGTTACTTTAACTTTGTAATCATGTGGCAAAGCAGTAAAATATCTGCAATGTATTTCATGGACAAAGATTCCAAACTGTCTAACTTATTTCAACAGGCAAGCAGTCCTACAACAGGAACAGCTCCCAGGAGTCAGTCACGGTTGTCTGTCTGCCCTTCCACTCAGGACATTTGTAGGTATGTGCTGAAAAAATATACTTTCATCTGGCTGATAGTTGTTAGTTGTTGTCGGTATTAAATAATGAATAGGTGTTGCTTCTGCTTAACACTGTTTGTAATTTACATAGAATTTAGTTTTCTTTTGATCTCTGCTTTGGTTCTGGTTTGCTTTTCAGTCTCATGTTTTTCTGTTAAAATTCGTGTTCTCATTTTCATACTTTTTTTGTGATTTTTCTCTCTCTCCCCACCCGTCCTTACCATTTCCATCCCTTTCCTTTGCTTACTGCTTTGTCTAGATCTACTGCCTTGCATGATTTGTCAGAAGATGAGCTTGAACATGCAACCCCTGTCATGGTGCTGACCCCTTCTAATAGGGAGTCTGGTAAGAAACAAGTAAAACGAAGGTTTAGGCGGAAAAAAGAGACTGGAGACAATGGTGAGCATAAAGAAAAGCAAGGAAAGGGGAAAGACTGTAAATTACATACTGAGTCTGTGAGATCCCGCTGGAATGCATCTGATTCATCATCATCTTCGGATGAGAGTCAGTGGGCTCAGGCTAGGAGGAGAGCAAGAGAAAAGGCCAGAATGCCCAGGAGGGGGAGAAGGAACAATAGATCATGCACTAACCAGGATGGGTCCTCAAATAATAATGCTGTTGAACTTGTCACCTTGGGGACAATGGGGAAAAAGAAGCAAGAGATATCTGACTCTGAGAATCCTACTTTAAATCACCGCCGAAGAAGGGTTCCAAGACTTAAAGAATCACAGTCTTCAGCGTCATCTCAGGAAGCAAGAATTTCCTCAAGAAAATGTGGGAAAAGCAAAGGCAAAAGCTACTACAGAGATCAGCAGCCTGCATCTTTTCTTAGACACAGTAAAGATTCGAAGGACTGCTTTGCAGAGGCAGGCTCCGGCAGTGATGCTCTGGCAGTCGCAGATAACGGAGCAGCTGCTGGGACAGGGACCAGTGTGACCGATGCTGTTCAGAAGCCTCCAGTGTTGTATGATGACTGGTCTGATGATTTAGAAGTATGCAGGTTAGTCCCAAATAAGAAAGATATAGCATTCTTAAAAAGAATTTCTCACCACTGTGGACTGACTGCCCCTCTCTTGACTGCTTTCTGTCACAGTTTCTCAGTAATAAACTGCCAGGCAAGTAAGACATAACACAAACCCTTTTGCTACAGGGAAGTTAGCTTATCTCAGTCTGAAGACATACTTCTCTTATTTAAAAGCAGTAACCTTGTAAGTGAGCCAAATGTTTTCCTTTGCTTCATTTATCTTCATGGTGATGGACACACTGTGTTCTCTGGCAGGGTATTACTGTGTGTCAGAGCTCCAGCCAGAGGCAGACAGTGGAGGCAGAGGGGCTCATTACAGGCCTACAATCGAATATGCAATTTTTCATTCTTAGGTGATCTGTTCAAATCCAACTTTGGTCCCTCTTTTTCATTTTTCATAGAGTTACATGAAATAAATGTATGGTTTTTTGTTCAGTGTCCTCTAGAGCTAACATTACCACAGCATTCTGGTGGACAGTGCCTGCAAAACACCCCCTCCAATGGGGCATACGCTGTACGGGACTTTGCACTGCTGAACACCTCTACACCGTGAGTGTGTGAGTGCTGTTAGTTTGGTGCTCATCACAGGAACTGGAACAATACAAAGGGTGATTGAGCAGAATAAACACTAAAATAAGCTTCGGGAAAGAAAAATCAACACCAGCTGTTCTCTGTAGTTCAGAAGTTCAGTCTTCTGACAGTCTGATACCCTTAGTGTGAAGCACACAATTAGAACATGAATGTTCTCCCCTGAAAATGAGGTGTGGGCACTTCTGAGCTAATATCTGAATTTGGAGTAGACAGCTAGGTGAACTTTAATTACTTAATTTAGTGGTAAATGAAAATATACCATCCTATAAATTTAACAGAACTGAAAGAGTTTGGTCTTTTTTTTTTTTAGTTTTGGTGGGGTTTTTTTGTTTGTTTTGTTTTGTTTTTTACCTCCCCAAACTAGTGAACCATCATAGACTGTCATCTAGAAAGTGTAAATGAGGATCAGGCTTAGTTTCTTGATATGGTAACCCAAAACTTCGCACTTTACTTTGCTGGGAAGAAATCTGCATGGGAATGTAAACACAGTTGGAATGATGAAGTTCATGATGCCACATCATGCAGTTTCACAGTGTACTTCAACCTAGTAACATACTACAATGATCTTAGTTTTGAAAAGAAAAACAATAACATGCAGGCAGTGTGTTTTTTGCATAGCAGGAGATATAAGACATTACTAATACAGCTCGCGCTGTGCACTGCTTGTTACACTTACCAAATAAAAATGGACATTTCAGTTGTTTGAGCATTGTCTGTCACGATAGTTTTAAGATTCTTCAAAGTGAAATCCAGCTGTGTTTGTACATCAGTTTGTACCTCAGGACCACACCTCTGGCTTAGGGCCTCTTCCCCTTACAGAAATTCAAAGAAATAGCGGCAGTGGTAAATATGTTATATATTTTTTAAGTGCCTGAGGTATGTCTACAAGGCATAATGCACTGATGTGCACAGATAACCACTTCAACATCTTCAGTTATCTTAAATTTCTGAATCACCAAGCCTGCATGTAGGTGTAATAGGCACAATTACTTATATATTAAAGCCATTTAATCGTTATTAACTGAATATAAGCTAGCTGGAAACTGAAAGAACTTTTTTTTCCTTAAGGCTCTTTATATAGGCTTAACTATACCTTGTTAAAGAAGCGAGAAATTAAAGTTTTGTAATGCCTCATGTAAATCAATCCTAATTGTTGCCTAAGTCCCCAGACTTAGATTTGCTTTCAGATGGAAAGCGCATGCCAGATTTTTATCTGTCTTCTCAATCCATTCAATTTTATTATGATTATTTGGGTACTTTTTGCAAAACTTAGAGGTTGGTTCAAGGATGGAGTTTTTGGATGTGTGTGCAAACAGTTCAGCTAATTTCTTTATTAGTAGAGGAAGGCTGAAAACTTATGGTGGGTATGTGTTCCTGGGCTCACTGTTAGCGAAGATGCTTTTTGAGCAACTGGAGTTAAGCTCAGTACAGTTGATAACTTGGTCTGTTGTGCAAAATTTGTCAAGACAGTCATAATTATATTTATCTTCATGTCAGGGGTAATGATGTATTTTTTGTTGTCATTATTAAGTGTATCATACTGATGATAACACATCTAGGACAAACACTAAAAAAATCAAAAGCATATTGATTTTTTATAGCTGCTAAGCTTTTTTATTTAATCAATTTACAGACAGCTAAAGGAAAAGGAAGACATGTTTTTACTACTGATTCAGTATAGACTATATGTTCTGTTTTTCAGGGCGGGTCCATTGACTTATGGTCTGTGGCATATTTTTCTTCAGATATATAATCTAGCTTCTGAAACAAAAAAAGAATATTTTAACACAGTGTGCGCATATACAGTGACCATTCTTCTCCATGAGAAATAGAAAAAGCTTTTATTTGTGATGTTTATTCTAAGACTGGAATTAACATAGCTGTTTGTGATGTGACAAATTTGTTTTCTTGAGCTGTTCTTCAAGCTTTTTATCCTGGTTATTCATGCCTTCTAGTTGATGTGAAAAAACTGGCTGAGAGGAATGGCTCTCACCTAGATGGGGTTGTGTGGAAATAGCGGGGGAACAGGGATTTTGAATATTTTCTGTTTCCAGTTATTTTAAGTGTTTGGGTAGGCATTTTTTCCCTTTACTTCCTCATTATTTACTGGCAGTGAAACACATTTATACACGCACATAGGCAGTTTCCTCAATGTACATTTAGCTGCATGAGCAGGAATGTGACAGGACGCACCCTATTCAAGCATAAGCACGTTAGTCATGCAGTGCAGATAGTGTGTAGTACCATTGCACAATAGGTACTTCAGCTAGTCTAAGGCAGGCCTCTGTCACTTCAAATGAGACAATTCCCATTCGAGTGTCACTGCTTCTTTAATTCCGAAATGATGAAACAATGACGTGACGCCAATGATGATCTTTAAAATCTCTTCCTTGAACATATTCCTTTCTTCTGGAGTCCATTATATTTCTGCTTCTAGGATTAGGGAAAATTATATAAATTAGTTCTGACCATCCTGAGTTAGTTTGCCACCTTTTTTTTGTTGTTTTTTTTGTAGTCACAGGATAGGCTTTCTAAATCTTACAGTTGAATCCCTCTTTTCCTGAGTTGCACTGTCTCTGAGATTTTCTTCATGTATACTGTGTTCTGGAAATTGCCATGTGGCTTAAAGCACAACCTCAGAAATAGCTTTTTTTGGTCTGCACAAGGGAAATCTCACTGAAGGGAAAAGCTATGTGTAAGACATGATAAAGTGAATGGATTGTGGGGATTTAGTCCCATGGATTTTCACACAGGAATCACTAAGAAAAGAAAAACAGTTAGTTGATATTGCCACTAGTGTATCATAAGTGCTTTGTTCTATTGACTCTGAATTAATGTTATGGTATTTTTATTATTTATGATGAGAGAATTGTAAGGTATTTTCTGTTTGGCTAATTATGCTTTTGATGTAAGGTCTTTTTGTAGCACTGATGCAGTCATTTCATCAATAACACTGAACTGTAATTCTGTAAGCTGAAAGAAACCACATACACTTAAATAAGATGGAGTTTCTCACTATAAAAAAAAATACATACTTTAAAAAAGTATTAGAAGAAGCATTTTGGGTTTTTTGTTGAACACCATGCATTACTCTATATGCAGTCATGTAAAGGAAGGCCCCCATTAGAGGAGTAAATAGGAGAGCAGAGCATGCCAGAAGGCTGGTAAGGATAGGGAGAGGTGCCAAGGGAGAGGATGAAGTTGATTCATTAAAACTGAAGAATCTACTTCAAGTATATTTTTTTTAAATCAACTTTAAAAAGCTAGTGTATTAATTAGAAGGTCATTATAAACTTAGGAAAAGACTAATATGGGTATTTATTTCAATGTGTTAATACGAGCACAGATAGGAAGAAATAGTGTACGTTGCACTTGACAAGAGGCCATAATGATTATGTAGTTTCTCTGTGAAGTCAAGTGTTGCAACAGTTTTTGGTAGTATTATTTAGCAAAAACTGAAAAAAATAGTATCTTGCATGAAACTGCATACATCTTGAAATATTCATGTAGTAGAGTGCTCACAAAATCAGCAGATAGAAATCCTGTTGGGAGGAAACAAGTCAACATAGACTTGAGGAAAAAAAGAGAAAGATGAACAGAAGATAGATATGTAGGCTCAAATACTACCACTGAAATTTAACACTCATTTGAAATATTTATACTGAAACCATGAAGCTGTATCCAGTACATAATTTAAATGATAGTGCGGAATACATAAACTTGAAATACCATCCAGAGCTCTCCAAAATCATGCAAAACCTGCGAATGCTGAACTGCCAGACTGTAGCGTTCGGCAGCAGAGCATTTTTAACCTGTTTCTCCCTGGGATCTCACAATGATACATTCCTTCATTAGGAGCCAAATCTCTGAATCTTGTCCTGCATATTGGTTGCTCACCACTTCCCTTTAAAGAATTGCAACTGCCTCTTACTTTCCTTTTCAAAGGTTTCTTTTTGCAAGGTGACTTTCTTGTAGGAATCTTCTGCCTTTTGAGGCATCTCCTCCTCTCTATGATGGTGTAGTGGTTCATCAGTCTTTGAAGCAGTATGAAATTCTGGTTAATTCTGTTCTCTGCCCATCTGTCACCCCTTTAACCATCTGGATATGCACTCTCTTTTGGAAGCTCTGCATAATTTAGAAGGATGCAAGGAGAGCCAAAACAAGGCAAGCTTATCTTTATTGTGGTTAGGGTCATTCAACTCAGGAAGAGAATAGTCCTGATTTCTGCTTCTTTCTTGCAAATCCTATTATTTTTTTTAATGTGAATATGTGAAATGGCTCAACTTCCTGTGAAAGTCTGGATGAGAGGACCTTTGGTTTAAAGGGTCTCATTATTAAATACTTAAACCTTTTATATGTGCTATAGGGATTTTAGTTACTTAAAGTTTTGACTTTCACTAGGTGGGTGGGAGGAAATCAAAGTAATTTTTAAGATGCAGTTCCTGGTTCTTTGAACTGTGCAGTGAATCTTGTCTGACATGTATCTTGATATGCATGAGCGGTGTATCTGAGGCAGGTTACTTGTAACTCTTTAGGTGGTTTGATACCCTATTTATCACCTATAATGGAAGATTAATAGAAGGACTAGAAATGTTGATAAAATAAAAGATTTGGTGTGCTTTTACTAATGTTGTTTACTCTTGGGTCTCTTGCAAATTCTGATCATGTTTGCAGAAATGAAGAGAAAGCTTTAACTAGACCTTTATGAAATTTCAGTGGTGTGAGGCAACATTTTGAAAATGTTTTTTCTTTAGTCAGATAAAGACAGTTGATCATATAACATAATGGAACGGCAGGAGTGACAGGGAAGACGTGTATGAATTATTACATTCGGTATGGAGAATTAATGTGCCTCGTTCGCACAGTGGTTAAATGGAGAGGAAGACCAATTTGTCATTTAGATTACTTTATGATTTAAGAGTGGAAAGAATGGAAATGAGATTGAAAAAACAAAAAAATTCCTGCCAAATGAAAGCAAGAGAAGAATGGCAAGCTGTAGCCTATTGCAGGGTGAGCATATTTAGTGAATTTAATTTTCTTTTTCTCTGAGTGATAAATTAGGCAGGAGCAGTGTAAATTTTTTTTTGGTTTCTTTTAATGAATGAGTTAATTCTGTTTATTTTCCATGAGGTTGTTTGCTTTAATTTTAGGCTGTAACTATCTAAAATCACTATAAGCACTTTATAAATTATCAGAAAGAGAAAATGAACTTTTTTGGACAAGAAAACAGTTTTCTTAAGATTATCAGAGAGTAACAACAGCAATTTTGTGCATCCTTTTGCAAACCTGTGGAATTGGTTCCTTTTGGTCCAATTAAGATAACCTAGGAGCTCATGTTATTTCATGCTGACAACTAATAGTCCTCACAACCAACATTTTCCAGTTGTGCTCTTTCTCCCTGACTAAGCTCCCTTTAGTAATAGTGAGACATAACAACAAGATATACTCGCTGAACAGGGTAAGAATTTATCTTTGCATAAACATTATGAGTCCAGGTATGCTGTCCAGTGACGGTTGAGATTTTAACTGTCTTTTCAACCATTTCTCACTAAAAATAATTTTTTTGGAATAGGCATTATCTTCCTTATATGGAGAAGATATTTCCCCTTTTGGTTAGGCAGATTTGTTTAAAGTTAAAAAGCATTTCTGTTCTGCTGGTATACTTCTATCTGCAGGAAAATGATAGTATGAATGTTGAGCATCTGCATTCATTTATTATAATCATAGAAATTGCATCACAGGGGCAGTAAACATGTCACAGTCACAAGGCAGAAGCTCCTCCTAATTTTTCCAGTGAAGGGGTCTCTGTTATACTTTAGTTTAGATAAGGACCTGCTTTTGAAGCGCATCTGATCACCTTTACTTTTACCATGATATGGACCACACTGAGGATCAGTCTTAGGGCTCTCCAACTAAATTGCCTTTGTGTGAAAATAAACTGAAAGGCGTATTTCCAATTCATCCTCGAATCAGTATCAAATCAAAGCAACCCCCACCAAGATGTCCCTGGTGTAGATATCAGGATTTAGCTCTAGGATTTTTTTCAACAGGTTGACTATACTTTTCCTGCAATGCTTATTAACGTAGACATAGCTGTATAGCACCCAGGAATACTAAAGAACAAACCAGTTTTTACATAATTATGTCATTTATAGCCCTTGAACATTATCATACGTCATTATCAGTATTCTGTTTTTGAAAGCCTCAGAGGCATTCCCCTAGGTTGTAAATTTGTCAATGAGGGTAAAATTTGACCTGGTATATTTTTAAGGAAGTCTATAAAAGCTATCTGCGCTACGTTATTTTAACTGAACCTTTTGTGTGTAGGTGAATGTCAGAAATCCTTGAAAATTTTTGTTAGGTACTGAGATGCAGTGCCCATCTTAAATACGGGGTCCACTGAAAGAATTCTGGTGGTGCAGAATTACTGCAAATTATTTTCCACAAGCACCATTCCTAATGTTAAGGATCTTGCATAGCTCAAAGCACAAGCCGAGACACGCTAATTCATTCTTATCCTTGATCACTTTCCTTTGACAGTAGCCATCTATGGAAATCAGCTGTACAGGTACTGGAGCACTTGCCAGCTGGGTAAGGGTAGAACACTAAGTTTCACAATGCATACAAGACTCATGCAGAATAAATGCATTTTATACTTCACTGCAGTGGCATAGAAATTGGCCCATTTTCTTAATTACTGAAAAGTAAAGTAGATTAGTGGAAGGTAGGTTAGGATAACTGCTATTTTTCCAATGAGTTGAGATTAGCAGCTCTTCTCTTTAATGAGAGTAAAATTGTTAACTTACATGTAAAGGAAAAACACAAACCTGTTGGAATCTATATCTTGCAATAAGCAGCTGAAATGTTGACTAACCATCTAGATTTTAATTTTGGTTGCTATGATTTTGCCAAACTGAACCACTGTCAGGAAAACCTTAACATTTTCCTTGTGAACTCTTTTCTTGATACTGATTTTAGTGGCCCATTTAAACTGAGATTATGTAAGAAATGTTTGTCTGTATGGAAAAAAAAATCTCAATTTGGTGAGAAATGGATAGTCATTAAGGATAGCTCTTGCTGGTTTTCTGAAAATCAACCTGTGTCCAAATAGAGTATTAATATCCACAAGCTGTAGACATATTGTTTCATACTTCCCTTCCTGCCTTCTAAATTTTGCAGGAGAAATGAGGGAAAACAGTTCATAGCCATGGAATTAAAGAGCATGACAATACCACATTCTAAGGATACCTCACCACTGCTTAGTTTAACAGCATCTCATCATTTTAATCAGATAAAAAGTTTCTCTCTTTTATACATGTATGGTGTCAACAAGCCCTCCAGTGAAGATGATTTTATACCTTAAACTACTGGCAACTTTACTTACTCATTTTGCATTATCATTAAGGTACACAGTTTAATATGTCGCATATAATTTCTCAATCAAGTATTGCATTATCAGTGAGTTTTTCAGCAGCATTTGAATAGGCCTTCAATTAAAATTTTGAACAAAAAGAAATACTGAAAAATAATTCTAAATTGTTCTTAGTAAACTGTCTCTCTTTGATATATCTGTGTGCTGAAGGTTGTAGAAACAATTCTGTGCTAGAGAAATATGTGCTGAGTGATTAAAATACTGGTATATAAAGGAAAAACTTAAGCATAAGAATGACTGCACCGTTAGAGTATTATTTCTTCAAGTTTCACAGTGAGCTTTCCTTAAAGGAAAATAAATATTCTGTGATTTTAATGTGTAGGGCTATATCTGGAGATGTGTACTATACATGTAGACAGAGAAATAAAATTCGTATATCTAAATCAGAAGTTCATCTAATAGCTCATGTACATTGTATTGTCTAGTGTACACATGATTTATAGAAAAAAGCTCCTTTGGAGCCTTGTACTCATCTTTTCCTCCAGACAAGCAAGGTGCTGTTTATAGGCAGGAATCTGTTTTCTTTTTTTTTTTTCAAAAAAAGCAGACTCAATTTGCAACTATAAAGGAATTCTAACTAAAAGGTTTTGATCAAATAGCTGCCTTCCCTCCCTTCCCCTCGATTTCCAGATAATCAGGTATTGCTTTATAATGACGGCCATTTATCTACTAAAGAACTAGAAAGTTGAGAAAAGCTGAGTATGTAAATCCTGTAGGTGTGACTGAGCAGTTGCAACTGGAGCTATTAACCATGATCAGTGCTGTACTACAACTTGTAAATAAATCAGTGTAGAATTAGTAATTCGTATTTTTTTATTTTCATTATAGTGGAGAGTGTTTTTTTTCATTCAACTCATTTCTAAACTACATAAGCAAATTTTGCTCTCACGGTAAGTTCAGTCCTGTAAATAGTCAGGCTGATGGGTGAAAATTTTGAATAGTTATGCTCATGTGAAAATAGGAAACTAGAATGGGAGTTCTCTGCCTCCAACTTGGTTTTTAGATGTGGTTCAGATAAGACTGTAATTGATATCCCTACCTCAGTTCTTTTTGCACAACATATTTTTCAAAGCGTTATTTACAACGTATTTTCTATTATTAGTGATAATCATGACATACATAATAGACAAATACAAGATATCTGGCCCAAATCTTTAAAAGGTATTCAAGCAGTTAGCCAACAGTCTGTTGCAGGAGCTATCAGGAACCCATATATCTTTAAAGACTGTGATTGTGAGTTTAGGTAGCACAGATTTCTTTTAAGCTATTTTATTCTGGCTAAACAAATAATGAAGAACTAAATTGTACCAAAGAGCATTCAAGGTAGTGAAAATGATGTCTTTGGTTATTTTCTCTGGACATTAATTGCATTTGAAGTTTTGTTTTTTACATATTTCATGGTTAAAAAGCTAGAAAAGGCCATTAGATTACTTAGGTCAAGCTTCTGTATAATGTAAAGTTTTTAATGTCACCCTGTTATTTATAGATATAGCTTGTAACTTCAGAACAACAAGAGTACAAATACAACGTGTAATTCATATAGTGTTTTCAAATTTTCAGTGTCACCTTATTTGAAGATCCCAGTGGAGTTTTAGGCTTGTATTTTAGCTCTTAAAATAATACTAAACAATTCTGGCAGTAGTAGAAAAAAAGACTCTTGGGTACATGGCTTAGTTGTCTAATTTCTAAATCATTTAAATGCTAAGCCTGTAAAATAAATTATGTATAGCTTGCATTTAAATGAACAAAGAATACTAGTTTTCCTTTGGGAAATAACTTTAATTTAAAAAGAAAATTATGGGGGTTTTGTGTAACTCAGCCGAGAAGTGCATTTGTTAGCAAAATAGCTGTTCAGTGTTATGAAAATTTGGTTCTGCTTAAGCTACAGGCTCAATAAGAAGACTTTGAATATAGACAGTTTCCAATTAAGAGCTGAGCCACTGATGCACTTAGCTTGGCTGGATCAGTAAAGACAAGACTGTAAACTTAATTCTTGTAAAATTAATGTATGCAAGGTGGAAGTTGTGGGTATTATCTTCTCCCCTCCATGAGGAGGGTATACCGTGGGGTATAAGATGCTATATGGGTACCACCACAGATGCTGAAACTTGTGTTTTGTGTAACAGATTTCCAGAGCTTCATTTTTATTTTTTTCCTCTTTCTTTCTATATAGCCAGCAAAGCAGCTTTGTTCTGCGTTCTCATTATTGTGGATTTATTTTCTCATGACTCTAGGCTAAACCATGGAAGAATAGTGATGCTGCTGGTTTTGATCCATAGATGTTTCATGTAGACATTGAAGATTCTCCTCTCTCTGCTTGTAGACTTGGCATTCTCAATGCTGTGCTGTAGCCAGTCTTTCACAGGGTGTCTTTGCTAGGCTGTCTCCTGTGCTATGAGGAATCGTAGAATCATATAATTATTTAGCTTGGAAAAGACCTTTAAGATCGAGTTCAACTGTAAGCCTAACACTGCCAAGTTCACCACAAAACCATGTCCCATGCCACATCTACACATCTTTCGGATAGCTCCAGGGATGGTGATTCAACCCAACTTCCTTGGGTGGCCTGTTCCAGTTCTTGACAACTCCTTCAGTGAAGTAATATTTCCTAATATCTAGTGTATACCTCTGCTGGCGCAACTTGAGGCCATTTCCACTTGTCCTATCACTTGTTACTTGGGAAAAGAGACCAACCCTCACCTTGCTACAGCTTACTTTCAGGTAGTTGTAGACAGCAATACGGTCCCCTCTCAGCCTCCTTTTCTCCAGTCTAAACAACCCCAGTTCCCTCAGCCACTCCTCATAAGACCTGTGCTCCAGACCCTTCACCAGCTTTGTTGCTCTTCTCTGGACACGCATCAGCACCTGATTGCATTTCTTGTAGTGAGGGGCCCAAAATGTAATGCAGTACTCAAGGTGTGGCCTCACCAGTGCTGAGTACAGGGGCACAACCACCTCCCTGGTGCTGCTGGCCATGCTGTTTCTGATACAGGCCAGGATGTCATTGGCCTTCTTGGCCACCTGGGCACACTGCTGGCTCGTATTCAGCTGGCTGTTGACCAACACTCCCAGGTCGTTTTCTGCTGGGCAGCTTTCCAGTCACTCTTCCCCAAGCCTCTAGTATTGCATGCGGTTTTTGTGGGACCAAGTGCAGGAGCTGGCACTATAGCCTTCTTGAATGTGTCAGCCCATGGATCCAACCTGTCCAGATCACTGTGTAGACCCTTCCTTCCCTCAAGCAGATCAGCACTTCCCATACAACTTGTTGACATATGCAGACTTACTGAGGGTGCACTTGCCTCATCCAGATAATTGATAAAGATATTAAACAGAACTGTGCCCAATATTGAGTCCTGGGGAATACCCTTTGTGACTGGCTGCCATCTGTATTTAACTCTGCTCAGCTGTAATTTTTCCCAATAAAGAGTACACTCGTCCAAGCCATGAGCAGTCAGTTTCTCCAGAAGAATTCTGTGCCAAATGGTGTCAAAGGCTTCACTAAAATCTAGGTCACCCTTCTTTTCTAACTTGGCCAGCAGGAAGACAACCTCACTGCAGGGCCATCCCCAGCCCTTTTCCTGCCCTAGGAGTGGTGTGGCCAGAGCTTTCTGCATAATGAGGTGAGTTATTCCTCAGACATGTTTAGACTCTTCTGCACACATGTATCTAAGAGTGCCTTTCCTAAATACTAAGTTTTTTAGCTCTTAAGGTTTTTTTTTGTGACACCAGAATCTGTGCTGCTTTTGCTACTCTGCTATTTCTCTATTTTGAAATAATATTTCTCAGGCTTCAGCTTCCCCCCCCCCCAACCCCCCAACCCTCTTGCCAGTTTGACTCTTAGGACATTCATTAAGGTTTGGATCCTTTATTGTGTTTTTCTGGGATGGGGATGGGGATGGGAGCGAGTTACGCTTTGTTGACATGAACTTCCTTCACTTCAGGTGTTTGGTTAAGCCTTCTGCTCACTGTAGAGATTCTTCTGCCCAACAAAGCTGTTAATGGTTTCAATAGGTGACTTTTCCTGGTATGATCAGGAGTCTATCTGGAAGAGAAAGATCACATGTGTCACAGAAGAAAACGATAAGAATGTGATTTTAAGACACTGATCATTTTCTGCAAAACCAGAATATGAAAAGCTCTGTATCTCATTACAAGGTAACAACAGTTCTGGAACCAACCACTACCTTAGGATCTGCGTACAGCTCTAGTTTTTATTTTCCCAGATAACACAGCTATCTGCTTCAAAGGAACAATGGAGAATGAAAAAGAGGAAAGACCATGACTTTTTAACACCTGCTTCCTAAGAAGTGTTTGCATGTGTGTGTACGCAGTGCCATATACATTACTCCAGAGAACTCAGAACGGTTCTCTTAATTCTTTTAACTGTGTAACTCCAAAAAGTTACACTAGGAACTTTTTGTACTTTTCATACTGGTTATTTTCAGCTTGAGGTTAGATTCTGATAACTTTGAGTATTTTATTGACATTACTTACAGACCAAGGACTATTCAACTTTTAGAAAGAGCACTGGTACTTGTCTTAAAGGTTTTGCCATGCATAAAAGGGAAAAACAGTGTTATTTCTATTGATTCACTTTTGAACTACGTAGCAAATTCAAAGAAAAATAAGTAAGTGAAAAGAAATTACTAAGTGGCAGAATGGAACAAGGGATATGTTCCTGGGCCTCAATCTGAAAGGTCATATAGTTGGCATCTTACGAATGTCAAGTCTGAAATGAAAAAGCAGTGTAAATAAACCAGTGCCTTTGCATTGCTGCTTGGCAAGTTCTCTTACTTGCTCTTGCTGTCCTTCTTGTCAGGATCTGTCACTGTGAGGGAGATGATGAAAGTCCCCTCATCACACCATGTCGCTGCACAGGGACCCTACGCTTTGTTCATCAAGCCTGCCTGCACCAGTGGATTAAGAGCTCGGACACACGCTGTTGTGAACTTTGCAAGTATGACTTTATAATGGAGACCAAGCTCAAACCGCTGCGGAAGGTATGGTGCTTTTTAATTTAATTGTACTCAAGAATCAAATGACCATAATGGCTGTCCAAAATACTGGCACAATTAAAGAAACATCTGTTTGACTTTGTATTTGCTGTTGTTAAATCAGTCTCAGTGTTTTTATTTCTACATTTAATTTAGTTAATTTACAGCAGCAGAGAATTTTGACAAAACACTCTCTTTTACCCCAGATGCAATATAAATGCATAAATAATTAGGTTTTGTATTTAGAATTTTTATCCATCTTCAGCTTTTAGTTATTGGCTGATCTCCTTATATTTAAGACACAAAAACCTCTTAGTCCTCACCTTCAGCTCCCGAATAATGCAGACCAGTTCACCAGTTCTTACACCGAGCCCTAACTTCTGCTTGAGAATGATGCTTATGCCAATATGGAGACAACAATTATGAAGTAACACAGTCAATCAATTTAGCTGCATCTGTTCTAACTGTTATACTCGTGGGCAAATTAATCACTTGTATATTAAGATTAGTTAATGGAATCTAAACTACAGGATGACCTTGCATCCTGAAAGTCAAATATGTTATCTACACTCATGTGTTTTCCAGGATAAATCAATTTAATGGTACATGTGTTGTCAGTACAGGGAGATAAACATATGTGGGTTTTGTTTTCTTTGGAGTCAATCGTTTCTCCTCTGATTTTTCTCTAAAAATACTTCTATCCTTTGGGGGTTTTGTTGCGTCTCTGTTGTTTGACTCAATCTAGAACAGGGAAAATTTCATTGTGAGATCTCTTGAAAAACATGTAGAAACTATTAGCTTATAACCTGTGTATGCATATGTAGTACTGTTTTGATGGCAAAAGACCTTTTGTTTTTGTCAGTGTTACACAGGTAGCAGTTCAGAGAAAGGAGAGCAAATTAAGTTCCTTCTCATTTCCCATCCAGAGAAATTATCTGTTAAGTCCCCAACGATAAACCACTTTTGACGAGAGTTAGGATTGATTTGACAAGCAAAGCTTGTGACAGGAAAGGACATAGTTCTCAAGTGTCAGGTAGACTGGGAATTGAAACAGATATAAATAAATACATGATAGCTAAAAACTTAATTATATTGACTTCGTTTTTAGTAGTTGCAGATCAATTTTAGGTAATGTGACAGGAAGAAGATAATTGTGTAAAATCATCTGCCTGTAGCATACCTTTTTTTTTGTATACGTATTTCTATCTATTTTCAACACAAATTGCTTTATCCTTCCATCTAACAAATACACTTACATCAGCCAAGAGAATATGCAGATACCGGTATCTTTAACAGCCTCTTTCTGATTGCATTAGATAATAGAGCGTCTTAAAAAAAATGGAAGTAAAAGTTATAGCATCCAAGGAGAAAAGGAGTGAAAAATGTGCATATCTGTTGATATTAGAGGTACATGCTTTTAACTGTGTGTGTCTTGTCATTGCTGCCCTGTACCCCCTTTTTTTGTTAATCGAAAGAGATGCATGGAATACTCTCTTGGGTTTGCCTGGCAAACCTGGTAGCAGGGCGGCTACAGGAGTAGCTTCTTGAGAAACTGCCAGAAACTTCCCTCATGTCCAATAGAGCCGTTGCCAGCCAGTTCAAAGATGGACCTGCTGCTGGCCAAGGCTGAGCCCATCAGTGACAGTGATCGCACCTCTGGGATAACATATTTCAGAATGGAAAAAAACGTGCTGTGCCACAGCAGCCAGGAAGGAGGAGTGAGAATATGTGAGAGAAACATCCCTGCAGACACCAAGGTCAGTGAAGAAGGAGGAGGGAGAAGACATGCTCTGGGTGCTGGAACAGAGATTGCCCTGCAGCCCTTGGTGAAGACCATGGTGAAGCAGGCTGTCTGTCTGCAGCCCTTGGTGAAGACCATGGTGAAGCAGGCTGTCTATCTGCAGCCCATGGAGGTTGACAGTGGAACAGATATCCACCTGCAGGCCATGGAAGAGCCCATGCCAGAGCAGGTGGATTCCCAAAGGAGGTTGTGACCCTATGGGAAACCCATGCCAGAGCAGATTTGGTGGCAGGACCTGTGGCCCCATGGGGGATCTGTGCTGGAACAGTCTGTTCCTAAAGGACTGTACCCTGAATAGAAGACCCACATTGGAGCAGTTCATGAAGAACTGCAGACCATGGGAAGAACTCACATTGGAGAAGTTTGTGGAGGACTGTCTCCCATGGGAGAGCAGGGTTGCGAGGAGGAAGGAGCAGCAGAGACAACATGATAAACTGACTAGAACCCTCTTCCCCCACCCTTCTGCACCACAAGCTGGGAGAAGGTAGAGAACTCAGGGGTGAAGTTAAGCCTGGGAAGAAGGGAGGGGTAGAGGGAAGCTGTTTTAAGACTTGGGTTTTATTTCTCTTTATCCTACTCTAATTTGATTGGTAATAAATTAAGTTTAATTTTCCCCAAGTTGAGTCTCTTTTGCCCGTGATGGTAATTGGTGAATGATCATAGAGTCGTAGAAACATAGAATCATAGAATCATAGAATGACCTGAGTTGGAAGAGACCCACAAGGATCATTGAGTCCAACTCCTGTCCCTGCAGAGGACAATCTCGACATTCACACCATGTGTCTGAGAGCATTGTCCAAATGCTTCTTGAATATTGTCAGTGTTGGCGCCATGACTACTACCCTGGGGAGCCTGAGCTCGACCACCCTCTATCTAATATCTAACTGAAACCTCTCTTGACACGTCTTCCCTTGAGTCCTATCATTGGTCACCAGAGAGAAGAGATCAGCACCTACTCCTCCTCCTTCTCTTGTGAGGAAAAAGTAAATGGCTATGGGATCCCCTCTCAGTCTCCTATTCTCCAGGCTGCACAAACCGAGTGACTTCAGCCTCTCCTCATATGATTTCTCCTCCAGACCTGTCACCAGCTTTGTGGTCTCCTCTAGACACTCTCCAGTAGTTTGATGTCCTTTTTATAATCAAAACTGAACACAATATTCGAGGTGGGGCTGCACCAGTGCAGAGTAGAGCAGGACAATCCCCTCTCTCGATCGGCTGGCGATGCTGTGCTTGATGCACCCCAGGACATTGTTGGCCCTCTTGGCTGCCAGGGCACACTGTTGGCTCATGTTCGTGATCTTCCCTTATCTCAACCCATGAGTGTTTAATTGTATTTTTCTCTCCCCTGTCCAGCTGAGGAAGAGAGTGATAGGACAACTTTGGTAGACACCTGGTATCCAGTCAGAGTCAACCCATCACGAATACTGACAGATTTAGAGTGACAGTGTAATTCCTGCAAGTCTCTTGCTTCTTAGTTGAATGATCACCACCTTATTCATCTTATCATTGGTTCTTGGGTGAGGTTTTGATTTCTGACATAGCAAAGATGAGTCTCTTCTTTGAGACAGGATATTTTTGTTTTTACTCAAAGTAGTACTCAAGTGTGATTTACTTGCCTGACAGTAAATGCTGGCAGCATTATCCCTTACAAATGCATTGCTAACAAATATTATATAGAATGGACCCAGCATGTAATTATAGAACCTTTCTTATAATTAACATCCATTTCAGAAACCAAACTTGGAAACATTTTTAAGAGTTTCCAAAGTTTTCAAGTTAAAACCAGTTTCCATTTTGCATTTATAGCATTCAACTGTGACAACCTTTATATGTTATATCAAACTAAATATATCATGCCTAGTAAGTATATGCAATATCATCACCATTGTTCACAATTTTGTGAAACACTAAATGGTTTACGAGGAGCTGTTTTGTAAACCAAGCATATTGAGAGCTGTAGCAAAGACAAGGTGAGGGAGGAAAGATTGATCATGAAGAGAGCTGCTGGGTAAGTAGAGCTGACTGCTGATTTTTCATCCAAACATCTTTTATACTCACTGAAATCACTGGAAGTGATGTTTTGTCAAAACCTATGTATTTTGCAAAAGTGGAAAAGTTCCAATGAGACGCTGTGAAATTTCTTGCCGGTTTTGATGGAGCCCAGAGCATCAGCTGTGGGGCATTCCTTAGGAGTCCAAGTTTTCAGAAGATGATATGAATACTCATTACCAAAGATCAAAGTGCTGTGGGACAGGCAACTCAGAAAGCTGAAGCTTCCCATGATCCTGTCTCCTTCTTGCAGGATCTGAAAATCACTACAAATACTCTAAAGCTTCTGGACCTTCTTGAGAGCTTTAGGTTTTTCTAAGGCTTAGCTGTGTAGTAGACCGTGTAAACCATCAGCCTAGCAGTGGTGAATTAAAATTTCCCAAATCTCCTAAGGATGGAAAATGAGGGAATCTCTGGTCGTAATGGCAGAGTCATCATGAGTTATATCTGAAAATGATGCAGTTGTTATCAGCTTTGCTGTATGCTGAGTGGAAACAGCAAAATCAACCCAAAAAAATATTTTGCTCATAAACTTTGAGGAATTCTGAAAACAGATTTCATTTCACTGCTTCCTAAATAAAAACCCCACAGATTTAGTTTCAAGAGTGCTTATAAATTTCCATAAGAAACTAATTTTGTTAAAAAAAAAAAAGAAATTTCCCTATGGTAGAAGTTTCTGGCCAGTTCCAGAAGACGGATTATAAGTGGCACTGAACCAATGAAAGGGCAAACCACTTAACAGTTTTGATTTTTTAATCTCTACCTTACCCATGATGTGAGGTTCTGGAGCTTGGTTCTTGACTGTGCTTTTCTTCATTGTGATGAATTTCATCATAATACCTTTGTAACATTCCAACCACTGGTTTTCTGAAAGGAAGAATTATAGACCACAGAAATTAATTATGGGTATGTATGATTTTGGTTTTGCAGTATCACAAAAGCAGAATTTAAATATCAAACAAATTATTTGATTCAACTAGTGAATTACCATCTTTATTCATGCCTTAGTCTTTCATACACTCTCAATGTTTCCTAACATTTTTTAATCAAAGTCTAGGGGTTTATAGTAAAATCATGTTTGATCATGGTGTCATGCAGCTGTTAGCACCCATAAGTGACAACGTGCAACATACTACGTTAACATAAATAAAGATACCTCTATTAAATGAATAGGCTTGTGCCAATTTGCAACAGTTATTTAATTACAGAATCCCTGAAAGTACCAGACATCAAACAAAACTTAGTCACTTTAGTGAGTCTTTGCATTGAAGTAATCCTTTTAAGAATTGATCAACAGGCACTGCAAGTGTTTCATGTATTTAGCAGGTCGAATTACTTGGCTTAATATAAATTTAGAGATTAAATATTAAGCTGTGTGTTTATTTTATTTCTTGTGGCTTCTGTTATGTCTATCTATGGTTCTAAATAATACAATTGCTATTGTAGCTTTACTTTTCAACACTTGCAATCCATAATGCAGAATTTCTCATTTATAAAGTGACTTCATTTATAGTGGAAGGAATTAGAAAGTTGCAAGAAGCTGTGTGAGTTCGTTATTGAGCTCTTTCAGGTGATAGCTTCCTCCTGAGAAAATTGCTTCTTCTTTAAAAAGGATCTAATCCTTGTAAAGTAGCACCTGCATTTCATATCTCTTGAATTTGCTGTTTGAAGCATAGTAGAAACAGGAACTGAATGAAAATACTGAGTATGAAATGGATTAAAATTTCAAATTAAAAGGTGCTTAAAATGCAGAAATTGAGATTTCTCCACAATGTCTCGCTATACTTCAAAATATTTTTCATTTTTAAATTTTGTTGTCTATTTAAGATGTGTAGTGTCTGATGAGATGTTTTACTTTGATGCATTATCGTAACAGATTATTCTGTGGTGTCAGATATGTCTATTTTCTCCCCTGATCTTGTTTTATCTTTGTAATTATATATAAATACTGTCTTATTTATGTGAGGCATAAACAATATTGCACGTTCTTACCACGTAGTTACTCCTGGTCACTAAGGAAGAGCTAGCAGGGTTTTTTTAATAAGAAAGCATTATGTACCAGTTGAGATTGGTTTTCCTTCTGCTTGACAGGGTATCTGAATTTCTCCCTTTTAAAAGTAAACTATCGAGAGTGTTTTTTTAGAACACTCTGATGAGTTTTTGTTAAGTTCAACAGAAGAAAAAAGAATCATAAAATACTGATAATGAAAGAAACGATCTCCTTGTGTATTTTGAATGTGTACAACTGTCTTCCATATGTTTACTCCTCTTGTATCCTATATTTGTTTATAAACTGATAAACAACAGTTCTAAATCTGATATGAGGTGCATCTGCCTGGGTCTTGTACCCTAGAACTCTGTGGAACTTGTCATGTACTGGGCTGCTATCACTAGAGGAGAAGGGATAAATGCTGTCTCTCTGCTTGGTACCACTTATTTTGTGAATAACCAGATTGTAGTAAGAGTGATAAAATGTCCATGCCAGCTTTAATGCCATGCAGGATTCAAAGGCTTAGTCTCAGTTGGAAATACATGGTTCATGACTGCCCAGAAAAGGGTATTTAGGTCCTGGAGAGAAGTTACAGAACTGGCTAACTCAAATTTCCATATGAATCAAAGGCCAGTTCAAGCATATCAGTGCCCCTTTGTGGTCAGATTAGTGATTAATTTGTGTGTTTGGGGAAGATTTCAGCTGTTTGGTATGCTGATTTAACTATTGGATCAAAAGCAAATATTTAGTTTTACTATAGTTTGTTAAAGATGCTCTGTTTGCAACAAGAGACCAGTAGGACTAGTAAGATCAGTAGGAGATGTGTAACCAGTTAAGATGTAGGATTTGAGCTAACAGACAACTTGTGGGATAATGCCCAGCTGGAAGGAAGAGAAATCAACAGTTTCACAGACTTCTTAAAAAATAAAAATGAAGCAACAGAAGAAAATCAGAATGCTACTTTGAGAGCTGTGATAGACAAAAGGGAAGTCCAAAGTGAATATTTGAGTCCCATTTCTCTCCCAGAATTAATATTTCACTCTGGAGCAGGAACATGTCTGCTTTCCCCTCTCTCTGTTGGAGTTAAAACTTTAAAACGTACCTTTTTTTTACAAAGCAGTCATCAGCTGCATAACTCTAAATCCTGTGAGCTAGTGTGTGAGAGCCAGATTCAGCTCCCTTCTCTGTGCTCAACACAGACCTCTAGAAAGAATAAATTTTAAAAGATGACTGTGTTGAGGAATTAATTAATAAGTAGATGCTCTGTGGATAAATCTTTTTTTTAATACAATCTGGTAGCATGCATGGTAAGTTAATTGACAGCAAAATATGTTAGAAGTATTGATTTATTTTTGGTTCAATTCTAGCTGGATAGTTTGTATTCACATTCCTTATTTAAGAATATGGTGTTCACTGCTGAAAGTGATATAGCCTGCAGAGACTTCTTTGTGAAATCCTGCTATGAAATCAGAAGTGGTCACCATTGGAAACCACTTGCTCCCAGAGTAGACTCTCAGAACTAGAAGTGACCTGCAGAGTCACCCACGGAAAAAAAAGAAACTTTGAGAACTCATTACTGTATTGCTTGTTGTTTACTTTTATTGCCCTGATCTGTGAAATATGAACCATCTGCCTTTTTCATCAGTTTTCCAATAAGGCTTGTGTTAAGAAGAGATGGCTAATATTGCATAGATCAGGTAATATTGACTTGCTGTGGGATTAGTTCCCTTTTAAACCAATTTAGTGAATACTTTGCAGTCCTTAACACTGAAGAATATCCTACATTTCCTTTTTATTTCTGGTGCAGCTACAGAGCGTTGTCAAGGCAACCTGCTCCGGTGTTTTCTTTCTTCCAATAAACTGTCTCAAAACATCACTAGCCTCAAATCATTTCTTGCAATATGTGGGGTCAGACACTTCAACACTATGCACAAAGGCACAAAGCTATTACTTTCTTATTGGCTATCATGTCATTATAGTGAATAACTTTGTGCTCAAGGGACAATTTGTGTACTAAAGCTTTTAAAGTAAAAATTATTCTATAGCATTTACATCCTATTGTGATGCCTCGAGCATGCAAAGGACTCCTTTGTTCAAATAGATGCACTCCTATTTTTTGAGAGAGCGTAATAGAACATTTTTGCTAATTTTTATATATATATATAGGTAGCATGCTGTAATTTGCAGAGTAATGTTGTCTTGCATTTTGTGCCATAACAACAATCTTAGATCTTAGCTTTCTCATAGTGGTAGAATTTGGGTTAGCTTTCCCTCTGCATATTTCTTTCTCTTCTATTCAGTATAGCTTTTTTTTTCCTCACAGCTGTTGCATGGACTTCTGATGAGAGATTTTGACCTCTTGTATCTCATACCTTGAAAACCTCATAACATACCCTTAGGCTTGCAAAAAGCAGTCTTACTATGATGCTTTGCTGGGACTCTCCCATGTGCAGCAGCCTTCCTGGAGGCAGAACATGATGATTTTGTTGTCATCGCTTTGAACTTCATTCTTTAAGAAGCAAATAAAAAAACTTATGCCAGAAAATAAAATGAAAGCTATCTCCTCTTATAATTAGCTGTTAGTAACCAAATTTACTACTTTGGCTGCTTGGTAGCATTTACAAAATCAAAGGGAAATCAAGAGATTGTCCAGCTCTGGGTATTAGTGGTGTTATCCACTACTGCACAGAACCATGAACATGAGCTCTGGGAGGTACAAATCCTTCTGTGCTTTCTGAGGCTGAGCTCTGAGATTGGTCTGAGCTGTTTTACAGATGCAATTTGCGTCAAAAGGTTTCGTTTTCATTTTGCTTAGAGGATCCTACTGAGTCCTGTAGTTCATCAGTCTCTCACTTATTTTTAAAAAACTTAAGTTCTCCTTCTCATTTTTTATTTCAGCTCTGTCAGTGTTCCATTCTACAGCTTGACCTCATCAATAATTGTAACAGAGAAGGGACTGGGTAACTGAAGCACTGAAAATAATTAATAGGATCTCTTGACACTGGCTTTACAGCTAAAGAAAATGTAAATGGAATGACGCTCTGACACAAAACGTATAGCTAGGAATATAAAATTTAAAGAGCATAATCAATGCAGGCACTGACCTAAGCCAGCCATTGTTATTCATGGACTTTTGTAAAATTGCCATTTTTATTGTTTTAATTTTGAACCTAGGGATTTTACCAGCTCTGTGGGAGTGGGCTGCTATTTGTGATCTGATTAATGTATGTATTAATCTCTCACATACAATTTTACTGTATTTATTTGCCTCAAATCTCTTTTGCCTCTGACCTACTGATGAGAGATTGACCTGACCTGAGTTTTAGTTCACAGGCTGATGCTTGCTTGTTGGTGGAACACATGCAAAAAAATGACTTCTCTTGAACATAGTGATGCTCTCTTGAACATAGTAACATGATACTTGATCCAAATTATGATAAAATGGGCTAAATGTCAGTTTATTCAGTATATTTTATGATTTTTAGTGTTAATTTAATTTTGTTCCTGTAGCATTTCAGTAAAATTACTTGGAAAAAAAGAAACTTTTCCAATTTGCTCCAATTTGTATGTGGCAAAATTGGAATGTATGGCATTTGTTGAAGGTTTTTCAGAATGAATAGCTTCCCTCAGCTCTTTGCCAGGACACTGAGCTGTGGTTTTGTGTTGATTACTATAGCCTTTTCTGAGCACAGACTTCTTAATTTTTATTTGGATCTAAAGAGTCTCTCTTGTGGGAAAATAAAAGGACAGAAGGTAACTGTAGCTGTTTATTGGGAAATGAGTATTCTTGCTAAAGTAATTTTTGTGGACAACAAAGCACATCAGCTCCTTTTTTTAGTCTTTGTTATGCGACAATTCAGACATGTACATATATAGTGTATATATAGTTGCAAAAATAAGTCTAGATATGTTTAAACAACAATGTATTTTAAAATAGCAGGGTTTTGGTACACAAGGACATTTATACCAAGCCATATTTCTGTAATGATTCAGATTGATTTGGTTAAGGGAATCTCAGAAGTCAAGTTACATTTTCTATACAATGTAGGTCAGTTGCTCTTACAACTTAAGGAAGAAAATAATGACATTATATAAAAAGTATTAGTGTTCAGGTTCACTTGTAATATTAATTTAGTGATGACAGGAGGGACAACAAATTGAGAAGAGCATTTTTGATCTATAAAATTCAAGGGTAGAAAATGAGATAAAAAGACATGTTAAGATATTCTTGCTGTTCCATCCAGCAGTACCAAGTGGTTATATTCAGTGACTTTCAGATATGGCTGCTTTCTGTTTCCAGTCAACTGTACTCATTTTCTCACAAGACTCCTTAGGATGCGATGGTATCATTGTACCCTTCCTTCCTTCACTTGCTGCTATACTTCTCTCTATTCCTGTTACTACATGTGATGCTGAAGGGCTTTGAGCTGTAGAGTAATACACACTTCTGTAGGCCAGGTTGCACAGCAAATACTCCAGGTAAATGGCTTTAAGTTTTGATTCTTTAAGATACAAATTAGAACTCTAAAGAATTGTAAAAGAGTTTTTAAATTACTAATGTATCAAATGGGAGAATCAAGGACATGTTCAGCAAACAAAAAAGACCAATCATATTTAGTACAAGGTAGTAATGAGAATTTTCATGCTTGTACTGAGCTATGAGAAAGCAACCTTTTTTTAAAAATATTTTCTAGGTGCAAGTTGGAATAACTAATATTCTGTTGTAACTCCTGGAGAAAACTCCGTATGTCATTGATAAAAACAGCTAAATACACAGAAATTATATTTGTTGATTTAGCTTTTCAGGTGTCACTAGTTTTATTTTATCAACTCTAATTTCAAAATGCATACCGCAAGGTACTTCTCAGCAGGCTAAACAATTTGATATTGAGAAAATGAAGCAGTGTGATAAATACTGAAGAGAAAGTGATTCAACTGAAGACTCTAACAAAACTGTGACCGTATATTATAACTATGTCTTAGGTGCCTACGGGAGCAGTTCTTTAGAGAAATTTCAGTTTAATTAGGACTAGAGAAAATGGAGGGGTGTACAAGACTGTGTAATGGGATGGTGATCACCAGCATAGCATGTTGCTATATTCACCTTTCTCTCCTTTTCCGATTTCTACCATGCTATCCCAATCTTTTGTCCACATCCATCATGCTATTTAAGACCAAAATACAGATGTGCAAAGGGAGTCCATGCTACTTGGTGTTTGAAGACAGAAACTCTGGCACAGACTGTTGGGAGATCATTTGTTACGGCTGCTCTGGTGGACTCGTGGTTGCTTTGACCCCAGCATAATCCATTTCAAATCAGACACTGAGTACGTGTCATGGCTGCTCTTGAATTTCCCGTAGAGTACATACCACAAAATGCAGCACCCCACCTGATTTGGCAGGAAAATGAAATTTCAGCTTATGTGGCTTTGCAACAAAATTATGATCGCTGCTTTGTGGTATGGTAGTTAAACTGATGATTGATTCATTTTTAAATGGATTTTTTTGGTGTGTCTAAGTTTTTATTTGAGAGTTGGACTGTGATTTAGAGGCATTTGCTACTTAGTGAGTGAAGGAAAATGTCATGCCTTCAGTTAGGTGTGCTGCGTTTTGGAAAGACAGAATAGACAGAGGCGGGAGATGACTCGCTGCAAAGATAATAAAAGTGGCAAACTAGATCCTTTCAATAGACAGAATGATTGTAGAAATACTGTAGGGAGAGCAGGTAACTAGCATCTGCTTGTGTTCTTGACTGTGATAAAAATGGAGACACAGTTTCTATCCCTTTTTTCCTTGCTTCTTTATGGGTTGCCCACATATAGTTTGTTTTTTGATTTTTGAGTAATAAAGGTGTATGCCCAGGCACCCAAAGTAAATATTTTCTAGAGTCCCACACGTGTGTCTCTTGTTCTTAGTACCAGACATTCCCCATATGTTACGTTACGGTGATGGTTCACTCCTGACCATTGGTTTAATGTTTCACCTGCAGTTTATCCTTTTGTATAAGGCAGCTGAAGTGTACTGTGCTAGGAGATAATGATCATTTTCTGAAATAGCTTACAAGGCAAGAAAAGAAACAGCAGTTGTAAAAGAGAAGCTCGTGATATTACAAAAGCTTGATTGTGTAGACCTCTATTGAACAAAGAATTTGTTAATGTTATTTCAGCATTCAAAGAGGAAAGTAAACACTTTATAGAGTACTTTTGCATTCTATACATTGATGTAAAATAATTTCTAGCAGATGGGAGCTAGGAAGAATCTCCCAGTATGGAGAGATTATGCTATAATTACTTGCCACAGGGCTTTTTTCACATTTCTATGAAGCATCTGGTGTTGGCCTCTGTCTGAGACAGAGCATTGGATGGAAGGACATGAGGTCTGTTTGTGACTGCATTTCCAAAGCCTAGCATTTTTTTGTTTATTCTGTGTTGGGATGATTAGGATGCAGGTACTAAAGTCATTCTAGCTGCTAAATGACAAGTATTCTCAATAGTACTTCCAGATTGCAAAAACAGCTACTTCATTTTAGAAATTATATTCTCAAATTACTTAGTACCCTATTTTACACTTTTTAAGGGTCTTCTAATTGATGACATACACAGTTAAAATTTGTATAAGTTTGTGAAGAGTGTATACTGATTATCACTCAAGTCCAGCTCTTCTATCTGTCACTTAAAAAAGAAATGTAGCGCTGTCTTGATTTTGCTAAAACTGAATTATTAGTTCTTTGCAGCTGATAATCTTATGGTGTTTATCAAAGTGAGATTTTTTATTACATAGTATTTTTGTTACTATAGGCATGCATATAACATAGAAGTGAACTGAAGCGTGTTTGTCTCTAGAAATGCACCAATTTCTCATTCAGTTTTAAACTTTTAATAGGTATTTTAAATATACTGCAGACATTCAGTTGAATTCCAGCCAAGTTTGTTTAGTGTCACTTACGGACAGAAATAGATTTTAGGTAAACTTCCGAGAGAGTGATTTGTACCAGCTCATCTGATGAGCTAACCAGATGAAGGTAAAGTTGTGCATAGATATGGCCGTATGATGGACCAATCTGACATGGAATATTTAAAATTTATTTTATTTTTCATGTTCAGTGGCTTATGCAGCAGGTGTAATTCTGGTCTTCTTGATCCTTATAATAGTTTCTTCTCTGGCAGGTACCTTTTGACAAAGGGCAATGACAAATATATTTGCTGTGAACCTGCTCAGTTCTTCCTCTCTGAATTTGCTCTGGATGTGTTTGGAGAAAAGAACATACAGGAGATGTTTTCATGGCCCAAAATATGTACTGTCAGAACTGGTACCTTCTGTTAAACTGAATAAAGGGGACTTCTTGTCTTGGGGCAGAATGCAGTGAGGCATTCCTTGTCCTTCTTTAAGATGCAGTAGCTCAGGCACAGGCTGTGACCACATGTTGTTTAGACGATACAGATTGCTCCAAGATGCGTTTATTCATATTACAAGGTTTGAAGTCTCATCTCTCATCAACGCTTCAAATCTGCACGAGTCTATTTTATTCTCACAACATGTGTGGAACCCTGTTGTCTTTTATTACTATTATTTTTTCCTCCTCCACCCAGTACACAAATTCCATTCCTGCAAACTACCATAGCAATTGCTTTCCCCCAGCTGGTAGGTTGATAGTGGTGAACAGTTTGCTGTGGAGCCTGAACCAATTAGTACTGCAACAAGTGACCAGAAAACCCCCCCTAAACCACAGAAAATAAATAAATCTGAGCTACATGTTCAGACTACTGACATATTTTCACTGCTCAGCTCACTTTTTTCGTACACTTCTCCAGTTCTTAAGAGCGGTTTTTTCAAAAGTGCTGGCTAGATCCTTCAGGCCTTGCTTGAGATAAGAAAGATGTTTTTCTGTGTATTCCTAGTCTGTGTGCAAAGTGCAGGTTTTGCTACAGTCCCTAGGAAATAATTTTAGCCTTCATTTTGCAGGCAGTATTTCAAGGTAGAGGTTGGCTCGAGGTCTTTCTTGGCGAATTGAACATAAGCCAACACTTTGCCTTGGCAGCCAAGAGGGCCAGCTGTGTCCTGGGGTGCATCAAGCATGGCATTGCCAGCCCGTGGAGGGAGGGGATTGTCCCACTCTGCTCTGCACTGGTGCAGCCCCACCTTCAGTGTTCTGTGGGGGTTTGGGTGCCACAGTGTAAAAAGGACATCAAACTACTGGAGAGTGTCCAGAGGAGGCCACAAGGCTGGTGAAGGATCTGGAGGGGAAGTCATGTGAGGAACGGCTGAAGTCACTTGGTCTGTTCAGCCTGGAGAAGAGGAGACTGAGAGGGGATCCCATAGCAGTTTTACTGCCTTCTCACAATGGAGGGAGGTGAAACAGGTGCTGATCTCTTCTGTCTTGCAACCTATGATAGGACTAGAGGGAATCACAGGATGATGTGCCGGGGGTGTTTAGATTGGATATTAGGAAGAGGTTCTTCACCCAGCAGGTGGTGGAGCACTGGAACAGCTCCCCAGGGAAGTAGTTATGGCACTGAGTCTGCCAGCATTCCAGAAGCATTTGGACAATGCTCTCAATCACATGGTGTGAATGTTGGGAGCGTCCTATATAGGAATAAGAGTTGGACTCAATGACCCTTTTGGGTCCCTTCCAGCTCAGGTAATTCTATGATCCTGTGATTCTAGATTGTAGAAAGAACTCAAAACATTGCATAATGACTTTAGCTCTGGATGAGAGCAGAAGGAAGTCCTTCCAGCTGTGGACGCTGTTTACATTACATTTGTTGTCATTTCTTTGCTAAATGATGAATAGGGAGAAAAATGTCAGAACAGAAAAAATATTTAACATTAGCAATGTCATGCCCATACCAGAATCCCCTGTCAGACCTTCTTACATGCAATTTTTAAAAATAGGGTTCCAGGAGTTAGAAGTCCAGGCATTCACAGCATGTTGCAAAGCAGCCCATTAGCTTCACCTTCAATTTGGTATCCTCAGTGATGAGCCCCAGCAGGAGAGAGATGTTTGGTTGTAAAGGTGTGAATCTGCAAACCTGCAGTAGATATAGTGTTGCTTCAGAAAGTCTATGTAGAGAAAGTTTTGTGGGCAATGTGACAGAAGATTGCCACTCAGAGGAGAGAGAATGCAGACACAAAATGGTGGAGGGGGACAGGCAGACAGTAAATCTACAATCTGAAGGTGGGGAAAAGGAACACAAGCAGCAAAGTTTGCAGAGTGAAATTCTATAGTGTGGTAACAGCTTTTGCGTGAGCAGTGTGAAGCTTTCGGTTCTGCATTGGGCCATCATGAAACCACTTTGCAGAAAGCATAATGTATGGGAGGGAATTAAAATTGCAGATTTACTTCTGTCTATAAGAAGAGAGGCTGTATAGGAATCTTTAATATCTGAAGCAGCATTTCCACATCCACAGACCATCTATTTGATTAACCAAGCTTTTATTAGAAGTGACATACAGGGAGGCAAATTTTTGTCCTTTAAAATAAGTATCACGGATTTTCTCAGACTGTGTCACAGAAAAGAGAAATGGTTGGCTACATCTGATTTAGAGGTTCCGTGTAAGCAGGCTACTATTTTTTTCCTTTTTTAATTTCTTTTTCTTTACCCAGAAAACTCATGACTACATTTTGTAATTGCAAGAGTGGGTTATGAAATCAGTAATCATTCCCTTGAAGTTTCAGAGCAAGATAGCCTTTAAGAAGCAAAACCAAAACACAAGGTAGAAATCTAGAACAGGGTACTGTTTTGCAGCTGCCACATTCAAGATTATTACAAACTTCTCTGGCACTAAACCACAGAAATTCAGGCTGTGATGCCTGTCACGTTTTAGAAGTAGCTGTAAGTAGTAGTTGGGGTGGGAGGGGTACGGGGTGCTTCTGATCACATCTACAGTCTGGAATCTTTCCTCTGAGAGCTCGTTCTGGCTCTGCTTGGTAGGAACATCTGAAGCAGGTAGACAGTCTCCTACCACCATCCAGTGGTTTTCAGAGCACAGTGCAAGTGCAATATTCAGAAAACTTATTCAGAAAATAAAAAGGGGGGCTGAGGATATTTCAAGCTTTCTTCTCAGAAGGAATATTGTTGCATTGTGGACTTGTTTGGTGATGTGTAAAAGGTGGTAGTTAGATGTTGCAAAGTGTTTTAGCACACGTGCTCTGTGGAGCATGATATTCATGTGATTGCTTGCATTTGCAGGACATTAAACTGTCTGCATCTGTGATAATTTCCAGTCTGTGTTGGTATTGCTGGCAGGATTAAGCAATCTGTGGGTGGTGACAATTGGATGTACAACAGCAAAGGAGTGCATCGGAGAGGAAGCTGGGCAAAGACTACAGTGTCTGTCTATCAATTTAGTGGCTCAATAATTTGCAAGTCATTATAAATGTTTCCTTTGACCATTTCTTTCCTACCAGAGCACTTTAGGAGTATTAACATATAAGTTTCCGAGGAAAATTGTATCCGTTCTTTTCTATCTGTGGCATGTCACAGTGCCATCAACCTAGTGGTTGTACATTTTTCTAGATCACTAAAGAAGATAATAAAACATGATGCAGATTATTTTTATCTTGCCATCATGGATGTAGAGAGCCATGAGAACTGCAGAAGCTTCAAAATACAGCAGAAGTGAATTTATCAGTGGTTAAGGAGGCATTAATACACTACGTGACATGGCAGCACCTGCCAAACTTTCCCCAGCCAAGTTCAAGCTATATCAAGACTCTCCATGGGGACAAGTCTGTTCAGGGACAGTTAGGGTTAGGGGCTGGGGCTCCTGCAGAAGACTTGGCTGTATAGAGTTGTCCTGCAGAGAGTTGGCTGTAGAGAGGTGACCACGGAGAGCTGTCCCAGACCTTTCACATAGTACTCTTTGTTCAGCCAAGTTAAAACACAAGTAGGACAGGAAAATTACCTCAGCTACCACTGGGATCATCATCTTCAGAGCACAAATTTTAAGTGCATTTCCCTTTCTGAGCTCAGCCCATCATGACTGTAGTTGAGAGGAGAACTGGGACTGCACCTAGGAGAGGACTAACTAGAAGTGCAGCTTTGGGAGTCACTAAGAGCAGTAAAACGCGCCCAAATACTCTGACCCCCTACATCTGTCCATGTAAACAGGAGTTTCTCCTCGTTCCTTGTTCTTTTTTTTGTATCTCAGCTGGGAACATAAGGTGCTCTGCTGAGTCTTCCACTTCCATAACCACCCAAGGCCTCGTGGCCTCTCCTGGTCTCCAGTATGCCAGCTTATTTTTGGTGTGGTAATGTGCATGTAGATGGGATAAATACACAGGCATGTGTGCTTGTGGGAGAAGAAAAGGGCCAGAGAGAGCAAGCAGAGTCCAGTAGGCTTTTGCTTTTGCTTGCTTTCTGGCTGGATTTGATCATGGGATCTTACCAGAAAAGGCCTACCTTAGGCCATATCTACTAGCTCACTCTCCTGATATACCTTTCTTGTAAATCTCAGCAGAAGTTTGTGAGCTTGCTCTTTTATTTATCTATCCTGCCTAACAGTCGTTTGCTTTTGTCTTGGTTTTCCACCTAAAAAATGTTTAAATTTAGAATAAGGGGACCAGCATTCATCTTCGACTTTAAAATTCCATATGAAAAAGCTTGATTTGACTGGGAATTCATATCAACACTCTAAGGCTTTTGTGTGTATTACAGAGAGTAGAATGACTATGAGACTGTAGGTATACATGAAAATTTATCACAGAATCTGCTCTCCAGTAGACTAAAAAGGGTAGTGTTGGTGTTGAGATGACAGAAAAATTCTGTTTAAGAATGCATCTCCTTCTTGTTTGCATTCAACATTTATCTGTCACAAAGCATTCACAGGTAAGTGAAGGGTTAAGGTAAAATCCCTTCTTTCATCTGGACAAAGACAACTTTTTCTTTGGAAAGAAAGGCTGTTGCAGGCTTGAATTGAATTTTCACTGCAAAAAAAAATGAAAGTCTCCAGGTCAAATGCTGTGTAACCTGGTGACTGTATTGATATAATAAGATGGTGAAGGTAATGCCACAGTCTGTCTGATCTGATCTGACCACTGAATACTACCTACATGAACCACAGGGAATGTAAGATTCTGGATTTTTTTTTTATTATTACTTTTTTTAATGCCTCTTGTTTTTCCAGACTACCATACAATTTTAGTTTTCACTCCTAAGTAGATGAATCAGAAACTGAAATCTGTCTTTTTGTATATCACTCAGGATATATTTCAGTTCTTCTAAATAGTTATTTAAGCCTTACATTTGTGAAATTCTGTCAGGAGCTAGAAAATGCTCCAGAGATGGTGTTTTGAGGCAACAGCTCTGAAATATGCAAGCTTTAACTGCCCTTAAAAAATGAAATTTGTTTGGCCCAGTATAGACTGCTCTAAATCTAATGGTAGGAAGAAGCATTTCTGAGCGTTAGCCCTCTTGGTGACAGAGCATTGACATTCCTCAGCTTTTATTGCAGTGGTGTTCCTTCAAAATGTGATCAGACAGCAAATCCTCCTCAGACTAGAACAGCTGTATTGGTTCAGGTTATAATCTAAGCATCTAGCTTAGACACCATCTCCAACACTAGCCATAAGCAATTTAGGGAAATCTATTATTACCCAAACCAAAATTAAAAACAAACAAACCCAAACAACCCATCTGACCAAAAAAAAAAAAACAACACCCCAGGAAAACAAAGCCAAATTCGTAAATTTATATCAGCTCAGTGCTCTGAAGTGGCCAGGATTTTTGATCCAGCTTTGGTGCCAGGCAGCTGCGAGGAGCTGCAGTGTGCCGAGGGTGTGTGTGAGCAGAGGAGCAGCTGTGCTGGTGCTCTGGCTCGAATGCTGAAGCACAACTCAGTCTTGCACTAGCGCGGCTGCGGTGAGGCGGCACTGTTGAGTTGAGGTTTGTACTTGTTTCATTCATCTGATGCTAGCGACCGGTTCCGAGATCATCCCAACTGAGGCATTTTGCTTTTAAATGCAGTATTCTTTCATCTGTTTTCGAAAGCGAGTATTTTAGTAGAGAAAGGTTTTATTTTAAAGAAATGGTGAAAGAAACCATCTATTCACAAGTGAGCTTGAAAAACTGCCTCGGGTTGCATTGTTCAAATGCGGACCACAGCCTATTTTATCTTAAAATAGCCTAAGCCAGGATTTAGTGCCATAATTCACAAAGGTATTATGGGTTTAGTTTCATAATTCATAAAGGTACCTGGAAGATCCTTCTTGTGTTACTGAGGCTGTTGGACTGCTATCATATACGATCATTTCTGCATAATGCTTTCAGGTTTATTGAATTTAATTCTCAATGTAGTTGCTTTTCATATTATTCATTTTATGGCATAATTGTTCCACACTGTGTTCCTTTAATTTTAAATGACTGAGAATGGCTGAGAATAGTTTATTACACACTAATATTTGGGGTTTTTCTTTTCTTATCACCAGAAGTGTGCATCAGGTAAAGTTAAAATAAATATTCAGCTTTTTACCTGTCTGTTAATGTGTTACGGTTGTACTGCAATGAAATTACTTTGATGTGATTCATAAGCAGACAGAAACAGAACACAACTCTTTATTTCTCTACATCTGTGAAAATGAGGTCATTATGAATTTTACAGTGACAATGCTCATACTACTGTAATGTGTGTTATTGAAATAAAAGGATTTGTTAATTTTATTTCTGCTTTGGTTTTTGGTAGAAGGCATGAGAATGATATCTGCTTGGTTTATTGTAAAATGTTAAAGGTCTGATTTTTTTTTTTATTACTTTTTTTAAAATATACAGTGGGAGAAACTACAGATGACAACAAGTGAGAGAAGGAAGATAGTTTGTTCAGTCACATTCCACGTAATTGCAATTACCTGTGTTGTTTGGTCATTGTATGTTCTAATTGATAGAACTGCTGAGGAAATTAAACAAGGCAATGATAACGGTGAGTATCTTTTACTTTCTTCATTCTTGTTTATAATGCAATGGATGGCTTTGAAAGGCAGCCATGTAACCAGTCACACTCTGTTGTGAAATAACAGCTCACTGATACATGGCTACATCAAATGTTTTAATGCAGAAGTAATGAATGCATCAGTGTTGAAAGCTTATGTTATACCCCTGCAGAGAGACCTCTACTTACTGTAATCAGTACAACAGCTTAACTAGCCTGCTGGTTCTTCCTAGGTTAATCTCCTATTATCTACATATTTATAAGCTCAGACAAAAAGATGAGTCAATTCAAACGGCTCAGTGCAAATTTAGGTCATAAAATAGCATTTTTTTTTTTTTAGTACCCACTTTAACCTTAATATCCTGTAAAACACAATAGAGTCCTTTCATCAACAAGCTTCCTAATACAAACTTCCAAGAGACCATACTGCAGTTGTGTTGGTCCTTCACGTGGAACTTAAGTAGCATGGAAAAACATTCCTGTGTCCTTTTGAATAGAATTTCACTGTGACTGTCCATGTTCTGCTTGTGTTTATTGTGAGGGCAGTCAAACACTGCAACAGAGAGGTTGTGGAGTTTCCATCTGTGGAGATACTGAAAATCCAACTGGAAGTTTTTAACAAAATGCATGCTTAATATAAGAGGTTTCTTTTTGCACTATATTTGCCATATGTGCAAACTGTTCCAAACTGAACTACTGTTTTCCATTTCAAATCTAGGTCTATTTGCTCTTAAATATGATCATGATGATGAAGAGGATAAAAACCTTTGAGTTTTGATCTGAATTGACCTTAAGCACATGGAGGGACAAAGGTCTCTAGCTTTGTGCTGTATTCTCAAGTTAACATGCAAAACAAAACAGGCAGAGCTTTGTGCCTTGCTAGCATTTGATGATGCTCCTGATGCTGGCCTTTCTTGCCTATGAGAGGAAAATACGTAACAAGCTTCAGTAAGTCATAGACAAATGTATTCTATTAAAGTCCTGGTTTATATTCTTTCTAAAGGGGGAACCCTGTTTTTCATCTCAAAAAAACTGGCCCTGAGGACAGGACTAGGAACGGCTTTGAACTTCCATTTATAAGTACGACTGCATCACCCTACTCATTAAAAAGAGGAAAGGTATTTTTGTGGATTAGCTAAATTGACACAACAAAACAGCTAACATGAATTTTTGTTGTTATATAGAATGCATAAGAGTCACAGTAATTAATCCTGGTAGGCTCAAAAAGCATTTTTGACTTGTATAGAATTCAGTGTTTGCCAAATGTAATGGATGATTCTCCACACTAAAAAAAGGACAAAGATGTCTTTGAGCTACTTTCAACATCCAAAAATCAGTGTGTGTGAGGAGAACTCTTTTGTCTGCAAATTTGCTTGTTGGTGTATGTGTGCAGTACTTTTACTAAATCAAACGTGCAGGGGGGGTGTGGCAGAACACCTATGTGGTTTGCTTTCCTTTCCATTATCCCTGCTTAAATGGGAAACGCTGGGAAGAAGACAGTGAGCACTGGAGGAAAAATACTTTATATACGTATTTTGAGGAGAAGAAAAACTGAAATAATACTAGTACTGTTTATTAATACTGTGTAAGTTTAAAAATTGCTTTTTAAAAGTGTATCTCAAAATATTTAAGGGATTTTTTTGCTCCTTACAAAAGCATATGATGCAAATAAACAAAAATGTAACCCTCTTAATTGGTAAAACTGACATTGGTTCATAGAAAGGACAATTTAAAATATATTTAAAATGTTCTACAATTTGTATGGCACTATGGGTATGGAATCAAGTTTCACATAAATTTGCTCTGCTTGAAGAAACAGGTCTAGACTTTGTCTCTCCTAAAAAAGCTCGAGTCTGTGAAAATATGGCAAGCCTGGATTATATTTAAAGGTACAAAATTCACAGTGACATACTAGTTAAGCAAGAAATGATGCTTCTTGTATCTTTACTGCCAAGAGGTGTAAGATACTTTGAAGGAAAGCTGAGCCTCTTTTTTCTGAGCTCAGTGCTCCAGCTGTTACTGCTGGTTCTAGTGCCATTACCCACTGAAGGGCTCAATGAGATGCAAACCATACTGTTTTCATACTTAAGAGCAAGAGAGAGATAGTGATTTTTAAAAAGTTATTAGGGGGAGAAAAAAGAGAAAACCACATCACTGGATATGACATCTTAGCAAATTATTCTTTGTTACTTCCATTTGTCCCATGAACAGGGGATTGAAGAAAGGCATGACAAACATTTTGTAAACAAATAGAACTTGTCCCACACAAGTTCAACTAATGAGAGTAATAGTGATTAGGGAGACACAAAATGATTTATGTGGTTTTTGCATGCTTTCATTTTGCTGCAAATTAAAAATAAAATTAATTGGTGAGCACCAGCACTTTAATAAATTGTTAACCATTTCTAAATACTACTAAATGGTTACCATGACAAGGAAAACTACAGCTACTTCAAACATTTTGTGTGCTTTGCTATAATTAATATTCTTTTGGTCTCTATTTGTTTATTTAATTAAAAGCCCAATACCTATGTGTTAACAGTAAAGGAGATTCTTAGGTTCATGAGACTCACACAGCTGGCTCGAATTAAAGACTTACTTGATTTTGAAGAGTCCAGGCTACTAGGTCTAGGAGTCAAGACTGGCTCCTCACTGAAGCTCTCCTGCTGATTCCCAAAGGAATGCAGCTTGCTTTCCTGCCTGTGGCAGAAATTTCTCTCTGTAGAACTCCCAGATATCACCAAGCTGTGATATGTCGCCAGTGGTTGAATGCAGCATCTGCAAGGCACCTTGGATACTACCCTCCACAAGCATAATGTTATTCCAAGGCCTTCCATATAGGACCAACAAATCTATTCAGATTGTTCAAACTGACAGCTTAAGCACTGATACAGAGGTCTGACTCTTGTGTACAGATTTAATCTTTACATGTAATATGTAAGCGGAAGGCTGGTAGTTGTTCCTTTATATTAGGCTACTAATAGTTGAAAAAAGCAGATACAGTGGTATCAATTAAGGAGGAGAAGGTTGTTCTTAATACAACATTATTCTGTTAAAATCTGAAGACCACATTTAGGCCAAAGCCATCATTCATATCATAAGTTCAAATGCTCTCATTCCTACCCTTTTGTATTAGCAGACATACTTTTATTTTTCTGTAAATATCAATGTGATTGATCGATCAATGCAAAGAGAAAAGTAAGAACAGATACACCAAAAATCGTGAAGTTACTTTTTTCAGTACGTAGGAATATAAGTAAGTAAATTCTGCTTTCTGATATAGCTGTTTCCAGGGGAGTTTCACAGATGGCAGGAGAAAGAGGCTAACAAAGGCCTGCAGGAGATAACAGCCCTTTCCACTAGCTTTTTTTACTATACACTGGCTTCAGGATGAAGCTAGGACCAGGTAATAATATTGTAAGCGATGGTGTTCCAGGTACTCTGAACAGTGGCATGCTTCTCGCACAATTAAAAAAAATAATTGTTGAATATGTGCACAGTATTTTTAGGTATCCAATTACCTCAGTTTTTGTACTTGTATTTTTGTTTAAGCAAGCTATTGAATATGGGGGTATTACTGAAGAACAGTAAAATGTTTTGGTTTTGACTGTACCAAGCTTACACTCTCCCTTTGTGAGAGGGGCCTTACATTTCTTATTCCACCAAATTGTGGTGAAGTCAGTTAAAACTTGGATGCAGATGTAGTTTCTTGGCTAGCCTCTGGGAAACGGCTGCTGTTTTCTACTTGAGACACAAGTGCCCCAACAGTGTGTACATACCTGGGAATTATTTGCAAGTGATTCCTTTTCAAAATGTTTTACTGAAATGCAGTACTTGGTATTCAATGTATAACGATAGTAATAAATATATATTTTTGTTATTTCAAAGGTGTCCTTGAATGGCCATTTTGGACAAAACTTGTTGTTGTGGCCATTGGATTCACGGGAGGCCTGGTCTTCATGTACGTGCAGTGTAAGGTTTACGTTCAGCTGTGGCGCAGGTTGAAAGCCTACAACAGAGTGATCTTTGTTCAGAACTGCCCAGACACTGCCAAAAAACTGGAGAAGAATTCTTCATGCACTCAGAGCTCGGACGCCAAGGACGCGGTGGTGGTGCCAGTAGCACAGACAGGTACAAACTCTCAGCCAGCAGCCGAAGAAATGACATCTGGCGTCATGCCAGTTTGACAGTGACAGCGTTGTTTATTCCTTCCTGAATAAGGTGTAGTGTTTTCTGCACTACATATGTTAAAAGAGAGGTGGAAATGACTGCATTTTTTCAAAACCCAGAAACCACACAAAACCCTACAAGGAAAATGGATTCAGCACTGCAACTTGTTACTATATGGAATGTGACTGTTTGTGAAGTAGTTTCTCAACTAGTCAGCAAATGTAGTGAAAGTGGAAGTGTAGAAAGTGCAATAGAGAACAGGTTTAACAGACAATGCCAAACCAATGGGACTACTTGTTTTTTTTTTAAATTGGATGGCTGGGAAAGTAGAAACAGACCTGATCTAATAATTTTGTTTACAGAAAGAAGAAACAAACATTTCCTCTGTTTGCTACTAAAAGTTGCATTTGCTAATTATCTTAAACCTACTCTTGAAAAGGGTACCATTCAAGTTATATGCAGTAACTGAAGCGAAGCATATAGAGCTGTATTGCGGCACTTGCTAAGTCTCATATGGTAACACACGTTCCTGTGACTGCAGTAGAGCCCAACTGTTTGGCAGCTGTGTGAATTAAGCATATTTGAAACATTTGAAGGGTAGCATTATTTTTAAATATGCCTGAATTTTTTAAAAGTGAGCAATTCCAACTCATGTCCATAAGCTACAGGTATTTTTTTAAGTATTGCTGTCAGCAAAATAAGCACAGGAAGGAAAGAATATGTAGATATGGATTTAGATCAGCAACTCAGCTGTTTATTTTACTTTGCATTGAGTCAGACATTAATTGAGTAGGCAAATTTTTCAGGCAGAACTATAAATGAAAGGACACAGTTTACTGCAGAATCACACAAAAGTGAATTGCATATTATCAGTGGTCTGAAGCACGACATAAGGAAGATGGAAGCTATTTTTTGTTTTATTTTTTAAAATTCATGATACAGCAAGATAGACATAAAAGAATATACCTATGTATCTGACGAGAACATTAGTTTTTCTCTCCTTGTTCTGAAAAGTTAGTTTTTATCTTCCTGAGTGAAAAAATATATCAAGGGTTTCCCCTCTGTACAGGTAAGCTTGAGGTGTTAGAAATTCAACAGTTCAGTTGTTAACTTGTGTTCTGAGCATTCTCATATAAAAATGAAGTGTAATAGCATTAAAGGGTGCAGTAGATAAATGAATGTAGATATAATACTGTGTCCAAAAGGGTGAATTATATATAAAGAACCAGTTTTGTGATTCGCTTCTCATACCTGTGATTTTTACCATGAGGACACAACAGCACGTATTGACTTGGAGTAGTTATGTACTGGTGTGGACAAGTCTGGGCCCTGAACATAATGTATGTTTAAAAAAAAAAGTTGAAAGTTCTTTTTTGATCTCATATTTAGTTAAAGGAGGAAAAGCAAACAAGCAGGACAGGAGAGCACAGGTTCATTCGAAGGGGGGGAATCTGCCATAATTATCAGTGAACTAGTCTTCTACAGCAGCCTTGCAATTTTTAATGGTAAATTTTAAACATCTACAATTAAATAACAGAATGGTACCATTCTTGAAAATAACCAAGGTGCTGAGCCCAAGTTTATGTATTAGGCATTCCTTTCTGAACATGTTTACTGGTTTATGGCTCAGGGAATGCTGGAATTAGCTGTATTGGCAAGAAATGTGTCTTTTATCAGACCAGACCATTATGTTCTTTTCTATTGGAATTGCTCATGTAATTTGACTGTAATTAAGTGATTGTTAACTGGATAGATAGGACACAAAATATTGGTGCTCAGATAGGCCCATATTAATAATTTGATCTAAGTTACTTCAGGTGAGTTTGATTAACGTTTCTTTCCACATAATGACACACATTTTTCACATAAAATAACTTTCCAATTAAAAACTTATAAATTGGAATTGGAGCAGCTTCTCATTTGAAATTACATATAGGAGTAACCAAATCATTTATCTGTTTTCAGTTGTGGAGGAGACTTCTGAAGGTCTTCAGCAAACCATGACAGTACTAAGGAATGCCTCATAACTGCACCTGTTTAAGATATTCTGCAAAAGCATGGTTTTCTAAAAGTGTAAATCTACTTGCTAAGTAGTAAATCTCGTGATATCCAAAGTTAAACATTTAAAATTACTAACTGCATTTAAATGTTTGGAATTATGTTTACAATAAAACCTGATGAATCACAGCAAAACTGACAGACAAGGAACATTGTCATGGAAGATAATTAAGATCTGTCTGAAATAATCATAAAGTTTCTTACTAAGTGACAGTAACCCCACTTCAAAGAACAAGCAAGATTGCTCCTTGACTTTCTGTAGCATCATGACCCACTGCAAGTACTTTATTTTGACAGTTTACTGGAGAGTAATTCACACTGATTTTTCTGGCACAAGTATAAAATTCAAATTAATGAAATAAAATACCTACAGCTTCTGAAAGCCAATCTATAGCATCCAGAAAATTACTGTACATTTTCAAAAATACACTGAAGAGTTAGCAACAGAACAGAAAGAGACATTTTATACTGATGACTTCAACTTCGAAACACTATTTTGGCATTCATCTCAAACTACATGTGCAATTGAGATTACAGTTAGTTAAATACAAGAATGCAAAAAGACTTCAGTTGAAATTCCTCCTCTCCCTTTGAAATATTAATTTGGACAACAAGACAGGGAGCAAAATGGGACAGTGTCTGCTGAGGCAGACAATGAGACAGATCAGCAGCAAGAGAGATTACAGCAGGTTTGAAGAAATTTTTAACCTTTTGAAGCATTATAGTATTAGTCTGTGCATCACTTTTATTAGATGCACTGAATATTCCAGCGCATTCAGGGATTTCATGCAGGATTGGAATTAGTTTCTGAAGCAAGGTAGTTCCTCTTCAAGAGGACAAGAATCTATTCATGCCAAAATGACTTGGATACAAGTTTGCATGAATAAGGAAGATGCACAAATACAGACACTAGACAGTTGCTTATAAACCTTGGGGTTTTTTTTATTCCCTCACAAAGCACAATTTTCTGTATTAATTTAATGACCACAAGATTCTATCCTGCAAAAACAGTATACTGAAAATTTTAAGATGCATTCTAAGGCTTTTTAATGAAAATGAAGCATCATGTAAGGATCTGTATCAAACTGCCTGTGTAGCCACAGTGCATCTCAGGCAAACACGCAGACAGCAGAATTTAGCTGGGCTAAACCCACAAGGGCAGAACATTGCTCTGAGCTGCCATTACAGAGAACAGCTTAATCTGCATTCTGGTTTAAGCAAAGTTTTAATGAAGGTAGATAGAAGTCGTGTGGTGTCAGATCAGATCTGGAATTTTAAACAAGATACTCTTAACCTGCAACCATGTATGTTTCTTTTACCGTTTTAAGTTCAAAGCATTATGAAGTACATTTCAAACTGGTGTAAACGTACCACTTTTGACTACCATTAGCATTACAAGATTCTCAACGAGTCCAACTGTGCCATTCACACTGCTGTATCTGAAAGCAGTGTTTATTTTTTTTTGTGTAGAAAAAAAATAGTAATTCCCTATTACCAGAACAAACCATTTATAATTTAATAATGCAAGGAAATTCACTCTATGATTAAAATATTTTACTGTGTATAATATTTGAAACTATGAGTTTGTGGTACTTGTTTAACTCCCTCTCTTTTGCAAAAGAAAAATTGTATGTTCTTGTGGGTGAATATGTACTGAAAGACAGAAGGTAAGGGAAACAAAAGTAATATATCTGCTTATTGTTGTGAAAAAATGTATTTGTATTAAACAAATCAAATTACTGTAGTATTCTACATTTGTCATTTCATTATATAATCACATGCTGAACTAGAATCAGCAAAACCACACTGTTGCAAGAAAGTTGAACAATCTACTCAGCTGCACGCTTTGAAATTGATAAATTTGCTGAATCAGAGTGGCTAGTTTTGGGTACCACATCTTGGCAGAACACTTGGGAAGTACCTCACAGTACAAAAGCACTTCAAAAAAACTAAGGTTGTTTAACTTGCAGAAGAGAAGACTGGGAAGGGGATATATAAAACCAGGCTTCAACTACCTAAAGAACTCCCAGAAAACAATTGGTTTTACATGCATAGCAAAATGGACGATTAGTACTGCAGGAGGAGAAGAAAAAGCTTCATAAGGAGAGCAGTGCCTTGGAAAGAACTGTTTGTTATGTGTGATTGTGGAATGTCCAACACTAGAAAGCTTTAATATGGGCTGGACAAAGATTAGATTGTCAGAATGGAGCAGGTTCCCTTTTTATTGTATTACTTGGTGAGATTGTCTCCTTTTCCAAAAACACTGAAGTGTTGGGGTTTTTTAAATGAAAAGAAATATTACATTTGTGTTATAAAGAATCTGTGTACTTCAAGTCAGGTGTAAAACCAAAGAAAGTATCCTATCTTGATAAATACACAGCATTCCAACCAAACCACAAATTTAGTTTTTTAAAGAAAGAGGATTATTCGACCTATTCCATATCTTTACCCTAGATTGTCAGCTGGGGACAGAGTGGGCTAAGTTTCGAAACCTCACACTTCTAGCTGGAATAAGCCATCATATGGTTGGTGACTGCTAAAAACATACATTCAAAATACAGAAGCAGCATTCTAGCCAATTACACTCCCTACTTCCAAAGCCAACAGATTGTTCCTTTTGTTTAAACTGCCCTTACTATCTCATAATTTAAATTAAAGATGGATTAATAAACTCCTACAAGACATAATACAGGCGTAATAGCATAACAAAGGAAATTCCAGTAAAAATGCATTATTTTCATTTATTATAACATATGGAAAAATAGAACCAAATTTGTTTTTAGAATTAGGAGAATAAAGATATAGTTCATGATACCTTTTTTGTTTTGCACACAACAGTTTGAGTAACTCGATGAAGAGTACTATTAGAATACAAAACACATTTTTGTTTAGTTTGCTCTCTGTGTACACATAAACAAAGAAAAATGCTATGTTGTATTTACTCACACCTCCCTCTCACGCTCAAGATTGAGGCTGTGCTGCATGAACTTACTTCATCTGAAAGTCAAAAAAAAAATGTCAGGTAACAAAGAACTCACCTAAGTACTTTACACAGTCACTATCTATGACATGGAGCTCAGAAAATAACCTTGCCTAAATTTCACACCATGGTTCAGAACACAATAATTCCCGTCTGCTGGAGAGCGTGGGCCTTGCCCTTCCGTTACTTGCAAATACTTATGTCTGATATTGAATCACAGAACTGCCTTTTTTTTTTTAAACAGCTCAAAGGTAATATATATGAAAACACAATAGTCAGCACTATTCCAAATAAAACCCAAAGAAGACAGGAGGTCACAATCATTTTAAGTGTTAACTAAATTAGGCATTATTTGGCAATGGATAACTTCTCTTGAAAGCTGCATGGGAAACTGTCTAATGTATATTTAGGATCATCTAGTTCAATAAATGGCATGTATTTTTTTTTATTCAAAACTACCATACAGTTATAATGTCTTATGCAATTTGTAATTGGAGGCTATAAAGCTCTAATGAAGCATGGATCATTACATCTGTATATGCATTTGTCTGGAAGGAAACACATTCTATGAAATGTAATAATGGTTTACAGATAGCAAAAAGTGAAAAATAAACTAGCAAGATTTAAATAGGATTTAAAATAAACTTAAAAAAGAAACAAACTCGTAATGGCTTTTGGAAGCCAGACTGCTATTTATACAAGCCCTGAAGAATGCAGTCAAAAAACCAAATCAGTCTAGAAGAAAATTCAGGCAACCTTCTTTAAGTGTCACTTTACCTCTAGGTTTGCTAGTACCTTTTGAGAGATGGGAAGGTTTCATTTAAAATGTATGGGTAAGAATTTTTGGCCAGTTTGTGTTCTAGCAAAAGGCATTATCACTTCATAAATTTTTGAAACAGCATGTTATTGTCTTGCTTGACTGTGCATGAACTTAGATGAAATAAGCTGATCGTAGAATGCTGCCACCTTTCTGTATTTCTTTAGAAAATGCTTCTGTTTTTTTAAGTAGTCCTGGAATTTTGGTCTAATAATATAGTTTAAGTAGTTTTATTTCTCATTTGTAAGAGGTCACTAGTTGCATATTAAACTTTCATTTTAAGAAAACTGGGCAATATTTGCAATACAAGCAGTTAAGGCCTAGGGAACATGACTACAGAATCACTACAGTAAGTCTCCCACAGTCAGCTGTCTTTTAGGAGTTTCATTACAGGAATTCTACACAGGAACATTCTAACTGTATTTAGGGTAAGAGCTTAAATTTCGTGCAAAAATCACAGCACCTCATTAGCAAAGTTTCTTACATTCCTAAAACTTACATCTTTTTAGGAAGAAAACCTGTAAGTCAATCATAATGAATTTTCACTTTTGAAATAACTAAAAATGGAAATATGATGTAGGCATTGTATCATGCTAAGACTGACCAAACCAGCCAATCTGACAGAATTCTGAAGTATAGAAGTTTCTTTGCCCTTTACTAAACGAACCCTCCAGACTCATTTTTCAAGTGGAGAATACTTCCTGCTAAAAAAAAACAATTACGTTCTTTTTTACTACTCCTTCCAATCTGCCAGGTGTCTAGCAGGTTTTCTTTTAAAAAAGCTGAACTCCAACATACACATTTTTAGATCCCAGACTCTGTCTTCACATATGGCACTGTCATTACAGAGATGAGTACAAATGCTATTACAATCAAAGACCAAAAAATAATATTTACACCTATGATACCCTTTAAGTGTATTCCTCGGACTATGTAGGAATGGATAAGAAAATGGTTAATATAGGTTGCTTTGTTGACTTGCATCCAACTGCACATACTGAAGTTCCATAGGGATTGATAAATACTTAGTAAAGGAATAAAGGAAAAATACAATAATGAGGCTAAGTGCTTCACTATGTGCCTCTTTCTCCATATCATAAAGGTTGTAAGGCTCATCTCTTTAGAACCAACTTTGTGCAGCAGACTGGAAAGCCATGGTGAGCAGTTCCATTAATTAAGTCACATTTGTTTCCAACATCAACAATCTGCAAACTAATTAATCTACTGCATACAATCAACCTCAAGAAGCATGGCTTATAAATAAATAAATAAATAAATAAGAAATATCAACATTTGCTCAGTTTAAATGAAAGAAAATCATGAAACAAAATCATACTACTATTGGAATAAAGTCAACCGGTTTTTTCAACGTGAGATCATCAATAGGGTAAGTTCCAGAATCAAAGCACAACTAATAACTCAGCTGCTACTGAAAGTCTGAATGTAATTCAGTCAGTTCCTCAGAGAGGTCTTGACTGGAATTAAAGTATGCCTTAATAAGTACACTGCTAACTACTGTAACAAATTAGAAAGTATGTTAAAGAACCTCAAAGTTTGTATGTAAAAGTAGGCTTACATGTTAAAATGCTAACTCTTTGCTTGAAATGTTTTATGCTTAATTTGAGCCTCGATAGTTAAAGAAACTTGAGTTTCAACAATTACACATTTGCAATTAACAATTAAAAAACGGGGAAATTGTGAAGCAATAGCTGACAAAGTTAAGAATGAAATCATCCATAACATTAATCTCTAATCAGAAAAAAAACCTGTTGATTACAGAGAGTTATAATAGAGGATTCAACATTGAAGTCTGTAAGCCTTATTTACGAGTAAACAGAAATTCAAGGTATTCCCTACAGCAAGTTTGTAAGAACAGAGAACTTCATATGAACTTTTCCCATTCCTGCTGCAAACAGCAGCTGCTTTCTAGATTTTAATTTTAAAGAAACAGAATAACAATTCAGAAATCCTGAGAGCATTCATACTTTTTACCCACCATAGGGAAGAAATTTATTGACCTGGCCTTAAACATAGGTACAATTGGGCTATGAAACTGATAGAAGAGATACCTTGTCCCAATAACACACACGGCAGAAGACTCTTCCTACCCCTACTCCAGACTTCTCAGCACAAAATCTCTGAGCACAGAAATAATAAACAAATAATATATTTTTTTTTCTTTTCCATTGGAAACTGCAACAAAACTCATCTGGTAAACTGGTCTTGCACATCATCAGCTTAAGCTCAGATTACTTTTCAATTCAAATATGAATATTTGACAGCTACATTTTTTTCTCTAATAAATCAATATAAGGTGGCCACAAACAGAAACTGTTCTTTTTTCATTACTTATGCAACAGGTCAATAAGACAGTTTTAAAGCCAGCTAAACAAGCATTGAATGGACTTGGACAGAAGTCATCGATCTCTCAGAGTGAGTCCAGAGGAGGGCCACAAAGATGATCAGAGGGCTGGAGCATCTCCCGTAAGAGGACAAGCTGAGAGAGTGAACATTATTCTGCCTAAAGAGGAGAAAGTCTCCCTCTCTCCAGGGAGACCTTATAGCAGCCTTCCAGTACTTAAAGTGCCCTACAGGAAAGGTAGGGAGGGGCTCTTTATCAGGAAACCCAGTGACAGGATGAGGGGTAATGGTTTTAAGCTGAAAGCAGGGAGATTTCTATTAAGATACTAGGAGGGAACTTCTTACTGTGAGGGTGGTGGGGCACTAGCACAGGTTGCCTGGGAAGTCGTAGATGTGCCATCCCTGGAGGTGCTCAAGACCAGGTTGCATGAGGTTATGAACAACCTGATCTAGTGTAAGGTGGCAGGGGAGCTGGAGTCTTTAAGGTCCCTTCCAACCCAAACCATTCTATGATTCTGTGACTTTAAGGGAGAAAATGCACAAACTCAACAAAGTCCAAAATGTAAACATGAAGTGTGAACAACAGATGTTCACTATCACATCAATCACACAAGTAATAACTACATTTTTATAATGGCTTATTAGTGAATTGTTTCAAGAAATACAGACCATGTCATTCTCCTTGAATTTGCATCACAATCTTTTTTAAAGCATTCACCAGGATGTCTGTCTGTCAGTCACTGCTGTGACATGCTTAACCTTCCAGTTACTCTACTGCTCATTTTCCTTCTATATTTTAGCTAATGTGATGGGAAAGTGACTTTTTCTGCAAAGTTTCTACTTACAACTTCAAAGCACAAGACACTGCATACAAGCAAAAACTTAAGATGAACCTTCTAGAAGGCAAAATCTGTGAAACATTGAACACTCACATGACTTTTGTTCAGATTAATTATCCTGGCTCAGATTCCACCAGAAAGAACTTAACACCTTAAGTTCTGTAAATCGAAGCTACCTGTATTGCACAATACAGCTCAATTTAACAAAGTTTTTTTTTAAAAAAAAAAAAAAGCAAAGGCCTGCCCTAACATTCAGCACACTTACTTCTAAAACACAAAGCAATGATGTGATGGCCTAGTGATATGGCTGGTGTTGGAAGACAAGACCTGTAGCCAGGTTTAAGACTTGCAGTCCATCTGAAGATGCATGTGATCAGTCACATCTGCTTCAGGACTCTTAAATTTATTCATGTTTCTTCTTTAGATTAATTGCAGGAGGACAACGGTTCATTCTACTACATTACTTACATAGACTGGTCTCCTAAACCATGAAAGGATAGCACAAACCTATTCAGTAAAGAGGAAAAAAACATAGTACAGAAATTAACAGAAAAACACTCACCAGTAACACTTGCTGCACTGGTAAGAAAATGCACACCTGATATCAGCAAAAGAAAACTGGGAAGCCCACATAACTATTCACCATGACAAAGCTTTTTTGCTAACACACAGAACTGTACTGGCAATCAAGTACTATAAAGATCATCCATCAGGAATAATTATTTCCCCATAATTAACAGGCATCCGAAATGTGACTGCTACAACGTGTACTGACAGTACATCTGAACTATAACTTCTGTGCCCAGACAATCTCATCCGCACTGAGATGTCCTACTTAATGTCTGCTCTGAAATTATCCCCGACCTTGCCTTTACCCATTTTTCCTCTTTTTTATAGTAGCAAAAGTGAGAATCTGCTAAGAACCGTCCTGAGAGACACATTTAAAGGCATCAAAGAGTTGCTTCGTAAAGCAAACACACTATTGAAAACTCCTAAGCAACTTCATTTTAAAATGCAAGGCTTTTTCAACAGAGGGGTCAGCAAAAAAAGACAAAAGACATATTTAAAAACAGATTGTAGGGATTTAATTAGTTGTTCAATACAGAGTGGCGAGGACCATGTAATTCTGTCAGATTCTCCTGACAAAATATAAAATACTCATTATTTTATTGAACTCTTTCCAGCTTTTAATGTTCATGACAGATTCTCAGAGAAGGTACAGCAGAAGTTAGTAATTTTAACTGATGCTCCCCATATCATCTTCTGCATATACACTGTCACCAAGTAGGAGAGCATCTCTTACATCCAAGGTGAGTGTTCTGTGCCATGATTTGGTGAGATGAGGTATATCACTGCTATCCATAAAACCACATCCACCTAGAGACATCCCAGCCACTAGCACGAGATGGATGAAAGCTGCCACTCGCTGGGCCCACTGTTCACCAGGGTACCTGCTATTTATATGCTAAATGACATATTCTTGCCATTACCAAGGAATGGTAAGGGTTTCCCACCACAAAGTATTTCTAACAGATGTTTGAATCCTGACTGGTCCATGAGTAGGGAAAAGTAACTCAACTAGTTAAGATTTCAAGATATAAAATAAAATTACTTTGTCAACTCAGAACTGTGCATCTTAAAGAACAGGTACAGTATGAGAAATAAGGACACAATTAAAATTTTAAGTATTTATTTACATTCAAAATTTTTTATCCAATAATATGCAGCTTTACCTAATAACATACTGTTTACTCTGTTCCATAGGTACACAGTGAGCTCATAAAAATGCAACTAGTAAAGCCTTTCCAAATATAGTTAGAATTTATTCTTGTTTCCAGTGGTAATTAAAATAGACTTCTTACAATTCCTTCAGCTATTTCAGCTCTTGAATATCAGCTGGTGCTCATTAGGGCCACCTCTTCTGCTTTATTCAATTCTTCATTACCTTCTACATCTGGCACCTTAGGGTTACTGCAAGCAACGTCCCTAGCTGAGAGCTTTTTCATTTTGATGTTTGGTAGTTTCTTCAGATCACCATCCCATTCTCTTAAAGAAAAAAAGGAATGAAAAACAATTACCAATAGAAATAGCCAGAAGGAATGGCAGGCTTAATTCACCTTTCCTCAGAAGATGCTAAGTTAAATGAGGCTCCTTTTCTACATTATAGTATCAGTCCCCCTGCAGTACGAATAAGCACTGTTTTCACGTGATCTTGTACATTACAGCAGCTGTAATTTCTCTGTGAAGAATTAAGTATTTTCACATTTGACATTCAGAACAAAAAAAATACGATTTATTTTATTCCCACAGACTATTTGTATCCTCAGTTACTTCAGGTCACATGCTTTTAGGTTTGACACATTAAACTCCCAGAGGTGTAACCAATGTGAAAGTAGTTTGGAAGAGCTTCTTCATCTGGATGCTCAATTTGCAGAGCTAATACACAAGTACATAAAGTCCTTCATTAAGTTTTATAGTAACTGTTAATATTTTAAATGACTGATTTCAAGGTGACACAAAATGCAAGCAAACATAAATTCACATAAGTATATTATTTCAAAAGGCTGTATGAAGGAGAAAGGGTTTGTTTAAATATCACAAGTCAAATCCAGAACTCAATTAATAGAATGCTTGCTTGATTATAGTAAGTGCACTTCACGGATAAATTTTCTCAAGGGCAGAGACAGACATGGTTTTGCTCTTCCAAGCTAATAAAACAAAACCACTTCCATCAGATGTCCCAGTATAAGAAGTCAATTGTGTATTTATAAATACAGCAGCCAGAAGCCTGTCTCTGAGATTTCTGGCTTTATTCCAATATCCTGTAAGTATGATTTCCAGCTACATACTACCCCTAGCAGTTAGTGGTACATCATTCCTGGCAACATAAGCATTCCTAAGTCTTTTTTTTTCCCCCCTTTAAAGTATCTCATTTGATAGAGCTGTAAGCAAAAGCGTTCATCCAATCCATTACCGAAGCACACTGGCTTACTGCCCAGATTAGCTGGCCACAAAGTTTCACACATCTTTCAACTGGATGCTAGTCATCATTTCGCTTAAAATTTTCAGGGAGTATATACACCCAAACACGACTGTACTACAGCTACAGTTGGCTCTTAAAACACATTATTAGGAACTTAGTACCAGTTTAATTACTTAATGATAAGTTCTAACTATAACTTAGGTCACTACGTTATATGACTACAATTACCATCTGAAATCTCATTTCAGGTAAGAAAACAGTGTAATTCCATTTATTAACAAATCTATGTTTTCATCCTTAAACATTAACAGTAAATGATAATCCTTTTTGTGTAAATCAGTGAACAGCCGAGGTGAGAATTTTAGGTAAAAAAACCTATTCTCTAAGAATACTAAAAAGACACAAGTTACAGAAATGAAATTCTTAAGCTTTCTAACACTTCCAGTGTTTTAATGATTAACTGTCATCAGTGATTAACTTGCAACAACCATTCCTAATCTGCTTCTCAAATGAAAAGTTCTTTGACAGCTTTGCACATTTTTTAATAACAGACATACAGCATGTTGAATTTAGAAACAGTTTTGCATAAATACATTAGTAGTGATAATAAAAAGAACTTACCTGAAAAATTTAAGATGCTTCCTGTTCATAATGTCTGGGATTTCTAATAGGAATTAAATTAAATACTATTAGATGTGTGATGTTATTCAAGTGAGTCTCATTTCAAAGAAAGAAACATGAGTTAAAGGGCTGAGCATATTATTTCAGAGATTAAAAGACCAAGAAAATGAGAATGACGATTCATATTAGAAAGTTTGTAAATCAATATATAAACAGAAAGACCTCTCACTGCTAAAGTAAAGGAAGTGAACTTATACTTATGAACTGTTCCAGAATTCAAATGTACAAGTAAGTGAAAATCCAATCCCCACAAATAGTAAAAAGAGGGTGTTTCATTTGCTGTAAACTGACACATCTGAGAAATAGCAAAATTTTAGGCATTTAAAGTTTCTCTTTAAAAATATACAGAGAAGAAACTAGGAAAATAATGTATTATTTGTCTTAAAGGGTAACTAAGATCAAGGTCTGGTCATGCTAGTTTTTAACAGTCAGTCACTCACTCACATAATAAAAGACAACTCTGGTCTGCAGAACTTACAATAAATATGTACAACAGATAAAAGGTAAAATAAGTTTCCAAACTGACCTGAATATACAAGCCTTGCACTCCTTAATGAGTACTAAGCGGCCCAATACAGAATATATTTCCAATCTACACGCATATGTATAACATTTCCCAGAAATCTTACGCATATTCTATTACTTTCCAAGGACTAATTTTAATGTTATTATGAACTCCACAACAGCCAAATCTCCACTAATTGGGACTGTACTAATTCTCCATCTGACTTTGCATTCTTCAGATAGAGACTGTAATCGAAGATGATTACAGGAGACACATCTGCTCAGCACATATCATACTTAAACACATGACGTTACCATTTCTCAAGAGAACAGTGTCTGGCAAAACAGCACTACTATTTACCAAGTGCTCTGTGACAGCCTGCTGAGCCTTCCTCCCAGAAGTATGCTGTTGTTAAAAACATCACTGTTCTTCATAGCAGTAATCATTTCTCTCTCTCAAAGCAAAGATTTGCACAAAAGACTTACTTAAATCTCACAAGGACTGAAATGTCCCTGCTCTGACCCTTCTCTGCAGAGAATATAGGCTGCATATATGTATATATAAAATGTGACATATATATAGCACACTCATTAGAACTGTCATGCAGAGAAACACTCAAGTGAGCTCAAAGGATGATTTTGCAGCCTGAAGTTAAAAAAAGAAAGGCATAGAAACTGTAGATGCTCTCTAGACAAAGAACAATTTCGTTACACAATAATGATTGCTGCAGAACAGAGCAGCTAACAAACAGTACAGTAGTTACACTAGCAGACACATGTAGATGATACAACTTTCATCCAAAATAAATTTCCTTATATTCTGAAGTTTCAAGAATCAAATAATAAAACTGATACGTTTTTCCTTTAAAGGCTTTTTTTTTACCCTGAGATTTACATCATGCTTCTGTGAGAATATCCAAGGTAATTAAAAGCACGTCATTGAGCAAGTCTGATGCTCAGATGATATAATTATGATGCTTTTCAACTGAAAGTATGCTGACTCTGAGTTCCAAGGCATATCCTGTAAATATCTAGGATTCCCTTTCAATGGCTTTGCTATGAAAATGTAAGACCAGACTAACAAGACCCACACAAACATGATAACATCAGGAAGAAAACTGCAGTGAAAATTAATTTATATATATTTAAGGAGTAAGGAAGTGACATGTAGCTGTTAACAATACTCAGCCTCACAGATGGACTCAGTATTCCCTGTATAGGTACTATTTTTTTTTAAAAAAAAAGACTAAAATTTACTATAGTTTTGGATATCTATCTACCACTTTTGTAAAGAGCCAGTAAAGAAAAATTCTCTTTTCACTCACATACAACTGATACATTTATAGTTATATTCACAAATAGCTTTCATACTTATATATATAGCTACAGTTAGGAGACTTTCCTAAATGTGAACAATTCACATCATGTAGCCTCTTCACAGCAAATGCACACGCATACAAGAAATAACTGAGTTCAAGAATAAGGGGAAAAAAACCTCAACAAATACTAAGTCAGTTATAAAAGCTCCACTCAATACAGCTTCCAGGGATAATAATGAGCTAGAGCATAAAAGCACAGTTTCCAGCTGATTTCCATTTCTCCCCAATCTCTAATTACAGTATTTAGCAGCAGCTATTTTCTCTGAATGAATAGTGTCCCAGACAGAGAGCAAAACCTGCAGCAGCTGGGATAACAAATAATGAATTATTTGAGAGCGTATTTAATAGGTGAAGTTGCACCATGCTCTCTAAATGCGTTTCTTACTAATACTATAATAAACTCAAATTTTGCTTGCAATATTTCTGGATTCTTTATTTCTATGTTGTACTTGTGCATTTGACATCTTTCTATCTAGTCCTACTGCTTTTCTCTGTCAGCTTTCCATAAAGCAGGGAGGAAAAATGGAAGAATTTAAAAACAAAGCCCAAAAGTAGATTTTCTACAACTGAGCTATTTGATGACATTCATAGTATCTAGCTTCCTATGACTTTTTTCCCCCCTCTTCTAGGAAATCAAAGATTGCATATGAAGTCCACATAGCTACTACCGAATTCTGCTGCCATTGCAGGATGTGAAAGTACTAAGTAACACCAGTATAATTTGTAGAGCCATTCACTTTCTTGATTGGTAAAAAACAAATTGAGGTAATTCTGAATATGACACACAACTCAAACCTTCCTGTGGTTTATATCCTAAACACACAACAACGCAGATTTTTCATGTCTTCCCCTATGTAAGCTCACTGTTAGGAGTGACTGCATTTGAACAATACTTTAGCATTAAAGCCAAGTTCATCACTCAACCCCAGAGTGCTTACTTCTTGAAGAAAAATACATAAATTTCACTACTGTTTCGTATTTGACTCTCCTCAGAATAACTCTTCTTTTAGCACTTCATGATCCCTTTGTCTTTCTCCCCTATTTCACCAGATTACTGCTGCTTTCCTTCAGCCTAGTTCCAGCTACCAAATTTTCAGTCTTTTCTTTCTCACATGTAGCTTACATCTGTGCTACCTCCAAACCCAGAAAATATTTCAAAAAGAGTTTAAATGCTTCTTCTTAAAGAAGACTATATATCTTAAAAAGAAATTTTCAGTTCTAATGTTTACATTGTGGTTTACACACAACTGCTCCTCAGAATATTTGATTTGATAATCTGCTGACATAGATGGCTACTCCAAACGAAGATAAATGGTAATAAAAAAAGTCAATGAGAATATCTGGCATTATGATTTTATTCAAACTTGTGATAATGGCCAAGGTAAATGTTTAAAAACTCAAAAGTGTTTTCAACTAGGCTCTTATCTACACAATTTTTAGATTAAATTTTCAGAGGTTTTGCGACTTTTTGATTATTAAGGGGTTAATTGTTAGGGCCTTCACACACACAGAGCACTTTCACTCTCTCCACCGCTATCTCCAGTAAATTAAAGAAAGGACCATAGCTTCTCTGCCTGAGAAGAACAAGGGGAAAAATGCAGTCTTCTATTTGTGGGTTATTATATGCCTCTAGAATAGAGCCTGTAGACAGGATGTTTCACAACAGCCAAGGATTTTTTATTAAAATTTACATAATCCAGAAAGAAAACTCCAGTAATATTCAGATTTTGGAAATACATCAGTACTACAAGTTATGCTGCAATCATTCTCCCACATGAAACACATCACTACCTTAGTGGAATGAAGTGTCTCTTTCTGAGGGTGTTTTAGGCCCATGAGTTTGGAGACTTTTGTTCTCTTCAAGTTCATGAACCCTAAAGCCCACTCTCTCATGATATGCTGAAGTTCCTCATGCCATTGGTCCATCTCAGTGGAAAAGGGTAAATGAGGTCACAGGTTTTCCCTAACAGTAAGTTTGGATGTTATCAAAAGAATGTTAGAGAAAGCTATATATAATGACTTCACAAATCCAGATAACAAAGCCCACCCGAAAAAAAGTAATTAATAGAGAAAGCGATGTTGGTTATTTACCACATGAGCAAACAAAGTCTTCGTGCTAATGCATATTAAAACATGCACATCCACTGAAGTGCATTAAGATAAAAATACTTATTATATCATGAAGGTCCAATCAAGCTGCTGAACTGAATTTGTATCTGAGACAGGGGCATTAAATTTCACTTTGGTTTCAAAAATATGTTAAATATGCCTGCACTAAAGAGGCACTAGTAGCAAAAATGCATGAAGGCAAAGCAGTAAAGTAGAAATATATCAGTCAGATCTCCACCACCTTTTTTTCCTTTTCTTCAACCTGCCCCTCCTACCAAACTCCTCCACAAGGTATAAACACCTACCAGTTAGTAAATTTCTTTTAAAAAAAAAAAAAAAAAGATAAAGCCTAGAAATTCCATTTAGATTCTAGGCTTGTGAGTAGGAGAAGGTGTGACCACAGGATTATTTCTAATGCTTTTACATACCTATTCCATAGCCTTCATAGAGCTGTCTTTCACGTTCTATGGTCTGCTTGATCACAGCTTCCCTTGAACCATGCTGCCTTCCTTGTCTACCTTTAATACTATTTTGTAATTCAATCTGCTCCAATTCAGCATTGAATCGACACATATACCTGAGAGAAATAAAATGTATTTATGCTGGATGCAATCACACAAGATTTTTGCAAAACAATTGCTTTGATAATCTAAGAAGTTATTTTACTAATTGCATTTATTTTCTATATTAGTCAGAGATGTTTCTTACATTTGAACTAATACTTTAATCTTCAAAGCGGAATCTCCATTTAGAACTTCATTTTAATCTTCCAGAAGGACTAAGTTTTTTAAAATTTTTTTTAGACTATATTTGCATAAACTAAAACTCAATATTATAATTTACCTGCTCTGGAAGATCAGTGTTAAACATAAGTATTCCTAACTTTTAGTTGCTAAATTTCACCATCTCAATAATAAATTTTAAAATAAAGCACTTCTTTGGCATGTGTTCTACACCATCTCACAAGCACCTAACTCAAATCCAAAAAGGAAGTTTTATGGTTCCTTGCAGTATCACTGGTGTTGAATAGCAGTTTACAGGTTTTTTGAAAAGTGTAGGAAATATGTCAAGAGCTTCTAAAAGAAGCTTCTGTGTAAGAAAACATATATATCACATTATTTGACTAGCAGGTGAAAAATGGCAACAAGCCACAGGTACATACATTCAGCAGCCCAGAAATAACTGAGTTCTATCTTAGTAGAATCAATTTTGTTATCTCCTGCACTAAAAATTGTCCCACCTGAGTATGGTTTAATCTTCTCAGCAAATAGAACTAAAGAATAAAGGAGTAAGAAAAACGAAATCTGTGCATTTAAGTGCCACTGAATACCTCAACTAACTAATTCACGCAGTTACTACTGTCCAAAACATTTATAGTCCTCCACATACTACAAAGCAGATATGAAAACAATAAAAATACCAACAAACAATACATTGCTTACTTCAGTAGTTATAGTGTGAGTATATACATCATTCAATATATAATTAACCTCAGTTGCAACAAAATCAACTTGATGCTATTAACAATATTAATAAAAAGTCGCCTCTTAGTCATCAACTTTACAGATCTTATTTAAGAACACTATTTTAAAAGACAAATTAAGCTTTTTAATTGTGTTTTTGACACCAGTCTTACTTTTCAATTAGTTCGCCAGCTTCCTTCTTCGTGTACTCAATTTTACTGGGGTCAAGGTGACTTTGAAACCATTCCAATTTTTCTCCTACAAGAACAAACTTAATGATTACAGCATCACTGCAGCTCCAACATAGTTCTTCAAATTTTTAAAATAACTCCCCATTTTTCAAGATTTTGAATGGCATCCTAGACTCACTGATATTTAACGTAACATATATGAAGGCAGCTGTAACAGAAATACTCTTACATGATTTCAAATGTATTTTTTATCTTCCTTATGGAAGAAAAAAAATGTTATGCTTTGCTTTACTCCAAGTTAGCATTTAAAATATCAATGGAACAACTGCTTAAGATGGAAACTTACGAAGGTCCCAAGGGGAAAAAATGCAACACAATGGCTGAGCAAGAGTTCTGATGATAATTTTTAAACAGATTAAATTGAAGAGGTGCAGTATTGATCAGAAGAAAGAGGAAAATATTCCAGGTTGTCTTTCAAAGTTTTGAATTTACTTGCTAACACAATGTGCCTGTTAACCTACATATATCTCTCTCTTTTACAGACAATTTAAAAAGACATTGATACAGGTACAATAAAAACATGTAGAGATGTATAAAACAGACAGTTGGTCTATATGGCCCTGTTGTCGTGTACACTTCCCTAACGATTAGGCTATACTCAGCCCCAGTTCAATCATGTATGTATTACTTGAGTGAAAAGGGTATTACAGCATTTCAGCAAAGTCCATTTTAAGATTACAAAGTCAGGCTACAGAGAAAGAAACTCTAATGGAGTATCTATAAAGCTGATAAAACTTAATCTATGCTAAGAAGTTGAGTACTGTATTGAGTAATAGAAGTTTCTGCTCACCAATGATACTCAAACGCAAAGCTTTGTCAGTCTTCAATCTAACAGAGAAAAAAACAGATAAATTAGCCAGAAATGAATTTCATACACATAATTACCTTCATTTTCTTTCTCCAAAAAATCTCTTTTTTTATGAGTCACAATGAAAGTCAAGGTAAAATCTGCAATAGAAGTACTTTAATAAGAAAATTGATACTGGATAAAGAAAATCATAAAGGATATCATTGATGAAGAACAAATAATGCCAAAATTCTACACAGTTCAAAGCTAATGTGCTCCTTGATTAAATTCCTTGTACTCTATAGAATTTAATGATCATTTCAGAGTTAACTGAAATAAATCAGAATACAGAAGTCTGTCACGTGTCACAAAAATTTGGATCAAAAGAGAAAGTCCATCAAACAAACAAAGTTGTGCCACTTGGCCATAAACCTACATTAATAAAGATCAGCTTTTTTAAGAATTATTTAATCTTCTGAAGACCATCTAAAGCCATATGCAAATACATAGAATGTGTGAGCTACTAAGAATTCCACTAATGAGTCCAAGGGAAGTCTTTTTACTTCTACAGATACCCCAGCATACAGGATAAGCATTTTTAACGCAAAAGCCTACAGAGGTCAAGCATGGGGTTTGCATTTTATCATATCTGTCAAAAAAATCCCATCCCAACCTGGTTGGTTAATTATTTTAGTGTTTAAACAAAAATTATTCCTGTTCCTGTGGGTTAAATGACAGACTTGGATGAGACTATGTAAAAAAAAAACAAAAAAAGGAAGGGTAAAAGGAATTAAGAATAGAACACGGCTTTGTGACTCAGCTGTAGATGTCATTTTCAATAAAAATTGAAAAGGGCTTACAGCGACCAAGAGATGGACACATTCCACACAGTGGAACTCCAAACCAGCAGTTCCTGCTGTGAATCCTGCATGGCAACAAAGCCAGTCAAACCCATCCACAAAAAGCTGCCATGGAGAAAACTATGATACCATCTAGAAAAGTTGCCTGACTAGAATCATAATTTCTGTCATGTATCTCTGCTTTAAAACACCGCAAACTACCATTTGCACCTGCAAGGATCACTGGATCTTTTATTTCTTTAGGCAATGAAGAATATAACCAGGATTTTCTTCTGGAAGTAAAACCTTCAGTCTCTATCTGTACCCAACCTATTTCAGTATGAGAAATAATGAATGATAGGATCAGATGTTGCCTTAGAGTAGCTTTCATAAAAACCTCACTTCAATGACTGCTAGAATACAACAGCAGGAAAGCTAGACAAATAAGATATGTCACAGAAGGTTTCTCTCATCTTTTTCCACGCAACGAGTACTATGTTTTGCTCAATGGAAAGAGAGGATGAAGACAGGGACACAATCTTGTGGCAGGCTGTTGCTTCTTAATGGGTTTCTCCTTCACCTGCCTCCCAAAAATCACCTGCTTAGGCACTGATTATTGATAAGGATGATTAGTGGTTTTCTTGATGTTTACTAGGTAGTTAAAAGGTTAAAGCCTTCAACTCCATCAGCACCACTTTATCTCAGATACCGTATTCCACTGATTTACTCAATACTAACAATGAATAAATATTTGCCAAATCAGTTTACCAATTCAGTATTTTCCCGTATAATATCCACACCTATAAACGTCATCTATGGTTCAGAGAAGAAAGTCAGACTCTCTCTTTATGCAAAAAAATTCATGGTTGACAAGACATATTTCCTTGGTTCACCTTACTAAATCCCTTAGAAACTGGTGTGGGCTACTTCTTTTCCTGTGTGTAGAAGTGGAAAGCTTTTGTAAGCCTATAGCATCAAAAATTTATCTTGTCTTTTTCAGAGCTTTGCAAACTGAATCCAAACCCTGTCATCAAACTACATTAAAGAAACTGAAAGCTAAGTAATTATACTAAAAAGTCCATTTAGTGGCTAAACTGACTGCTTTTATTCACACGCTTAACTCCCCATATTAAAAAAAAATAAGATTTAACAAGCTGATCATTCAGATAATAAGAGATGCAAAAATCCCTAGAACCCTTAACAAGACTTTTAAAGACACTAGGGAAGAAAATAAATCAACAACATTCATGTCTTTTGAACTAAACTGATCTTCAAGCTAAGACAGTACAGAAAATAAAAGCATCCTCCAAATATTTTCCTTCTAATGCAAATTACTTTTAGAAGACCACAACAAAACACATCTGTGACCAACAGCCAGTTAATTGTTTAGGACCAAGAACTGCCTCCTGAGCCAGAAGACAGGGAGGGAGAGCTCCAATGATCCAAGAAGTGGTTAGAGACCTGCTCCGCCAATTAAACATTCATAACTCTGTGGGGCCAGGTGGGATCCATTCAAGGCTATTAATGGAGCTGGCAGAGGTCCTCACCAAACCCCTTGCAGCATCTACCAGCAGTCCTGGCTGGAGGCCAGCAAACGTTAGGCCCATTTACAAGAAGGGTCAGAGGGAGGATCCCAGGAACTACAGGCCTGTCAGTGTGACCTCGGTACTGGCAAAGATCATGAAAAAGATCATGTTGAGTGCTATCACACAGCATCAGGAGAACCAGGTGATTAGACCCAGTCAACATGGGTTTATGAAAGGCAGGTCCTGCCAGACCAATCTGATCTTCTATGATAAGGTTACCCATTTATTGGATGAGGGAATGGCTGCGGATGTGGTGTGCTTGGACTTTGGTAGAGCCTTTGACACCATTTCTCATAGTATCCTGCTTGAGAAACTGGCTGCCATTGGCCTGGACAGGCACACCCTCTGCTGGGTGAAAAACTGGCTGGATGGACGGGTCCAGAGGGTGGTGGTAAATGGAGTTAAATTCAGTTGGACACCAGTCACGAGTGGTGTTCCCCAGGGTTCAGCACTGGATCCAGTCCTGTGCAATATCTTTACCAATGATCTGGACAAAGGGATTGAGTGCACCCTTAGCAAGTTTGCAGATGACACTAAGCTGGGAAGAAGTGCTGATCCGCTTGAGGGTAGGGAGGTTCTGCAGAGGGATCTGAACAGGATGGATAGTGGGGCTGAGACCAATGGGATGAGGTTTAACAAGGCCAAGTGCCAGGTATGGCACTTGGGACACAACAACCCCATGCAATGTTACAGACTTCAGGAAGAACGGCTGGAAAGCTGCCTGGAGCAGAAGGACCAGCGGTGCTGGTTGACAGCCGGCTGAATATGAACCAGCAGTGTGCCCAGGTGGCCAAGAAGGCCAATGGCATCCTGGCCTGTATCAGAAACAGTATGGCCAGCAGGACCAGGGAGGTGATTGTGCCCCTGTTCTCAGCACTGGTGAGGCCACACCTCAAGTACTGTGTTCAGTTTTGGGCCCTTCGCTACAAGAAGGACACTGACGTTTTGGAGCGTATCCAGAGAACGGCAACGAGGCTGGTGAAGGGGCTGGAGAAAAAGTCCTTCAAGGAGCAGCTGAGGGAACTGGAGTTGTTTAGCCTGGAAAAGAGGAGGCTCAGGGAAGACCTAATCACTGTCTACAACAGCCTGAAAGGAGGCTGTAGCAAGGTGAGTGCTGGTCTCTTTTCCCAAGTGACAGGTGATAGGATGAGAGGAAATAATCTGGTACAGCCACCAACCCTGGAAGTGTTTAAAAGACGGGTAGATGAGTTTCTCAGAGATACAGTTTCGTAGTGGACAGGTACGGTTTGACTTGATGATCTCAAAGGTCTTTTCCAACCAGGCAATTCTATGACAAGATGTAGAAATCTCATTTATAGACAGATCATTTTGCTGTAACAATACACTTTGGATGGTCGAGTCTGACACGCTACTTTTGGTAGAACATTTTCCCCACACAAAATGAAAGGTTACATCTTTCACTCTTTCAGGTGCGAGGCAGATCATAAGATAGCTTAAAAGCGAAAAAGTAGAAATCAGGAAACAGAGTCTAAAGAAAAGTACAGCAATCTACATCCCATAATCTTAAACTGAGTTTCTCTCTATGGAGCATCTCTGCTCTGTGAGTACTAAAAAGGATCCTAAAGGCAGCCTATGGGAAAGGATAGCTAGCTACATCCTCTAATCTTAACTAGAGTTTCTCTCTATTAAGCAGTTCTGCTCTGTGAAGGCATTAGGCTTCACTGATCCCCAAAAGAATTCAGGATAAACCATCTTCTCTTTCATTAGGTTGCTTGAAGCTCATCTTTTATTACCTTGTTTGGCTGCCAACATTTATTTTTTTCATAAAATAGTGCTTTTTCCTCAAGTAACCTGTGACATATACCAAAGACTGATCTTCTTGTTTCACTTGGAAGGATTCTGCTGCCATGACTAACTCCTTTTACTACATTTCAGAGGAAAGGAACAGGAAGGCTAACCATACTGCTACCACTGTCTCTTCAAAATGTAGAATAGAGTATTTCAGCTGGAAGGGACCTACAACAACCATCTAGTCCAACTGTCCGATCAATTCAGGGCTGACCAGAAGATAGATAATGTAGTTAAGGGCATTGTTTACGAGGCATTTGAACAACAGGCTTGGCACATCGACCACCTCTCCAAGAAGCCTGTTCCAGTGTTTGACCTTGGTATTCTACCCTCTTGGTAAATAAATGTTTCCTAATGCCCAGTCTAAACCTCTTCTGGCACAGCTTTGAACCATTCCCACACATTCTATCCCTGGATATGAGGGAGAAGAGATCAGTACCTTCCTCTTCACTTCCCCTCCTCAGGAAGCTGTATAGGGTTTTAGCCTCCTTTTCTCCAAACTAGACAAGCTCAAAGTCCTTAGCCAAAAGATGCATCTTCCAGTTCTTTCAACAGCTTTGTATCCCTTCTCTGGATGTATTCAAGGACGTTCACATCTTTCTTAAATTGTGGGGCCCATAACTGTAACTACAGTGGGATGATCACCTCTCTTGACCTGCTTGTTATACTGTCTTCAATGCACCTTGGGATGTGGTTTGCCCTCTTGGCTGCTTGGGCACTGCTGACTCCTATTGAGTCTGCTGTCAACCAGCATCCCCAGATCCCTTTCTGCAGGGTTGCTCTCCAGCCACTCTTCTCCAAGTTCTGCACATTTCATCCTATTAATCATAGCCCAGTGGTCCAGTCTATCTAGAACTTTCCACAAGGCCTTTTGTCCCTCAAGAGAGCCAACACCACCTCCCAGTTTAGTATCATCTGCAAACTTATAAACGGTGCATTAAACTTGTGCATCCAGATGATTGATAAATAACATTTACCAGAACTGGCCTTAGAAATGAATTTAGTTACAACTGCTGAAAGAAAGGAAACTTCAAAAAAAATTTAAAATTTTTTCTGTCCATCATTAGGGGAACACAGAACTTTTAAACCTAACTAAAGGGTTAAGATCATCTAGATCATCCTAGAAAGTATACCGTGTGATATAATTGCTTACTATGAGAAAGAAGCCTATAGAATAATTTAGAATGTCAGTAATATTTCCAGGTTACTGAATTCTGGGTGCTCAAAACTACTAAGTGGCCTTCGGCTCCTAAACAAATTTTCATTCTATATTTTTTTCCATAGCCTTCACTTGGAAATGGCAGCAACAAAGAGTCCACTGCTGCAAAGGCGGCTTCAGTAGTCCAAGACACACTGACACTACTTTGAATACCCTTAGAGCAGTAAATCTTTCAGCTGTTCAGCAGAAAAAACACCTGTGTTAGAATTAGCCACAACACTACTTGCATACTAAGACTTGCCAAATCTAGCTGCCTCAGTAACAAGGTCTAGTCAGTACACACCCAGCATCTTTTCACTTATTTTCATGGAAAGGATGACATAATTACTGCAATATTAATGCATTAAGCAGAGGAATGAGTGATGGTCTTGGTACTTTCTTATCTGCAACAAAACACATTGCCTTGTGCAAGCTCCAGTATATACTTTAAAACCTTCTCCACGAAAAAAAAAAATAAAGGGCAAGCTTTTTCTGGTCATGACTAAAGCATGACAAAGTTAAATGGGACAATACTATTCCAGTGGGAGTTCTTTGTTTTAACTTCTAGCTGTTGCAAGAAGAATCAAAACCAGCACTCTAAAGAGAAATGCCAACACAGGTGCTTGTATCAGTACAATTCTACTCACAGAAATAACCACTAGAAGACTTTAGTGAGTGTGCTGTGTCATAATGAACAGCGAGTATGTCACTCCTTCACTCTGTAAGTTTTTGTGTGTGTGTGTTTCTTTCTGGCAAAATAACAGACGTAAGCACTAAGAATAAAGTACGATTCAGTCATCTTTTGTGATTTAGCTCTCTGAGTGGCAGTTCTAAGGCAAGAAGAGAGTGTTAAGGGACAAAGTAGTCAATTCAGCACTAGGAAAATAATCTACTATAAAAATTTACAGTTGTAAAAAAGCACAGACAAAACACAAAGTAGCAGGAAAAACTTCTCGCATATTAGGAAACTCCCCTATCCTGAATGGATACTAATTATAAACTCTTGCAGCTATGCTAGTAAAGGGCCACTTTTCGTTAGAGCAACCTTACAACTTCAATCTGGATAAGGTTGTACATTCATCCCCAGTCATAAAGTTGCACAGTCTCTGAGGAATATTCCAACCATACCAGAATCCTAATTTAACATCTTCAGACACAAGAATATTTGGGCTCAGCTCACATGGTCCACCCAAATACTATTAGCCTTTGACAAAAAATGCTTTAAGTTCGCTTTAATAACTTTTGCAAACAATTACAGCGTATGAACTAGCAAGTTAAGACAGAATGGAAACCAAAGGCCTTTTGCAGCACTCTTTTTCCTCTGTAGCAGCCTGAAGTAAAACTTACAAGTAGAAAACTAAACTTGCCATAGAACAGCAGGAAACCACTAAGGATGAGTTAATTATCTACTTTTATTCAGAAGACTCTCTTCTGCAGGAAGTTATCTGGGTTTCTTTTCTGTGAACTTGACACTTCAGCAGAAGGAAGCTAGACTTTAAGCAGGATTCTTATTAAATCTAAGACTAAAGTCAAATGAGGTGACTAAGCTTCATGTGAAATCACCAGCATCGTGCCTTTCAGATTATGAAAAGCAATAGGAAGAAACTTAACTTGTAAGGACAATACGAAACAGCAGCAGAATTATATACTTTGCATAAGCTGATTTCACAAATGTAAACCTGTCACTTCACATGGCCCAGCAGTATTGTTATATAGGTCTTTCTTTCATCTTAAGAGTATAGCAGCATAACCGTTCCCTTACACAACCATCCTCCTTCCCCCAAACAAAAAAATATCTACTGGGATGCTGTCCTTTGGTCTTTAAGCAGATTTTGCACAGCCAGCTTACTTTTCTTTCTTCTCCTGTTTGTGTGCTTCCCTTGCAAGCTGCGCAGCTTTTCTGCTGTAAGGATGGATAACTTTTTTCTCTTGCTTCCCTCCTTGAGTTTTTCGTAACTTTGGCTGAAAAGAAATCAAAGACGCTGTAAACAACTATAGTTAAGTAAAACATTAAGGGGAAGATAGGACCACGCAGCATTGTTCAGACTAAAAAAATCATGCATCGGTATCTCAGAAAGCCCTTAGCTTATAGTAGCTGCTTATTAGTTCCACCAGTTGGATCTCACCCTCCACAGCAAGAAAATTACTTGAACATGGTAACAAAACTACTGGAGTACAGAAAATGCAATAAGAAATCCTACCCAGTGACTACTCTCAAGATATCTATTTTGTAGAACTCTGTAGCTAGGAAACTAAAATTACCTCTCTATACCTTTGCAGTAAATGTACCCATTTAAGCTTCTGATTGCTGCATCTGGATTTCTGACAAAAGCCATATGTAATCTAGGCAACAAAACAAAAAGGCTGTTCTTGTCCCTCCCTGCAGACTATGAGTGTCTCATACCAGGCAGCTGTCAGAGGCTTTCCTTCTCTAGCTGTTTGTGCAGCACGGAGATAGAAAACTACTCACAAATTTAAAAAATAGTTACATTCATTCAAGTTAAGTTACTTTTTGGTGAAAAAGTGTTTGAAGAAAACTGAAAGGCTTTATCAAACAATATGCAACTTAAAATCTTTAAAGTAAAAACCATATGCAAAAGAAACACCTGAAAGGAGACTAGATGTGCAAACACGATGCAGAAAACAGTGATTAATAAAAAGCGACTTTAACACATCACATTATCTGTGGCAGCATCAATGTTTAGGACTGCAAAAAAAAATCCCAACAAACTCAAAGACAAAGCCAAAGCTAAATTGTCATGAACACCTAAACAAACCTCAAAAGGCCCCCTGCCCTAGTTTCACACGGTAAGCCCGCTCCCCTCTTCCTCCTCCCGTTCACCCGGAGATGCCCGCTGCCGGCTACAGGCACAAAGACAGCCCCGCCGCCGGGGAGGCCGCAGGGGCAGGGGAAGTCGCACGGGCTGGGAGCAGGAGATGGGGAAAGGGCCGGGGAGGAGAGATGGGGGATGGGGAAAGGGGAGGATGGGGAAAGGGGCACGGACAACCCTCCATGTACCCGTACCCGGCTCCCTACCCTCACCCGCACCCCGCCACACGCACCATGGCGCACACCGCTCCTTCCGCCGCCGCGGTGCAGCAACTGGAGCGGTCCGGGCGGGCGGCGCGTGCGGCGGTCCGGGCGTTCCGGGGCGGGGCGGGCCCGGTCGCCACCAGCTTCGGTGGCGTCCTGAGCGTTACTCGTTGCGAACAGTACCTGGGGTTTTCCCCCGAAAACAAACAGAGGAAGAGCAGCCAAGGTGAGGGTTGGCTCGGGCTGCAGAGTTGTTCCAGTACCGGCTTAAAGCTGAGCAAGGACATCTCCCACCTGACCAGGCTGCTCAAGGCCCCATCCAATCTGACCTTGAACAGTTCCAAGGAGGGGGCAGCCACAGCTTCCCTAGGCAACCTGTGCCAGGGTCTCACCACCCTCAATGTGAATAATTTCTTCCTAATGTCTAATTTAAATCTTACCCCTTCCCTTTTAAAGCCAATCCCCCCTGGTCTTAACACTACTTGCCCTTGTAAGAAGTCCCTCCCCAGCTTTCCTGTAGCTCAGGTACTGGAAGGCTGCTGTAAGGTCTCCCTGGAGCCTTCCTTCCTCCAGGCTGAAATCATTTGTGTCTGTTCACCTCTGAGCATAACACACCCAATAGAGACACCATCTTCAGGCCTTATCATATTTTGCTTCTCAGGTGCTGAGAATTTTTCTGTAAAGCATTTTAATTCATTTCTATAATATTAAGTATCAAGCACTGGAGATCAGGCCTCCTCTGGTTTAGACTGCGTGAAACTTCTTGCCAGGCTTTAGACAGGAATTTGTGCCCCAAAACTTCCCTGTTCTTGCCAACTTCGTCATGTAGGCTGACAGGCTTTGGTTTTCCCCATAAACCTTACCTCTCTGGAATACTGTAAAAGATGAAGATTTTATTTAGGACAGGGACGTGGAACCAGGGGCAGACATTCTACCCTGCAGCCCCCAGCACTGGCAAGCAGGCTGCCTTTGTTCAAGCCCTGCTTCTGCAGGCACCCTCCTTACACATACAAAAGGACAAAAAACATTACTTTCCAAAGTAAAAGTTTATGCTAAGACAGGATGTTTTTGTTTGCTGTGGTGAGATACCAAACCTCTGTCTATAGTATGAAAGCTCTGCTTCTAAGTAATAATTAAAAATTTATTGGCACCCATGTATGCCATTATTTTCACCTAGTAATGCTTAATTCTTTGGTATTAAGTAGTAATTTCATAGTACTACTTTATTTCACATTCTTTGTGCAGATCTGTGAATGCAGAAGCATAGAATAAAGGTCCTTTTAACAATATACTAATGCTTTATGATTATGATATTGATTTCTGATGTAACTTTTCGTAGACATCGTTCACAACTTCTCTAACTTCTCAGTCAGTAGCACTTGTCAAAGGCTCTCAGTGGGCTAAGATCACTGCTACTATGTTAAAACATCTTCAGTTTTTTAATTGATTGGTGAATTGTTCAACTTAATGATGTTTTATTTTGATCTCTGATAGTATGACAGGTGAGGCAACATAGTTTACAGTTCCGAATATTGCCAAGTAACGTGCCACCGTTGGAGACCTGCTATTCTTCAAGCTACCAGAAGCAGTGAAATATGTTTGTAATATGAAAATGTGCAACAGCTTCAGTATTAGAAACCTAAAAAAATCTAAATGATTAAATGTCAGCCAAAGCTTTCTTATTACTTATTTGCTTAATTGCCAAAACCTGTGTTCGTGGTGTCATAGCATGATGTGCTACTAATATTGTAAAGCCTGTTCCTGTACTAAAAGTATTTTTTTTGAATGTCCTTCATAAATGTTTTCCAGGACATCAATTTTCTTATGCTGAAACAATTTCTAGTGTTGATCACAAATGGATCTGTCACAGATTTATGCCCATATGCCTTGTGTATTCTTGTGCCAGCATCATCCTTTTAGCTTAAATAGCACTTCTTTCCATGAAAAGAAAGAAAGTGCAAAAGAGTCATTTTATTTAAAAAACTTAGACTTCAGGTTCTTCCAGCTTTTTAACTGTCTCAGTAGAAAAAAATAGTGGAAGAGTAACTCACTGATAGAGAGGGTGTCTCAAAGGAGGAGACATGTTTTTTTAGTGGAATAGGTTCTGCTTTCAGGAGACAGGGTCCCACCCATACAGACATGGCACCTATTAACATCTTCCACTAGTACTTCTTACTATATATGATTGGTTCTCTTTCATGTGTCTAAAATTGCGAAGGCAGTACTTTGCTATCTTTTCCTAATATTAGATGAAAATTTGATGTATTTAAATTATATATTAATTGTAAAGATTGTCCCTAAATAGTATTTCCCTGTTTTTAATATATAAATAATAATAGTAATAATAATAACAACAATAATAACAATAATAATAATAGCATGATTATCTTGAGCAAAGTCTTCATTCAGCTTATTGTGGAGCACTACTTGTTCGTGCACTTTCGATAAAATGGTTTCACAGAGTTACAGAACTGCTACAGAGAGTGATTGGTGGCAAATTGTTTTTAATCCGATCATTTAGAATGTAGCAGCCATAACAGAAAACTGAACACTGATTTTTAAATCCTCCATCCAAGTAGATAGATTTAGACTTAAGCTGTCAAAATAGCATGGAAATCATAGTAGAAAACTAGAGAACAGCTCTGTTTTAATGCTGTTCAAATCTGCATGGGACCAGAAACTTACATTTAACTGGGGGATGCAAAAGGAAGTATATTTTGAAAGGGAGTTAATGGTGAAATCAAATATAAGTCAGACAATGTGGTAAAATGACAGTAAAAACATTTTGACTGGACGATCCCACTCATGAATGCAAGCCAAAGTTGAAAAAAGTAATTTTTAGATTCTTTATTAATTTGGATGAACAAAAATTTAGTTCCTTTTTTGTTTGCTAAGAAAAAACAGTGATGAAGAAACAGCATTGACTTAAGCCTTTTCTTTTAGATGAACAGTTTCCAAACTTGCATCCTGACCGTGTCATGGCTGCAGACCTTGCCTTCCTTCAGGCTCCTAAATGCAAACACAACTCCAAGCACCCACTTTCCTGTTGGTCCTGTGGCCTATTGTTTGTAGCTTTGAGACTTTAGAGCATGCATTTCTGTAAACGTTAATAGCTCTGCTGTTCCTGGCAGAGTACCACAGAAAAGCTACTCTGGTCTCCATTGAGTTTTTGTTTCAAAATGATATACTGGGTGGGAAGAAGGGGGACGTGTGTAACTTTACTTTCAAGCTGGATGATGTGGTTGGGACACACATTAGAGGCTGAAAGATACCCACAGTGCAGAATAACTGAGACTCATTCTGTCTAACCTTAAATTTTAATTGGGACATTAAGAAAGAAATGTAGGCTATGTAGATACTTATACTTAATGGGCAGCTCCAAGGGGCTATTCAGCTGCTCTTTCGCCATTGACTATAATGAGACCCTTGGGTGATGATGCATCTAATTTGATGACCTAGTTACAAACTAAAAACTGTTCAATGTAAATGTGCACCAATTTCTAGTCCAATCTTGTTCTTTAAATAGTTTGTAATCTGGGAAAAAAACCTTGCTTTTAATACTTTACACTTCCCACGTACAAAGGATCTTTTGTAAAGTGTCTTGACAGCAGTGTATAATAATTGCTGTGTAAGTTCTCCTAAGTCATATATTTATACTGACGAAAGAGGGAATGACACGACCACAATAATCTTAACCTTAATTTGCATTTTTTGCATTAATTTTACCAATAATATTGCAAATGCACTGATTAAAATAAATGGATACCCAGCTGTGATAATCTTTTCTACAGTGCTCTGTGTCAATGAGGCAAAATAAAATGGGTTTAGTAAATATAGTTGAATATTGTTACATCCAAAATCAGATTTGATATTAAATTCTAGTTACTATGGAATATCATGTCAGTAACTACTATATGGTTCTTAGCAGATAGTAGCCATACAGTTCTAAGAGTGAGATTCCATTATAATGACAATACCACTTATCAGGTTTTCAGAAATTCTGACATGTAAGAATCAGACCAATTGACATGTGAAAGTTAGACCAGTTTCTGAATGTTCTTGAAAATCTCATTTACAGTGTTACAACTGCATTAATTAGAATGGAATTTGAAACTGCAGATAGCTTAATTTTAATAAAATGCAAATTTCCTGAGTTCAACAGAATCAACTAAAGGTTAAAGCAATTATCAGCTGGGTTTAGAAGCAAGAAAAAAGTAATGAGCAGGGAAAACAACATCAGTGAGGGAACAGTGAGCAGTCAGACATAGCTTTGGCTGAAATGCATCTGTAGTAGAGCTTTAGTGGAAACACACATGTAGAATTTCTTGACTATATTCCATGTTGTCGATAAGACCAATCAATACAATATAAATAGAAAGTTGCAGTTATGCTTACAGTTATTTTGTGGATTTTTTTAAACTATCTATCTGCCCTACCTTTGTGATTTTCATATGTGCTATTACCTTAATGAATGAAGGATATAGCCACATGAATGTAAATATAATAGAAAATATATCACGAACTGTAAGTTATGTTGGGCTTTTGTTTGGTTTGTTTTTTTTTTCTCTGTTTCACTTAATTTTATTTATTACAAAGTTCCTGATGAATGATATGCTCTTAGGAATGCCAGTTTCTTTCTATATATGCCAAGTTTGAATCCACTTACAGCAGTGGGAGTACAAGTGAAACCAGTATGGTGGTGTTCCATGGATTGTTTAAATACAAATAAATTGGGTAAGAATGATAAATCACTGAAACTGCTGCATAATCTGGGTTATCTTTAAATCAACCCTTAGGAGAATAAATGACTTAACACTGAGCACAGTTGTCAGAGTTAAGTCACTGACTAAGCTTCAGCAAATCTGAGGATGTATTCACTGTTTTAAAGACATACCCTAATATTTGCTGTATCCCGATTTCATAAACACAGTGCCATTTGCTTTTAATTTAGCCAGGTTTATGCTTCAAAATTACATTCCTATCAATTCAGTGCCACTGTTTAAGTCTGCAGTTTACACATTGTCAACATGTTCATGTGTATAGCTGAAGCAATATTTCTACAAATTTGACTTTAATGACTCAACAGAGCTCTAAATGAAGGCAAAAGGGCCTTGTTTTGAAACTTGTGTTCTTCACATGGATTATAGCAGATTTTTCCAGAATTTGCCTGAAATTTTCTTTAAATTGCTTATATTCAGCAAATTTGTTTTTATTTCTGTAATTGATTCTGGTGTATTTTGTACTGATATCTTATTTTCTCTGCTATTAAGCTAAGAAAAGGTAAGAGAGAAGTACCTATTTATATAATTTAGTCTTCCCTGGTTTGAAACTTTCTAAACTATACAGCACAAGAAACTACTAAGAACTAATATGCTCCTTTGATTATGTTTCATGCCACCTGCATTTCCTGATTTTTCTAAATGCTGTTGCTTTGGTTTTGTTTTTATCTCTCCTTTTTAGTTACACTCAAGCTCTTCCAAATGGATGCTTGTCACTAATCAGAGAAGAAGACCACTTGTTCCTTTTGACAGAGCATCCTAGGCTAATGCAATTACCTGGCATAGTCAACAATTTTATCAATCCATTTAACTTCTTGAAATTAGTGCTCTTGCCACTTTATTTGTTTACATTTTTAAGAGGCTCTCTGGTACACTGTATGTACACTATAAAATTCCAAATAGGATTAAATCTATTAAAAATACTAAAAAATAGGTAGCAAAAATCATTGTCTCTGCAAATAACCTATGCTGTCTTGTAAAATCATTCTCTTCTATTCCATCTATTTCCTCATATACTATATCCTTTAGATAATGTCCTTCACAGGCTCCCTTCTGGACTAAATTCCAGTCAGGATGAAAGTGAGTGTGCAAATACGCACGGATTCAACTCTCTGGAACTCGCAGCTTCCTTTGGGCCCTTGGTGGTCAGTGGTTTAATGCTCAGCTAAAATAATCAATAGTTCAGTCTGTAGGCAGATAAATCTGGGCAATATGCCTGTAGCTTAGAGAGTGAACAACTTCAGGCTTCTTTATCTGCATACACTTCTGTCTAGCTTGTCTGGACACCCATCTGAATAATTATTCCTTATCCCCATTAAAATGTACCTATTTGAGAATTTGCAACTGAAATTCACAATCTAGTGAATTAATTTTATTTGTGTGAGATTTAGACTTTTATAACTTTTTCCTTTTATACTGAATTGAATCTGCTGCACAATAAATTTATCAGATCTGTCCTAGATAAATCAGGATGTTTTCATTATACATACATTAGGAATTCGGCGCGGATAGGCGACAGGAACGGTAAGAACTGTAGCCGGGTGCTCAATCAAGGTGGGTGGAGAGTTCCCTATACAAGGCAAAAGCTCAGGAGAGGACCCCGACAGGGCGACTCTCTCTGGAACCCCAGAAGCGGCAGCTGTCACGTGGGCCGACCACGTGGTGGTGGGGCGGTCCCGGAAGAAGCCGCGGGACATTTAAACGGCTCCCTGGGAGCGCCAACAGGGTAGCTGTAGAGGCAGTTTGCGCGGCAGTTCGGGCAAGCAGGCACTCTCTGACAGGTGGTTGGCTTTTCCCACTCCCCTGCAGCAATGGTGACCAGGCGTGGCAAAACCTCTGCTACCAGGAGTGTAGCTATCCAAACCGTGCCTCTATTAAGGGATGCGGCTGCCCAGACCCAGGACTGTAAGGAATGTCTCAGCCTGCTTGTGGTTCCTGAGGACCATCCAAAAAACCACCTGTGTGAGGTGTGAACAGGTCCAAGATCTGCTCCTTATGATTGCAGATCTTAAGGATCAGGTAGAGAGGCTGCGGAGTATCCGTGAGAGTGAAAGGGAGATAGACTGGTGGAGTAGAATCCTCTTTCCTCCCAGTAATTCTCACCAGGAGGCAGAGGAACGCCATATTCCTCACCAACAGGATAAGGGGAGTGATCTGGTTGGTGAGGAGGACTGGGAGCAGGTCTGCTCTCGTGAGGGTTATAGACCTCCCTTTCAGATGCCACCCTTCCAGCTGTCCATACAGAACAGGTTTGGGATACTGGAATTTGACGCTCAGGTGGAGGACAGTATTGCAGAGAACTCACCTGAGGAGGTTAAAGACTTTGCATTGCCTGTCAGACAGGTCAGAACTTTGAGTAAAAAAAAGAAAAGGAGGGTAGTTGTAGTGGGTGACTCCTTTCTGAAAGGGACGGAGGGACCTATATGTAGACCAGATTGAACTCATAGGGAAGTCTGCTGCCTTCCCCAAGCCTGGGTAGGGATGTAGCTAAGAGACTCATGGACCTTATTAAACCGTCAGATTATTACCCGCTTCTGGTGATCCAGGCTGGCAGTGATGAGCTAGCTAAAAGAGGGTCAAGGGTTGTTAAAAAGGAATTCCAGGAGCTGGGTCGGTCAATGGATAGGGCAGGAGCACAGGTGGTGTTCTGCTCGGTTCCTTCGGTGGCAGAGATGTATACCGAAAGGAATAAGAGAATCCACGCTCTTAATAAATGGCTTAGGGGCTGGTGCCGGCAAAAGAATTTTGGGTTCTACGATCATGGAGAAACCTTTATGGCACCTGGCCTGCTTGACCTAGATGGGTCTTGTCTAACTACAAAGGGTAAGAGGATTCTAGCCCAGGAGCTGGCAGGGCTTGTAGAGAGGGCTTTAAACTAGGTATGAAGAGGGAGGGGGGAGTAACTAGGCTCACCAAAGATGTTGCTCTGAGGATGAGCCATCTCAAAGGGTGTCGTCAGTAACCCAACTGAAGTGCATGTACACAAACACACGCAGTATGGGGAACAAACAGGAGGAGCTGAAAGTCCTGGTTCAGCGGGAGAGCTATGACATAGTTGCTATCATGGAAATGTGGTGGAATGACTCTCATAACTGGAGTGCTGCCATGGAAGGCTACAGGCTCTTCAGGAGAGACAGGTGTGAGAGGAGGGGTGGAGGGGTAGCCCTCTATACTAAGGAAACCCTGGAAACCATTGAAGCTGAGATTGGTGATGACCAGATGGAGTGCCTATGGGTAAGGGTCAGAGGGGCAGTCAAGTCTGACCTCCTGGTTGGAGTATGTTACAGACCCACTGACCAGGGGGAGGAGGTGAATCGATCTTCTGTTGTTTAAACAGCTGGAGGCTGCCTCTAGATCAGCTGCCCTTGTTCTTTTAGGAGACTTTAATCTTCTGAATATCTGCTGGGAACTTAACACTGCCGAGAGGAGGCAGTCCAGAAGGTTCTTAGAGTGTATTGGGGACTGCTTTCTGTCACAGCTGATGAGTGAGCCTACCAGGGATGAGGCTCTCCTTGACGTGCTGTTTACAAAAAAAGAAGGGCTGGTGGGTGATGTTGTGGTTGGAGGCTGTCTGGGGTGTAGTGATCATGAGATAATTGAGTTTTCTGTAAACAGTGTAACAAGAAAAGGCAGGAACAGGACATCAATGCTGGACTTTCGGCAGGCAGATTTCAGATTGTTTAAGGAACTGGTCAGGAAAGTACCCTGGGAAATAGTTCTTAGTGGCAAGGGGGTCCAGGAAGGCTGGATGCACTTCAAGAATGAAATCTTGAAGGCGCAGGAGCGGGCTGTCCCCATGTGTTGTAAGAAGAGTCGTAGGGGCAGACGGCCGGCCTGGATGAGTAGGGAGCTTCTGAAGGAACTAAGTAAGAACAATAGGATGTATCGTCGTTGGAAAGAAGGGGACGTAAGCCAGGTCATGTTCAAAGATGTTGTTAAGTCGTGTAGGAAAAAAATCAGGGAAGCAAAAGCCCAGCTGGAGCTTAAATTGGCCACTTCTGTTAAGGATAATAAGAAGAGCTTTTATAAATATATTAATGGTAGAAAGAAGGGCGGCAGCAACCTCCACTCCTTGTTAGATGTGGAGGAAAATATAGTAACCAAAGATGCAGAGAAGGCTGAGGTACTTAATGCCTTCTTTGCCTCAGTTTTCAACAGTAAGGAAGTCTGTTCGTTAGTTGGTCCTCCGAAGTGGTTGATGGGAGCAGGGTGCAATATGGCCCTCCTGCAATCCATGAGGAGGAAGTTAGAGATATGCTGAGCCACTTGGACCCTCATAAGTCTATGGGGCCGGGTGGGATCCATCCTAGGGTGTTGAGAGAGCTGGCGGATGAGCTTGCTAAGCCGCTGTCCATTATCTTTCAACAGTCCTGGCTCACCAGAGAGGTCCTGGAAGGCTGGAATTTGGCCAATGTGATGCCCATCCACAAGAAGGGCCACAAGAAGGATGATCCACGTAATTACAGACCTGTCAGCCTGACCTCGGTCCCAGGTAAAATTATGGAGCAGATAATACTGGGTGCAATCATGCAGCATCTGCAGAACGGCCAGGAGATCAGGCCCAGCCAGCATGGGTTTAGGAGGGACAGGTCCTGCCTGACAAACCTGATCTCCTTTTATGATCATGTGACTCGCCTGGTGCATGAGACGAAGGCTGTGGATGTGGTATACCTGGACTTCAGCAAGGCCTTTGACACTGTCTCCCACAGTAGACTCCTGGAGAAGCTGGCAGCCCGTGGCTTAGATGGGAGCACTCTGTGCTGGGTTAGGAATTGGTTGGATAGCCGAGCCCAGAGAGTAGTGGTGAATGGTGTCTCATCCAGTTGGTGGCCGGTCACCAGTGGTGTCCCCCAGGGATCAGTGTTGGGTCCAGTCCTGTTTAATATCTTTATTGATGATCTGGATGAGGGGATTGAGTCCATCATCAGCAAGTTTGCAGACGATACCAAGCTGGGAGGAAGGGTTGATCTGTTAGAGGGTAGGATGGCCCTACAGAGGGACCTGGACAGACTGGAGACATGGGCCGATTCTAATGGGATGATGTTTAATAAGTCCAAATGTCAGGTACTTCATTTTGGACACAACAATCCTATGCATAGCTATAGACTGGGGACAGAGTGGCTGGAGAGTAGTCAGGCAGAAAGGGACCTGGGAGTGCTGGTTGACAGGAAGCTCAACATGAGCCAGCAGTGTGCCCAGGTGGCCAAGAAGGCCAATGGCATTCTGGCCTGCATCAGGAATAGTGTGGCAAGCAGGACCAAAGAAGTTATCGTCCACCTGTACTCGACACTGGTCAGGCCTCACCTTGAATACTGTGTACAGTTCTGGGCCCCTCAGTTTGGGAAAGATGTCAGGATGCTGGAGTGTGTCCAGAGGAGGGCAACGAAGATGGTGAAGGGGCTGGAGCACAAGCCCTACGAGGAGTGACTGAGGGAGCTGGAGCTGTTTAGTCTGAAGAAGAGGAGGCTCAGGGGAGACCTTACTGCTCTCTACAACTACCTAAAAGGAGGTTGTATTCAGGCAGGGGTTGGTCTCTTCTCTCAGGTGACCAGTGACAGAACTAGAGGGCATGGACTCAAGCTTTGTCAGGGAAAGTTTAGACTTGATGTTAGGAAAAAATTCTTCACTGAAAGGGTGATTGACTATTGGAATGCACTGCCCAGGGAGGTGGTGGAGTTGCCAACCCTGGAGGTGTTTAAGGGGAGACTGGATGAGGCACTGAGTGCCATGGTTTAGATGATGGGTTGATGTTGTGTTGGGTTATAGGTTGGACTTGATGATCTCAGAGGTCCTTTCCAACCTTGTGATACTGTGAAACTGTGAATGGAAATATTTGACAATATAGAAGTTGGTTACTGAGTTAGCCTAAAAAAGTCATATTTCTGTGGGACGCAGAAAAACCTGAAATGATTAGAATCTCAATGTTTTGTGCATCATTAAAGTCTGAGTGACAGCAGATAATTTCTTAGTCCTCCTTGTTGTCTGGTTTAAGTGTTCTCTTTCCTTCTTGTTCTTTTCAATCTCCTTCAATTCAGACCTGTAGCTGCAGCAGTTGAGGCTATTATGTGTACATATTGTACAATATTTTAGATGGGGTGACTCTTGAAATTCAATTTTGTCTGAGATTCATGGAAATAAGTGTCATCTGTCAGGTCTCGGGAGGCTTTCTGCAGCCTCTTTAGCACACTTGTTGGGGTGTCAGGTAACCATGAGTCTGCAAATCATTTCTGCTTTTGACTGATTTTGTCCTTTTAAATTTGGGCTGTCTGATTTATCTCATTGTCTAGATTTCCTCATTAGACATAACTTCTCCTTGTAAAACTTCCACCCTCCTGATAATACTTCTGATTATCTCTGTAGACCCTTTAATGTTTTCTATTTTTTCCATTATTTCATCAGTGTCTGTTTAAAGGAATTAATGTTTTAGAAGAAGAGGAAGAAAATGATGAGCCTGGATTATTTTCAGCTTTTGGAGTGCATAGATTCTAGAGACTGGATCATTTCATGCTCTGCAAAGTGCAAAAAAATAGTCTGTAAAATCACTTAAACTGAGAAATACTGTAATGCATAACCAAAGGTGTGTTTATTCCTTAAAAAATCTTACCTTACATAATGGTGATACTTGTTTTGACAGAGGATCTTCAATCGAGAGAATGGGTAATTAATTTTATAGGTCCTTATTAATAACATAAATCTAGAAGAAGCAATTAAAATGTGACATGGTTCATCAAACGTAATTTTGTTGGACTTACCTATTTTGTGCATATGCTCCGTATCAGGATCATGCAATGTGTATAATGCTGTATAGAAGAAAATATAGATTGGACTTCTGATGGATAGGATGTCATTAGCTGAACTATACAAGATAAATTAAGAAATTGAGGTATTAGAGGAAGCAAGTTACATTTCATTTAAGATTATAATAACTTGATTGATCATACTGAAAAAGTTGCTAATTTTACCTTGGATAAATAGATATATAGATATATCAGTTTGTGAATTAAATGTACTTCACCTATTGTAGAAACACTGGGAGCACAGACTTAACAGTTGCCATGATCTAAATCATTACTGAATGCAAATACTCTAAGAGTGATCATTGTGTAACATAGTGACTGCACTTCTTTTGTATAAAACTAAAAGTGCCTAAAGGCAAAGATTTTCAGTGATCTCTGTGTATGAAAGTATCACAGTATCACAGTATCACAAGGTTGGAATGGACCTCTGAGATCATCAAGTTCAACCTATAACCCAACACTAACACCAACCCATCATCTAAACCATAGTGAAATCCTGGGAGGACTCTGCCTCCGTATTCAGTCAATTTTCCCGTTAACTGTGACCTGACACAGCAAATTTGTTGACATTTTCTGTGCTATGACTTTTGTATACCAAGAATGACTTCGGAGAAGAAAACTCACTGGAGTTAAACTTGTTGTGTAACTGCTGGCTTGTAAAACAGGATAAAAAGAGATTTTATTTAGAATATAAACATTTTCACAATATTACAAGACAGCTATACTAACTGATATGCCTCTAAATCACAGTCCACCTCTCAAATAAAAACTTAGACACACCAAAAAAATCCATTTAAAAATGAATCAATCATCAGTCTAACTACCATACCACAAAGCAGAGATCATAATTTTGTTGCAATGTCTGAAGTGTCAAGAATGCTGAAAACCTAGTATCTCCAAACATTACTTACTTTCATGTCAGTTTTATCAAATAATGAACAAATTGGTAGCATATTTTTCCTGTATTGGGAAGAAACAGAACCTTGACTCTAGCTCAACTATTACGCATCCAAATTACCTAAGTTCAACCTATAGCCCAAGTCTGGTTTGAAATTTTGTTAGCTTTAATATTAAGCATGATGTTGTGAGCAATATACCCGTTTGGAATTGTCCACCATTTGATGGCTAAGTTGTACAGGCACTTAGCTCTTCTGTTGTCCTTCAGAAATTAAATACTTAATGATGCTGGGAATCATTTTCTTTGTGTTACTGAGAATTCAACAGACACAGATGTCTTCAATGAAGTATTCATGCATTTGGTTTATTCTATATTCAGAATAAAATTCAGAGCTTCTGAGAAACAGAAGAATTTATTGTGAAATCCACCTTGTCTGAATGTCTCCCAAACATGATGTTTGTAGTGAAACATATTAATTGTACCTCTCTTGGTAGTACAACCAGATCTAGTAGTTTGACAGTACAACTGGCATTCACGTACATGAAGTGTACGATCTACTCAAGTCACAGTAATTACTAAGTGTTTGTTATTAAATAATGAATTGTGCAGGCAAGTGTAGATGAACATAGATGTATTTGAATTGCACACTTTTTTTCCCCTGATAGATAAGGCCAGTCACCTTGGTTTACTCTTCCCTCTTTTGGTTTACAGGCAGCTACTCCTCCTCATGGGCTTCTGGGAACAATTTCATTTGTTTAAGGAGAGAAGAAAAACAGTCTGGTTCTGCAAAAATGAGAATAAAAAGCAGTTTGTCTCCTGATTTTCTTTTTCTTTCTTTAAATTTATATTTCTTTAATTTCCCAGAGGAAAGTGGAAGGATTTCATTATGACATGTGCCGTACTACAGTCTCAATTACTTTATAGTGAAACACTGCCAGAGCAGGGAGGTACAGCTTTACTGCATGGCTTCAGGTGGAACCTAGGAGCTAAATTATCCTGCCATTCTTGTCTCTAACGATCTTTTAAAAAAAAAATTTACAACACAATAGAATTTGAGTATGTTCAAAAGAAATATTCCTTTACTTGCTTGTGCTTCAGTGTTAGGTCCTGCTGTATAATTCAGAATTTAATCTTCCTTCATTTTCAGTTACAACAAATGACTTAATAAAATAACTGCCTTAATAAGATAAAATAAGAAGAGGAACATAGACAGTGAGTAAATATTACGCCCTTCGGAAGCTGGTACAGCATCTGGCAGAGCCCAGATGGATTTTCTCATGGCACTCTGTGCAGATCAGATCCTATCCATGGAGAGAAGCTCTCCCCTTTGGTCATTTGAACTAATATACTAATTGTGTTACAAGAAAACAACTCTGTTCCTAAAGGATGTTCACATGAGAACTTTATGCTGCAATTTTAGATAAATGCAAGGTCATGCAGATGGCATAACCACCAGTATGAAGAAGGAGCTGTTGCAATGGGCTGACTGGGTTCATCCTGTGGGTAAGGGATTGTGTAGCACCAGCCTGCGCCTACTTGGACTGTTGGATGGAGCACCTTGATGTACAGAGGGCTCGCAGTCAGGACCTATATTAACACAGAATCTGCCTTGGAGCTTCAGCGTAGGAACATCTATTATGTTGTTAATCAGCTAATGTGCAGGTTTGCTCTGGCTTGCTACTGGAAAAAATCAGAACAATTGTTTATTAGCATTGGGCTAGAGATGCTTCTTAGGTGAAAAGAAAGAGTAGAAAAGATGTATCTGAATTTATTTTACTGTTACCTGGAAATTCTGGATGATAGTGGAGAACTAGTAATTAACTACAGCTTTCATACAACTAGTTTTATTCGCCAAGTGTTCAACTCCATCTTGCTTCACCTTGAGTCAGCAACTCCTAACTGAGCACTTACTAAATAGAAATAATTGTCATTGTGTTTATCCCATAACTAATCAATTCAGAAGACACATGATTAAGTGTATAGATTATTACTTGTTGCTATACACATGTATGCAGAATGCCTTGTGGACTTAAACTTTGCTGCGGCTCATGGTTCTGAAGAGTTACAACAGCACATGGAAAGTGTGCAGAGAAGCCTTCTCTTTGCATTTTGCTCCCATGGTTATAGTGATCATCAGATTTTGCATATATTGCAGAAATAAGGATGCATACATACACTGAGGGGAATATTCTCAAGAGTATGGTCATGAGGACCTTGGTAAACAGGGTGCTGACATCTCTCTTGCAGGAGACTGTCACAAGGAGATGGACAAAAGCTTTTTTTATGACAGAGGAATATGCTTTAAAAAACTCAGGCTAACTAATTTGAAAGAAAATAGTTTGCACTATATGAAGACAGAAGTTGGTCAGATTTTGTTGTGCCTGTTAAATAAAATCCTGTTGAGACAACTGATCAGCATGATTGCAGGAGTTCCTGCTGGTAGTAAAATCAGCATAAAGGCTTTGCAGGTGTTTTACAGCAAATAGAGAGAAAACATAAAATTATCTTCTTAGAGATTATTGTTCATAATGTTTCACACAATGTCATGTAGGTTTTATAATTGCATAGTAGTTTATTGGTTTTGCATCTTTTGCCTTCTTAAATTTTATAGTGCAAAAATAGGGATATTTAGGAAGGTTTTGGTTTTACCATCTTTGATAGATCATAATATTTTCCTTTTCACACTTTCCAGAGAAATTCTATTCCCAATTGTGACAATTTCCATCAAGATGAATTGGTTTACTTTATTAAAGTTGAACGTCTTCAAAAGCAGCTTTATACTTGGTGGGCATTTGCCGGTTCTTTCAATTCACTTGACACTTCAAATAATAACCCATTTATCAACAGCTAATACCATCCCCTATTGCAACAGAAGAATTTAAGAAGTGCTACCCAAGAACACAGCAAAAGAAAGTACTTAAACAGAAAAGCTTTCAAGAATGCTGTGAGCATATTACCTTTAGGGCTGCAATTTTTATGAACTAATAGCTAACAGATTTTAAGCAACTTTAGAATCTAGCAAAAATTATATTCAGAGTTGGTAGAGGGGAAGCATGCGACTCCGAAACAAAGTCGATTTTTAAAATAAGTGTTAGCATAACTAGGAACATGAGAGGGAGGTAGCATTACTTATGCAATCTGAATGCTTATGGAGGTGAAAGAGAGAGCAGATGGGCAGCTGGGCTGAGGTTAATATTGCAGCACGCTGATGAGTGCAAGGAGACAGGAGAGTTTTACAGCTTCCATGCATCACCAAGGAAAATTGTCACAATAACTTTTTAAGGAGAAAGGCATTTTCATGCCCACCATGACTTGCTTCAGCTTGGCCCTTGAGAAATTCGGTTGCACAGGATGTAGTGCTAACTAAGTGGATAGATTTCAGTGAGGGGAATGGGAAGACAAGCTGAAGCTCTCTCTGAAATTACTTGGTGCTTCCCACTGGAGCACTATAATTGGAAGAAGTGATCTGAAATGGCTGTTGACCAGGAAGTGAAACTCTTGATATGAAGAAAAATGTTATATACAACATGAGCCTCTCTCTTTTGGAAACTGTTTTCTTTTTGTTTGTGCTATTGTTCTTCTGTAATGAAGCAATTTTTGTAGGAAAATTGAGTTGCCTTTTCTCATACACGTTTGATTGCTCTTGTGTGAACTTTCACAAAAATGTTTTTAGCTGGATCTTTGATAAGGTTTTGTTTTCTCATCCACTATCATGTAGTTTTAAGCTACTTACATTTTTTAGTGGTGGTGACAGATCTTCTGTGACACTTCTTCAAAAATATGCAAATATTAATATTTTCCCTATTTGAAAGTCTGGATTACACTGCCTAATTCTTACTGGAACAGAATTACTGGACATTAAACTTTAGATGTTTTTTATTAGCAGGACGGTACCTCAGTCTAATTTAGAACTGCCTTAATAATAAATACGAGACTCTTCTACTAAATTTCTTTTATCTGTTTATTGTGCTGGTATCCAGTTATACTGGCTTCTACAAGATAATGAAACTGTCAATGATACACCTTTGTGCCCTATTTTACTCCACAACTGGAATAATTTTATTTCTAGTGTGTTAAATTTTAAATCTCTGGCTAAACTAGGAGAGCTTGTTAAGCAGGTATCAGGAGCAGCATAGCTGTTTTTTATGGCAGTATCTGCATAATTATTATCTTTAGTGAATTGGTTCAGAGAAACTGAACGGGTAAATCCATGAAGAAGTTATTCATTATCATCAGTATAATTTTCCTTTTGACCATTTTTTCTTAGCTTTCTCTAACCATTATATAAGAAATTAGAGATGGTGTTGATGTTTGTTTGGGGTTATTTTGTTTGTTTGGTTTTGATTTTAAACATGTATTGACTTAAAATGTCAAGTTTTCGGAAGGAATTTCATAGACATTTCTAGATGGATCAGACTGCTGTGGCTCAGAGCCTTGGAAGTAGCAGTCAATGTTTTATTCACACATCTGTTTTTTAAAACCTGTTTACACATGAGTCTATGTCCTCATGATTAAATTCTGCTATCACTTAGCAGGTGTAAAAAGCTATTTCCATAAAAACGCTGTTTATGTTGTCATCAGTCAATACAAATAGCCAAGAGTTTGACCTTTGCAATATAGCCAAGAGTTTGACCTTTGCAATACCTTTGACAACAAATTTACAATTAATTATGCATTGTGTTAATGATGTCCTTTTACAATGTGAAGTTTCAGCTCATCTGAGAGCCCAGGTGTCTGCAGGTATCAATCAGAGAGATTAATAGAGGTTTCTATTACCTTTTAATTTAAGCTGTCTTTTTTGAAGTTTACCAATGTATCTTTTGCTTGTAATGTAGTTATAAGTTGGAGATCATCTGATTCTTTGACCATCTTCTTTTCTGCTCAATATAAATACAGTGATCAGAATGATACATACAATTGTAGATGAAAGCATACCATTAATTTAAAGGACTGCATGACCATTATTTTATTTGCTTCACCTTAACTGATTTAAAATAATCATCTTGTATAATCCCTTCTAAAATGACACACCTCAGCAGTCAGTTTACTGAATTGGAGGAGGAACTGAGTCAGATTTTTTTGTTTTTTTTTAAACCTGCTCCCTAGTTAAGCTGGTGCTTTTGCTGATCTACCCAAAAGAATAAGTATTTTACAAGACAAAATAAACTGGACTGGAACTTTCTTGACTGTAGTTGAAAGTGGCACAGCAGAGATCTGATGTGTCATACCTCGTGTCTTTTTCCCCTGTTATTCTGGATCATCTTGTGTGCCTGGGTCTTGCTCCAGTCTAGAATGGTGATGTGACAAGAAGCTGTGCACAAACCTGGGAAGTGCTCCCTGATGTTTCAGCTTAGATGTAGTATAGCAACAGAAGGAAGAGAAAACTTCTACAGCTAGATTTGTTATCTTCAGGTCCTCTAGGTAAAAGTGGAAGGTAGGATGTGCACCCTGCTTTACATGCCTCTGAACCATGTGAGCTGAAACTAGAAGCGTGGCTCCAAAAAAACAAGTGGCACCCAGCAGAACCTGCCTCAGGAAGAGACCCAGCAGCTTTCTTCACAGCTCTTGAACAGACGTAATCAAGAAACACATTCTCCTTTTGAAGATTTTCTGTTTTGTTTTGCCCTTGCTACACTGGTGTCTGCAGAATATTCACTGCTTCTGAAAACTTGCCCTAATTTAAGTGTGTTAATTCAGGATCCTTAGGGCTCCTGGGATAATTAATCAATTAGTCAATATTATCAGTGGTCTGTTGCTTTTTTGGCTGCCAGAAAATTGTCCTTGAATTCACTCATGTAATGACAGAAGTCCTCAGACCTATCCTTTTAACTTTCAGTTTCCAAACTCATATTAAAGTACAAATGCTCTGACAGGGTTTGCTTTGCATGTCATTCCACTGCAATTAGTCATTTCCAGACAAGAAATGAGCCCTCTGCTTACTGGTATTATTATAACATGCCTTTAATACCACCTGACCTCAATGACAAAAAATATATTTGCTTATTTTATTAAAGCAAAAGACAAGGGTAAAGAAAATAAGTCAGTGAGGCATGAAACACAAAAAGATACGCAATCTTGAAGTCTGTTTCACGTGGAAGTGTTTTCCTAGCTGTCACTTTGAATCTTTGCAGCGTATTTCAGCCATATCAGCGTAAAGATCAACTTGGCTAGCACTAGCTTGCCTCCAAATATTGCTTCTCCTAGTTGGATCCTGTCTCTTTGGTATACTGGATACTAGCTAGTATAACTGAAGCTAGAAATAGCATTGTTGATGTACTTTGCTGCTATGAAAAGAAGTAGAAGAGGTAAGATCTTGTATTTGAACATCTAAGATGGGCTTTAAGCTACATAATTATATAAAAGCATTTCCTTTTTGACAAGAAGACTTTATTTGTAGTTCAGCTTTTTTTGACTTCTTAAGGAGAGCTGAACTGGGAATGCTCATCTCTGAACTCACAAAAAGTTCTTTAATGTGTTAATTCTCTGTTCAGGTTTTCTTTCTTGCTCTGGATAACAATTATATTCCAGCTACAATTTAGACCTTCCCTTTTCAGGCAGAAAAAGGTATATTGTGAAACACTCTTTTCTAACTGATTGCAAATTGCATATCACAAAAGTTATCCACTGTGTAATAGTTTCAGTTGTATATGGCTTTTCTGAGTCACTAAAGCCACTACACACTACACCTTAATCAACCATGTGTCAACATTAAGAGCAAAGTACATACGCTAAACTCCTTGTTTTCTGAACATTTCTTCCCCTGGCAGTTGCTACACAGCCAGCCTTTGCCATCTCCTTGCAAGCCCTCCAGATAAGTCAGTACAATTTAAGCTGCTAAGCAGAAAAACAGACCCATAAACCTCTCTGGGTTAAAGAGAACCATCTTTGGTGGTGGTGCTTTTAAGCTGGATAAAGCTCTGTTCTCAGCTGAGAATAACTTGATGTGAATGGACAGTGAGTTCATTTTAGGCTGCCTGGGCCAGCATTTCCTCCCAGAGAAACACTTGGGAAACTATGCTATGAGGAGCGTCCTGCTCTCCAACATGTGGGGTTGTGACCACTATCCTAATGCTTAGTTCCCACTGAAATTGAAGGGCTTAGCTTTAGGCATGTATGTATTCTTATTGTGTTGTCTTTATTTAAATTTCCTTTGCCTCCTAACTGAGATGCTATACAGATATTAAGCTAGGCTTAAGTACACTTGGTAGTTCATTGACTGAATCTGATTTGAACATGAAAATAATGTTTTCAGAGCCTCAAAAATGATGGAATTGAGAGAAACAGTGTCCTGAATGTTACCTTATATACGAAGGTAGGCAAGACAATAAATGCAAAGTGAGAGAACCTGGATTTTTCAGTTCAATGTTTCAATCTAAATTAAGGGCTTACTACAGGAAAAAAAAGGAGAACAGCAGAAGAATAAGCCAAGTTTATATTACAAGTATATACATTAATGAAAGTGCAAAAATTGCTAATAGCAACTATAGATGGGAAAGCTGGATGACAGGAAAACTAATTATGTTCAAAGTACTCTCTTTTGATAGTACCCTTTGAGAATAATATGAGCAATCTGCTTCATACATGTACCAGGGGTACATGGAGAAAAAGATAGCAATTTTTTAGGCATAAATAATAACCTGTGCACTTAGCACATGTCATCTTATATTGGTAACGGGGAAAAAAAAAATTGCTCCTGCCAAGAACCTTCCTCTTCACTACCCTTCTTAGAAGATCCCATGGCACCCTTTAGATGCCTCAGGATTTTCAGACTGTTCCCGGTCATTTATTCCCTGCCTGGTCAATATCTGCGTGTGTGCTGCCTTCTCAATACCTATCACTAAATGAACAAACCTTTAAAGCAGCTTTATTAAAAACACTGCAGTATTTCCAGAAGGATGTCAGTTTTAACCATGCAAAATTTGCACTGGTGTGAGAGTATTTTGAGGCTATTATTTATAGGCAGATACCAGTTTTTGAGAAGTATTTTCCTTGACTTTCTGCTTCACTTCGTAAGGTGGTATTTGGAAAACAGAGCCTCTTGTTTTGGACTTTCTTAAATTTAAAAAGTATTGATAAATTAAAAAAAACCCACCACAACAACAAAAAGCAAAACCTTAAGAGTGCACTCATGGAAATAATATTAAAAGCTCTAAACACTATCCTCTTTTACAGCAGGAGTGTCTGCATTGTAATCTCTGGTTGAGAAGCAGCAGCTGGAGGGAAATAAATTATATTCACCAGGAGAGGGCTCCCGCAGTCTTCCGATATTACTGAGCCGAGGCGTTTGAAGACCCAAAGTGTAGCTACAGAAAAATTAGTGCAAGAAATGCTCAAATCAGATTATGCTCATCACTGTGCCATCCATGCCATAAATGTAAACCTTAAGTGAATAAATATGCTTTTGCTTAAATGTTTTTAGGAAAAAGTGAAAACCAAGGATGCTGTTGCAACTCAGCTGGATTTTTTGCCCTTCACAGGACTTGTTAAACAGCATTGCAATTACAGAAATCAGCTTTGTAAACAGCACCACCAATGCGCAGATTAGAACTACTGTGCTTTGCATTTCCAAGAAAATTCCACAGACCCATGAAGTCCCTTCACTTTGTGGTGCTTAATATAGTTTAATCACTATCAAGGAAACAGAAAATCATCTTTCAGATTGGAAACAGCAAATTTTTTAAATTTTTTTTTTATCATTTTTTGCTGTCCTTCAAATAACCTTATGTGTCATGAAGGATAAATTTATATTGTCATATAAAACACAGAACCATCCAGGCTGTACTACCTCTTATTACACCTCTTATTTCTTAAAAATAAATTTGGTAGAAATTCATTATATGAATCCTATTGCACAACTAATGTAACAGATGTTGTCTTCACTTCCGCTTTAAACAAAAAGAAAGCAAGGTTATTTGTGTTTCTAACAATTGTTAAATGGACTCTGTTTCTTAGTTCTTATTTATCATTTTAAATTACAGGTTTAGTCCTGCTTACAGTCTAGTGTAATCATTATCCCTTGAAATTCATGTGTGGAAAGTAGAAATCAGTTTATTACAGTATATGCAGTCCGTAATATAAGCAAAGAAAATAAACCATTATTAATTTGTGTTATGTTCTTTAAATAAAAGGTTTCTGTAGCCTGTTTTTTTTTTGGCGGTGGAGGCCATAAAATTCTTAGTATAGTGTCGTTTTGTACACATATTCATAATTAGAGGGACAGGTTGGAAGTTCTATTACAGCAAAACCAACTTCCAAATCATGGAAAAGGTCTTTACTTTTCACGTATTTGAACGTGTCAATGAAATATGCTGCAGTGTTCCTGTAGCTTTTTAGGGATAGCTTGATCTATTCAACTATTTTCACAGATGTGCTCCTTTTTCTCTTTAATCATTGTCATGGAAGTAACTGAACAAAATCTTTTATTGGGATCAGACCTATTGTGCCACGTAAGGGACCACTAAAAGTGGAGGGAATACCTTAGTAGCAAAGGGCAGTTTGGTGTTGTAGTTGTATTATAATATGAAATTGCTTGGGTCAGAGCACATACCAAAGTCTACCTCTAATGAGTTCAAATAAATTCATCTTACAGAAGAAGAGAAACAAAACTACATATCCAACTATCTATGGGTGGGTTTTTTTGCCTTCCTACGAATAAGACTCTAGGAACCTGGACGTATTAAATTAATCACCTAGTCCTGCACTGATAGATTTCTTTATTCCACTTTATCTCTGGGAAGTGATTCCTCATTCTCACTTCAAAAATTCCCACACAGGTGTCTTCCATAACTTTCTGGAAAGTCTCCAATTTTTTACTATTTCAGATCAAGAGGAAAAACAAGTACCATAGAGTCTGCAGTCTCACACACTGCTTTTGTTTTAGCCATCTCCTCTTTTCTGTGAAAGGAATAACGCTTCAGGGCTCCTGCTGACTTCAGGTGTGATGATGTGCAAAGGGGAGATTGGTGTTACGTGCCCCTGAGAGAGCTCCTGGGAACTAACTGTAATTTGTCTGACATAAATGGCATTGGAGCAGGTTTTCTGAAGAATGGTTCCCACATAACCAGTAAGAGATCAGCCTTGCACTGAATGAAGGAATCTCAAATAGGACATATTGCAATTTGGTTCTACAGTAGGAATGCAGTTTTGAACTTCACTCTTCATGATTTTCAGTGAGAATCAGATGAGGCTGCGCTATCTGAAATGTGCTCTCATACTCTAGGATATTAATTGAGAGAATGCATCATCGAGGCTTCAGACAATTACTTTTATGAGATGTGCGTTGAAACTGATGGAGTCTTACAAATATGTAATTGTTTTGCCTGTATTCTGTCCCAGGAGTTACATAAAAGTGAGTTTCATTTTCCTGCAGTAAACAGCTTGCAATTTTCCCAGTTGTGCTAAGACCACAAAAAAACCCATCCCCAAACCAGCATTAAATTGTATTCTGACAGCTTGCACAGCTCTTCAATCCTTAGACCAAGAGGTCAAAATCCTTATGAATACTAAGTGAACCTTAATTTGGTGGACACCCCCATAAAGCCAAGGGAATTAATAGAAGGCAAAACAGAGTAAGACTGTTATTTTGTTCAACTTAACTAAATCTGGATGTAAGGTACAAAGGGGCAGAAAGATTACTTGTAGTAAGGATGGTTTTATTTACTTGCTTAGCTGTTTTTCTCTCTATTACAAAAAAGGCAGATTTATAGTTACAATTATAATTAATGGTCTTGTGGTCTGTCATTAAATTGGTTTTGTGTCTTTGTTGTTTCAATTGAGTCTGAAGAGATGAACAACTGTTTGCTTATAACCACATTATTCCTCTGACGAAACTTTCCACCAGAAGTGTCTTTAAAATCCCTTTGTATGTTATTTTATTCACAGGGAGAGTAATAAATTTTTCCTGCTGAAAAACGTCCAATTAATGTGGCATTCAAGTAATATAGGCACAGGCCTTCTCCTGCTAAGACAAAGAAAATATTTGTTTAACTCTATGTAAGAGAAGGACCAACCTACTTTGGTCTTGAATGTCAAATCATTATTCTGATGATTTCTCAGAGGAATATTTTTAAGCCTTATTATTAAAAGGATTGTCTTATTGTGACTACAAGAGCAAAACAAAGTATTCATATTTGTTTAAAAGAACTGAATTTTGATTGTGACAGTGTTTTTATATTTTTTAATATTAGTATGTAATGAAGTAATTTTATAACTTGCAAATATTTTGCAATATTTTATTTTCAAATGCTAACAAGATTAATAAAAATTTGACTTGTATAGTTATACTGTATTTATAACAATTATGCTAGTTGTACACTTAATGCACAGCTCAGCTTTTCGAAATACACTGAAACCATATCTTCCTTGTTTAATGATAGTCTTTCTTTGGAATTCAGGTTTTTGACAAAGTTTGTGTCAGAATCAGTAAGACTATTTTTATCAAGGATATGTTGTTATTATCCTTTTTTTTACCAAATATAATGAGACAAAGTTTAATATGGATGCTGGGAGATCATAGTAACCTTTGGAGAAGAGCAGATGTCGCTAATATCTCCGAGCTTGCAGAGATTTAAAAACAGGTGCTGTGGTAAGACTTCCTGGCATGTGGATAAGCATCATACCATAGTATGATGACACAGATTTACTTAATGGCACAGAATGATACATTATGAGTGATCACAAGCAAAAATGTCATCAGAAAGAAAATGCTTTTGCTTTGAAGAAACATTTTGAGGAAGGTAAAGGCAAGTGTATCCATATTCATTTATTAGATCTCACTTCCTAATATTAAAAAATTTAGAATATACTTCCCTGGTCATATGTGGGATTAGCAAAGGTCAATGGTACTGTTGCAAGCTCATTGTCCCTGGCAGGTGCTTGAGAAGGGTCTGACTCTGGCAGGTTCCTTTGTCACTGTCACTAGCTAGCGTTAGCATGCATACACTTTTATTTCTCAGACCATGTTTTGTTTCTTTTCCTGTCAAAAATTGCTTCAACTGAATACGAATAATAATAGCATCTCTACCTACTGTCAGTGGAAAGGCAACTTTCTACCAATTAAATATACCTTCAATAAAAATATATACTGTTGGATCAAAATCAAGGAACTTCAGGAGTCTTCACTACATACTGCGTGTGTCATGCCTTATAATAAAAGGGGGTTCTGGATTCAACATTATATAAGGCGGCATGAAACAGAACATCATGAAATCTGGCCTCAGAAATTATAAACCATATAAAGATAAGGATTCCGGGGGAGATAATTAAAATGGATGTCATCATGGCAGTCTCCTATAGGTCACCCAACCAGGGTGATGCCACTGATAAGTTATTCTTTAAGGAACTAAAGGAAGCCTCTGAGTGCTCTGCCCTTGTCCTCATGGGGGAGTTCAACCTTCCAGATATCAACTGGAAGTAGCATACAGCTGGAACAAGCAGGTCAAGAAGATTCCTGAGCTTCCTGGATGATAACTTCCTGGCACAGGTGCTGAGGGAACCAACCAGAAAAGGTGCCTTCTTTGATTTATTTCTATTCAACTGAGAATGTCTGGTGGGTGATGTGATGACAGCAGGCTGCCTCGGTCACAGCAACCATGAAGCAGTCAAGTTTAACATCCATGGTAACAGGAGGAAAACTGTTAGCAAGACCTCAACTCTGGATATGGGGAAAGCAGATTCAGGGAACTGCTTAGCAAGGTCCACTAGGAAAAAGATTTGGAAGGTACTGGTGTCCATTGGTGCCGGTTGCTTTTTAAGTACCACCTCCAAAGAGCACAGGACCAGGCAATCCCGAAATGCTGGAAGTCAAGCAGGTGAGGCAGAAGGCCAGCCTGGCTGAGCAGGGATACTCAAACTGAGGCGTAAGAAGATGGTTGGTGTATGGCCAGTGGAAACAAGGACAGGTGACATGGGAGGACTACAGGGATGCTGTTCACCACTGTAGGGTAGAAATTCACACGGCCAAAGTTCAATTGGAGTTGAAGCTGGCCAGCACTGTGAAGGATAATGAAAAGGGCTTTTTCAAATATGTTAATAGTAAAAGGCAGGCCTGAAACAACATTGGACCATTACTTGATGAGCATGGGCACCTCATTAGCAGCAACTTAGACAAAGCAGAGACTTTTAATGCTTTTTTTGCATTGGTATTCAATAATGACATGGGCTTGGGCCCCCCCAGAGCCTTGAGCTGAAGGATCATGACTGGGCAAACAATCTCCCAATCAACCCCAAATTTGTGCAGGATCTGCTGCTCCAGCTGGATCCCTACAAGTTGATGGGGCCCGATGGGGTTCATCCAAGGGTACCTAAAGAGCAGGCCGATGCCATAGTGACACCTCTCTCAAAGATTTTTCAACACTCTTGGGAATCCGGAGAGGTAGTGGGCTGACTGGAAAGTAACGCATGTTGTCCCAGTCTTCAAGAAGGGCAGCAGGGATGACCCCAGTAACTACAGGCCTGTCAGTCTCACTTCAGTGCCTGGTAAGATTATGGAGAAGATAATTCTGAGAGTTACCAAAAAACATCTGAAAGACAACACAGTCATTGGTCCCATCCAGCATGGATTTATAAAAGGACGGTTCTGCCTTACAAACTTAATATCCTTCTATGAGAGTGACCCATCTGGGCGACCAGGGAAAACCTGTCAATGTCATTTTTCTGGATTTCAGCAAAGCCTTTGATCCTGTCTCTCACAGTATTCTCATAAACAAAATATCCAGCATACACCCAGATAAACACATAATACAATGGGTGCACAGTTGGCTGATCGGTTGGGCTCAAAGAGTCATAGTGAATGGAGTTACATCAGGCTGGCACCCAGTCACTAGTGGGGTCCCACAGGGATCCATCCTGGGGCCAGTGCTCTTCAATATCTTCATAAACGACCTGGATGAAGGACTTGAAGGTTTATTGACAAAGTTTGCTGATGACACAAAACTGGGGGGAGCCATTGGCACTCTAGGGGGGAAAGAAGCCCTGCAGAGGGATCTTGACAGATTGGAGATCTGGACAATCACCAACAGCATGAAATTTAACAAGGGCGAGTGCCGGGTTCTGCACCTGGGACACGGCAACCCTGGATACACGTACAGACTGAGGTGTCAGAAGCTGGAGAGCAGCCCTGTGGAGAGGGATTTGGGGGTTCTGGTCAATGGGAAGTTGAACATGAGCCAACAGTGTGCCCTGGCAGCCAAGAGGGCCCTTGGTGCATCAAGGACAGCATTGCCAGCTGGTTGAGGGAGGGGACTGTCCCACTCTGCTCTGCACTGGAGTTGCCCCACCTTGAGTGTTGTGTGCGGGTTTGGGTGCCACAGTGTAAAAAGGACATCAAACTACTGGAGAGTGTCCAGAGGAGGCCACAAGGCTGTGAAGGGTCTAGAGGGGAAGTCGTATGAGTAATGGCTGAAGCCATTTGGTCTGTTCAGCCTGGAGAAGAGGAGACTGAGAGGAGATCTCATAGCTCTTTACTGCCTTCTCACAAGGGAGGGAGGTGAAACAGGTGCACAGGCTTAAAAATTCTGGACTTTCAGACTGTACTAATATACTTTCTGGCTGGACATATTATTGTAAATATTATAGGTATAATTTGGCTTTCATCAAAATCAAAGGCTAAATTCCTGAGCTCAACAGTATTTATGAAGGATGTCTTTCAGGAGACTATGATGTTTAATACTTCTTATCTTTTATGCTGCAAAGAGAGATATTGGGACTTCTGTGAGAAAACTATTGGTTGTTTTTTTCAAAAGTGCAATAATAGTTGACAGAGCCCTGTGGATTACAGAAGAGGTTTTTTATCTGTTAATAATCTTTAGGTAGTTAAGTTTTCTATGCCACCTGTCCTGTACTTCTCAAAATGAGACCTGGATCCTGTCTCAGTATGACTGGGAGCAAACACTTTTCTTCCTGACCATGCTCCTCTTCTTCATTTTCACACATCTTCAGACTAATGGGTGGTGGATTTTTTTTCCTTTCCTCAGGTGTTCACACTGTTAAGAAGAAAACATCTTGTCATGAGAGAGAATAGGGCTATGTGTCTAGAAGGGCTGCAACCACCAGTAAATACAGCAGAAATGTGTTTTACCTCTCCAGTTGCATCCCTGCTGCCTGCTCTCCGGCACCCATGGCCCTGCCCAGGGCTGGCTCTCCCCCACCACATCTCTGTCCACATCTGCCTAGGACACGGTGCCCCTGGCTGCCCCACCACAGACAGGAACTCTTCACTGCATGCAGTGATTACGGCTACTCCAGACCTATGGGAGCCATTCTCTTCTGTCTCAGCCACTGTTGCCATGGTGCTGTGGAGAACTACAGAGGCTCCAACTGCTTTCCCACAACCTAAATAAATATACTCCAGTGTTAGCCCATGTTGAGCTCCTAGCAACCTCAACCCCACTGGCCTGGCTGGCTCAGGAGAGACCTGGCCATGTTGGTACATCTTAATGGACATCTGTTTTTTCTCCACTGAAAGAGAAGGGTCAAAGGCCAACTATTAACAACATTCAACCTCTGACCTTTACAAAAAGTCAACTTGTTCAATGATATTATGTTGTAGAACTGAAAAAAACCACATTTTTTTCCTCATGTAAGTCAAAAGAGTTTTAAAATTCATCACACAGACTAGCTGTCTCAGAAAGATATTTCTAATTTTTTTTTATTAAAAGGATTTCCATATCATTACAATTATTGATTCTTCTAACTGCAATGGAAGATGGCTCTGCAACTGGCATTTCCTGATTGCATTTAGCAGATGCTATCAAAACTTCTACCTTTCTCATTTTTCAGATTTTTAGTTACAGAAGGAATTGACCCATAGTTGTTTACCTGACCTAAGAACTTGATTAAATGGGCTACTTGAAAATCCATTCTAATGTGCTTTGTTTTCTAGGAAGGTACATATCTATATCTTTACCTGCACATATACCTGTATACATTTGAAAATGATATAATGTCATTGGATATTGTAGTGAGATACACCTTCACATGACGTGTTAGCATACATAATGGACACAAAATCACATGCCTAGTCATTGTTGTACAAAAAGCCCATTGTAGCACCTACTGCAGCTCAAAATAGATGAGGCCTCTGCAACAAACATGAGGTGGGGGGGATTCTTGTGTTTTGAATTTATTTATTTTTTGTTTAAAATGTTCCAAACTGAGAAAATGTTAAATGGATGGTTCATTTTTTACCTCTCCCACTCATAGAAGTTACTCTTTGGGAACTGGCTTCTGCCTGATTTAACTTGCTACTGCTTCTATCTGTTTCTTATCCATTCCTTGCTGATACTTGGAGCAAGTTATACTGGCTGTTGGAGGCAGCTGGAAGGTGGAAAAGTTATTTTATTTTTATTTGACTTTTCAAAGGAAAGACAGTGATAGTTTGGAGATGTCAAATTGTAATGAAGATGATTGTTCTACAAATATGTCCTGGGTTCGGCTGAGACAGAGTTGATTTTTTTCAGCTTCTTACACTGCCCTGCCAACAGGTGGGAAGTGCACAGGAGGCTGGAAGGGCACACAGCCAGAACGGCTGACCCGGGCTGGCCAAGGGGGTATTCGGTACCATGTGATTCCAGGCGCAGCATATAAACTGGGGGATATTACTGCCCAGTAATGGGCTGGGAATTGTTTTCAGAGTGGTGAGAAGTGACCATTATTGGCTTTGTATATTCTTTTATTATTATTGCTGTTGTTGTTTTTTTTTCTCTCCCTTTGCTTTTCTATTAAACTGTATTTATCCCATCCCACAAGTTTTACCTTTTTCTTTCTGATTCTTTTCCCCATCCCGCTGGGGGAGTAGATGTATGTGACAGGCCGTGTGCTACTTAGTTTACGGCTGGGGCTAAACCATAACAAAGTAAAAATAAAATACATATTCCTCCACCATTGATCATGATAAAAAAAGAGAAGATCTGTCTTGATTTAATTCTCTATTGTCATAATACAATTTGTTGTGCTTTGATCAGTACAAAGAGAACGAAGCATCCAGGATAATGGACAGGGCTTGTAAAAAATCACCAGTGTACAAAGTAATCTTTGTGTACCTCAGAAACTAGAGCTAAGCCTTATTCAAGTCCTAGCAAGATTCTGTGTGCCATATACAGTGAAAGTGAATACAATTTGATCTGAAAAAAAAGTCAATTAGTGAATAAACAGTTATTTTATATTTAAATAAAAATCCTAAGTGTAGGAGTTTAAAATAGTTGAAATTCTGGAAGTATATAAAGCAAGCAAGTAATAAAAAAAATAGCAAGTAGAAAGGAAGATAACAGTAAATTGAAAAAACTGAAAGGAATAGTTCAAGCTGAAACAATGTAATTGCTTTCTTATCCTCATACTATTTGATTACATCACATGCTATAAATAAATTTAAATGATATATTACAATGACATGACTGTCTAGACATAAATAGGGCATAAGCTGCTGTAACTTCTGTAGAACCATATCATTGTGTTCTGGTTGTGGATTTAGTTCATTTTTTCCTAAGTTTATCTACAAAGATTAGCCATAAATATTTTTATATAAAATATTTAAAACTTTTTAAAGCTATTTTAATATCTATTGTTCCAATATGCTGTATTCTGTACCATTTGTACTCTATAAAATGGCATACTGTAAGTTTTTAGGAGATAATAATCTGCAAAATGCAATAATCAGTGTCCAGGAAGAAACTATTAAAGTATATCACCAGAAAAAAACCAAAGAACATTGAGTTACTGGGAACTAGACTTAAGGGAAATACCTTAAAGACAGAAGAAAATATTACCAACTCGTATGTAATAAAGTCCTTAGCAGATGATGGCTGGAGGAGAAACAGTCTCTGAATTGTAACATTTTGATAAAAATAATTTGACAAGTCCTCAAAATAAAAGAACTGCTTTCACTTTTAAGTGAAAGGGAAGTACCTCAAGGCAAAAAAATCCCATACAATGACCTTTTCCATCCACACATTTATAAAAATTTCTTTCTCAGCCTGAAAAGGCTATGTAAAAAAGCCTATTGGGTTAGAAACAGTAGTGGAGAAAAGGCAATAATCACCAGTTAGACCTGGGGAGAGGTTTTACAGCTTCAAAATTCAAGGCAGAGGCTGTGTACATTTACTGAATCCTGAATGTAGAAGTGGGTTATTAGAGTTATCCCAGATAGGAGGGTGCAAGAAAACATACACACACTCACATACCCCCTTTGCATTTTTGCTATGAAATGTAATATGACTTCCTTAGGGATGTCATATGCTTGTGATTCAAATTTGGAAGAAAAAATACTAGTCCAACTAAAAAGGAGAAAAGGAGAGAGGGGAGGGAGATGTAGAAAGTATGTGTTCGTGTGCATGTGTCCCCATGCACACATGTGCATGTTTATTTGAAAGCTGTTGCAGAAGTGCAGTAAGCTTGTGCTTTTTGGTAAACGAAAAGAAAAAAATCCTGCTATTTTTTACATTTTCTTTTTCTTTCCGGTCTCACTTACTTAGGTAATGAAGGCTTACGCTGATAAGAAGCATGTTTTACCTTCAAGGGAATCATCACTCTAAGAACCAAGGCATAACTATAGATAAGTTCAGGCCTGACTGAAGGTTACATAAAATGACCAGTCAGAGTGAAAAATGGCTAAAGAAATCACAGGTAGGTTGTACTGGGTAAACACAGTGAGGTGGAATCAATTTAGACAAGAACAACTACCCACAAACTGTTCCAGGGAATAAAGCAATATGGAAAGCAGCAGCGAAGCATTTTGCAAAGGCATTGCGAAGTATGAGTCGAAGAGCTAAGCAAAAATATTCTTCTGATCACATACAGAAACACGTGTTTAATTATCTCCAAGAACAGTCCAAGTTGGCATAGAAATAGTCTCAACAATAGTTATTTTGTAAGCGATATACATTTTATTTTTATGACAGTCAATACTGATATGTCTAAGTAATAAATTTATTATTTGTTATATATTGTTTAATTCCAAAGGACAGATTACTAGTATTTCAGATAAATGTGGTTTTTAAATACTGGTATTTTGGTTTTGTACACTGGGCATGATTTCCCATGTGTATCAGATAAAAGATTACTGTATACGTATACATTTCTGCTCAATGCAAGAAACACATGCAGCCATAGAACTATCCACTCACACAAAATACTACTAAACACAACCAAGACAGACTAACTAAACTAAACTAAACTAATTTAGCTTTTACAGTTGTTCATGTCAGTACACTTGAGGCGCATAAAATCATAGTATTTGGCAGCATGGAATAAGGGACATTAAGTCAGCTTTTATGCTGTTGTTAAGGAACCCATAGAGAATGGGATTCAAGCAGCAGGACATCATACCCAGTAAATGGCATATGCAATATACTAATTTAAAATGTCTGTTAGAAATGAGAGTGGCATTAAAATCTGTCACAATGTGGAAAAGGTGAAGAGGCATCCAGCTGAAACCAAAAACTAGGATTAGCACTGTCAGTCTGCAAAAAACTCTTCTAGATCTTGTCTTAATTCTGATGATGGATTGGGATGCTGTAATCATATCCTGAATCTCTATATTTTCTTCTGGTTTCATCTCAAAACAGATAGGTATTGCAGGGATGAATTTACTGGAGGAAGTGATGTGGCTTTTTTCTGTGCCAGAGGTTTCTGGGAGGTCTCTGGAATAAGTATCCTGATGATGCCTTGAAATTGCTGGCATCACACTTGAAGTCCTTCTACTGTATGTTCTATGGTGCTTTCTGACAAAGGCACAGCTCCATCTGGAAAGGCTGGAGGGTCGCACCTGTGAGTCGGTACTCTTAGAGGGATGAAGTGTTAGGTTTATCATCTCCTTTTCTTCAAACTTGTTCTCCTTGTTTGACAGTCTGGAACCTATGCTCCTGCAGACGCTGGTGTGACTTGCAGTTAAACACATTAGCGGCAATATATACTGCATCAACAACAAGGCTATTGTAAAGGCAATTCTGTAGGAATCAGAAGGCCATGCTTCAATACACAAGAGCCTGTTCTCCAGTGCCTCTAAGTCTAGAGTTTTGCTGAGGTCCACAATTCTGTAGAAAACTGGCAGAGGGGAGCAAATGGCAAAACCGAGGGCCCAAATGGTCAGTATTAAGAAATAGCCTTGTTTTGCTGTTAAATTGCTAGAAAGGGGATATTTTATCATATGGTACCTGACTGCAGCAATAGATATTAACATTAAAGTTGAAACCAGAACTGATGCACACTGGAGGAATGGTATTACATGACACATGATAGTGCCAAACATCCACTGGTCAAGCAGGATGGATGTCAGTGTGAAAGGTGAACAAAACAGCACGACTAAGATGTCAGAGAAGGCCAAGCTACCGATAAGAACATTTATTATTGTCTTCTGCTTGCGCTTTAGTAGCGCCACTAATACAAGCAGATTTCCCATAAAGCCCGCCAAACTTATAAGTGTGTACAGCCCAATAAGAAAGTACTGTATGTCGTCAACACTACTCTTATAATCTTCCCAGGCAGAAAAATTCTTCGTAGTAGCAGAGGTGTTCTTGGTAGGTGTCTTGTTGTTACAGTCTTTGAATCCTAAATCCATTTTGCAGTCCTGCTTAGAATGAGAAAGGCATTAATTGGCTTCTGAAGAAAGGATAATACTGGTGTTAAACAGAGTGTAAAAGAACATAAATTTATCTTGTATCATCTTAATGCAAATAAATAGGGGTGTAACTCTACTGTGAGGCAGATCCTGTGTAACTTCAGGTCAACACAAATTAGTTTTGTAGGTTTTATCATGTGTGCATATCAGCATACCTAGGCCTCTTACCTGGCTGCTCATATGGGACAATTACAATTTAAGGTTTTGAATTAGGAAGCTGACTTTTCACTATGCTTTGCTATAGACCACACTGTCAGCCTTTCCATGAGGGAGCAGTTACCTGCAAAAGCAATCTGTTTAGTGTCAGTGAGATTACTCATGTGAATAACAGCTCATTGATATGAGTAAGGAAATTACAATCACCATCTGGGCGTGTGCCTAATCATTACGTGACAGCAAAGTATAATGAGATCATATGTTTTGACATATGCTAACAACTGCAGTAGTATTTCTTACCTTGCTAGTAGAAAACTGACACAAAATAGGTGAGAGCTTTCAAAAAGGATCAGTTTATAAGGAGATCCACTGTCAGTGATACAAGACGTAATTCCTAACATGGTGCATGTACAAACCACCTTCTATTAAGTACTGAACATATTTTAACTGTTGCTCAAGCAGAAAGGAATACTGCCTACAAAACATCCAAAGTAATTGGATATAATACAGAGAGGACAGTGTTAACTGGAAGCAAACTGCACACAAGCCATTTCAAAATTCAGGGAACAGCTAATTATTCACCACAGAAACATCTACCATTAAAGCCTAGCTCAGCACAAAGTTATTCGACCTACAGAAAACATATAACAGACAAACAACACTATCTGAGACTACCCTTGCCTCTAGACCAAGTTTAAAGGAGCAAACAAGAGATTCTTTAAGTGATCCAGTCTCTGTATTTCCATATTGGTATTATCAGAAGTTTTCATTTGGGTGGCCTTCTCTTTGTAAAACTATTAGCAAAAAGGTAAACAGATTTTTACTTCATTTTTCTCCAAGATAATTTCTAAAATCTTCAGAAATTTCTTTTTATTCTCTAAATGTAACTCAATATAATTTTTGTCTGAGAAAACCACAGCAGGGCTATGCCCTGGATAAAATGCATTACCCTATCTCAGGCTTCTGGAATTATGCTGCTGTCATGTCATACCTGTATCATTTTTTCCCTTGTCTTCAGCATGGTGGAGTAATGTATTTTGCCATGACTGATACTTTCACAGATTTCAGTGTGTGTACACATCTGTAATCTGCAAACTCTCTTTTGATTCATGAAAGCTATTTCAACTGTACATCATTTCAATATGAAATATTAACTGACTAATATTTTCAGGGTGAACATTCCATTATCTTTGTAGTACCACATTCATCTTACCCAAGAATTGTGTTGGAAATCCCCTCCTCCTTTAACGGAGGAGTTAATAATGAAAAAGCCATTACTGTAATTCTGGAAATTTTTTTTTGCACCTTCCCTTTCCAGTTTGTAGTTTGCACAAGTTAAGAGAGTATTCCCTGATAACAGATTTGAAACCAATAAGGACTTATATAAGAAAGAAAAATGAAACTTTACTCAAGAACCGGATGTGTCCAGTTCTTGATTACTCAGCCTATCAATAGGTATTTTGGCTAATAGTTAAGTTCCCATATAGTCATATCTGTCCGAAGGTCATACTGAGTAGTAACAATGCACACCAATGCTTAAACTACAATAGCAGCTATGTATGTGTGAAAGCTTTGTTGATCCATGTACCACAACTGCAGCTTCCTCCCTAGGCTTTTTGGTGATATTGGCTGTCACTGGAAGGGTTCATCATTGATGATAGGCCATAGGTTCATCAGTACATGAAAAAAATCAGGCATCCCTAATGGTAGAGAAGGCTCTATCTAGTTAGTTCATTCCATTTAAATAATGTGCTATGGTCTGAAGAGAAATCTGTACATTTTCATTCAATTTTGGTTAGTTTTGATCATGGATTCTATGAAGATAACTAAAAAAGAATTTGGTGGTATTGCTGTTATTTCCTACTGCCACTTTTAGCAGTGCAGAATTTCAAAGTGAAAAGGAAGAGGCTGTCAAGTCAAATGGATCACTATCATCTTCTCTTCTAGAAATTCATATTCCATACAAGTAATGCTAAGACTATGAAAAAAAAAATGATGGGTTGTTATACTGGAACATGTTTATTAAATAAATGTTTAAGGAGTTCTTAAAATTTTAATGGAAAGATTGTTCTGTGGATTTCTACACCTTCACTTAAAGCTGCTGCAGTATGGCTTTAGCAGAGTTCATCGTGGTTTTAATATAATTCCTTAAAAACAATAAGTAAATAAGATGGTTTCGCTTAAGCAGACAATATTTGTTTAGACATATAAATACTGAAGAAGTTCAGCAAGTGCGCCTCAGAAGTCCAGCATGGGCCTGTCCAACTCCACCTCCCCTGTGCTGTGGCTACCTTCAGCCTTGGGCAACTGCTAAGCAGTCACCACCTCCCCCACCACATGTCCTGATTTCCAACAGGAAGGCGCACTGGAAGAATCCTGCGACATGCTCTGGTCAGGCTCTGGCTGGCCCTCAGGACTCCACAGGAGTCCGCAGTGCACTGCAGCCACTTCTGCAACATACCCTACTGTTCCAGTTTCAGAGTGACAGAAAGCGAGAGAGGGAGGCAAAATGCACTAAGAAAATTTTATTTTCATATTGGATGTGTGAAATGAAAGCAGACTTTGCTTCCCCAAATTTCAAAAATCACCAAGCGGATCTCTTGCTCTTCGAGCTCTCTCTCCTGCTCAAAAGAAACTGGTTGTTCTCTCAGCTTGAGTGCCACTGGCAGTAAAGATGCAAACAGAAGTGTTCCTCCCATATCATTGAACTTCAATTCCCAAAGTCATATTAGCATACAACTGATTTCACAGGGCTGTGTGCACTTATTGGCACTTATCATCCTGTTTTGTTTTAACAGCTGCTTGGTGATCCGCTCACTCTCCCTCTTCAGTTGGTCAATCCTAGTGCAGCATGTGGCCATAGCTTTCAGTGAAATGAAGATTCCTGAAAATCCCACTGTGGGAAATAGAATTAAATAATACAGCCTCCTTTGAAAATATTCTCTTCATAAGTGAAGCGTATTTCTCAGCTGAATACACCACAGTGCCAAGGTTCTCTTATGCCTGTTTTCAAGATGAAATGTAATCAATCTGAAGGCACCTGACAGAGATTTTCCAACTGTCAGATGCAAAAGTTGGATCACTTTAATCTATATCAGTAAAGCAAACGAGGTGCCTTTTCTGGATTCCTGGTCTGTGTACATTCGCTGAGACTGTGCTCAGCTACACTGGTATGAGCTCACATCCTGCGACCATTAGGTATGTTTGTTTCTGTCTCCTTTAGCTTCAATGGGATGCCTGAGACAGGCTGCACAAGAAAGGAGGGACAACAGTTTCATGGTAGAATGCAGGGTGGATTTGAATATTTACTGTAAGAATCAAATGAATGCAGTTAACAAATACAAGGTGTATTTGTGGTTACTTTTTACAGTAAAATGTATTTTATGAAAGCTGATGTACCAAAAGCTTGAAAGATTTCAAGTGGTATTTGTGATATACCTCAGTGTGAGACTCTGATTACTGTGATTCACATTTTCACCAAAATCATGCTTCAGGGTGGTTTTCAGATGCAGTTGATCTAGGGCCTGAGAGTGTGACAGGAAGAACTTAAGCTGTTTTTCAGATTTAGCTGAGTTAGAGGTACCACATAACCTAAAATATGTTAGTTTAAATTCTTATAATTAATCTAATTATTTCACTTAAAGCTATAATATAAAATACAAAATCCATAAATCATAATTTAGCAGAGTGAATAGGTTAGGTACTTCTCTTTCTCTATATATTTAAAGGGAAATGCTCAAAAGCACAAAAGTTAGGCAGGCAAACATCCTCTTCTGAAGGCAATTATTTTTTCAGAAAATATTCCTTTTATTAGATGAGATACTTATATTAAGGTTTATTCATGTATAAGAAATCATATCCTTCAAAATTAATACCTATTAAGTTAACTGTGACTGGCTGGTACCTGTATAGTCTAGTCAGTTCAATCTGTCTAACATGACAATTAAATTTTACAGCTGTGAACAACTTATAATCTTAGGAGATCTTTTTCTACTATGAAAACAAATAAAACCCAAACAAATACAGGGAGAAAGCAAAATGTGAAAATTCCCTACAAAATATGTTTCTGGTCTCATGATACTGGAGTGGTATCAGAACTGAGGACAGAGTCAGAGAAAGTCTTTGAACTTCTACACAATTGCACAGTTAATATTACAGGATGTAATTGCCTAACCACCTAAGCTTAAGGCAAGTTCTGAGCTTGAGAAATTATACCGCCACATCATTATGACTGAGAAAACGTCCGAGCAAAACTTGAAACCACTGAAGAGTCACATTCACAACAGAAGCTAAAGATGAAATACTGCTGCTTCAAATATTTTTGTTGATTACGTGCAACAACAAAAACTAGTCTGATAACCATGTTAATGGTTTGCCTCTTCATGTGTCTACCTAAAAGAATTGCAACATTATCGTGGAAAACAAGAATACGGCTGCCAAAATCGGCAAAAGCCAGTTAATGAGATTATTTCTTCAGCTCCAAGGAAATGCTGTGTAACGTAAAGGGGTACTTTTTGGTCAGAACAGAAAACTTGAAATCCATAATCCAGGAGCACAACAGCTCCTGGCTTACAAAGAGAAAAAAAAAAATAAAACAAACGAAGCCGGCAGAAGCTGTTATTTTTGCCGTTCTACACCTCGCTAGGCAATAACCACTTTTCCCTGTGTGCCCCGCGCTCGGCAACCCCGCACCTGCCCTCAACCAGGAGCCCCGGGCTGGGCTGAGGCCAGACCGGCTGAAGCGAAACCCCACGATTTCCGTGCATTTGCCGCGCAAACTTGCGCGGCCAGGTCCTCGAAGGGAGCTGACCCACCCCGTTCCCACCCGCGGCCGCGGGGGCTCCGCGCTTCGCCCAGCATTACCAGCGCGCCTTTCGTCTCTCGGCGTTTGGCGGCGCGGAAGGGCGGCGGGGGGCGCAGCGCAGCGCGGGGCGAGGCGTGCGGCACTCATAGCTCCGGCCCGGGCCGCCGTGCGGGAAGCGCGGCTCCGCGGGAGCGGCGGGAAGCGCGCATCCCGCAGCCCGCCTGGTGGCGCATCTCACGCGGGCGCTGCGCGGGCGCGGCGGCCGCAGGCTGGGATGCTGGCGGTGCCGGCAGCCGCGCCCGCTGCGCCACGGCTGGAGCCGCCGCGCGGGCGCATGTCGGGAGACTGCTCCTTGCGGAGTCGGGAACCCGTTATTCTGGCGTGGCACGGCGCAACAATGAGAGTTTCCATGGAAATGCAGTGAGAATGTAAACAACCCCCTCCCCGCTTTCGCCGGTATTTAAGGGATGCGCTCAGTTTCTCACCGTGAATTCAGGACACCGCATTTTGGAAAGGTGAAATACTCAGCGTGGCTAAGGACATCGAGGAGTGTGAGCGTAGCCAGATCGTAGGGCGCTGACCTAAGCGCTGTATAGTTCCCCTCACTTCAGCTGGAGCAGAGTTTTGGTTGTATTTATCCACGCTGTTCAAACACCCTTTAATTGTTACCATTATTTTAGAACAGGTAGGAGGTGGTGTGTTTCCCCCTGAAGAGCTTTCCTTTCTGAGTTGAGTAACTCAGTTCTTACAGAGGCAAATATCTGAAGGGTGGTTTTAGTTTTATCTGGGCCATCAGTGGGAGGGAAGGGCATTTTTGTTTGAGTGAGCAATATTTTAAAGCATAGAAATTGTTGGGTATGTCATAGCACAAAGCATGAAAAGATAAATTCTGCTGTTCTCATCAGCTGCTATCTTCTAGCACAAGAAGACTCATTGATCATAGTCCAATTACAGGGCTGCTGGAGAACAGAGTGACATGGAGGTCTCTGGGAGCACAAGCAGCAGAATCTGACACGAAAATGTAATGACTTTTCCATTTGCCAGAGCACTCCTTTGACAGTTGATATTAACACAGCACTGCAGAAAAGCTGTCAGTATAATTATCTTGTGGAAGTCTGTACTGCACAAAGACAAAACAGCTGGATCAACCACATAGTAAAATAAATTTTGAATCCTGAAAGTCCGGTTGGCTTTTCTTATTTAATTTAGGTAAAAATTATTCATTTTACAGTAAATGATCCAGGAACAATTAACCTTAATCTTCAGTGGATGAGCTCAGGTCGTGAGGAAGATTGCGTCCCATCTTCTTTTGCCCGCTTCTGCATTATTCACCACCCACTGCTGGTGAATCACTGTATGTGCAAGTGGAGCACAGGGAGCTGCCAGGTGGAAGTGACGTGCCAATCCATCTCATCCTTTTAAGACAGCTCTCCTGTTAGTCACAAAGGAGAACAAAATTAATCCTTTTTAGTGCTGAGCAGCCATTCTTAGCATTTTTTATCACATTCCTGCCTAATACTTATGGCTTTGAAACTTTTTATTTGACCTGAAGATAGAAACCCACTCTTGGTTCTAATCTGTGATGGGGGGATTAAGACAAATTCCTGGGGCACTAATTTATCTGGGTGTCCTTTGTTCCAGGAGGGCTTTGCACATAGCTGTCCCCACTGCTTGAAGTGGAAGTTTTCTTCTGGAAAGAGAGAACTTTTAGAGACACTATATTTTTCTGTGAAAACTTCTGGCTACAGCAGACTGACAATGTCTTTTAAAAAAATCTAAATTTGCTGGAAGAGCTGACAAACGGGAAATTACAGTTTCTTGCATTGCACAGCTATGATTTATGTGGGATGCAATTGTGAACTAGTAATGCCTTCTCTGGATGATCATGCTGAAGAACAGGGCCTGCTTCTGCTTTGTCTGAAGCCAAATAAGAGCTTGTGTATGAGTATACGTGAGTTTGAACTCTGAATGGATGGAGTGGGGCACCCATAGCAGAAAACTATGGCTTAATATTTTAGCTGGAGGGAGAAAATTTAGGTTATGTCTTGAGCAGTCTTTAAGTAACATCGCATGGGATCAAAATAGCATTACACTAGTGAGATTGACTGTATTTTTGAAAATGGAACTACAGCAGTAAGACTCACAGCAGAGATTTACCACATAATTATTCACACAGCTTCTTTGGGTTTGTGACATTAGTAGTCAAACGAAGTGTTGTTATGTTTGATGTCAGTTGCAGTAGTTGCTAAACAAACATGCTCTTAGCCAAACAGAAAGTTTGCTGATATTCTCATTGTACTCAACAGCAAAAGGCCTATTTAGTCTCCCAATGAGAGACTTTTGCCCCAAGGAGTATGAGTTCCCTTATCTGTGAATAGCGTAATGTGAAATGCAAGTATTTCAATGGTACTGGTGTTTATTATTAGAAAATGAAAACAGTAAAAATAAAGTAAAAAAACCTTCAGAGAGTGTTTCCATTCATTTCTATAGCCATGACTTCATTTTGCTTTATTATATATACACAATAGAAACCACAAATTGCTTTCGTGGTGTTCTTTTACTTGGTGAATTTTAAGTTTTACAGAGAAATTGCACTGCCTGAACCCATGCCGATACATTGTAATGAAAGAGACAGCCTCATTTTATGACTTCTTTTCCATTTTTGAGAGTTACAGTGAGAGAGAATTTTAAGGGATTGATCCCTTGGCATATTTTTTCCATGTTTTTCTTAAATCTTGTTCCTCTCTCAATGCTTTTTCTTCAAAGAAATTTTGTATTCTTTTACTCAAGCTGTCCTGTTTCCTTGGTTGAGATACTTGTATTCTATTTGTTGTACTTATTCTCCTTTTGCAATGTCACGCCTTCACACAAATAAACATACGCACACAAACAAACACAGTCTTCCTCTTCAGGGTGCCTTTAATGCACTGAAAAGATTTACACCCTGGAAAAGGATTGTCTTTAACTCAATGGCTGTCTTGCTACTCCAGTTCATGTGTCTTGACATTGGTCATCAATGGAATAAGAGTTACTGAGGAAGCATGAGTCTGGAGATGCATAGAACAGCTAGGAGCTGCTAAAGCCCTAGTTTACCACAGAACATTCCTGATGCTATGTGACATTTACTGCACAATGTGTATTTTATACAGCTGTAATGGAAAGAGTTTGAAAAGAACCTGTCTCTTAATTAGCGTGCTTATTTATTAGTGTGTTTTAGTGCTTACATGCTTCAGAAAAAATGGATATAGCTCCAACATATTGAGTGATCAGACGTGGACCAGTATGACAGAACAGGGAGCTTGTGTAAGACTCAGGGTATAGCCTGTGTGTGATATATATGGCATATATCTTTGAAAGACTCAGTGACTGACCTTGCATCCATCTGCAGTGTGAATAAGTCTATGAGTATTTGTTGCCATCATTGTGAGTTAAGGTCGCATAGTGACATGGAAGATTTACCTTCAAACTCTCATAGGTAATTAGTGTAAAAGACATACCGTGTAAAAGACATACCGTGAGTCTTGCTTTGCCTGTATTTATACCATGTTTGAAATTTTTGTATATACTAACCATTAAAATGTGAATTATTATGAATTGCTTCATTTACTGCTGAAATGGAAATCCTCAAGACTAATGACAAGATGGAAGAAAAGAAGATCACACCTATCAAACTTTAGAAATTTCTGTGGCAGAAACAATGGAATTTCTCTATTTGGATTTTGCTAGACACTAAATTAATACCTCTATATTAATGGGTTAACCTATTAATAATAGAGTAGGATGATGATAAACAAAGTAAAAACTAACGCTGCTGTATCCCTCTCTTCTCAGGCTCAACCTCACTCGTTCCTCCTGACTATTTTGTACTCGCACCACCTTGGGCAGCACAGGGGGACAGGGAATGGGACTTCTCATGATGTTCCCTGGTTCCAGTGTGGAGTCCCTCCTATGGGATGTAGTCTATCATGAACTGGTCCAAAGTGGGTCCTTTCCATGGACCGCAGTTCTTCATGAACTGCTCCAGCACAGGTCCATTCCACGGGCTGCAGTTCTTGCCAGAAAATCTATTCCTGCAAAGGTTCTTCTGCACAGACTGCAGTGTGGATATCTGCTCCACTATGGTCTTTCACGGGTTTCACAGGGACAATCTGTGTCACCATGGCCCTCATGATGGGCTTCATGGGAATCTCCGCTCTAGTGTCTGGAGCACCTCCTCCTCCTTCCCTGACCTTGATGTGTGAAGAGCTGGTTCTCTCACATTTTTCTCACTCTTCTCTCTCAGAACTGGTATGCAGGTTTTTTGCCTTTTCTTAAATACGTTATCACAGGGTCACCACCAGCAGCACTGGTGGGCTCAGCTTTAGAGAGCAGTGGGTCCATTTTGGAGTCAGCTGAAAATGGGTCTGTATGACATGGGGGCAGCTCTTGATGTCTACTCACAGAAGCTGCCCCTGCAGCCTCCTTGCCAGCAAAACCTTGTCATGTAAACCCAAGCCTCTTATTCTGAACAGATCCTAAAAATGTATCTCTGCTCTGGATAACTGCTGGCAGAGTATTACAATTCAGTATCACAGAATGCTTATTTTAATTTTTAAAATAGCCACCTTGCCTGTATGGTTAAGAGCATTACAGGGAAGTAATGGGTTCATCTTGGCATAGAAGAAAACCTTTTCCCTGCCTCACGATACATCTATTGTCCTTAAAAATTATTGGACAATAATTCTCCGTCTCCTGTAATGTGAAGGGATCATTCCACATCCGTAGGAATGAGAGTCTTCAGTTCTACATGTCATCGAGTGTCACTGCTTCAGATAGAAATATGCTCTTTAAGGGGTCTTCAGCTTAGAGCTCTGCCTGAGCGTATCCACCTTTGTTCTGCTCAGATGGAGACTGGTGCATGTTAATGACACACATATGACTGAAGTTCTTGAGACTCATTATATATAGTCTGCACTTACCTTGTGGCTGCTGCTGCTAAACTGTCAGCAGTACCCTGACTATTGGTTTATAGCAACCTTCAGGTACGCCTGAACTTTCCTTTCTCACATCGAGGACTGCAGTTATAATGCAGTTGAGCTGAGCTCCTGGAAATACAGTCTAAACATCAGCCTTAATGCTAGATTCTGAAACCTTCCCTGCTGCAATCTCATTCTGAAAAAAATGCTACAAACTTTTATGATGTTCAACTAATTTTTTAGCTATAGTTAACATAATTTCTCACTTGAGAGTTATTCAATACAACATAACAGCATCACCACATAAGAGCAGTATGCCTGAAGGTAAGAATGTAAGAGACTGTAACTCCTTACACTTGAAAAGTCAGTCTGGAGCCTTGGAAGGGTTAGGGCACTTAGGTTTTCCAAGGTATCCAAACTCCTAATACAGCCTGCAAGGGCCACAGTGACAGCTGTATTTTCATGAGGTTTGATGCTTTATTGACCTAATCTATTTTTAAGATAGTTTCTTATTTCTTCTAGCTGAAAAAAAAAATAGCAAGAACAGCAACTTGATAATTCTTATTCATCCAGTCATCACTCTACATGATACAGACCAGAAGCCACTTATACTGGTTTAAAAAGCGAAATCTGAACTTTGTAACTTGCTCCTTGTACTTAAAATTGACTTGTCCACTTTCCGAACAAAGCTTCTATTTCTATCTTTAGTTTGACCACAAGATGGCAATAACTTGCAGACAAAATGCTGAAAGAGCCAGATAAGCGATTTGAAACTGGCTCCTTAGTGAGCTTTTCCCTGTGCTCTCCCCTCTCCTCTTTTGTTTCAATATTTAATTGCATTTTTTTCAGAATTACTAGGCAACCCACCCCCAGATGTGTAATTTAAAGGTGATGTGCTTGCAGTGAGATTTTCAGGATCTACTCAGCAGAGCACCATCATGTGATACTGGGATAAGGTGGAGTTTGGCTTTAAGGGGGAGTCTCCAGCCTTCCTCACCAATCTTTAGGATCTCAGCTGGAGGAATACCAGAGGATCCTTCCCGTTTTCTTACTCCTCCTTCTCCGTCCAGCCTCCTGAGCTAACTCCTGAGCACATCAAAGACGGACAGAGCAGTTGCACGGTAAGTTTTCCCTGTGGTTGCTTTCCCATGACTGTGGGTGGTTGTATGCCTGTTAAACTGGTGTTTGCTTGCTCACTCAGGTGTAGATGACAAAATCCCAGGAAGGGCTAGGCTCTAGGTTGGGCTTGGAGTGGCTAGCTGAGCCCCTAGATAGGGCTGACAGCATTTTGTGCTTCATTTTGAAGAACTCCAGTAGTTTTACAGTGCATTTCCATTCACCTCAGAGAAGGTTATTTCCCCTGTCTGTTGGTGCTAAACTTTTGACCAAAATCCTCCTGGAGAGTCGTAGAGGTATGTGTGGTGACAAAGACTGTGCAGTCACCCAGCGGGGTTCTCAGAGCTGTGGGCTCTCCCTACCCCATGCCAGCACCCAGGACGGGGAGGGGTCTCCCTCATGGCTTGGGAGCTGATGTGGTTGGTGACAGGGTGCAGCTGTTCAGGAGGTGCAGCTTCATCTCTTCCTGATGTCTGGTCCGTTTTGGAGAGGTGGGCAGGGAGGAAGGACTCCTTGTCACTTGCCAGCAGTGCTGTGTTTCTGAGCTGATTCCCAACCATGCTCTTGTTCCATCTTTGCTATGGAGAGAGGCAAGGGAAGAAGGCGCAGTGCCATTTGCTGATTTTGAGTTTGATATTTAAGAAATAAGCAAGAGCAGAGATTGGGTAAGGGAAAAGAAAAACTTAAGAGCCTCAAACCTTGGCCACATCATTGCTGGGTGCAGTTTGGTCCCAGCTGGTGAGAAAACCTGTCCAGTTCCCTCCTTGCAGGACATAGCTCCTCACCCACTGTGCTCCTGCCATCGTCAGGTCCCAGGGCTGGACTGCCCACCTTGCGCTGTACAAGTGACAGTGGAGATCATAATTAAATCCAGACATTGATTTTTGGGAACGGCTAAAATCATGTTGGTGGATTGAGGAGTCCTGACTGCGTCACCTGCACGCTTCCCCTTTTAAGGCAAAGCACCTACTTCTGGCTGTGGCTGAAGCAATGTTTCAAGAGGCCCTGGTGGGGTGGGTGTTCTTTATTGGTCCCTAAATCAGAATATGTGGACTAGGTTAGCAGGGGCAGCAGAGATAATGCCCAGGTACTTACCTAGCTAGCTTGAAAATCAGAGTAGCCTAATCTCAGGCAAAGATGCATTTTTCTGAAGTCACTGATGTTAACTTTGACAGTGAAATCTCACTCGGAGGCAAGCTGCATTGCACTACCTGTCATGGTTTCATGTAGCTATGTGGTGATTATGAAGAACTGGCAGAGCCAGCTGAAGTGAGCTTGTGACACCAGTGAAAAGATAGTGTTGACATCCTTTTGCTGACCCTCAGGAGGAGCCAGAGCTGCAAATGCAGCCCTCGCATGCTGGCTCTACCCCAGTGAGGAGGCAGCCACAGCTTTGGTCCCCAGCACACAGCTGGTTAAAAGAGTGTCTGCCATCACTAACAGACAAAGATAATTCTGCTCTGGAGACTTAGATGGCACCGAGATTTATATCGAGTATCATTAAAGACCAAAAGCTCACCCACTCAGGATAACTTTTAATGAAGTATATCTTAGTGGGCTATGTTTTCACAGCTTTTGTGATAAGTGCCATACAGAGCTGGGTTTGAAACCCACTTGTGTGAATTTTAAGTGGCATTACTTTCTTTACCATAACCTAAGGTTAAGTGAGCAATAAATTTAGCTCATGGGAGAGTGGGCAGAAGGAAAGTTCCAGATTCAGGGCAGCTGCCACTAACAGTGAGTTGCAGTAAAGGTGTGTCAGGTTCTTTGATTTCTTTTTCTCCTTTTTTTTAACTTTTTATTTTTACATATGCCCAAGTTCTCTGATTGTAAAATCCAAGGCCTTGCAAAGGGATAGTTATTTAAGCATGCCTGTTTGTGTTGAATGGATAAAGAAATTTTATGCAGCGTTTTCATTTTTTCTGGGTTTTGTCTTTCATCTTGTTTTGTTCTTTCATTGCGGTACAGCCCTGCTAGCTGAGATTAATGTGTTCAGAGTTCCTGATTTGCCTTTGACATAGTGCCAGTGATGCTGTGTTCACTTGGCTGCTCAACATCAAGTGTATGTATTGGGTAAAAAAGAATGCAACAATTTTTTGAGTAATTTTTTGCCCCTCACATTAGGCTCTTTGACCCTACTTCCTCCCCCTCTTATGTGATGGCTGAATATAATTCTGCTTAGGGATGGGTATAATGCTACTTAAAGCAGCTTGAGAAAGCAGACTTTTGCAGATTAAACTTGTAAAAAAGGGGATGTAAAACACGAAGGATGCCTGTGGAAGTCTGAAACTGCTTCTCGAGTCGTTATTTCATGTAATTTGTGCCTGCAGGAAAGGGCAAGGAAGGGGTCATGCCCCGTGCTTGCAGACCTGCATTTTGACACTGCCTTCTGCCCTTCTTCCCCTGCACTGCAGCTCCCATTCCACCTCAGACCACACCGCTGCAGCTCCACTCCAGGGGGTTCTGTGTTGGGGAGACGACTGGTCCAGGGGTGACTGGACCTGCTCCTTCTCTCCGGGTGGTGCGAGGCAGATGTGGCACCAAGGACCAGCTTTGACCTGCAGTCTTCTGACCGCTGATGAGCACATTTTGAACCCAGGGAGAGGTTTGGATGAAAGAGGTGGCGGCAACTGTCAATGACTTAGAGCAAGTTGGAAACAACATGAATACTTCAATTCTCACTCCCCTGGGAAATATTTCCAGTCACTTGAACTTTTCAGAGAAGAACTCACAGATCTTGCAGTTTGAGGATGAGGATTGCCATGTGCCTTTGGCCATGGTCTTCACTTTGGCGTTGGCTTATGGAACTGTGATAATTTTGGGGATCTCTGGGAATCTGGCCTTGATTGTCATTATTTTAAAACAAAAGGAGATGCGCAATGTTACCAACATCCTCATTGTCAACCTCTCCTTTTCTGATCTTCTAGTGACCATCATGTGTCTTCCCTTTACTTTTGTATATACTTTAATGGACCACTGGATTTTTGGGGAGGCCATGTGCAAACTGAATCCTTTCGTGCAGTGTGCCTCAATCACTGTCTCGGTGTTTTCTTTAGTCCTCATTGCTATCGAACGCCACCAGCTGATCATCAATCCCCGTGGCTGGAGGCCAAACAACAGACATGCCTACCTGGGGATTGCTGCCATATGGATTTTAGCCACAGCTTCTTCTCTGCCTTTCCTAATCTATCACGTGTTAACGGATGAACCCTTCAAAAACATAACATTTGATGAATATAAGGACAAATATGTGTGTTTGGACCTGTTCCCTTTGGACACTGCTAGGCTTTCTTATACTACAACGCTTTTGGTCATTCAGTACTTTGGACCACTTTGTTTTATATTTGTGTGCTACTCAAAGGTAAGAAAGAATGCCCTTGTGGTATTTACTTCTTTCTCTATGATGTTTGTTTATCCTTGCAAAGGTGATGTTTGTAGATTGAATTATCCCACATGTTTCTCTTTGTTGAATTTCCTGCAGATATACATACGATTAAAAAAAAGGAACAACATGATGGACAAGATGAGGGACAGTAAGTACAGATCATCTGAAACCAAAAGGATCAACATCATGCTGATCTCGATAGTGGTCGCATTTGCAGTTTGCTGGCTGCCTCTCACCATCTTCAATATTGTGTTTGATTGGAATCATGAGATTCTGCCTGTCACTACCTGCAGCCACAACCTTTTGTTCCTGATTTGCCACCTCACCGCCATGATCTCTACCTGTGTGAACCCTATCTTCTACGGGTTTCTGAATAAGAACTTCCAAAGGGACTTGCAGTTTTTATTTCATTTTTGTCATTTCCGCTCCCGTGAGGAGGATTATGAGACTATAGCCATGTCCACCATGCACACAGATGTTTCAAAAACCTCTTTAAAGCAGGCAAGCCCAGTAGCATTTAAAAAAATAAGTAGCGATGATGATGACAAAATACAAAGAAGTAATAAAAATTCTATACCAAACTGCTAGAAGTGTGATCACAGGTGAAACATGTCCAAGGACAAGCACAATTACATAACAAGTACAAAATGGGGAATGTTTTTCTGCTTTTTTCCAAGGAACTTTGATTGTTGTCCCTTTGAAATTATACGCTGCACATTTTTGTTGCTTTTAGTGCTTTAATGTTCACAGCAGTTATATCTGAATCTTATCATAAGATGTAGTTGGACCTGCTACTACCTATGGTTTTCATCAGTTGTCTTTTGTTCTGTTTTCTTTGTGCAGTTATGCGATTTACCACAAAGATACATTTATTGATTTTTTTCAAAGAAGTCATTTTCTGGAGTGTCCATCTAAGATCATTAGAAACAATATGAACCACAGGGAGGCTGTCATAACAGAGGACACCCACCCCAGCACAAAATTAGGGCATTCTGATTTGAAGAATTAATTTTTTTTTAATCTGGCTTTTGATCGATGTTAAAATCCTGTGTAAAATCAGTGTAGGCACACAGAAAATTATTCTGTGAAACTTGTAGAATATGTTAAATGGGGGCATGCACTTTGTCTCATTCATAGAGACAATTCAGGTTGTAATCACTTAGGTTCAAAGACAGGATTAAGAGTGAAATTCTATTCAAATTTATGAGAATAAAACCCTACAGTAATTCCACAGAACACAATGGGATAACTCTGATGTTTCACCACAGCAAATGTAAGCACAAATGGGCCTTCAGACACAACTCATTATAGCTGATTTTAATAATACAGGCTTTTTGATTTAAAATCTCAAATCCCATTTTCATCTGCCATTACTGACGGGAGTTAGTGTTGCTGGCATGAAATGTATTATACTCTCTGTTCTAAGCCTACGAACTATGTAAATTCTCCTTGGGACCTAATCTGAAGGGAGATGGGACTGCTCACTGTACAAGCTGCAATTCTATCCTTGCAGATGACAGTGAAAATCACATCTCGTATTGAAAAAATAAGCTTTAGCTATGTGAGTCTTTTGGTAATAATTAGTGCTGATCTATATAAATTATGTATAGTCTCATAATAGTCTGTGTTCAGATGCAATGATATAAACCTGGATTATCTCCAAGACAATGGATCTGCAAAATTTAAAAGGAGAATATGCACATGGTTTGGGTGTAATTGGTATGTTTAGCTTCCAGACTCACAGTTTCCGTAGTTGGTTGAAGTGTGGAAATATTGGCAGAATATACACAATAGAGCTTTGTGTGTTATTGCTTAAAATATATATCCTCTAATTACACAAAATGTACATGACTAGATCCCCAGCTGAGGGAAACCCACGTATCTTGATTGCTGTAAATGAAACTACACTATCAGCCAGCTGAGGTTCTGTGTAATACAGTGTACTTTGCTGTATAATCAATGCATTTTTTTAACAATTAGCTTTTAGAAATACAATATAGACCTTACTTTCTTTTAACAAGGTCACTTTAAACCATTCTGGCAGGGAAGAAGGTTTTCAAAATGGATATAATATAGATGGAAATCTGACCTGCTATCTTTCTGAGCAAAAATATCTTGGAATGTGATGGTGAATTTAATATGCCTAAGAAATGAAAATTACTTGGTTTGCCAGTATTTAAAAGTCCAAAACTGTGCCTTTTGCTGTCTTATAAATAGTGTAGAATATTAAAGTATCAACGTGTTCATGTGCATTATAATTCCATGTAGTTCTCTACTGGCAGATAATTTAATTAAAAATGAGATTTCTGTGGTTGAGAGCAGACAGGGAATGTAGAAAGTGAATTATAAGACATCTTTCAGAGCATTGCCCTTTTGTATTTTATGAGATTTACCTTTTCTTTGTGTTTCTCTATGGAGCATGTTGCTAGTAATTTGACAAGAGGCTCCTGAATTTATTCCCCTGTCATTTTATGATCATTTTCATATGCTAAGGGGTGTGTAATTTCAGAATGAGACACAATATAGAAACCTAGCCATGTTTTTGTATTAAGAATGTCTCAGTGGGTTTTTCCTGTTAGAAAAAAAATCACAGTGAATTTTATGGGTATTTTCCCCATTTTTTGGTTTGGTTTGGTTCATTTTTGAAAAAAAAGCACTTTCTTCTAATCCAGTGGAAAAAAGAAAATAGAATTTTTTGAGAAAGTTACTAGATGTTTGGCTGGAAATTTTTGATCAGGATGATTTGAGTGTTTATACAGAGTAGATGGTGGAGATACTTTAGAGGAATCTGTTGGTGCACAGAGACCTAAAACTGGTGTGTCCTAAGATTCAGAGGTCTTCAGCGGGACAGCAACACAATTCCTCCTATGTCAACCTTTCTCCTGCGTGAGGTACAGTCTTAATTCATAGAATCCATCTGATACCATCTGTTTCCTGAGAATGCATCAGGGAAGTTTTTTTGCCTACCAATGCCCAATAAACAAGGTGAAGTATAAGTAGGAGCCTCCCTTTAAGCTCAGGAGCCATTTTTCATTACACTGCTGTCCAAGGATCAGGCTTGTCACATACATTTCCTCACTTGTCTGCAAGAAGCCTTTGTGAGCCTCTACTAAGGACACAGCCCAGCACGTCGTCATACCCAGAGCGTAAGGGATGCTGCCTGAACTGACAGGAGAAATGAACACAGTGTAAAGAGTGTTCAGCAGGAAAATGCATTTGGAGAATTTCAGAAGCAAAATCATTGCCCTATGAAGAATTTATTATGAGGACAAAGATAAAAGTAGTCTCTCTGTGGTGCTGACCTGCCATCTGCGGGGCATAAATGACATCTACTGAGAGTAGTATTTTTATCTTTGGTTTTGTGGCTTGACACTGGAGTCCTCAGAAGTTGCTGCAGCCTTTCCCTTCCTGACACCTGGTTATAATACTTGCAGAGCTCCAGCATGGTTTCTCATCCTCTATATGCTAAATTTCTTTACAGGGTAAGATATTTGGTTTCTTGTTTCTTTATCAATTTCTCAGTCATTCTGGTTTAATACTTGTTCCTCCTATGTGCTGATTTGTAAGCCTCCCCACACTTGAGCACATACCGATTCCTATCTCAAAAGCCTGGAGATCCCTCTTATTTTTTCAGACTGGTAGAAAGGTTTTAATGACAGAAAACCAGAACTCTGAGGGATCTATAATGTATCTTACTATTTATGTGAAATACATTTCATGTTAAATCTACAGCCTTAAATGACAAATGTAACTGTTTAAGTATTAATATCTGCTTCATTTGTCAGTTATTTTATCACCATAAACTTCAGTTTTACCCATCACAGACATTTAAATCTTGTGCATAATCTAAATGCACCCAGAAATTTGTGTGCCATCTTAATAAATACTTCTGTATTCCTGTATTGATTTTTCAACGTAGCTTTTGGTTGTGTCATCACCACGTACAGTAATCCACAACTTTCACATCTTCATTTTTAAAAAAAAGATAATAATAAAGGAAGCAATTACTTGACAATAATACCTGCTTTTGGTGGGCTAGGAAAAAGTTGGATATTTAAAAAAAAAAAAAAAATTAAACCAGTTTTTTCCGCCTCATAAAGAAATCAGATTTAAACCAGGAAAAAGGACTAATATGACAGGACCCCCACGTCACTTGAGGTGATGTTGGCTGCATCTTATCAGTGATGAAGGTGTGAAGGGGTAATCTTTCACATATTCAGACTTTGCTGTCTTGCAGTATAGTATCAGCTATTATTAATGAATTCTAGAAGCAAAATTTGAAAATAATTCATAGTCAGACTGTAAATCAGTGTGTTTAAATCCAGGCCTGTTCATCAAATTCTGATTCAGTCCTCAGGAAAATCTTTTGTGATCAGTGAAACCGGAGAATTTGCTTAAAGTTAATCATTTGCCTGGGCACTCTACTGGGTAAGAGTGCACTGCTGGCTGGCACCTCATGCTTTTTCCTAAAGATCAGATTTTGGATTACAGCTTATTGTAGAAAGAAATTAATGGTATATAGTTTTTCTCTGGATTTTCTCTGGAGTCCAGTGCCTGACAATGTTTCAGTTTAAGACTTTGCTTCCTAATTCCTTGTATCAAAGAATTTACCAAACCGGTGCTTAGAGAATGAAAACAATAAGGATTTTTTTTTCTGTTCTTATTTTAAAAAATAATAACAGTAGGAAACATGATCTTAACTAACACCTCTGTCTGCAATAGATTAAATTTATTCAGATCAGTAGAAAGGGTGGGAAATAATATTTATAACCAAATGATATGGTTCTTTGACAGCCATTCCTCAACTGAGAGATATATACAACTCCAAGCTCTACCATGCCCTCTTCGTTCCTTTGTTCTTTAATATGCAGTATCTGCTTTCCTGAATTATTACTAAAAAACAAGTAATTACTAAAGTCGATGTGAAATAAAATTCTCTTCGTCTATCTTTGTTTTGCAGAATTCAAATGTTTGACAATTACATGTAAGAAGAAAAATTATGACTAGCTTTAATGTCTTACACTTTAATTAACCTGTGGTCAGAAATAATGTCTATTCAATATTTCTGCCCATGCAAAACTGTGTTTAAGGTCTAATTGAAGTTGATATTTCAAATGTTAGGAAAAGAATTAACAAGGACTAACTTCAGCTTGAGGATAGCAGTTTTCTTAACCTTCTCCAGTGGCAACCCAAGGGCACTCACCCTCCCTCTACTCTAGGTGCTACACATCTACCAAAAAGTCTCTCAATTATCTCTACATCCTGCTAAGGAATGACCAACTTCCAGGGGCAGCACCAAGCTTTTCCTTCCTCCGTCTTTCAAGGTGCTTCTACTGTCACTTCATACTTCAAACCCTTGGCAGCTGCTTTCTGAGGAAGTCATAGGAATTTTTACTATGATTTTGTAAATTGCTTGAGTATATGGTAAAATTCACCTTTATTCAGGATGGTGCTAAATAGTTTCTTCCATTGAAACTATCCAACAAGTTTCTAGGAGGCAAGTTTCTCAAAATTTGTACTCCTTAGAAGTACATAATTTACAGAGTCTATGTAGGAATTATGTCTATATAGAACATCCAGATCATTGCAGCGAATCTGACCCTACACACAGTCTAGTATTGTCCAAAGATCTGGGATAATGAACTGATTGTGTGCAATAGATCAGGCTTAGTTGCAAGAAATTTGCACCAGATGCATGCAAACGTGTTTGAGATTGCTGCACAAGGGAGGTTCTGCACAGTTAACTGACTTGCCACAAATTATGCAAAATTTCAGATATACAGGGCAATAGATCGAGTTTGGAAAAGAGAAAAAACCCAGATCTAGATGAAGCCTTGATGCATTCTGTCAGATAAACACAAAAAACTCAAAGGGAGACCCAGACACTTCTTTGGTTTGGGGGCCAACAGACTGATACACAGTTTTGGGGGGGCAAAGTTTTTTTCTCCTTTTTTTTTGAGAAAAGGGATATGGATCTTTATAAATGACTCTGAAAATGTATTTTAAGCTTCTTCACCTTAGCTTCATCTAGTTCTCTTTTTGATATGAAGGAAACAAAATTTTTTTGCACAATCGAAAAATAACAGCTTTTCATTGCGCCCACTCACTGCACATGAGTCTGTTTGCTTTCACTTCTGCACAACATGGAGAGCATTTGCTTATGGCAGGAGGAATAACTTGATCAACAAAGCTCTCCTTGTCTTTCTTGTTTTGTGCTCACACTGATACTGTGCTGTTGTTTTTCACTTTGCAATCTTTTTTTTTTTTCCCCACAAATTATGACTGTAACATTTAAAGCTCTTCAATTAGACCTTGATTATAATTTTATGTGCAGGGGTGGTGCCCTGGATGTAAGACACCATATTCATGTGCTTATAATTAGTCAGGTGCTAAACTAAGAGCCTTACAGCCTGACCTAAAACACTGCAAGTTTAATGGAGAGCCTCCCATTAACTTCAGTGACCTTAGGGTAAGGTCCCTGTTTCAAGTGATGCTAAGATATGATACGTCTGAATATCTGCTTCCTAGAGAGGGCAGCAGGCCATAAAAAGTGACATTTTTATATCTTTGTGGACTCAGCAGAGACACAACTTCACAATTATCCATGTCATTCCGAGGGACATACCAAAAAGTCATCTTCAGCTGTTACTTGCAATAAGGTTATCCTCTTCAGTTCTATTGTGGGTTTTACTCTGGTGTATTTTCTTGACATAGTTACAAGTTACATGTATCAGCCAACATGTCCAGCTTACAATTTAAACCAATTTGCTTCACAGAAAGTTGAAGAGGGCACTAGAAATTCTGAATGCAATTTTGGCTCTTGACAGGTATACATATTTATAGATTTCCACTACAAAAATTGTGGGCTTTGTTTGTTATTATTATTACTGCTACTTTTTTCACTTTGTCAAACAAAAATGCCCACTAACATCCAGACAGCATAATCTCTGTCTTCAGCAGAGGCTGTGGATTTACTCTTACAGCAGGAACATCAGCAATCATGAATAAAACCACTGCAAATAGTTTTTTACCAAAGGCTAATTCTTCAGAATTAGGTGAGAGCAACTTTAAGTCAACATATAGAAACTTGAATTCAAATACTAAAGGTTTTGTGTCAGAAATTATGCATTCAAATAACCCAGTAACTTAAGGAAATTAGAAAGCCTGAGCCTGGTCTCACTCGTATTAGTCTGATGCTTTGGTAACTCCTTTTCTCATTGTTCAGAAGATTTTGGTGTAGATGGGGCAGATAAATGAGTTCAGTTCTGCGAAAGCTGTCAAACTGGGCTTTTTAGGCCCATAGATTTTATATTACCTTGGATCAGGACAGCGTACTGAATATTTAACCCTGGTGTTCCTTAAGGAAATTATGTACTTTGGCTACCTGTCTTCCCTTCCTTTCCATAGCTTTTGAATTCCTTGATAGTTTTCACTCAGACCTGACATATTTGTCAAAGGTAACAAGATGTTTGAAGGTGAAATGGTATGATATAATCTGAGTGCTTGTTCTTTATCCAAGTTTGTTCTTTTAATCAGGACATACATATTATTGATGTTATCATTGGAAGTATATGATACACAGTAAAATGTATATATTTAATATCACTTAAATTAGCATTTTAAAATGCTGATTTTAAGTGAATTCTATATATTATACTCAGGGCATATTTCTGTGGTTTGGAAGGAACAAACCAAGCAGGACCAGCTGTGCAGCTACGCTGGCTTGTGCAGCTGCTGTTGGCAACAGGGGGTTTGTTTCCGTGACCATGGGATGTAGTCAGAGGTTCAGCATCTGCTTGGGCAAGATGCGTTCCACATCACTAAGTGAGGCAAAGGTATCTTTGCCAATAGGAGGGCTGGCCGTGTGAGAAGGGCTTTAAGTTGGGAGTGATGTGGGGTGAAGAGTATTAGCAACCAAAACTGTGAGGGAGTGACAGACAGGGCTGACAAGCAAAGGGCCTGGAGTGGTGTGAATGAAGACAAAGACAAACCCAACAAAACAGAGCTTAAATAGGATCACTTCAAGCACTTGCAGGTAAGCAAGGAAGTTCCTACAAGACACCAATTTGGGAAAAATCCCTAGACCTTTCTGGGAAGATAGCATGCTGGACTGCCTTTATGAAGTGTCCGTACACTAATGTGCGCAGCGTGGGGAATAAACATAAGTAAGTGGAAATTTGTGTGTAACTGCAGGGCTATGATCTTCCTGGGATCATGGAGATGTGGTGAGGTGGCTCTTATCACTGGAGTGTTGCAATAGAGGGATACGGGCTTTTTAGGAAGGACAGGAAGACAAGGAGGTGGAGTTGCCTTTTTTGTGAGAGAGCAGTTGAAGCACATAGAGCTCTTCTGAAGATGGACGAAGAGCCAACTGAGAGCTTCTGGGTGAGGACTAAAGAATAAACGAGTATGGGTGACAATGTAGTGGGTGTATTCCATAGGCCGCCTGATCAGGAAAATAGTAGATGAGGCCTTCTACAGACAGCTAGAAGAAGTCTCATGTTCACAGGCCCCGTTGCTCATGATAGGCACCCTGATACCTGTGCAGATTATAAGCAATCCAGGAGGTTCCTGTAGAGTGTTGATGACAACTTCTTGGCACAAGTGATAGAGGAGCCAATGAAAAGACATGCTTTGCTGGACCTCATACTTGAAAACTATTAAGGGCTTGTCAGGGATGCAATCATCAAACACAGCCTTGTCTGCAATGATGTTAGAGTTCAAGATCCTAAAAGGAGGGAGGAGAGCAAAAAGCGAGAACACGACCCTGCAGTTCAGGAGAGCAGACTTCAGCCTCTTCAGGAATCTGCCTGAAAGAGTCCCATAGGATAAGGCTCTGGAGGTAAGGAGGTTGATATTCTGATATTCAAGAATCATCTCTTCCAAACCTGGAACAGTCAATCCCAATGACGAGAAAGTCGAGCACAGATGCCAGGAGGCTTATTTGGATGAACAAGGAGCTTTTGGCAAAACTCAGACATAAGAAGTATATGGGAATATATGGAATATAGGGAATATATGGATCTGCTGCTAAATGGGGCAGGACCCAGTGGCACAGAACATTGAAAAGGATGAAGTACTGATTGCTTTCTTCTGTCAGTCTTTGCTAGGATGACCAGCTATATGTATGACTTCATTACTTGTATTTTCTACATCTTAAACATTGTCTTAAGTGCAAGGCTGTGTGCATTTGAGGGGCCTTTTGTGTGGCACCTAGTTAACAATGAGAGGGGAAGGAGGGGGAGGTGTATGCCTCCACCCCCCACGCCTGTGGGTCAGCTCCACAGTGAACTGTCCTGGGCAGTCTGCAGCAGAGAAGCGAGGGCAGGCGCTGCTGCTCCCTCCTCCCACACACCTGGCTGTGCGTGCACATCCAAAAGGTTCACATGGAGGTTATTATGGCGAGGGTCAGTTGAACGGCCGGTGACCCCTGGAGCCCCCAGCCCCAATTCAGGACTTTCCAGAAGGAACTTCTGCACATGCCCCAATTCGAGAACTTTCACACCAAGACCACCACTCACATCCTAATATGGCATGGACTTGCCCTATAAATAGTTCTTGCCAAGAAGGCATAGGGCGTGCCCACCACCCCATGGACCACATTTCCTTAGGACGGTCTACTGGACTGGACCACGTTATGAAGAAGGACTGCTGGACAGGCCTGAAGAAGTGCTGCTGGAATGGACTATACTTCTTGAGGAACTGCTATGTTTCACTGGTGGTGTTTATTTTTCTCTCCTACTTCTTTCTCTCTTCTTCTCTGTTTTATCTTGTTCTAAGTCTCTTCCCTTTTCTTACCATGCCTTTTTTTCCTTGGCACTTTGGTGTATTGGATCAAATCTGACTTGAGTTGTAGTTTGTTTAGCAACTTTGGCTGTGTTCAAGGTATCAGATTGTTATCTGAGCAGATTGAAACCTGCTTTGCGACTTTGAGAAGTCACAATTTGGAGTGCACCCAAGTAATTTCTTTTTATTTTGACTGTGTCCAAGATAAATACTGGATGTGAATTCACCCTGAGGTGATTTGTCACTCTTGACTTGCTGTGGGGATATATATCCAAAGAACATTTTCCCCCCTCTTCTGCCAAGCAGGTTGGTTGGGTCCAGGCTTTAACACCAGCCTTCAGAAATTCCAGGCCTTGGAGATCAGGGGAAAAGGCTGGAGCAAGGAGGTCATACTATTGGTGGAAGATAATCAGGTTAGGGAATACTTAAGCAAACTGGACATAAATAAGTCAATTGGCCCTGATGGGATGCAACCTTACCTTATGGTGATGGAACAACTAATCCTGGAAACAATTTCCGGGCTCATAAAGGACAGGAAGGTGATCATAAGTAGTCAATATGGGTTCTCAAGGGGAAGTCATGTTCAACCATCCCGAAAACCTTCTGTGATGAAGATTATCTTACCAAGCCATCTACTGGATTGGTAGATGAGGGATGATCAGTGAATATTATCTACCTTGACTTCAGTAAGGCTGTTGACACCATTTCCCAGGCCACTCTTACAGAGAAGCTGAGGAAGTAAGGGCTGGATAAGAAGACAGTGAGGTAGTAGACTGAAAACTAGATGAATGGTCAGACCCAGAGGGTGATGATCAGTAGCTCCTTTCAGTGGTGCCCAGTGACAAGAGTAGAGGCAATGGGCCTGAAACACAGGAGGCTCTCTCTGAACATCAGTCAACTTCACAGTTTTTTACTGTGAGGATGACTGAGCACTGGCACAGGTTGCCCAGAGAGGTTGTGGAGTCTCTCTTCTTGAAGCTATTCAGAACCTGTCTAGACATGGTCCTGCGCAACCAGCTCTAGGTGGCCATGCTTGAAAGGGGCAGGATTGGACTAGATGACCTGCAGAAGACCCTTCTAACCTTAACCATTCTGTGATTCAGTGAAATTTATCCACAAAACAAAGGAATTTCTCACTACAAGTAAAGATCTCAGACAAGCTGTTTTTGTCTCGAAGCTATGAATTATTGTGTGTTTCTGATACATATGTATTCGCAATCATATTTACTACGTGTAGTTGCTGTTAGCTTTCAATTTATTTTACTGCAGTTTTATAACAGAGAGAATGTTCTCAAATTCTCCATTCTTTAGACATCTTGAAAAACACAACCTGATTTCACTGATATCTTAAAAGACACTGGAATAAAAAAGCTTTTTTACTTCGTAAACATTTCACTGCTAACATCTTATATGATATTTTGCTTTTACTAATCCATTAAGCAAGATCTAAGTAACCTTTCATGCAGAAGTATTGCCATTTACTTCACTCTGTTTTCCAGATTTGGTATAATAAACTCTTAGATAGATCTGTTAAACTGTATTTTATTTATACACACACTGTTAAAAAGGGGTTGAATATGAAAGTAACTTGGTACAGTTGTATTCTTCTTACAGGATTGAGGAAGACTAGGAGTTATGCAGGTAAATGCATTTTTATCATTGCCTTAGTAAGGAAAAGAACAGAAAACTTACTCTTGCCTGCTATGTTTGGCAGCAGCCAGCTGGTCAGCATTCTCCAGGCAATGAGTACACCCTCATGTGTGAGCCAGGCAGAGCAACATGGGAAAGAGGACCATGGGGTCCAAGAGTTATGGACCACAGCCAAAAGTTGTCGTATTGCAGTGGCAGCCTGCATGGAAGTCTGAGGGCAGAGCTGAGACAAATTTGGTGGGTCAAGGAGCAGATACAGGGCATAGAGGCATGGAATCCCAATCTTATTAATTCTATTATCTAGAATAACCTGTGGTAGGAAATCTATGATAATTATCAGTTTCTAGGCCAACCTATAGCACACGTGTTTGCCACAGGTTTTGGTTTGAACTTTTTTTTAAACTAAATTTCACCATTATTTGAATGCTAAAATCTATTTTAACACAGTTCCCATGTTAGAGAGAGAACTTGTCAGTGAAGCTGCTGACAGTACAAATTATTTTTTGCAGCATTAAAGCCAGCTGAATTTGAAAGAGTTCTGATTGCTCTAATATACTTTGCTTATTTGATATATTATGCTTTTTTTTAAAAAGCTACAGATGAAGCAGTGTTTCTGAATATATATATGCAATACTACTAGCAGCATAATAAAGGCACAAGTGTTATTCATACATTTTTACCAGAAACTGGTGCTAGCCCTGTCACACTGGATATCGTCATTTGATTTCTTGCATGGTTTCCTTAGAAATACAGCACTGTTTGTACAATGACCATGATTGCAGCTAGGCAAAAAAAAAAAGGAGCCAAACAAAAGCTCTTTGCTCAGGAGGTATGTTTTTACATGATTTCTTGAACCCTCCCTGGTCTCCATCAAAAATCTCTACAACTTGTGTGTTGAGCTCAGAGTAGCAGAGAGAGAGTTCTGATGACTGCAAAAACCTCACTGAAGGCCTCTACCTATAGTGACCCAATCTGAAAGTTACGCTGCTTTTCCAGTGCTCTCTGAACGCAGGCACTTGTTAGCAGGAGTATTTAACAGTACCTTAAACTACTCTGCTGCTGTGCCCTAGTAGTTAGTTAGAATTCAAGAGCAGATAGGACTACTTAAATTAGACAGAAACTGAGATAAACATATTCTTTGTGCAACACTTTTTAAGAAACCTCACTCATGGTGATGTTTCTAGTTCCAAGTGAGGCTGGGTTTAAGAGGTTGTGTCTTTCATTTCAGTGCTGTGCTAGCAATGATTTTACACTGACCATTTCTGTTCCCATTGCAAGGAGCCAACACTTTAGTCACAGAAATTATGATCATACAGATCTCTTGTAGGTATGGTTCAGGGGATGTGATACTGAACCTGATGGTCACCAATGCAAGTGAGTTCATCAGTGACGTCAAGAGCGGAGGCAACCTGGGCTGCAGTGATCATGCACTAGTGGAGTTCAAGGTCCTAAGGGATATGGGACAGGCGAGGAGCATAGTCAGGACCATAAAGTTTAGGAAAGCAAACTTCCAGCTCTTCAAGGAGCTAGTCAGTAGGACCACCTGGGAAACAGTCCTCAGGAGCAAGGGAGCAGAACAGAGCTGGCAAATATTTAAGGATGCTTTCCATAGATAGCAAGAGCACTCAGTCCTCAGATGTAGGAAATCAGGCAGAGAAGGGAAGAGACCAGTGTGGCTGAGTGGAGACCCGCTGGACAAACTGAAGAGCAAAAGGGAACTGCATAGGCAGTGCAAGCAGGGACAGGTGACCTGGGAAGAGTACTGGGACCAGTGCTGTTTAATATTTTCATTAATGATACAAATGGCATGATTGAGTGCACCCTCTGCAAGTTTGCAGATAACACCAAGCTGAGCGGGGCGGTTGTCACACCAGAAGGATGGGATGTCATCCAGAGAGACCTGGAGAACTGGGCCTGTGTGAACCTCATGAGGTTCAATGAGGTCAAGTACAAGGTCCTACACCTGGGTCGGGGTATTTCACAGTTTCAATACAGGACGGGGGACAACGTGATTTAGAGCAGAGGGTGGTGAGACACTGGCACAGGTTGCCCAGGAAAGCTGTGGATGCCTGCACCCTGGCAGTGTTCGAGGCCAGATTGGATGGGTCCTTGAGCAGCCCGGTCTAATGGGAGGTGTCCCTGCCCATGGCAGGGGGGTTGGAACTGGATGATCTTTAAGGTCCCTTCCAACCCAAACCATTCTATGATTCTATGATTAAATAATCCTGCTCTGTAACTTTCTTTCTTCTCATGCCTATGCATTGCAATCACTTGTCCCATTGCAGTGTTAACTAAGCTGTGGAAGAGATCCAGCTTAATAATAATAAAACTAACAATAAAGAAGGTGGAAATTGGTCGTTTATCACCTGGATGTACAAACACTTGTTCTGGTTTGAAGCTCAGAGGTTAATGGTGAAAATGAGTGAATGACTAAGGATGGGAATGCACAGTGCTTAGGCTGGCATGGCCGTCTAAAGGTGTTAGTAAAACTGTGACCTAAAATTATAATAAGGAAAACAGTTGATAATACATCAGTGTTAGCTCTTACCTGCTATGAGGTTTATTACTTTGTGTTGTGGCCACCATCATGTGAACAGCTGTTTTTCCCAGGTGAAAAGACTTGACTGAATCTTGACTAGAGCCACAAGTACTTACAGCTTTAAATGAGTCTGTGTTTGTCTTTTGATTTAAACCTTGCATGCTTGACAATCATTTTTGCCTTTCCATATAAAACCACTTATTCTCACTCTAATGTAGAAACTGTCAGCTCTGTTCCAAGAAGCATAATAACCATGGAAGTATACATTTTCTAGTAAACTCTACAACCACGTGCAGCAAGCCATGGTGGGGGTCTCTGGATTGCAAATGCTGACATTTCTGTAATTTTTTTTTTCTTCACCTCAAAACTACATGGAAGAAACAAATTGCTGCAGGGCTACATCTAACGAGTAAAGAAAGAGTTATGCCCTTGAGTCTGCAGAATCATATTCAGGAAAATGCAGCAGTCAAGAATCTGTCTGAGAAGTATGCTAAGCAATGTCACTAGCCCTGATATTTGATCTTTCTCCAAATATATTCTGGTATGCAAGTAGATCCAAACTGTCTTGCTTAAATCAGTGTGGGATTTTCCCAGCAATTACTCTTGTGAACCACTGTGAACTCCAAATTTCAACTCACTTTCAAAGTTGTAACTTAAAGGGAATTGCCTTGATATCTAAGCTTGACCTATGAAATCATGTATGACTCAGTCTTTCTCCCTTGTAATGTGCTCAGAGACTATGATATGTGACACTAATACATGGAGAGCCTATTTCTAAGTGTGAATTTATTTACTCTGCTCACTGAGGCTGGTTTGTATCACATATTGGTGTTTGAACAGCAGCATTTTTATGAGAGAGAGAGAAATAATATCTAAAATTTGAAATGTTAAATTGTTTTAACTGAGTTTCAGTCCAGTTCCCAAGATACAGATGTGCACATTATGTTAATACCCAGTGCTGACATAACTGACTGCATTAGCAGTTATTTGCAGAGGCATATATCTAGATTAGACATTACAACTTTTGCATGTAAATGTGTAATAAATGCATACAAATTCGTCATTAGATGGATTGGAAAGATTGCTTTAAATAGAAGGACAGAGAGTGAAACAAAATTATAGAGGTTTTTAGAATACTGTTACTTCTTGATTGTTCAGAAGTTTCATAGTAAAATTGAACTTGACCTTGACGCAGATTATTCTATCGCATACTTGAAAACACATTTCTAAAAAAGAACCCATGGTAGCCTGGGGTTTTGAGCAGAATCCTTTTCTCAGTAAGTTGTTCTTGTTCATAAGATTGATAAAATGTAAGAGATCAAAATGCAGTTCTTTCTGGGTTCAGTACAGATTTTACCAAAGGAAAGAGTAATAGGAGTTGCTTATTTTGCTTTATTTCTCTTACCGAGTGCTATTGTGCTAAAAATGGCATAATGTTCCCCTTTTCTTCTGTGGAGTTTCTTTCACTGTTTTCCTTCTGTCCTGTTCCCCTTTTAAAAATAATTTCCTTTTCTGCACAGCTCTTCAAATGATTGTACTAGGCTCTCTCACTTACAACATGGCCATTTTTTAATTATTTAAGGTAGATTTAATGATGGTCATGGAACATAACAGACTAAGAAATAAACCCAGCACAATATTATAATACAATAACTTTTTAAGAGAAGAAATTCATCAGTATTTTCCAGAAGGAATTTACTTTTTGCAGCATTAGGACTTAGGGGTTTTTGTTCTTATTTTGTTCTTTGTTTACCGGTACTTACAGTGTCTACAAGTTCCATTTAAGTTTTATACTCTGGTCAGCATGTACACTGGGAAAACTAACCCAGAATCACTAAAGGCTTCATTTTAAGAGACAGAATAAAGACTTAGACACTTAATTCTCCTTAAAAGATAGTATCTCATGCATTTGAAACTCTTTTTGCTACACAAACATAATAGTGATGGAGACAAAGAAGCAGAAAGTAACTCGTCCAATGTAATTAGAAAAGATTTCAGAATCTGTGTTTATCCTTGTTAGTCTCTCTCCTTGAACTATTCTGACTGCAGTTCTACTGATAACATAATGGAGTCCAATGACCAAAATGCCATACACGGCATAATCATCCAGCTGCCTTTCCCTAAGATCCTCCCTGTGTTTGTTGCATTAGTATTAACATTTTGCATAACTTACACTGTCATGAGCATGAAGAAGTATAGTAAAATAAGACAGTATGAACTGCAATCACACCTTCAATTTCTTAAGCAGGTATTAATCACTAAAAACCTTGTTTACATGCCATGTATGTCTGTGGCAGCCTAAAAGCTTTTGACAACTAAAATGATATAGTCTGTCTAGTAAGAGCTCTAGTGGTGTTTAACCTCCAGCTCTGTACTTTGCCTTTCTTTGGGACAGTCCCATTTGTTCTGTAAATACGTTTCAGATGATGTAGCAGATGCTACATTTTTCTTTTGTGACTTGGAGGATTAAGAAGACAAGCCTACAAATTCTGTCAATGCAAAAAACAGCTGACCTATTTCTGTATCCATGCTGTGGGTTCCCCACTATCCCTTCCCCTTGCACTCTTCAAATAGAAATAAAACCTGCTTTCCATTTCACATATGGCAACTTGATGTAGGATCTGCACAATTGTTGGCTATCCATTCATATCAATGTCTTAGGTTTTTCCCTGTTGATGCCCTCTGGCAGCTTTTTAGAATTGCTTTGAACTGATAATTTGTGATACTGGGAGTTTAAAATTTAATACTAGGTTACATTTGACGAACTCAGTATTAAATATCAAGACCCTGCTGGGGACCCTGAAAAAAATCCATAGTAAAAAAAAGACTTAACTGCAATATGAGGTGTACATTCTTTACCTCTTTGAACATTAATGTTGTTGCTGCATATGAGCTGTGCATCCTTCATTTTTTTGTCTCCTGATCATTTCAGGAATCCTGTTTAGATTTTTTTCACTCCCTTTCAATGAAGATTAGGGCATGGCCTTGCAGATTCCTGGATTCAGGGGTTTAGAAGATATCTTGGGCTACCCTCCTCTAGACAAAATTGGAAAGGATGAATCTTCCAGGAAAGATAAAAGACAGTTCCTTCTGCTATAAAAACTTCTTAACAGACTAGCTTTTTATTCTTTCTGACAGGTTTTACTATCTTGCAGGCGTTTTTTTTGTTTTGTTTTTTTTTGTGAGCGACTTGGTCATTATATTAGTGTATGTACTCTTGTAGCACTGCTAGCAGCTGTACTGACAGGATGCTGTTCTTGAAATAATCATTTCAGCTTGGTTAGAAACAGTACAAATTTGTCAGAGTTAAGGCACTGTGATATTTATACATATGTTTCTGTGTTGCAGAACTAACACTACCTACATTAAATATCTTAAAGTTAGCATAAATAATTCCAAGCAACCTGTAACATAAGGCATAAGATAATATTCTTAATATTGTGAACTGGATAATACAAGTGGATTTCTAATAGCTTAGTAAGTAAATGTAATTATAGGTTTGAAATCTTGTCAGCCTGTCTGGTAGATTTTGAAGTAGTACAAGTGGTACGATTTGAGAAGTGAGCCTTCGTGATGTATGTAACTGATGATAATTGGATGTATTAAGATGGGTGGGTTTTCCATAGGCAGGTGATTTATTCGCTCTTAGACAGAATAGTTCCCCAAGGGACGGGATATCCACACAGACAACCTACCTTTGAAATAATAGATCTCTTAGAAGAGCTTCTTCATGAACCTGGAGCTTAAGAAGTTGTGTAGCTGAAAGAAATACTTTCATATCCAAGTAAGATGAGTCAATCTGTCAGGGTAAATACTGAATCCATAAAGTTTCATCATGGCAATTCTATGCAAAATAGGGAAAAAAAATTTTCAAAAGTCAATGAAGGTGGCTATCAATAAGAAACTGACAGAATAATGAAGACTAAAAGAGCAGCTTGGTAACAAAGTATCTGATTTAGTGTCAATGTCTTTTTTGACTATGGGTTAGAGAAAGAAACTACCTTCCTGCAGGCAACAGATTGCTAATAGAGGCAACAGAGCTTGAAAATCCTTTGGTAAAGATCCAGTGTGGTGAACAGATGAGAAAAATTTGTAATAGCTTCATTGGACACTGAAACTTGAGTTAAAATAATACCATCTTTGTTTTGTTGTTTTTTTTTTTTCAGGATCAAACAGAAAAAAACCCAGGGAAATACATGGTTTGGACTGTATTAGAATTCCAATTTGGGATTTTATTCAACAACAACAACAACAAATTTTATACCATTCAGGGTAATTCAGTGTTTTAAAACTTGTTTTTCTCCTAATCTTCATAAAATTTTAATGAAAAATGCTGTTTTCTAATGTTCAAAATTAGTTGTTTCAGCTCTTTTCAAATAAAACATTGTATTTTGATAAGACCATGAAATTATGTGCTAAAAGGCATTTAAAATCCTCTCCTCTCCCTATAAAAAACATATTAGTTGAATGAAGCCAAATTTTGTGAATAACATTGTTACAAATAAATTAAATTTTTGGTGATTTTGTTACTTTATAAAGATGCATTAAGAGCACTAATCCGGTCCTTACCCACTATCATAACGTCCTAGATGTTACATGTAATTTCACAATAAATTACAAACCTTTTACTGTATATGAAGCCTAGTTGTCTCTCATATTTTTTCTTCATGAAATATCCTGCATTCCAGGTTTGTGGGTGCTAAAATATTATGGTATTACTATAGAAATTGTGAAATATAAAATTTTACACAGCTGGGTATCCTACTAGCATCCAGTATCCACGGAACTATAAAGTCTCGTTATGACAATTCAATGCAGAATGGGACAGGGGAATTAGAAAAGAATATAGAATGTCTGCACTGTAACTTTTCCCTTCCTTTTCCTAAAGGAGGTGGTAGATCAAGAAAAAAAACCAGCAAAATCAAAAGCACTGCAAAGCAGTGCAAAGTAGGGAAGCTTGGGAGCATGACTTTTAGACAATTTTAATCTTAGAATATGTAATAGTGTTTGTTGCATGAAAAAACCAGTTCATAAATTGCCTAACGTCAATATGACTTCAGAAAATCAGAAAAAAATTGTCATATAACTTCGTTTTTCAAATGTTTCTAGAAATCTTTTTAAAAATATAAGATGAATACTAGAGAGTCATGAATTTCTGGCAAATGACAGCTCTCTTTTCAGTAATGTAACTCCCGTCTTCATAGCTTTTTTCACAGGAATTCTCACTACACATGCCATTCAGACACTGTTCTGTATTTTTTTCACAAAAAAATCCAACCTAAGTATTTCCTGTACTTATTTTCTTATGTATTAGAAAGTTTATATGAGGGAGAATAAGTTGAGATGTGTGGGCGATAGCTTTGTTATTATAGGACTAAGCTTGAGAAATAAGCTTTAGTCACCATGGCAATGAACTTAAACTTCCCATGTGTCATTGTAAGGTTCTTCAATTTCAACCTTCCTTCTTGCCTTCCTGCCTCCCTCCCTCCCTCCCTCCCTCCCTCCCTTCCTCCCTCAACAAACAATGAAGGAACAAATAATGTTGATTTAGAGCCCAACTCTGCAAACTCCACCAGTCTTAATGCACAGATCCCATGGTGCAGGAAAATGAAGAAACACTGAGAAAAAGAACGAGAGAAAAAAAATAAGTGAGGAAGAAATAAGATAGAATACCTACAAAATACTCTATCAGTCTTTCTCTGCAATACTTTTGTTAGCTTCAGCTGTATGAGCTTTAAACTAATTTTGTTCAGCAGACACTTAGCAGCTAATTTTACTTTGAAATTTGGCATGCAAAAGTGAAATGCACTTTTCTGCTCATTGCTTAGTTTTAGGCATACAATTGAAAGTTTGAGTTCATTCAATGAGAGGTACCATTCCCATTGGGACTGTTCATGGGACTACTGGTAAGCTTTCAACTATTTAACAAAGTATGTAGTAGCATGCAAACAGCTGACAGGATGTACAAAAAAAAGCATGTTTCTTCTTTAAAGCTATATATATACACACACACAAACCAAATGTTATACAAGAGTTTTTCTTGTTTTCTTTTCATCTCATAACCAAGGCTGCATAACCCTGCAATGTAATGTTGTGTACAGGGATAATACTTTTAAATATCCACTCCTTGATTATATTGCCATCATAAAAATTTCTGAAGAACAATTTTAGAACTGTAATTGGTTTTTTTTTATATCACTTACCTTTAGGGAAACTGCATGCACTGCAGACCCAGAGCTATTTTACTGCATCTCATTTAATTTTGACCATATCTGTTGCTATAATTTAGTTTTGTTTATCAATATCAAACAATTGCAGTACAAGATTCCTAAAAATGCAGCTTCCCAAACTGCTGTGGTTTCCTCTGGGCTCTTTTCAGGAAGATACAGTACTTGAAGAGGCCATCTGGGTTCCTGATTCAAGTTCTCTACCATAGAAGAGTTGTTCTTTGGTCTACGTGTAAGCCTTTCCTGTTGATGTAAGAATTAATTTCTGTGGCTGTTATAAATTGTGCAGTTATCCAAAAGTGCTGAAAATAAACAAAAGAAGCTAAAAGAGAATAAAATTTTTTTGTATTACCAACAAATTAATTTGTCTGTTAGTTGAAAAACTAGAATAAGCATTATAAGCATTGGAGTTCATGACAAGTGACAGAAGTTCTCAGTTTTATAATACTAGAAGCTCTTCCTCAATGTTTTGAAGGAAAAGAGTATGTAGAGAGAACCAAGCTATGATGGATATCTACGTGTGTAAGGAACGAAATTTTCAGTCCATCTCTGAAATTTTGATTCTGGCAAATGGTCAGGTATCTTTGCTCCAACAAAGCACAACATTTTGTAAGATCAAGCTCTCTAATAAAATATAACAAGTACTAATCACATTGCTACTGAGCTGCTGGAAGACATTAGGATGCCATAATAATGCTATAATCAGCACTCAAGAAGAACAGGTACAAATGCGTAACCTAATTTAATTCAGGAAAGTACATATTCTTATAGTGTTACTTTCTACTTAGACTTAAATGATTATTTATACAATCAGAACTGTCATTTACTAAAATAAATAAATATAACTGGTCCTTCGTCTCCTTTGTTTCCCTGGTTACTGTGTGTGCAGTGCGTCAGTAAGGACAGTTAATATTTGTATGTCCAACCCACTGTTTTTCTTCCTCTTATCTCCCTTATTTGTGGACTCACAAGTGATTTTTTCATTTTTTTACATCAAACTGTGGTTTTCATTATACGGACAGATGCCATTAGGCAACAAGGAAGCTGATTACTGAGTGTGATGAAAATAATCAGGCACATTTAGGGGTATAATTGTGTTTTCTGTGTTTATCAGAGCATAATTCAGATGGTCAATACTCAGATACTCTCTTTTTTTTTTATCCGGAAAGAAATGATTAATCTGATTATGAACACCAGGAACTTTACCGAAGTTCACCATCCAAAATGAGTATTTTGCATTGGTTTTGACAGAATGATACACTGTTTTTAAAAGTCTAAATAAAATAGCCATTACTTTTCTTTTAAAGGTGCAAATTCCCATTTATTATTGTGTACCATAATAATCTAGATAACCTCCTTACAAATCTCTACTACTTAAACATGCACACACATCCCCAAACTCCTTTGAATTGAAAGCAAAAGTAAGTTCATTGTAGACCAAGTAATATCAATCGTAGAATCATAGAATCATCTGGTTGGAAAAGACCTCTGAGATCATCAAGTACAACCGTACCTGTACATTCAGTAAACTGTGTCCCTCAGAAACTCATCCACCCATCTTTTAAACACCAGGGATGGTGAATCAACCACCTCCATAGACAGCCTGTTCCAGTGCCAGACCAAATGGAATCCTTTTGTGATGCTGTTTTGGGGACAATAGTTTAAGAATGACACATGGGAAGTCACAAACTGATAGTTTATCAGAGTTTAAAGAGAAGTTAGGATTTTGATCTAACAACGTATATCTTTTCTGTTTTCTGTAATTAATTTTAATTTAAAATAAATTCCAACTGCTTAAACTAGTCAAATGGTAAATTAAAAAATCTTAATTTTTTAAATTCATGAATATATTAATGTTAGGTTAGAAAAAGGTAGGAATGCATGCTCCCAATAATTTAATATTTAAAAAGCCCCTCTAAACTCCAATGCTTCCACAGGGATTCCTTCCTACTTTAGGTTATGACTTTTTTGAAAGCTTGAATAACTCACAGAAAAGAGCAAAGCTGAATTTATGGATATAATATAACTGCCTTACCTGCCTCTATCATAAATAGATTGCATTCGCCTTAGCTGTCCTCTTATTGATCACATTTCATATTTGAAATTACTATTATCCTAAATTGTTTCCTGTTTGAAGTATAGATCTTTCGAGTCAGTCTGACAGGCATGCATCTCACTGAGGTTCATGACTGCTGTTTATACTGGAAGATGTTGCTTGAAAAACATGTGCTTTCTAAATACAGGCAGAGATAACATCTTGAAAGATTATTTTTCAGCATGAAACACAAGGTGCGTAAGTAGTACGAGATCCGAAGACTATAGAAATGAAATCCTCGAGCACCTAAAAATCTCCTTTTAATCCTGTAGAAAAAAAGCTTTCTATAGCAGGACTAAGACCAAGTACTAGATGATTCAGAAAAAAGACTAATGATTTTATGTTCTCAGAGACTGTGTTTTGCCTGATAACCCCAGCTGGCATTGTGACCAATGCAGCTGAAGAGCCCATCAGACAACAACTCAAGACAGTCTGAGTAGAGGCTACATGGGAAGTATTATTCATCACACGTTCCTGTTCTATGAGGGAAAACAAGAGTTCAGGTCCAGGACTAAAATATCTTTCAAGTTTATTTCATTTAACTACTTTCACTATTCCTCATATTATTGAAAACCCACCACTTCCCATTCAAAGTAAATGCTACAATAAATCCCTTCATTGCCCATTTCCCTTGCTATTCAGAATAATTGGTTATAACAGTACAGCAAAATTAAAAGATGCACTGCATGCAGTCTTTCTTTCATGTCTGTCCAGTAACATCAGAGGCGCAACATAATTCAGCGCCAAAGTAGAGTTAAGCACAGGGTACTTACACCACTGAGGCAACTGTTTTTCTTGTTTACACATATGGAGGGGTCAAAGGAGAGCTGGTCCACAGCAATACACTTGAGCCTGGGTAAATCAGTACATGTTACGAAAGGAGCACGCTGCCTTGACACAGATGCATAAGGTTCTTGTATTGTCTTGCAAAGAGTCTGTAGTTCAGATCTCAATCTTGTGTAATACCGAGAAAAATAATTCTCAGTGATAATTGCTAGGAACACTCCAGGTTATCATTTATTCCGATGTGACCTAAATATATCATTAAACAGTATGTGTTTGTGGAATTATATGAAACTCCTGATAACTTGCTTAAAAGAGAAGAAAAGGCTTTTGTTCTCTAAACCTGCTCCCTTCTCATCAATAAACATCTTTGCACATTTGGTTTCTCATTAGAGTTTCTAGAATCCTAGTGGAAATAAATGTCATAAGATTGTTTTTTTCATGCTAAGTTAATATACTGGTTTTGCAGACTAGAGGATGTTTTCTCAGCAGGGAAATAATAATTCTGAAAACAATGGATTTTTCTTAATGACATCTAAATCTTTATAAGACATCCAGGGCTTCAAGCCAAACCATCCACAGCTTGCCTCTATTTCATCAGTAATTGTGTTGGTTACTATGCATTAACAATGATCCTCATTTTACTTATAGGTTTATAATCAGATACACCCAAGAGCTAGCACAGTCAGTGTGTTGAAATAAGCCCTTCCAGATACTTGTGCAATACCCACCACCAAGACATGCCAGTTCTAACAAATTCTCAAGGTTATGGTATTTTCACAGATTACAGTATAACACTGGCTTTGCAGAATTTTGGTAAAACAAAAAGCTGCACAATTTTGTTGAATTTGTGAATAAAAGCTACATTAGTTTTCCCATTCAATCATTTTTTTCTCAAAAAAACTCATTCAGATGGCTTAACACCCAATGAATATGAAGAGAATCTGTTGTATTTACCATTATGAACTTTCCCACACCCCCAAATCTATCTTTCATGAGGTTTTAACCAACTGTAAATGCACTAGCAAGGATATGAGGCTAACCCTACATTTGTCCAACTCAGAGCAGCCTGGTTTGGGGGATGTGCTGATCTTCAGCAAATTGGTCTGAACCGAATTTGACCTTCATTGGTAGTTCGGACTAGGTTGCCAAAAACATCACAGCCTGGGATAATTGGCCACATTGCACAAGTCTGAACCACTTGAGCATGGGCAGCTCAGGCTGCATGTGAGTTGTGGCATCCTTGCCAGGTAAGGCTCATGATGCATGTGCTAGTGGATATGACATTTTCAGGTAGGAGGGTCTGTTACCTGTTGTGCTTGTGGTATGAAGCCCAGCATGGATTAAGGCCCCATCATCACCTGCATCTCTTTCACTCAAGAACTGTGCTGTACGCCAGGTAGCAAAACAAGACAGAAAAATGCTGACAGAATAATTCTAGGCAACATACTACATGTAATAAATACAGACTCTCTGTGATTCCTTCATAATATTTACAAACACAAATAAATGAAGGAGTCTGTAATACAGCAATTCACATTTTCCTACATAAGAGGTATTTTTTATTTCAGTCTTGCCTCATTCATTTAGCTATAGGATGCTTCAATACGATTAACTGAAATAAGCTAAGTTAGACTAGGCAAACAGATTTCACCAGTTTTCAGGAAAAAATATGCTAAAATTAAATTTAATTGCCAGAATTTTATTTCTCTGTTGAACTTCAACTCTTTAAAGTTTCCTTTTGATATGCTTTTACTAATGTGCGATTCAAAATTTGTTTGCTGAGATTCAGAAAAGTCAAGGAATATCTTTGGAGACCCTTCTTTACCAGAAGAAATTACTTACATATTGGTAAAACGAACACTAATAAAGATTCTTATTTTGTTGAGTATTTACTACATCGAACACATCTCCATTTTTATCTGCTTTCACCTTATTAAATATTTCTAATAGATTGGAATAACACAGTTTTACTTTGGAAAAAATATTTTTAATTGTTCTAAATTTTTGCGTGTATTTTCTTATACTACAAGCTTCTGCCTTCTCCTTCACTCCCCACTCCTTTGCCAAAGAAAGCTCAGGGGACTAGAATTCTTCATGAAAAACATAGCATTAGCAAATCTCCTATTTCAAACTCTAGTTTGTGTTAAGACCTTCCTAAAAGTGGGCTATTTGTTCCTTAAAAGGGTCTATAATCAATATTTTGATAGCATCTCAATTGTACTAATTTTAATAAGAAAAAATGTTGAAGGTGAAGCAGATCAATCTTCAGGGGCCAAGGTTGCACAAAGAAATTTTATTTCATATAAAAATATGTCCCCTTGTTTGACAATAGAGAGCTCTTAGATAGGAACTGAATAGGAAATGATGCAGACGATTAATTTAATTTACTGTTATGCTATTTTAATAATGCCAAATTGATATAAAATACAAATAAATTTGACTGTGTTCCTCATTTTTTTCATGGGGACTGAACTCTGTGCTTCTCTGATGCAACCAGCACTTAGACAGAAGAATACAAAAGCATTCAGTTGTTTGGGTTTTTTCCCACCCTGCGAGCAAGCTGTTTCTTCTCACGTAGAGTTTAGTCTCACAAACAGTTTCTGGAAGTTTGGGGTTCATGCTTAACATTGCACAGTAGTCAGTTTTGCAAAATGCTGTTATGTGTGCCAGTGTGCACTTCCAACTAGCAGAAGGTAGAAAAGTTTTTAATGTTATGTGTTGTATGAACATTCTGAGCTAAAGTAGAGATGGTTTTCTAACTTCAACTAGATCTTGTCTAAGTAAAGTAATATCATTTTCTGAACAGTAACTGCATGTTTTTCAGACAGTTTCTCTCTAGAAGTGACAACACGGGACATTGGTATGCAGACAGACCATTGCTTTTAATTATTCCTATAGAAAACAAGGTCATTTTCAAGATGATGGAATGCCATAACTCAAAGATAAAAAAGTGTTACATCTGCAGGGAGGGACAGACAGGATAGGTGACACCAAACTGACCAACAGAGTATTCCATCCCATATATGTCATGCTCAGTATAAAACTGAGGGATCACGAGGGTATCGCTCTTTTCTTCAATGGCTGATGTCCAGTGAGGACCTCATCTGTCTGTTTGCCTCGATCCTGCATCCATGCATTCCTGAATCCAGTTCCTGAGCCCAGCTCCCTCCTGCCACTGACCCTTCCCCATGCCTGCTCTGCAGCATCCGTTATGACATACAGTCACAAAGGGGTGGGGGTACAATCGCAAATATTTGTATATATGTTGTTATTTTCTTACTAATAGTATCTTTATTTTTTATTGTTATTGTTGTTGTTATTATTACTATTATTATTTCATTAAAGCTGTTTTAGTTTCCAACTTGCAAACATTTTCCTCTCTCCACAATAGACTAGGCAAGTGTATATGGTCCAAGTACAAGATTTTGGCATAGTAATAGTAATTTCCATATGGAGAAGAAAATTCTGAACTGCACTTGTTCTGTTTCTTGCTGTTCCTTAGCACTAGAATAGAGATTAAGGTTCACTCAGCTGTATTTCTGTAAATGCCCAAGTTCCAAAACTGGAATTACTTGTTACCTATTTAAACTGGTGTCTCTGTCACCATGTTTCCTCAGAAATTTCCCTCTTCTGGTTCTGATGCTTATGGTAAAGCACAGTAACAAGACCACAGCATATAAGAGAAAAAAACAAATCATAGCACTTTCAATAGAAAATGTGCCAAAGGGATATTTCTGAAGGTTTCAAAGAACCCTGTAGATGCAGTTTGTTGTAGGAAACAACAAAACTTAAATTATTGTTCAGAAAAGTTCCTCTTCCTGCCTTTATCCAAGGCAGATTTTTCATAGATTTTTCCCATGTTGGGTATCAGTGCATAATTTTGAAGTATTAATCTCTCTGTATTGCTTAAATTGATTGATAAACTTTGGGGTTTTTTTGCTATATGCCCCTTATTTTACAGCAATGATGCCTCTAGAACTGATAGCATATCCAGGGGATTATGGTCATATAAATCAAAAATGCCAAGCAACGCAATACTTCTTTTCTAAACAAAGCAGAAATGCTGCATATAGAGTTGTTTCTCCAAACATGTCTCTGGAGAGACTTTTATAGGTTTTAAGATCTTACATCTGAGCAATATTGCATCCTGTCAAAGAGATCTGCTATGAATTCTAACACTTCAAATCTTGGACAATATGTCGCAGTAGTCCTTACAGCATCTTAGTATCTGCAATGCAGTAGTCATTTTTAGCAATTAAAGCATACTTTTTCATTTGTCTTTTAAGTTTCCTAAAATCCAGAAATTAAGAAGGCTTATTAATTTTTATTCAAAGTTAGTCAACAGTCTCCAAATCCTGCTTAATTAATAGATAACCACTTTAATGAGATGTTAGCTGAATGATAGAAAATATTGTGTAAAGTTATTCAGCTTAAGTCTATCTGGGAAGAGGAACACTTCTCTCCATTAATCCTTCAAAAAGCTTTTTAAATTTGATGACTGCCATGTCAATCTTGCATAAAGACCTCTATGGGATGCCACTGACCATCTATGGATAACGAGATATGCTGTTCACTGCTATTTATAATGTGCAGCTGACTGATCTATGCTCACTCTTCCAATAGCCTTATCTGGACAATATAGGAGAAATTAATGAAAATGGATATATGTAAGAATCTAAAAATCTGACTTTTGAGAAAGAACAGCTTTTGCCTACCATTATGCTCTCTCAAAACAGAATGAGGAGTGTAGCTGGGCAAATAACAGATTGATATTTCAGCATGCACCTATTTAAAATGTGTGATGAACTTTCTTGTTTTGTACTTGTTTCACTTAAAAAGGACATTTGCAGGAAAAAAAAGTCATGTTTTGAACCTGGAAATCAAATGATAGGCATATACATAAATTAAATTGTTGATAAAATATAACAAAACATTTCTCTAAAATGGATTTTACCTTAGTTGAAATATATGCAATATTTCTGATATAAAGTAAGACCACTATCTCCAAAATGACAAATCCTGGAACCCATGGTTCTCCACAGTTATTTATCTGTTCCCAGTATCTCAGGTAGAGTTCTACTAGCTTATGTGAATTTTGTATATTAAATTAGAAATAGGACCAGCTGAATATTATGAATCCTGTCACATCAATGTAAGAAATAACGTCCCTGCAGGAGCATGTAGTTGGAGAGGAGTAGGTCTTGGTCTTTTTGCAGATATTTTCACTTAGCTGCCACATTTCTCTTCTTGCTGATATAAGAAGGTGAAGCGAGGTAGTAAGTATTATACCGTGATTTTGAGGGCAGCACTGAGAGAGGGAACTTCAAGCCTCTCTTTATTCCTGATTGTTTGAGCTCCACAATGGAGAAAGGCAGTCAGAATATCAGAACAGGCAAGAATCTTCTGTGCTCTTCTGCAGTAAGCTGCTGCAACAGCCAGCAGAATTTCATATTTTGGTGACTCAGTGCATTTTCACATCATAAAAGAAAGAGGCAGGTCCACTGCAGTGGCTACATATGGATCACCTGTTCAACCCCATTTTGAAAGAAACCTGAAAATCTGAAGGCTCAGGCTGACTAAAGCATTCTGAGAGTGGCTGCTGAACCAGAATTTCTCATTATGTAATCATTAGGATCAAGTTTGGTTTATGGGTTGTCATATGAGACTGTATCATACCTTATTATAAAATGATTTTGCAATCAAGACTATATCATATCATATTATTGGATATAGTGCCTTCAGGCTTCACCTAAGAGTGTGAAGTATGACTCCATACCTATGTGTCTTTTAGTAATCTGGTATGCCCAGTGTCTGTTGCTGACATGAAATATAAGTGCCATCAATTCTTTGAATTACACTTACATAAATGTATATTTTCAAGGCTTTATTTGCTTAATGAAAAATGATATTCTCTTTCACAGGGCCAGAGATCTTTTTTTTTCTCAAGGACTTTCCAAGAGACCTTCTACTCATGAATAATTTCTATTGTGTAAAATGTCACTCATTTCTTCTTTTCACTGGTTTGGCCACAAGAATAATAAACGATTCAAAACTACCTGTGCACAGTGCAGAGTTAAAAATGTTGACAGATGATTTTTCATCTTGAACAATGTGATTCTCTCAGGACACAACTCCATCAGCAAGGCCTCTTTACAGCCTTAAGTGTCTGAGATTTATCAATGAGAAACAAAGTGCAAGGCTTAAAGTCATATATTGTGGCAACTGCACACAAACTAGCACGTTATTCTGTTTCCAGGAGTAAGAGGAAGGGTGGGGGATGATGGCACAAAATTTTACCAACAGCAGTGGATGATTATTTCAGAATTCTCTTGCACTACGGAAAACTAGGATATGAAAACACTTAAGTGGTGAGGCCTAACTTCTGAACATCAGCTGACATACAAAATAAAATTCTAATCTTCTGATGACTATTGTAGGAATTGAGACATCATCCCCTTTTCATTCTCACAAGAGAGGAGCGCAGTGGCACCTTAAATGTCTCTAACCTTCTGCTCTCCATAATTCTTTAAACCACTGTATGCACGTCTTTGTAAATGCACAGCTAAAGCAATGCAAAATGAAAATTGTAGGGCAAGAGCATCTATGAATGTTTCAGATTAAACATTACATGCAAGTTAATGAAATGTGTGTCTATTTGTGGTTGCAGCAAAGAAACAAGGAATAACACACTCCCTTGCCACTAGTGCTGCCATAGTTCTGGGTGGATGGCAACCTCTCTCTGACAGCCTCCTCCGAGGATACCACTGCCCTTGGCTGCTGGGACCCCTCTTCCATTGAACGCTCCTGCCTTACCCTGCCCTCTCGTGTGCTCCCCTGCTCATCGCACGTGTTTCAAAGAGGACATCACCTTTGTGCATCTCTTCCCCTTCCCCTCTCCCTACTAATTAAAGTTAAATATAAAAATAAAGAAAACTCCACACATTTGATTTATTATAACTTATGCAAAGATAGAAAAGAAACTTTCTGAACTTAAAGCCTCTGTTATATGAAGTATACTAGAAGGTAAAAGTCCCCTTTTGAACTCATAACACAAAATTGCTCAAATTTGCTTTTTTTTTCTGTTTTTAATTTGACAGCATAAAACCCATTAGCACAAATAAGTAGAACAGATTTTTGACTTTAAAATGGTACACTACCTGAACACATTGAAATAAAAAGTTAATCCAAAATAAGCATCGCAGTTTACAACAATAAAAACAATTATCGCGTCAACCTAATATTTTTTTCTGATCCTGGTCATGAACGACAATGCCCCCAAAACCTTCGTTTATTAAATACATAATACAAATATACAAATTAAATACAAATCACAAAGTAGTTTTACCATATTGTGTAAAAACAAATGACAAAAAAGGAATTGAGTGAAGATAAGACGTATGTGGAAATAAAGTAATGAAACAAAGAGCATGCTTTTTATTAGTATCAGCAATTGTCCATCAAGCATCTCTTTATTAGATTTCCTTATTTTGTGTACGTTACTAAGTGCAATAGAAATAGAATTAAAAATTTAAAAAGAAATAAGCACTCAAGTAATGTAGTTGCAAGTTTTCTGCTTTACTTTCGCACAAGTTTACTCAGACTTCTGGTTAGCTTTGATGTTTTAAATCTGACATTAGTATGGGTAGGTGAACACAAAAGTATTCTAGTACTTGATATTTACTACAAAAGGAAGGATGCCTTTCTCGCTGACAGAATTAAACTCAGTATTATTCAAGGAGCTCCTCACAGAGTGTGAAATCAGATATCATGTGTCTCTAGTGTTTTGTTAATATTTTGTTTCTCAACCTCAAATTTTTGGTTTCTTATAGTGATCTACTTTTGGAGCACCTTATTTCTCAATTCTTTCTCTTCTTTCCCCCCAAGAAAACAGAAAAAAGCAAAGTGGTCTAGTCTCTGATATTCAGCAAAGGATGTTCTTCTGTAGGGGCAGTACACGTTGGTTTGCAATGAACACATGAGGTATTGCTTACAGTGTTCAAGATGCCAAAGCACAGTCTATTAATTCTGCCATACAATACTTCCTCTGTTTTTTTCTCTGTTTATTTTTTTGTCTTTTTCTTTCTTTTCTGCCTTTGTCTTTCTCTTTTCTTTTTCCTTTTTCAGATTCTTACCAAGTGCTTATCTAATGCTTTTATACACCTATTTGTCATAATCCTAAAATGTCTTAGAAGGTTTGTAGTAAACAGGTCAGAAACCATTATCTGTAAATTTATCTGTTATCTGTAAAATTAGGGCTGTTTTTTTTCTCATATGTATGATTTGACATCTTTTTATTCTAAAGTTTTCCTGCCTTTTTACAATCCAGCCTCAGTCTCTCAGTGTTATGCAGTTCTTCACAGTTAGTCGCATCTTAACTACCCTCACTAGCGTAATAGCCAGGAAAAGTTGCCACCTCATTGTTTTGGAGATCACTTGTGACAATAGGTAGACTAAAGTTTTCTTATATTGTCCAACTAATTCTTCAGATTGGGAAAGGGTCACAGGCAGGTTAAGCAGTTCAGCTTTTCCAAATATTCAAAATTCACTTTTAAAAATGATGCAGCAAATAGACCAGTGATCAGAATTCGTAAGCTCTCAAGGAGTTTCAAGACACATGGTTCAGGATGAAAAATAATAACAATATGGATTACTTTTTACTGGCTTAAGTAAGGGAAGGCTTGATATTGGCACTGTTAAACCCATTTGCACTGTATCTCTCCCTTTGCTTGCTCTAAACTGACGTAATTTATGTAACAGTGCTACAGGGAGAAAAGGTTTTGATCATTTCATAAGGTCTGGTTTACTGTCTTGCTGTGGCACTGTAAAAGCATTGCTTTTCATCTTATGGTACAGTTCATAAACCAAAAAGAAGTAGTTTCTATTTTGTGATGTGGAGAGTGGATGTTTTTCTAGTCCATCTGGACCAAACATGAATACCAATTGTCTGAGACTGCAAGAGCCTGGATATGACAAACAATGTCTCTACCATGTCCCTGTTCCTGGGTTCTCAAAGAGACTTGTACCTACAATGAATTACTACTAAAAAAAGAGAGATAGCATTAAGTCAAACAAACAAGAAAGAGAAGGAAAAGAAGACAGCATGATAAGACAACAGAGGGCATGTAAAATTCACAGGACAGATGGAGGGGTGGCATGAAATACAAATTCCCTGGTTAGGAATCTGGAAGTCAGGAGGGAAAGCAGAGGCTAGGAATTTTAGGAAATCCTATGTAATATATTCATTCTAGTTTCTCTTTCCACTTTCTCTAGATCATTTTAGCACATTGGGTACAACTTGTCTATGTAGTGTGAAATGTGTCTGCTTTTTCTATTGCTGATGAATATCTTTTCAGTATAATGATTGAGTAAGTGATCTTAACTATGTTTGGTTTTGTGCCATACTAATGGCATTATGAGAAAATGAATCCATCTACAAAATTTTCAGTTTTGTCTGAAGACACTGAGATGAAAGGCACCATAATTCCCCTTAAGAATGAATTCCATTTTTCATCAGATGAGTTTCCAAAAGACTACATTCTACAGACCTAAGTTTTATTTCTGAAGTTTGCAGTTCACTTGTAGCTCTCATGAGGGACAGCATTATGCAGACCGGAGGAATCAATACCAAGATTTGAACACAAATACAATGTGCTTTCAATAGTCATTTTTGCTAAGCAGAAGAACTTCTGTTTTCTGAGATATTTTCATAGAATCATAGAATCATTTGTTTGGAAAAGACCTTTGAGATCATTGAGTCCAATCATACCTGTCCACTATTAAACCATACCCCTGAGCACCTGTCTACTCATCTTTTAAATAACTCCAGGGACAGTGACTCAACCACCTCCCTGGGCAGCCTATTCCAACTCCTGACCACCCTTTCAGTGAAGAAATCTTCCCTGATACCTAATCTGAACCTCCTCTGGTGCAACTTGAAGCCATTTCCTCTCATCCTATCACCTGTCACTTGGGAGAAGAGATCAACACCCACCTCACTAAAACCTCCTTTCAGGTAGTTGTAGACAGTGATAAGGACTCACCTCAGCCTCCTTTTTTTCTAGGCTAAACAACCCCAGGTCCCTCAGCTGCTCCTCATAAGACTTTTGCTTCAGACCCTTTACCAGATTCATCACCCTTCTCTGGATGCACTCCAGTGCCTCAATGTCCTTCTTGTAGTGAGACGCTCAAAACTGAACAAAGTACTCGAGGTGTGGCCTCACCAGTGCTGAGCTCAGGGGCACAATCACCTCCCTGGTTTTGCTGGCCATGCTGCTTCTGATACAGGCCAAGATGCCATTGGCCCTCTTGGCCACCTGGGCACGCTGCTGGCTCATATTCAGCTGGTTGCCAAACAACACCCCCAGGTTCTTCTCTGCCAGGCAGCTCTCCAACCAATCTTCCCCAAGTCTGTAACACTGCATGGGGTTGTTGTGTCCCAGGTGCAGAACTCGGCACTTGTCCTGGTTGAATCTCATCCTGTTGGTCAAAGCCCATTGATCCAGATCCCTTTGCAGAGCCTCCCTACCATCTAGCAGATCGACACTTCCACCCAGCTTAGTGTCATCTGCAAACTTGCTAAAGGTGCACTCATTCCCCTCATCCAGATCATTGATAAATATATTGAACAGAACTGAACCAAACACTTAGTCCTGGGGAACATCACTCGTAACTGGTTTCCAACTGGATTTAACTCCATTCACCACCAGTCTTTGGGACCGGCCATCCAGCCAGTTTTTTACCAAGTGGAGGCTGTGCCTGTCCAGGCCAGTGGCAGCCAGTTTCTCAATCAGAATACTGTGAGAAAGTGTCAAAGGCTTTACGAAAGTCCAAGTACACCACATCCACAGCCATTACCTCATCTGCTGATGTTTTGTAAGGTTCTAGTGTTGTTACTTTTTTTTTTAATAGATACAGAGAATTACAATTTAGCCAAAGGTCAAATGTACATTGGTTCCCTGTGATTAAGTCTGAATGGAATGGAAATATCATCATGTTTCAGCCAAACAGATGAAAGAAACCAGGGTATATTGCGGAAGTAACTCCCTGAGTACCAAAAGAAATGTGAAGACCAAATGAGTATGTGTAAAATTTTGAGGACATAATGATTTCCCAAAAGGTATTCAACAATGAGTCTAAATATGCAACTTTCTCACCTGCTGGTCTCCTAACATTCTTGTTATCTTAGGTCAGGCTGCTTTCTTTGCATACATCAAAGACTTTCCTTTTTATATTTTTCCATACAAACCAGTTTTTGCTACAAAGGGACTGTTTAGAACTTTTCATCGTTCTTTTGTTATTCTGCTTCTTAACATCAGTCTTTTGAAAAAAAGAGTAAAAAACAAAAAACCCCAAACTCCTCTTGACTGGAAGGAGGTAAAACGTTCAATGCTAGGAGCAGTTCAAAATACCTTATCTTTTGGGTCTTGACATTTCACATTCCACAGTCCATTTACGCTGAATTTTTTTGCAGGGCTACACAGTGAAGTATGTGATCTGGGACTGATCTCGCTAAAAACTAACCTGCGGAAGAGTAGTGGCAGTGGTCTAATTGTCACTGGATTTCCCTACCCTAACTCACTCATGTCTGCATGAACACTAGTGCTGGCACAAGGAACAGGACATAAAATGAGAACTGTGGGAAGGGCAAAACCATCTCCTTTGCTGGCAGTGCCAGTTTATGCTGCACTGAAGTAATGAAACTGTGATGTAAGAAATACAATCTGAGATGTTAAGTGTGCAGAAATCTAAAGCAAAACATCTGAATAAAGGCAGAAAAACCATTTAGATTAAATTCTTATGTAAGTAGATTAAAAATTACATTCTTTAGTTTCTTCACGAATTTCATGTCTAATGCCTTTCGTATATGTGACACTTTAATGAGTGCCTGTCTACCCAAAACATTATTTCAAGCACAGAAAGAATGCTAGGTTGTACAGCCAAAATGAGACAGGTTGGTTGAAGTATGTGTCAGAACAGAAAGAGGTCTTCCAAGTTCCAGAGACAGTCAGAAAAGTGCTCTGATAGACAAAAAACTTTACACAAGGTTGTGAGAGACATGGCTGAACCACAAAAAAATATGACAATCAGATAAAGAACCAGTCCAATACAACTTTTTCTTTTTCTTATACTGAGGTCTTTATAGGGAAACCATACTCCATTTTACAGAGTATATTATTCTCTCCAAATGTGATTTCCTACGAACTCCAGTACACTGATTTCAACTATGCAGACATTTGAGATTTCTGAGCTATTTATACATACTAGAATAAATCACATTAATAGATGCAGCTTGGGTGCAGTTCATTTGGCAACTAACCAAATTATGATTACATTAGTATAATTTAAAATATCAGACTGAAATCATAACTAGAAAAAGAATGTAATAGAATCTAAAAGAGCTGATAAGTGAAATGTACAAATTCTTAGAATAACTGCAGGTGAACCAGTCTGTCTACCAGCGAAGGGATTTGGATGGCTATTGATGAAATTGGCTGTGGAGATCTCAATCATCAGAAAATTATTGGCTGTATTTCAAAGAAAAAAGTAAAAGAAGAATATGGGACTATAAGATAAAGTTGTGTATTTTTTCATATTTAAAATATATTTTAGCAAAAATGTCTTTTATCCTTAGAAGTCATATTGTTTCTTTTCATCTAGTTATAAACTGCTCAATACTTCATGCAAAGAAAGAACTAAGGAGTTGTGTGATTTAATTCTGTACAATAATTTGAAGCTTTGAAATGAGTAAAACATTCTGTACTGTAGCTATTTTAATCTTGTTTCAGAAATGGATATCTCAGCTGTGCAAGCTACAGTGTTGATTCATTTGGGTGGAATGAAATATGACTAGCAACAGTGATACAGAAAAGTCTGTTGATCTGATTTCCTCTCCCTCTCACTGCTCCTGACCATGAATAACTTAACCTCCAATAGTTCAGTTGATGAAGGAGAAGACTCTGAGATCAGAGCAGTAGTTTTAAAACTGTTACAAATTTAAGCCCATAGTTTCCTCTTGAAACTGGACTAAATATACAGAGCAACAGGAATATATAATGGTATGGGGGAACCACAGTATTCACCAACAGATGCAATGAGCATCCCAAACATCCTTGGACATAGTCTTCACTGCAGACAGGCATACAGGCTTATGAACATGGATGCTACCAAGAACTGTGTAATACAAGAGAAGCGCTGATGTCATTTTTTCCAGACCTTATTTAGTAAGGGATATAATAAATCAGTTTCTTTCTGTTCTATTTCTACTCAATGAGAGGCATTCACATGCAGCTTAAGGCTACTTCTTGTAACAGCAAAAAAGGGATTTTTTTGAGTCTGCAAATGGAACCAACCATTTGAAGAACATTTTAAAGTGATTTATTCAATTCTCTGGAGTACTTATTCTCAGATGTTAGGGAGATAATTCAGGTGCCAGCATTCTAACATTGCTGTTCTTTTTAGAAGACACATTCAGCTTGCATATTTATCTATTTTTGTAGGTCAAAATGAAAGCTGTTCAGGGATTATAACACAAATTTTCTTTCCTTCACTAATTTAAAAATGGAAGTATTGTGAGGAATGATGCGAACTGACATCGTTTTGCTCTGGGTCACTTGGAGCAGGTCTACACTACAAACTTGAAGCATGGTGAAGACATATAAGGATGCGATTTTTTGAAATCACTATGCTGGCAAAAAGCCCTACTATAATCACAGTTTTATGTGTTTAAAATGATTTTTCTAATACCATTATTCCAGTACTCATAAAATTCATACATTCTCTCTCTCTCTTTACAGGAGAAGGACTGGTGTGTACTTGAGCTGAAGAGTTTACTAGCTGTGTTAACTGTACCCATGTCATATGAAGGAGTAGTAAACACTGCCGTGACCAGTGTTAATGAAAAGGTTAAATCAACACTAATGGAACTCCCCATCACCTCTTGTCCCAAAACTGGGAAAAGTGTCATCAGGAGAAGAAATGATTTTCTGAAGGGTCTCTCTCGCCACAGTGTAGGACATTATTTAAGATTTCCCAGACATTTTATCATCTCATGCTACCCTGAGACCACATTTAGAGTTGTGAGAAGGAATTTGTCAATACGAACTATCTGTAGTTTCTGTTTGTAATGTTACAGTTGGGTGAAAGGTAAATTGCACGGTAATAAGCAAGCGAAGAGGATATGGGAATTGAAACCATCAGGACATTGTGACAACTCACTTTCAGATTCTATTTTTATATACATTTAAAACAATATTTCCAGGGTGTTCTTTATTAAAAATAAATCTTAACTGACACAAGAATCTCAATGAAGATCTAAGCAGCTGATCATACTGATGAAACACTGAAACTGATTACACACAAAATGTTGTCAAATTACCTAAATAACCTGAAATTTAAGAAAAATATTTTCAGAAGAATATCTTTCGAATTTACTATGTTCCTTCTATTAATTAAAGTTCTTATACTACTTGGTATCACTGCGTATAATCCGAAGCAATGTATAAAAGATAAATGCTGCAATAGTATTTGGGTTTGTATTTCAATTACATTAGGAAACAAGATTTCCTTCCTTAGTTATGCCTTTTTCTCTTAAGACGAAAAAAGAAGTAACATACTGAAATCTCCAAATGATTCTCCACCTTCAAGTTCAGGAGAGATATTAGGAGGAAACTATGTTTTTCAACAGATTCCTCAATTGCCTCCAAAGAAATTCAATAAAACATTGTAATAATAGTTGGGCTGGTGTCATTTTAGTTTGAAAAGCATGATGGGAACAATAACCCGTCTTAGCAGCAGGAGTGGAAAAAAATGTAGAAAACAACACCTCTATAGGGCTTCATCAAAGAAATTGCATGCAGGAACCAGGCCTAAAATCACTTTTTATCCCTGCCTTAACAGACAATGTTGAATTCCAGCCCCAGCGGTGACATTTCTTAACTGCTCAGACCTTGAAAACAAGCTTTAGAACTACTATGATTCAAGTGTTCATCTATGAAATGACTCTTCCTATAGCATCTTTGTGCTTGTGCTGACACCTTGCAGATCACTTACAAATGCCGTGGCTGAATGGATGATGTTGTTTACTATGCATTATGCCTTTCAGTATCCTCACTCTAACATAATGCTATTTTACATGTTAAAGGCTAAGATGCTGTGTTCAGATGAAATTAAATATCTTCTTATTTGAAAGATGCTGCCAGTTCTGCAAAAACACAGAAGAAACTGTCAAAACACAATCTAGGTGCTAGAGAACAGCTACAAAACACTTAATAAAATCCTTTAAAAAGCAGGAAAGACATGATTCATGAGACAGTTCATGAAATTTACTTATGTAAGTACAAGACAGGAGCTTGAATATGCTTTTACAAGAGCGTTATACTTAGCAAATAAAATTAATTTTCATTTCCTCATCATTCAACTAATACAGTCCTACGTTAGGACATGAAATATTTTACCTTTTGTTAGCAAAGCATTTGACCGATACAAAGGCTATGCATGCTTTGCAGAAATTATTCCCTCTCAGTCACACTGATCAACTTTCTCATACAGATCTCGTATCATGGTCCATTTCAAGTAGATCTCAGGTGCTAATTCTGAAAAACAAATAAATACATGAAAAAGCCCTCAAACTAAAAACAAACTTTTTTTTTTGCTTAGTTTTAAAATGAAATCTGTTTTTGCAGGATTAGGTTTTACTAGGATTCTGCCTCTACTCACTCTTTAATTGGACATATGAGGTCCAACACAAAAAAAATGAGGCTAACCCTGAAGCTTGCGAACCGTGAGTGGGAGGGAACAACCATAGAGGTGGTTGAAGAACAGGTTCTAACCTGTCACAGTCAGCCAAGGTTCAACTCGATCACTTCTCTCAGTAAGGGTGTACATCTGTTCAAATATAGATGGTTTCTTACCGTCGTTTGGAAAATGTTGCTCTGTGCCAGCTCACAATGCTTTCCCTGTGAAGCAGTTTTTATTACATAATTATAGTTGATTTTCTTAATTTGTTAAATAAAAAGAGTTACAGGCCTAGTCACCGTTTTCTTGTGTATGTGTGAATTGGACCTCGTATATCTCATTTCTGTCACTTCATTAGGGATGAAAACGTACGTGCCAGTGATTCAATATAAATAATTGTTATGATTGTTCAGTATTTAATCTCTGTACAATTGTCATCCAATTCTTGTGAACATTTAATTGCATGAATTTCTAAAAATTCCTTTTGTTAAAGAGCTTGCAGTATAGCAATATTCAGACTATGCACCCCTTACTTCAGGATCCCAAGATTGTCACTGGAGAAAAGTAAAATTCCTAATATATGTCTTCTGAGTAACAGCGTAATGAGAGCATTTACTTCTATTTTTTGTATATAAAGCCTATACAGGCTCTTCATTTAAGACAGTAAAAAAAATAACAAACACCCACAATGTTAAACCATTTGTGGAAGTGCATCTAAATGTGCCTGTTCTGCTTTGTCTATACATACTTTTAGATAAATGTAAAAAACCCCCAATACCCCATATATATTTGTATATGTTTAATTTTCCTACTAAAGAAATTCCCCTGGTTGCATCTGCTCTGTCATGTTGCAAATGAAGAGTGGAACTACCAGAGAAAGATATCTGAATAACAGATGCTCCCTTCAGCCTGTGTGGGGTGCTTGTGAAGCACTCGTGTAAGGGATTTTTTAACATAGCCTGGACATTCTGGTGAAGAATGAAATGGTTTGGTTGCCATTTGAGCTGTGGGCACACAGCTCTCAGAGCTGGAGGGGAAATGTATTACATGGAAAACGTATCATTCTCTTCTCTGCTCTCATCAGATATTCAAGTCCCAGTCCTCTTTGGCACTCTCAGAACTACAAGTGTAGATCTTTCATTTATTTATTTATGGTGCTCCTCTTCAGATATTGTGCTCTGCCACTCACCCTGTTGCCTGGGAGTGAAAACAGCCTTAGCTCTCTGTTTGGAAGCCCATCCCAAGAGCAGCATGATGAATCACAGAATGGTAGGGGTTGTAAGAGACCTCTGGAGATCATCTAGTTCACCTCCCCTGCTAAAGTGGGTTCACCTACAGCAGGTTGCACAGGAATGTGTCCAGAAAGGTTTTGAGTATTTTCTGAGGAGGAAATTCCACAGCCGCCCTGGGCCGCCTGTTCTAATGTTCCATCACCCTCACACTAAAGAAGTTCTTCCTCATGTTCAGGTGGAATTTCCTGTGTTCCAGTCAGTACTCATTGCCCTTTATCCTGTCACTGGGCACCGTTAAGAAGAGTCTGACCCCCCATCCTCTAGACACCCGTCCCTTAGATATTTATGGAGATCTGTGATAGTTGTAAGCATATAGTGTTGGCACAGGAACACAGCTGCTGGGTTGCAGTTTGGAGTCTGGGTTAAAGGGGCTTATCTGTAGGCTCACAGTCACAGTGACCTCTTGATGTTGCTTGTTTTTTGCACATCTTCTGGGTTTCCTACAGATAGAGTGTGTTCAAGAGAAGATACATGTCTTGTCTCCTGTGTTATTGTCAAGGGGAAGACAATAGTGATTGGGAGAAGACAGGGCTCCTTTTTCTCTTACAGGAAAGGACACTATGTATGGCCAGATCCTTGAATGACAAGAGAAAAGACAACACCTCCGATAGGCTTCTCCACAACATTTTGTGAGGCATTAGACAAATGGTACTTATGGTGAACCTAGAATATAAAAGGGCATTTGTGCTGTGGTGAACGGTTTGGTGATTTTAAGGATGCGATTAGGTTTTGTAGAGCTAGGTATTATTGTAGGGTTACTGCAGGAGGGTTTAGGTAATATAATAGTAATTTGATATAATCAAGCTTTTCTTAATATTAGGTTTCAATTACATGAGCCTTCTGTATATTGCTAGTGTATGCATAAAATACCAAAACTAATCCATCCCAAACGGTCCCTAGAAAAAGCAGCAATGACCTCTAGTTTTGTCCTTCAGGCAAGTTGAATAAAAACAAAACTTCAATTTAAAATAACCATAACATTTACTGAGCATTAAGGCTTAAGTAAACAAGGCTTAAAAAATGATGACAAAAGTCATCATCACTCCCTTCCATCAGTTTTTACTAGACTGGCTTATCCAATCAATCACACACCCAACAGATAGTGGGACCAGTGCCGTTCAATATTTTCATCAACGATATAGACAGCAAGATCGAGTGCACTCTCAACAAGTTTGACACCAAGATGAGTGGGGCAGTTGTCACACCAGAAGGATGGGATGTCATCCAGAGGGACCTGGACAAGGTGGAGAAGTGGGCCTGTGTGAACATCATGAGGTTCAACAAGGCCAAGTGCAAGGTCCTGTCCCTAGGTGCAAGCAATTTGTGGTTTCAATACAGGATGGGGGATGATGTGATTGAGAGCAGCCCAGTGGAGAAGGACTTGGCGGTATTGATTGATAAGTACATTGACATGAGCTGGCAATATGCGCTCGCACCTTGGAAGGTTAATCGTATTCTGGGCTGCATCAAAAGAAGCATGGCCAGCACTTGAGACCCCAGCTGGAGTACTATGTCCAGTTCTGGAATACCCAGCACAGAAGCACAGAAGGATATGGATTTGTCGGAGTGATAGCAGAGGAGGGCTATGAAGATGATCACAGGGCTGGAGAACCTCTGCTATGAGGACAGGCTGAGAGAATCAGGATTGTTCAGCCTGGAGAAGAGAAGGCTCCAGGCAGACCTTAGAGTGACTTTCCAGTAGCTGAAGCGGCTACAGGAAAGCTGGGGAGAGACTTTTCACAAGGGCAAGTAGTGATATGATGAGGGGGAACGGCTTTAAATTGGAAGGGGGAAGATTCACATTACACATTAAGAATAATTCTTCACACTGAGGGTGGTGAGACACAGGCACAGGTTGCCCAGGGAAGCTGTGGATGCCTCCTCCCTGGAAATATTCAGGGCCACGCTGGACATGCCCTTAAGACCCCAGGTATGGTGGGAGCTCTGCCTTCGTATTCCGCGCATGCGCCCCGCACCTCGCGGTGCCCAGGCAGCCCGAGCGCGCTGGGGCCGCCGGAAGTAGCGTGCGGTGGGGGGTGGGGCTGCCACTCGCGTGCAGGAGGGACGGCATGGACGCGGGAATGGAGGTGGTGACGCAGATGGAGAGCCTGGCGTTTGAGCCCGGCAGTCCCGCCGGCCCTTTGCCGGGCGCGGAGGGGGCGCCGGGGGCGCCGGGCGCGGAAGGGACGCCGGGAGGGGAAGGGGCGCCGGGCGCGGAGGAGGTACCGGGCGCGGAAGGGGCACCGGGCGCGGAGGGGGCGCCGAACCCTGCGGAGCCCCAACTGGGCAGTGGGGAGGACCCGGCCCCACCGCGCGCAGCCGAGGGAGCGCGCTGTTCGGCTGCGCCTGCGAGTCCCCGCGGGCCTCCTGCCGCCCCTCTCTTCTCGGACTCGGACAGGTGGGTTTAGCCCGCAATTAGACTGAGACAAGAAGTAGTTACTTCTGCAAAAAGTGGAATATTTGATTTAAGCTAAAGTAGAGTTAGGTTTCATTCAAGTGACTGTATTTTTTGGAAGTTAGATAGAATGTCCCTCTGATAGCCTGTTTTCCTAGTAGCATGTTTTTTTCAAACAGTGTTTTTCCAGACTCAGAGAGAAATGATAACATCTTGTGTTATGTATGGTCTGTGCTGAACAGATGTGTCTTTTCTGTAATCACCTCTGTTTGCAGTCTTTCTCTCTCTAAAATGCAGGGTCAGATAGCGAGCTCCAAAGCTGCAGTTAGCAGAGGTTTGGCTGTTGTGAAGTTCATAATAAAATTAGTCCTTGAAAAGTAATAGCATATGCATAAGATTTCTGAGAAAAAATATCCATATGCACGCAAGTGGGAAATACGTTCTGTCTTCAGCTCTTGTCTTGTTAACGCATGTTTGATGGAAATCATTCCCTGTGCGCCCAGCACTGAAATAAAGGTGCTGTTTTCTAAAACTCCAAAACGAGTATTAGAGAGTTTATTTGCTGGCAGGAGGAGGAGCAGGTGCTCATCTCTTCTCTCTGGTGACCAGTGATAGGACTCAAGGGAATGGCAGGAAGATGTGCCAGGGGAGGTTTAGGTCAGATGTTAGGAAAAGCCTCTTCACTCAGAGGGAGGTGGAGCACTGAAACAGCTCCCCAGGGAAGTGGTCGTGGTGCCAAGCCTTAACAATATTTAAGAAACGTTTGGACAATGCACTCAAACACATTGTGTAAATTTTGGGGTTGTCCTATGCAGGGAAAGGAGTTGGACTCAGTGATCCTTGTGCATCCCATCCAACTTGGGTCCTTCTGTGATATTCCCTAGAAGCTTTATTGTTGAATTAATAAACCTCCAAAACAATGACAGTTAAGGGTGCAGGATTTGGTGGAAAGATGGATTTGGTGGTGGTGGCCTATGAAGTGTCATGTTTGGTTGGGCCACCATGATTGTTTGAACATCTTGTTTAGCATGGTCCTCACAGGGTGCTCCTGCATCACTTGTGACAAGACACCTACAGTGTAATTGCTGAAAAAAAAAGAATGTAGGATTCAAGGTGAAGAGCCCGCAGATCTTAACTCATGCTCTGATTTTGGTATCGTGTTGGAAAAGCTCATTCTCAACATGTATGCTTTTTTATAAAAGCTTCCATCTGCTACTTGCATCTGCGCTTTGGTGTTTGGTATCATTCCTGAAAGGTAACTGGTTAGATGTGGGCTCTGTCTTAGAAGCCTGCACTCTTTGCCAGTTTCAGTGAGTTTTGTGTTTTCTTTTTGGGCCATTGCAGCAAGACAGGTGAGTGCTCCTTTTAACTAGTGGAGGCTGAAATTAAGTCTAAGGATCGCCTCTTAAAAAGAAGATACTGATCTTCGTTAACAGTTAGTAAGTTAAATCTTAAATCTGGAAATGCTTTACTCAGTTCAAAGTTTTCGTAGAACATCATGAAGGTGATAGAAGGTGAAATTCCTGACCTATGACAAAGGCTTCACCTGTAGTCTTTTTTGCTTCCAGAAGTGGTTGTGTTAGTGTTCGAATGAATATACAAGATGAAATTTCGATAACTTTAACTTGCTTAGCTGTCTATGTAGGTTTTTTCTTTTTTTTAACTTCCTTCTACTGATTGATCTCTTGTAGTCTTGACTGATTTTTATCTTTGTGCTGTGTTGCTTTTGTTCCAAGAAGTGCATATTTGGCTTTTTCAAAAGGTTTATTTGGAGAGGTGCTCTTGGTTGTTGTTTTTCCCATCAGCATTTGTTGGAAAAAGAAGTACTGCAACAGGTAATCGAAAGCCATCCATTTGCTTGTGAAAGAGACAATGTAACATCGAAGAATCTAGAAGGAAGTGGTTTTGTATTTTATTTATCACTTTATTTCAAAATGCTGCTTTGTTAGTGGCCAGATAAGACATGAAGATAGATGCAATTCTACTAAAGTTTGCATGTCTCTATGTTTTTGTGTAAGGATTGTGATGTGTTTTTTCAATCACCAGGATCAATTACTTGATGTGTTTGTTTCTTCCACCAGCTCGTGAAGAAGAATAGACTTTTTTTTGTTAAAAGAACCTTTTGACATGAATGAAGACTGGTTTCTTACTGTGCTCTTCACTTGAAATATGAAGACAATAAACATCTCTTATGCATGTGCTAGTGAGAAATATTAAATTACTAACGATGTGAATATATAATAGGGGAAATTCAGACAAGCCATGAATTAAGAAGCTAATCCCTTTTATCTGTGAAAATTATTTCTTTTTCCTTTCAAAGTGCAAGAAGCATTGCTTGGAATAAGTATTGGCTTTCACTTAGCTTTATTCTAATGATAGGATTCTATGAGAAAACTGTGAGCTGTAGAAGGTAGGATTTTTTTATGCTCAGTCACGTCAAATGATGTTCAGTACTGGAAATATAAGTAGTGCATAAAGTAGAAATATGTTGGTAGTGCATAGACATTGTGGTCATAATTTGGCTGTATTTGTCTTAAGTACTATACTGAAGAGATCACCTGTGACTATAATGTCTCATTTTGCCTGCAAACCAATGACTTGTAAGTTCCAAACTGTGATTGTCATGTATATCTGATAGAGAGGGTTATGTTGGTGCTGGACTTTTGCACTGAGTAGCCAGTGGGAGAAACTGAACTATGCGAACTTAGAGGTGATTGATCTCATGGAAGGTGCACCATTCGAGCACTGGGAACTCAAACGAGCCACTGTAGTTGTTAGCATTTGCTCTGAACTGCTGAAGCTACTGTTCTTCTGAGATTTATTTTTTTAATGATCATCTCCAGTGGCTTGCAGGTTCAGAAAAGACTACTGCTTTTCTGTATACAAATGTATACATTTAAGAAAATGTAAGATATTTGAGTAATGTATAATCCACCCACTCTTTTTATCTGTAACATAGAAGTCTATATTCTAACTCCCGTGTTTGTTTTATTCAGTGATACGGAGTCAGATAGTTCATCGACTACATCCTCCTCTTCATGTTCTACTTCAACAGTGTCTGATGAAGATGACCATCCAAATGAGAAGGATAATAAATCTTACTGTGTTAAAACAAAAGATGAGTTGCCTATTGATGTAAGTACAATGTGTTATCTTTTAAACGTTTTTCTAGTAACCCAACTTAAAATACTTTAGCTTAATATGTTTTTATGTTTTTACCATACCTAGTTAATGAGAACAAATAAACTTCTGGACAGAATTCTGGATATTTTAGTACATTTTCTGTTGTTTGTGCATTTCAGGCTTTCATCATCCTTTCTTTATGTGAGAGATTTGAAAGTCTGATATGTATTGCAAATATGCTTAACCCTGAGGTGAAAATTTTGAACATTATATTAAGCTTTCCAGAGGTCCAGATTCCATTACCTCAATTCACTTAAGCAAAATATTAAAGTGATCATAGAACTGTTTTGTATTTGTTCTGCAATTTTTGTCATAGCACTGTTTCATGTATTGCGGATGAGAACCTCAATTTTTATTGAGATACTTTCTTTTGCTCTCGGTTGTCATAAATAACATACTCATTACGTATTGCTACCATTAAGGATTTCAACCTTCCAGATGTCTGCTGGAAGTTTAATGCAGCAGAAAGGAAGCAGTTTAGGATGTTCATTGAGTGTAACATCCTAACACAACTGGTGAGTGAACCAACTAGAGAAGGTATCCCACTGGATCCGCTGTTTGTCAGAAGGCCTTGTGGGAGAGGGGACTGTTGGAGGACGCCTGGGGAACAGTGATCAGGAGATGATAGAATTCCTAGTTCTTGAAGGAGTGAGGAGGGAGGTCAGCAGAACTGCCACCTTGATCTTCTGGAGGACAGACTTTGAACTGTTCAGAAGGCTGCTTGATAAAGTTCATTGGGAGGCAGTTTTAAATGACAAAGGAGCACAGGAGGGCTGGATGCTCCTCAAGAAGGAAATCCTGACAACATGAGCATGACCATCCCCGTGTGCCATAAAACGAGTCAGTGGGGAAGAAAACTGGCTTGGCTGACTAGAGAGCTTTGTATCGATCTCAGGAAGAAGAGGAAAGTTTATGAGCTTTGGAAGAGGGGACAGGCATCCCAGGAGGACTATGGGGGTGAGGTGAGATCATGTAGAGGAAAGATTAGAAAAGCTGAAGCCTAGCTGGAACTTAACTGGCCAGTTTGGTGAAAGACAATAAAAAAAGCCTCTTCAAGTATAACAACAACCAGAGGACCAAGGCGATTCTCCCCCCTTTACTGGGTGCAGGAGGGACAGTAGTGATGAGGGATAAGGACAAAGCAGAGGTACTTAATGCCTTCTTTGCCTCGGTCTTTAATAGTAAGGTGAGATGTTCTCAGGATACTTGACCTCCTGAGCCAGAAGACAATGAGAATGAAGCTCCAGCAATCCAGGAGGATTTGGTTAGAGACCTGCTTGGCCAATTAGACATATACAAGTCTATGGGATCCACCCAAGGGTATTAAGGGAGCTGGCAGAGATCCTCTCCAAACGCTTTTCCCTCATCTACCAGCAGTCCTGACTGACTGGGTAAGTTCCACTTTACTGGAAACTGGCAAATGTTGCGTCCATTTACAAGAAGGGTCAGAGGTAGGATCCAGAGAACTACAGGCCTGTCAGTCTGACCACGGTACTGGGCAAGGTCATGGAGCACATCACGTTGAGTGCTGTCACACAGCATGCACAGGACAATCGGCTGATTGGGCCCAGTCAGCATGGGTTTCTGAAAGGTAGGTCCTGTCAGACCAATCTGATCTCCTTTTATGACAAGGTTACCTGTTTAGTGGACGAGAGACAGGCTGTGGATGTGGTGTACCTGGACTTTTGTAAAGCCTTTGACACTGTTTCTCGCTATATTCTGATTGAGAAACTGCCATTGGCCTGGACAGGCACAACCTCTGGTGGGTAAAAAACTGGCTGGGTGGCTGGGCCCAAAGAATTGTGGTAGTGGAGTTAAATCCAATTGGAAACCAGTTACGAGTGGTGTTCCCCAGGACTAAGTGTTTGGTCCAGTTCTGTTGAATATCTTTATCAATGATCTGAGCAGAAGGATTGAGTGCACCCTTAGCAAGTTTGCAGATGACACTAAGCTGGGTGGAAGTGTTAATCTGTTTGAAGGAAGGGAGGCTCTGCAGAGGGATATGAACAGGCTGGATTGATGGGCCGAGACCAACAGGATGAGATTCAACGAGGCCAAGTGCCAGGTCCTGCACTTGGGCCATAACAACCCCATGCAGCGTTACAGACTTGGGGAAGATTGGCTGGAGAGCTACCTGACAGAGAAGGACCTGGGGTTGTTGTTTGACAATCAGCTGAATATGAGCCAGCAGTGTGTCCAGGTGGCCAAGAGGGCCAATGGCATCTTGGCCTGTATCAGAAGCAGCATGGCCAGCAGGACCAGGGAGGTGATTGTGCCCCTGAGCGCAGCACTGGTGAGGCCACACCTCGAGTATTGTATATGCAGTTTTGGACTCCTCAGTACAGGAAAGTGCTGGAGCATGTCCAGAGAAGGGCAACGAGGCTGGTGAGGGGATTGGAGAACAGGTCCTATGAGGAGCAGTTGAGGGAACTGGGGTTGTTTAGCCTGGAGAAGAGGAGGCTGAGGGGAGGCCTCATCACTGTCTACAGCTACTTGAAAGGAGGTTTTGGAAAGGTAGGTGCTGGTCTCTTCTCGCAAGTGACAGATAATAGGATGAGAGGAAATGGCCGCGTCAGAGGAGATTCAGATTAGAAATCAGGAAAAGTTTCTTCACTGAAAGGGTGCTCAGTCATTGGCACAGCTGCCCAGGGACGTGGTGGAGTCACCATTCTTGGAGGTGTTTAAAAGGTGGGTAGGTGATTTTCTTAGGGGCATGGTTTTGTAAGGGGACAGGTATGGTTGGACTTGATGATCTGAAAGGTCTTTTTCAACCAGATGATTCTGTGATTATTCCTCATTATCTCAAAACTAAGAGTTTTAAAGGAGGGAGTTATAGTAATAATCTGCTAAGGGATAATTAACTATGCAGTATTTGTAACAGGTTACAAATAAAAGGATAATGTAACACTGTAATGTCAATTTACATTAACAGTGTGTATTTAGCTGTTATTCTGTAGATCGCTCCCCTTCATAAAAAAACTTCCCTCATTTCTGCAATAAGAAACAAGTCCAGTGATGGTTACAAGTAATAATAGGAAAGGCAGAGGAAAGCAAAGTCTGAAGGGCAGATACAATTTACCTTTGCTTCAGTGCTCTGTAGGAGTTTGTAATGAAGTGCTGGATGGCTGTCTGGAAGGCCTGAGACATTGGCACACATTACTAATAGCAACAGCAGGAGATGAGAGTATGTCGTTAATTCTTAAACTGTTGCTCTAGAGACACTCAGAGTAAAGAAAAGCTATTAAGATATTCTTTTATCGCCGAAACTAATCAAAGATTGAGAAAGACATAACATAGTATTTTGAAAGAGTAAAACATCACAGGAATTCCTGCTTACATGCACTTCGTTTTGAAGTATGATTAATATTAGAACCATTATAAGTCCTTCTATGACAACATTTTTCTTACAGCACTGGACCTTTGAACAAAAACCCTTGCTCAAATACATGTAATTATCAGGTGTTAATTTACCTTTTATCTCATTTATTTAAGTACAATTCATGTTAGTCTGAAAATGCTTTGTTGATCTGCTCTTTTGTCTGATGAGCACCAAGTGTTTACAAAACATTGTCTTCCTTTCAAGTATTGTGCTGATTAATTTTATTTGTTCAGCAAATCTAGGGCTTTTTGACAGTGTAGCGTTGGCTGATATTGTGTATATTATCACAGATGGTCCTGTTTACCAGTTTGAGATGTATGAGCAAAATTTTAACTTTCTAGTCTTTAGCCTTTGACTTGCTCTGGCATCCCTTACTGTTAAGTCTTAGCAATGAAGTTAAGTTTGATGTTGGAAAACTTTCTATTCTGTAGAAGGATGTGATGTTTCTATCTGAATGCTTATCTTGGCTTTAGTGCTATATTATATGATTTAGGAAAGTCTTGACCTCTATTTGGTTTTGAGTTGCTCTAGAAGCCTTTGCTACTTTTGTTAAATGTGAAGATTATCAGTTGAAGTTTTGATAAAACAGGATAAGCTTCTTCTATTGGAGAGGGGTTTATTTATTGTGATGGCCTTTAAAAGTGCCATTCAGTTCTGAGTTTGGACTCTACCTCCAAATTCAGAAGATACTGAATTTGAAGGTAATTCTTACTCTAATTGCCTTTATCTTGTATTCCGTGTAGTCAATATTGAATTCACAGCAGTATAGTACATACACAAAAATATTTTATGAGTACAGTGGAGGTGGATGATGAGTTCAGTGTTAATCAGCCTTTGATAGCAGTTTTTGATGCTTACTTTTCATGAAAAAGTTTAGTATTGTTTGTGCAACACTGTTGTATATCTGAAATTGGGCACCTTTTTTCAAAGTGTTCTCTATGATTATCCTTTTGTAGCAAAGACAAATTTAGCTAAAAGTTATTTTCTTTGTATAGGTTGTTGTGATCTTTACATCTTCTGTAATGGTCTGTGTCATAGCATAAATAGACACTCTTGTCAAATTAAGATGATCCATTTCATTCTGGTTTATGTCTTGCTATGTACGTTTTTCTTCTGTCATGCATTGAATGTAGTTACAAGTCAGATTTTTTGTTACTGATTATCGAATTATTGCATTGTACATTAAACCTAATTTATCTAACTTGATAGTTCAAAAAATGAACAAAACACTTGTCAGTAGTTGATTTTCTTCAGTTGAATAAAATTGACTTCTACTTTAGTTGCAATTGAAATATGTAGCATAGTGTCTCAGTAGAAAAGGTGTCTTCAAAAGTGACATTTCCCTAGGATAGTTAATTTAGAAGTGTTCTGAAAGAGGCAAATCATGATAGATTTTTTTTTGTTACGTCTTCAAAATGCTGGGAGATTGGATTGTCAGATTTAAGCAGCAACAAAGTGATGAATGAATGTCTTAGTGTGATGAGATTGTATTCTGAACATTGGCTTGGTATTTTCAGGAACTGCCTCCTGTTGAAGACTTATCAATCATTTTGCCTGATGATGTTGAACTGAAGCTCTTTGGGACAGTTTCCAGCATCATTGAGCAGCTAGGTAGGCAAGATATATTTGGTTTGTTTTTAATTAAAATAATTTCTCTGCATGAAAGAAAAAATAACCTCAGCACTAATCGTGTACTTATCTATTTCCTCATACTGTCAGTACTGCAGCATTCTGTTTGGAGAGTAGTGGGTTGCTGGCTGGCAGCTTATGCTACTAAATAACGTTTGTATTGAATTCCCTTTTAGTTGACTTGCATCTAAAGAAAGTAATGGAAGACAGACTTGCATTCTAAGATACTACGACAGTTATGCATGTGTTTCTGTGTGACTTTCCTGTTCTATTTTTTTCATTAAAAAAGTGTTTTTTCATGGTCTGTTATGATCTTATTCATTCTGGCAACAATAACATTGAACATTTGCAATATTTTAAGAAATATTCCAGTTGTACATGCTATATTTGATTTACCTCTGAAAGTACAGGAGGTGTGCAACTGGAAGTACAGATGCAGTACAATGCACTCTGAAGTGCTTGCTTTTTAATGTATAAGGACAGTTTTTACTTCCTCCTTTAGTCAGTGTAGCTGTGCTTGTGTAATTTTCTCCCTCCCTCTTCTGGCACCTTCACCAAGTACAAGCTGCCAGTGTCAGCAGTCAGACGACTCATACATAGGTGCTGGAAGGTAAGCTTAATCGGATTGAGACGTACAGCAGATGTAAGTTTACTACAGGGGATATGTGTTCAGGGATCTTTTCAGATCTACCTGAGACCTCATTTTTTGATGTGTGAAATCAAAATTTTGCTGAAGCTGGTAATTACAAAATATCCATAGTATGTTTCTATTTAAGCTTATTTCAAGTGTTTCGTTCTGCTTAAACTGCCTTGAAAGCAATTTGCGTATGAAAATTAGAAATTAAGTTAAATTTTGAAGTTTAAGTATTTATGTTGAGTTGAATACAAAAGAATTAAAGGAAATAATTGCCTTTGCTATTAATGTTTTTTATTAATTGTAAAACACCCCAGGTACTACAGGTAATTTCTTTACAGTATTTTTGTTGGTGGTGTTGGTTTGGAGTTAAGATTTAATTTCATTCTTGTGCAGGAAGCTGGCTTGGGAATGTAGAAGGTAGTAATCTGGTCATTGTCCTCTTGTTCTTCTTTGCCCTTTGTTTCTTATTGATAATAAATGGCATCTTTGAGAATGTTGTTGTCAGCTAAAACTATAGTTTGAAAATAATTTAAAGAGAAGTTGTTGAATCATTGTTTGCCATTATTCTTATTTTTGATCTAGTAGGTGAACATTTAAACAAAGCTGATTTTAAAGACTTCAGTTTTGAAAACTGCCCTTAATTTCTTGTCTTCCTTGGTGCATATAACTCTTTCAAATCCTGTCAGTTTACTGATAGGTGAATTCTTGAGTCTGTGTTCTACTTTTATATGACTGAGATATATGAATTGTTGAATTTGGGTTGGTTGGTGAAAGTTAGAAAACAAACTAATAATCATACGTGAAATAAAACCACGAGGATGGGACAAACCTCCAAACTATCTGTGTTATTTTTATGCTTTTGCTACCTTGCTTTATGATTTCCACTTTCTTTTCTGTTATTCTGGAAACAGGTGTCTGAGTGGCCTCAATTTCAGTTGATTTGTGGCCATATTAGGGACTCTGTCAACTAATTGTGGGTTGGTTTTTATATTTTTGAACTAAATTGATACCTGTGTTTACCCTATTTGTATCTAGTATGAGGGGAGTTGAGGTCTCATTTGGAAAACACATAGTATTTTTGTACAACAATCAATATCCTCAACACTTTGTTCCTTTGATGTATCAGAAATCTGCTGTTCTTCTGTTGCAAGCTTCCAAGTTCGTTAATCTGCAGCGTGTGATACCTGTAAGCTCTATGTATACCTGTAACATCACTATGAGGTGAATTTAAGGCTAGAACAGTATAGAATCTTATAGAATCATGGAATGGTTTTGGTTGGAAGGGACCTTAAAGGTCATCCAGTTCGACCTCCTCTGCCATGGGCCAAGAGACCTCCCACTGGATCAGGGTGCTCAATGCGTCATTCAGCCTGGTCTTGAACACCTCCAGGGTTGGGGAATCCATGACTTCTCTGGACAACCCGTGCCAGTGCCTCCCCACCCTCACAAGAAAACATTTCTTCCTAATATCTAACCTAAATCTTCTCATTTCCAGTTTAAAGCCGTTCTCCCTCATCCTATCCATGCATTTTCTGATCAAGAGCCGCTCCACAGCTTTCATGTGGCACCTTTCAGTACTTGGAGGCTGCTTTAAAGTCTCCTCTCAGGCTTCTCTAGTTTGAACAACCCCAGCCCTCTCAGGCTGTCCTTGTATGTGAGGTGCTTCAGCCCTCTGATCATCTTTGTGGCCCTTCTCTGGACTACTTGGGCCTCCTGTGTGGCAGGTGAGAATTCTGCCACTGAACCACTTTCTGTGAACAGAATTTAACAGAACTTTCGCAGTGTTTTGCTTCATGGTACTTAAAGAGAAGAGAGAAAAAAAAAATCACTGTGTGGTTGGTAGCCTGGAAAGTAAACAACAACTGGGGGGTATGTGTGCATGAAACCTGCTGTGAGAGTAGAAACTGAGGATTTTGGGCGGGTTGGACTAGGAGGAGCATAAGTTGAATAGTCTGGAGGTGATAATGTTTCTCCTGGGTTTCATGGGAGCAGTGTGGCTTATATTTTCAGAGAGTGAACTAGTGTAAGGATTTCAGTAAATAATATGCTTTCTGTCTCTGAATTGGGAAAACCTAAAGTAGCCTGTATATCAAATTATGTGTTTAATAGAGGAAAAAAATGCTTCCATCCATTTATAAGTGTTTAAGTCTACTAGGTGTTAAATTTCATATTTTCAGCTACTAGTATGACTTGCTGTAACCAGTTGTAACATCATTAAACATGGATTTAAGCCTAAGTATAGTGTGAAACTATTATATGACATTAAATTGCAGAAATGCATTTCAAATTATGTATCTGCATGTAAAAATGACACCACCACTTGCTACTGTGACTGGACTGCCAGATAGCTTTTGTGTTCTGGTCTGATTCTTACGATTTATGAGGGCAAACTATAATGAATAGCCTTCTCCGTTCTTTTTTTTTTCAGGCAAATTTCATTTGAATACTAAGAAGGCAGAATATATCTGCACTCAAAAAATCAGGTTATTGCTGCTATACGTTTAGTTAAGAAACATCCTGAATGTTCTAGTTTAACCCTAGCTGGCAATTAAGTACCATGCAGCCACTCACTGACTTCCCCCTAGTGGCATGGGGAAGAGAGTTGAAAGGGTAAAAGTGAGAAAACTCGTGGGTTAAGATAATGACAGTTTAATAGGTAAAGGAGAAGCTGTGCACACAAGCAAGGCAAAACAAGGCTGATAACACAGAGATGGCAGGCAGATTTTCAGCCATCTTCAGGAAAGCATCTCCATCACACATAACAGTGAATGGGGTAGACAAACACCATAACTCAGGTTGTCCCATCTGTGTGTTGTGTCCCCCTCCCACCCTGTACGTCCTTCTTCCTCCAGTTTTATATGCTGGGCATGGCATCATATTGTATGGATATCCCTTTGGTTAGTTGAGGTCAGCTGTCCCAGCTGTGTCTCTTCCCAGCCTCTTGTGTACCCCCAGCCACCTCATTGGCAGGCCAACCAGTATAAGAAGCTAAAAAGTCCTTAATCATTTAGCAACAACTAAGACATCATTGTGTTATCAGCATTGATCTAATTGTACAACCAAACCATGGGACTATAGGAGCAATTACCTCTGTCTCAGCCAGAACCAGCACACCAGGTTAATACAATGATATCTCACACATACATGTCTGAGATTTCTGTTTTTTAACTATCATCAGTTCTCCTTTCCTTCTCCACCTCAGAGAACAATAATTCTTTGAACAAGTGTAAATATTGCCACTCATATGGCACTGGAGATGTGTACAATTGTAAGTAGTTTTGTGTACGCACAAGAATTTTGAGGTGAAACTTTATAACTTTAGTAGACAAATAACAGAGTGGTTTGTTAAGTTATTAGCTGCATACTGCTGTTGTAACAAAGTACTAATTTTTTTTTTCCATTTTAGTAATAATTGAATCACTGAGAGGCCTACCTCCAGTAAATGAGGAAAGCATAATTTTTAAAGAAGATCGACAAGCAGCAGGAAAGGTGTGTGTAAAACATAAAACCTGTTATTCTAATGTAAAATTCAAAGTATGTTATGTTTTAACAGGTAGTGTTGAGGTCAACTAAATGAAAGAAAAGGTTTCCTTGATAAGTAGTTGAGTAGTTTTTCTTTGTGCTTTTGACTTCTTAAGAATTTCTAACCTGGAATTGCATCTTTACGGAATTACACTATGTGAGATCCTTCTATTTTGTGAAAGTGCTTGCAGAGAGGGAGATGTTGCTTTCAGAAGATGTATGATGTCTTTTATGACAGGCTGTCCTCTTTTATTGTCAGGAGTTGGGGCAAATATTGGAGAAAATAGAGTCAACTTTCAGAAAAAATGGGGAATGTACATTACCTGCACTCTTCTGTTCCAGTTTAAGGCCAACATGCGCTTCATGCAAGTCTAATGAAGATTGTTTGCAGAGAAAGGCACTGCATTGAATATTGTATGTTTTCTGGGGAAAGAAACGTTAACGTAGAATGGTTACCATTATAATATCTTTGAATGCTGGATATGAGTGAAACTAACAACACAACCTGAAAAGATGAACTTTGAGGAATAAACAATCTAGAGATTGTTCCAAGTTTAAGAGATTTGAAAGCGTAACGGAGGCTAGAAAAATAGATTTGACAAAAGGGAATATTACTGAAGTAGAGGAAGCAGATGGTTGGAAGCAATGCAGTTGGGTGGGTGAAGGCAACATCAACATGTGAGAGCTTTTTTTTCCCACATTATGACTTAAACAAGAGCTGGGAGATACACAGTCAAACCAAATGTGGTAATAAAACTATTACATGAAAATAATTTATTTCATATTGCATTTTGAAAATATATGAAACTTAAGTACAAAACATCTTAAAGCTTCACAATTGTCTACAATGAAGTTAACTATCTACTCTTGGTAGTATATTTAAACATTTTAATGCTGTTTGTGTTTCAGATATTTGAGATATTTGGTCCTGTTTTACATCCTTTTTATGTGTTAAGATTTAACAACTCTGAGCATATCAAAGCAAAAGGTATTAATGTGCAAGATAGCATGTATTTTGCTCCATCAGTAGAGGACTTCACCCAATATATATTTGCAGAGAAACTAAAACAGTAAGTCTGATTTCTGATCTGGTTATAATGTATTTTTTAACATAGCTGAAAATCCTGTATCAAGTATAGTATCTTCTTGTTAAATGGAACATATCGAGCTGTCTGTATTTCATGTTGGTATGTTACCTAAAATATAACCAGAAAAAAAAATTCATTGATACTTCCCTCCCCTACACCCTCTCACACGCATACGCATGCATGGGTTTTGCAAGCTGAACTTTCTGCTTTTTGTTATATTGACTGTGTGCAGACAAGGTTGTGGAGTATTAGAGACTTAAAGTTCTAGAACTGCTACTCAAAACTTTGGTGGTAGTTTGAAAAGGAAAGCAATCAGGATTAAGATCTGAAAGAAACCTTAAGTTTGAATCTTCTTCTGAAATCTGGATTACCTGCTTCTGTTGTACAAAATTGTGGTGCTATGAATAAGCTTTACAATTTATAGAAAAATAAACGGAAGCATAGTGTAAAACTTTTTGAGTGCAAAGTAATTTGCTAATAATTTGATGTATCGACTGAAACACAAAGTAATTCTAAAGAAGCTCATGTATTTTCATTATTCCTCTGAGTCACCTTTTGTTATACTTCCAGATTTTACAGTATCTGAATTTGAAAATCAAAGAGTTACTATCTTATTCTTTTCACAACATTATTTGGTATCTTGGAGCAAGAAAAGCGTTTTGTGTTTTCCTGAAATGGGGAAGGCTGCCTTGGGAGAGTGAGATAAGCAGTCTGAAGAACATACATGTAGGGTTTAAATTTTGCAGTCACTAGTACTGCATATTGCCTAATGACCATGGGACTTGGAGTTTCTTGCATGCTGTGGTATTTCTGGCAGGTATATATTGCCCCAAAATAACAAGATGAGAGGGAGAAATGAAGGAGTTGGTTCTTAATCATAAGAAGAGTTACAACTTATTGCTTAAGTAGAGTTTTCTGCAGCTGAGTAGAAAGTTTGGGGTTTTTTTGAGTGACAAATGCAGTTAAGTTTGAAGTTGACCCTTAAGTCAATAGTGTTGTTGCCAAGTTAGGTTAGCAATAACATTAAAAAAAGCACCTCATTTAAAATGGGCAGCTCTTGGAGTGTAGATCTGATACCTTGAAGAAGGTGTTACCCTATTTGATACAGTACAGTTCTTGCAAATTATTTCTAACCAGGAATATGTTGCTAGCACGTGACTCAAATGAGATGTTTCATGGCTTCCTTATGCCATATTGTTTTATCTAATTTGTTGTTTGGGTTTTTTTCTCTTCTTTTAGGGAAAAGGGTTCGGATGCATCTTGGAAGAATGACCAAGAACCGCCACCTGAAGTAACTATAGCCTTTTTTGCTTTTTTGTTTGTGTTTATGCAAGATATATGTAGAAAATTTCTGTGCGGAGTAACTAATTAGCAAGATTTTTTTTTTTACTGTAAACAAGAGTTGGATGTACCTCTTCTCTTTGCTGAAAAGAAAGTCTTGGTTTTCTTGGAGAGGCCTTACAGTGTTGAGAATACTAGTTGTCTTTTTTTTCTAGTTAATTTTTGCAATTGAGAAAATGTTTATTTTCGGTTTCTCTAGTCCTTCAAGAACATGTTTGGCAACCTGAATATTACACTTTGAGTAGCAGTACTTTTACCTTGCTGTCAGGACCCTCTCCCACCCTGGGTTGTCCTCTGCCAGACCTGCTCAGTCAAGGAGAGAAGGCTCATTTGATGTATGCACGGCGAATTGGAGATGACAAATCTCCCAGGGTAAACTCAAACAGTGTTTATTTTGGGCACAGCCGAAACAACAAATCAGTATTTATTTTGGACATGACCAGAACAGCAAATCAGTATTTTGGACACAGCCAGAATATGGAATCAAATACTCGGGTGCACTCAGAGTTCAGCTTCCCAAAAGCCGCAAAACCAAATCCCAATCTGTTCAGATCCCAATCTGATAGCCTCAAGGCAGCTGGACAAAACAACACAACTCATATCCGTTCTGATGCACAGTAGTGCCATGGAAAACAGAAGAAAGGAAAGAAGAGAGAGAGAGAGAAGAAGAGTAGTATTGAAGGTCGGGGGGAGGAGGAAAATAGTCACCACTCCATGGGCATCTGGAAAACGTAGTCTTCAGGAGCACGTGGTCCGTGGTTCTTCTGCGGTGTCTTCTCAGGCGGGTTCCATGGGGGGGCGGGCACACAGTGCCTGCCTTCTTGGTGGGCTTCTATGTACAGGACAAGTCCTTGCCCCTCCCCTAGCATGGGGGTGTTCTTGGTGTGAAAGTTCTCAAATGGGCGCATGCTCAGAGACTTCTTTGGGAAGGGTCTGGAATTGGGTCTGGGGCACCAAGGTCACTGCCAGTTCAACAGACCCTTGCCAGAATAACCTCTGCCTGAACTGTTTGGGTCCCTGTGCGCAGTCAGGTGTGGGGGAGAAGCACCTGGTACTGCACCTGCCCCCCTCCTCTGCAGCAGCACAATCAGCCCATCAGGAGCCACAGCACTCAAGAGGATGTTAAAGACAACAATTCAAGTAGAGTCAGATATTTAAGACAATACAAGTAGAATCAGTTGATATTTAAGACAACAGTAGAAGTAGAGTCAGTCTCTACACTTGCCTTATAGTTTTTTGTCTGCTAGGGAATTTTTGTCCTTACTGTTCTTTCACTGCAGGTTTGTCTTTTATCTTGCCCCAAGCAATTTGTTTTTAAAGGCCTGCTAGTACTCTGGAAACTATACTGCTTGGGTGTTAAAGCTGTCTGCTCTGTTGGATTAACTTGGTAACTCAGAAAGGTGCTTTTTTGTGGGTTTTGGGATTTTTTATTGTGTGTTCTAACAGTTTTTTAGAATAGAACAGAGTATTTCAGTTGGAGGGGACAACGATCATCTAGTCCAACTGCCTGACCAATTAAGGGCTGACCAAAGGCTAAAGCATGTTGTTAAGGGCATTGTGCAAATGTGTCACAAACACTGACAAGGCTTGGGGCATCAACTACCTCTCTAGGAATCCTGTTCCAGTGTTTGACCACTCACTCTCTAAAGAAATGCTTCCTGATGTCCAGTGTAAACCTCCTTGGCCTATCTTTGAACCATTCCTGTGTGTCCTCTTACTGCATACCAGGGAGAGGAGATCAGCAGCTCTCTCTGCTTTCCCTTCTCAGGAAGTTTTAGAGACTGATAATGTTGGCAAGGATGAGCAAACTTGGTTGCTTTCTATGATACCTTTCTTTCCGTGGCTGTTTTGACTCTGATATGTCTGCATGCTCTGTTTTGGAGAAAACATCTAATATCATGTAGTCCTTAATTAGAATAATCTTTGCATAGTTCTAGCAGTTAAAGTTTACACTAAGATATCCAAACTCTGACAGCTGATGAGTTGATAAAAAGTAGCTTTTGCTGTGAAGGTAATAGCTGTTGACAAGGGTGCAGATTAAATTTTATGCTGCTGATGCTTGAAATTGTCTCTTGCAGCCAGACTCTTTTAAAAAGTCCTCAGCTGGCAGCTGGTTATATAACTTTTCTGGTCGACTCCTGTGATAAACTGTGCCCAATTGCTACAGTCAGTGTTTTTGTGATACCGTGAAGCTTTAGTTTTATATGAACACTAAATTAATCCATGTTAGACCTTTTATGCTTGCTGCTTTAAGGTCTATGGTAAGTGTTCTTTTTCCAACAGGCTATCCCAGCTTAACTGTAGACTCAGTAGTAAGATGTCTCTTGGCCTTGTCTGTGGAGTCATAGGATGACAAAATATGATCTGTATGCCGCAAGGCTAGCAGGAACAGGTAACTGATTTCTGTGTGAGGCGACTTTTATGGGATGTTACATGGAAATTAGATAGCAACATAATGTACCTGTTTATTATTTCTGCTGTGCTGGAGGATGGCATATCGAAGTCCTTAGAAAGAGCAGGAGTTAGTGAAGGATTTTTTACTTCATGGTGTATGTATTATCTTGTATTCCTTGGGGGTTTTTTTACTATTTCAGTTACATAAGAGAAGAAATAGTTGTATTCAGAATTAACTCTTACATGGCTTTTTTAACACTGTTTTAGTACAGTGTTTTTGAGATCCATGCTCTGTATATACTAAAGAGATACATCAGTAAGCAGCAAACCCCTTCCAATAAGAATTGGGAAGGGGAGTGGTGGAAACAAACCCCCTACCCTTTTAAGTCACCTGAATGAGCTCTTTTTCAGGGAACTAATTATGCTGACACTTTCTTTTCTGATTTCTTTCCTGTCACTAATAACTTTTCCTCATTCTCAATGTAAGGTAGGATTCAAAAGGTAGCAAAATCTTGTGTAACAGGAACAAAATATTGCAGTGACATTGAATCTGTTGTAAGTGACAGCATTCTCCAAAGCTGAAAATTCCTTTTGAATTACATTGATATTGTATTATTTAATGTACTACAGAAAATTACAATTTAGTGAAATTTCAGACCACATATATTTTTCTTATGTTGAGTTACAAAAAATTTGTGGTGTTTTAAGCTGAACACATGATGGCTTTTTGAATGCAAAATATGAAAATGTAGCTTTAATATTCTTCTAAACTGACTGCAGGGTGGATTGTTTTCTAAATAATGATTTGTTACTAGAACTAAAGTTATGTGTGAAGTCTTTATACGGCTTTGTTACTCTTTTTTTTTTTTTTTTTAACCAGGCATTGGATTTTAGTGATGATGAAAAAGAGAGAGAGGCCAAACAGAAGAAAAGGAAGCCTCAAAGTCAAGGAAGGAAGAAGCTCAAATCAGAAACAAATGCATCAAGTGAGTGAATGCTATGGGACATTGCTTTTATCTGTTAAACTGATTTTGAAATACACAATGATACCTGTCTTAATGATTGAGCTTTTATACAGTTAATCAGTATTTCAGTGCTTTTCAAAGTTAATTTGTGAATTTGCTACTATATTCCCTCTTTTTTTTTTAAAGGAGGATAAAGTTTCCTTCCATTAAATGGTGGAATGGATATACTGTAGAAGCAGGGCAGTTGTCAGATGAGATTCAAAGGCTCTTATGACAGTGTCAGCTGACAGACAGTGAGAATATGGAACAGATGCCGCCTTTTGGAGTTTAGAACTTGCTTATTGCAGTGGTTATTGGGACCCAAGTTCAGCTCAAGCCTTTTGTGTGCAGGGAGAAGATAGAGGAAGGCCACGTGCAATTTTTCGAAACCCATTTTATTGACAGTCAGGGAAAAGACACCAGATTTACATGGGGAATTTCTTCCTCTGTCTGAAAAGGAAGCTCATCCTCACTGATGGCATATTTTAAATACTCCTGTAAAAAACCTATTACTTGTGTAGCCCACTGAGAACCTCTCTGTTCACCTAACACAGTCAGATAAACAGGCCTAGTCATTTAATAAACTATGTGTATTTTTTTTTTTGTAATATGCATAGTCGTCTTCACCTTCCGTTCTCCTGCTGTGGACAGATCTGTTGTAGGTGCATGCTTGTAGCTGTAATCTATTGCAATAACCACATTTTCGTGTCTTCTCTCATGCCTCTCTACTGACAAAACGTTTTACTTTTTGGTTGCTGTTTTGGTTGGGTAGTGTAAATCACATCCCTCTTTTTCCTTTCTCACTCACTTTTCTATTACATGCTTTTTGGACTATTCCCTTCTAAATACTACTAACTTTCATCCCCTTCCCTCCTCTTCTGCTTACACATCAGATTGCTTCAACTGTCTGCAGCATGATGCTTCCCCCTCATTGTGTTTTCTTGGACTGACTCCTTCCGTGGGTTTGCTGCTCTTGCTTTTTAGAACTGCTAGACCTTGTGCCCCTCTGGTCTGGGAAGCACTTGGTCTCTTATCTGGGAAGTCAGTAACGGCCCTTTTAAGCATCTTACTGTATGTATCGTACATCCACCCCCTTGTACTCTTTAAATAAAACCGTGATCTTCTTGGACTGGCTTTTGCCTGTGATTTTGACAGTTCTCCCTTAAGGGAAGGATCTGAATCGTGCCGTATTTTCCATTCATTGCTCATGGTTATTTTCTGTCCTGGTTTCCGCTTATCTAGCATACGGTATGTTTTCCACCATGGCTTTATTCTGACGGTTTATTGCAGTCTTGCTTTTGCCTAGGGCTTGCTGAGGTTGTTACTGTTCCATAATGTTCCATAACTGAGAACAGAACAGGAGGAACTGTCTCAATCTGTCAAGGCAGTATGTGTTACGATTTGTTAAGTTTTTCAGTAAATAACGTGGTATAGATTATCATCATGTGCATTTTAGGTTGGCTGTGGAATTCAACAACAAGGATATCTGTCAAATGGAGGTACAAGTTCAATCTTAGCTGGACTTTTGCTTGGTTGCATCTTCATAAAACTGTATGTTAAAATTGGCTTATTGTTACAGTCCTTGATAGGAGAAGAAAGAACAAAAATATTCACTTATATACTTGCACTTCAGTGCTTCTGAGATGGCTGCATGCACCAAAGGAGTCTTAAGTCCTAATCCCCCATAAAAATGAGTTGGAATTTTGGTATCCAACTAGCTTTGCAGAGGTGAAAATGTTTCTACGTAGTCTAGTGCCAAGGATTGGGCTTGCATGGGTTCCTAAAATTTAGTGATTTTATGCAATGTTATGTCCCTAAATATGTTTTTGCTTCTAGCCCTAAAGTCCTTTAGAGATCATGTTTCGGTTTGAATTCTGTGGCCTTTTGAATACCTTAGCAGCTCTTTGGAACAGTTTTAATATTCTGGTGCTCTCAAATTTATCACTTATCCCATTAATGTTCTTCAGGTATTTATATAAATAAGGTGGCAGTACATTTGTTATGAACCATAAAAATATGTTTACGTGACCTGTACAGGGAAAAATTATTCTGTGAAAGATGAATACTGAGACCTAATTGGTTAAAGGTGCAGGCTGCCTTTCTTTTCCTGATAGAGTAAGTTACTTTTATCAGTTTGGGTTTGAATGATTCTTTGTGTCCTGTGTTTGTGCTGTAATTACTCAAGTCTGAAAGCTCTATACCATGTTAGTGTAAGGTAGTGTTGATTATCTTCAGTTTTGCTTTTAAATCTTATTTGAAACCAAAACTTTCAAAATAGTCACAGTTTGAATGTTTGTGTGATTCATTAGTACAAATGAAAATGCTTGAATGGGTAGAACGTCAAATTTCTTTTGTAATCACTGAATTTGTGACCCTCAGGATCTTTATTACTATATTACTCTAATAAATCAAGATGAGTTACTAAACAGTAGATTTGTCAGTATTATGTTTTGTTGCTTATGTATTATTTGCCAGTATTTGTTCATAAGCTTACTTTCCAAACTTCCTTGACTTCGGCTTGATTTGTGAGGACTAAATTTAATCTTTCCAAAATAACACTAAAACTGTGTGTGCTTTTTCTTTTTGTTGTGTTTTTTTTTTTTTTAAGGTGAGAATAAAGGACTTCATCAGTCAATGCAACAGCCTGCTTCGACTTACTCAAGGGGGTACCGTGGCAGAGGATTCTCTAGGGATCCATTTCCTCCTCAGTCAAGCTCTCCAGGTTTTTTGAGATCACAAGTAAGACTGCCACAGCTATACTCCTCAGACAACAGAATACATCAGGAATCTCCAGGGTTTCCACAACCTCATAGAAAAGAAAATCCAATGATGCAACAGTATCCCTTACCTCCTCCAGCTTTTGGTTCTGTTAATGAGATGCATCAATTCCACCTTCCACCTTCAAATCTGAATATGCTTTGGACAGGCCCGAACATGTACAACTCGTCGTACCCATTTTTACCGCCCCCACCACCTCCTCCGCATCCTCCAGAGAGCCATCCCTCTCAGTTCAGGCCTTACTAAGTTTCCATGAATGTGCATAAAGAGCACTGCCATTTAAAGGGAGGAAGAACAGGCTGCCAAGACTATATTCCCTTATTTTGGAGATGCTTCATTTTTCCAACAATGGAACAAATGCCGATTTTGATGCTTTATGTGACATACATAGAAAACATTTTTTCTATGCATGTTTTCTGTTTCAATAAAAACTGTATGATAAAAATAATTGAATATTAAGTAATTGTTTATTTTTATAATATCTGCTAGTTTGGGATGATAAACTTTTTTGAAACTGGTGTGTTGTGGTAGAGATCTGTTTTGCAATAAACTTAAGAAATTATTATTATAAGTTATAAAATTATAATACATTTCAAAAATTTAATGCACAGAGGGAAGGACCGTTTTGTTGAGATGCTGCTACTGTGAACTAAATTCAATGTCAGACTTCTGAAGTTTCCTGCAATACACTTAGGTAATAATTCTATTCTCTAATCTAAAACTACTATTTTGTAAGTGTGCAACTGAGAAATTTGTATAGATCTGAAATTTTATGGAAAACGGGTACCGTACAGCAGCAGCAAACTGTTGCAGAACAAAAGCATTCCAGACTTGGTTTTTGCAGTTTTTTTTTTTAATTAAAAAAAGTCCAATTCTGGTTTGTTGCATATGCTTACGTTTTGTGGAAAAGGAGAAGGAGGCAAATTTCTGGCTATCTAAACTGTTGCAGCAGCTATTGCTAGTGATAGGTCAGAGGTGTGAGTGAGCTCAATGTGGCCTCATCACTAAGCCTTAGCAAGTTTGCTTTGTCTGAGCTTCCCTTGACTTGCCTGGAGCTTTCTTTTTACATGATTTAGCTGTAACAGCAATTTGTTAATGACCAGGTGAATATGATTAATTTGGCTTAAATGTACTTTCCTTCCGTATGTTATACATACAGGATTTGATATAGATCATAGCAGCAAATAGCTATTCTGAGTAGAATGGGGTATTATGCATTTAATAGAGTAAGATAGTGTAGAGGAATATAGATGTGACGTAACAGAAGCCTCAAGTGGCAGCACAGAATGCAGGGTAGAGGAATATCTGGGATGTCAAGACAAGGGACACAGGCTGGCACTGGAAGCCTCTGAGTTACAATCTACTCTCCATTGGTCAGTTAGAGAAAAACAATCCTGGCTCTCGGCAAAACTTGGTTTGAGTATAGTGGAGAGAAAAAGTATATAATGCATGTTAAATGCACTACATACAGTAAAATCAGATGTAATTGTGAATGTGCAGACAGATGAAGAAAGAGCAAGATGTTACAATTGTGTTATCAAACATAAAAATGATCCCAAGTCGATTAGGGATGAAGGAACTGTCAAGGTCATAGTTGAACTTGGAATGCTGGTGACTTTCTGTCCCTGGCACAAACGGATGCCATCAGCTTTGAGATCCCAAGGGGGAGCTGAAGGATAATCAGCATCAGGAAAAGGAGTGAGGTAATAGGAAATGCATGTACAATTTTAACTGTTACTACTGTTGAGACCTTTTTTGGTGTAAAGTAATGTTCAATTTTTTTCTGCAATAATTGAATCTGGATCAATACTTCTTTGATTAATCTGTTAGGATTTCAGTTATATGAAGGTGTATTGTCTTTTCCCATGACAACATATTGTCTGTAACAAAACCTGATATAAAAATAGGTTATAGAATGTAGTTTGACATAAATTTGTTATGGTCTAAACTATTTCATTAGTGCTTGGTAGTTAACTGCAGTACTGTTTTTGTATGCACTTGCTTGCTTTTTATGTTGAAACAAATTTTGCAGGTGTTTCACATTTAGTAAATACAGGTCACAGAACATTGCTTGGACTTCAGATCTTAATTATAAAATTATTTGAGATCTAGGTGTGACTACAGAGCTTTAAATATTTGGAGGATTGATTTCCTTGACCCTAAATAGTATGTTACAGACCATGTCACTTACACTGAAGAATAAGCGTTGCAGAGGATTGCTAATGTGGCATCATCTTAGTTTGAAAATAGAGCTACTGTAACTATCCTTTTTTTAGGAAAAAATCTTGAATGCAATAATTGATTATAAAGTTTCTTCATACAGCTGTCAATAGCGTGGCACATTGTCAGACCATGGGGTGTGGATCCAGTGTGCTGGATGCTTGCTATGGAGAAAGCAGTATAAACAGGCAGTGATTTGGGGAGATTACAACCTGAGGTGTGTTTGCAAGTTCAGCTGTTTGGGGAAGGAAAACAAAACTGGGTACACTTGAAAGGAAAATGAATATCATGGAAATACTTCTCTTTATATCTTCAACTCTTTGAAAAATGCCCCTGTTTTGTCCACAGGCCTTTAAAACCTTAACTGTAAAGCTTTGGAAAACTGACCTGACGATTCTAGTGGCAGAATAGCTAAATGTTTGGCCTCAGCTATTTTTATGTCAATTTGTTTTATAGAAGTTTGTGTTACCACATTACTACATTAAAGTGTTAGAGCAATATGCTATAACGGGATTACAGTAACTCTTTTGCTCAACTGTGCTCTTTTGTGTCTGAGACGTCAGTTCAGTTGTAGACACAGCAGGGACAGATCCTTGGCAAATGAAGCACTTTAAGATGTCTTGCTTTTTCTCTTATGCTGGAAATTCAACAGTAATGTGCACCAACTCAATTCCTGATCGGTGCTACTTAGGAGCAGGCTCAGCTTTTTAATTTTAAATAATTTGGTGTGTCATGTGCCCTTTCTAGAGATCCTTCAAATTAAAAAAGCCAAGCAGTCAGAAAATAGGATCCATGAAATGTGAATCAGGCAGACATCAGGTCCTTGACACCAAGATTTTCTCAAGAGATCTACTCCAGCTGGTCCACACTACTTGCTAACGTAGATGTAACGTTAGTGTTTGGTATGTACTGCAATAAACCTTATTTTTCATAGATACCACTTAGAAACATTAACTACAATAATGCCTAACAGGCATGCAAAGACCAAAAGGCTTAAAAATCTCTCCTCTTTCTGGCTATAGATAGCGTCCAACCTTGAGGCCAGTAGAAAATGCCAGGAAGTGTCTCAGCAGGTTGACAGGTTTCTGGATTAGTACACTGATATCAGAAAAGGTGATGAAGCCAGTGTTTTATTGCACGAAATCATTAGAATGTATCTGATATGTTGTGTTTAAAAACAAACAAAATCATCCAACTTCGCTCCCTCATCTCCCTCTCCAAAAAATAACCAAAGAAAAAACCCAAATCACATATTAAATATGTGAGGCAGATTTATGCAATGAAAAATTCTGCTGGGAGGTGGATTCCAGTATTTACAACCCTTGCTGGCTGCACTTTACATTAGTCCCTGAGCATAACAAACTAACAAACAACACCCCCCCAACTACGTTAATTCTAGAATTTGACCTTTAGTATGGACAGATACCATTTGGTAGTTCTGCTGGATAGCCACTCTGGTTTGAATATAAGAAATTTGCAATTACTCTGTAGAGTGTTATAAGGTGAATCAGACTCAAATGCCGTCATGCCTTGTCTTCCCTGTGGAGTAACTTCACCTGTAAATTTATTTATGTTCCTTCAACTAGCCAACCTAATCTGCCACTAATGCTTAAAATATTCACTGTTTTCTCCAAGTAGAATATTTTTGTAGTTTTATAGTTTATACAATATTTAACTTCCACTTTTTTTTTCACTGAATTGTTAGGATTTTAGATTTACTAAATTATTGGGAGGTTAGAACTTTATACAATAGTTTACTTTAATTCTATGAGATACAGTTGGGAAGTCTATGAAAGCCTCTAAAAAAGGAGGGCATTTCTTATTTTTAGTTATTCTTCCTTCTCAAAAGGTAAGTAAATCAATGTCAACAGAAAAGTGTTGAGTCCAGGGTAGAATTTCCCGAGGTGACTCCTACCAGGCCTCTGCCTGTGCCAAAGTAGCAGTGAATGCTGCGTTCTGGGGCTGTGATGGCCCAGATGCAAGTCTTCAGTGATGTTTTCTAGTAGGGCAATATTTCTCTATTTACGTATGACTCATATGATGTCTATTTTCCGATTCAGCCTGGAGAGCTGCGACAGTCCTGTTACTCCCGTAACGTTTTTAGTTATTCCCCAACGATATTTAATGTTTCTTCAGGGGCTGCTTTACAGAGAAAGCTTAAGGTATGATATGAGTGAAAAGCAAGAGAAGGGAGAGACTTGAGGAAAACCAGAGACTTAGAGGGAAAATTTGCTATAATTTCTCAAAAGGCTGAGGTTTATAAATAGAAGTATGGACGCAGTAAACTATTGTACAGTATAAATGGCTGTAACTATGGTAACATGGGAAAATGGAAATTGTAATTACATATGTGACAACATTCTTCTTATATTTTAAATAAACAACATTGGTACTTTTCCTGGCTTATAACTCCAGTTCAAACAAGTGTCAGAAGTAAGAAAAGGCTAGACTTTTCCTGGAGGTGAATAGCAAAAGGACGAACAAGTTTCTTAAAGGAAAATTCTGATAAGCTCTGTGGGGAAAGGAGGAAGCTCAGGCTGCAACAAGTTTCTCTGAGAGATAGTTGAATGGTCTTGGAAGGATTCAGACTTTGGGCAAGGGCTTGTGTGTGGTGTCCTTGCCTTGAGTGGAAGGGTGGACCAGAGGGTCTCATGAGAGCCATCCCAACATCAACTGTTCTTGTTATTCTTCTGGTGTTCTGTCATCTCATCAGAGACTTTTTGCTTCTAGATACTAAAAGCCATAAATGGCCTAGCCTGAATTACTGTGTTCAAAAAGCCTGGCTCTTCATTGTGCTATTGTGCTCTTTCATTATCCTACAGATTTTTTTATCTAAAATACCCATGCTAAAAGTTCGACTTGCTTTGGAACATAATGACTGCTTCCATTTCACTAGATATAAGCTGATTTGAAGAACTGTTCCTTTATTAGTTGTTTGGGAACTAATGCTAATGGAAGTCTTAGTCGCTGTCATTTTCCCTTAGGGGGTAAACCATTTTATATTGTACAATTTATTTTGAGAATCATGTAATGAATAACCGTACCCAAAAAGTTTTTTTAAAAAAACAACAAAACAAAACACAAGGCAAAAAAACCGCTGAGAATTATTTTTAACAAATGTTCTCTAAAGAAACAAATTTTGCCTGAGTTGAGATTTTTTGAATCATGCTAGGCATTCATACCAGGATGTGTATACTAGTACTGCACGGATGAAAAATAGAATTAAGCATGGCGGGGGTGTGTTTATCTGTTTCCAGATTCTGTTTTCTATTTCTTTGCAAGTCAAAGTTATAGTTAGTTATTCTTATCTGTTGAATTTAGTAATGCATGTAGTGTGACTTGAAGGATTGCTGAATCTCTACAGAACAGTTGGTAACAGAATTTTCAATGGTGGCAGGTGAAAATAGAGAAGATGCTTCCAAGGATGGGAAGGTAAAGAAAAACATTACCATAGGCATAGCACCAGGCTTTTACAGAACTGATTACCTTTGAAGGCAAATATATAATTTTGGAAAGCATGAGTAATGTTCTTTATTTCAATCAGCTGTAATTTACTCAGCATTATTGAATGTGTGTTAGTCCTCATTAGCTGTAAATGAAAACTGTGGTCACTATGGAAGAATATTGCTGTTGATTTTCTTGTGAATCTGATGCTCTTAATTTTTTAGGTAATAATTTGTGGAAACACTTTGTTTATTGCTGGACTTGATGATCTCAAAGGTCTTTTTCAACCAAAAGATTCTATATGATTTTTTAGAATTTTCTGTATGACTTCTAAGGTCTAAAATAGGTGGAAAGTATGCATAATGCCTGCCTTTTAATTGGCACGAAGCCAGCCACCTATACACAGAGACGACAGTGAGCAACTGTCACATACATACTCTCCTTTGAACTTGGAAACAGAATTTTCTCTCTCTGTCTGTTCTGTGCATGCCTGGGTAGTATGAGTACATGGGCATAAAATAACTTGCTTCCCTAAGTGCTGAAACTAATGTGGTAATGGTTGTGGAATACCTAAGTTTGTTTATATTAAGTCTCAAAGGTTATTGTTTGTATTATGTTTTAAACAGGAAGATTTCACTCTGCAAGTTTCCTACTGTGGAAAGTAGGAAACAAAAAGCTAGGAATTTCTTGATCATCAAGAGTGAACTGCTACTTAATCTCAAGCTAAGTCGTCATGGAGATTTGTCTTTTGGAAGAAGAATTATAGGTAAGATTTTCTTTAAGGAGAAGAAAAAACATCATTAACTATATTGATTTAATAATCTTTACTCAATTTTTAATTCATAAATTAGGTGATCTTGAACCTGTTTTGTGAGGATTACATGCACTTGAGGTCTGGAAAAATGTTCTTCAACATAAAACCAAAGAAAAGAGTACATTTTGTGAGTTTTCAGTTGAATCAGTTGAAAGTTTGACCAAAAGTAGACTTTCTACAGTATTCAATTCACAAATGTAACTTATACCTACACTATAAAAACCTTTTTAACCTTTTTATTGGATCTTCACACCCTTGATTCTACTATTCCTAGGTTATTTTGTATAGCAGTGTGCCCTCTTATATCTTTTAATAAACTTTATTAGAAGTGCAAAGAGGAGGCATTTTTGTGAACTTAGAAATCATGGTCAGCATTCAGTTTCTTGGTTACACTTTTCACCAAAATGCATTTATTTCACAGATAGTTTTACATTTATTTATTATCCTTGTAGTCCTCAGTCTCCACAGCTTCATTTTGCCACATTGCGATGTACTTGATCTTTGGTCTTGTTTAATGCATACTGTAAGGTAAAAAGCATGTGGATATGTTGGGGTTTTTTTCATACTTCTTGACAATCCGCAGCACTCATCTCTTCTTCTGTTATATCAAGAAGAGGTGCAATACCACTTCCATTGATATTCTGCTTTTGGTGACTGCCTATTTGTTTTCTCCCTTGCAGTGTGTGCAGTGTATACCCACTATGTTCAGTTTCTGTTTACGGTATATCTGATTTTGCTTTCGACACAATTCTGACCCAAAATTGCTCAGGCATTAAAGGCTTCCATCCCTCCAGAATAAGGTGATGAAGTGATGATAGCAGAGTTTGAGATGGAAAAAATTACTGTACTCTAGAGGAAAATACAGCCTTGGGTAAGTTATGTAGGTCATGACGCTTTATTGTTTGTGAGTAGCGAATCCTGTTTGCTATTCAATTTACTATTCCAATGTAGGGAAAAAAAAGACTCGGCAGGAAGGGGATTATCACCCCTCAAAATTGAGGCGTGTCTGGGCGTGACAGCATAGGACATTCACATCATTATATTGTCACCCTCAAGCAAATCAATTATTTATTCCACTGGAAAAGCAGGAGGGGGAAACCAGCAAAAAGCTATGGCATTTATCAAATTTTGAATTCCTAGGCGAAGTATTTCCTATTGAGTTTGAACTCATTTTGGTAGAATATATCACACATTGTGGGATGATTTATCACAGAGAAAGCAACCATTCAGAGAAGCAACAATCCTCGTTTGTCGCGTTAAGATCAGTGTGTCCTGTGCCCTGTTTGAAAAGCCATTTCATGCAGAATCAATCTGTCTAGCTAGTATGAATGTCCAGAAAACATAAAACTTTGGCTCCTGAAAGGAATGCAATTTGTATTTCGGGAGAAGTCAGGGTCAGATACTAGGTTTCTCGTTCTCATCAATATAAACCAATTAGGAACTTCTAAAAACCCATCTTTGCACACTGGTGTGACATAAAGATTGCATAAAAATGAGTGTAAAATGCTTTTATTTAGTGATTTTCTTTGTTATTTCTGCACGTAATTTGGTTAGTAAAGTTTAATCTTGAACAAGATTAAATTTAATTTATAGCAGGATACACGTAAATAAGAACTGTACAGTGTCAACAAGAAAATATATATCATTTGAAGACGCTACATACAATTATGAAGGCAAAGACATTTTGCAGCAGTTTATGTTACGTTGTTGGGTACTAATACCTGTAATAGATACTGAAAATAACAACATCCTCATGGAGTCTAAGAATTAGCAAAACAAAAACCAAACAATCTTTCTTCAGAGTTTTACAGTTAATTGTCTGCACAATTCAATGCCTTTATCTTTTTTTAGACTCTGCATTATTCTGACTAGGCTAATTCATATTTCTGATTTGGGCATTCCTTGACATTTACTTGTCACTTCTTCAGTGGTGCTAAGAAAACTTTTGAACATGAGAGATGTGAGGCAAAGGATTAGAAGGTAGAAATTGAGCTACTGCTGATACCTTCTTGAAACTCACTGTATCTCAGGCCTAAGAAAAGAAAACGAGCTAGGCATTTTTAAAGTATAAGGGATTTAGATGTGTATCTTCCTGCAGGGTTAGTGGGATACGTGTCCAAATCGCATTACTTTCTTTTCCTGTAGTCCTCTATGGAAATACTAATCTAAAATTGCTTTGAGAGACAAGATTGACCTAAAAAGACTCTGATGTTTTCCTACTTATTTTTATAATATGAGTAAAATAATTTTATTTGCATTGAATACTTGCGCAAATGAGACTTTAACACATAGAATTTGTCAAGATACAGAATATTGATTTAAATTTTCAGGGAATTAATTAGTTTTTGAAAATTACAGACTAATCCAATTTGCCTTTTTATCAAGATTCAAGTACTAGGTGTTTTGTTGATCAATGAATTCTTGGCAAGATGTACTTCAAGCATAGATCCTATATTGCTACTGCATGGTATTGGTTTTAAAGATCTTATGAGCAGGACTTCTGAGTTTTTAATCCAAAAGCTATTTAAACCTCAACTTATTTTTTTATCTGTGGATGAAAAGCGTATATCTGTAAAAATATGTTTAATATGGGCACTCCTGAATTTTGAGTGTTTCATTGTCCAGTGATGACAATATTCTTTAAAAACAAATTTTTTCATAGTTTTCGATGAAAACCAAGTAAATCTAAAGGTAAAACCATTGTAAATGCATCTAATAAGGCACAGAGGGACTTTTGAAAATAAGAACTCCAACCTGGTTTTGGAGGAAAAAGCTTAAACTCTCTTTCAACAGGCATCTAAGGATTTTTGAATAGAATGTTTTAGCACTAATTCAGGATTTTAAGCTCTGGAAAAATGCAGTTTAGAAAATACCAGCATTCAATTCTTATTGTAGAAATGGAGATGTCTTGAAAACTGTTTCCTAACTTTGGATCCATTATGAGAAAGCATTATTTATTTCTCTGTCAAATTTCTAGCCTTATTCATACTTTTTTTAACATTGAGCCTTTTTTCTGTAGAGTCAAAACCGTACAAAAGTGGCTGTGTTCCTACAAGTGGTCAATCGTTAATCCAGTTAACTTGTGATTTTCTGCTTCAGTCTCAGAGAACATAAATGAGTAAACAAAGAATAATTATGACTGACTCTGAACTAGCTTATAATGTAATAAAAGAGGAGACATAGAAAATCTTTGAAGCTGTGTTTTATGTCTTGCTTAGACTGTAATTTTCAGAAGTAATCTTGAGATGCAAATCCTCTTTTTAACAAGGAAGAATTTTTTAATATAGGGTTGATCTGAAGTATTTAATGTTCTAGTTTTAGTATTGATATAAAGAAATGTGTGCATGTATATATAATATAATAATCTGTAATGTATATACTTTTAAATATAAATATTGTTATCAGTAATCATAAATATGAGTATATATGTATAAAAATATTTATTATAACTCAGCCTGCCTCATGCCACATTTCAACAGTAGGCAGAAAAAATCGGATTAAAGAGTTAACAGTTACTGCAAAACTGTTGAATCAAAGTTACTGAGCATGTTAATGCTCTTATTCCGTGAATTGTATCCAATCCATGAATCTTGTTCCTATGAATTGTATTAAGTAAAATGTTAATTTAAATTATTCCATGAGACAAAGAAAACAGTTCTTTTTCTGGAGAACTTGCTGCATTTTCCTCACCTTACCTGTGGTTGCTAGGATGGCTGTGCCCTCTGTTTTCCTCATGCAAATGACTGAATGGAGAGATTGTCCTTTCAAGTCACTTTCTGTGGTGGTTCACTGTTCTGCTCCACGTAGTACGTTGGCAGATCAGGGCTTTGCTGTCATATGGAAACCTTTTGCCTTTTAATTTTGTCTTTTAAGTTAACCGCTTCTAAAGGGTATGGTTTCATGAGAAGGATGTAAAAAATGCACTGAAAATTTGGCCATGCCCTCTCTGCTGTGTTTCTGTCTGTTTCTTGTGAGAATAACATTGTTCATCTTTCAGTGGAATTGGTTTTGTGACTCAGCTGAATACTAATTCTAGTAGTAACACAATAGATATCGAGGAAATCTGAATGATAATGGAGCTTATCTTACTGTCTTGAAAGAGAAGAACCTGTTGGAGCAGATTCAGAGGGCCACAAAAATGATCAAAAAGGATGGAAAATATCTCCTAAGAAGAAAGTTAGAGAGAGTTGGGGTTGTTCAGTGTGGAGAAGACCTTCTTGAGGCCTTTCAGTACTTAAAGGGGTTTATAATAAAGATTGGGACAGACTTTTTAGCAGGGTTTTTAGTAATAGAACAAGGGGTAACTGTTTTAAACTAAAAGAGGGTAGATTTAGACTAGGTATAAGGAAGAAGTTCTTTACAGTGAAAATGGTGAAATGCTGGAACAGGTTGCCCAGAGAGGTGGTAGATGCCTCATCCCTGGAAACGTACAAGGCCAGTTTGGACTGGTTCTGCGAAACCTGATCTAGTTGAAGATATCACTGCTCATTGCAGGGGGGAATGAACTAGACAACCTTTAAAAGTCCCTTCCAACCCAAACCATTCTATGATCCTTGGAAAGTGGATGGCCTTCTATATTGTTTTGGAAATTTTCAACAACTGTATGTCCTTATGATGAAACTACAATTTCATTGTAGTCATATTTTTTCTTCAGGTTATTAGCGTTGTCAAACTGTCAATGATTAAAAAAATAATAATCCGGAGATTTAACTTTACAGCTACACATTTAAAGTCATTAATTTCCTTATCATAACTTGTTTGCTATTTTCAATTCTGTTGGCACGTACTACTGCATTTCAAATTCCCTTAAAGTTCTGATTATAAAAGAGCGTAGGCTTTTTAAACTGAAGAAGCAATTTGATAACTTCCAGGTGTATTTACAGTACCTCTTGATGATCAAGTAATCTTGATGATTAAAACAACTACTTGAAAGTATTTTCTTATTTTCTCTTGCAACTTCATGCAGAAGCTGAAGGAAGCAAGTAAAACAGTTACTTTGTAACAAGTAAGTACATGAATGTAAAAATTTCAATATGGAAAGACATTACTTTTACTTCTTTTTACTTGTATCCCCAAGAAACATCTTCTTGATGTTCATTACTTAGGATGAAATTTTACATCCCTTAACATTTAATAGAATTTGCTTTGTAGTCAGCAAATTATTTATTTTTCTTTAAAGAAGCCCTTCTTCCCTCACTCCTCTGGTATGTAAATAATTTTCTAAAAAGTAGTATATGAGGTACAAACATAAAATTGAGAAGTACATAACATAGCTAGTTAGTCAGCCATAAGCACAACAAACATCAATCAATGCTGAGGTTTTAAAGTTTATACTTGTACTCACAAATTTTCCAAGTACATAACAGGATCCAGCTTTTAAGGCTTAATCTTAAGCAATTTCGATATGTGTCTAAACAGAAAGAAATATGGTATGTCAGAGCATAATGACAGAAAAATATCATTTACAGCCATGGAATATAGTGTCTTTGGATCACCTTCTCTCAAGGTTGAAACTTAGAAGCATCATCATTATATGATCATTATGAATAAAATCTTCAGAATATATTTGAGGTGAAAAATGATGCATCAGAAATTGGTCACATGGTTTATTAAAAAAAGTGCCCTTCCATTTTTCGTATGTTGCAAGGCTTATATTGCTACCAGTCTCTCTCATTTATATTTGCCTTATCTCTATTTGCTTTTTAGTGGGCAGAATAATTAGGATGATGTGCTTTTTAGTTAGGAATAACCCTTTTGAAGAGGCAAAGCCTACAGCTAGCGTCACCAGACTAATGCAATGTGCCAAAAAATTTACTTGTAACTGAAGTCCAGTTTAAATATTGTAGCTGCTCAGTGTGGACCACTGTTTTCCCATAATGAAAAAAACCTATCAAGTTGAAATAATACCTGAGCTGGGTTTTGGGTGAGTAAACAGGTGTTTGTACTAGGCAGGTATTTGTTTTTAGATTGATAAAGTCACTAGTCCAATTTACTACTTTGTACTTCTGTGCTCACAAGAAGAGGTCAAGAGTATTGTCCAGGAGCACAGGAATAAGGAAGATTACCTCTTGATGGCAATATATATTAAGCTCCCTAGGAAATCTCAAGCTTGGTCTTAATTAGCAATGTTGATGTCCATAGGGGTTTCCCTGGATACAGGGTTGAACACATAGTGTTAAAAAATTTATATCCTTACTTGTCTTTGTATGAAGTCCAAATTAACTTGCCAATCTACTCCTTGTTTCATTCCTGCCTTTCCAATATCCTACTTTCTCCCTTCAAATTATAGCGTAATACCACCACTGATTTGATACTAACACTGCCTGAGATAGATCGCTTTTAAGGGCCAGGCTTTTAATAAATTGTGTTCTATTGGGGGTACGAACAAAGTGAAGTAGGATCTTAGTAATGTGTCTTCTCAGCTAGTTGAATTGTGTGTGGTTGTTAAAGTATGTTGAAGCTCTGATTTCAAAGCTGTACTTCGAAATAGCAGAGTCAAATTACTCTTTCTAGACTATACTGAAGTAGCAATTTTTTTCCAGTGCAATGAGTCAACAGTAGAGATTTAGCCTCTAGGGCAGATTCTGCAAAAACTTATGCACAGGTGTAAGTCTATAATCATATCAGAATTCAAACCAATTCTTTAATATCTGCATGACCATACTCTAGCCCTCTTTTATCTCCTCAAAGAGGAAGTGGTTTAACATCTTGGATATAACAATCTCATCAAATCATAAAAGTAGGGGAGAGAAGATTGTAGAAGGAAATTGGGTGCATATGCACAGCTCCTGAGACAGGAGGAGATTGCACAAGGATGTGATTTGTAGTCCTTAGGGAGAAAAGGAATGATATGAAGACCCTATGTATGCAATAGCCTTGGCCATCAGAATTCAGTGTGCAGTCTTGCAGCTTCAAATGCTTTATTTCTTGTAGCATTTCGCTATTTATTTCTCATATACTTGAGGTATACCTTGCCTTTATATTTGAAAACTGTGGCCTGGCTGCCACTCAACAGTGTTTAAAGGCTTGACTTCTGACAAGAATATTTATGTTAAGTAGTACCTAGTCCTATTCACATGCATACGTGCACGTGCACACAAACACTTTTCTGATTTGCAAGGTTGCCAAAGTTTGTTTTTTAGGTAAAGGAAAGATCTGTTGATTTGAGGTATAAAACTTACATTTAAAGGGATATTAAAAACTGGAGATTACTGTTGTTCATCTGGAAAATATTGATCTGTCAAAATGGAAATATCTCTTGAAAAAGTATCAATTAGTGAAATTCCTGAGGCAATATTCTGGAAGAAAGTTTGGAATCTCTGAAAACAACGTTTACTGCCCTGAGTTCATTGTATGGCCAAAAATGGGACGGAGGAGGGGGTAAGCCCTAAGATAGCTGTGTGATGAAGGTGCGTGGCTCCATTGGAGGTCCCCTGTAAACTTCTGCAAATATTTTCAATATCGATTATTTGGAAATTTTTGATTAAGGGGATTTTTTAAATTTTTCTGAAATTAGCTTGACATGCTGGATTTGTGCAAGGTTTTCCCTAGATGTGGCTGCCATCCTCTTTCTTGCCTGCACTGGTACTCAGTTATATGGAAAGAATAGTTCTTCCAAACCGCAAAATGCAGCAGCATCCTCACTGCTAACTAATTTGGAGGTGATATGTGCTGTCTGCTTGTGCTGAGATTAAATGAAGCTGGATCTTTGGCAGTGAATGGTAGTTACTGGGTTTAACTTTTTAAAAATTCTGGTTTCATTCTAGGGGGAAGAAGTGGAATGTGTAAGGGCATGAGATCACATGAACAACCCCAACTCCTGACTGGGGCTCCAGCAGGTTGTGGTTGAGGTCTGGTTTAGTGCTGCACAGTAATGTCATACTGCCTTAGATTTATTCTGAAAGTTATTAAAACAGGAGTTATTTTAATCCTGGAGGAGTTAAGAGGAAGGACATTGATAGGAAAAGGTATTAAACCATAAAAGAAAAAGCTGGGAATTAAAAGTTGACAACTCAGTAAGGCTGAGGATTTTCACATTCTGAGAAGCAACATAGATCAGTTGTTTCCCACTGAGTGGTGACTGCTGTGACAGTGCTGAGCATATTAATGTCCACATACTGCTCATTACATCTAGGTATCTCTTGTGTGTATTCACAAGTGAATAATTTCTGTATACTTCCCAACTTTGTATATCCCACTTTGTGGAGGAGTCTCTATGCACCAGGTAGAAGGTGCTGAACAAAGTGACCCAGAGAAGGAGGGTTACAGTGCTAAGAGATGAAGCAGGTTCTATGCAAGTATAAGTAAACTCGAAAATTTGGCCTAGATGAAAACACAGCTCTAGTTAAAAAACCCACAAAACCACACACTCACGCACAAAAACAAACAAGAAAGATTGCTCTTCTAGGGTGAAATCTGGCCAATAACTTCTTAGGGGCAATGCCAATTCAAGCAGATAACTTCTTCTGCTAGATGTGTTCAACTTCAGTAGTGCCCCAGTCTGCCTTATATGAATGCTTATTTGGCCTAGCACAGCGCAAGGAGTAAAGCAGGGAAACATAAATGCATGTAGAGTTAGAGCTGGAGAAACCATAAAGCACTATGAGAGAAAGGTGTAGAGGTAAGAATCAAAGAAAACAGACCAGATTTTTCATCTTGACATATGGCTTTCTGGAGTGACAGCTTTGAGGGTTTCTAAGCACAGAAACATCTTTGATTGTAGATATGGATTTCTGGAAAATAAGGTTCAATGCATTGTTATTATTACTCCTCAGTGTGGAAGAAATATTATGTTGTTTTTACTATTATTTTATTTAGAAATAAGGTTATACTAAGTAATATACCTGACTCCATATGTAATTTTGCTTCCTACTGCAAGGAACTGGGTTTGCATATTAGCTTTCTACTTGAACTACAAGGAGTAATAAAGAAGAAGATGTACTAGGTGTAGGAGAAAAAGTGTTAACTTCACTGTTTCTCACAGAAAAGACTAGGAACTATGTAACTTCAAGTAACAGGAAGAAAAAATGGATTAAAGTAATTTTTTTTAAAAAATATATATATTGACATTTAACATTCTTATTGTATTCAGTCATTAAACACAAAGCCGCATATCTTTGAAGGAGAACCTAACCATCAGACTGGGAGGTGGATGTTAGTGTCTAGACGAAAAAAGAGAAAATAAATTACCCCTTCTATCTAGCTTAAATACCTTATGATAATGCTCTAAGAAGATACAATCTGCATTGCATGTCAGTGACAGTTCATAAAAAAGCATTTCTGCTTCTTCTTTATTTCCGCTAGTGTTACTCTTTGGTCAAGGCAAATGGTAGTTAACTATGAGTACAGTCGACACTCCTGGCATGAATGTGAGACATAAATTTTCAGTTTGGGTTTTGGCAAGAATAGTCAGTATTCTGAAGATTTTGAAAACTGTGTTAAGGCTTTCTTCTTAGTCAAAGTAAAATTTGTTTGAAAAATGAGGCTATTTTACTTGTTCACCTTTTTAAATGAAGTGAAGGTAAAAGTATAATATCTTGTTTAATTAGCTGGAAAATGGTATCGTTTACAGTAGCGAGAGGCATAAACTGGTAATCTCAGAGACAATCTTGTTCAGATGAAGCTAATCCAAAGCTAAGGAAAAATCCTTCACAGAAAACGCTTCCAGTCCACAGAAGATATGTGTAGATATAAACCAAGCAAAAGATCAAAGGGATGAAGCATACCAGAAGTCTACTGAAGAAAGCTCTTGAAGGAATGAAAATAAATATAGAGGCCTTACCTGAGAAGACGCGGGTGTATCTGAAAAGCTGAGAATTTTGTGCTGTGGTCTACAGGAAAAGAGTGAAAGGGAAGAAACATAATTGTGTCACCTTACACAGGTGCAAACAGAAGTTGGAATAACTTCAAAAAGTAAAGAGAAGCTGGCAGATGTTAAGCTACTCCTGGGCATTTGCAGAAGAGGAGCTGCACACTATGTAAGTATTAAATGAAGCTGTGGAACTAACAACTAAACATAATCTTGTATATAATAAACTCAGCTACTTTCCAGAGGACAGTGATATCTTGGAAAGTTATTAGAAAAATAATTTTAAAGACTAATCACAAATATTCTAGACTTTTATGGTTTAGGATACGTGTAAAATGACTCTCATTACAGTGATCAAGTCTTGGGACTTTGCAGGAACAGGTGGCTTTCTGATGAGATCATTTAAAAAAATGTTTGTTAATAAGATGTTTAAACTATAAAGTGTTTAAAAAAAGTTAATGATATAGATACGTTTTTCCAAGAAAAGATTTTAATACTCCTGAGGTAATTTCTTCCCCTTTCCCAGGCTTGATTCAGTGATGTGAGCTTTTGTTCTCTCAGCTTCTTAATTAATGTTTTCTGTGTTTTGTTTTGTTTTTCAATTTTGCACACTATGCTAATAAAAACTTGCTATGCAAGCTCATTTATAAGGTATGTAATACGTACTATCATCATTTAAAAGTGAGTGAAATACAGTGTCTTTTTTCCCCAGAAAATTATTTTATGCAAGCACACTGGGTAACTGAATGCAGTAACTCTTACTATGGTCAATAATAAATTATAAGCATTGATATACACAGAGGACAAAAGATGACTACTTCATTGCTGTGAAAAACACAAGAGGGGGAAAATGAAGCACTTCTGAAGAGCCAGATGCAGACATCCATGGGTGTGAAGTATTCCAGAACATGATTCTCTCTAAGACCATACCAAGAGAATCATTAGTCATCTAATTTAGGCCAAATAAGCAGCAGCTTTTTTGCTCCTTTGGACAGTAACTACCATGTAGTATGTTGTGCATATTTTCCACAGTAGCTATGTCAATTTTCCTTTCTGAGTGTCTGTACCATATAGAAGATGTCAGATTTAGGGATGAGAAGTATTCCATTATGACTACCTTGTAGACCACGAAGATCTGACAAAAGAAGGATCCTCTACAAGGTGACCTGCTTAGTGGATGAGGGAAAGCCTGTGGATGTTTCCTACTCAGACTTTAGTAAAACCTTTGACACAGTTTCCCACAGCATTCTCCTGGGAAAACTGGCTGCTCATGGTTTGAATGGGTGTACCCTTCACCGGGTAAAAAAGCTGGCTGGCTGGCTGGGCCCAGAGACTTGTGGTGAGTGGAGTTAAATACACTTGGTGGTGGTGTATCAATGGCCTGGATGAGGGGATTGAGTGTACCCTCAGTATGTTTGCAGATGACACAAAGATGGGTGGGAGAGTTGATCTGCTCAAAGGAGGTTTTAGTGAGATGGGTGTTGGTCTCTTCTCCCAAGTGACGGGTGATAGGATGAGAGGAAATGGCTTGAAGTTGCACCAGGGGAGATTCAGATTAGATATCAGGGAAAATTTCTTCAATGGAAGGATTGTAACACATTGGAACAGGCTTCCCAGGGAGGTGGTTGAGTCACATCCCTGGAGGTATTTAAAAGATGGGTAGATGAGGTGCTCAGGGGCATGGTTTAATAGTGGACAAGTACAGGTGGTCTTTAGGATCTCAAAGGTCTTTTCCAACTAAGTGGTTGGTTCTGTAATTCTATGAAGGCTATGTGAGGGAACTGGACAGGTTATATTGATGGGCCGAGGCCAACTGCATGCAGTTCAAGTTTCAGGGGTCCTACACTTAGACCAAAACAGCCTTGTGAATTGCTGCAGACTTAGGGAAGAGTGGCTGGAAAGCTGTCTGGCGGAAAAGAATCTGGTGATGTTGGTCAACAGCCAGCTGAATATTAGCCAGTAGTGTGCACAGGTAGAAAAGAAGGGCAACAGCATCCTGGCTTGTATCAGAAATAGCGTGGTCAGCCGATCTAGTGATGTGATTGCCCCCCCTGTACTCAGCATTGGTGAGACCACACCTTGAATACTGTATTCAGTTTTGGGCTCTTCACTGCAAGAAAGATATTGAGGTGCTGGAGCATGTCCAAAGAAGGGCAATGATGCTGGTGAAGGGTCTGGAGCACAAGTCTTGTGAGGAGCAGCTGAGGGAACTGGAGTTGTTTAGTTTGGAGAAATGGAGGCTGAGTGGAGACCTTATTTGTCTTTACAACTACCTGATAGGTGGTTGCAGTGAGGCAAGTGTTATTCTCTTTTCCTGAGCAACAAATGGTAATTGATTCACCATGTCTGGAAGTATTTAAAAGATGTGTAGATGGGGTGCTTAGGAACATGGTTTAATAGTGGACTTGGCAGGGCTAGTTTTACTAGCTGAGCTTGATGATATTAAAGGTCTTTTCAATCCCAAGCAATTCTTTGATTAGTTTCTCATAGATGACTCAAGAAAATCTTTGGAATAATGATGTGTCCTTTCTCTTCAGGGGCTCTGTGTTGTTCTATGAGGATGATAATGCAGGAATACATTAGGTCCTGTACATGTTTGAGCTGAATTCTTCCACAGCCTTGAATGGCTTCAAGATGTAGTTGTAGTGGCAAAGTGGTGAGTTAGCTAAATGCTTTTAAAATACATCTGCTCTTTTCCATGTAGTACTATTGTCTTGGCTTTCATCATGTTCCTGAAATTCCTGCCTTCTGTGCTTGGTCAATAGCCTGTGCATTTGATTGTCTCTTCAGTGTTGGGAGCTGAAGCTGTCAGCTTTGGATGGCCTTTACCAGATTCTACAGAGATAACTTATTACCTATTTGGAGACTGACATTATTCCAAATAGCTTTTATTGGCAAACTTCAATGTTTTTTTTTTACTTTATTTTTATGCTTTTCTTTTTTTAATTCATAGTGCATTAGCTCATTTTGGAACATGCTGTCATCCTGTTTTAGGGAAAAGGAGCTTGTTTGTGGTGGTTAGATTTGTGACTCCTTTTATGACTTCTATTTTGTTAGGCAATTTGTCTTATATATCACCCAGATTCCTAAGTAGAAACAAGATGGCAGTTATAGGACTGCAACAGCAACAACAAAAAAAAATCCAAACTCTTTAAAGGTAGAATAGATGCAGAAATACAGAAAACTTACAGTTTGTTGTTAGATGTAATGCAGCAATGACTTTTGTATACAAAGCAGCAGCTGCCTTGCATTGCGCTGCAAGAAGCGATCTCCTGTGAAAGCACGGCTTCAGCCTGAGACAGAGGTTTGCAGTACAGAGGTGAGAGGAGAGTGAATTATTCAGGGTCACACAGCAGGTCAGAGGCAGAGCAAGAACGATGTGAGGAGAAGCCGATACTGCAAGGAAGATAAGCCTCTGAACAATTCATTTCCCTAGAGGCCAAAATCTTTTGATTTTGAGTGAGCTTTCACTTCAATAGTGCTAAGATTTACAAAAGAGGTTTTATGATGTAGTTCCGAAGTACCTGTCACTATGATATTTTGGTTCCCGCAGAGTTGATTCACTGGGATTTGATCTTTGTAAAGAGTGGCGGCTGCATTACTCTTACTCTGCTTGTTCATAAACTCTAAATTTACAAGGGGACACTTTTTAAAGTGTTACCAGCAAGAGTACTTGAGTTGAATTATTCCATCTCGAGACGGTGGCTTTCTCACTATGATACCAGAAGCTCCAGCTCTATCAGGAATCTCAGCCCTTTCCAAGCAAGAGTTCTGCCTTCCATCCTCTTTATCCTTTGGAGAGTAGCTACAGAGAAAAATGCAGAGGTTTCTGCTCATGAACTGAAGAGAGGTTTGTGCAAGTTGATGGAGGAAAAAAGTGCCAAGAAAGGTCAGAATGTTTCCTTTCTCTCTCCTGACCCTCTGAATTCAGCTTTTACTCTTCCATCTTCCTGTTCTCTCTCAGGGATATCAAGTCTTCAAAGGGTCAAAAAGGAGAGCTCTGCTTTAAACAGACAGATAAAAGTTCTGTCAGACATCTTTCACTCTCAACTCAGCAAAAGTATGTGTAATAGTGTTGTTAGAAATCTGTAGATTGAAAAAAATTGTTAAATAGGTGTAATGAAAGCAAGTACAACTGGCAGTCATAATGTTAAAGCTAAATTTAAGGTCTTCTGAACATAACATCTCTGTGCATTTAAGTATATAAGTGCATGTTGCAAGGTAGTGTTAGTGTAGGCAATAAAAGTCATTGCACAAGGTTATTTTTAACATTTTTCGCATAAGCCTCGTCTCTAGAATATCTACATTTCTCTAACTGCTTGGAAGAGCTCATAAATGAGACCAGACAGGAGCTGTTAATAAGGTTGACTGTCTTTATAAATGGTGATGCATTATATGTAATTTACTATAAACCATCCTATTCATAGATTGTATCAAATTTGTGTTATCAGTCAGCCTTTTATTTCTTTTAAATTTTTGGGAACTGTATAAGTAAATTGACTTGGAAATTAACTTTAAAAATCAAGCTGTTTTCTCACAGATTCTTTAAAAATTGCTGTGGGATTTTTTGGGGAGGTTTATTTTTTAATTTTTTTTAAATTCTACTGAAATGCTAGTGTTTCAAAGAAATAATAAGGAATTGAAGCCTACCCTGACCTAAGACTATACTTCATCAAAGCAATACTGTAGAAATTTCTCTCTCCTGGGGTCTTTTTGTGAGCAACTATTCAGTGCTAACTTGCAAACCTATGTAATCTTAACAAACACACTTTTTTTTTTTAAGTTCTGTACTACTTTCAATTACTCTGAATCTTTTTTTTATTATGTTTTTAAATTGATCAGTCACTGTAGCTGCTATTCTATCCCTTTTAGCAGCAACCTCAGCTCACTAAGAGTCCTCTCCCTGAGGAATCAAACGGATGAAATTTTAAAGATTACTTATATCACTGTTGCCAAGCTACCTGACTCTTCTGCACTTGCTGACTGCGGCCTCAAGTGCCAATATTTCCCCTCCTGCTGTTGCTGTACAGGTGTTGATTCAGCACAGTTAGAGATTAGTATTTGAAAATACAGCAAAAATCCATAAATTCAAGCCATGATTTGGATTTCTTTGTTGTTTGTTTCTAAAATGCTCACTTAGACTTTTTTGATCACTTTCTTAGGGGTAGAAGATGGAATTTTCTGGCTTTGTGGATGTATCACTCATTACCCCTTATTAATGTCTAGCAAATATGGCAGTGTGTTTTTTCAAGTGTACATTATTAAAATTTGCTCCTTTTTCATGAAGGAACGTGTGTGATTTCTTCAGTAGTCATTAGTAGTGATCAAAGCAGCAGAGACTGTCTTAATATAATTTTGTCGTTGTGCCCCAAGTCTAAATCCTGTGTCAGTTTTACTACTTGTCTTGTAAATTGTATCATCTTTCTCACAGCAGCTGGCAATCAGTATGTAGAACAATTTACATGGTATTGTGAAAGGCACTAAATCCAAGTGAATAGAGTGAATAGAATAATAATATTAATATGGTATCTTATATTGAGCCAGAAGGAAAAAAAAACGCTTCAGTTTGAGACACTTGATCTTTTATCTATAACGTAAATAAGTCAAACTCCAAAAGGTTCAGGCAATCAATTCTTTGAAAAGAATTTGCTCGTGGAAGGTGTCAGCCAGGCTTCTGTTTTACTATTCTTATTTTTGCAGGTAAACATGTTTCTAAATGTTGTTCTGGATGTTTTCTTAACACTGTGATCTCACAGGACCAAAAAGTAAATAGAGAAAACCAAACCTTTTTTTGTTCCCAAAACAGTTTCCCTTTATTCCTGAAATAAAGAAGCCAAATGCTTGCAAATTTTGCAAAAACTTTTCAGTACTTCTGTAACCGTTGTTTCAGTATTCTAAACCTGCTGCTCATAAAACTGCCACTGGGTTATTTTGGGCAGTTGAGACCTAGCAAGAGTGAATGTGTTTTCATGAGCAGTTAGAAATAGGTAATGAATGATGATATAAAATTTTTTCTACATGTTTTACCCCCAGATTCAGTTGCAGAGGGTAGTTCAACACTATTAAATAAAACAGTTAACAGTTAAACCATTTATAATTTAAGAACAATTGGAAGGTCAAATACTTTCTGTAGGAAAAGATGTGAGAAGTTTTATTTTCTTAGCCCTTCCTTCTTCTTCCTCCTTCTTCCTTCTTCCTTCCTTCCTTCTTCTATAGCCCTTCCTAAGGATCTATTTTGTGTTCTGAGGCAGCTACAGGACAAGTAGCAAATTGAAGATGATCACTGTGAGAGGCCTGAAACAGAACAGTAGTGACAGCATTGCACACAAGCTGGGTGTTTGCCATAGGAGGACAATATCCTCTGCCATGATGCAGGTTTTCAAAATCCACTGCAGTCCATATTGGCAGCTACACTGGCAATGTAAGGAGAAATGGTGCAGAATTATCATATGTCTCTGTGTGTGAAAGATGTGTTAGTAGTAAAATAAAGATTTGCTGAGAGAGTGAGTCCATCACAAGATGTCATTCCTGCAGTTCCCTGTAAGACTGCATGGTGCTCAGCTGACACTTCCTTGTTATTTATTAGCCTTTTTTGAACCATAGTCTGAACAGAAATCAGCTGCTTGAAAATATAAGATGCTTTCAGGAAGAATCATAATGTCACATTAAAAAATGTAAAGAATTTACTAAAGCTAAATTCCTAGTGAAATAATTTCAGCAGCTGGAGATTCTATTGTAATGTCTTTTTGAAACTTGCAGTTAGAATCAGTGATGGACATAGCTGTATCTTTAGCTTACATCTTGATGAAAGAAAAACATAGATATTTAAAAAGGTTAACTGAAACTGAGATGATTCATAATGTCATGCACGTTACATGGCTTGTGTCCTCAAGGAACTAAAATGAGAAGCTTCTTAAAAAGTACATAATCTTTGGAGCCTCAGCACATACTGAAATTACAGGCCTAATCTAAAACCATTTAAAATCGATGCAAGTAACTTTTTGTCTTTGAAGATTTTGAATTGGCTTCTTAATTTCCTTGGTGTAATTTGAAATACCTTTTCTTTTTAAAATATCAAAACTGAATCTGAAACTTTCAGGTATTTACTATCCCATAGCTGGAATCGTACAAAGTATGCTGATATACCCCATGACTCCTGGTCCAGGCTTCTCGCATAAGGAGCCTAGAGTGCATGGGATAATTTCTTTTTCTGTATTTTGTCCTGATGTGTTTTTCAGACATGGCAGCAGTGAGACCTGGACCTTAGAACTGAGGAATGTTATCGGGTCCTCTCCTCAGCTGTGCCTGTGTCTTTTATAGTGCAGTGCTCTGGTCTGATTCTGGATTTCATAAGCGGAGTAGTACTATTTGTGCTCAGTAAAATCTGGCAAGGAAGTTTCATATTCCATATTTAATCTAACTGCTTTACAGACCTTGCTAACCACAATAAATCTAATTAAAAATTTACATCTTTTACTGTTACAGAAAACGGTCACATCAGGTGGTGCTCAGCTAAACAGCACAGTCTGAAACAAAGTGTAGAAAAAAGGAGGTACTTTTTCCTGTTCTTAATGGTTTTGTCACTAGAGGTAGTGTTTAGCAGTTTTAGTGCTACGAGTTTTTGTCAGATACAAGACTAAGGTGGGACTCAGATAAGTAATAAGGTGTTGTTCCATACTAAATCGTTCCCTTTATTCTGCTCTTCCTGCATCCATGAATTGATGAATAGTTGCTAACGCTTGGAAGAACAAAAGTTTCTTTTTATTGACTGTTTCTTGGCATCAAGGTAAATCATATGTTAAGATTACACAGGAAAAAACTCACTGGTAAAAAGAAATTCTTTTATTGTATGTCTTTATTTAATATGGCTTAGTTTTGCTGCACAACTAAGCTGTCATCTTAATATTTTCTTTTATTATTTTGCCTTTCAAGTTGCTGTTAAAATTTCAGACCAGGAAAACTGAAATAATGGGGAATGGTGGCACCTGCTATCTCTGATAATTAGGGTCTTCTTGAGCCTCTACTTCTGCTTTTAAAAATCTCTGTGACCTGTTTTGGTGGAATTGTCCTTGTAGAACTTGAGGGAGTCTTGGGAGAGTATACGTACTATGCTTTTTCAGTGACATAAATGCCTGTTTATTCAAGTCTTGGATGAAGACTGAAAATTAATGTTTAGTGTTGCAATCAACTGTGAATAAACATCTAGATCTCAGCTTGTATAGTTTAATGCGTGAAGTTTTATTAATTACAGCCTAAAGCAACACTTCACTTTTTTTTTCCCATGACTTTCAAACTTCTTTACAGCTTACCATGAATAGATGATGGAAATTGTAGGATTCCAGCCAGTGTTATTCAGAAAGGTTCACACATGGCACTTCCAGTTTTGGAGGATATATTTTAACTGCTGGAACAGATGAGGCAAGTTGACATGCATCAGTACATCTTGGAGTGGGCTGCTGCTCCAACATGGACAAGGTGGTAGCTGCAACCAATGTCTATGAAGAGAGAGGAACCACAAGTTAAGTGTTTGGGGCACTGAAGACAAGAAATTAATGTGCCTGAGGGATCTGGAGATGGAAATAATGGGGGAACACTTGACAAAACTGTTGAATTTTTTACCACGCAGATCCAAATGCTGTAGTGTATGGGTATATACTACATGATATTAAAATTATTTTATTATTAAAAAAAAAGCATTTTTTTCCTCTGTTGCACAGCAGAGAAAAGGCACAGAAAGAGTAAGTTATGTGGATGAAAAGGAGTTAAAAAACACACCAAGAGGTTTAGGAAAGACTTTCCCTTCTGTGCTAATGACCAGGCAGAATGTTGCACAGTGTAGAGAGTACTTCTGCAGAGTTACTTACACATTTCAGCATGCTATCTGTTAAGAACGGAATGAATTAGACCAGAACAGGCAGTAGAGAAGTTTTCTGTGCACATATCCCAGCTGATCTGATGTTTTGGTGTTGAGAGGTTAATGTCCCCAGGTAATAAATACTGCTAATGAAAAAGAAGGCTTCGGATACATTCTTGTCTGGTCTAACAGTTCTGAATTATGCCAGTACAGAATTTGACACATCTCAATGAAGAGAATAAAGACGCATGAATGCTACCTAGAATGTGCAAGACAATGATTTCATCTGACTTAACATTTCAGTGAAAAAAAGTGTACTTTTTCATATAGTAATGCTCTGCCAATTAGAAAGTGAAGCTTAGAGATGAGCATCTTTGAAAAATTAAAGGTCTTAATATAGGAATGGTAACATATTTTCTTTACATGATTAAAATAACACAGTAGTGCAAGAGAACTGATTTTTCCCCATCAACTTTAAAAATACAAAGATAAAGGTAGATATAACCCCCTTGTATTTTAAAACAGCTTTGGGGCCAATGCAGTCTTTATTGGAAGAAGTAATTGCCCTACCTGAATGGAATGTATTAGGTAATACAGAGGCTAGGATAACAGATTGGGTTACTGTATGAGAGAAAACAGAGGGATTACTTAACCTGAAGCTGGAATAGAGAATGGAGTTCTTGATGGAATTTTAATAGGGATTGCTAGCGAGTTTCAATAGACTTTCTCTGAGGAGTAGTAATGCAAAAGAAAAATTATATGTGTTCGTCATTGCTATAATATGCCTGTCTTCCCAAGAGGAAATTTAGAAAGAAAACAATGATGATAGAAGATTTAGAGCTTTTTCCCTGAGATGCCTGCTCAGCAAAGCCAGGTACATGCAATTCTCTCCACATGCGTAGGGCTTAAAAGAAGCAGTAGTAAATTCACGTGGGTGAATTCAAATAGGTGATTGGTAATCTCAAGAAAGCAACAAATTAACCTACTGCTATGGGAAAAAGAAATGTCAGTGGGCTGAAACTTCTCAAGTATGTTGTTAGCTAAAGGAGCCTCTCTGGTTCATGCTCTGTTTATGTCTGTGATATTCCTCATGACACTTAATGAAAACTGCATTTGAACTCTTACAAAATGGAAATGAGTTCTATAGTTAGAAAAAGGCATGAAAACTGCTTTTCTCATTTCTCCTTAGTTCAGGTTGTGTTGATATGAACAAGCTATAACAGTTTTATAAATATTCCACAGAACTGTACCACTGCAACAAAAACCTGATAGACTAGGTGTGCTATTTTGCTAGAAAGCTATGTTTCCTATTGCAAAATTTGGAAGCCCAGAAACCTGGGAGAAGGAAGGTGGGGGAGGAGGGTAATTGATAGTCTGCCGTGCTGCGGAGGTTAGAGGGAAAGCTGATGTGGCAGCCACCAGAGTTCTCAGAGATTCACCCAGGACTCAGTCTCATCAGTGACAGTCTTCTCAAGTAATTTAGGTAAAAGTCAGGATGAATTTAAAGAGGACTGGTCTGAGATTGATCTCTGCTACTAAGACAACTGGTGTTCTTTTTCATTTCAGGGTCCTAATCTGCATTGCTTTCATGCTTCCTCATTCCTTCTGGAGTGATCCAAGTATTCTTTTGTACTTGAACCTGTGGCAGCTTGTCTTGACAGAATGGTTTGCTGCAAGATCTGTCCCAGACAGTGCACAACATGGTTTCCTTGGACCAGAAAAGCTTCCTACTTGCTGTGCAACACCATAATTTCCTCCAGAGTCCTCCCAAGCATACAGTGCTTCCTCAGAACTATGGCAGTAGACGTAGTGCCATCTGGATATTATTTTACATACTTTTGAGAAAAAAATCCTCCTAGTTTGTTTTGGGCCTGTAAAGACATTAAAAAAAGCTTAAGGAGACTGGGTAAAGTCCTACACATTGTTTTTACACCAGTTGTGCTTTGGAACAGTGGGAACATCGTAGACAGCAAGGAGGTGGATATAAACTGCTGAATATCATTAAGTGAATGATATCTACTAGAACTTGTCATATCAGAAAGTGCTGGGAAAAAGGAGCATTTCAGGTTGAGCTACTGGTGAACAACTTCAGCATCTTGGAGGCTGACTGGATCCGGGCTCACCTATGATAGTCAGTAAGACAAGTTATTATTGTTGAATGTGCAATAAAATAGAACCTTCAGCCAAATAATTTTAAGCTGGAGAAACAATTCAGTTGTCCAGTACTGATATACAGTTTACTAAAATAAAGAGTTTTTGATATGGATAGAAATATCATAAGTACATCATAAAAGCTTCACATTTTCACAAACAATATTTGTATAGTCAATGAGCAGTTTTGTTTGAATATCTACCATATTTCAGTGTATTTACAGAAATAATGTGTACCATGATGGCAATAGCTGAGGGAAGATTTGAGCAAATTGACCAGATGTAAATTGTCAGTTTTCGTACATCAACTCTGGTATAGCGCAGGTGATTAAACATAAAAACCTCATTATCAGAGGAAGAACAGCTACGTATAAAACCCGTGGACTTCCAGAGCTAGCAAAATCTGAGCCAGGATTCAAATCCTGAATATAACAAGAAAGAAACTAGCTTGAGAGAAGTAAATGTGGATTTAAAATTAACCCTAAGTAGAAGTTGCTTTTAAAATTAACCCTAATAGAAGCTGCTACTGAAACATTTTGATTTAGCTACAGTTTGACAAACTTCCATTTCTCTGTTAATCACAATGCGCCCTTCTGTTAACTTACATTGTCTGTTGAAGCCTGGGAAGAATGCAATGCTGCCTCTTCCTGTGATTTTTGATTTATTCTTCTTTGTGAATTGCAAGCAGCAGCATCTGAGTTCAGATACTTTGGGATTTGACTTCTAGTCGGGAAGCAGATATGGCCAGTGTGGTTTTTTTGGTTATGTTTTTTGTATGTTTTCATTTGTTTGTTTGTTTTCCTCCTTCAGTACTGGTTCTCCATTATCCAAGATTGTTTAATTGGATTATGTGTCCTGGTTGCTTAGAGAACACACTGGTTTTTGCTAAGAAAAGATGTCTTCCTGCTGTTTGTATTTTTTTTCTCACTTGTTACTTGAGAAAGCAGGTAACGTATTTGCGTGTTGATTATGTCCTGTGTGTTTCCCTGAGATAAATGCATTCATCCAAGAACATTTTTGTTTGCTTATTTTCTGTAACTTCTTGACTGAAGTGCTTGTGAAATTGTAGGCAGCCTTGAAATCTATGAGGCTCAAGAGGTAAAGCTTTACTCAGATCAAGAACTTTATAATTGGCTTTTGCATCAATAATCTGTTGCTTCCTTAAAAAGAAAAGGTTTCTTTAAACAGGCTTCTTCAAAGAACATTTTCAAAAGATTTGAGTAATGAGCTATTTCATCTTTACTCACAGTCTAAGATTAATAAGGGGAATGATGGGTCAATAACTGAATCTTTAAATTATTTATTTTCAGCAATAATCTGTAGTACAAGATTTTTCCGAACATCTCTAGGGGAAAGGACATGTTAAGGAGAGAATACATTTCTAATACTTTTATAAAAATGTTATTGTTAGGTTAAACAAGTAATACAATTTGTTAGCTAAAAATTAAAATGGAGACTAAATTTCATCTTCTGGGGAAATGAGTGATTACAAAAGGCAGAAAATATTTGCAACCCCCTTCTCAAAGATGTGGAGACTATTGCTGCCCTTTAACCCAGTGTGCTGAAGCTTATCCAAAAAGTGACATAAATCCACAAATCTCTATCCAGTCCCTCAATTACATTTTCTAAAGAGAGAGCCATGAGTTAAGGTTTTGCCAAATAGGCTAGTTTCATTTAAAATTGCCTCATAAGTAGTTGTAGCATTTATTTTGTCTTTTCTAGCAGAAGTGCAAGTTTTATTACACTTTCTTTTCTAGTGTCTGTTTCCGGTGTCTGTTTCCAGGAATAATCACCAGTCATCCCTTTAACTAAGAGGGATAATTTCATTACTATTGTGTATCAAGAATAATATTTAACCCTGTTCTTTCACCAGCAGCAGAACCAGATAGGGAACGAAGGTAAATGGTAGTGAAAAACATGTACCTGGAGTAGGTTGAACCTCTTCATTGAAGGCTGAAGGAAAACATCATTGGTTTTGATAAGTGCTTTCTTGGCAAGTGGCGGAAGCAAAAATCGTATCACTGAAAAAAGCAATTATTTCAAAAAAGGCTTCAATGTCAGTGGACTTTAAATTTATGAAATTTCACATCAAAGTCTAGCTTCTATCTCAACAAGCAAATAATTTCTTTTGGTTTTTTTGGTTTATTTACTATAGCAGAAAACTGTTTTTCTAGAAACACTAACTTCTAAGGGAATGCTAATATCTCTTTCCTCAGCTTGTCTAGTAAAGAAATTCTCTGAAAAAAAATCCAGAGGATCTGCTCTCAAAATCTCTTGATACAACTGTGCTGGGCAGAATATCATGCCAAGGCCAGTGCTTAGGTTTGGTCATGAAAATGCTTTCCAAGGTTGCTTTTAACCTTTAACATTGCTGCTAGTATTGTTCTTATCCTATTTTACGATTTCTGTTTCCTTCTTATAATTAAGGTTCTACTTTTGTCTCACAAGAGTGTGGAGGTCAAGGCTAGGATTGTGCTGCATTATGACCATGATTGTTTGAATGGGGAATTATAGCTTTTGTTACAGAAAAGCATGCCCTGGCTCATGAAATGTATTTGAATGCTTTATTCTTGGACCAGCTACTATCAGTGCAACCTGCAGCAGAAAAAAAGCTATAATATATTAATAAACAATGATTTTTGTCACCTAAGACCCAATTTATCTGCACCATTTAAACACAAAATTCATTTAAACAGGTAATAAGCAGTGGCACAGATGGCATGCAAATGGTACAGGAAGAAAAATCTAGTTAAAGAGCTGTAAGTATTCCCAGTTGATAAATGGTTAGAATAGAGGGGAAAAAAAAGGTCTTCAAATTTGAAGAACTGATAGTAACACACTAAAAAGGAGCCCTGTGGGGCTATGAGGCAAGAAGGATTGAAAAATCCTATATAAATAAAAGTAATTTTAAATTCAAACTTTATATAATTTTACAGAGTGGATTGGAGATTTAAATATTACTTAAGATTGGAGCGTGTGCTTTTTCACGGTAACCAGAAAATCTAGTCAGCCAATTAAATTCAACTCTCATGCTATGTTGAAAAAAATAAACCTTTCATAAACTCTAGAGTAAGTAATTAAAAAGAACATTTGACCTTTCCAGCACCCCTTAAAAATAAAGTCATAACGTTGAATTCATGAACTCTGGGATTCAATGTATTAGAGAGAAACAACTATGTATTTAAGGGGTTTTCCTGTCAATGAAGAACATTATTAGAATTTTTCACTGTCCCATTTCCTAGTGATCTTACTCTAGATGCTGCTTAAAAATAGAAAGTTACATAGTTTTTTTTCTTATAGTCCTAATCAGAAAAGTGCATACTATGCTTTGCTTATCCTAATGTTTATGTGTCCGTCATTAGGGAAATTTGGCATATCATTCGTAACAATGAACATTCTTGATTCAGCTGCTCTTATACACATCTCTGTTCAGATAATTGTCTGTGACTAAATTTTGACTTTTGATTAATTTTTAAATTGTGAATATTGTTTTGTGATATGCTTACTTGAGATTCATTTAGATTTTTAACTCAGTCAAAAATCTGTTCTTCGGTGGAATTTATATGGTCACATGAAATAAGAAGATTTTCAGTTTTTACGTGAGTTTGTCCAATTATTAGGGTGGGGTCTTATATTGCAAAGTTCCATATTTTTGTTTCTCTTTAGTTTAGTGCTACTAATAGATTATTTAGCTTGCTAATAGTTGATTTGTTTTGATTAATCAGCTATCTGAACTCAACTCCTTAGTTATTGTTAAGAACCCTGGTCCTAAAATATCTAGACTCATTAGACTCCTGTCCTACGTGTTTGTGGATTATTGATGAATCTCCTAGTATCTTTAATAACAACCTTTAAACCAACTTCTGGTTTTCTTTGCTAACCTGTAAACTGAGATTTGTGAGGATATGCATTTGGGGTTTTGTTGTAGCTCATTACAACTACTTAAGTGATACTGAAACTCTAATTTCTCCAAAGACTTGAGAGAATAATATTACAACTTTCTCTTTTTCCGAGCTCTGATGACACAACGGTCATATCTAAGCTTGATAAGAATGTTAAAACAACATATAGCCTTCAAAATATGACAACTACAGCTATGGATAGTGGTATTTCACAGATGCATTCCAAAATAAGTATCCCATGTTTAGTATTATTTGGTGTTGCAAAGTTTAGGAAAAATAGAGATGCAACAACAGCCGTATCTAACAGAGCCAGTTTTATATGTCAGACTACAATAGCCAGCCTTTTTCTGCTGTGGCCATCATAAAAACAGAAAGCTGGAAAAACAGATTTTTGTTCCTGCACACTGTAAAGACTAAGTATTTTGTGGAACAAAGCAGAATAATCTTAGAATAATCTTTTTTTTTTTTTTTGAGAATGGGAAGTCGTGGTATTAAATTTATGCAAGTCTTCCAACATAATCCTGTGAGATTTTACTCAAAGTAAATCTGTCCAGAATCTTCTCACTCTGTAGCTTTGATCATCACTTACGATTAGAAATGTACATTCCTAGAAAAAAAATTTCCTTAAAATTCATTCCATTGTGGTTTGAGTTTAATAAACTCAGTTTCAGATATGCTATTCAAATAATTTTTTATTATGTTTTTCTCTGAAATAAATTTCTGTATCTTTAAAAGTCTTTAAACTGCAGCATTGAAGGTTTTTAATAAAAGCTTTTTTTTCTGTTGGCATAGTTATATTCAAAAGATGGAATTTTAAGCCTTTTATATATTCTTGATTTTTACAATATTTCTTTGTGAATAGCATTATGTAAGGCAAAGTGAAATAAAGCCTTCATTGTCCTAATCTGCAGAATGCAATTAATTATATCTATAGAATGATGTAGATGATTTTTTTCATGATTTTGTGGGTGATTTTTTATACATTCTAATATAATATTTTGGAGGAAATAGCTTGATGCTTAACTGAATTACCTTTTTTTCTGCTATTAGTAATTATGATGCTAAGTATCTTTAGCAATCTTCATGCAATAGGGGGCAATTTTAACAGCACCATCAGTGTGTACTTGCAGACAGGATTCCTCCAAGTAAATCTTTGGAGAGGCTAAAGTTAACTCTACCAAAGTCCAGGTTTGCAATCCTGCTTATCACTCTGCTTCTTCCACTCAGGATCCTGAACTCCACTGTTTCATGGTCGCTGCAGCCAAGGTTGCCCCCAAATTTCACATCACCAGTCAGACCTTCTTGGTTTGTTAGTGCAAAGTCCAGCAGCACACCTCTTCTTGTTGGCTGGTCCACCACTTGTGGCAATAAGTAATCATCAAATCTCTGTATGAATCTCTTGGACTGCATGTGCTTAGCCACGTTATCTTTCCAGCAAATACCTAGGAAGCTGAAGTCTCACATGAAAACCAGGGCCTGCAATCAAGATGCTACATCCAGCTGCCTTTAGAAGGCCTTGTCGACCTCCCCTTCCTGAGTAGACAACCACAACAGTGTCCCCCACATTAGCCTGCCCCTTGATTCTTGGCCATAAACTCTTGACTTGTTTCCCATCCACACCTAGGCCAAGCTCAATATATTCCAGTTGCTCCCTCACATGAAGGGCAACCTCATCCCCTCGCCTTGCTGACCTGTCTTTTCTAAAATACCCATAGATGTCCATGACAGTGTTCCAGTCACGTGAGCTGTACCACCATGTCTCTGTGAGCACAATGAGGTCGTAGCCCTGTGACTGCAAGCAGAGCTCTAGTTGTTCCTGCATGCGCCAGGGTACAAACATTTCAGAGAAGTACTTGAGCATGCAGATTTCCCTGGAGCAGAGGAGGAGGAACTACCATAGCCATGCACACCCTTCAGATGTTTTGCGTTCTGGTTCTTGTCATGGAAGGCAGGTAAGGGATGTCATATTCCCCTCTTGGGTGTGATAGCATGAACGTTGCCATAACAACTTGATAATTCAAAAGGGCTTTTGAAAGGACTGTCAGAAACATAGGTAGTATATGACCAGTATATTTAGCACAGTTGTTTTCTGAATGGTAACTTGTAAAGAAGAGTTGTGCTTTGCATAAACCAAGACTTCAGTGTTATACGGGAAACCTCATTATAAAAACCTTAAACACAGAAGCTGTCATACACTCTAGCCGTCCTACCTTAATTAACTTTTCTTATTGATGATGATTTTTTCCCAGTTGTCACCTTCTTTAGAGACTTGGTTTTGAGAACATATTCCCCAGGCAGTATACTAGTGGTGCAAAGACAAAACTGGAATGTGGTGCAGCAGTATATGTTTACTTGACTGTAATATAAAAGGATCATTTTTTTCCTAATAAAAGTAGTAATTAAAAAAATATTATCATGTGTCTATAAATATTGCAAATTAAACTATGTTGTGTTTTAAATTTTGATCAATGTGAGCAAGGCTGCATGAGTTTTATACCAAGAGAGGCATCCCAAATAACTGCGTATATTTAGTGATGTGATGAAGAAAGAAAGGTATTATTTTCCTATTAAATAACCTGTAAGAACTTTACAAGGCCTTACTCTGTGTACATGTGTCTTAAGGACATGAAAGGTATTACTGTGTAATTTAAGCTTTAACTTAAGTCCCAGTATGTAGGACTTTGAAAGGAGAAAATGGTAATAAACTTCAGAAAATGTCAGACTTTGTGGACACAAGGTGTTCATGTTCAGCCTAAATAAATATCTTTGTTTCACCTTAAGGCAGATGCCAATTTAACCTACTTTAGCATAAGATAGATAGAATATTTTTTCTGTATTTCTTCAATATCACCTCTCCATTCACAGCATCCTCATCTTTTATGTTCCGCCAACTTGCTTCCAGTCATGAGCAAGTAAGAGCAGAATGAAGATAGTGTCTTATTCAAGGCCCTGGAGGTGGCTGAGAGGCTTCCTGGACAATGGGAAGACACAAGAAGCAATGCTGTCTCGGGGAAAGGAGGAGTAGTTGACGTAAAGATAGGCCAACAAGTGCTTTCAGGAGTTCCCCTGTTGTTTCAGGAGCTGTAGTTATTAATGAACAATCATGGCACTCAGTCCTAAGCAACATGGAAGGGCAAGGGTCTAGCATGTAGATCATGAGGACTGGGTCAGTAAATCTTTTGAGATGTGCCCCAAGTGGTTAACAGTGAAGGGAAGTTATTCACCCACCATTCAAGTTTCATAAGTAGTATGTATTCGAATGGCACTCATTGCTCTATGGAGAAATTAAATAATTGGAAATACTGGTCTGAAAAAAAAAGAAAGAGATGAAATTTATTATTATTTAAAAATTAAAAATTAAAAGTAGGAAAAGATAGAAAACTGCTGGATAGATGAAGAAGTTATTCATAAGACATAGAGAAGGAAGAAGGCACTTAAGCTCCATTGTTCTCCTGGGGTATTTAAATATCTAGTTCTTACTCAAATTCTGTGGATGTTAAGTATAAAATACCCAAAAGAATATGGACAATATTGTTCAAATCAATTAGCTTCTTTTATGTTCTTTCTTCCTAAAGCCTTCTTTAGAAGGTAACCTTTTTTTTAACTGCACACTTCAGTCTGTGTCACCCAGATGAGTAATTTTCTCTCATGCTTTAATATGATGCCAAACTAATAAAACCAAAAAAAAATTGTGCCCCAACTTCTTGTTTCAGCTAGAAAACTGTGATTTATTACAGCTTTGCAACTATAGAACTATATTCAGACACATTCAAAATTATGATAGGAGGATGACAGCAGCTGGTACAGGTAAATACATGTAAATTAATTAAGTGATTTTCTTTCATCTGGTTTTCCACATTCCTTGTGTGATTTATTTAAAAAAAAAATTAAATTTTTGAGGGAGGCGAAAAGAATGAGTTGCAGTAATGTTTTTTTTTCAAAACAGTATGAAAAATCTTAGTCAAATTCACCATGGTCTCCTGGATATAAGTGATGCTAAAACCCACTCACTGCAGGTTTAAGGTACGGTTTTCTGTTGAACCTTCATTTTTTGGGGTATGTTTTCAGAACAGAAAAATAATACTGCAACAGATTGTGAGACTTGGTAATCATCAAGTCAGAAACCCGTCTGTAATAACAAAATTCAGAGTTGACATGGGGCATTGATTTGTCAGTTCAGTAAGACGATGGCTTACAGAGAGGAAAGTTCAGCTTGAACTTCTTTACCATTATCTGTGTTTCACTATTACATAAACAAAGAGTTTTGACAATTTTAATAGCTGAAAGAAACAGCAAATCATTTTTTGTACTTAAATGGACCACCTATAATAAACAAATTACCTATAATAAATTTCCCAAATTCCACTTTAGTGTTCTTTTGAATAATAAAACTTAGTGTGTAATGCAAACTTGGCTAATTGCTGGCAGTGCTTTTCCTGCTTTCCCCTATATTCTTCTGTTTCTGTATATTTTGCACTTGATTGAAGCAAAGAGTAAAATTACTGATCAGTAAAAAAAGTTGCTCTGGATTATCTCCTAATAGAAACTTTCTGGAAGGATCTGTAAGGTGGCTTTTTATTTGGATCGTAAAATGTAAACTATATTTAGATGGACTGCTCAGTTTTGTAAAGAAAGGGCAATGAATGTTAGAGTTCTAAATACAAAAGAAACATAAATTATGGGACCACAGAACTTCTATCTATTCAAATAAGTAACACCAACGGTTGTAATGTTTAATCACTCCTCGTGTTAAATGGCACAGGATAAAAATCAGAAGATATCAAAAGATCTTTCCTGTATTTACAAACTTTTGCCAGTTGTCCATTGCTAAGTCTCTTTAGGAAGACTTCTTGAAGCTTCTTCTAGAATATATTGATTCATTTAACTTGACTTCTAGCTGTGTTTACGGATGAAAAATGAATGTCTGGCTGTAAATTCAATGAATACATTTCTATGTAGTGTTGAGTTATAGTACACATTAAATAATAAAATAAATTTTGCGTCCAGTTTATTCACTAGAGAAAAACAGTTATGGCAGTTATAATTCTTAAAAAAGAATCAGTTTATTGTACTTAGTTTATTCTCTCTGTGCTTGACAGAGAAACTAATGTCAATAAAATCAAGCCCATATGAAAACCCTTGGGCACAGTCGCTGTCATTTGGAAACTGTTGTTATTTCTTCTAATGCTGTGCAGTGAGTAATGAAATAGAAATAACACAAAAGAGGCATTTGAATTGTCTAATACTGTCTGATATATCTCAAGACTTAGTATTTAAAATTACCTTTTGAAATACTGCAGGCATTGAAGGTGGTGCAAATGCATTTCATGCACCTGCATTTTTCGTAAAGAAAATGCTAGAAGGAAAATAGAGATGGTTCTGAAACAATTTGGGAATTTGAAGGATTAGGGAGAGGAGATTTTTATTGCAGTATTTATCAAGTATGTATGATGTTGTGGAGTAAATCTTTCTTCACAAGAGGGAATTACGTAGGATATTTTGAAATAACAGTACAGAAATGGGGTTGGAATGAAATATCGATGCTACTTAGAAGTTATTTTTAAAATGGAAACAGTATACCTTTAGGAATCTTTCCTTTTTGCTCTAATGTGACTTAATTACATGTTTGACATTATGTTTTCTGTTCCACTGAGTGAATTTCTCAGCTAGGGTCTTTAAATGTGTAGAATTACTACTATGTCCTGCAAAGAAATGGCCATGAGAAATTTTCAGACTGTTGATTTGCAAGAAAAGTCATGAAAGAAATGCATGTTTCCAGTGCTGTGCTTTTTAAAATGACTTCCCCACTGTACTTTTCAAGTGCATATTATCAATTAATCTTTAGTTGAACGCACCCTATCCCCAAGCAAAATCAATTGAGCTTGTAAACCTCTCAATTACTCTGCCGGTTGATCCCAGTTTCTTCTATGGGTTTGCTGAAGGTTCTGCAGTGTGAGTCAATGCCATCCTACTTTTCTGCTGGGAGTCGTTATTTTGTTTAGAATTGTATAAAACCAAGCAGGCTGCAGTTCAGCTGAATCCTGAAATCAAAGAGAAATTCAGGTGGTGTGTCTACACAGGAACAAAAGCAAAACAATAGTAAAGCACAAGGCTAAACTTCTGAGGATGTTTTCTTGTACCTAACTCTTATTTCTTCAAATACAGTAGTTAGTTTTAGATAGGAAATATAAACATGAATTTTGTTAACCCTCTCTGAATATTATCAGCAATGTGTAATTCACGAGTGACAACAAAATGTGTTGGAACAAAAATAGAATCAAGCATTTGCTTGCCCCATATTGTCAAGCCTCACTTCACCCTGAAGATTTAAAAAAAAAAGGGGGGGGAAAAAAAGCCTTAAGATTTTGATCTTGGTATTCTGCTTCCTGTATCTTCCCATATTTTCTTGTTTGATTCCTGAAGGTAACACATTTTATCTGCGTTAAGAAATGATACAGTGTGACTCATATCCTTACGTTTCTTCGAATTATTTTTTTTTGCCAATTCTATCTAGTATTTTTGCTAGGTGTTTTTAACCCTAATTTTCAGACTACTGTAATGGTGTCCTAATTCACAAGCAATAATTTATGTTGATGGGAGAGTCCATTGAAGACTGGGTTCTAATTTCAGCAACAGTTGTGAAAGTAATGTCATAATGCAAAAGAAAGTGAAAGATGGAAGTCTAAGGTGGGATACGGTATTTTTAAAAGTGTGATATCATATCTCATTTGTGTCACAGCTTGGTGTTTCCTTTTTTTGTGTGTAATCACCTCTGAAAAAAATTGCATTTGGTACTGAGCACCATAGTTTAGGATCTAGCATAGTTCATTGATTTTTTTTCTTTTTTCTCTTAATCCTTACTCTAGCAACTTATTTTTGCCAGTCTAAAAATCAGCCAGTTAAAATTTTTTTCCCCTTTGTACATGTCCAAGTAAAGAGGGAAAGGAAGAGCACTTGTTTGAACTGTGACAAACTCAGGTCGAAAGGAACCTTCCTGACACAAAAAGAGATAAAAGTTTTTTTCCTTTTGGACGACAAAACAATCATTTGAGAAAAATTTGCAATGGTAGTTACCCTGACAACTTGGTTCCTGAAGTGCCACAGGACTGCAAAATACCTTGTGTACTTGTGTCATGTATTTTTTAGCTTTTGAACAAGATTTCCTGGATTTAAAAATAACTGCTGACTGATTTGTGGGAGGAATTTGCTTTGGTAAAGCTTAAATTTAAGCTAAGGGTGGTAGAATCTCAAATACATACAGTCCAGAGACATTCCAGTAGCAAGCAAAGGGTTTGCAATTTTGTCTTTGTTGGTGAAACACTGCCTTCCTAGAGGAGGAGGATTTATCTTGGGAACAAAGTGATTTCTGTGGCATTTAAGTTTTGAAAGTTCTTTTTCTGCCGTGGAAACAGTTTTGAGATGTACACCTTATAGGACCCTTGGCCACTGTGGAATGATTATGCAAAATCTCTTGCATATCCTCTCTTGTGGTACTCCCTACTGACCTACATGTTTGCTGTCTGTTTATCCTCAGAGCACCACAAGCAATAAGACCCCTTGTCAAGGAACTGACAGAAAAATGCACCAAGCCTGATGATGTCTGGGAAGCTGTGAAGGAAGGCCTTAGGAGATGTGCCAGAAGAGCGTCTAGGCTGTTCTTGTAGTATGGTTTGCAGGTAATATTTGAACTGGCATTTCTTAAATTCATCCTTACTGAGCCACTGGGGAGTCTGCCCACTTCGACTCATTCTAACCTATACAATATGGTAGCTGGTGGTAAATATGAGGATAGACAATCTACTGGGTTATCCTCCTTGATTTCAAAGTTATCCAAGTATTTTAGTATGAATATAATCTAATTCAATAAATTATCCCAAGTCCAGAACAGGGTCAACACCTGTTTACCTGACTGTGCATATGAATACCTTCTACGTTTGGGAGCCAAATAATATATCTGTATAATATTCAGTTTTAGGCAAAATAAAAGAAGTCATCACAAAGAGTTTCATTGAGCTTGCTAATAAGTCTTTCCTTAAAATTCAAGAAGTGAAAGAAACCATTGGAAAAGTCTAAGGATTTGGTTTTGTTAAATCTCCTCTGAATCTTTAATACGTAAAAATAAAGAAGTGTCAGTATGAACTTTTAGACACCAAAACTTATTTTGTATCTTTCTTCTACATTTTATAAGCTCCTGTCCAAAATATTAGTTTCAAATTTTCTTTAGGCTCTAGCTTTTCTTATCCCAGATATTTTATATTGCTTATGGCTGAGCTATTTTGTAAGATATGTTCTATCTCTGAGATAAAACTACTGGATATTAATCTTTGCTATTTCAGTTGAAGGTACAGCATTGATTTGTATAAGAAAATTCGTATTTCCCAGTTCAAAACAGAAAGCTTAACAGAGTATCAACATTAAATATCAATGAGGAGGGAGCTGCAGCTCTGATTCAACATGGGCAGGATTAATGGCAGCCAAACCCCTTACATCCAAGAGCAGGTCCTAAGAGTGCTGGCATCCAGGAGGACGGTGAACAGGACAGGCAAGTAGGGCATGAAGCAGCAGTTCACACAGGGCAGGGAATGCAGAGAGGGTGCCTCTTCGAAGGACGCATTCCACCACCTGAGTGGGAGTCCTGAGGCACTCGGAACCAAGAACCTGGGCACGTTCTGTGACCAGTTCCACAGGTCAAGGGCACTCATCCTACATGACCCAGAAGGCAGAATGGTGGGCATTCACTTGAGAGCAAAGGCTGCCCCTCCAGCCAGGCAGTCTGCACCATCTACCCAGCAGTGGCTGCTGCCTCCACACAGATGAGCATGCTGAGGGGAGAGGTTGCAGTGCAGACCTCAGACTGTAGAAAGTGCCTAGACCTTTCTCCTCTGGCAGGGTCAGGCAGCAGAGCTGCCTGCAAAAAGTGTGCACAGTTGGAGGACCTCCTGCAGCAGGTGGCTGATATGCAGGAGGTGGTGAGGCAGCTACGTAGCATCAGGAAGGCCTAGAAGGAGTTAGATAGATGGTTCCAGGTGTAGCCTGCTGTGGACCCACAGCCAATCAGCCAAATCCACCCACTGACACACACAGAAGGGTGAGGGATCAGTAAGGCAGAAGAACGGAAGTCTGCAAGGGCAAGGACCAGCAGGAAGAGGCCAGAAATGACCTTGCAGAACCACTTCACTGTTCTGCAGACAGAAGAGGAAACACCTGTTGTATCCAGAGAGACACTGGAGCAGGGCAAGGCAGTCCTGTACGCCCCCTGCATAACGACCAGCACAACCAAGAAAAGATGATAGTATTGGTTGACTCTCTTCTGAGAGTTACAGGGGCACCCATTCACCAACCTGACCCACTCTCCTGAGAAGTGTGCTGCCTACCAGGGGATCACACCACGGATATCACCAACAGGCTGCCAAGCCTAGTGCAGCCAACTGACTACTGTTTACTGCTGCTATTTCATGTGGGTGCTAGTGATATAGTCAGGGGTAATCTGAGTGTTATCAAGAGAGATTGCAGAGCCCTGGGAGGAGCAGTAAGGGACTCTGGAGCTCAAGTAATTTTTTAATCAATCCTGCCAATTGCAGGGAGGGGTCGAAGCCAGTTGAGTCTGGTAAATCAACAAAGGATTTCCAGCCAGTAAGTCAGCTTCATTGGGGACCCAATTTAAGCACCTCTATGGAAATTCATGTAGCGTGGGGAACAAATAAGCGTAGTTAGAGAACATGCACACCTGCAGGACTATAATCTCTGGCATCACAAAGACGTGATGGGATTGATCCGATGACTGGAATGTGGGATGGAGGGATATGGGTTCTTCAGGAAGGACAGGCAAGGAAGATGAGAAAGGGGGTGTTTCCCTCTACATCAATGAGCAGTTGGAGTGCATGGAGCTCTGCCTGGAGATGGATGAAGGATTAAAGGGAGGACAGGGTCAGGTGACATTGCAGTGGGGATCTGCTGTAGGCCACTAGACCAGGCAGAGCAAGTGAATGAGACCCTCTATAGACAGATAGGCACAACCTTGAGATTGCAAGCTCTGGTCTTCAAGGGGACTTTAACCACCCCGATATCTGTTGGAGGAACAACACAGCAAAACACAAGCAATCCAGGGGCGTCCTTCTCCAAATGAGAGAAGAGCTGATGAGAAGACATTCCGTGCTGGAGCTTGTCCAGAGCTTGTGGATGTCCCAGCTCTGGAGTTGTTCAAGACTGAGTTAGTTGAGGCTTTGAGCAACCTGATTTAGTGGAAGGTGTCTCTGCCTATGTCATGGATGTTGGAACTAGATGATCTTTAAGATCTCTTCCAACCAAAACCATTCTACGATTCTCTAACAAGGAAAAGTTCCACACAGTACTTCAACTAGAAATGATACTCAGTTTTATCTTCAGTATGATTTAAAAGGTATTTGAAATTTCTGTTACAGCAGTGCAATTCCTTTAATTGTTACAACTCCAACACGCGAACTCTGCATGTGTACAATAAGACTTAGTTCCTGCTTCTCAAAAACTTTATTTTTCAGACTGATTTTACAGTGCTTTTTTCTGTGGGTCAATGCAGTGAACTGTTTTAAAACACGTCCAGTATGCATGCAAAAAGCCTGCATTAGTAATGTTAGTAGCAGGGTTAGAACTATTTTGAGCTAAGATTCAATGTGTCAACATGACAAGCAGAAGGAGAGAAAGAAAAAAGATGTTAATATCATGAAGACCTCATGGCTGAAAAGGATAATACTGTGAAAGAATGATAATTTGAAAATCATATAATCTTTCAAATGAAAAACAAAATCTGAAAAAGACTCTAGCTCTCAATTTACAAAAGTTTTGTTGGACTGGAATTTGAAATTAATAATCCATACTATGTATAAGTGTTCACTTTTCCCAACTTTTAGATTTACCTGCTTGAAAGCTACCTCCATTTTACTGCTTATGTATGCAACACCATGTTTAAATTTAATATATTTTGCAGTTCATAAGTTAACTTGCATCACAGAAACTGGCAATATAATTTCAGTGAAAGATGTTTTGAAAATTGCATGCAATACCGAAAAACAGATTTATAGAGTTAGAATATGATTAAATATTAATTTGAAAATATTTTAAAATTGTTTCACCTGTAAGACAATTGCATTAATTTGTCAGAAGAAATAATTACTGCTTTTATTGAATAAATAATGAAGCTTGTAGAAATGGATATAGATATTATCACTGGGCCTCCATTATTTTCCAGGGCAAACTTCTCTGACGTACACTGTGTGCCTCTTATCTGCATTGCAGATTTCTATTAGATATTATACTTGGGATTCCCAGCAATTTGCAGTGGTGATCACACAAGACACTTTTGCCCTAAACATTGTAAATGTTCCTATATTTTAAATAAATAATGGTAAAAGAAAATAAAATTGAAAGTTAAGTTAATTTACTAGGGTAGCAGACTACATAGACCTCTCTGTCTCTCTGTCAGTATTCTTGCTGCAATGTTTTGCTGAAGCCAAATCACGTGCACTTGAGATCTAGATGTAGGTCAATGAAAATCTATTCCAAAACAGTTATGACAAAAAAAAAGGAAAGATTAAATAAATGTGCAAGTAAGAGTCTGGGTGATCCTGTTTGTTTTCTTTTCTTTATTTTTTTTTAATGTTCTCTTGAGCTGTTCTAATTGCTTAATTTTTATAACAAGTAGATAATCAAGGAAGTGGAAAATTCTGAATAAAAATCTTAACTGTTAAACACATCTACACTTTTGTTCATGGGGAATAAAGCTAGTAATCAAAGCCAGCAGAAAGATTTTCAACATGGTAAAATTGGCATGGGGCCACTGTAATGAATCTGCAGATGTGGAGCATGTTAGGACTGCAGTGGCCAACCAATTACTTTTGCAATACTACTCTTTTGGGGTGAATTGCTCAAACACTGATGTATTTTAATTATGATGAAGACTATACAGTGAAAAATCCAGCTAAAATGTTACTTATCCAGCTAAATTGTGTTTAATACGGCAGTGATTGATTAGTATCAGCTGTATTGGTGGGTAGAAAGTGATTGAATGAGTTGAAGTGTAATAAGTGCTGATAAGTTCTCTTAGCATTTGTTATTTGGATGATTATTGTATCAGAGATGTTTTAAAATTTTAGTTATAGATAGATATCTTTCATCCTTGTGTGAAAAGTTCATGTTTTCTGTGTCTGACTAAACTTACCTGTTTGAAAACAGAAGACCAGGCATTTCTTAACTATTACTCATAGTCATTTGTTCAAATGAATTACAAGTAGCAAAAGGTAATAATAGCAATGAAAGTGTAAGGTGAATTTATTATAACACAGGACTATTTACTTAAGAGCTGCACATGCTTCTGAAAGGAAAATTTGTGTCAACAGCCACTTGGTATTAGTCATGTGCTCAGCTCAACAATGTTCTCTAGTGGTGCCTTGAACAGTCATTACTTTTTAGCAGCAAGTGGGGCAAAGTGTCCTCAGCAACCAAATGCATTTAAATCAATAAAAATCCCTATTATCTTGGTAAAAACATGTGTACATAAGTTCTGCTAATAACTGTGGTCCTTCTGCCTTGTGCGTTATTCCAGTTTTCACAATGTGTCACAGAGCAAGAGAACAAATCCAATTTTTTTTCACTTGAAGCTAAAATGTTCAAGGATGATTTACTAGTACCTCTCTCTCAATGTATTTTTTTTCTCTCAATATGTACTGTTTTGTTCCAATGGGCAGACATGAATGCAGCACACATAAATCAGAAGTCTCTGGTTTAAGTGTGGATCAATTTTAAGATCATAGCTTAATTTTGAGATCGATGTAGATGATGAGCAGTTTTGATGATCATTTTTGTGGAAGTTGTTTTGAAGACTCTGGTGCCACATCTTTATTTCTTTTATTATCAAAGCTAAGATGGTTGAAGTTAACTTGGGGTTATGCGTAACCTAGACTTGCATCTTTGAATCATACCACAGATGTTAATTTTGAGTTTTGTTACGCTCTTTTCAGTGTGTATAATAATACAGTAGTCATCAGAGAGAAATAGAAATTCTATTTTTATTCAAGGAAGACGAAATGGAGAGTTTAAAATATTTAAATAATATATGCTTTTTATCTATACAAAATAATGTGTTATTAATAGATAATCTTTTGAATTCTCTCTCTGGTAATGTCTTTTTACTTAAAGCACAAGAGGGCAGTAATATTTTTCGGTGCTTATATTTATACTGCTAGGTATTAAAATGTTTAGATAGCTAAAAGTGATGAACTGAGAAAATACAGAGTTTAAAGAAACGTACTTCTGCATGTAGGAAGATATCTTTGAAAGCTTAAAAAAAAGAGTGATTTTTCACCCCATGGAGATTTTTATAGATTCTAGCTCATTAAATGAACAAGGTCATGTAGTTATGAATAGAAGCTGTAATAAAATTTCAGGTACAGGCTTGAGAGTTTGGACACAATAGCTGTATTTTGAAAGGTAAAACTTTAACATAAAACACCAACAGCTGACAATTTCTTGATTGCTATAAAATTTGTTACCCAGTAGGCTAAAGCATTAACAATAACATAAATTATTTTAAAATGTTGTGTAAGGGTAGTATCATGGTATTATCACCAGTAGCTTATTAAGGAATACTGCAGCTATTACAGCTGTTTCACATCTGAAGGCACTGCGAACTTAAGTTTTCCCTTTTGTATAGTAATATAACTTGTGTTATCTTCCTTGTGTTTGTTATACAGACTTATTCCAATTACTGAGTATATCAGTTTTATGATAAATTAAATAGTTATAATTTAAAGAGCTCGTTATGCTATTTATATACTTCTAACAAACACATTACTTCCTGACCAGTGTCATGTTTATAAAAATATCAAAAAGTATTCTCTTTGGTCTACAGCTTGGGTTACTTATGAAGTAAAATTACCTATGTGGTACCAAAGGGGAAAAAGACTTGGAAAAAACCTTGAAATTTATGTTAAAATTACCAGTTTAAACTTACAATTTAAAATTTCTAAACAATAGACACCTTGGATGTATCATGATAGAGCTTGGTTTTATTTTTACAATAAAATTATCTGCTAGTACTTGTGGCACAGTGCAAAAAATTGTGATCTACTCTCCCATTCTATCTAAAACAAGATGCAAGTGAAATTAAGAAACTAAGTTATGGAACAATAAAACGAGAATTAAAAGTCACTGGCTCACAACATTGTTTTCAGTTTGTCTCCCTATCATTTTGGCAAATAAATAGAAACTCAGTCTATTTCATCATTATGATGGAAAAAGCTTCTGTATTTTCATGTAACGTAAATATTTTTGCAGATAATCCGTCTTGTATTTCTAGCAGTAAAGTGCACTTTGTCTTTCATATAGGTTTGATAAGAAAGTATTAACTGGGAACTAAATCCCACCTCAATCAGGGGCTTCATTTCATAGAATCATAGAATTGTTTGGTTGGAAAAGGCCTTTGAGATCATCTAGTGCAACTGTACCTGTCTCTTACTAAACCACACCTCCCAGAAACTCATCTATCCATCTTTTAAACACCTCTAGGGATAGAGGCTCAATTACCTCCCTGGACAGCCTATTCAAGTGCCTGATAACCTTTCAGCGAAGAAATTTTTCCTAATGTCTAGTCTGAACCTCCCCTGGTGTAACTTGTGGCCATTTCCTCTCATCATATCACCTGTCACTTGTGAGAAGAGACCAACACCCACCTCACCACAACCTCCTTTCAGGCAGTTGTAGACAGTGATGAGGTCTCCCCTCAGCATCCTCTTATCTAAGCTAAACAACCCCAGTTTCCTCTCTTAAGAAGGAGTGGATTCTAACCCCCAGTGGAAGTTTTATGCAGTACAACTGAATTGACTCAACCAAAACTCAGTCACTTTCAGAGGTTCATCTCCCTCCCAGTAAGTGAAACTTTTGCACTACCTACTTAAAACGAGGCAACAAAATTATCTGATAGCAGCATATTATCAGACTCAGGTGAACACATACAAAAATATCAATACTATTACAAAATTAAAAATTCAATAATGCAAAAATCCTTTTAAAATTGCTGTGATTAATGCTTAATTATGCAGTTGTAATTGAAGACAGCTCAGAAGATGTCTTTATTTATTTATGCGCTCACATTTGATAATTACAGAACTCTGTTACTATAGAAACTATCAAATGAAGCTGACTGCAATGTGTCATAGACAAATTTAATACTGTAGTAATTCTGCACTAAAAAAAATAACACTGAATTTTGAAGTTATGCCATCTTAGAAGGAAGACATAGTCTCTAATGCTGTAGGTATTTAAAGGAATTAAATGATTCTTGAGGGACTGAGTTTAAAAATTATTATTCTTACAGCCTGAACGAAAGAAAAAGTTATACTTTGTCCTATGCCTTCCCAGTTTAAGGAAGTAGTTATTGGGACTGGGGCATATAATTATGGTTTTTAATGAAGTTAAATTCAGGTCTACTGCGATCCCATTGAAGTCCTATAGCTATGCCTTGGTTTCAGAAGTATGGACTGCATAGGCAAGACTTAAAATACAACAATTTTAAAACTAGTGCTGGTTAAAATGTGAGTTTGTCTCCTTAGAACTTGGTAGTTTTGTATTTTAGTGTAAAAAATATGTACTTTTGTTCCTGAATGTTCTGACCAGGTTCTCTGAATGATGTGGAGTACAACTCATTTGTCACCTAGGCTCACAAGTGTCTGACACTGTAGAATCATACAGCCTTCAAGTATCTTTTGTGACCAGAAGAAAATGTTGAGAGAGTAAGTAAAAAAATAAAAAAAATGAAACCTAGTATTCTTTAGCTCTGATAATCACAAGCTTCTTTGGGTTTCTTGAGGATTATGTTTTTTGGTATGTTTTGGGGCTTTCTTCCTATAAGCAGTATTGGTGGCAATGAGCTGGCTGTGTGCTGTCACAGATATGTGCCTTTGCTCTCTTTTCCTTTTTTTATAACAGTTTCAAATTTTATTCCCCTTTTCAAATAAGGATATCAGCTTACTAATTTTATTCTCCCAGCTTTCCAGCCTCCCAGTATACATTCCTGCATGCTAGTCTCAGGGTTCAGTGCTGGATCCAGTCCTGTGCAATATCTTTATCAATGATCTGGATGGTGAGATTGAGTGCACTCTTAGCAAGTTTGTGGATGACGCTAAGCTGAGTGAAACTGTTGATCTGCTTGAAGGAAGGGAGGCTCTGCAGAGGGATCTGGACAGGCTGAATCGATGGGCTGAGTCCAACGGGATGAGGTTCAACAAGAAAAGTGTTGGGTCCTGTGCTTGGGATACAACAACGCCATGCAGTGTTACAGGCTTGGGGAAGACTATCTGAAAAGCTGCCTGGCAGAGAAGGACCTGGGGGTGTTGGTTGATAACCGGCTGAATATGAACCAGCAGTGTGCCCAGGTGGCCAAGAGGGTCAATGGCATTTTGGCCTGTATCAAAACCAGTGTGGGAAGCAGGACCAGGGCAGTGATTTTGCCCCTTGTACTCGGCCCTGGTGAGGCCACACCTCCAGTACTGTGTGCAGTTCTGGGCCCCTCAGTATAAGAAGGACATTGAGGTGTTGGAGCGTGTCCAGAGAAGGCCGACGAGGCTGGTGAAGGGGCTGGAGAACAAGTCCTACGAGGAGCAGCTGAGGGAACAGGGGTTGTTTAGCCTGGAGAAGAGGAGGCTGAGGGGAGACCTCATCACTGTCTACAACTGCCTGAAAGGAGGTTGTGGCGAGGTGGGTGATGTTCTCTTCTTGCAAATGAGAGGTGATTGAATGAGAAGAAATGTCTGTAAGTTGCACCAGGGAAGGTTCAGGCTAGACATCATAAAAAATTTCTTCACTGAAAGGGTAGTCACACACTGGAACAGGCTGCCCAGGGAGATGGTTGAGTCGCTGTCCCTGGAGGTGTTTAAAAGGCGGGTAGATGAGGGACGTGGCTTACTAAGGGGAAAGGTACAATTGGATTCTATGATCTCAGAGGTCTTTTCCAACTAGATGATTCTGTGATTCTGTGATTCATTCTCTCCTTCCATTCCCCCTCAAATGGTCGCCTGTTTTCCATCTTCCTCTACCTCGCCAAGAGTGATGTTCACTGTCTTGCTTTGCTTCTGCTTTTTTTCAGACACTCACAGCTGCATTTCTGCAGCAGACATTATGGAAAGAATAACCTGAATAAGGACTACAAGAGTTTATATCTGTCTCTCACAAGCAGTGGACTACTGAAAGGATCGCCTGAAATTGTTTGTAAACAGAATACTGAGGAAAAAACATAGCTTTCAGTAAGTTTGCATGTGTTGTTACATTTTCTTTATATTCCCCCAAATTTTTAAAAAAATCAAAATCTTGGTAAATCAGCTGTATCAACAAAATTCCAGCAGCCTCTATTAATGACTTATAACAAATGTTTCAACTTGTTGGCTCTGAAGCACAAATTATGCCAGATACTTTTGATTACAAAGCACTGGAGTATGAGTATTTCAAACAGTAACTTTCTCAAGAAGTAGCTTCTTGTTCATATATTTTAATGAAAAAAGATTTATGCAAAACCCACTGTATTGCATGATGTTCCTAAAAGAAAAAGATATCTGACTATAAACACCGCTGTCAGGCTGCTCAAATACTTAGGAGAATCACTGAAGTGGGGAAATAATAATGAAAAGCAGCAAAGTATAACTTGTGGAGATCAAGATTATAGAAATTTTTAGTTTATTTCTTCACAGAGAAATTATAGATTCTAGAAAAAGAAGACTGTATAAGTAGGAAGAAAAAGAAAATGAGAACATAAAAAGGAATTCAAACACCTACATTTATGACAAATCTAGCTATGCTGTACAAATCAGAAGAAGAAACGATCACAAAAGTCAAGTAAATGGTAATAAATTTTATGGAATTCTTATAACCCAGAAGTGATCTGAAGGACATTAAATTGGTAAAGACTGATGCTTGCCTTCTTAGTGAGAAATTAACCATAATATCCATTCAGCTTCAGACAAAGGTGGCTAAAGGATAGGTGCCACCGTCAAAATTTTGGTTTTCTTGATCATGGGGCAAACTCCATACTACCTGGTCTTCTTAAATCAGATGGGCTTCATCTGTCTAGGCAGGGCAAAAGGGTTGTTGCCCATAAGTTAGCGGGGCTCATCAGGAGAGTTTTAAACTAGGTCTGGAGAGGGAGGGGTGTAGTGGATTGACTTTTGGATTTTCCACGCCACCCGAAACTAGTGATGTCCCTGTTGGGCCCACTTGTGAAACTGGGGTCCAAGCACAACTTGAAGTTGAAGCTGTCTCTACTAAGTCTACTAAAACTGGGACTCAAATTAAAAACAGAAAAGTCGTTGTTGCTCCTATAAAGAAAAAGAAGACTTTGCTGAGGGAGACCATAAAACTTACAGACCCATCTTCACAACTGGAAAGTATGAAAGAAGAAAGAGAAGAAGAAGGAGTAGAAGGACCTATCCCAACCACGCAGGCAGCAGCGAAAGAAGGAGTGGCTGTGAGCGAGGAAGAAATGCGTTCCCCTCAACCTGAGAGACAGTTATTGTTACCTGATGATTGGTTGAGGCCTTCATCTCAGCACCCAAAAGACTACTCGCTATCTCTATCTGCTGGGTATAGTGAACGATGTAGAAGTCCATCTCCACAGCACATTTGGTCTCCACCTCCTCGTGAGAGATACAGAGAGGAGTTGGGAGTAGTTCTACATAAGAGTGGAAGAGTACAAAGAGAAGTGGAAAAAATTTTACGCGGGAGAGATGGACAAGAAATTATGCGAGAAAGTGAAGTTACACAATCACTGACCGCAAGAGATCTTCAAGATTTACGAAGAGATTACAGTCGTTTGCCTGGTGAACAAATCCTCACTTGGCTGATGCGATGCTGGGACAATGGAGCTATTAGTCACGTGATTGAAGGTCATGAAGCACAACAATTGGGATCTCTTTCCCGAGATCCTGTAATAGAAGCCATCATGCAACAGGAAAGCTATGACGTAGCTGCCATTACAGAAACATGGTGGGACGACGCACAAGACTGGAGTGCTGTCATAAGTGGCTACAAGCTCTTCAGAAAGGACAGGCAGGGTAGGAGAGGTGGAGGGGTGGCTCTGTATGTTAGAGAGTCTCTTGACTCTGTAGAACTTGAGGTCACCAACGATAGGGTTGAGTGCTTGTGGACCCAAATCAGGGGGAAGGACAACAAGACTGACATCCTGGTAGACCACCCAACCAGGATGATGAAGGGGACGAGTTATTCTACAAGCAGCTGGCAGATGTCTCAAAATTGCCAGCCCTTGTTCTTGCGGGTGACTTCAACCTGCCGGATATTTGCTGGGAGCTCAACACAGCAGAGAAGAGGCAGTCTAGGAGATTCTTAGAGTGTATGGAGGATAATTTCCTGCTCCAGCAGGTAAATGAACCTACTAGGAGTGGGGCCCCACTAGATCTGCTGTTTACAGAGAGGGACTGGTGGGAGATGTAGTGGTCGGAGGCCACAGTTTTCAATATTCAGGGATGCAAGGAGGAACACCAATAAAACCTCTATGCTGGACTTCCGGAGGGCAGATTTTGACCTATTCAGAAGACTGGTCCAGAGCACACCCTGGAACACACTCCTCAAAAACAGGGGCGTACAGGAGGGATGGATGTGCTTCAAGGAAAAAATCTTGAGTGCACAGGAACAGGCTATACCAATTAGCCAAAAGGCAAGCCGGCGGGGAAGACGACCACCTTGGTTGAATAGGGAGATACTGAAGGAAATCAGAGATAAAAAGAGAGCCTACCAACTGTGGAAGGCAGGACTGACTACTCAGGAAGAGTATAGGACTATAGTTAGATGATGCAGAAGGAAAATCAGAGAAACAAAAGCGCAATTTGAAATTAATTTGGCTACTTCTGTTAAGGATAAAAAAAAGTGCTTCTATAAATACATTAATAACAAAAGGAGGGGCAAGGAAACCTCCATTCTTTGTTGGACCTGGGGGGGAACATAGTTACCAGGGATGAGGAGAAGGCTGAGGTACTCAACACCTACTTTGCCTCAGTCTTCACCAGTAGGAGAGGTGGCTCTCACAATAACTGGCCTCCGGAGCTCCCAGATAGAGACAGGAAACCAAATGGCCCCCCTGTGTTCCACAAGGAAACAGTCTATGAATTACTGAGCCACCTGTATCCACACAAATCTATGGGACCTGATGGATTCCATCCTAGGGTGATGAGGGAGTTGGCAGAAGAGCTTGCCGAGCCACTCTCCATCATCTACCAACAGTCCTGGCTCTCTGGGGAGGTCCCAGAAGATTGGAAGTTGGCAAATGTCACGCCAATCCACAAAAAGGGCTGCAAGGAGGACCTGGTCAACTATAGGCCTGTCAGCCTGACTTCAATGCCTGGCAAGATTATGGAACAGGTCATCCTGTGTGCAATCACACAGCACCTTCAGGATGGACATGGAATCCGACCCAGCCAGCACGGCTTTGTGAGGGACAGGTCCTGTCTGACCAACCTGATTTCCTTTTATGATCAGGTAACCCACCTGGTGGATGAAGGAAAGCCTGTGGATGTAGTCTATCTGGCCTTGAGCAAAGCCTTTGACACGGTCTCCCACGGCATAGTCCTGGATAAACTCGTAGCCCATGGCTTGGACAGGTGCACTCTCAGCTGGGTTAAGAACTGGCTGGATGGCCGGGCCCAGAGAGTGCTGGTGAATGGGGCTGCGTCCAGCTGGCGGCTGGTCACCAGTGGTGTCCCTCAGGGATCAGTGTTGGGTCTGGTTCTATTTAACATCTTCATCGATGATTTGGATGAGGGGATTGAGTCCATCATAAGTAAATTTGCGGATGACACCAATTTGGGAGGGAGTGTCGACCTGCCGGAAGGCAGGAGGGCTCTGCAGAGGGACCTTGATAGGCTGGAGAGATGGGCTGAGTCTAACAGGATGAAGTTCAACAAGGCCAAGTGCCAGGTCCTGCACTTTGGCCACAACAACCCTGTGCAGCGCTACAGGCTGGGGACAGAGTGGCTGGAGAGCAGTCAGGTGGAAAGGGATCTGGGGATGCTGATTGACAGGGGGTTAAACATGAGCCAGCAGTGTGCCCAGGTGGCCAAGAAGGCCAATGGCATCCTGGCCTGTATCAAGAATAGTGTGGCCAGCAGGACAAGGGAAGTGATCCTTCCCCTGTACTTGGCATGGGTGAGGCCGCACCTTGAGTATTGTGTTCAGTTCTGGGCCCCTCAGTTCGAGAAAGATATTGAGGTGCTGGAGCGGGTCCAGAGAAGAGCAAAAAAACTGGTGAAGGGACTTGAGCACAAGTCCTATGAAGAGAGGCTGAGGGAGCTGGGTTTATTTAACCTGGAAAGGAGGAGGCTCAGGGGTGACCTCATTGCTCTTTACAACTGTCTGAAAGGAGATTGTAGACAGGTGGGGGTTGGACTCTTCTCCCGGGCAACCAGCAATAGAACAAGAGGGCACGAGCTTAGACTCTGCCAGGGAAGCTTTAGGCTGGATATCAGAAAAAAATTTCTTCACAGAGTGAGTAATCAGGCATTGGAATGGCCTGCCCAGAGAGGTGGTGGATTCACCATTTCTGGAGGTTTTTAAAATAAGACTGGATGTGGCACTTAGTGCTGTGATCTAGTAATCATAATAGTGTTGGATTAAGGGTTGGACTTGGTGATCTTGGAGGTCTCTTCCAACCGAGATGATTCTATGATTCTATGATTTTACAAAACATAAAAAGGATATCCTTTTTTTTTACCCTAAAAAACTATATGCAAACTATGAAAAAAAAGAAGTGTGATGAGTATGCTTAAGAATCAAATCATGTACTAAAAATGTGGAAAAAATAGAAAAAAAAGAAAATTATCTTATTTGTTATATCAGAGATGATAAAGTAAAGGAAGGGAATAAAAAAACCCGGAATGATGAAAAATGATAGAAATAACAAACTGAGACAAAGGAGCCATGTTCCTTCATCTGGAAACGTCACCAGCTTTCCAGATACTGACTTTGATCTGAGATACTGAGGTACTGGGGCCTTTTAAAATTGCTTTTTGTTTATCCACATGATCTGATGATATCTGCTTGTCAGATTTCAGTTCTGCATTATTTCCTTCTTCATGTATCTTTCTGGTTTCTGTATGTCATTTCTTCATTTATAGAAACGTGATTTTTTTCATATCTACATATGATTTCTAGACATGCTATTTCTATTTCTCATATAAACGATATTTCTAGACCTATGATTTCTATATGCACAACCATGTACCTTTTTCTACATAAGAGTTATCTCTTTCTGTATATTATTATATATATTGTACATTGAAATTTAGTGCAGGTGTATATATAGATATAATTTGCCTATACATATATATATATATATATTATGCATACAGATATTTTATTTGTAATTTGAAATATTTCCCTCAGCTTTCACTTCTATTCTAACCTATCTTGTCCTTGTTGTTTTTGGACTCTTCCTGGGCCACTATTTCCAATGAGTTACCTTCAAAATTATACTTGTCTAGCTTGTTGTACTTTTTTCTTAGCCAAGTAGATACTACGGTGTTCTTGTAGATAGCAGTTATATAGCGGCTGTTGCTATAGGCAGATTAAAAAGTTCATCATGGGCATTTGCACAACTGTGATTTATACACTGCTCTATTCTTTGAAACTCTGTGCTCAATAGATGGGAAATATATTTCATCCAAAACCTTCTAAGTAATCTCTTCGTCTGATTCCAGTGAGGACAGATTCTAATTGCCACTGGTCTTTTAAAGATGTCCTTCTGTTGGAAAAGACCTTTAAGATAATTGAGCCCAACCGTAAAGCTGACACTCCCAAAATACATCTCCTCACAAAACTATTTCAATATTTTTTGTTATCTGACAAATTGAATAATTCCTAGAAAGTCTTTCTAAACCGTGAGTTTTTAAGGCTAGCGTACAGTGTGAATGCAGAGGTAGTTGTATGCTCCAGCCATTGGGTTTGCTACTGAAGGGCAACATGAAGAAAAGCAGGCCTTAAGGGCACTTGCACCTGCTTTGGAGAATGCATGCTGCAGTTATCAATCAGCTCTCCACATGGACTATTCCAAATAAAGGCATCCTATGAAGTTTCATCTAGTGATTCTTATAAGACCTGATGTGAAGATTTCTTCTTGAATGACAGGATTTAAGCAGGAAGCAAATTATATTTTTTTATCTTCTCTAGCTGCTGCTTCCATTGATCTTTTGGTGAAAACTTTAGCTAACGTTTTTTTTTTTTAAGAAGTCTTAGCTCCTTAGAGAGAAAGAGGATTTTAATTATTTTAGTTACAGAAACAATTTGCTTCCAGTTTTTCTACGCTATCCTTTAAAAACAAAATCTACAAAATTCCCACCTAGTGAAATCACTTTAAACTCAAATTATTACTTATTATGGCAACACATCATTGTTAAAAAGCCTTCAAATATTATACTCCTGAACTTAAACATTAAAAAAGAACAAAAGTTTAACCCTTACTGTTGTAATTGGTTTAAAATAGATGTGTTACAAACATGTTTTTCCCTTGCAAGCCCGGTCTGAAACCAAGAAGATTTAGTCTAAAGTTTTCCCATTCTGTGAGTGTTTTTGTCCTTGAATGTGGTACAATTTAAAGCAAATTTTGTCCAAATGGGTGTCTTAGATCTTTCTATTTTTTTATGGCAAAACTGCATACACAATATATTGAATTATTTGAAAAATTAACTCTGTTGCTCACTTTGGATTTTGATACAGCTATTTTAGCCTGCGCATTAACCACTAACAGAAAGACCCTGAAAAATTTTTGTAATTCAGATATACCATAATGCACACAGATTGGATGAGTGTATTTTGGGTTACAGTCTTACAGGTCACAGTTAGAAGTATTAGATAGTGTATTTATCACAAGCATCATGATTCCTCCAATTCTGGGGGAAGCTCACTGGGAAGGAAAAGTACTCCATATCTATGAAGTATTCATTACTATGCAAACCTTAGCTCTGACTGAATTTTTATTTTCATTACTCCTGAAAGGCTGGATCATGAAAATAGTGAAACCAGCAATGATTTTTAATAATTTCCCTTTGATCTAGAAACTAGGTTGGTATCACAGGGAGACCATTAACCCATCTTCTGTTTTTTATTATTCCTTTTTTCTATTTTGTTCTGTATTGTATTCCATAACAAAATGATATATTTTAGCACCCATTTAGTAATAGGGCTAACAGCTGACACCAGGCTTTTGCTATTTTTTTTCTTTGTCACAGAGGGAAACTACAATGAATTGTCTTGTTTTGATAAAACTTTTTTATTTACTAGTTTCCTGTGGCAGACATTGTGGTTTATGCATCTGTGGCCTGTGTTGTGCAGGAGCTGGTAATTCAAGGGAATAAGCCTTGCTTTTGGGCTATGGTTTGTACTGTCTCATCTGTAATAAGGGAACTCGTTCTGTTGCTTAGGCCCTATTCTTCGGAAACTACTTTTTCTGCTTGAAAGAACTGCTGTGCCTGAGGAGTGGAGTAGTTATCCATAGGCTCATGAGATTTTTAGCATATTTATTTTTCTCATTCTACTCAGGGTTATGACAAAGTGAGCCTTCACTGATACTTTCTGGTTTATACGTAACCAGCACTCTGAAATGAAGATCAAAACATGTCAATTGACCTTTTTTTTTATTCCCAGTAAAACATCTTTACTTGAGAAATTATTAAGTTGAAATAACAGGTGTGGAATACTTGGTAACAAATGCAACCATGTTGATGTTTGCTTTGTAAATTCACCTGGAGTAAAGCATATATTCACCTTCCAAAGGTAAAATGACTCAGAATACTTCTATGCAGGTTGTTGTCCAGATATATTTATTTCTGCTTGAATTCCTTCCTATTAAGTAACCGGACCTAACAGAAGGCTGCAGCTACCTGGGTGCAGCAGTTTGTGAATTGACCTTTGCTCCTTTGACCTCTCATGGTTGAGGCTCCTGCTCGGATGTTACTGCCCAGATGTCCAGGCTGAGGCAAAGAAGACGAAATGTGGTCTGTTGCTCCAGGTTTCATGTCTAATATGTTCCGATCTTATGATGCAGCACAAACAATATTTCAGGGAATGTGTTTCCAGAGAGCAGAAATTGTGAACTTTACGTGAAAAGTGCCCACAAAATTTGAAAGAGTTTGTACAAAAAAACAAAATAAACCCCATGCAAATATAGATGACCTTGGGCAATTATTTTTACTGGTGTCCTGATAGGTGTGTATTTACTAGTAATCCCTCAGAATTTGTGACTATATATGACAACTGAAACAGCTGCGAATTCACGTATGTCCTGCAGCATGTCCTGGTAGGGTTTTTTTAGATCTTTAAATGCTTATTATAAAATAGATAACTTCCTTGTGGTTTAATTACATTTCAAATAGTAGGGATTGTGTTTGGGGTTATATTTATTTGTTTTGTAAGTTTTTTTAATTTTATAATTAAGAGAGCATGGGAAAAGGTTATTTTCACACAAATTTATAAATTAATGCACTTTATAAAAACCAGAAGGTTCTTTCTACCCAGCATTTTTTCCATTTTGCTGTTTCTGGACAATCTCATCTTTTGGGGATTATTTTCTCTTGTTGCTCTACCAATAAAAAACAGTACCAATTTAGAGGAGATATAAAGTGCTATTTACTCAACTATGTTATGCATTTAAGTAGGTTTAGGTACCCAGAGTGCTCCCGTCATATTCACAAATTTCAAAACGTGAAATAAAGTAGATTTTCTGCAGTTGTGACCTTGAGATACAGTAAAAGTAATTTAAATGTAAACAAAAAGAATTCTTCCTTGGATGCTTTATGCAGGAATGCCAAAGGGACATGAGTGCAAAAGGGAACATTTCTGCCGGTAGACAATAAAATATTTGCTACATTATTTGCTTTGAACAACAGAAACAAGGAGCATGGTACTTTCAGGCCAGAGAGTCTCCTCCCTTTCTATGCTGCATGCAAATGTATGATAAACTAGTTAGCTGTGTTTATGAAACCTCTGATTGTGAGTCACAGCATACCTACATCGCTTTACAGGTAAGCAGCTTAGTGGCATTTCAAAGATGGAATGCTCTAATGAAAACACCCTGGAGGTATACTTGTAGTACAGCGCAACAACTCCTCCTTCTCCCAGGCGCATGAGAAACTGCATTGCTTCTTTGGACAATTAAATGAGCTTTGATAGATGGGAAACAGCATGAAGGGAACTAGATCCCACCACATGAAATAGGAGTGTGTGTAACATTCAAGCATGAAAGACAAGTCATATAAAAATACTGTAGAAAACATATTCATTTTATACGATAGGTGAAAATTAAGTTTCGGAAATTGCTGCTGAACTCGTCTAATATATGCTGATGATGAAAGACTGGCTTCTGTACAAAGGTGTACTGAATTAAATGCTATGGATATTCTTACCCTGAAAACATCTTGCTAGCAGAGGCCAAAGCTGGTGGTAAGTTCAGCATTTTATGGAATGAACGTACTTCGCAGTGCTTTAAAGACCTGTGCCAGAAGAATGTCATGAAAAGGAATATAAAATCTCACTGACATATTATGTTTATCCTAATGTCTACCTTTACTGAACAATTCTTCATAATCTGACATTCGCTAAACATTCCCATAGGATCCCAGTTACTACATATGTTTGTTGGTTTATTTGTTTGTTGGCCTGTGTTGTTATTTTTTTGTTGTTGTTTGTAGTTTTTTGGTTGGCTGGTTTTTTTTAAAGTTATCTCTGGAGCTGCTTTGCACCTTGTTTTATGAAGAAAAACATCAAAGCCTTCCGTGGAAAGAAGTTTTCTGACAAGATCTAATTTGTAATCATTGTTTCACATAGCAATAATTGCTGTCAATAGCTCCTATAATAACCTATGAGCACCTGCTAAGGATGCTGTCCCAGCACAGTCTCAGGAGAAGAAACAGTATTGGTTTTATCATTTCTGGAGGAAGAAGAACATGGGGTAAGGAACTGAATAGTGAAAATGTTTTATATTACTATTTTACAAATGAAGAATGAATGGAAAGAACTAGACCTGTTTAACTCTGAAACATCATTGTAGTTTATGAATTCTTTTGTCATAGAGGAAAGTCTTCACAGAAACCCAAATCTTCAAAGCTTATTGTACCAGAGATTTCTTATGCTTCTAAAGGTGAAGATACTTGCTTTTCAAGGTTTAAGTTCAAGCTGCAGTTGAAGGGGTGAAAGTCACCTGACCTTTTTTTCCCCACATTTAATTAATTATCATTGAATCCTGATGGTAAAACTCATTAATGAAATGTAAATGTAAAATTATGCTACCCTGGAAAAACAAATGCTGTGCCAAGTAATCCATTAGTTAAGTTTCTTATATACTTCTTAAACCCTTGATAGTTAAGAGACATTATGAGGGAAACAGAGCTGGACAGAGGATTGCATTACAGTACTATAGGAACTGTAGTTTTCAGCTTCTGTTCTGTAAGATCATCCTGTTTTCACATAATTTTGATTACATTTCCTCCCAGCTTTCTTAATGTAGTGGATTTTAAACACTGTTTCTTTTTCCTCTGCAACTTCTTAAAGTTTTTTCCCGGCTAAGGGCATAATGTAGGTAGCTGGTATTGCCAGTAAAAGGAATACTCAAATATCCCTGATAATCCATTTTAAAACATTACTCTAGTTCCACATAGCTTTTAACTGTCTACTTCACAACATTTGATGCTTCATCTACACTCACTACAAAACCATTTGTTTTATATTTTATAGGTTATTCTTTTCTATGTTAAATTCAATTGTATTTATCATCCTGTCAACCATATTGTTGAATTGGGTTTTTTTGAATGATTAACAGTTTTTCCTACCTAATCAGCTAAAAATGTGTAGTTCTAAATTTAGCCTCATGCATATCCAGATCTTGAAAAACTTGAACAATACTAGTTCAGTCTTCATCTCTAGAACAAAGTGCTATAGTTTTTTCATACTGCCATTTATCATTCTTTTTTTTTTACTAAGAGATTTGCCATCCATCTTAAAACTTACTTCTTATTATGTGGTTGCTAATACTTCCACTAAAACCTTTTTACCAATGAGCCTGTCAAAATAAATTTGAAGGTCCCTATTAATTATATTGACTTTCTTCCTTTTGCGTATCTTGCCTTAGCCTTCTGCAAAAATAAGTATACATGTTTTTATAGAACTCATGCTCAATGACATACTTTTTTAAAGGTACACCTGATATTTTTGTGCTTTGTGCTATTCTTATACACCTTCATAGGAATGAAGAAAGTACCTTTTTTGATCTTTTGTTCTCTTTAAATTTTGTTTGGATCACCTTCCAAATACCTAGAGAAAATGCACTGTACATTTATCTGAAATTGGGGGCGTCACGTTACATTGATTCTGCTGAACTTCTTTGCTGATTTTCTACTAACAAATTTTAATTAGCTCTGGAAGCACATATTTTTTCCAATAAAATCTTCTGAATTTACGTAAAGAGTTTGGGGTTTTTCTTCTTCGTGTGCCTACGAAGTTTTGGTTTGTTCTGTCTCAATCTTTTTATGTATTATTTCAAAAGCTAATTTCATGATGTCAGATCTATTTATGGATACAGCTGTGTGGTGCTTAGCTGCCTACTGAGGTTAACCCAGAACATATGGAAGTTTAGATTTATTGCTGCTGAAGGGCTTGTATTACTCTGATAAGGGAACCCTTAGCCATATCTTCAGGGTGTTAATAAGGTGTTTCCTTTATCATTCCAGCAACAGTCTTAGTCCTGGAGAAGAGGTCTTGGCTTTTCCTCTTCCCCCTGTTCCAAATTCTTCATCTATACGACAGTTTCCAATTTGACCGCATTGCATGGAAACGTGAGGAACTCAAACATTATATGATCAAAGATAGGAAAATGTGTATGCCAGATATATTTATATCTATAGATTCCTTAGAAATTGTAAGAAACATCCAGGCATGTATGTTAAGCATGTATAAACAGCAATACAGGCTATTTTTAATAGCAGAAGATACTTGTTCCTCTTTTTAATAAGGAGGTCACTGAGAAATATTTCAAAGTTATGTTCTTGTGTTGACATCTATGTTATTATAAGGGTCTGGAAAGATGATGAAGTGTATTGGTTCTGATGTAGTATAGAAGGGAATGGTTCGTCAAATTGGAAGGAAAATCCAGTTTGTTACTGGAATAATTTTCTAAAGGAAAAAATTCTTTAGAACAACTGTGGGGAAAAAAATGGATAGCAGTGTTACAGGTCATTATCAGTAATAATTGTTAGGAGCACAAAAATTCAGAACAACTCAATCTGAGATGTTAAAAAGTCTTAATCTTGTTTTAAGCACATATTTCCTAATTATCAGGTTCTACTTAAAAGTATTCCATTGAAGGACCACTTACTAGAAAAAACAAATCTCTGTCTTTATGTTCTGCAGTTGTACGTCTAATGGATTACTATCAATGGCTGATAATTTTCTGCATAAAATACATTATTCTTCCTGATAATTTTGGGTATCAAACTAATTTATGCAAAAGCATTTCTCAGAGATGTTCTAGAGGAGACAAAGCCCTTTCTCTTGGGGTGATGCTGGTGGTAACTCTTGTAGTTATCTTGTGTGGAGGGATGTAAGCCATGCTACTGAGCAGGTATAAGATTTAGTGTTAGCCTTGTGTCGCAATTGTCTGCATGGAGCCTTAGGCAGCAGGTGTTTAACAGAAGATATTTTATGGGATAAATCTTCTTTAGGTGTCAGAACTGTTCCTTTAGATAGACTAAAACTGTACTGGAATATGCTATAAGCGTTTTAGTTATCAATAATTATTGAAATCATATCGCTGTATAGATGTTGAAAATACTTATTATTTTAAAGATTTTCAGATGTGCTTTACCAAAAAAAAATGTTACTTTATATCAAATACACAGAGCGGTATCAGTTCCTTCTGCAACAGTAAATACTCAGAATAGATGTCTGTTATTGACAGCTCTTTATTTTTTATTTTTAACTTTATTTAGGAACTTTTTTTTCGGTGGAAGCTTCTTTCAGGAATCTAATGAAGTCCCAAGAAGGACTTCTGAAGAAGTATTTATCTCGTTTATCCTGAATTCCAGAATTCAAAGACAATTGCATCTTTTTTCAGTTCTGAAGTCCTCTGAGCAGTGCGTGCAGTGCACTGTAGTAAAGCCCATAAACATAGGACTTCTCATAGTCCTTAAGTCTACAAGAAAGTCTTGTTGCTGTCATGTTTCAAAACTTTGTGCTGCGTTGCACTATACCCAAGCAGCATCTTCTGTGTGGAAATAGGATATAAAAGCTAAAGATAGAAGCAGAACAAAAACTGATGACTAAATTTAAGAATTCTAAGTACCTACTAAATATCAAATTAATTTACATTTAGATGAAGAATTGTACATATCAGTAATTTAATCAAGTTTAGTAACTTTTCAAACTTCAAAAAATTCAGAACTTAATAAGAGATAAAGTAGTAAAAAAACAATCTTACAAACAATGTTCTTTGATTATTTATTACTGTGTTCTTTCAAAGAACTCTTGAGGAAATACAGATGTACAATTCAATGATGTAGAATTACATTTTCCAGATGTTTTATTGAAAAACATTCAGATGTAAAATAAGTCAGTAGACTATGTAATAAAATCAAGCTCTATAAAGAAAAGAAAAAGAATAACAATCTCCCCAACAGCATAGTTACTAATTGTCTTTTCTTTTAAAATTACAAATGCACCAAATTTAAATACCCATGGCCTTAGGGTCTAAAAATAATCCCCAAGCCTTGCCTGTCAGTTTGCGGAACTCTGTGACAGATACTCTTTGGCTGCATGACCCTTGATTATTTTTCATGAATGGGTGACAAAATAACAAATTATGGCATGCATTAAAGCCAGCTATAGTTGCAATAGAATTCTGAGGATCCAAAGGCTAGAAGCTCTAATTTGTAAATATTTGAAAAAGGATAATGAAATACTAGAAGCTTCCATTTAGGTATGGAAAAAATCCAACCTGAAAATAGTCAACATTTATTGAGCCTTTCTGTTAATTTTTTTAAAGAACAATTGCTTCTCTCCTCTTCTGGATTGTAAATGAGAATGCACATTCCTTTTCTTTTTAAAACCAGATTTTTACTGTTGCTTTTATAGTACTTCACCATGCAGTACTACCAAATACATAGAAGTCAAGAAGCAGTAAAAAATTCTTACCTGAGAAAAATGTGCATACACACACACAAACCGACAGGTATCTATTTTTATATACATATGTGTATGTATTTATTTATGTATATATCTGGCTACTGTGGGTTCCATTTGCTGCAGTTAGTATTTGCCCTTCAACTCTGTCCCCTTCCAGGTTGGCTTTCTAAGGACTACTGATTGCTCCTGACTGTTCCCTTACTGTCCTTTCTGCTCCTACTATGGCGTCAACCAGACCAACAAAACCTTTTGAAATTGCGTGGAGAAAATAATTCCTTGAAAAGCAAGTACTTTAATTCCAAGAACTCTGCTTTGGCCAGAAAGAGGAACCTTTTTAATCTCAAGTTTTATAGCTGTTCTGATCAGAGATTTGATAGAAAAAACACCAAAAGAAGGGCTTTCAAGTAAAACTTCTTTTTTTCCCCCCACTATCTCTCCGCCATCTTCATCTCAACTGTAGTTATCACAACTTATTAGTGTCATAAGAACTTAGGTCAAGTTACGCTTGTCTGGTACTGCTGTCTCTGAGGCCACCTACAAAGTTGGTCCAGAGATCGGAATTATGTCATCACTGCCTTTATTTTATAACTAAGATTTCTGTTCTATTCTGATATTTGACTTCTTTTTTTCCCTTGTCAGCTTTTTCACTTTTCAAATTCATTGTTCTTTCCATCTCTGTTCTTCAGTCATTTGGCATTCACCTGTCTATGATGGGCCAAACGTGGGATATATGTTGCCATTCCCAGTACATACAAGTCACAAGAAAATAGGTCTGGCACATGTTAAGGTTCTGACGTAGAAATTGAGATCTGTCCTCTTACAAACTCATGGTTGCAAAGTTGTTTACAATGTTATTTAAGGCTATACTTGAATGTGTGGTCCACTCCTTTCTTGATTGAGAATGTTAGAGTCAACCTTAGATACTGTTCTTTTAGCTGTTTGAACCATAAGAGGAAAATGTAGGAAATAGTGAGACCCAGCTCGGTGTCTTTTCTCATTTATGCCAGTAATGCTACTGCAGGTTAAGCTGAGTAGCTGATATTCTTTCAGAATATGTGATCCATTTATAACTAGATAGATTGCTCTTCTGCTGTATTTTAGCATCTTCATAAAAATAATGATTGCAATTGTAGTTTAAGAAAAAAACAGATGGGGCAGCTCAGTCATGCATAATTAGATTTTTATGCATGCCGTAAATACAAATATGAACAACCACCCATTTTGGCAACAAAGGAACAGAATGCACTAAATATGATGTGTCAGGCTCAAGACTGCAGAGCTTTTCTATATTAGCAAATGTGGCATTTTTTTTTAACTGTAGCTCTTAGTACAGCTTACTTTTACCTTTGCTTACCCAGTTTAATTCCGTTCTTAAAGCTGATCCAGTCTCTATACATCAATTTGTGCAGTTGATTTTGGTTTTTTTATTCCATTGATGTCAATCTTCAACATATGCTAGCACATTTGAAATACGTATTTTACTTTAAAAAGTTAAGGTACCTTTTCTTTTCTGAGTAGTCACTACTGGTACCAGATTAACATTTATTTATGGTAGCATTGAGCTGGATATCTCACAGTATTATTGGCCTGAAGAGGTCAGACCCCTGAGTATCTAGGACCAGATTTTAACAGTTATTTACCAGTGAGATGCACTAGTACCACATATACTGTAAAACTGCTCCATGTGATATGCTGTGCATAAAGGCAATGGCTTGAATTAAGTGGCATTTGTTCATCCAAACACACCCAGGCACCCAAGCTAAGATCACAGGATTTCTCAGCTTGATTTTCTGCATTTTTTTTTTTTTAGGTAACAAACTATTTCTTTCTATTTTGGCATTTTAAAGGAATTAAATAGTAGCTAGCAAAGAAAAGCTCTTATCCTTTCTTGTTTCAATATCTTTTTAATCTTGTACCAGGAGTGTGGCTTTATTTCCAATATTAACTCCAGTTTTCAAAAGAATATTTCTCTCCATGTTTTTTTTTCTCTGCCAAGTTGATTCTCCAGTTGAAATTTTGTTTGTATACTTTATTATCTTTAAATTTCATTTGTAAAAGCTTGGATTCTGCCTTACAAAAGCTCAAGTTTTCTGTAACAACATTAAAAAGGCAGGCAGCATAAAAATGCAATCTCTCTCTTATTTGGAATAAACAAGGATTTCTTGTTGGTTTAAAATTTTCTCATGTATTGAAGAAATAAATATGAGCACCCTGGGATCAAATATAGGACATGTTTCTTATCAAGTTCATAAGAAGTGAAGGAAGGCATTTATCCTAGAAAAAGGTTTTTAATCACAGTGAGTAGTGAAAAGTACTTTTATCTGATACAAATTTAAATATTTTGTGGATCCAACCAATTATTTTTCCAATATAGATGTTTTCAGAAGAGTTTAAAGATAGGGATGTGTCCCGTGCATTGATTGTCTGGGTTCTCCTGTATATAGAACAGATAAATATCCTCCTACTATGTTATACTTTTTTTATTCCATCTGGCATCCATATTACCTCTTTACGTTTGTTCCTTATATTTGCTCATTTACACTCTCCAGGAAGAATGCTCTTCAAGCTCCTAACGCTACACTGCTTGGTGTGATCCTGCCTACAGAGAAAGTGAGTCATAAAACATGTCATTTGCTGAAAAGTAGAGACAGAGAAACGTATTAAAATACAAAAGTGGCATTGCAGAATGGGAAGGCAAACTACTGAAATATGAGCCTGCACTTGTTTTGTGACATCTGAGAACCTGTATCTCTGCTGAAAAACTCAAGGATGTTCCTAGCTTCGTCAGCATCACAACCCCTTCTTAGATGATAGTCTCCTCCCAAATTTCTGAGCTTAGATATAGCTAGAAAGTTCAACTAATCAAGTTTATTTACACAAGCAGTTAATCTGCTAATTCTTTGGTGTGATTAAAAACAAAATATCTGTATATCTATCTTTTTCCTTATAGTTATAAAATGCAGATGTAGATAGACAGAGGTATATTCCAGGGATCATTGATAAAATTATTTCTTGTTTGCCTAGGAAAGTTACTGAAAAGTTTGTGTTCGCATATATCATGAATAGCCAAAAAGTATACGTAAGAGGTAAATGAAAGAAGTGAGAATATGCTCTACCTTTCTCCCTCCCTGGCTTGGCTATTCTGAACTTACAAGGTCAAACAAAAGCTAGATTTTTACCTTTGAGTAATCAGAACAGGCTCACACAAACACAAAAGCCTTCCAAAAGTATTAGAAACTTATTGATTTTGGCAAAAATGTTCAGTAATTCTCAGTGATGCCAAATATTTAAGGCCTGTCCAAAGGCAATCATGTCTTGTGTGTTGAAAATATGTCATAGTTCAAGATTCTATTGGTTTCACTGATATGACCATTTCATATACTGATGGAAAAATTAAAGCCACTGTTAAGATTTAAAAATAAAAGTTATGTGGTAAGTAATAAGTATTTGTCAAACATTTATTCCTCATAATAAAAGATAGTACTAATATATATGCACACACATAACTATATTGCCTATGTATATTCTATTATGAAAAATGAGTGATTATGTAGATTGAATTCACCCAAGTGTGTATATACACATTCAAACCCATCTCCATGTGAGGAAGAACTAATCAGGTGAAGAAAGATTTAGTGGCATCTGACTCTAGTCCTACCACAGATATAAGAAAGAAGAGTATCAAGGCTCTATCTTTTGTTCCAGATTCTTCAAGCACTCCAGCCAGAGCCTGTCTATATTCCCAGCTTCAGCTGGCCAGAGGTGGCTCTGGTCTCTGAAAAAAAACCTCAACACTTTAATGAGATTAATTCTTCTAGTTAAAAAGAAAGTCATCAATGTAAACAACAGTCCCTAGTAATAAAGGATCATATTTTAAGGATTACCAATGATTTCCAAGCCATTCAAACATAAGCTGTCAAATTTAAAGGCAAAATAACTTAAGAGAAATATTTGCTAGTGGGTGTAAAGTATGTGGAAGATATTTTATTTCTACATTTAACAATGTCATAAGTGATTCTAGAGAATCAAGCAAGCTTATGGGTGAATCACATGGAAAACTAATCCATGATGCTTAAACCAGAGTAGGTTCTCGAAATCTAACTCAGTAGCGTCAGTAGATCACATTAGATAGTTATGCAGATCATAAAGTACATAAATTATAGGAAAAAACACACCTATGCTGTAGTCTTTCATGTCCATCATTACAGCTGTTTCTTTTGTAACAGTAACTTTCTTCAGCTTTTTCCTGACCTTCTACTTACTTTATCCTTTGTTTGTTAAAGTAGCAGCATGTTTGATTGCTCCTTGAAAGCTTTAGATGTTAAATTATTAAAATATTGTTAAATGACTATAGTAGAATATTATTTTTGTAATTTTCTCAGGGAGATTTAAAATTCTTCTTGAATTAGAAATAGCACAATTTCTAGATAGGTTTTTTCATCTGATACACATTCACATATACGCATATACATGTATAGATTCTGTAAGATGGCACAATATTTTTGTCTGCATAATCCTATACCATAAAATCAAATGTATTCGCCGGATCTTAATATAAATTATAAAATAACCCCTTATTACAGAATGCTATTCTACAGCATGAGCAGTATCTATATGAAGGTTTGATTTATAGTCCCACCACTTAACCCATTAGAAAAAGTATAAAACTCCCAAATGCTACAAAAATGTTGTAACTTGTGGCTAAATGGCCACTTTAAAAGCTCTTTGTCCCTGCTATTAAAAATGTAGAAAGCTTGTTGTTCATTGCACAGCTGAAGGTCAGTGTGACTGAATGATGGCTGCACTCAAGAAGTTATTGTGCTATACAGTGCCACTATGAAACGACAAGCATCAGTCTGTGTTGTGGCTTTTTAAGCTGCCTTTGCGTTAAGAGGAACCTCATGTTCAAGCTGGACTAGAGGAAAAAAACAAAGAATAGAGGGATAAGTGTGTTTTGGGGAGGGAGGGATCCTGGATTTGCACAAGCACTTTCTAAAATAATCCTTCCAGTTGTTCATAAAATTGAATACCCACTTAAAGTGTCAGGAGCAGGAGGTATAGACTGCTTTGCAAGGGTGAGTGAGCTGGGAGTGGAGGGTGACAGCAAGATGGGCTGCCTTGATGCAGCCTGTATTTTTCATACCGTTCTTCATACTGGTAATGAATGAGAGTGATCTAATTGCAGATGCTTATGAAAACTATACGAGAGATGTCTCTGAAATATTTTCTTGCAAAACTTGTTTTCTGTTTTAGACTTCTATTTTCGGTGGTGGCCATTCATGCTCCTAACACAAACAAGTTCCAGCATAATATGTTGCTGCAGAAAGCACACACACCTGAAAACAGACAGTATTGCTGTTTGGACATGTTACTTTTCACTTAGAAAAGATACCAAACTAACCATAAAGCATGGGAGTTGGACACATAATCTGTTTGGTTTTTTTTCGCGGGGAAAAAAAACAACTAATTTTTACCAGCCTACGAGAGATTTAGAGAACTTCATGACTGTAATGTGAAAAATCCTGCTCCTTATTTTAATTTTATTAGCTCATTGCATTACAAAGAACATGATATTTTTCTTAGTGCAACTTTAAACTTATTTCTTTGAAGCAGTAAGACTACTCTAGTATTATCCTTTTTTTTAGTACATCAAAATGACTTAATGGTTGAAAACAAATTCTTTAAGTATCTGGTAGAGTGAGAGACTGGAAATGCACTCATTTTTGTTTAACAATGCAGGTGATTTTTAGTTTCCTTTTTTTAGATATTTAAAAGGATGCCGTAGATATTCTTTCCTGGATATTTCTGATGTGATAATGATTTAATTATCAAAACAATGTACTCATTTTGGATGGAAATTAGTTTATAGAAAACCAAGAGACAGTCTTTTCAGGGTGGACATACTCCAATTATGTAATGGAGCACAGTGAACATTAAGACAAATATATTAAAATTTTTTGCTTTATTATCTGACATATTTCTAGAGACTCAGTTAGAGGACAACTTCTATCTACCAGCCTGCCCTGTATACATCACATATCAAGATCTCTACTCCTGTGTAAAAAGTGACCTGTAGTAGTTATAGATGGCTGTTATCATGGTGTTTATCAACAGTCTTAAAGTCATGCACATAGTTATGAAGTTCTTGCTCAGCTAAAGCTATTCTTTCAAGGTTAAAAACAAAACAACAAAAACCCAAATGCCCAAACCAAAAAACCCACCCATGCCCAAGTGGTAAAAAGTTATTATTCCTTTTTAAACTCTTTAGCGTAATGGATCATGCATAAATCACTTTATTTTTGAAAAGAGTTTTGGAGGAATGCTTCCTATGAGAAATCCCTGAAGGAAAAATATTTTGTTTGTTTGTTTGTTTTTTCCAAATTGAAAAATAGTACTTGCCAAATGCATTGGATCTGTCCATTCTGTCACCAATAGTTGCCAGCAGAGCAGCATACTTTACAAATAAATCAGGTTCAAGAATTCTCTCCAGCTAAGCACAGCAATTTCTGCCTTCTGCAGTTCCTCCCTACTGCCCTGTCATATTTTATCTGAAACCTCTTCTATGCACTTCCATGTCAAATCCCTGGGCACGAGGTTCATTAATGCTCATAATTACCTGCAATTAAAGACCTCTCAGAGTTGCAATATGGCTCACTTTTAGAGAATTCAAAATATAGCTCCCTTCCTAGCACATACATACACACCAACAGCTATCTCTTAGGGCCAAAGGAGCATCACAAAGACGTCAGAGGTCCCTTAGGGCTTCTGTACACTTGGTCCTCAAGTTCACTTACTGCTTCTTTTGTCAGGCGCTTTTTACCAAACTTCTGGTAGCAATGGTATTGCAATGTCTAATGGCTTGTTCTGTAGATATGACTTGTTTGGCTGCACAACTTAGGAGACACAAATAAAAGGTTACATAAGTTACACTTAGAGTTGATGACTGGAGCGTGTAAAACACGTTCATGTTTTGCATCTTTATCTGACTGTTGAGAGACAAATAACAATATTACACTTTGACAAGCTAGTAGTCTTGTTTCTCATTGTTTCATTTTTGGTATGACTACTTCCGTCAGTCTAGAAGAATGTAGGAGTCTTCTTTGTAGACATAATTACTTCTGATAGCACGTGTAAGCATTAGCACCTGATAGGTCTGTATGCCATGTGCTAGATGTGCTAGGAAATTCTAGATGTTCTTATTCTACATCTTTTGTTCACTATAAAAAATATTTTAGAATAACAAGCACCCTATTTAGTACAGGTGACTAGTATTTAGTATTTAGCATATTACAGAAAAAAATTGCCTTTTTGAAATATATATTTCAGGACATAATGAAAGATTGTGACATTTATGTAAAATTTTTCAAGTCATGCTATTTCCAAAAACCTTAGTTTGCAACAACAACCACATTGAATTAGATGTACTTTTGAGGTGAAATACTCTCTGTCAGCAGAGGCTACAGTAAAGAAGATGAACACATATAATGTAACATGAACTGAAGACTATCCACCCAACTAGAGCTACAAAGCAAGGCAGTTACCCAAGTAGATTTTGATTGAGGCCACTGGGCACAGTAACTCTACAGTTTTGAAAGAATAATGACTAGAGATACAGGAAATTAAATTTTGCTGCCCAAATAACTGCACTCAAATATAATTTTAATTAAACTATAAATTTGAACTTTGTGTTTCCTTGGAGATCTTACAGCCATCATATCTAAGGTCAAAACACCTGTGGAAAATAATTTGTCTCATTGCTACAACAGAATGTAAGTATTTTGCCAATTACTTGTTCCTGGAAAGGATGAAAAGATAGTAATTAAAATGAAAAAGAAGCTCTTGATTGCCTCTTAAAGCACCAAGAAGAGAAAATGCCTCTTGAAAGCATTTAAAGGCTAAGTGTTAATGTGCTGAGGGACCATTGATTTTTAATCAAGTTATAACACGTGGAATGCTGTGTATCAGACATCATTGATTCCTAAATGCTAATAATTAGAGTTTGTATTTACAGAACACATAGTAAGAAAGAGACAACTTACTTTGCAGTTAGGATCTGATTTTTGTTTGCTCAACTAATGGTTCTATCCATATTTGATGTTTTCCATTCACTAATTGATTTAAAAAAAAACCCTGTCTTTGACATACAATATTTAGGTTTCAGGATTAAATTTTCACTTCGACAATCTGCTTTTGAGTGCATTACATATGCAATTGTAAAGTAGAATAATTTTTAGAATTTGTCTACCCCATTACCCCCTGACATGGTTTGAAAACATCTGCAAGAGATACTAATGTTATATTCATATAATACACAAATGAGAACATCTTTAACACACAGTTAATTTCACACAAATATTCTGTAGCGTATCTATCAACCCATCACTAGGTTCTTCCTGTTAGTTTTTATCTAAATGATTTCTATTTGATTTATTTTGCTAAAGTATTTTACATAAGGAATCAGCATAGTTTCTTATTCTAAGCTATTGTCTACGAAAAAGTAATTACTGAGGAAGACTTGTCTCAGAGGTGATATATAGGAATCATTAAATATGCTAACGGAAAAAGGATGAGGAAAATAAAGAGCATTTTTGCAATTGGAGAACGGTGGAACACAGGTTCGTCAAAAGACAGTGGAATGGGTTTTATGTTCAAGTATATGGGGTATGTGCTACATATTTGGCTTAATCAAAACCAGCTGTGTAGGAAGTAATGCCAATGCATTTACCTGATTAGCCTTGAAGAGGGGATGGAGATAGAAGCAGCAGACATTGCTTCTGTCTCCAGTTGTTATGGAAAAGGATTCTCCTACACTTTACTCTGATGTACATCAAAGCAGCTTGAAATTACTTTGAAATAATTTCAAACACAATGAACAGAACGTGACCTTAATATTTCGTCTCCTCTTTAATGATAAAAAAACTTCCCATGATGAACCCAAAATTTTAGTCTCCAGCTGCATCCTTGTCCTCTCTGTACAGCTATATCCCAGCAGCTGTGCGTCATCATGATCTGAACTTCAGAATAATCCCATTCCTTTAAGGAGAGTGGACAGGGACATCTGGCTTTCAGGGAATTTGCAATTTTGGAGAATTCTGCCAACCTTGACTTCTGCCTAAGAATATTTTCTTGCTTTATGCAAGAAAATGCAACTCCACAATTAAAGCATTTCTTTCAGAGGCTGTCTTCTCTTTCAGGTGTCATTTACTTTATATTAAATGGCACTTATGAATTTGTGACCTCTAATCAAATCTCCTTGTTCTGGAAATAAGATCAGAGATGCTTATAAATCTCTTAAAGACCAAAATTACATACTCATTCTGCAAATAAAAATAAGTTGATGTATTTTAATCCAAATTCTAATCATAATCAGACAGATTTAAATATTTTGAAAATAGGACCTAAACCCTATAGAAAAGGTGTTTTATTCAAATGCTGTAGATTAAGACTAACAGGTAATTTTTCATAAATCTTGGTGGTAGGAGACATGAGTAGGAAAGGAGTAATACCAGACTTCCACAGTGTTGACCTAAACATTTTGAAGTTTAAGATATCCACAAACTAATTATTAGTAAAAAACCAATATATAATAATTTCATTTGGAAGCTCACAATACCTGCAGGAGGTTCTTAATGTTTTTAATAGGATTTTGTTTCATCTTACACACAAGAATATTTCTACCTTAACTGGCACCTTTAAAAATAATGAAGGGCTGAAATTTTCTCTCGAGAGGTCTAGAACATTTGTGCTTTGTGAGAAATGTCCTGTGATTCTTGGTACCAAAATCTTCTAAAAGACCTGGTTGCCATATGTGTCAGATAATGACAAAAAGTTCTCATTTAATGGCAATGAAAAATTACAGAGTTATTTCTTCAAGCAATCTTGGAATTTAAACGTCATCTGAGTCACTTGTGCATGATCATTGATACTGGCTTTAAAATTGGATTTTCATAAATCTGCCTGATTCTTTTATTTCCCTGTTGGAGAATTACTGTCTCCACCTTTCCTTAGAATTCAATTTGATCTCGTATCTTAGTATAATCATATACATATATATAAATATATGTCATCTAAACATTGCCACTGAACTTGTATCTGGATAATTTCCAAAATACGAGTCCTAAAATTTCTGTAAATGTTAAATAATACCATTAATCAACATATATTTATGACACAATGGTGAACACAGGAATTTTAAGCAAGGAGGCTGAAAATCAGATTCCAAAAAAAAAAAAACCCACCCTTTTTCTTGCTCTGTAAAGCCTCCTTGACCTAAAATTGGTTATCTGGTAACCATAAACTGCAAGGAGATATTTTTTTTTCTGCATGAATGAAAAACTGTTACATTTATTGCAGTAGATATAAATTACAATCCAACATTGTAGGGGAACTCCCACAAGGATTCACAGGTACATGGTAAGTGCAAAAGTTCACGCAGCTGCAGATTTTCATTAGACATCAGATACAACATCTCTTCCTTAGTTTGCTCAAACTGCTTCAGTTATTCAAAATACCAGTCCACAATCTTCCTGTTTTCATTAAGTGATTTATTAATTCCTGCTAATCCTTTTCCTATTTACTAAATTAATTTCCCATCTTTTTCAGTTATGATTTATATAGAAAAGTTTGAGGTCTGATGCCGATGTCTCATTGACTAAGTTAACTGAATTCCTCCAGATTTACCTCAACATGAACTAAGAATTAGCCTATTCTCTCTTAACTGTCTTAGCGCTAGGGGGAACCTTTTAGGAATCTGTCAAATTTATAATCACTGTCAAGATACAAAAGTTGTAGTCTTGTTTAGAGGCTATTTCAAATGTTCAGAAATTTCAAAACTGACAGTCACTGGTATAAAACATTAATTAAATGCTTTATAACAGCTGGTGCAAATAGAAGGATGCTCGAATATATTACATACTGAATTATGTCTAGAATTTTCATTGATGCTTAAAGAAAATGCACAACAATTAGAGCAAGAAGAAGAAAAATTTTCAGGAGAAAAATGTAAATAGTTCTACTGATATCTTCTTGGTGAAATGATACAGTTACTGTCCTTCTGTCCCATCTTTCTTGCAAACTGAAAGTGTGAGAATAAGTTTTCGACTTTTTTTTGTTTCTGTCTCTGAAAGTACTGAAAATATTTACTAAACAGATCTGGTAGATGTAAACACCAAAACCATTCTAATCAAACCAGCAAAAGTACAAACAAGAAAGAAAAAAGCTAAAATACTATTTGCAACAGGCAGAAGAACCAATCAAAAATGTCTTGGTCGTATGGAGCAGAGGAAGAAAACTCATGTACCTGAGCAGCATGTTCACACTGATGCTGCCAGCCCTGCAGCTCACAACAGCTGCTGTGGATCATCACATTCCTTTATGCTTGATGCCACCTCATACCACATGACAGAAGGCTCACACTGAATCTTTACACTCCAATATGTGTAAAATCAATCTCAATTCCCAAACAGACAGAATTTCTAGAGCAGAGCACAAGTGCTCGGTGATATGTCTGAGGTCTTGAAGGGACACAGGACAGAAATTAGATATATGTTTGCGATATGACAGTATACTGCTCTGTCATTGACCCAGTTCCTCCTGGCAACAGCTCAACTAAAGCTAAACTTAATTAAAGGCAGTGGAATTTGAAAATGTATTTGCTGTATCTACTTAACTTAGCCTGAAAGGCTGCTGCATTGGGAGCCTGGGGGGGAGCAGAGATAATATACATGGAGAATTATTGTCTGTGTGAAAGTGAACTGTCTTATACCCCCTCTAACTGCTTACAGCTGACATCTTGTCAGAGCTTTTGCCTTTTTTTGAAGCTGCGGAAGCACCCTTCAAAGGTGAGGCGTCTCTATGGGATGAGGTGAAGCCTATTAGCATACGAGGTTTTGGCCACTGCATAAAGCCAGTGAAAACTTCTCTAGTGGAAAAGGGCAAATCTGTAAATGCTGTTTCACCAAGGCTGACATGTTCTACAGCAACATATTCTGTTTGACTAAGGTTTTTTTTTTAAAATACATTCAGTTCTGAGGCAACTTCTCTACTGTCTTTTCAGGGGTTTTTCTTCTTGTTTGTCTGCCCTTCTGTATTTTGCCTCCTCCCCCATCTGCTTGGAGAACTGCACAAGACCCTTGAAGTGGCTAACTTTGCTACATGGGTTGAGGATCTCCCTTGAAGTGCTAGGATGGCTGCTGTCTGCACATCTTTTTGTTCTGGGAACATTATACCTCAGGTCTTAGCTGCTTTAGCCTGTTGTAGTTGTTCAGGCAAACATTTCAGGCAGGCCTGTAAAGTATCTGCTTTAAAAATATCCTGATGCTAAAAGTGTTGGTTCCTCCTCTCCCTAGACACCTTTGTCTGAGGGGCTGTGATGGCAATCCCAGGGCGAATGTATCCACTGGCACACAAACTTTACTCAGTTTATACCTGAAATGTATCCTACTTGATATTCATGATGTAGTGGCAGGGCAAAGAGGCTAGTTCATAGGCTCTTTTTTGTTCAGTTTTCTCTGTCTCCTTGCATTTCTCTAAATTCTCTTTTCTTTTTGATATCAGAAATTCTTTATTAAGAGAGTGGTGAGACACTGGAAATGGTTGCCCAGAGAAGTTATATACGCCCCATCTCTGGAGGTGTTCAAGGTCAGGTTGGAAAGGGCGCTGAGAAACATGACATAGTGAAAGATGTCCCTGCCCACGGCAGCTGGGTTGAACTAGAAGACCTTTAAAGGCCCCTTCCAACCCAAACCGTTCTGGGATTCTGTATTTCTTTTCCCAATTCATTAAATTCTTATTTTACTGTACGGTAAACTTATTTGCGGAGTGCATATGCCCTTTTGCAATGTCTGGTTATAATGTTAATCATGTTAATAATGACTTTACTATTACTGTGGTTCATCTATACTCAGTGTTCTGTTAACTTTCCTCCCAGGTTTGATATTTTCATCAAAAAGAACTTATGTTTTTTCTGTGTTATGTTTTCACTCAGAAACTTTTGCATTTTTCAGAGCTGTCAGGAGTCATCCTCCACAGTCATTATTTTTTAATAACATTGTATTGTTAAATTAGAGAGCGAAAAAAAGAAAGTTTAGAAAAAGGTCAAAGAATATTGTATGTTTCTAGTGAAATATATTTGACAACGAAGCAATGCAATTAAATACAAGGAAAAATATAATTTTCCAAGAATGGTTGTGCATACTTAGATATCTTGCTTGTTTTCTTTTTGTCCTCATCCACACCTCTGCCCCAAACATGCATCAACTATTTTGAAATAAAAGATTATCATCTAATTGGTATTCCTTTTTTAGATTGTGGGAGATTATTTTAGAGATTCATTTAATTACAAATTATTATAAATTATATTTTCCCACAGTATACAAAGTGCATGTTTCATTGTTTTGTCTGCCTCGTGATTTCCAGAAGAAGGTGCATATGTAAATCTCTTTAGATTGCCTTACAGTCTTTCATTGCAGGATGTACTTGACATACTATTTTGGGGATGAATCTGATACAGCATTAAGAAAGTGAGGGAACATGTCTCCTCATGCACCCAAGCCAGAGCAGGAGGTGGAAAAGGAGCTGTCTGTTGAGCAGTAAATAAGTGATATATCTCTACTGGACTGCAGTGACAATCACAAAGTATAGCTTCTCAGTGGGAATTTTCACCAGACAGCTCTGTGGGTTCAGATCAAACTACCTATGGTTTATTTTTCCTTGCAGAGACAGAAACTTAGAAATCTGAGTATTCTGCCTTGGAGATATGCTTTTGTCTTAGGGACAGCATTACATACCATGGGAGCTCCAGGACTTCCACTGCTGAACAGTCCTGGCATCCATGGCTCTGGCTGGTTCAGGTCCTTGGGAATCTATTAAAGGCTTATGGCAAGTGACTTAGCCTTTTCCAGCTGCTGGAAATCTCAAGTTTTCACAGAATCACGTACAAGAAGGAGACTGTCTAGGTAACAGATAACAGTTGTCACATTTTGTTCTGAGAAATCAAAACTAAAATAATTTTCCTGATCACCTTGCATTTCCAGTTTCTGTTCCTTTTTCTGTTATTATCCTAGTTTTCATCCTTAACCCTTACATAAAGGGCTGTTTTTAATGTTAGAAAATGCAGTATTGACCTATGTTCTTCGCTTTTCTCTCAATGGCCAACAGAAGCATCTCCAGACTCAAATAAACCTCAACCAAATATATCTCTCTCACAGGTGTGAGGAACACCTTTATGCACATTTCCTCTTCCCGGTTGCATATTATCAAAAAAATTACATTCTTGGTAAAGTAAAAAAATAAAAATTAGAGAGCAGGACATCTGTTCTTAAAGTAGTGAATGTTTTTCATGGTATTTCTTTCAGCTTACATTTTAATATTTCCCAACAAGTTTTGATAACTTCCATTCAAACCAGTTACTTCCATCTCTGACGAGGAGAGGGAAAGATTTTGTAGGTGTCTTTCTGTCTCTATTCTGTCTTATCAGAAGCTCTCACAAGCACTCTGAGAATACCTGCTGAGTACCATTTGACCACGTCTTATGCTTTTTGGATATTCTGCTTTATGGAAGACATTGTTATTTTAAAAGGTTTTCCATGCTCAGAACCCTTTAATGCACTTTTGTTTTGTCTTTGATCTTGTCTTAAAGCAGATGTGCTCCTCAGGTTCATAGTAGCTGCTTTGCAAAAACAACAGTTTTACCAATTTTCTTACGAACTCTCAGTACTTTAAATGGGCTGCCACAACTTCCCTGTGATTGTGAACCCTCAACCGTTAAATTTCACATGCTTTCCTACCTTGAATACTTAGACTGTCAAAGGACCTGTGTTCAAAAGCTACAGAAATCAGGAGCTAGTTATTTAAATAAAATTATAGAGTGCAATTTATCACTGTCTGCTTTTACATCTGAATTCCTTGAAAGACAACATGCAGTGTAAGTACAAAGCTATGCGAATGGCTTCTCTTAACAATGGTGGTGTGGGCTGAGTAACAGTAGAGGGACTTACGCAGAAAAAGAAAAGCATATTACTGTTATTGTTACTTGAATATCTATAGCTGGTGCTTTACATTCTTTTATAGCATATCTCAATGTATAGATGGCAGGAGGTTGATTTTATCCAAGTCTAATGATTTTTCTATATTTTGGTGTGTCTAAGAGAATAATCTACAGTTATATCCTATAGAACTGTAAAGGAGGGAGACATTCCATAATATAATGTGATTAGATGAAAACTATTTACTTTTAAATGTTACAGGAGACTGCCAAATTAGTCTGACTATTTATTTGTTTTTGTGTTAAAAGAAGAAAAATAAAAGGATTAAAATGAAATATTTGCCTTAAATATTTGCCTATCTGGTCTCTCCATATATCAGATGCATGTGTCCTACACTTCTTGTATAGATTTATTATGCTGGGATGGATAACATTGAATAGAGATTGCATAATGTATATGTTAGAGGTTGGGTATGGAGATCTCAAGGAGAAATTGCTGCATAAAATGAAACGCAAAGTTGTTGATTTCAGATATGCAAGCTGTCTGTATATTTGCAATAAACTATATGGCTCTTCGTGATTTTTAAAGGGAGGCAAAAGATTTGTGTTTCTTCACAGATGAGTTTCAAGGTGAACTGAAAAGAGAAAGAAGCTGTGAAATGGCACACTTTTTTTTCCCATGTGCTCTCACACTGATGTGTTTTTAATACTACTTTCAGAGTAGATAAACACATTATTTCAATGTGATCTTAACTTCAATAAACTAGAAAAAAAAGTGGCACATTATTTTTTATTAAGGATAAGCTAATTACATGACTTATGACTTTTTTATCATTGCGTGAGATTGAGATTGAGTTGTCAATGACAACATCTAGGCTAGAAAAGTTATGGGTTTTGTTCTTTTTTATCCTCTGCTGAAAGGTGTTAGCTCACTGAAATTATATAGATGTTCTGTGAAAAGGTCTTAAAAGGAAACCGAAAAGCCATAGCTGGGTTGTCACTTCAGTGTTTATATTGCTTTATTTTTATCATTTTTTTCCAAAGGAAGAAACCATGTACATATCAGGGCTTGCTGAGTGAAAAATAAATTAGCTGTTATCACTCTCTCAGTGACTGATTGCTTCGTGAGTTGAGGTACATATTTTTAGTTTATGATTTTGCATTATCTTAAGGAATACGCAAAGTATTGCATCTACTTTTTTCTTTGTTTTTTTTTTGTTGGCTTTTTTTTTACCCACTGTTGATGTAATTTTTGTGTGAAATCTTTCAAATTAGATTACATTTCTTATTTTTGATTCCCATTTTATGAGTTACACTTTCTTATGAATGGTTATTAAGAGTCGAAGTTCATGTTCAATAAATCTATCACTAAAAAAAGAAATAAAGAATTTTTTTAATAGAGTGTGCAAAAATTATTTTCTGTACATTTTTACATTTACATCTTGTAATTTATGCAACAACAGTTAGAAAAACTTTCAACTATTTTTTATAAAGAGAATTTGCTAACATAGTCACTTTTTAAGATTCCTTAAGGAAGATAAACCTTAATAAATCTAATCAGAAGTGAAAAATAGACTACATACAAATACTTCTCTAGATCATAACCATCCAGACATGATTGTCTCAAGCAGCAACTTCAGTTAGCATGTTTGTTTCTTACTGATGAACTACACTCCCAGTCATTGTAGTCTAGTTGTGCAGCAGTTAACTGGTAGAAGGATGGTAAGGCTTGACACCAATGTGGTCTATCATCTTTGATCTGGCCCAGATAGTATTCAAGAGGCAAGACTATAGCACTAGTACTTGCTCTTGAACTGAAATAATGTTTAAGTTAGAAGAACTTATTCTGATTGAAGAGTAGGAAGGCAGTCAAATCTAACTAGTTTTTCAAGGAATTTTATTTAGGCCTCAAGTTTTTTAAACACACACATATGATTATTTTCGTGATAATTTGCAAATGGGAAGATAAGTCTAAATGCACAGATACCTATAAATATGCATGCAGCACAAAATTGCACCTAAGACTTCTTAACTAATTGTTGGACATTTTTTGTGACCATTTCATATCCCTAATTTCTGCTCCAGTATATTTTTTTCATTATCTCTTTCAGATAACTGTTTCCAAGTGACAGTAGATACTGTGGATACCGACTTTATAAGGAAGGGCAAGTGTGACTGTAGAAGTGTATTTCTTTGTGATTGTATATTTGCTGTTCTTGACAGCCTTTTCAAAACTTTACTTGCAGGAAGTTCCTGACAGTGCTGCTTCCCTTTATGCATCCTTGCCTGAGGCACTTTCAAGCATCCTCAGACTCATTTAAAACGCTGTTGACTATTCTCCAGTCTGGCCTGAAATTTAGCAGGGAAATACCTGTCAAAATATCCTCCCGTCATAATCTCCCCTTTGTATTCTGTATGGAATAAAAGGGTATGAATTGATTTGGTTCATTAATTATAAGCTACTATGATATCTTTTGCCCTAGATATCTACCAGCCATAGAGGAAATATAATTAACACAGACACAAATTATAATTGTTGATTCTTTTGTCAGTAGAATACTACTCACAATACTCATTCATTGTAATTACTATTACTAAACATATTGATTCCCTGCATGCTTAAGGAACAACAGTGACTGTCAATGTTTTGTGAGGTGCCATACAAAGGTCACTGCAGAGACTGTGAATAGCGCTACAAACACAGCAGTTAAACAAGCCTGCAGGCGTTTATGACACAAATAACACTGTAGTTCATCATTCTTAGCAGCAAGATTAGCAATAGTGTTTATGTGTAATCTTTCTGGAGAAGCTGTTGTTGTTTGTCATCAATATTTCCCTGTACCTTCACTTACAGTATGAGAAGATTATGGCAATTTCTAGCTGTGAGGGTTACACAAGGTTTATGGGCTCATTTTTATTTCTCTTTTTCCTTGATTTTCAAGAAATACTTTAAAAACACATATGAAAACACATGTGTTGGCTGATTTTGATCAAACTGGTTTGTGAACATGTAGCAAGATTAAGCAAAATGATTAACCATATGACACCTGGATGAAAACCTTAGAGAATGTTAGTACGAGTTGCCTCTCTATGGACATATTTCTTTAATTATATAGATGGTTCTATGCTTGATTTCCCTACATGTCCCATATACTTTAAATAGAAACAGAGTAATAATCTCTCTCATATCTTAGCTTGCAAAAGTAATACTGAAATAGTTTATACAAAGTTGTTCTGTTTGCTTTGATTTTTCATTTGCATTTGTTCAGGAAAGTGAACATTTTCCGAAAAATTGTACATACATATGAGGAACTCATTAGCAAAAAGTTATTGCATTAACTTTTGTATATAAGTCGTTTATTATTTTTTTCTAACTGTAGATCATATGGACTAGAAAAAAGTTCCGGAAGAATTTTCTTTCTTTCCTCACAGTTTAGCTTAATTTTTCAGTGTTATTTTGCAAGGTCATACGCATGAATTTTGAAACTCAATATAGATACCGTAAAAACCCCTCTAAATTGAGCAGAGTTCTTGTTCAGACGAGGCTATAGGATAGTGTAATCCTGATGAGATCTAATGGCACACTTACACTGAATTTTCTGTTTCTTCAGATTTTTTGCAAAGTGTAGTCCCCACAAAAAAAGAATTTTGTGGAGCAGGGCTGTCAAACTCACAGACTGCAGGCCGAATCCAGCTTCCACCTTGCTTTATCCAACCTGGCACCTTGTTTCTATCCAGTGGCAGTGCCGAGCTCCTTGCCCCTGCGCTCCTGCCAGCGTTGGTCACGTGTGCAGCATGTGACGCGCGTTACGCTGTGTGAGCAGGAGAATGGTGGGAGTCGTGAGCTGTACACCCCTGTTGTAAAGGTACCACCTCTCCTTTCAAGCAGTGGAGAAGAGACTCTCACTACTGATGTGAAGGACAATGAGATAATCATGAAGACGCTTTAGATGATGACAGTTCTAACGTTTAACACTTATTAGAGAAACAGGCTCCCAGACAGTGAGAACCTGGTCCTCAGATCATTTCAATTTCTCTGCATAGACATACATACATTTACTCAAGTTCAGTCATGGCAATATTCATAAACCTAATAGGAAACAGGTGATTTTTAGAGACAAATAAATATGAATTAAGGTTATTAAATGCCTTTTGAAGAGAATTCAGTTCTGCTTATTGATGTACATACATGACCTTAGTCTATGACAGCATGCATTCAAAAGTTCTAATGAATTATATTATGGTATATATATGTAAAACTAAAGAACTACTAAACTGCAGTAAGCTGAAGGTAAGAGTTTGTCCCCCTCAAGTAAGAACACTTTGTTAAAATTACACCTTATATGAGTAACTGCAAGCAGACCACAACAGAAATCAGAAATAACAAATAAGAAATAAGAAAAGAAGTTACATCTTAATCTTTGTAAATTCTGTATTTTATATATTTTTTTTCCTCTGGAATCTAGGTATATTCTTTATATACAGAGTCTGTAAACTACAGAGAGATTTAGGGAGTTGTATTTCATCATCAGGTTACTCAATTTCTAATACAGTAACACTTTTTTTTTTCAATAGATGGTGTTAATAAAGTGCAGCAATTGACATTTAGATAGCTTCAAATCCATCTGTCTTTAATTATGTCTGAAAATTTGCTTTCGATTCCTCCTCTGAAAGAAACCATGGAGTCATATATAGTGCTTCCAGGACCTGAAATTATATAAATATGAAACAGTTGCTACCACAGTCTGAATTATATTCCCACTTAATAATATGCATTTCTTAGGAGACAATAATTTTCCAGTTTGTCTAGAACAGAAAACAGAATATCATAGAAGCAGTTGATATATATATCACAACTATTCCTCTGACCCTCTTGTTCATTGTTCTAAGTATATAGTTGATCTAAGTATATAGTTGAAAATTTGTAATAATACTCTGTTGTGTAGTAGAAATGGAGATAAAGTATTTCTTATCATTATAGATCCTTATACGATCATTGTAGGCAGCAGATTCTCATCAATAGACTGTGTAGCCATGTAGTAATGACAGTAAAATATCCTGAGCCATCACTTATAATGAAGTACTCTCTCTAATCTTTTAGATAAAGGTAGATCTTTATAGTCATTAATATAAGAAACTGAATCAAAGCAACAATTGCCAGCTGAGATAAGGATATTCAGAGTTTTCTATCTTCTGACTTATTTTCTCTTTGCTGTCATTTATCTACCCTTCCTTTTACTGGGGACATTTCATTATTAAAAAATTCTTAGTCATTTTGACTATTCATTTATCTGTATTTTATTCTTGTATGATATTCTTGTATGTTTCCCTGACCACTTTGTATATGAAGTGCAGCTGGCTTTTCATAGAAAATTTGAAAAACGTTCTCCAGTATCTAGGGATGTTTTGGATATTCTTAGATATAAAGATAAAGCTCAGCTCCTGGTTTGATCTGTCTATTTGATTTAGAATAATACATCAGAAATTATCATTATGGTTTGCTTAAGAATCTTTAGGCTAATTTTTGTTTCTGGATTAGGAAAGAAAATTGACTGTCAGTCCTGAAGCCTCTTCTTGGATGCGCTGTAGATCTGAATACTCATGGTATTTTCAATTTCAAACAATGACAATGGTGAAGTCAGTAAGTCTATTATGTTTGTGATTTGCAGTTCCTATGAATTCTATGAGAATGATGTAGTAGAAAACTGAAAATAACTCCTACACTATCATATTTTTGTTTCTAACATGTTACCAATCATTTCATGGAGGTCAGGCATTATTTTTCTTAGTCAAAACTGTTTTCTCTTGATTCAGAAGTACAGATTATGTCAATATATTTGTGTTAAACTAAATTTTTTGTGAATTCATGTTAGCATTGCAATATTATTTTGGCTGAAAAGCAATACTCCTCCTCCCTTTATATTTTAAATTTTTAAAATCAAAATGCCCCAACACTTCAATCAAATGCTTTGTTCTGAAATGTAATTTAAAATTGCAGATTCTCCCCAAATTGAAAATGAACATTATTTTTCTTTTTAGGTGGACTTAGTCGTTTTGTCATGACCTAGAAAGTTTTCAACAATGTCAGTTTAATGACCTTCAGTTTTGAAAATATGCTTCTAAAGAACTCAAACAACCACTTTAGGTAATTTTCTAGAAACTGCCAAGACCCAGAACCATGTTATTTCTCTAGTTCTGATTTTGAATGATGAGTTTTTATTTCTTTAATCTCTTTTTCTTCAGTTTTTTATTTGGTCTCTTTTTCGTTTGTTTCACAGCAATTTTTCCTCTGGAAATTGTCATAGTAGCTCTGGACTTATGAGGGACTTGTTTGAAGGTCCACTTTTTAAAAAAGTTAGACTAAGATACACTTAAGAATTAAACTTGTAAATCTGTGTTAATTGGCCTGATAATTAATGGAAAATAATAGAACGTTTGGCCTAAGGCAAAAAAAATGAGATCCTCTGTGAGAAATCTAGTTAGCTGAGATACTATGATGCTTATTAAAGTACACAATATGTTAAAATTTATCTATAGATTGAAAGTCCTAAAGAATCATTGTATTTCATTATTACATTATTTTTAGATACATAACAAAGATAACTTTGCCTAGGATTTCCTGAAATCTTAAATGAATTATGATTGAGCTGACACCTGTAAATCTTGGACAAATAGCCACTTGGTGTGTGTAGATCAGTTCTAGACACAGACAGGTTGATGCAGCTATGACCTATCCTATATATGCTTTGTAGCTGATGTAAGTGTGGTATATCAGAGACAAAAAGAACACAGAGTTTATTATGTAGGAGCAGTGAATCATTGGACTCACTCTGCATGGCTGTGAATCAAAAAACAAATATGCGTGTACACTTTCATCTATGCAGTACAAGAAACCAATTCAAGGGATAGTAATATACAAATATTCCAGGTTTTACTACGTTTATTTCTTTGATAGCAATTTTTATTTCATTATACAAAGTGCAGAGGTCCACAACATGGTGCACATGTTTGTTGAGGTATGCGTTTTTTTCCCCTAGTAAGGGTAGGTAGTACTTGAGTTTGAAAAGAAGCAGAAACATTGCTACCAAACCACATAAACAGAAGTCACAGGATCAAAATCACCATGTAGTTCTGCAATTAGTGTCATCAGATACCTGCTTCTGGTCACATGAAGTACCTTGTTCTTTCTTTGAAACTGTCACAAGGTGATTGCTATTTTCTTGTATTTGTTTTGCATTGCACATCTCATTTAACTGCACTAGTGCTCCCTACTCACTACTTGCTCAGACCAAAGTGTCTGAGGTAAAACTGAGTCTCCCAGTGTCCGGTTTCTGACTGATAAGTGCCCTGTCATGGGAACCATTGCCATGACCACTCAAGATTGTAGTCATCAGGCAGAATGTATGCCGTTTTAGTGAAAACAGGGAAAGGATACCGTGGAAGAGAAAGTCTTGGATCCACATAAACAATGCCCTGTAAAGTGGAACTAGACTGTTCAAAGGGAAAATAATTTGCTACTGGGGAAATATTTCACCCTAGAAACTAAAGAAGAGGAACTATCCGAATCAAAGATTCAGATTTCTTGAAGCTTTGTGTTTGGGCATAGCAATCAGTCAGTCTCATATAAAGCTTAAAGCACAGTCTCAGTCTGCTTTGCAAAACAATTCTTAGTCTGTTTTTTGTTTATAAGAGACAATCCCTGAGAACAGTAAAAAATCAAACCTATTATTATTGTATATAACGGTTGTGTTTTCAGAGATGTAACTTTTTGAACTAGGTTTCCACAATGAAAGCCTTGGGACAACAGTAACTGCAGATAGGCAGCTATATTTGCTTAAATGAACTGCTGTCATTAGAGAACTCATTGAAATGAAAGGGATGCAGATGCAGCTTAAGCAGATATTTGGTTACATTTTAAGCAGATAACTATGCCAAGCTTATGAACAATCTATAATAATGATTTTAATACGTGTAGAAAAATACAAATTACAATCCAACTTATGTATCTCATAGTAAATTATTCTCTTCTACATTTTTAAACTACTTAGATGAATAATGCTTACCTAAAATACTACGGTTTGCATTGTTTTCCTACTGCTTTATTTTACTTTTGTATGAGTACCACCGATATACTCTTATGCTGTAGAGGAGATTCATTTTTTTCCTGCAGCTTACACGAACTAAGGATCAGGACTATAGTTCAGTCATCTGAACTATCAATCTCAAATGGAACTTCTGATGCAGGAGGCAGTAATGTGATCTAAATCTACATACATATCTACTATTAGTAACACATGAGACCTATCAATAGAAATGGTATGCAGTTGCAGTGTAAACATTTTCAATTCCATCCTTTGCAATTGCAAGGTGACACTACAGTGCAACACCACCATGAATTATGGAGCTTCAAATGCTTTTATCATGCTTATTCATACAGGAAATCTGCAAAATGTCCATTGGTTTTGAACACTACAGGTTCTGAAAGTGAAAACTCAGATGAATTGAAATTATTATGAACTAGAAACTTTGTTGTATCAATGTTCATTTGTGGCAGAAATCTGATAACTGAATAGAGTACAGTTTGCTAAGACCATAATCTATCAGTGCCCTAGGTACCACTATATCATATCTGTTTTCTTTTTCCTGTGGCTGTATTATTCAAGGCTGTGGATTGATCTAAAATAAGATATAAGAAAAATGCATTTATAACTTAATCTTCGTAACTTAAAGTGCCTTGCTTAGGGCAGAGAATAAAAACCTCTTTTCAGTGGATCACGTACCAATCAGAAAGGCGCAGATTATGGAAGAGTTTCACAGTTAGAATTTAGATGTTGCTCCACCAAGTTACATGCCCAAGCCTAGGAAATGTTAGAACACATACTAACAAACAGCATATGTACATTCATGGGTTTCTGTAGTTCCCCCTGGAAAAATGTGATTTTTCCTCTGTCTTTTATGCGAAAAAAATTTCTGATTCTCAATTGCCTGAATAATTTGGGCCCTTGTTCTCAAGTCTGGATCAGATTGTCTTTGCAAAGGAAAAAGTGAGTTGGGGCACAACTGGCTGTGTAAAATTAATGAGTTAATGTGGTCATGGGGTTCTTCAACCTTGTGATGCAGCTCAGAATTGAAACTGGCTGCCAGTTTCCTATGGTTCAGGGCAGCACATACAGTGATCTGATAGCCAGAGCCTCCAGTCTTTCTCTGTTTTATTGACACACTGACAGAAAAACTTGCATATTTGTGCTTCACTGCAGGGCTTCTCTTAAGTATATTACTTAACTACAAAATTCCCTAGAACTCAAACAGGATTTTCATATTGGCCAGACTAATAATTTTCTGAGGGCAAGAATATACTGAGAAGAGATGGCAGATCACAGTCTTTAATGAGATGATTTGTCTGATGAAACGTAGATGCCTGCGCGTGAGCCAGACATCTATGTTCCCATTACAGACAGTAGATTAAAAAAGGGCAGAGTAGGACGTTAACTCCACTCCCCCTATAGGGATAAAACTGTGTGGATAAATAATTTTCTACAAATCTCAGTTTCTCTTATGACCATAAGAAGAGGCTTGGATGAGTAGTTTGGAAGGAGACCTGCAGATTTTCTCCTCAGTGTTTAGAATGTACCTTTAGGCAAAATAAATCTTTCAGGTTGGACAGATGAACAAATACAGCTGATGAAACTAATGATCTGAAACTCAACAAACTAGCACTTTTGATGGACTTTGTTTCACTGAAAAATGTCTGACTGGCTCTAAACAAAACTGCTAATATTTCTCAAGAGAGGGAACTATTCCAAAGTTGAGCTGTCTGAGCAGCCTCATTCAAACAGTGAGAGGTTTTCCATTTTCGCCGTAAGGGCTACTGCCTCTTCTAAGCAATACTCCTTGTCCTTTTAAATAGTATCTGCTGTGTACAAAGGTGGAAGACACAATTAGAATCTGAGCCTTCAGTGCTTAATGTGATTATTTCTGCTGCATTAATATTTTAGCTGATTTATGAGAACATGTAATTCACCTGCACAAACCTCAGAGGCTGGATTCCTCCACAGAGGTCTAATTGGTTTTGCTCTTGTTGAAAACAGTAAGAGAGAGAGAAGTTTCATATTTGTAATGTCAAAATGAATTAGAAATCAGGGCAGAACATTTTGTAAATATTGCTGAAAGACAGAATGCGATTTGTGTTGGGCAAATATCTTCTGACCCTATCACATAACCTTGCAAAAAACCTTAAATTTTTTGTCTCTTCAGAAGAATATATCTTCTGAAATAAATGGTGAAGTATTTTAATAAAAAGTACTTGGCTTACTTTTTTGAGGAAAAATGAGCATGAGGAAGGGGATGGGGCTTGTTTTTTCCCAAACTCAAAATCATGCAGGACACAGCACACCCAAACCTGGGATACGGGTAAGAACACCCAGGTCTCACAGCACAGAGTAACCTGACAATTATATGTGAGTCTAAGTTGGCATTATTCAGTGAGCACTTGAGAAACTTCATAAATAGGACAAAAATCTGTTGTTGCATTAGACAGTGCATGGCTGGAACTTTGAAGGAGCAACCTTTGTGTCTACTGTAGATTTGGACGCGCCTATAACTCGCCTGGAATCCTCCCTGTTTACCTTGTGTCATACTTCATCATGGCTGCTATGAAACCTGTATTTCCTTATTCCACAAATAGAAAATTATTTTGTTAAAAGAAAGAATAGAAAGGTAAAAAAATATGTTCAACAAATCCCAAATAGAAAATGTCCTTTTGTAGTTCCTTGTATATGAAAGTGAAGCTTTTAAGATACATAATTTTGCTTGGTTTCTCTGGCAGCAGAATGTAACAAGGTGCATAAACACAATTTCTGCCTACTTCACACAAGGGTTGCCTCAGAAACAGCAGCATTAGTGCAGCTGAAGTGTGCTAATACCCCTAAAAGGGAGTCTGAAGGAAGCAGATGGGAATTGATTATCATTGGTTCGATTGATTAGACCAGAAGATGGTGAGGCTTAAGAATTCAGCTGCTTAAGAATTAATTTTGCAAGTGCCCGTTTACAATACAGGTCATTGTATTTGCAGCTTTTCTTTTTGTCAGTTTGTATGATGAGGAAAGATGTTACTTTCCTGCCTGTTACCAGAAGGTGAACTTGAAAGCTTTGCTTTATTTTCAGTAATTTCTTCAATATCAGTACATAGCTGCTGGCATGAACAAAGGGTGTTAATATATTAAGAAAGTAACTAATCCACAATAAGCAAAGGAATTAATTTATAAGGTATTACATTTGATAACTTTGGAAACAAAGACAAGATATGCAATACTAAAATGTCTTTACAATAAAAAGAGGAACAAAGGAAAAGTGTGATACTTGAAACTTTGATATTTTTATGGATTATTAGTTCTTTCCTAGGTGAAATTTATGATACTTTATATCAGCAGTGGGGGGAGGAGATACTTGTGCTGGAAATAAATATAGAAAACTTTTGTAAAGAATTAGATTACAAACTTACAGAATGTAACTTCATTATCGTAATTCGATTTACTCTAAATTTATTTCAAAGTAAATGAAAGTCAGAGACACGATTTTACTATTTTAATTTTTAAGAGAGGTGTTCTCTGTACTTTTAACAGGAAATATTGCAGTCAATTTGTTAAATATTCTTTTCTTTGAAGAAAATTAACTGCTAAATTAAAAATTAGTTGTAAGGTAATAGAACTCACATAGTACAAATGTTCTTCTCATATCCTTGAGAGCTTATAATTTTTCCAAAATGCAAAGAGCACCTTTACACTCATGGGAATCATGTATATATCAGAAGTATGAGAGTTGCAATCCTTTTATTGTCTCTGAATTCTTTGTATGAAAAGTCTCTAAGTTTTGTGTCTTAACACTAGCAAGTATCATAGACACTTTGCAGTCAGGCTTCACATTTAAACAAGTATGGTATGAGACTTAGTAGGGTTGAGATCTCGTTCCATTTTTAATGGTGTTAATTTTGCCGTGGCTTTTACCAACTAACTGATTGCTCAGTTGATGAGCTGAGCAGAATGAAACAGGACATTATGGATAGGTTGTGTAGAATTTAAATGACTATGTAATGAAAGTGAACCATCACACGACTTTCATGTGGATCAGACATCTTGTCTGTCTGGATTTCAGTCCTGGATATGTAAGAGGAGTGGCTTAGGTAAGCGTTATGTATGGAATTCAGGTCCCTGACAGGTACAATGTGTTGAAACAGCTGAACACATTATAAGTTTAACTAAATGTTGTTTCTTATAAAGCAATTAAACAATAAAGCAATAAAGCCAGAAAGCAATACAAACAAAAACAACAAAAACCATAAAAGCCAGAGCAATACAAACAAAAAAATTTTGACTTCCACACGTGCTGCTAAACTAAGTAATATTACCACATGTAGCTCAGACCGCATCGTCTCTAGTCTGAGCAGTGGCAAGGCACAGCTTCTTAATGGGCGTCCCTGTGACAACAATGTGGGTCGAAAGGTGTTGCCACACCATTATCCTGCAGAGTGCCCATTTATGCCCGCCCACATTCTGACACGTAGGGCCAGTACATGCCAGGAGGTGGGTTAAGGGTGGGACAAATATGAAGCCCACTACCTAATCTCTTACTCACCTGCGACCGTGCCACCTCATGTCTGGTGGTCTTTTACTTCCTCACATAGTCTTCCTCTTGAGCTTGTTAAATGACCCTGAGACCCTCCTTGAACTTCTGCGCATGCTTCTCTTCGTTGGTTCAATTCCAAATTGCAGAGGCAGTTTGAACTGGTCCAGAGAAGATCTCATCCTTCTTATCTATACAGCCCTGCAGGCATCCTCACCTCCCTCATTCTTTATTCTTTTCACAGGTCAGGCTGTGACATTCATCAGTATAGTCATTACTCACCTCTTGGCACTGTTAAAACTTCTTAATCTTTAACTGCTTCTAACACCCAGCCCCCTTTATGTACACATCACTGTTTAATATATGAGCTACGTGACCACCAACTGCCATCAAAGATCAAGTAATCCTCCATCCCTAATACAGTAAGATGAATCGCTTTGTAGGGTTTCTCTGTCTCACTTGATCAACAAGTATCCATCACATCATTAACACAACAGGTGACTAAAATTGTAAAAAATCCTAAAATAGAAAATCTGAAAGATATTGTCAATACATTTAGTAACAGATACAGTTTTGAATGATATATGATCCCATGTGTGTGACACACCCCATTGGAAAAAAAAGACTGTATGTATTAAATGAATTTGGGAATACTGGAAATCAAGTATATTGTGCCAATTTTAATGACAGGCTTTTTAAGGATTAAGATTCGACTTAGTTTTAATCTGTTTCCTTTGTTTTAAATTTTCCCTACTCCTTAAAATCTAATTTAATAAAAACTGTCTGCTTGGCACTGCCAGTTCTTTCTTCTAATTTGCAGATAGCATGACATGAGGTCCCAGAGAGCTTTTTAGTGAAATACCTGAAACTTGTATTGAAAAGAGAAAGAAATCCTTCAAAGAATTTGCATCAATTAAAATACCACTAACCAAAACTTAACTGAACAGCAGTTGGTTTCCTCAAGTGAAGTTAGTTGAAAGGCCTTGCTCTTCCTTGATGAGTGTGTGCCAGAGGCAAAGCTGCTTGGAGGATGACATACTACAGTTTGTTGCATTCATTTATGACAGAAGAGTGGTTATGGAGATCAAGGTGAAAGTGAGCTTCTCTTTACTGTGCTACCTCTTTTTGTATGGTTACTGGAACATATAGTTATCCTTAATGTCACCATGTTTCAGAGACCTACCTGATTTTGTTCTTGTTGACTAACAATAGCATTTTTTTCCTCAGTACTTTCCATTTCTGAACTCTGACTCTTAATTAACATTAATGACTATCAGTATTACCTTAATTTCAGGAGCTTGTGACACTTGGCAACTCAATCACCAGTTCTCAAGAGACTGATCTTCTTCAGCTATCCACATCATGTGAAAATCAACCCTTGATTCTTTCCTTGCAGTATTTGGGATCATTTGGCCTGATTCAGCACCCACTGCTCGGTTGCCTTTGGTGGAAACCCAAACGTGTTTAAATAGAGTAAAGATAGTCTCATCTGCCATGCAAAGAAGAATTCCATTTGTTGATAATTTATCCATGTTTCTACATTGATATTAATAAGACTTTACTAGTGATAACAAATCAGAAAATCAACAGCTTTCATAACAAATGCAGAAATGTACATTTAATGAGGCTATAGTAGCTGAGCATTTATTTTGGATTAAAGAGGCTGAAAGGAGAAAAATATATGGGAGATTATTTAGCTGTTCCAGAATATCATATGTGTTTTTATCTTTATAGGTTTCAGAAACAAAAAGACCTCTGTTATACTAGTACTCATCAAAAGTCAGGAGTAAGTATTTTAAAGAATATGTTGGAACCAAGTTACATTCATTGTCAAATCTCATCTGAAATGTCTTTATAAGACACTCTTAATTTCAGCATCCATACTGGACTATGAAGCATTTGGTATCTAAGGTTTCAAAAGAACATCAATGCGCTTTTGAAGTAAAGAATTTAAAACCTAAATTAACAAACATTTTCCCTTTTATTTAATGAACTTTGTAATAACTTTCAATATTTCCAGCAGGTTCCTTGTCTCTTATCTTACTCTATGATCATGATTTCTGGAGGTAATTTCCTCTTTCTTGCAATGAATATAATACAGGAAGAAAGCATATCCACAGATTATCTGTTATTTGTCTGTCTTTGTGTGTGGATACGCATATATACATGTCTCTGTGTGCACGTGCACATACGCTTACCTGTGTATTTGATTCCTCTTGAAAAAAGCAGCTTTTGTTGCTAGATGTATTGCTGCCATTTCTTCTCTTCTAGGGAACTGTCATAGATCTGTGTATTTTAAGGTCACATGGCACCTCTATATTCATCTTTTCTCATTTCTGACATAGCAAAATTCCCACTGCCAGATTCAAATTATAATGCTGGTGAAACCGAAACTCATAATTTAGAAAAATAACTAGTTCCATTTTAAAGAATTTTCACAAGGAATCTACCTCCAAGACATATTATTTTGGCAACTGATTCCTTACTAGGAGTCCTTACTCTGTTCTCTGTGACATTTTTTTGTCTAATCTCAACATTGCCTGCTAGCTTAAAGAGTCCTCTACTACCAGTCATGATACCGATGTTCAACACTTTCCCCTGTGTGCTCTTTATTTGTATGCAATTTTGTCCAGGTGAGTAGTAGGAAAATGATATCTGTGAGAAGTTTTAATATGGAAAAATATATCATAGATGTTCTGACTTTTTGCAGCTTCATAATCTTGTTATGTTATCGCAGATAATCAAATGGACACAACTCTCTGCCATGCAGAAACTAACATTCTGACTTCATCAGTTTCAATTCGCATGCATTGTTGAGTGATGGTAGGTGATGCCTTCTGAATGTTGTAAAACTTCCACAATGGTAAATCTCTAAACCACAGAAATTGTTTGAGGTTACTTTGTAAAGTATCTATATTGTTTCTTTTTTACTTTATGAATGTTTATAGCACAAACAAGGCTGGATGTACACAGATGCGAGCCTCTGTTTTGGGCTAAACAGTTAGGGGTAATTTCAAAGATTCCTGAAGCAGTGCATTCAATTTTATACAGAACTAAAACGCATTTATAAATATTAAGTATTTTTAGGCTGGGATCTCCTATGCTTTGTTTCATTATGTAATAATTTAATTTGCAAGAATTATTAATAGCTCTTTGCTTGCTAACTTTCCATCTCAAGTCCTTAGCCACTACAGGAATATTATGCAACTGTCTCCTGTTGCAGAGTTGTACTAGCTCAAGTCTTGTGACAAAAATTAAGCAAGTGAAAACATTTCCTATGTATTATTTTTAGAATACTTGAAAGCTGGTTTAAAAGTCATATAAAGTGTGGCAAATAAAACATTTTATGTACAAACTTGTAATCAAAGTAATAGCATTTTATCTTCTAACAAGTCTGAGTTTATTTTGACCTTAAATTCTTCTTTGATTTTCACTTTAGAAAACAGCTTGGTATGTATTTGCAAGATAATTCATAACTCTAAGAAATATTGCTATATACCCTGGGTGAGATCATTACTTTGCATTTTTTTTTAGATTAATTCATTGATGCATCTTGTTTATTTTTGCAAAAGAACATCCAGCACAAACACAGCTAATTTATAAGCTATATAAGTATGAATTTCTTCAAATGGCAAAAATAGAAAATCTAATAAGATCTGATTCTTCAGGTACAAAGACGAGACTCACATTAGATTTACCCTCCCCAGAGTTTGATAAAACAGAGATGGAGGAAAACATCTGCCATGAATGATACCTCAGAACTAATAATGACTATATCAGTAGTCTGTTTTTGGAAGGCACCTGGGACCAAGTGATGAGTCAAAACTGGTCTTATATGCTATAAGACTCTTGAAACAGCTTTTAAAATTTGGATCAGCTATGGAAATCAAGAATAAAACAAAAAAAAATACCCCAAATCCCACATAATTACCTTATCCTGGACATCTTCAAGCTGTTTTTGCAGGTTTTGTTTTTTGAAATCTTTCTTGGCTAAACTGGTTTTTGCTTACATAAGTTTCATTGGGCAGCTTTAAGTCATAATCTGATTTTATGAGATACCGGTACAATATATCTCCTCTGTAAAAAAAAGAAAGATATGTCTTTGGCAGCCTTCTTCAAGGAAAAGTCAGGGAAAGGTTGTTACAGAGGACAAACTCATGGACAGTTACGTTAAGACTGCTAAATGCTTTGTAACACTCCGATGTGCTGAGTTTGCAAAGATGCTGAAGTGACTCTAGCCAGCTCTAACTGTGCATTTGTAATAGCTCAGTTCCTGCCATTTTCCTTTTAGGTATAGGCAGAATTATGAAAACTTCTAAAATTGCGTGAAGTCACAAAAACATGGGAAATGAATATTTAATCAAATGTATAAAAAGATACTGAGAAGAGGAAAGGGAAAATTAGCTCTCTCGTGCTCTATACATCAGGCTAAATGCAGCAATGAATGGTAAAAATAAACATGAAGAATAAAAGGTTAAGACTTTTCAGAAAATCTGTTTAATACTTGTCATCTATGGTCTGTAAAATAGATTAAACAAACATTTTGTCTATGCTTTTGAAGGATTTCTATGAATGGATCAGGCCTTTTAGAGAGCTGATTGACTAGTTGACTGCTTGTGTTTCTTTCCAGACCCAAGATTTTCTGATTCATAAAGTCAAGTAACAATATACTGTTATTTGAAGCATCATGATGATAGTGAAAAAAACCCCCAAACCTAAAAAAAAAAATAAATTATAAAGATGATGCTATAAAAAATGTTTTACATACTATAGCCTGGGTAAGAAATCAGAAGTATTTCAGAAAAACATCTGCACACTTTAAGCAAAACAGGAATAGTTTAATTGATATTACTTAATTCTTAAAATCCTACAAATATATATTTTTGTTTCATGGTACCAATCTTTTCAAAAGTAGAAGAAGGAGAAAAAAGGTATATGTTCTCGTCTCTAAATTAGCATCTTTACATGTCTTTCTCTCTGTTTTCAATATGTATGTTTTATTGTGTTTGTGTTTCATAAGACTAATGGGCCTTAAATAAGTTTGCGTCAATTTATGATTTTATGACCACATCAGTGGACAAGGGAAAAGTAATGGGTGTAAACTATCTGAAATTTTGTAAAGCCTTTGACAGAGTCCCCCACAACATCCTGCTCTCTAAATTGGAGAAATATGAATTTGATGTGTGGACTGTTCAGTGGATAAGGAATTCATTGGATGGTCACATCCAGAGAGTAGAGGTCAAAGGCTCGATATCCAAAGCAGAGCAGTGATGAGTGGTGTCCCTCAGCTGTCCGTATGGGGACAAGTGCTATTTAATATTTTCATCAACAGATAAATGATCTGTGAATAAAAGTGAGCAGGCACGGTTAATGCTGTTCAGTTAATCCCTGTTCATTTTTTCCCCCAAAGAAACTAGGGACTTAATCCAGCACACTAACACCAGACATGGCACGTAAACTCTGGGAGAGATCACAGACTAGAATCTTAAGAGAAGATTCTTCTCAGCCCCATGTGTTTATATGAATTTACTCACCTAGAGAAGTAAAAGTTTGAAGTTCAGTGTCTCATCATGATACAAGGCTATAGAATAGTTCACAGTTACGGCTCCCTGTAACACTGATACCTGTAAAATTTTTAAGGACTATCTTTATATGTATGCTGCTTCTGTGATGAATATATTATGAAATATGAAAAGTAGCCAAAATAACTGACAAATTTGGAAAATATACGTGGCTAATAAACATAAATCTTGAAATCCAAACAGGATTCTTAACTTTAGTGACAGTTTGTAACATAAATAAACAATCATATCTGTGTGCTGAACTCAACGTCAACGATTACAGAAATTTCTTAGAATTTTCTTCATCAGACAAAATTTTCTATTCTTGTTTTATACTTTTTGCAGTCCTAGAGGTCAATCAAACCACATTTAATGTAACTATACAGTGGACTAAAATCTTTCCCTACTTCACTCTGTTTTATAGTTTAGTAATATCTTAAAATTAAATCAAAGATTTAAGAAATTTTAAGAAATTAATCTGAAATTAGGTACACTTTAAGTGTAATCTTCTTTAGAATGGCTGATCTTTTATTGTTCTTTATGTGTTAAATAACATGATTCTCAGTTTATTTTGTGAAGAAATATTGAATTATATTACCTGAGGAATTAATTATCGGTGTTTTTGTTTTAATGGATCTCAACAGACTGTTGCAACTAATCCAAATTTTGTTTATTTTTTGGATTTTTTTCCTACAGAATAAGTGATTTGGTGTTGTCATCAAAATCAGTGAAAACTTTTATTTTGCTCAAAATCCCAACATAGTCCAATATGGTTCTAATATTGAACTAAATGGACATTAATACACATATCAGGTGTTTATCATGGTGTTCCCAGCTTGTGCTCACCGATGCAATGCCATGATGGCTGAAGGAGAATTTCCAACCTGAAACTGCAGTAAGGTTTGCCCAGCCATGCCTAAGGGTGAGTCAGGTGGGAGGTCTTAACAACAGAGACTAAATGAGATTGATCAGCAGCCAATGCCAAGTGTTTCTGAATCAATTGCACCCTTTTCTGTGCCAGATCGCTGTTTTTTACAGTGGATATGGGCTGGGAATCCATGATCTTGCAATCCTCACTTCTGGCATGATTATATGAAATTTTTTTGTGGACAACTTCCAGTAACTAGAGAGAGTTAGGAAGAGCTAGGAGCTCTGCATGAGCTTGCTCTGGGAGGGTTTTCTGAGGTAAAGGCTCTCTGGAACCTCCTTTATGTTCCTAGAAGAAGAAATCATTCACCAATGCCCTGATTTAGCCCAAATTTAATAGCAATATTTTATTCTCTGCCTACTTCCCCAAAAAGAACTTTTATATAAGATCCTCCCTTTTTAAAGCACATATAAATCTAGAAAGGATCCATTAGAATCTACAAGTAGCAAAATGGAGAGAGGTAGAAGAAAAGAAAAAAAAGAAGAAAAGCAAGTTAGTCCAAACTCAACACTAGGGACCTTGAATAAACTCACCACAAAACTTAAGGACAAGTATAATTCTCCTCACTTCCGAGAAATGAAACTCCCTCCCTCTCATGCACACTGTCTTATACTCTTTATATTTTTTATGGTTTTTTATGTTTTTTATGGTTTTTATGTTTTCCCTTCCATGTCCCTGCATTTTATGTTACGTCAAGTAAGTCAACATTTATGAACATTGTGGTCTGCAGATGTGTCTCACTGTGAATTTGAACCGCAGCCTGTGTGCTTGCTACCCTCAACCATAGAGCTCACCTTTTACACTAATTTTCCCTAATAAGTTTCATTTTTGTATTCTCTTAAAGCGTACATGTGACTCTGGCACATGTAAAAGACACATGCATAGCACATATTCTGATACTCTAACTTAAAACCTCTAACTTAAAACTTACCTGTGTAGTCAGGAAAGGAAGGTGTGTTCCTAAACTAAATTAGATGCCTAAAATTATGTGCTGGTAATATGGACTGTGCTCTAGCAGTGTATTATATAGTATGTAGTATTCCTTTTGCAACACAGTTTTTGTTGGTGAAAAGTATGCTCTGGAAAGGCAGTTTCTAATCAAGAATTTGTGTTGAATGATGTTTAATGATAGCTCCTTGGCTCATTCTCCTGATTGCTTGGCTCTTGAGGTGTCAGTAATTAGCTATTACCTTGCTGAATTTGCAGAGTTTTTTCCCACTTATCTCCACTCTGAACGTTTTTTCCTCAGAACCGAGTAGAACTTTTTTCTCACAGTCAAGTCTTGTGGAAAAAGAAACCCTAATGAAATATTTGAATCTGTTAAAAAATATTGAGAAGAAAGATAAGTCTTAGATCTTTGTATATGGCATTGAAACATCCCTCATGAAATTTGTATTTTTAAAAGAACATTGAAAAATGAGAGCAGATGAAGAAAAGAGGCATTGTCATTTTCCTAAGATTAGAAAGTCTCTTGCTGTGAGGAACTGAGCTCAATCTGTTTACTTTATTAGAAATAAAATTGGGATGTCATTTGACTACAATATACAAGTATATAATGGTTAATAAGAAGAGATTAAACCCAGCAGAGAAAGACGTAATTAATATCTGGAAGCGGAGTCAGAGAAATTTGCATTAGGAATTTGGGAAAGGTTTTTAACAATAATAATTAAGTCCTGGAATAAATTACATTAGGATTTCTAAATTTATCATCTTTCAAGTCCTCGGCATGTCTGGAAGGAGTCACAATGTGGGACATACTGCACTTGTTCCAGCTGAAATCCTGTTTGTTGGGGGAAAAGGAGGGTGCTATCTTCCTCATTCTTCTTGGGTTAAATACTGTGCCAAAGCCAAAATGGATTATTTTATCAAAATTTCCCTTAATTATGCACCAATTACCACAGTTCAACACAGAGATATATGATTGAGATCTAATGACCAGTGATATGGAGCATGAAAGCTAAATCAATGGGGTTTTTCTGTCTTTTGATTTGCAAATCCACAAACTTCACGTACAATATTGAAATCTGAAGTAGTAATGTAAATGTACTGACTGTGGACTAGATTTTCCTCCTTATTTTGTGAGGATTGCCTACTTTAACAATCTTAAAGTTGATGTTGCTCATAAACTTCATGTTTCTGGATTTGGGGTTCAATTAATTTTTTTCGCCAAATACAATTAGCTACAACATTAATTTGTATTACAATTACCTATTATTAAAAAAACCATAAAAACCACAACAAAGTAAAACCTTTTAATAATAAGTGAAAATATTATTGGAAGCCTGACTCCTTGTGGAAGACTTTGCCTGAGTAGAGCCTGTCTCTGTACGTTACAATCTAACTAAAGTTGGAAAAATAGAAATCATACACGCAAGATGTTAATATTTTATATCTATAACGTCACTGAAAGACAGTTTGTGATAAAATAGGATCAAATTAGTGTTGTATTCCAAACATGAATGCATGTTTTTGTAACTATCCTTAAAACAATTATTTGAATTATGTTAGCTCTCTATTGTAATACCTTCTACCTAATTTAATGGGAAATAAACGCACATTCCCTCCATTCCCAGTACTGACTGTGTGTAAAGATACTACTCATGTTAAAAATCAGGATATTTAGAAAAAAAATATTTCATCCAATAGTGAAAGGAAAAGACACAGTTTAGAACTTTGAATACTGCATTTTGAAATTATACTTTTGAAATTGTTTCAATGATGATTAAATGTTATGATTTATTGGACATCATGTCACTAAACATAGAAAGTCTTCTGGTGTTTTTTATATTGCATTATGTACATTAATAATTATACTTGAATTAGGAACGCAAAATGAACAAAGCAAAATTAATTAAATAATGCATTTTGACCCATTAATATAAAATGTTTTAACAATCTTCTGTTGAAACATGTGAGGAAATTAAACTATTCCCTTTCAATCAGTTTACCTTAAATGCAAAGGCATATTATTAATATAAATTTATAGAAATCTAAGTGCTATCATATATTTGGCACTAAACCAAAACCAAAGTAGAGTGAAATGATTCTCCAAAAAACATTTCTGGTAGCTTGCTCATATCAAGTAAAAGACAGTCCGGATTGTTTTGAGAAGCAGATATTCACTTTTTCCTCCAGCCCTTTAGGGTATAAAATAAAATAATAGCCCATTTTGATGGGTGTTAAACTGCCTTTGTATACATTTCTGCTGTAAGAATTCATGGTACTTTCTAAAGATTCTATGTCAATAAATCATGCCAAATGTTTCTTTGTTCAGGAAGTCAGTTATGCATATTCTAGAGCCTTACTGAAGTGTTAAATGCATACCAAAAGCAAAAGAAAAGAAATGCACAATGGATTACAAGAAAAATCCAGATATGAATGTTTATTAAAGGAGTTTTACTTTCAGCATGATCAATTATTTAAGGTTTTTATAACTTTATTTAGTGGATTTACAAATAAACTAGAACTACAATTTAGAACAAGTACCTTTTTAAAAAAAGTCTTCTGCAGTTCTCCTAATAATAATCTTATGTTTTATAGTTGCTTTATTGCATCTACCATTCACTTCTATTTGGCAAACTGTTTCTGGAATAATTTGTAGTGCTACAAATGAGAGCAGTTGAACAGATGTGGTTAAGACCTGTTTATGATCTTTCTACGTAATGATAAAACGGAGATTATTTTTTTCTTTATTTCTTTTCATTATAAAAATTATCTACTATTAAGAACTTTGTTTTTTCAAGGTCTGTCATGTAGAATTATTTCTAAATTATTTCTTAATTATTTCTAAAGCACATAGAATCATAGCATCACAGAATCACTTGGTTGGAAAACACCGTTGAGATCATCGGGTCCAGCTATACCTATCCACTGCTAAACCATATACCTGAGAAACTTGTCTACCCATCTCTTAAATACCTCCAGGGATGGAGACTCAACCACCTCCCTGGGCAGCTGTGACCACCCTTTCAGAGAAGAATTTTTTCCTGATGTCTAATCAGAACTTCCCCAAGCCTGTAACGCTGCATGGGGTTGTTGTGTCCCAAGTGCAGGACATGGACGGCACTTGGCTTTGTTGAACCTCAGCCTATTGGCCTCAGCCTATCAATCCAGCCTGTTCAGAGCCCTCTGCAGAGCCTCCCTTCTTTCAAACAGATCAACAGTTCCATCCATCTTAGTGTTATCTGCAAACTTGCTAAGGGGGCACTCAATCCCCTCATCCAGATCATAGATAAAGGTATTGAACAGAACTGGACCCAGCACTGAACCCTGGGGAACACCCCTTGTTACCTGCCCCCAACTGGGTTTGAGTCCATTTACCTCCACTCTTTGGGCCCGGCCATCCAGCCAGTATTTTACCCAGCAGATGCTGTGCCTGTCCAAGCCAATGGCAGCCAGTTTCTCAAGCAAAATACTGTAAGAAACAGTGTCAAAGGCTTTAGCTAAATCCAAGTACACCACATCCACAGCCTTTTCCTTCTCCATTAACTGGGTAACCTCGTCATAGAAGGAGATCAGGTTGGTTTGACTGGACCTGCCTTTCATAAATCCATGTTGACTGGGCCTGATCACTGTTCATATGCATTAAACTGTTGGTTTTGCTAGATGCTTACTGGGATTGACCTATGTCTTTAAACGAGCAGATTGAAACAATCATATTCTTTAGTACTGGGTAAAATATCATGTAATATATATGATGATAAGTAGAACATAAGACTGCTTCAATTTCCAAATGCTTGTTAGATTTTGAAAAGTAATAGTGAAATATGTCATTTTTTTCAGATAATTTTAAATGGTTGTTAAGGTAGAGGGTTTTTTCTTTTCCTCTATGGAAGGATGAGCCATCAACTGCTATCAGCCTCATAAAATATAAAGTCCTTTTCTGACAGATACTCTATATATTTTTCATCATCATATATAATTCTTTTTATGATCAGGTATGATTTTTAATATGTCACAAAAGACGATAACATAATCAATAACCTGTTCTGCTCTTAAGAATAACTCTTAAAGTTATTGTTAGATTTCTGGATGAAGGGATTGAGTGCACCCTTAGCAAGTTTGCAGATGACACCAAGCTGGGTGGCAGTTTTGAACTGCTTGAAGGAAGGGAGGCTCTGCAGAGAGATCTGAACAGGCTGGATCAATGGGCTGAGACCAACAGGATGAGGTCCAACAAGACCAAATGCCGAGTCCTGCATTTGAGGCACAAAACCCCATGCAGCACTCTGTTATAAGAGTTTGCGCTTTAGATATTAGATTTTCTGTTACAAGACTTTAGCCTTATTCTGTATTTTCTGATTCCAATATGAGAATACTCTTGGCTTAAAGAGACAGGAGCTTAGATAAAATAACTTGTATGAGAACCAGAATTCTTTGGCTCTCCCATCTTTCAAACAGTCCAAATAAACTATATTTCCCCTAGAATTTAGTTATTACCTCATGGTAAAAGCTGTTCTTCATACTATTCCACTCTTCATAGAGTAGTCCAAGGCAGACAAAATCTGCGTTTATAAGATATCATAAAAGGAAGAAATTTAACGTTTACGAAAATGCAATAAACAAATCCATGACTCTTTAGTACTTCAGGCCTACCTTGCGGAAAAATATGCAAACATGCAATTTTCATTTCATTTACCTAATTCCATTCAGGACAACACCATCATCCGTGAAAGCCTTAAGAATGTCAAATACATATAAATGAGATTGAAACAGGGTTTTTTTCATAGTGAATATACTGTATGTGTCTTTAACCATCGTGTATCATCAGCCATACCAGCAATTTGTGACTATTCCCTCATATGAGGTAAGAAATACAATGGAACTTTATATCATTAATGTCCACGGCTAACTCAGTTCCCTTTATCTGTAATTCTGTCAGCAATGTCATCTCAGTTTTTTTAATAAAGAGTCAGCTATAATTAGCTGGTTTCCTAGGATGAAATTGAGGTTTTAGTCAATATTGCTTAAGTTCAAATAATAGCTCTTGAATTCTGTATAACACCTGCTGTTGTTCCATCTTTGAAAAGCTTAACAAAGGTGCTCGGTTTCTTCCAATAACCGTTACCATGAAAAGTCAGCATAGGAGGTAGCCTGTATTACCACATTCCATTTAATTGCCTTTCTGTATGCAATTTTCCTCCTATCTTTTTAGCATGCAATTATTATTAAAACTCGGATGATCAAATTGAAATCACAAGTCCGTTTGTTAAGAGACCGTACATAATATTTTTAATCTAATTTCTTCTTCAAGAGTTTGAGGTTTGACACATGAAGCAGACAAACAAGCTCATACAAATAGAAAAATATTCGCACATGGAGAAGAAATATTACAAAGATCGTACTTGTTAATAATCGCGTTTCTCAGCAGTAACCCCTTTCAGTATGGACTCCAAAATCCTGACCATACTAATGAGAATATTTTAGTGACAGTTAATGAGAATTTCACAACTAACATTAAAGAGATTGGGGTTTTATCTTAGGAATCCAGATTCTGTAGAAATCAGATGTGTGTGATGATTGTATCTTAAATGCTGACTGTAATTGACCTGAAGCATTATTTCATGGTCTTTATAGAAAAATCCCAGTAGGTGACTATAATCCCAATTATTCACTTTGTGGTTTTTTTATTCCTATCCTCTCTTCTGTAATATGGCTTGAGATTAAATCATAGAATCATAGAATCATAGAATCTTCTGGTTGTAAAACACCTTTGAGATCATCGAGTCCAACTGTACCCATCTTCTTCTAAACCATGTTCCTTAAAAACTCATCTATCCGTTTTTTAAACACTTCCAAGGATGGTGACTCAACCAACTCCCTGGGCAGCTGTTCCAGTGCCTGACCACCCTTTCGGTAAAGAAATTCTTCCTAATATCTAATCTGAATGGCACAACTTATGGCCATTACCGCTTGACCTATCACCTGTCACTTGGAAGAAGAGATCAACACTTGCTCTGCCACATCCTCCTTTCAGGTAGTTGTCGACAGCGATGAGGTCTCCCTTCAGCCTCTTCTTCTCCAAATTAAACAACTCCAGTTCCCTCAGGTGTTCCTTGTAGGACTTGTTCTCCAGCCCCTTCACCAGCCTCATTGCCCTTATCTGGACGTGCTCCAGCACCTCAATGTCCTTCCTGTATTGAGGATCCCAACACTGCACACAGTACTCGAGGTGCGGCCTCACCAGTGCTGAGTACAGGGGTACAATCACCTCCCTGGTCCTGCTGGCCACGCTGTTTCTGATACAGGCCAAGATGTCATTGGCCCTCTTAGGCACCTGGGCACACTAATGGCTCATATTTAGCCGGTTGTCAGTGAACACCCCCAGGTCCTTCTCCTCCAGGCAGCTCTCCAGCCATTCTTCCCCAAGCCTGTAATGCCGGATAAGGTTTTTGTGCTCTAAGTGCATGACTTGGCATTTGGTCTTGTTGGACCTCATCCTGTTGGTCTCAGCCCATTGATCCAGCCTGTTCAGATCTCTCTCCAGCGCCTTACTTCCTTCAAGCAGATCAACACTGCCACTCAGCTTGGTGTCATCTGCAAACTTGCTAAGGGTGCACTTGATCTCTTCATCCAGATCATTGACAAAGATATTGAACAGGACTGGACCCAGCACTGAACCCTGGGAAACATCACTCATGACCGGCCTCCAACTGGATTTACCTCCTTTTACCACCACCCTCTGGGCCTGGCCATCCAGCCAGTTTTTCACCCCGTCCAGGCCAATGACAGCCAGTTTCTCAATCAGAATGCTGTGAGAAACGGTGTCAAAGGCTTTACAAAAGTCCAGGTACACCACATCCACAGCCTTTTCCTTGTCCATTAACCGGGCAATCTTGTAATTGAAGGAGGTCAGGTTGGTCTGGCAGGACCTGCCTTTCATAAACCCATGTTGTCTGGGTCTGATCACCTGGCTGTCCTGCATGTGCTGTGAGATATCATTCAGTATGGATATGTAAAGAAACATATCAGATATTATAAATTAGGGGATTATGTGGTTCCATTCGACATCTGTAAACCAGCTAAACATAACAAAATATTTAAGAACAGCAACGTTACAGACTTGGGGAAGATAATAGCTGGGGAGATGGGGTTGTTTAGCTTGGAGAAGAGGAAGCTGAGGTGAGACCTCATCACTGTCTACAACTGCCTGAAAGGAGGTTGTGGCGAGGTGGGTGCTGGTCTCTTCTTGCAACTGATAAGTGACAGGATGACAGGAAATAGCTGTAAGTTATGCCAGGGGAGGTTCAGATTAGACATCAGAAAAAAATTCTTCACTGAAAGGGTAATCAGGCATTGGAATAGACTGCCCAGGGATGGGGCTGTCTCGTAGTCCCTGAAGGTGTTTAAAAGGCGGATAGATGAGTTTCTTAGGGACATGGTTTAGTAAGGGGACAGGTACTGTTGGACTTGACGATCTTGGAGGTCTTTTCCAACCAGGTGATTCTATGATTCTATGATTCTATGAAAAGCAAGGCTTAATCAGTTACCAATCTTCAATATAAATTTCATAGCCAAACTCTTAGAACTCCTGTGACCTGTATTCCCCGACTACAGCTAGTAATTTGTTTTCATACCAAAACAATTGGTTAATTAAAAAAACAAACCCCTAAAACTTCCCTGCAGTGCTGTCTTATTACTTTTGTAGACATGCAGGCTTACTTTCCTGAGATTTTAAACTATGTCTCCCATTTATAGGAAAGAACCCAAATGCTAAGTTAAATTATATTCTGGGGCAGGGGTGGGAATTTTTTCTTCATGAGGAAACTATTTTCTGCATGGTAAGTAAGCCCAAGAATTATCAAGAAATAATATACCAAGTAATCGGGACGTTCACCTGTGGAAGGGGACCAGAAGTTTTATGTTTCTATTCTGCTGAATATTTAATGTATTTGTTTAATACTCAAGTTACTGCATAATTGGAAGATTAATGTGGTTTTTGTATAACTGTTTCCAGAGAATTCAGAGATGTCAGTCCTTATAGGGACAGTGGTCTTTATACATCTCAGATATGTCATTTAAGACATCCTATAGGGTTTTCTGATGGTTATTTTAGCAAGATGTCACCATACGGATATGGGTTCGTCCAGCTTTTTGTACTAGCACTGAAACTCAGATGTTGACTCTGACTCTTCCACTGTATCTAGCAGATCTAGCCCCAGTCAGTTCACAGGCTATTAGCTTAATGGCAATGAGAGTCTAGCACTCACATCTTCTACTCCTTGATCTAGGTAAAAGGTTGGCCGAGCCACGTTTGTTCTGTCTCAGAAACCCATAGTGAGAAAATGGTAGGGAGACAAGCAGACAAATCAGTTTTCAACCTTTTCTTGACTCCCCACAGCACTCTAAGACTCCTTTTGCTATTTACATAACTACAGGTCTGAACAGATGCCAAAGATTCAATTTACAAATAGGAATCAAGATAAACTCTGCTGCCATCCAGAAAAATTATACCCCTGACCAACATGCACTTCATCAAACTGCTTGGTAGTTGCTGCTTGGGGTGTTTTCTTTAACTGAACCTCAGTGAGAGATCAATAGAAATTTGTTAGCAAATGAAAGAAACTAAAAGAAATCAAAGAGCTGAATCATATCTTCTTTTTTTATTGTAGATTCTTAAATCCAGCATAAAAACTTTGCTACCAAATAGGTCCTCTGATTCAACAATTAATTTTATTTACTTTTATGTCTCTGTAGAGATGTTCATGTGTGGATGTACTCTGTACTGATGTATTACTTTCAATGTTACCTTGCATCCAATGGGGCACATTAAAAATGTTTATGAATGTAGACAGAAAATGACTATCGGGACAGTATCTGAAAATGTCTTACAGCCTTCTGAATGTTCTAGGTTCTGGTAACTTTGTTCACGTTAAGCAGAATGCTACTATGTGGAACAGTGCCTCAGAGCTGAGGCAATAAAGTATCTTTAAGGCCCGAAAAATATTTAACCTAATCAGTATCAAGGAGGTATCCAAGCAGACTTATGGCACACAAGAGCAATCCAAATTACAGTAAACTAGTGAAAAATGGTGGAAAAGTAATAAAAAACAGAGTGTATATATTCTCTATCAGTTGTAATGTCTCTTTGTGAACATTCCTGAAAGTATAAAACATGTGTTGCATTAAAATCAGAGGAAGTGACAGTAAAATGACATGTAGCAAATTCGACAGTGATACAAAAGTGTAACCAACCTGGAAGAACTACAGTCGTAACTTCCTTCCACAAATTGGTTCCTTCATTGTTAAATGAACTTTTATTTACTTATGCTGCTGGAAGACCGTATTTAACACAGGTAATAGACACCTCTACCTGAGGGAATGCAATACTGGACCTGATGGTCACCAATGCAAATGAGCTCATCAGTGATGCCAAGATTGGACGGAACTGGGGTTCAGTGATCACACACTGGTGGAGTTTAAGGCCCTAAGGGATATGGAACAGGCAAGGAGTATAGTCAGGACCATGAAGTTTAGGAAAGCAAACTTCCTGCTCTTCAAGGAGTTAGTCAGTAGGATCCCTGGGAATTGGTCCTCAGGAGCAAGGGAGCAGAACAGAGCTGGCAAATATTTAAGGATGCCTTCCATAGATAGCAAGAGCACTCAGTCCTCAGATGTAGGAAGTCAGGCAGAGAAGGGAAGAGACCAGTGTGGCTGAGTTGAGACCTGCTGGACAAACTGAAGAGCAAAAGGGAACTGCACAGGCAGTGCAAGCAGGGACAGGTGACCTGGGAAGAGTATAGAGACGCTGCCCAGTTGTGTAGGGGTGGGGTCAGGAAGGCACAGCTGGAGCTGAACTTGGCAAGGGAAGCAAACAATAACAAGAATGGCTTCTATAGGTAAGTCAACCAGAAAAGGAAGGTTAAAGAAAGCATAACACCCTGGTGAAGGAAAATGATGACCTTGTATCAGCAGACGAGGAGAAGGCTGAGGTATTCAACAACTTTTGTGCCTCAGTCTTCACAGACAACCACTCTCCTCAACCCTCCTGGGTCAATGGACAACAAGATGGGGAACAGGGATGTAAATTCAGTGGACACAGGAAAAGCAATGCATGTAATCTGTCTGGACTTCTGTAGAGACTTTGACATGGTCTCCCACAACATCCTTCTCTCTAAATTGGAGGGATATGGATTTGATGGGTGGACTGTTCAGTTGATAAGGAATTGGTTGGGTGGTCGCATTCAGAGAGTAGTGGTCAACAGCTCAATGTTCAGATGGAGATCTGTGACAAGTGGTGTCCCACAGGGGTCCGTATAGGGACCAATGCATTTTAATATTTCCATTGACGATATAGACAGCAAAATCGAATGCACTACCAGCAAATTTGCGGATGGCACCAAGCTGAGTCGAGCAGTTGTCACACCAGAGGAATGAGATGCTTTAACATGGTTAGAGTTACTTACACCCTGTTATGTCCTGAAAATGTTATAGTACTTGGTATTTAGCTTTTACAAGGTATTGTATTAACTGGACTATTGAGACTGGAAATACATGTAAGTAAATTTCCTGGGTTGAATGGTGAAAACAGAAGTTTACATATATCCTAGATGTACATTTTAAACTTGTTTATTTAAAAAAATCTGTGCTATATTTACTCTTCTGCATCTTAGAAAATGTGTATAGGGTTTTCTGTTGTTCTGTGTAATGTTTTTTTATTGTTTTCTAGACTAATTTAAGTTGCATGTAACATGCACCACGATTCTAATGAGAATAGTTCAAAAAGAAAAATATATATTTTACAAGTAAAAAATCAATATAACAAAGTTTAATATATCCGTTAGTATAGAGAAAGTTGGGTTTTAGTGTCTGAAAAGTAAATACTTTTTTGAAAGACCCTGATATTTAGAAGTTTTTTGAAAGAAGTTTTCACATTTAAGTTTATACAGAAGTTGAGTGATTTACCTGTGTATGGAGATTGACTCTGCTTCTATTGTTGTCTTAAACATCGACTGATTCTACTTCTATTGTCTTAAACATCCTCTGACTCTACTTGTATTACTGTCTTTAACATCTTCTCCAGCGCTGTGGCTCCTGATGGGCTGACAGTTCTGCTGCAGAGGAGAGGGAGGAGATGCAGCAGCAGGTGCTGCTCTCCTCCGCCCAACCTCCCCGACTCTTCATGTGGACCCAGAGGGTTCAGGCAGAGGTTATTCTGGCAAGGGTCTGTTGAACAGGCAGTGACCCTGGAGTCCCAGCCCCAATTCCAGAACCTTCCCAAAGAAGCCTCTGCACATAGGTCATTCAAGAATTTTCACACAAAATCACTCCTCATGCTAGGGGAGGGGGCATGGACTTCTCTTGTAAATAGAAGCCCTCCACCCCATGGAACCTTCCTGAGAAGATGCTGCAGAAGAACCGAGGACCATGTGTTCTTGAAGACCACGTTTTCCAGAGGCCCACGGAGTAGTGATTATTTTCCTCTTCCCCTCCCCTCCCAGCCCCCACCCCTTATTCCTCTCTCTCTCTCTCTCTCTCTCTCTGTGTTTCTCTCTCTCTGTTCCTTTTTTTTTCTACTATCCACAGCACTACTGTATATCGGATCAGATCCAAGTCGTGTTATTTTGTCCAGGTTGGGATCTGAACAGATTGGGATCTCTTTTTTAGCAACTTTATCTAAATATTGGCTTACTGTTTTGGCCGTAACCAAAACAAATACTAAGTTGATGTTCTGGCCGTGTCCAGAATATTGACTGATTCCACATTTTGACCGTGTCCAAAATATTGGTTTGCTGTCTTGGCTATGTCCAAAACGAATACTGAGTTGATGTTCTGGCTGTGTCCAGAATATTGAATGATTCTATATTCTGGCTGTGCCCAGAATATTGGTTTGCTGCTTTGACCACATTCAAAGTGAGTACTGATTCCAGATTTTGAACGTGTCCAAACTATTGGTTTATTGTTCTGACCGTGCCCAAAATAGATACTGATTTGCAGTTTTGGCTGTGTTCAAAATAAACACTGTTTGAATTTACCCTGGGAGGATTGTCATCTCCAAATTGCCACACAGACATCAGAGGATGTCTGTGTGTCCCCTCACTGAGCAGGTCTGTGGCAGGGGCAACCCAGGGGAAGGAGCATGTCCTGATACTGTGGAAAGTAATTAATTTTACCAGTATTCTAATAATTCTGTTTTAGGAAGTTTAGGAATAACACTAATTGTTCTTCACAGTTTCTTTTAGTAGTGTATTTCCCACTGAAAGATAATTCTTAGATCCTCACATTAATATGTTACTTCTGAGATAAGTGATTGCAACTTTGAAATGTGTTTTATTTTGTATATGCAACACATTTTCTACTGAATAATAATGAAGTCAATCACCATTATAACTAATGTAAGATATATTGTTATGAAAATTTTATGTTAATTGCGAAAGTACTCTGGTAAATTTAAATCAGTATTTTCGTCCAAACTCAAAATAGTAAGTTACTTTTCCAATGGTTGTTTAAAACATATTGGATATAAATTTTTAAATATCGTAGATTAAGAATTTACTTCAGATGAGTAAATACAGGAGTCTGTGTGGAAGAGAAAATATTTTAAAATGATGTTCAGATAAGACTTGCTTTGAGACTTGATGGAATTAAGATGTTCGATCATAAAATGAACTGAACAAAATAAACAGCTAATGTATCAGCTTTAAATTAATTCCCCTAGTATTAACATGAGAAAAAACCAATGAAATGTGCAGTCATTAGCTATGTGCCCGTAAACTGAAGTGGGCTCCTTTCCTGACAGTAATTAAAGTGTGAGAACGTGTTCAGACCTCTGGGGAAATTTCATCAATCTTTTGTGTCATAAAAACTAATTCCTCAAGCAAAGAAGGCTGAGAGGTGACCTCATTGCTTGCTACATTTTCCTGAGGAATGGAAGTGGACAGGGAGATGCTGATCTCTTTTCCCTGGTGATAGGACATGCAGGAATGTCTCAAAGCTGTGCCAGGGGAGGTTTAGACTTGACATTAGGAAGCGTTTCTTTACTAAGAGGGTGGTCAAACGCTTGAACAGGCTTCTTAGAGAGGTGGTTGATGCCCCAAGCCTGTCAGTGTTTAAGAAGCATTTAGACAAAGCCCTAAGTAACATGCTTTATCTTTTGGTCTAACCTGAAATGATCAGGCAGTTAGACTAGATGTTCATTGTAGGTCCTTTCCAACTGAAATCACAGAATCATAGAATACTATATTGGAAGGTATCTCAAGGAACACCTGGTTCAAATTTTATTGTCTAAAGCATGGAATTTCTCCTATTCTGTTCTATTCTATTCTATTCTATTCTATTCTATTCTATTCTATTCTATTCTATTCTATTCTATTCTATTCTATTCTATTCTATTCTATTCTATTCTATTCTATTCTATTCTATTCTATTCTGTTCTCCCCCATCCCTTTTGACAAAATTCCTGTTGCCAGTGAAAAAACTCAAGATATTTTGACCATGACAATTATTTTTCTTTTCAGGTTTTTTTTTTAAAGAAATGAAGAACATGAAATTCAAGTCTTGAGTGGTAAGAAACACAGTAGTTGTCTATAACTATAATGTAAAGAGATTATTTTAAAATATGTCTTTCCAAAGCCTAAGTATTTAGAGTATATCAGAGGCGTGTTGCATTTCTCATATGTATTTATATATTTTACAGATCAGTCTTTTCCCACTGAATCAGTTTCAATTCTTCAATGGCTCTTTTTCTTTACAAGGATCTGATCTTAATGCTTACTGGTTCTTATATTTGGGGTGTCATGTAAGTAGTCCATTTTTCTTGATTCACTTCTAATCTCATCAAGTTCAATATCAGTCACCCTTCTGATGCTTGTGCAAAAGGTTCACAATCTCAGATGCTTTCTGGTCTTAAATATTTGTGAGCTGACTTCAAGCAGTAGAAATTCATATTAAACATCTGTGAAACTGGATTTTAAAGCTAGAAATGACATTTTTTTTTCCAGCATACTTTTATTTGGTATTCATGGCTATTCCTTTAACTAAATCAACGCAAAAGGAAGCCCTCTATTTGCCAGGAAAGAACTATTTGAAGAGAATAATTTTAAACTGATTTTGAATATTTCTCTTTTATGATATTACTAGTATTTTCCTTATCATTGTTTCATTAAAGCTGCTTTAGTTTTACTTTCTAACTCACAAGTCTCTCTTCTTCATTTCTTTTTCCCCTCTTCCTCTGCATTTGTGAGGGAATTGAGGGTTAACCAGGACAACATGCCTATTTCTTTTTTTGCCACCACAAGGCAAACAAATGCTATTCTCATTGTTTTATTGAGGGAATTGTTAACTGAAAGCATATTTATATTGTCCCTAAGCTCTTGTAAACCAGTTTTCTTAAAGTATGTTTTTGTTCCTCGCATTTGATCTCTTAATAATAGACAGAAAATGTTTGAGATGGGCTTTTATTGAGTGAGTTGTTCTCTCAGCCAATCCTTTCACCCTGAAATCTTTCCGGAGCCCTGTTGTTGATCTCTACCTCCACCTTATGAACTTTTAAAAAACAGATTATCCGATGAAGTATATTTTTACACTGTGCTTGTCTCAAAGCAACTAGTCTCCATCAGCTGTTCAAAACTGGATTCTTTAGATTTTAATGATGCAAGTCACATGTATTCTCTGACAAAAATGCAAAGAGGGAACAGATAATCTGGGCACCGAAGCTTTAATGAAACAAATTCTGTTTAATAATGCAAATTACCATTTGGCTGCCTTTTTTGGACAAAGTAGCTCATTCTCCACCTGCTAGACAGTAAGCCTGCATGGCATAAAAAAAGCGATCTTCCTGCTTTGTGTCATGACAGCTGAGTGCTGATACTGTGTCACTGGTGTTTGCTTTTTGCTATACTGATACTCAGAGGAATTTTTACGTAAGTTTTTTGTTCCAACGGAACATTCATTTTTTTCAAAGATAGCCTAATACTAAAACAAGACTATAAAATTACTGACTCTCTTTGACCTATCTCAGAGTAGCAATTATAATTGTTCTTGTTTCACAACCAAGTGATAGTGGAGACTGAATTCCTTAGGATTCTACAACGTTTTCACATATAAGTAATATGCAGTGAATTTGCATTTTAATCTATACCATAAAGGTGATAACATTTTCTGGGCTTTGTACAGCAGCTCGTAATAATATCTCCTGCTGGAGTGCCACTAGGCACTGTTTATCTTTTCTCTAGGCTGCTGTGTAGACCAGCAATCTGTACAACAGGCAGCAAGCTGTGAATTCACTTACTGCCCTGGTGCTGCTTCAGATCTGTCTTATTACCAGATATAACTGAACTTCTGTCCAAGAAAACAGAGGTTTTCAGCCTGTTCTTATTTCATAAGGAGGGTGAGTGTTAGAGTGTCTAGGAAGTCACTAAAACAGCCGAAGTTTGTACTGCAGCTAAAAGAATCACTTATTAGCTTAATTCCTCTTCTGTGCCATTACTTTTGTTGGCCCAAGTTTCATGCAGCTGTGTGTTGAAACGAGTTAGGAAAATAATCCAGGTTAAAGTTAATACAATCAAGTAAGCAAACAGGAACAGTTACTTTGAAATCCAGCTGATGAGTCATAACCAGTAATACTTAGAAACTCTGATCAGAGTCTTTACAAAGAAGAATTATTCAGAACCATCTATCATATATATTGCCAAGATGAGGCTTTGTTAGGATGCCAAATCTCATCTGAGAGTTTAGTCAGATATTAAGCAGTGTTCCTGCAATAAGTGATAAGGATTCTATTGATGTAAAATGTGATATTAAAGGTTATATTCTGCACCAGAATTAAAGAGCAGATTTTAGGATACTCATGAACACTGAACTACCTGATTTTTTAACTCATGTACATTGTACATCTTTGAAATCAGATCCACAAAGCAGAAAGAACCTTTTTAACATTTTGCAGGAAAAAGAATAAAAGTCCTTAGACCACTATTCAAGTAAGTGTTTGGAATATTTCACCATTAGTTGCACCTTTTTATTCACTGTGAATTAGAAAATGGGATTTAACACATATATTTCCTTCTTTGTAGTCTTTTCAACATTGAAATCCGTGCCAGAAATTTGGACATAGCCAAATATAATCTTTATAAAGAACAATTTTTGTACTAATTTTAGATCTAATTTTACAAAACAGTACTCCCTGTACTGCCAAGACATGCTTCAGTCCAAAGCCAGTCAGTATCCTTTACTGCGTCTGCCTTATATAGAGTATGCCCCAAACAGTGAATAGTTATTACATACCATGCACCAGATAAAGAATAATTCAGCAGATTGCTTAGAGTGCCAACTTTTATTGTGCTTTTAGTGTTGGTAGCAAAATTCATTGCATATTTATACTATCTAAAAGAAATCAATTACGCAGACTGTTATTCAGTTGACAATTTATCATGAACTTATATTTGATGCTTTTTCTAAATTTACGAACAATTCTCATAGACATAGGCAATGCAATAATATGTTTAAAATGTATGTAAATCAAAGAACCATTCATTATACCTTGATATAAATATCAGCCTTCTGTTCAGGTTGGCTGCTCCACACCTTCACACAGAAGGGATGAGATGGGCACCTAATAATTGTTTTGATTTATGAAACCCTGTTCCAGGTTTATAATTATTTACACCTCATCTGGTTTTTTTTATAGTCAGGTCTAAGCTGTAATGGCCTGTTTCAAAACAGCAGATACATGGCCCTTGAATGCGACACAAGCAAACTCTGCTGCCGTGTTTGTTTGAATCATTCATTTAGTCATCTACAGGCTTTTTCATTGATTAACAGTAGTCTTCTCATTTACAAGACGGGTGATCTTGTCATTTATCTTCAGCTAGTAATAATGATTTATTGGTCACTTGAGATTAGCTTAATATATACTGGCCACTTCACCTTGACCTGCTGGAATTTTCATGCTCCAGATCTTTCAGAAAGCACAGCCTGAAGCAATTCTGAAAAGTGAGGGTTTTGTCTCTATTTTATATGACTTTTACAAGACTTTTTTATATCTATCTGATAAACTAAAACATACAATCATTGTACATTTCAGACAGATAAACTTAAAAAGAACTATGAAAACATAGTCTAAAATGTTTCATTTTTGTTGCCAAGATGTCTCCCATTAATCAGTAATTGTTACGGTACTAGTAACAACTCTACAGATTTGTAACTAGAAGAATAAAACAAGACTGCAGTAATTTAGTATGAATCTTTTCTATTTCTCATCAGTTCTGACATCTACAATTTCCTCCTTGTTTGATATTCAGATCATAGCCATTATGAAAAAGTAAAAAAAACACAAACAATTTATCGATGTCTAATGACTTCAAAGAATTAAGAACATATTTTTACTCAGTTTCTTTATGTCTGATACAGATAAATGTTTCAGGAAAATTAAATATAAGCAGAAATTTTAACATGCAATTTTGTAATCATAGACTATCTTGAATTGGAAGGGACCCATAAGGATCACCAGGTCTAACTCCCTTCTCCTTGGACTATCAAAAAATAAACTCTATGACTAAAAGCACCATCTAGACACTCCTTGAACTCTGACAGGGTTGGTGCCATGGTCTTTTCGCTGAAGAGCCTGTTCCAGTGACCAGCCACTGTCTCAGTGAAGAACTTTTTCCTAATGTCCAGTCTGAACTATCTCTGATGCAGCTTCATACCATATGCATGTGTCCTATTGCCAATCACCAGAGGAGATCAGCACCTGCCTCTGTTCCACCCATGTTTGAAGATTTAAACTGCGATGAGCTTGCTGTAGTTTCACTTGCTTTCAGAGCAATGGCTAGAGTCCCTTTGTCCTCCAAGACTCAAGCACAAATTCAGTCTCAACTCGGCTATAAAAAAGTGATACAAAATATTGACCGTAGACTGTTTCCCTGTCCCTATAACATTTAGCTGCTTTTTGTTCAATATAGTAGTTAACTTTCTCACAATCGTATTCAGCCTTTGAAACTGAGCCGCCTTGATGCATGTTCTTTAAAATATTTCTGGTTTATTGTTTAGTGATGTATTTCTCTTTCTCCATCTTCTATTATTATAGATGAAATGTATTCTGGATTACAAGTACTAAAAGTTACTAAACCAGCTTCATAGAGCAAATCTAGTTGTTTATTGTTCCAGTTATAACAAAGCTTTTTGCAATGTGGAAATCTAATACAAATTCTAACAAACTCTGACTGATATTTTTAGTCAGGTTTACTAGTAAGTGAATGAGTAAATGACTAACACTATTGGAACAGATAAATAGTGATGTATGATTGTTGCTTCTCTACATAGAGAAATAAACAAAAAACAACAAAAGGGTTTTCCGTCTTATTGCTTTACTCACCACAGTTTGGTGTTTGTGGCTTTTTTGTTTACTTGCTTTTTCCAGCATTCCAAAATAATGTAATATTGACTGAATGCATTTCCTGCAGGTTCAAATCTCATTCTTCATGACTATGGTGCTGTGGTCCACCCCTCTGTAAGAATCTTCAAGAAAATTGAGTTTCTTCTCTTTTCTTCCCTTCCCAAATTTATTCCTTTTTTTCTCCCCTAAAGCACAAAATTGCAATAGGCCAAATCAGTTTCAGGTTTAAATAAGGCAAAAGAAGTACTTGTGATTTAGCTAGTTGTGTTTCCATGGGTTTAAAACTCAGAGGTTTATGTTGCTGAAAGGAAAGGTTGGTGAACCATTTCCTGGCAAAATAGAAGTTCTAACTATTCATTCCCTTAAATAAACCTTTATTTTACATACAAATTTTTCAAATGTCTCCTAACCTTAATAATTAATACATCAGGAGCCTAATTTTTATTGGCTTTACAGGCCAATCTGTTATATTTACATAAATCCTTCATCAGCAATGTTACCATGGTTACGTAATTACAATTTAACCTTGCAAGTGGCTTATCCAAATATGAGGTACTGAAGCAGTGCTGAGAATAAGTCTACATATCCCAACAAAACAAGTAACATTATTTGTTTTCTAATTAACTACAAATTTCTCTGCATAAAATTAGTATTCCCTAATAAACAGACTCGTGTCAATCAAACATCACTATGAAAATTTGCTTTAAGAAAAGATTTTCCTTTTGGAGGTGATAATCTAATTCACTTAGTAGAATGTTTGTATTTCAGTGAAAGAGGACTTCGAAAGGCTTTCATTTCTTTATTGATCTGAGAACGAGGACAGCAGAAAGAGCTACAATTTTTCATGAGAGAAGAGAAATTACTGATATTGATCAGTTGGTGATGTTGGCATGGATTACATATCATTAAATTGTGTTTTTGAAATGAAAGATAATAATGTCATTTAAGACACTATCCTGGCTTTACCAACAAATACCCTCCCCATATTTTTTTCCTGACAACTAAAAGTCTGCAAAGGGACAAAAGCAAAGGACAATCCTATAGAACATTTTGCAAAAGAGAGGCAAACAGTAGTGACCATTTGGAAAACTGATCTTTGAGATTTTATTAATTTTTTTATATAGACACTTGAGGACTATTTTACAAATATCCTTGAATAAATCTGTTCTACAAAAAGTTTTGTTATGCTTGGGGATTTTTTCCCACTTTGATGATCTCCTACAAATAGCAATTACATATTCTATTAAACTGAAATCTTAAGTGTATCCTGTAGTGGATGTACATATACTATGATGATGGATGATTAAACTGAGAATTTGTAGATGGTAAAGTGTTGTAATGTTGTGATGTTCTAATATCGTAACCTGGTAAGTAGTATTTTCAGATGCTCAAGAATACTGTCTATCATTTCATATTTTACTTAGTTCTATTATTGAATTTTTTAATTTACTTTGCATATTAGAATTTTATTAGACATAAATTCATGAAAATATGATAAAAATGTCTAGTAGTTTTAGTCATGGATAGTAGGAATATGTATCTTTCATTAAAGAGATTGATAAATATATGTTTCATAATATCGTCTCAAGAGTTGGTACAGAAGTGCTTCTAGGCAGTTGCCTTATGCTAACTTAGCCTTTCTTTGGTGTGTTACTTCAGTGAGACCAGACACCTGCTGACATGTGAGATAAAAATAGTAAGGTCCCAAACGGCATTTCATGAACAATGCACCAAAGAAAAAGCCCTGTTTTTCCAGAGCATTTGGTTCCAAGTCATTTTTAGGAAGAAAAATTTCATCATATAACTTTATTTGGGAAGAGTCATAACACTGTAGAAAGTAAAAATGTACTTCTGTAGGTGATCTTCTACAACTTTCTCTTGCAGAAAAAATTCTACAGTAGTATAATTAGCCCTGTCTCTCCGGAGCGCTGGTGCACTCTATTTGCACTTTCCCACAGTAGAAAGATAATTTTTTTTTCCATTAAGCCTTATACATACATAATAAAGAAAAGTACCTCTGATCACCACTCTTGTTTCATTTGTTATTGTGCTTAGAATTTCTGGTAGAAAATGCCTTGATTCTTCTTATTTTACTGTTCTTGGTTTGTGTTGATTGAAATATGACAATCGGATGCAGATTGTGATATAGTCCATGGATCTAGATTCTCAAAAACTCTGGAAAGCAGTGATGGGGAATGCAAAATGGAGAGGACTATATATACCTGCCTAATTCTGTAATCTCCTCTCCGTAAAGTTAATAAGCTGTATCTTGCTCTGTAATGTCCTGCTACTTCTTTCCTCCCAAGCTGGGTCAAAGAGGAAATCACATGTATTGGAGAGAAAGGTGAAAGGAAACAACCTGCACCTGATGCAACTAACAGCTTTGTAAACTTTTTATTATTTCAGAGCTACAACACACAAAGTGTAGCTAACTCCAAGTTTGGTAGAATTAGGGGTGAATAACACACTCCAGAAAGTCCTTTACATTCTTTGTTCCTTCTTGCATTTCCTAGCTGACTATGCAGAGATAAAAATGAAATAAATGTGGTTCTGAATGCTTACAAAGTTACCTATGCAATGTTCTTGTAGAATTTGAGCATTATGGGTTCAGTTCCATATCACTGTTATTCAACTTTTGTTTAACATGTAGAAGTTCAGTTGGCATAAAAATTGTAAGCCCTCATTTAATAACAAGACTGTTTCTCTCTGGGACATTTTTCATTTAGAAACAACATTTTTACTTCTACTTTTTTTGAGACTTGGCAGTCTGAAGAATCTCTCAGTGAGTCACATGATAATGTTTTTAGTTTTCTTGGTGGTCTCTCTCTTCCCCCCTTTCACCTGTTTCACTCTCTTTGGAAGAGGTATCAGATTTCAGTGTGTTAATAAAACATTCCTAGCCTCCTTCTGTTCCTAACGTGTTTAAATTGTAAAGTCTAGAAATATTTACACATTGTGTTGTATACCTCCCTTGGCACAGGAAATACAGAAGAAATCTGCTAGGCTGAAACATAATGTTGTAACATTAAGACACAACAAAATAAAAATGTAATATCTGATACCTGGATTACTTCCTTGTTGATCATTCCCAGGCAATGAACTAGTAATTAATTATGTCATTTGTAGAGTAAAGAATGACAGAAACTCTCTGCAAATTCTGAATTATTTACCTAAAACTGAGTCACTTACAACTACAGCATAACATTCCAAATAACGTATCTCTTGTAGCCTGCTGCACGTATCAGTACTTAAAAACTGCATGACCATTAAATCAAAGAAGATTTGATTTCATGTTTTAACACCAAGATATTAATTTTAAAAAAAAACACATAGTGTCAATAAATAAACCAAGCTTGGTCTCAAGAAAGGGTGGTGAGGATAATGATTTGCCTCATAATGCTTTGGTAAAATCTGACTCTAGACCAGGAGAATTCTGAATTGTGATGCCATATAGCACTCTACTTTCTGAAGTATCTATGTAAATATGAAACTTGCCTTCAATTTTAAAAACAAAGTTTGCCAAATCTCTTTGCATATTAAGTCTCCGTTGAATTACACAACACAAAAGAATAAAATCAAATGATCATCCCACTTCTATATGTTGACTCTTCCCACTCTAACCATTAGAGCCCAGTGTTCTAAATAAGCTGTCTGTAACTAAGACCATCTCATCCTTTGCTGCCACATCAGAAATGTAGTATTAGTGATGAGGTTATCTTAAAGTATTTTTAATTCCATTAAAATTTCCCCCCCCCCCGCCAATAAGAGTGGCAAAGAGAATGTTAATAATCTCAGATTTAACAATGATAATCCTTAAAAGGATACTAGAGGATACTTTCAAATTATTCAAGTATCCATGAATTTCTAATAAAATCTGATATTTTTCTGGCTTCACTGAGTAATTGTTACAATAAAACTATCTAATTTATTCTTGGTTGATATATGATTTCAGAGAAATGAAGCACTATAACTCCCCAAATCTTGAATGTAGGAAAAGATCAGGCAAATTTCAGCAACAGAAGAAGCAAAGTACTCCACGAATACTCCCAAAAGAAACAAGACATGACATATATTGGAATAAACAGCAGTTTATGTATAAGTTGTGTTTGAATTCCCAGGAAGGCATAAACTAATAGGGAATTTATTGATAGGTATTTTATGATATCTATCATCACGTAATGTCTAAGCTTCAAAACATTGACTACAACTGCCATTACAAGAGATGACTTTTCGTATTTGTAAATATAATAAATTACCGATCCATGTTTTCATTATGAAAATGTTTGATTATTCACATGTGTTGGGCTGCTTTCTCTCCTGCTGCTTAAGTTTATATCAGTGTGGGACCAGTGTAATTAGGGAATTACTAAGTCTTAGTTAACATCGTTGTATTTCTTAAGTACTCAACACTTGATAGAGCAGAGTAATTCGATGTAGAAAACTAAAACTCAGTATGAGAATTATCAGTAGAAATTTTGTCTCAAACCGTTAACACTTTCTGCTGACAATGGAGTCTAAATATTAAACAGCTCTGCTAGCACATTTTTTCTGCTATTTTTTTCATACTTCTTACTATTCCTCCTTTTTTCCCCTCCTATTTGGACCAAATGCAGACGTATATGATTTTTTCTTTCTCACAGGTTGGTGCTACAGACTTTCATTTTTATAGTAGATTTAGAATGGACTGTTTCTAGTGCCTAGTTATCAGCAATATTTTTTCCTTTTTTCTGAGTTATTATTTGAGACATTTGCTTGCACTGTCACCCTGAGACTGTCTTTAAAATCCTGCATCCTCAATATATCTAATGAATTAGGTTGGAGAAAGATGGTTGACTGAAAGCTGTACAGGGTCAGGAAAAAAAGCCCATAACTTGGCACATATTTATACGACCTGATTGACCTAATGGACCAGGAGGAACTAATCATGTCTTCAGTCATTTCTCCTGCCATCTGTGTCTTTCCTTTTACTGTGTTTAATATTTTCCGTATTCTCACACAAGATATCCAATACCTTTCTGCAGAAGGTGACCACAGGCTTGTCTACTTTTTACTGACAGTTTATAATTGTCCAGCAAGAATGAAGGCTAAAGGGCCAACTTTCATTAGGTGGTAAATAGATCGAAGGGATTTAACGATAGTGTTGACAACAGATCTGCAGAAGTGAAGGTTGCAAGCAGCATTGATGGCATGATTAAAGGGTAAAAGAAAACCCTAAAAAGTGTAGAAGGACAAATATCACTTCAAACTGTATTAGACACCTGAATTGGGGCATTGCTGGAAATCAGAAATACATAAATTGATTTTAATTCAAATATTAATCTGTGGTTTGAAAGGCACATATATTATTTTTCTAAGTAGGCTTTGTGTAACTCATCCTGGATCAATTAATATTAGGAAATGGCTGTCAGATTTACCTAAATGCCATTCCTTGTCACCAAGGTAAACATATTTGAACATTCTATGGAATGCTATTTTTCCTTGTTTAAGTCTGGGACCAGTTTTCATCAGTGTAAAGGACTGGAGTGTTAAAACCGAATTATTCTAAATTGTTGTAACTTCTGTATATTTGCATTGCTTCTATAGTATTCAAAATAGACCAGCATATTATGAATTAAGATAGGCTCATGTTTCAAATACATTCTGTGCCTTTTTTCTTTTGTTAATTAAATCAAAATGCCTTTGATTCAGCTGGAGATTATTGTCTTCCCACACTGTGAACATAACTTTTGCATGCATGACTGCACACAGAACAATTAATCTTGAATATTGTGGTAAGAGTCTTAAAAATAATTAATATGTCAAAGTTCTAATTGCATGTTTTGCAAATAAGAATGTTTCTAGAAATATCTTTCACCAGAAATTTGCTTTACCCTTTTCACAGTTCAAGGTGAGACTGGGCAAGGGAGAATGATTGAGAGGATTTCTAAAAAAATAAACTTCAAGCTCAGGATACTCTTTGAGCCAAAACCATTTATAGATAGTAGATTACTTGGGAAATGCTTCAAATAAACTTCTTGCAACTTGCCATCCTTTCATAGCCCCAGTGAAAAGAGGATGCTGGAATAAATGGTCCTTGATCTGAGCTAATAATATCATTCTTATGCTCTAGTAAGAAGTTTTAGATTAACGTGATTTTCTCATAAGGAGTCTATGGCTGGAATAAGACTTGATCTGTCTCTCAGAAGGAAAATCCATTTGCTTATTTCACAAATCAGATTAAAAATATATACATAAATATTCATCTGCTTGTAATTTTTAAGGCTTCCAGTCTGCTTCAGTATGCTAATAGTTAATGGGAAACAATAATATTCTGGTCTTCTTTTAATAATGTGTTGGCTGGAAGAAAGATAAAATCTGCTTAGTTGATCATTTTTTAATGTGTTCTACTGTTACAGGTAAGAAACTTAGGTATAAGAACCCTCTTTTTTCTGTTATATAAGTGAGAATGTAGAATAGCTCAGTAGCTTTAGTCAAGTTGCATAGGATTTTCATTTGGGCAACCCAGGTTTTTCATATTAGTTTAATATTATTCACTCACGGAAAGTAAAGAAAATACACAAATATTATTTCTTATTTAGGTAGCATATTTGTTTATTTGGACAAGAATTTTACCTTAGGTTATGCATATAAATAAGCTGCTTCTTCTATCATGAAAATACTTTAGCAATATATGTCAGAAAAGAAACTAAAAAGAATAAATATGTAGAAAGAAACTTATTATTCACAGGCCAATATTTGTACCGGTAGTATAACCCTACCCAAAAGCTAAATAAAGATATCTGGACCTTAAATATAATCAGAATGTGATAATGCTAAATGTTTTTTCTTAGAGTTTCTGAGAGTTGGAAAAATCGGGATTCAGTGCATACTAAAAATTTAATGACATATGATTATTATCTGTCTACTTAAGCAAATAATTTAGACATTATTTTGTGCTCCTGTAAGTATCATTTTGTTTCTGTTAGATTACCTTTACTTCGGTAACATAAAAAACCAAGATGAAATATTTATCTTTAGGATATTTGTTGGTAAATAACTTTAATTAAGAGATAAATAAGACAACTACAGTGAAAAGAAAACGAAAAATGCTATAGAAAACATAAGGATTTAAGTGTCTAAGTTAATGTATACATATGGAGTCTTTTGTCAACACTATCTTAAATTCAAGATATAGTCATTATTTCAATTCATAAAATCCCTTTCATAAATATTCTTCCATGTTCCATGTCTCATTACTTTCAGTGATCTGACAAGGTTTGAGCATAATAGCACTTACGGAATATTAGCAACACCCACTTAACCGTTACAGCTAGGTGTCAGATCAGGCCTGATAGTTTAATATTTGCCAGAAGATGACAAATTATAAGCCAGGTTTTGGAGGGTTGTCAGTCTGGACAAAGATAAAATTAAATCATGAAGTCCTTCTGCAGATCTCATCCTGAAGTTCAAAACCAGGCCTCTGAACTTGTATGTTTACACACATTCAATACAAATTAATGTCAAATTGTAATGTATAAACTGTATAACTTTATGGGTTGTATTTAGTAGTATAAATCTAAGCATAAAAAGAAATTATTTACAGTCCACAGGAACCTGGAATTTTTAAATTTGACTTTTGTCTAAAATTGATTGAAAATATTTTAGAATTAAAATTGTGATTTATTGTCTCTAATGAAGACTCACTGGGAATTTAGACATAAAATATAGAAACCTGTCACTGGATATAACATAGCATTCAGTATTATTTTCTAGTGTAAACTCATTTGCCACAAAATGTGTAATCAGTCATGATTACTTTTTTTTCTATTTCACAGAACTTCTGCATATAAATAATATATATGAATTATGGTTAAAAACTGTTACCTTAGAACATGGGAATTTAATTTAAACTGTAGAAGGAAACTGCGAATGTAGGTACAGCCCTAACAGCTTTCTTGTACTACTTCACTAAAGTATCACAGTATCACAGTATCACAGTATCATAAGGTTGGAAAGGACCTGCGAGATCGAGTCCAACCTATATCCTAACACTAACACCAACACTAACACCATCATCTAAACCATGGCACTCAGTGCCTCATCCAGTCTCCCCTTAAACACCTCCAGGGTCGGCGACTCCACCACCTCCCTGGGCAGCGCATTCCAATGGCCAATCACCCTTTCAGTGAAGAACTTTTTCCTAACATCAAGTCTAAACTTTCCCTGACAAAGCTTGAGTCCATGCCCTCTAGTTCTGTCACTGGTCACCTGAGAGAAGAGACCAACCCCTGACCGACTACAACCTCCTTTTAGGTAGTTGTAGAGAGCAATGAGGTCTCCCCTGAGCCTCCTCTTCTTCAGACTAAACAGCCCCAACTCCCTCAGTCGCTCCTCATAGGGCTTGTGCTCCAGCCCCTTCACCATCTTCATTGCCCTCCTCTGGACACACTCCAGCATACTGACATCTTTCCCAAACTGAGGGGCCCAGAACTGTACACAGTATTCAGGGTGAGGCCTGACCAGTGCCGTGTACAGGGGAATGATAACTTCTCTGCTCCTGCTCGCCACCCGATTCCTGATACAGGCCAGAATGCCATTGGCCTTCTTGGCCACCTGGGCACACTGCTGGCTCATGTTGAGCTTCCTGTCAACCAGCACTCCCAGGTCCCTTTCTGCCTGACTACTGTCCAGCCACTCTGTCCCCAGTCTATAGCTATGCATGGGATTGTTGTGTCCAAAATGAAGTACCCGACATTTGGACTTATTAAACATCATCCCATTAGAATTGGCCCATGTCTCCAGTCTGTCCAGGTCCCTCTGTAGGGCCATCCTACTCCTAGCTTCTCTAGGAGTCTACTGTGGGAGACAGTGTCAAAGGCCTTGCTGAAGTCAAGGTATACCACATCCACAGCCTTCCTCTCATCCACCAGGCATGTCACATGATCATAAGTACTCCAACTAAAACTAGAACAGAGGGGAGTGGACTATTTTTTCCAGCATGCTCAATACTTGAATTTTGTGTTCTTAATGGCAAAGAGCTGGGTGGTCTTTATCCACTTTCACAATGATGAAGTGATATTTCAGCACTGACAACCACTTCTTCAGGAATCCGTGCTTGTCAAGTTCTCTCCAGCAGATGCCACTCCTATGCACCCAAACACCCACATGTGTCCTCGAAGGCAGTGAATGGCAGTGCATAGGTACACATGCCTGTAATTCTCTTTCTCTTCTCCCCTTGTCTGCCAGGGTTATACTTGTTATTCTTGTCTCACTCTAAATAGATGAAAAAAATAGTGTATTATTTGTCATCACTCTAGCTAGGTAATTAAACCCAAGAAATTTTATATCACAAAAGTCTGATAATAAAAGCCATAGAGTTGATAAAAACTAATCAACTAAAATATTTCTACCTCAAGTTTATATTTTCCTGTTTGAAAACTGGATATATAATCTATCTCTAAAAAAAATATTTTGCTCGTACAAATGTTTTTGCAAACTGGCTTATGAAACTTTTCCTGTGCAAACTAAAACTTAAATCTTCATAGAAGCATAAATGTAAATTACTTTTCTGAAATAATTCACCCACTCTGAGAACAAAGTAGCATTCCATATACTTCTTAAAAGGGAAGAATTATACTACTTAACAAAAATTATTCTCATGGAAATCTTTGTTTATCATGATCCTCTGCATAAAAGGAATTTTATAACATGTATTTGAAAGAGTAAGATTCACTATCTTAAACTCCAAGGTTAAGAGGACTATACAGATGGGATAGTCTTGCCATTTACGTAATTGCTGATGTCCCTTGTTAAGAAACAGTAACATAATCTTCACAGCGCTCTGGATTCTGTGTTAGACCACATTCACCATCTGTACTAGACTAGGTCTAGAACATGTTACGTGAAAGGCTTTTGAAGGTTGAACATGTGCTACAAATATAGAGGGCGACTATACTGCCATGTATTCTCCTTCTCATGCTGCACAAAGAGCACTGTGTGTTTCTATTTCCATAGACCTTCTTCGTATGAGGAAATAAAATATACTGATTATGTTCTTCAGCCTACACTTGCAGTGTAATAAAGTTCAGGATTGGGGGGACTGGAAGAGTGTTTGGGGAAATACACTTGGATTTGATATTGATGTATAGTGATTATTTCTGTTAGTACAGAAGTTCTCACAAGTTACTGAAGAAATTCTTTGAATCTTAACCTCTCAGGTAAGCATAATAAAAAAAGTAACAGGATACATCAGTTCAGTCTCCTAATTCAATTATGTGAAAGAAATATCCATGTTTGAAAGCATTTACTTGCATTTTATGATTTGTTCTTTGCTTTTTAATTCAGGCCATGTACAAAAATAGTAACTCACTCTTGCAGAATCTGTTACTGCACTTTGAATCTACAATAAGCAACACTTGCAATAATTTAATGAGAAAAAATACAGTAAAAATCTTGTTCATCTGTCTTGTGCACAACAGCTCGGCTTAAGATGAATGTACAGTTGCAGGACTCTTACGTTATTCTTAAGACAGCTTCCTAGTGTTAATTGTTGTATTGAAACTTTGTTAGTTTAGTTTAATGATGGCATATAAGTATGAATTGTTCTCTACATAGAATTTCATGAAAAAATAAAGCACTGTCTTCAATTATTGTCACTAAAATTTGTGTTTCCATTTTAAGGAGCCACTGTGATATATTGCATAACAAGAGAACTTTCTATGATACAAGAGTGTCATCTAGTGAATGATTTGGGTGAAGGATACAAGACCAAATGACTGAATAGAGTCTTGATTTTGAGTCTATAGTGGACAAACTATAAGATAGGTACTTGTAGTCCATACTATCTATACGTATCATAGAATCATAAGGTTAGAAGAGACCTCTGAGATCATGGAGTCCAACCGTGCCTGTCTCCCTACTAAACCATATCCCTAAGAAACTCATCTACCTGTCTTTTAAACACCTCCATGGATGGAGACTCCACCACCTCCCTGGAAAATATGTTCCAATCCCTGACCACCCTCTCAGTGAAGAAATTCTTCCTAATGCCCCGTCTAAACCCACCCTGGCGCAACTTGCGGCTGTTCCCTCTTGTCCTGTCGCTCGTCACTTGCAAGAAGAGAGCAGCACCCACCCCGTCACAACCTCCTTTCAGGCAGGTGTAAACAGTGATGAGGTCTCCCTTCAGCCTCCTCTTCTCCAAGCTAAATAACCCCAATTCCCTCAGTCTCTCCTCGTAGGGCTTATTTTCCAGCCCCCTCACCAGCCTTGTTGCCCTTCTTTACACACGCTCCAGCATCTCAATGTCTTTCGTGAAGTGAGGGGCCCAAAACTGAACACAGTACTCAAGGTGTGGCCCCACCAGTGCTGAGTACAGGGCCACAATCACCTCCCTGGTCGTGCTGGCCACACTGTTTCTGATCCACGCCAAGATGCCATTGGCACTCTTGGCCACCCGGGCACACTGCTGGCTCATGTTCAGCCAGCTCTCAACCAACACCCCCAGGTCCTTCTCTGACAGGTAGCTCTCCAGCCACTCTTCCCAAAGCCTGTAAAGCTGCATGGGGTTGTTGTGACCCAAATGGAGGACTTTGCACTTGGCCTTGTTGAATCTCAGCCCATTGGTCTTAGCCCATCGATTCAGCCTGTCCAGATCTTCCTGCAGAGCCTCCCTTCCTTCAAACAGATCCACACTTGCACCCAGCTTGGTGTCATCCACAAACTTGCTAAGGGTGCACTCAATGCCTTCATTGAGATCATTGATAAAGATGTACCCTGAACCCTGGGAAAGACTGCTCACGACCAGTTTCCAGCTGGATTTACTTCCATTTACCACAACTCTCTGGGCCCAGCCATCCAGACAGTATTTCACCCAGCAGAGGCTGTGCCTGTCCACACCGATGGCAGCCAGTTTCTCAATCAGAATACTGTGAGAAACGGTGTCAAATGCTTTACCAAAGTCCAGGTACACCACATCCACAGCCTTTTCCTTGTCCATTAACAGGGTAACCTTGTCATATAAGGAGATCAGATTGATCTGGCAGGACCTGCCTTTCATAAACCCATGTTGACTGGGCCTGATCATGCGGTTGTCCCACGTGTGATGTGTGATAGATGGTTAGACAGAAGAAATACTCCTAGCATTTTAAAAATATTCTTCTGATCAGTGTTACACACTAAAGAAGAATTATTTAAAAATTGCAGTATTAGAAGGAAAAGCAAAAATTGTCATTTACTGCTTCAAGATATGGTGCGTATCCTTCATTAACACCTTTGAATTTCATATACTAAGACCCCAGTCCAATGCTCAAAGTATAAAGTGAATTAAAGTGAATTAAATTGGAAAGTTAATTAGAAGGTTTCTATTTCTAAGACAAGTTTAACATTAATCTGAGCTGTTGAAAACCTTAAATATTTGTTTGCTTCACGTCAGGATACAGTAAGTAAATATTTTCTCCAGAAAAGTCAGAAAATTATATTGCCTGTGGAGAACAATTCTATTACAGGATTTTTTATGCCTTTATAAAAATTAGCCAATCTCTGCAGTAGTCTGTTTTAATATGTATGCCAATATGTTATGCCTGCAATGAAATACAAGATTTAAGATGAATCTCAATAAATTATTTTCATTATAGATTCTTGTTCTTTGGTATTCAAAAAATCGGTGATATACAAGGAAAGATAATCAAGATAGTAATGTGTGTGCTGACTCTTTCCTTTAGGAGTACTGTCAAATTGCCCTACTCATTAACCAAGCTATGGACAGTATTTTGTTATAATAAAAAAAATCATGTTCTATTCTCTATGTAATATGTGGCTCTTAATCTCTTAATATGCTGAAGCTGGAAATACCCTCTAATCATTCAAGCAATTACAATCCTTATATCCTTGCATACTTTATTCATGAAAGAACATTTTTTTTCAAATTATTATCAAGGATCACCTCTCCAGAGAGAGGTTCATTCTTTGACAATGCTGACATCATCTTCTCTTCTGCCATTTTTGAGACCATTCCCCCTCACTCCATTTTCTTCTTGTAATGGCTTTCATGTGTCATCATCTTCTCCTTCAGGGTATGTATATCTCTTCCAATATAGGAGACAAACTCTGTGCAGTCATAAAATTGAGTTTGCCTGGAATTAAAGGGGAAGATTTTAAATTGTATTATTATAATTCCACATAAAACACTGTGATCTAGCTCAGAACCAAAATAATCTTTGAATGCGTTGCCAGGGGCATTGTAGCAAGCTCTATCATGCTATACTGCCAGAATGTCAGATTTCATTCCTCTTCCAAATAAAAGCCTGTATAGTTTCTTTGAGTTCTAAATATGCATTTTTCCCTTAGTGTGCCATAAAAAACTTTGGGATTTTTTTAGGTATATCACTCCTTCAGTGTTGAATTTTCACCCGCTCCCACCTCATCTTCTTGCCATCTGCTGTGACCTCTTTGTATTCGGTTTGCGTGGTAAGGTTTTGCTAGCCAGAGGTCTACAAGGGTGGCTTCTGTGAGAACCTGCAGCCTGTGGAGGACCCCATGCTGAAGTAGGTGGATGCCCAAAGAAGGCTGTGACCCCATGGGAAGCCTGCACTGGAGCAGGCTCCTGGCAGGACCTGTGGACCCATGGAGACAGAGAATACCTATTGGACCAGGTTTGCTGGCAGTACTCACCCTGGAGTAGTCTGTTGCTGAAGGACTGCACCCTGTGGAAGGGACACTCACTGGAGCAGGGGAAGAGCATAAGAAATCCTCCCCCTGAAAAGGAAGGAACAGCAGAAACAACATATTATGAACTGACCACAATCCCCATACCCTTATGCTTTTGTTGGGGAGGAGGCAGAGAAAAATGGGGGTGAATTTAAAACCGGGAAAAAGGGAAGGGTGGGTGAAGATATTTTTAAGATTTTGTTTTATTTTTCATTAACCTACTTTAATTTGAAAGTTAACAAATTAAACTAATTTCATGAAGTGACATCTGTTTTACGTGTGACGGTAATTGGTGAAGGATCTCCACCCATGAGCCTTTCATTGCATTGTCTCTCCTCTGTCCAGCTGAAGAGAGGGAGTGGTAAAGTAACTTCGGCAGACACCTGGTATCCAACCAGGGTCAACTCACCATGCTCTTTTAGAACAATAGCAATCTATTTACCAGTTTGTTTCTTATAATACTTAGTTTCTAACTACATTTCCTATCATACTGCTGGCAGCAAGCACAAAGATGCATTTCCTGCCTTTCAAAAATCTTTACAAGATGAATGTTCTCTGGCACCACACTGAGATAGTCCTAGTTCAGACATCCATCAAAAAAATCAGGAAGGTATCACTGCTTCAGATGAAATGTATTCCTGTAGCACTAGGGATGCCACAAGGCCACCATGCAGTGGGTGGCTGTCAGGAAGAGACAGATGATGAGGAACACTTTCATGACTCTAACACGAGGACTTTGCCAAAACAGCGAGAACAGCACATGAAAAACCCATTTAGAACCATTCTGATGGGCTTCTTTCCAGGTGTTAGTATTAGATCATTAGTTGCCTGGCTTCTTCAACCTGGCCTTCATCTGGCCTACTAGCCTTTCTCTTGGAGAAACAGCTGCTAGGCTTTCACAGCTAGGAGACAGCTTCTCTTCCAACAGTCATAATGAACCCTCCTACTTGCACAACTGGAAGTATTTATGACGGTCTCTCCCCGAATGCTTGTGATGTAATTACATATAAGGTAGGTTCCCTGTGTGTAAGGAAGACTGCTCTGGACTGTTGGTTTGTGGGTGCAGTGCACTAGTTATTCAGATTCTGTCTCATTGAATCCCCATGCAGAGGAAGGTGGTTAAGCCTCTTCTGGGAAGATCTGAAGAGAAGGCTAAAAGCAGCAACTCAAGGCCACTCCCTGCTCATACAATACAGGGGGGTACACTGGATACTCTCCATTAAAAGGCCAACAGCTGAGTTTCCTCAACTGTACCAGCAGAAGGATCATTCTTATGTGATCAGGTCACCATTAGCAGCACATTTCCTCCAGGTAAGAACAATCTATCCCAAAATAAGACGATATGTTTGCTTGTGAGGTTCATTGTTTTCTCCAGAAAATAACTGATGTTTAATTATTGGGCTGAGAGGGATCCTGGCATGAACACTCACTCTCTAGCGGGACTGCACAATTGAAGACAAAACGTCTTTGCAAGCTCAAAGATTACTGGGTGAAGGTGAAACAAAGGACAACTTCAGCTAGGTCACAGAGGATGTCTTCTGAAGGATGAATATATTGAATGATGTTGTGTTTAGGAGAAACAGCTTGCCTTGGATGGGGGGAAATTCACCAAGAGAGTAAGCAGATGGATGAAAACAGTGTTAAACAGGTGAGCTCACTCCTGCTGTTGCTGTTGTGAGAGGCCTGCCAGGGTATGAAAGAGGCATCTCACAGGTTGCTCCAGTAATCAGATCTGCAGCTATCTGAGGGGAACTGGGAAGCCTAGGTGGGCTATCCCATCTACTGGGCATGCAACTGAGCATCACCTTTCGCAACATCTCATTGGGAAGTGCAGGAGGTGGCTTCTTCTGCTCAAGAAGAAAAGGGTGTATCCTAAAAATGCCTACAAATGTGGACTAAGCCCCAAATGCCAGAATGGGTCAGGTTAATGACCGTGTTTGCAGTAGCTGTTAAAGTAGTAAAGCTATTACAAATAATTTACAGTGGAAAGTCAAACACACCATTTACCTTTCAAAGCTGCAGAAAGTTATTCCAGAGCATGTTCTCTCAATTCCTTAAAACTTTGTTTTGCTTAGCTGACAAAAAGAGACAAACTGAAGAGTTGTTCCTGATTTGTGACTCTAGCAAAGGATTCAGCAATAAACTCTTCTCTTGTTATAGGGCTGAATAGCACGATGAAAGACATACAGAATCTTTAGAACATACCTTAGCAAGGTACTGAAGTGAGCAAAGAATTCAAATGTTAACCTTTCAGTTTCTTGCATAAAAGCACAGGCTTGAAAGCTTCTGACATACAGCCTAAACCTCCTTATGAGCAAGAGTCCCCATGAGAGTTACAGGGGACATCATTCAAACGCATATCTTGTGATGTTGTGGAAAGGTCTGGCCACTATAAAAAATGCAACTTGAAGTCATTTCCTTTCATGGTAGATTTTTCTGCTGGCCACTGGAGAAAGATACTGTAATGACTCAGCTTTTTCGGAATAATGTCAGGTTTATTGTAAACAGGTGACAGATTGTAATAAACTGAAGAGAAAAATCAATGATGCAAAACAGGGTAGGATATTGTTTCTGTAATATGGGTTATTACTGGTATCCATTTTGATGAAATTTGCAGCAATATCACACTACTTCAAGCCTCCCTTTTTCTAGTCTGTCCTTCTTTCTTTGCCCTTTCCTGCTCCTGGTAGGAGATCTCAGTTCACCTGGCTTTTTTTGTCCATCACAAAACATAATTTTTATAGTCTCTCTCCTTATTCTTTATGTTGGTATGAAATAAGGCATACTGGATTTATGGTCCTAAGATCTTTTGTCAAAGATACAAAGACCACAGGGGCACAAGTCCAGTATAGAAGCCATCTCATCATCTGAATATGTGGATATACAAACTGATGGTAAGCTGACCATGAGGGTAACAAAATATTTTATTCTATAAGCTAGCAGTAAGTGTTTTTTTCTCATATATTTAATCAATATGTGGATGTTCAAAACATTCATGTAATTGTAGGTAGCTTCATTTGCAGTGTTGTGCAACAACTTAAATAGTTTGTAACAGAACAATGTCTGCGAATATTCTTAGCTAGTCTTTGAAAATAAGAAAAGTTTTCTGTTCAATTTGACTTGGTTTTAGTTCTTCAGTCAATCACTTCTAAAAGCCACTCCTCATCTTAAGTTTACCTTCTTATCTCTAACTTGCTTCAGAATATTGAGATGTTAGAAACACTGCAGCAGATAAGGCTCAGAATAAAATTAAAATACCATTCTAAAAATGCTTCCTCGAAGCACATGATATTTCTGGAAGGCAATGTCATCCCATTGACTTTTTTTCACAAAAGTGCACTGAAAATGCCAAACTTGTATGTCTATAATGCAAAAACACAGCATAGGAAAGCAGGACTTTACAGGTCTTTAAATGGGAAATTCTGTGGTGAGAGCAAACAATGCAAATTGTTTGAGGAAAATATTAATTTCCAAGAAATAAATTTGTTGGAACTTTGAGCTGCACCTCTATTCAGAGGCTGTTTTACCCTGTTGCTTCATAAGCAAATGTCAAAAAAAGGGAACTGTAAATCAATTTCACATTTTTTAGTTGTTTATGATGCTGGCACTTTCATGTCTTTACTGTTTCCTCTGGTGACCAATTCCTTTAGAAAAACTGGACTCGGATAATTACTCTACCCGAGAGAACTGTGCAATATATGAACAGGGGAAAATTCTGCATAAAGTGCTGTTTCTGACTTAGTAAATGAAAAAACAAAATAAAATGTGAGTTTTCTCCTGTGATATGCACACAACTTCTCAAAATAAGAAAATAAAGTAACTAGATATACATAAAGTTCTATGGACTTTTTTTGTGATGGAGAATATGATTCTGTTACACTACATAATTCCTCAGAATTGCAGCTTAGCGATGGGAATGAAGCGCAGATCTGTTGCTGCAATATTGTCAGATTTAAGCTTCATATGGGGAAATACATAAGATACTTTTAAGTTTAAGGTTCTATGGACTTCATGTCCTTCCCTTATATATGCCTAAGTCGTATGCAAAAATCTGTAATTTTCAGGTTTTTCTGGACTTCTTTCTTTTCTTAGAAGCTTTAGTGATAAGCACACAGATTTTTTTCAAGGTTCATTTTCTATCATTAGTTGCCTTGCCCCCTGTCCACAGGTCCCAATTGAAGTACTATGAGATGCCTGAGTGAAACTATTGCCATTCTTGATATAGATTGTAGATCTGCAGTTGCAGAGCAAGCTTTGTGTATTAAGGTGAGTGAGTTTTCAGATTACTTCTGCATCTGAGTTTTCATTACTGCTGTTATCCTTATATGAAGCTGCACTTTAATGTGCTAGTTAAAGGGTTTTAAGCATATAAGGAACATAAGGTTAGACAAGAGGTATTCTAAGGTCCTTGCGAGCTCAATGATCCTGTGATCTGATAAGTGTTGCTTCTTAGGAATTTTTCATACTTGATGAAGTACGCTTCACATTTTTTATAGCATCTTGAAAATCTATAGAGATCTTAAAAATGTCTTTATTTCTAATAAACAAAAACATAATTAGCAAAATACATCAGACATTTCAGTTTTTCTGGTCAGAGAACCTGCTTTTCAAGCATCGTTTTTTATCAAATTGCATAAAAATATGTAAACTTTGGCTGGTTCTATTTTAAACTGATAAAGGAGGCTAGATGTAATTGTTAATTCAGTATTATTTTTGCTGTGAAAAGAAACTACATTAATGAACTTCAGCCTAGAGATTCTAAATTTTGTCTTTAGACATTTTATTTAGTCTGATACAGAAGCATCTATATTTAAAAAGCGGTTTTTATCAGTTCATGTAAATTAAAATGCTCCATATAAATGTCAGAAGGAAGGCATGCTTACTTTTTTTTCTCCAAACATCTAGAATTCTGTGTGGTTTTACATAATTCAGATTACATTGAAATATGCATTACAGCATCTGAAAGTGGTCTCAGTATGTCTTTATTATTTATCACATTAACTTATTTTCTTGTAGTATTCTGTAGTGTTTGGGAATAGTTTGTTAAACAGTTCTTAGTGCTAAAGTAAAATATTTTGAAGTTCTTCATGCCAGTTAAAAACCTTTGAACTATTAAGTAATGGCCTGAAACATATAACATTAAGATTGTTTAAAAAAAAATGGCCTTGAAGTACTTTTTAAACATGTAACATTTAAATAGGTAGCCTGAATGAAAACTGATCTCCAAAGAAATTCTTCAATCAGGCATCTTTAGGCTGACTTAAGCAAGAAATATAAACAACATTATTTAAATTGCAGAATAACTCCATTTAGACAAAATCTCCAGAGGTCATCTGCTCCAAAGCCAAATTTAAATTCAAATTTTGCTAAAGAAAGTTCAACTTATATTTATTATTGAATCTAAGTGGCAGATTTTTCCATCAGTTCAAAATAATCCCTTTCCAAAATGTAAGACAAATGACTAGTTATCAAGAATGTATTAATTTGCATACTGAGAATGACATGTATTTTTTAATAAGGTGCAGACAGACTTTAACTCAATAGTGATTGTTCAAGCAAATTTCTTGTTACAGCTTGTGGTAAAGACTGACAGATAATTTGCAGAGATGATGGATCGTGCCTAACTAATATGCTTTAGCACTTCCAAGCACCTACAGATTCAAATTTTTTTGAGTTTGTTGCTAACTTTAGATGTTTTACATTTTAATATTTTCTAGTTCTCCACTTTCCTTCAATTGGAAATAATATTCAATAAGACTGCATGACATTATCTTTCTACTAGAACCTTTAATTTTTTCATAAATTCCTGACAAAAACAGGTAGGGTCTTTGTAGTTGTACCAGAAAGCCATCTGTATTCTTCAGTGTTATCTTGGCCATATAAATAAATCGTAATCTGGATAAACAGAACAGTCAAAATGATAGAGCTAACAAAGGCATCCACTCTGTTAATGTAAAATCTTTTGTACCAGAATAAAATCAGGCCCCTAGTGTAACTGTTTGCTTTCTCTAATCTGCTGAGAGGGGGAAAGAAGCATTGTCCTGTTAGTGTGTTGTTCTTTTTAGTTGTGGTAAAACTTAGGAACATCTCAAAGTGGAAGATATCTTTCTCTTACAGGAACTAGCTAAAACCTGACCATCTCATCTTCTTGCTAAACATTAGAAATTTCCAGAAGGTGCTGAATTTCCTGAGTCATGAGTATATCAGGTATAGATGACTGAAATTAACTGTGATCTACAGGAAATTGTAGAGGTAGGAAACAGGTGTTTTCCAAAGAAAAGAGGAAGGAAGTGGGAGGAACAAGATTTGAAGGAAAAAGATCTACACTAGCTAAATATAGCAAGAAATTTAAATTTTTAATTGTTGAAGCTCTGCTTTTAGATTGCACAACAGAGGTTGACTTCCAGCTATATAAATAATATTAATGTTGGTCTTTTTGACATTTATGGCATAAAAAGAAACATATACACCTTTGAGAGCACTTTTTATTGGAAAAAAAGAAGAATATTGCTCCTGAAAAATCAAAATAATGAAAATACTATATTTGCTTGGCCAAACTGATAACAGCATTAACCTTTGAGAGAGGATATTATGCCTTTGGAAAAACAAATGGGTTTAAAAGAAGCAACGCTTTGGAAGGACAGACTGTGCACTTACTCTTTTTTACTGAAATAATATATTGTCCCTTTCTTCTCCAATAAAATAAATCAACAGAACCAGAAAATTGTCATAACCAACAAAACTGATCTTTCAAAGTGCTTACTGCAAATTGAGTGTTTTCACCTCACAGTGAGAGCCTGCCCACCTCTGGATTCTAGCTCAGTTTAGTGATTTCAGTAGTTAACACACGCTTCTGTACTTCACTGAATTGAGACATTAAGTTATATAACAAAGTGTTATTTGCATAAGTGCACTCATAGAAAGTTTAGAAAACAGCAATTAAATATAGAAATATCCTGTGGAGTTTGCATTAAGTAGTACCACTTCCCATAATACAGCTTTAAATGGGATATACTAAATAAGTATCTCTGAGGAACAGCTATTTAGTTGTTCAAAAAGGATTTGAAGAACACGCGAGTCGCTGCAGACTATCAAGATATAAGTCTGTGATATCCACGGGTACTTTTATGTGATTTGTTAAATATTATTTTTTCTTGAAGTAGCTCATCTTTCACTGAGAACATCTGAGGAAAAGTCACAGCAGCCTTAGAGGTGACAGAAAAAATATCTTTATCTGGGGGCCTAGAAAAGGCAGCGCTGAGTTTTTCTTTTGGGTTCACAAATACTATAACAGTGGCTGGATAGCTGGCCAGCCTGAAAAAGGATGCTATTCTGGAAGGACATGGTTATTAAGGGAAGTTTGTGTACAAAGTTTTATATACTTGTTCAGAGTCTCCTTTAAAAGTTCTTTGTCAGAACAATGTATGTTGTTGAACATTACTTTAGCCATAATTTTTAGTGATAATGACATACATTCCTTTTCCAAAATATACTGCTGTGGGCTGCTTAGCTTTTCGCTTGTCAGTTGCTGCATTTGTGCTTCCTTCTGCTGGATTAAACCTGGTTCCCGCTCCTGAGGATGTGCCCTATTTTCAACCAGGCTTGCCAGCTCTTTAGAATCTGCCTTCCTTGGGCCTGGTTTGTCATCATTCCTGTTTATTATTTGCCTAAAACGTAGCAGTCATGCAGTGATGCAATTCCTGGCTTCTCAAGTTTTTGGATGGCTGGCCTGGCTCCTACACCAGTTTATTACCTTAGGTGCTTGGTGCTACCTGAAGGTGCTATTAGAAGGAGGATGCAGACAACCCACTCTAGGTTTAACAGAGGACTATTAGAACTGTTTTGCATGGGCAGAAACACTGAAGAAACTTTTCTGGTGCAAGTTGTGCTTGGCTTCATTCCCCTTGACCGCTCTAATTTCTCACTTGCCTTGCTTTCAAGTGTCCCAACCTCTAACTTCTGTATTGCAAAGTCCGTATAACGGTGAAGATATCCTCAAATGAAAAGAGGAACTGTGGCCCAAAAAAACCAACAAAAAAAATTCCAAACCAACCAAATAAAACCAAACATCCAAAAAAACCTTTTATACTCAGGTGAAAATGCTCAAGTGCCTGACTTACTGAGAAGTGCAAATGATTGTCACTAATAATTTTTACAGGTTGTTAGCAGTTTGCAGCTTATATGTTTCTTGTGTTTAACTTTTTTTTTAATTTGGACTATTGTTATTTATGTTAAAAAGTTTCACTGGAGTTGGAAGTATTCTACTTAAGTCACTTAAGTAATTCAGCTTTCAATATTCTGCGGTAAAGATATTATAAAATATTCCAGAACGAGAATGCTGTAGTTGAATTGTAATACCAAACTATTTCTTTATTTAAAAAGCACCCCGTTGTGAGAAAAAGATTAATGTTATTGCTCTGCAGTAGCTTTAGCATCATGTTTCAGACTCAAAAGAATGAGTCTTTGTTTCTGTTAGAATGAAAGTTTAAAGATTTATGTGCTTATTTGTAAAGCTAAAATGCTATGACTTTTGGCCTCTCTAGTTCTTACTTGTTTAACAGGGACTTCATAAACTCATAGTAGGTTATATTGGAATTTTTCTTAGAGTTTAGTAAGATTTATAGATATTTCATGGAATTGGGAAAGCTATGAACTTCAACATAGCTCCATCGATTTTACTTTTCTCACTGAGACTTGCAGAAACTGGGAGCAAATTTAAATTTGAATTTTGTGATTTTGCATAATCTCATTTTATCCAAGTTCTAGTTTAGCAAATTCATATAAAATAATTTAAATCCTGTTTTTATTATAGCAGTTCATAAACTATTTTGCTAGCAAGTTCTTATTAATGAAAAGAGCTAACATTTACATACAAATATTCACTTATATGTGCTTATTATTCTACTGTGTGTATGTTTATCTGACATGGGTAAAGGTAAAAAATGCATAAATATTTTTGTATTTCAAAGTAACGCTGTTCCCTGCTTACTGCAAATTTTCAGTTGCACCCTCTTAAGAAAGAATTCCTATCTTACAGATTCAGGGCAGGGGGTGGGGCAAAAAATATTTAAATGAAGCCTTTCACTAAGAATTTGCAATATACCCTTTTTAAAACAATCTATTAGAACTCAGAGTAATTGTCATTTTTATCTTTGTTTTTTAATGCTACTGGCCATAAAACAACTTTTTTTCTTTGTCTTGACTGGTATAAAACATGGCTTTACTAGGCAGAGCAAGAGTGCTTTTTGTAGTATGAATGATGAAGCTTGAGTTAAGGATAGCTTTTACGTTGCAGAAAAGAAAAACTTCAGATGTTCTTTGCAAGTGCTGCCACCAAATGACTAAAAAGAACATGTAAGGGCTATGCTAGTTCTTAATAGGGCATTAAAAATATTCCAAAATATTTATTGACTTTTCATTACAATTATTCTTGCTGCAGTGACTTCTTCAAGATCCCAAAATTCCCATTGAGGTGATAAACAGAGATGACTACATTGCACATTTGTGGAAAACAGACACCTTTTGGTTAGACAGAAGATTCTGAAAGCTACAAAAGCAAAGTTATAGGCGAATGTTGTTTAAAGAATAAACGTCTAGGATTGTTTAGAGCAATGTTTTTGTTAATAGTATGTGGCTAAATTATTTTTCTACTTGAACTTGTGATGGCATCTTAAGTCACACTGTACTGCAATGCCTTGTACCAAGAAAATGACCAGTAAATTCCACATAGAATATTCACTTCTAAAATTGCATGATACGAGATACAGCCTAACACTGTGGAAAAAATGAAACAAGGTGATGGTTTTACAATATAGTTGAGATTAAATTCACCCCCTGCCTAAAAAAAAAAAAGGAGGGAGGCAGGGGGATGTATGTCTCCTTTTACCATTAGTGCCTCTGAGAGTTTTCAAAGCATAATGAATAAGACACAAACCCTGTTGAATTAGATAGAAATACTAAACTTCGTGATGAAACTATCCAAAGAATAGCTGGTTCTGTTTCGGAAGCTTCCAATCGGCACAGCTAAGAAGGGAGAGCAACTGGAAGGAATATCTGATTTGATATTGTTGAACAACTGAGTCAGGAGTAAAGTTTCTTGAAGTAGGCTGCAATTCCAATGATCTATCACTTTAGTATGATGAACACAGTTACATCTTGATGTCAAATAGTAGGTAACTGTTCATAGAAAATGCATTCCTTTATCACTTACACACAAACTCAGGCAAAATAGGAGTACAAGGAATGTTTTCCTAATTTCCTGATTAAGAAACTGTATTTTGAATGCAAATCTGTTTGTCGTTGCTACAGGCATAAGAATAGCTCATATTGCCAGAGAATTCAGGAAATTTTAAGAAAACAGGCTAAGTGGTTTAGCAGTATTGGGTCATTCCCATGGAGTGGTCAGAAATTAAGATCAAAGAAGAGAAATGTCCATTTTGCCCAGAGTTCAGCCAAAAGTTTAAAAATTTTTAAATGGCAAATGAACTGTGTGACATTTCTTGTCATTGACCTGCAGTGAGTTAAATGCTTATGGCAGTGCAATCCCCATGCAGAGATGAAGAAGAATATAGGACTTGCATGTGGCAAATAAGCAGTCTAAAAATAGCAACAAATATTAATTAGCAGAAATATTGCTTACCAAACAATTTTCTTAGGCATGTAGAGATGCATCCTGTGGCTTATTCCCTCATTATAATAATACCAGATGAAGTTTTATTATGTTCGCATATTTATATGTAAATAAATCACTGTAAATATCTACAGAGTTGGATAAAACTATTTACATATTTCTGTTTCCTAAACTGCAGACTGAAGAAGAATATTCTTTCTAATACTGAAAATTATATGGAAGAGTTGTAAGAATGAATGTAACATGGAAGAATCTATTTTTGATAGGGCAGTCAGTTCACATAATATTTTGAGCCTATTTTTTAATGGGACCATTAGCACAATTATAATTTCAGTCTGCCTTCAGCTGTTTATAACATGGTTTTGAATATTTAACTTTTTTGTTGGGTTTTTTAATGTGTTTTTTGTTCTAGTATTTCTTAGAATCAGTGAATGATTGAATATTATTTTCTTGTTGTTTTTAGACTATTTTCTTAGGTTATATACACTACCCAAAAAATACATTCCCTTTCATGTGTATCTTGGAATAATTTCAATTTTGGAGAAAGAATAGAATTGAGGAGAGATGTTTCCTTTTAAAACCTTTTTTCTTGTTCTAACGTCTGCCTTCTCCTTTTACCCTACCACCAAAAAACACCCCAAATGAACAAGAAAACAAAACAAAAATACCCAAATCCCCCAAAACCACCACTCCCCACAAACAAACAGAGAAACAAAACAATCAGATCCCCAAACAAACACCACCACCCCAAACCACATCAACTTCAATTTATGTCTTTTTAAATGAGTTTTTTATATATGAGTAACTGTCACAAAGTTTGGAAGGTAACTGATTTCTATTGTATAAAAAGAAGTAGAAGTAACATGTAAAATAAAGATGAGTTCTTTCATTGCTGTAATGATAATACTATTGTACCAACTTCTTAAAAGGGGAATAAAAGAAAGGAAAATATCAGATAATTATTTAAAGCTACAAAATCAATAATACTGTTTTCTTCTCGCTTGTGTTGTGATAAAAATGAGACATCCAATTACTGTTGAATCTACTGCTAATGATGTTAATCTGATTGAAGATATCTTTTCTTTGTTTTAATTTTTATTGGTATTTTAGAACCACATTAATGACAATATTGTTCTTTTATAACAATGCTAATCAAATATTAACTGCATTTGCAGTTATCATAAGATTGCAAACTTGTGAATTAGGAGTTTCAGGTTGCATGCATCTTTGTTCAATTATCAACAGAAAATACTCTTGAAAATTTCAATTTTTTTAAATTTCTCAGACAGAGGAGGGGATGACAGTACTACACATTCAATGAAGTCATCTTTATGTTCTCTTGCACTTTAATCCAGCCTGAAGACACAGGAGTTACCAGTGGGTTAATGCTTTCTAAATATCATAAGCTAATATAATAATAATTGAGAAGAAATTCCACTTTGTCAAGTAAAAAATTTCATCCAGCATTGTTATTAAAATCAGTGCATAATTGAGTCTTGTTCCTTTTAGTTCTTTTTATGAAAAGAATTAAAAAAATATTTTAGGCCTAATTTTTTTCCACAATCCTCATCTGTGCACTTGGAGTATATTCTTCCTCATAATAGCAGCTGATGAGACAACTGATGTTTACTCTAAACAGGGAAGCAAATTTAAAGAAAAAACTCTGATTATTTTTCCACTTACCCTAAATTTTGCGTGCTCAAGAAGGTTGTTGAGTACTTCTCTGCCTAAAGCAATAGCTACTCAACACTACGAAAGTATGAAAGTTGTATTTATAATCAAGAGCTAAGAAAGCGGAAAGTTGTAGTTTAGATACATGTGGACAATGACCCAGGCCTTTGAAATTTATTGAAGGGCTTTCTACAGATTGAATAGATTATCTTTGCTTACTTCCTCGATCTTTTGGGTACGCCTTTACTTTTCAGCCTCTCTTTTGTACTTATCCTAGTGGAATTTCTCCAGAATATCTGCATTACCAATGTATGTTGCTGACCCTTAAGAAAGACAGGGTTTTCCTTTTGTGTTAAGGACCCAGGGACTACCTCACCTAAAGATTCCACTCTGGATGTTCCCCCTCTTTTGTCTTTAGTGGAATACAGCTGGATCTAAAAGCATGGAAAAGGTATTTTTTGGTGCTTATGGGATGCCCTTTCACATAATAGGTGGCTAGTACTGTACAACAGTGATTTATGCAAAAAGCACAACACTAATCCCACTCAAATTTTTGAGTGCTTGTTGGGTCCATTCTCAAATTCTTACTGGCCAGCCACAAATATTCACATATGTATCCCATTTTGTTAAGCCTCTTTGAACCATATGTAGCAATTTTCATTGTAATGTAAATATAGGGAACGAGGGACGGTTTTTCAGCTGAAGTTGGTCATAGTTATGGAAACAGGCATTTTTATCTTCCTCAGAAGCCAGAAGAGAAACAATACAGTAACTTGCTGGTTTTCCTAGTGCCAGATGAGAAACGAAACTACTGTCTACCTGAATCTATTTGAGGAGATGTGTCCATCCATAATTTCATATTTACCGTATAATAAAACATAGAGAAAAATCCTGTGGAAGGTGGAGAAGCAGTGCCTGTACTATATTTCCCTCCCTGGCACTGTAATTACAGGGTAGGAGCTACAATTTTGTCACATCACACTGTCGTAATAATTTTCATAAGTAAAAGCAAGGACAGCTAGGAATCCAAAGGAAAGGCAGACTTGAGCGTAGCAGTTGCCCAAGAAGGAAACACAAGAACTAAAAGTTAGCAAGGGGCTAGAGGAAAGGACTCTGCCAGATGAGAATGGCCTAATCTGTGCAAAATCAATGTGGGCAATCTGTTCAATCCAGTGAAAAACCTGTTTGTGACGTGATAATCATGCAGTGTTCACTGACCGCACAGTGGAAATTCTCAAATTTTTAAGGTGTTTTGAGCTCTGAAACTCTATTAACAGTTTCATGAGAAAATTCAAAGTAGTTCCTGTTAGCCTGAGTATACTCTGATTTAGGTAGTTTAGCTTGTTCATGCAAGCTGGGCAGTTAGGTTGTCTACCACTCATTGTTGAATCACAATTCATGTTCCCAATGTTCTTTTGAAGGTCAGTGGGTTAGAGGATTGAATTTTTGCTTGAGATTTTCTGGTTTACTTTGGTGCTTTCAACTGTGCAGGCACTTTTTTGCACCTGGTAGGCCCTTGTTACCAGTGTCATTACATGTAAAAGACAGCAATTTTTAAATAAATTGTCATAATAGAGCTGGAACTGATTCACAGAATGTACGGCACCAATTTTTATGTGAAATAATACCCATCTTATCCTGGAAAAACTGCTTGCCTAAATATTGAAATGAAACGTAGCAGCTGCTGCAAACAAATTTCTCTACCCCCAACAGTGTGGTGATGTTAGAATTTGACTATTCAATCATTCATTGAGAAACTTCACAGAAACATTGTGACAGTTCAGTTTTTAAAAGCTGCCATTCCCTTCCAGGTAGCAAAATTGGACGTTATTTTAGTTAGGGAGCCTTAGGAATCTTACACTTGACAGATATGGAAATTTAGTAAATCAACCAAAGCTTTCTCATCTTGCATTTCATGTCTAGATTGGTTGCCTTCAGCTGTATTTGGAGAATGTTACATTTGTTTTCCTTTATTTTTCTTTCTCTTTCTTTCCTATTTTATTTACTTTTACGTTGCAGCCTCTACGGCATATTAGCTTCAGTAAAAAGAGAGCAAGACAGATTTTCTTTTCAGTGACTTTTGGCATTTTCATTTAGTATAACGCACCAAGAAGTTCACGTTTCTTCCACATTATATGAAAAGGTTAGAGAATTCAACCATTGAAATAGTGACTTTAAAACCTCAAAACAATTCAAATCCTTTTCTTAACAAAAGAAACAAGGGGGTAATATGATGTTTTCAGAGTCCCACACTTTCTTATCAATAGAATAACAGGATATTCAGCAGTGAATACTGTTAAGAAATTCAACATTTTTAAGGTAAATATTTTTGTCTCTAGTACTTGCAAAAGACTTTAGTACAGTGCAGTTAATTTTGCTTTAGGAAACCATAAAGATGCTGGTAAAATAGCTGAGGAAGGACTGTTCCAAGAACTGAGGGGCAAATAAAATTTTAATAATCCCAGAGTAATGTAATTAGAACTAATTGATATTTTAACAGCATCCATGCAGAAGTATAGATCTCAATTTTTTTAAGGAATACACTAACTAAATAACACAATAACAAGATGTTCACAGAACGTTCATTATGCCTTTGGATACATACTGATAAGTCTAATGAAATAAATAGTAAAAATATTGTTAATATTTTTCAAATATGAAAAGGTAGAATTATATAATCTCTCTTTCAATATTTTCTGTTGTTATGCTACTTGAAGAGGAGCCCATATTTTCTATTGGTTATATCCTCATTGAGAAAGAAGATTGATATGTTAGGGTGTTATGTCTTCATTCGATGAAGGTAGAATTAATGGTACCAAACAGTCTGAGCTAATTTTCTTCTTACTTGCTAGCCTTCCCCTTCCCTCCCCTGCTTCCCACTGCATTGTGAGACCAAAACCACTTTGACAACGGTAGAAAACACCCACAGCTTCATTGCTGCTTATCCACCTCTCTTGCCGTTTCACATTACAACTTTTCCACGGCCTTTACTTCACTGGTGCAGTTAAGTCAGTCCTTGCTGCTTCTACAAAGGGGTCGGTAAAATGCCATTCCTTCTGCTCGTCTGGATAACTCTACATGAGAAGTTGATTATAAAATACATTGTTTGCATCCCAGAAGAAAGAAACCTGGCAAAGCTCTTTGCATAAACTCATTTGATTCCTTGATTAGAATTGTGTATTCAGTAACAGGCAGTCATAGTTAGTGAAAAAGAGTTAGTGTTATGATAAGAAATGGGATGTAATTATTCTTCACTCAGCTTACTGGGTACTACAAATGGATTTTTCTTTGCTGAATCTTTGTTCTGAGTGACTTTTCTTGTATGGGGTAAAATCAATTTTTTAGACAGACAGGATCTGAATATATATACTTATAGCTGGCACCCTTTGAAAAGGCAGATCAACTTTATTTGGATGCTACAGAACAATGTAGAGGAGTTTTCTGAATGGAGGCCTCCTATTTCTACAGCAGGCTATTTCAAGCACTCCATGCTTTATGGACATAGCCTCCAAATAGTTAAAACCTTAAACATTATCTTGATTGTCAATCTTTCTCTTCCACTGTGCCTCATCTTGCTAGTAAGTATTAGACTATATATTCTTTAAGACTTGATGTTTAGCAGTTAATGCTTCACAGCAGAACATATACTCTTTGAGGATAAGAACTCTAAAAGAGTTTTTAATTGCCTAAGTGTAAGAGAAAAAAAAATAGTTGGTTGATTTTAGCTATTATCAGAACTCTTCTATGTTGAACACGTCAATGAAAGATGATTTGACATATCCTTCCCTACAGAGAGAATATAAATATGGAATGTTTGGCTTCTCAGGTTCATAGATGCACCATAGATGTCTGCTGGCTTTCCACTAGGACATGAAATATTTCCCATCTGGAAGCCATTACTATGGCACGGCATTTGCGCTGTGAAATCCAGTGTAATAACAGGCTTTCTTATTGTTAGCACTGCTCTCTGCTTATGTTGTTAAGTGGCTTCTTGACTCATCTATCTGTGCAATGGCACATCAGCAATAACCACGAAGAAATGCTCACCAAAAGTCTCACCTCTGTAACAAACGCAGTAGAGCATGGGATAATATTGCTGCATTTTCATATAATGCCTGATGTTTTCATTTATGGGTTGGAGAAGGGGGGCTGTGGTGTGTGTATGTGATTTCAAGATACATCTTCAAGAATAAATGATAAATCTGAATATGTGATAAATCTGGAACATGGAACTGCTGAAGTTAATCAACTGTTTAATAGATGAAATATTATAATTCATGTTTTTATTTGAATAAAAATAACATGGACAGTTCTCAGAAATTTTTTCATTGCCACCAATTTTCAAATACTATATTGTTTCATTTTTGTCATGGCATGCTTATTACATTTACATTTACATCTTACCCAGAACTTTACTGGCCAAAATTCCCAAGACTTGCTTCTTTTGTCTAGATGTCAAATAGGAGTTTCATCCAAGAAAATCAGCATGTGGTCAGCTCGTAATCTACTTTTCAAATGGAGCACAAGATTACAGTTTCCTGTGATACTGAAGGTGACAAACAGGAACTATATAGAGGGCTATTGCTTAAATTGATCATGTGTTTGCCAGCACAGGAGGGTGTTCCCAAAGCTTTACTAACAACAGAACTGTTGGGCTAACAGCAAGTTAACTCAGAAAAGAAGCTGCCATGGGTTTTTGGGGGGTATTTTTTTTTAGTTCTGATTTTCTGTCCTTTTGCTGTCATGTTACATTCTTAAAAAAATACAGAAGAACTTCTATTTCTTGCATCTAAATCATTTGTCTACAACATTTTTCTGTCCTTGTTTCGTAAGTTTCTTGTTCTGTTTTGTGTCTCTTACTGCAACTGTAACAAAACTTCTGCACATGAAATGCAGTGAAATGTGTACTAGCAGTGGAGGATTCACAGTGCTGAGAGTGGTGGCTAAGGGTTCAAGCTACTGTAGGAATACAGGCATATTAGGCACTATAAACTTATGCTATTACTCTGTGCTGCAGTGCTATAAAGGTGTCTGAATGGGACACTCAGTTGGAGTTGGTTACAATACCTGAAGTTGTGAACACTTAGGCTTCCCTGATTTTAAGCAGGTTTTCTGGAGTACTCTGACACCTCTTTAAATTATTAGCATAGAAACACAGCTCAGTGGGTCCCTGTTTTTAGAGCTAGTGGTAAATCTTAGCAGGTACACATAAGTTTTGCAAGATTCCAAACAAATCACCATATTTATGGGTTATATGCAGGATGAAATGAGCATGCTTTCCTTGCTGTTCTTCAGGCACAAGCAAAAGCCTTTTTGTGTTTATTTTGTCTGGGGGTTTTTTGTGTTTTTTTTTTTTTTTTCTGGATTATTTCTCTCTGCCTTCTCTTTAGAACTTCGTACTTTTCTGCTTCAAAATTTCAAAATATAAGAATGATACTTTTTTGTAACTTCTAATCTCTTGAATTCCTGCTTTTTCTTTGGGAAAATATTTTTGAGAATGAAAGACATAAAAGTAAGAGAAAAAATATTACTTACACTTCAAAATAGCCAAATTTTTGTCCATGAGTATATTCATTTGACTACATGATTGCCAAGGTCAAGTAATCTTTACTGTAATATTGAATTTAATCATTCCTTGGGTCTTCATGTTGGGATGGGAAGAGAGAACAAAAAAGAGCAGAGATAATCTGCAGATTAGAAACTGATTTTTTAATTTCAAAGTAATATTTAAATATGTTTTATTTCCACAGATTCAAAAACTTCTATTTTTTTTCTATTAAAAAAGAAATAAACCCCTTTAAAATCAGCTATCCCTGATTTTGAAGTAAATACAATGCAAATAAATACACATGGACACCATATCACATTCCTATGTAAAGAAGTGAAAGAACATGGCATAATGAAGGGCATGATCATTTCATATGATCAAGGTTGAGGTCCATGATTCCGCACCTCTTGACATCCTGCCCTTGTCATGGTCAGTTTTGTACTGTCACATGTATTTGAGCTGGAGGGTGGCAACTCCAAGCTGACACAACAGACGAGTTTCTTTTGGAGCCCCTCTTCCACTGTTTTGTTCCACTGCACAAATAAACAGGGTTTGTTTTTACAGAAAGGTTATCAGTAATCCAGAAATTATCAGTACTATGTCAGGCTAACAACTAAAGCTAAGCTCTTGAACCTTGCTTCACAAATATCTGGGAAGTGGTCATGCACTCGTACACATATCCTTTTACCAACTTTCCGAGCTGTGTTCTCTGTAAGCGCTTCTCTATTTAGACAAAGGAGAGTGGGTTATTTTAAATCACTAGTGGGGTAAGGCTACCCGGGGTCTGGAAGGAGTAGAGAGTGCTTCCTTCTCTGGCCACCGCATCTGACATATGGGATGAAAGTTGGTAACCAGTGGTAAGGCTCAACTGATTCTGTGTTTTATCTGAATTTTTCAGTGATCCCCTTCTTTATAAAAGTCTCTGAATCTGCTATATAGAAGAAATAATGAAGGGCTATAAGTGAAAAAAAAAAGAAAAAGATGAGGTTCAGAAAGCTGTATTTTTGTTCTTCTTCCAACCCAACCAGGAGGCAGTGTGCTTGCCTGATCGGGTGTGGGAGTGGAGGCTGCAAATCTTTGCATGCAAGGCAATGACAGAAGAAATATGCCTCTTTAGAGAACACAGCAGAGGAAGGGGTGGAAATTTTAATCAGTTGCCGAAACCACCCAACATTTCAAAGTAAGAATGGTTCTAGAAAGCTGCAGAAATGAGGAATGTCACGTAGATGTGTAAGATGTGCATAATTCAAACTCCTGGTTTTGGCCCGCTCATTGCTCACCATAACTTGCCACAGCACAAGAAGAGGTAGGAATCGCATGTGAAGAGAGAGTTGCTCCCAATTGATGGTTGTTTTGGAAGTTATTGTAAAGCACTATGAGCGTGTGACTATTACTGCCTTTAGCAATAGTGACTGGTTACAGGAAAATATACTATCAGGTGAACAACTTCTTTTCCTGGTAGTCGTTATGTATTTTTACATGATTGTATCATTAGTCAACCCCCCCCAAGGTAACTATGGAAACACAGAAACATCACCCAGCAACTTCTTCACTCTTGTTTATTTTTATCACTATTGAGTCTAGTGAATGGTGCTTCACAAGTCGACAAAGATTTTTCTGGATGTCTTTTCTTATTGTGCAAAAGGTGCAAATGGGAGTTGACATAAATGTTGATCCAGATCCTTCTTGCTAAGGATATGTAAGGAATACAAGGTGATCTTACCACATTAAATTTTTCCTAATCTTTGTGGAAGATCAAACTCTTAAATTTTGCGAACTGAAATTGTGGCAACTCAATTCTTCAAATCAGGAAAAGATGGTCGTGGATCTCAGAGGAACACCAGTTTAGAGTTTTTGAGTTCCTGAGTGTGTGCTATTCCACTCTTGAAAATTTTTAAAGGTATCAAAACCTCAAGTTTATAAGAACTGCTTGTTTTTCATACCTTGAGAATTATGGTTGCATAATTAGATTCCTAAATATTGATTTAGGAGCTGAACATTAGAAATCAACCTTGTGTGTCTTTGCCAGCTGCTTTAGCTAAAATTTAGCATACTCAGTGAGAAAGGGTGGCCATCTGTTTACCGCGCTGTGTGAGTTCATGTTGTTGGTAAAAAGCAGAAATGTTATTGAAATGCTATTGTTCTTATATGAGAAGTGGCACATAAACAGGGATCAATATCATCGGCAAAAGAGAAGACTATTTCAAAAAGGGAAAGCATTTCCTAGCTCTATTGCTGTAATAAGCTGAGATTTTCCTCCCTGCTTTTCTCTCCCTTCCTCTCCTGTTTTGCCTTACCCTCCCAAACTTTCACAACAGCAGTAAATTTCATTTCACTAGTAACTGCATGAAATCCAAAGTTGACAGAATGGGGACACTTATTCAGAGGAAAATAAAGAAGGCATATACCATTTCTTCCCCCACCCCCTTTAAAAACAGTGCTTATTGCTATTTTAAATCAAAGTAGCTGATACTTAGCATACGCCCTGCATATGATTCTTGTCAAAACTATCTTTCTCTAATGAACATCCATTGCAGATCTCAGAACCTTGTGTCAGCTGCATCTAAAGTAGGATCTGGTGAAATCTCTGAATGTCTCCTGAATTCTGCAGTATGACTACTTAATTTTAGAAAACCAAAGATTTTTCCTTTTTTTGGACTTCTGTGCTAGCTTGCCATGCTCCTCTCTTTTGATCCTGCAATTATTCTGGTAACTTAGGTAGTCTGCTGATATTTGTGAAGCTTTTTTCAGGAGAACTTTCAGGCCAAGTGGTAACTAGCCACTGTAATACTTTTTTTGAAGTGACAGAGAAATTACTTAAAATCTCATCTTGAACAGTCATGCTGAAGATTCCATAGAGCCTTTCTGACAACTGGCTTTAGTGCCAAATTATTGGTATTCTTTAAATGCTTTCCCTGTTTCAATCTGAGGCTGGTCTATTTGTGTGGATCTATGATGTGATCACAGTTGATCATGCTGATAATTAGTACAGCCGTTTTCTGTGATTATTCGCTTCTTAACCCATAGATTACTTAAATAGCAGATCTAGTCTATGAGTAATGATTGAGGAACTCCCTTTGAAGGATTACTACTGGCCATGTGATTATAACACTCGCCTGAGATTTGATGAATCTTGTGTTCCTGTGTGGAATTGTTTAAGAATTTCCTTCCCTGATCTTGATGAGAACGGTCTCCCTGAGGAAAAAAAAAACTGTTTCTAAAGAGGATTTCATTAAAACAATTACATTTTGGCAAGGCTTTTTTCTTAATCAGGATTTGACAAGGTAAATGGTGTCAACAAAATTTCTGACAGATGCTCATCTACAGGTAAATTAAATATATTTTTTTCCTGTAATGATATGAATGTTTATTTTTCCTCTTGAATATGTTTACTTTAAATTCAGTCCTTGACATCTTTTGTCCCAATTCCAGTTTGAAATAGGAAATATAAAAACCCCTCTATATATTGAGAGAGAATGAGATAAATCCAAAGAAGTAATTTTCCACAGAAATAACTGAAATTAGATTTCTTGATGACTGTTTGCATCTAGATACAGCTTTTTGAGGAAGCAAAAATAAAATAAAATTTAATCTAATTATATTGTACAGGATTGATACGTGTATGTCCCATTTAATTACTAGTGAGAATAAATTAATTTATAGATGAATGAGGAACAGAATGTAGATGAGGAACAGAATGTCTTTGGTGATACCAGTATATGAGACAGATATGTTAATGTGGCATATGTTTATTATTGTGGATTTTACTGAAGTGCTATCAATTTAATTGTGTAACTAGCAATGCAGAGATGTGGAAAAACTAATGTGCTGCTTTCTATCAAATTTTTTTTTTTCTCTTTTGTGAAGAGGATAAACAGAGGTATTGCAACTTCACAAACAGAACAAATAATAATTTGAGGTCAAAGTTGTAAAACTTTGCTGGCATGCTTTTTTTTTGTAGTAGCAGAATGCTCCAGAACATACTTGTCAGAGTTGCAGTCTGCCACACACTCCATTGAGACTTTGTTTTTCTGTGTAGTTTTCCACAAAATTCTTACAGCTGCCATCATAATTTCCTGCTAGCATGATGTAGCTGCTTTGTAGTTTTCTGAGAAATATGTTGAATCATCTTTAGGAGGTACAGTGGAAAATTAAAAAAAAAAGAAAAAATCAGTTCAAGGTACTAGGTATTCATTTTCACGCAGAGCCTGAGAAACAACGGGGAACAAAGCTTGTTGCCTGATTACGCCCTGCCTATTAGCAGAGAGGGTAGGAGAAACTCTGCAAGAAAGGTTAGAGACCTGTTGTTACCTTGTCTCTTTGTAGGGTGTTAAATTGTCTAATCCTGCAGAAAGTGACAGGCCTATCTATGTGCACAGGATACAGCATCGTTCTGAAAATGGCCTTTGCACATAAGAAAACACCAGCAGGTTTATTTTGGTTTTTTTGTAGTCAGTCAACCCAGCCTGGAAGGAGACTCAGAAGTCTTGCAGATATATCAGATAAAAATATCAAAACTTTTAGTAGTTAAAGCCTGTTTCCAAAAGGGGGAGCTGGTCCTTAAATAGGATTGAAGGTAAGTCGTTACCTGTGGAAGGTCATTGTTTTTCTCAGAGGTTGTTTACTGGATGGGGCTAAGGACGGATTGGTTATGAGTTTCTGTTTCAGTATTACATATTAGTAGATCACTCAGGTCATTCTGTGATCATGTGTTTACCATGAATTGTTATTTTGTCAAAAATGGGAAAAAATAAACTATTAGAATGGACTAGAATCTAAACCTAATAAACGTGTTTTACTGTGTGTCAGGAGAAACACCTGAAAGAAAGTGTCAGAGCTGATGTGAATTAGACCTTGATTAAGTTTAGAAAATTTACTTTGTTTTAACCATGTTAGGAAACGAAAAATTAATTGGATGCTTTAACTCTAATTCTGAGAGGAAACTTGTGGTCTGAAGAGAATTGTTGTGGCATAGAATTAGAAGGCCAAGCTGAGATTGTAATCACCCACATGTGCTTTTCTTTTTTGAATACAAGACTTAGGGTACAAGATTTTCTTTTTCATTTTTAGCTTAGAGGAGCTTTTTTTGAAAAGTGCAAATGAACAAATGAAGTAAGGTAACACTATGAAACTGCTCATTTTAGCTGTTTGATATCAATTGGTAGTGTTTTGGTGACAGTTTTAAAGTATTTCTCCAGTAGTGTTTTAAGAGACAGTCTGTGCATGTCTTCTAACCTTTGCGTTACACAATTGTGAAAACATATTTCTATATTCCAATTCAGAATGGCTTGCTAAGATAATGATATCTTAATTATATCTAATTATGCTTTTCTTACATTTAATTTCTCTCATGCAATTCGACTTGCCAGCAAAAGAAATTATCTTCAAATTATCACTAACAATCAAACTAAATAGACTTAATTTCCCAACTGCTTGGAGTATAATCTCAGTGTTCCACAGAAAAAGCTTGGATTAAATTTTTGAAAGCCTTTTCCCTCATTTAATGAGCCGGAGTAAAATGGCTGGCTGACTCCATAAGGACACAAGCAGAAAGCAAAGACCACAGGGGCCTGAAGCTCTGTGAATCAGCCCTTTAAGCAGCAGGCTCCCACGTTTCTGGTGATGGCTCTTGCCTGGGGTAGGGCATCCCTCTCCCGTGCTTCACAGACATGAAGTCAGTGGTTCCTCATCCTAGAGGGGCATTTAGAGCTGCAGATTCCTGTGAGTGAGCTGCCATGGCCAGAGGTAGGGATAGGGATAGAGGGAAATTTTTCCTTTGGCTTGGTCTTTTACCCTGGTAATATAATATAGTATTTCTTGTCTCGGACCCATCTGTTTTTCTAACCAGTTATGCAGTCAGACCAGGAAACCTTTAGTAAGTTGCACTGACAGCAGTGGAAGAAAGTAACTGTACCCTCACCTAATTTTATGTCTGAAAAAGCATCCCACTGCTGGAAAAAACAGTAGGAAAATTTTGAACATCAAAATATAATCCTTTTTAATAACATGGCTTCTGCAGCAAATTAAATATGTCTACTAATGCAACAAATATTTGACTAGTATCCTTAGAGGGAATACCATTTGCAGCTCAGCTGCAAGAGAGACTTTAGACCAATTCATGTTATGTTCAGGGGGAGGTAAAAAATGTATGGGGAATGTAATACACCAAAATTGACTGAAATTGGAGGCTATAAATAAGAAAATGGTTATTTCACTTGTCTGGGGACCATATGACTAGAGAGATGGCATGGCACATTAAAGGTTATTCAGCACATATATTTCATTCTTAGTTAAATAACAATAACAAAGAAAGAAGTTACTTTGAAAAAATGAGCTTTTTCATGGTATAAAGAACTATGATATATAGCATGGATATTGAAAAAGAAGAAAGGGAATATAGTCTTGGTTGTGTGATGTGTGGCTGTTCGGGTTGATTAGAGTCTTCAGTGGCAATCCAGGCTTTGAAATGCTTTCAGCTTCTTGTATTCTGAAAACCTGAATGATTTTTTTGGTTTGAGGAAGCCTATATAAAAATGAAATCTCTGTAATTTTCAAGTATAAAGTAACATTCAAGAACATATTTCAATTTTCAGAACGCTATTGGAACTTGTAGGATAGTTCAAAGTAGTTTCAAAGACAGGTATTTTTATGCATATATTTATATGTACATGTAAAAATAATGCGTATGTATTCCATGAAACATGTGCTGGGATGAAATCACGTATCAAAATGTATTCTGATAAATGTGTATCATAGAATCATAGAATAGTTTGAGTTGGAAGAGACCTTAAAGATCATCTAGTTCCATCTCCCCTGCCATGGACAGAGACACCTTCCACTAGATCAGGTTACTCAAAGTCTCTTCCATCCTGGCTTTGAGCACCTCCAGTAACGGAGGATCCACAACTTCTCTGGGCAACCCGTTCCTGTGTCTCACCACCCTCATTGTGAAGAAGTTCTTCCTCATATCTAATCTAAATCTTCCCTCTTTCAGGTTAAAATCATTACCCCTCATTATGTCACTGCATTCCCTAATAAAGAGTCCCTCCCCAGCCTTCCTGTAGGTCCCCTTTAGTACTGGAAGGCTGCTATAAGGTCTCCTTGGAGCCTTCTCTTCTCCAGGCTAAACAAGACCAACTCTCTCAGCCTGCCCTTGTATGGGAGGTGCTCCAGCCCTCTGATCTTCTTTGTGGCCCTCCCCTGGACTCACTCTAACAGATCCATGTTCTTCCTGAGATGAAGACTCCAGAAATGAATGCAGTACTCCAGGTAAGGTCTCAGAAAAGCAGCATAAAGAGGGAGAATTACCTACTTCCCTTGACCTGCCTGCCATGCTACTTTTGATGCAGTCACAATATAGTTGGCTTTCTGGTCTACAAGCACATATTGCTGGCTCATGTTAGATTTTTCATCCACCAGCATCCCCAAGTCCTTCTCTTCAGGGCTACTCTCAATCCATTCTCTGCCCAATCTGTACTTCTTCTTAGGATTACCCCGACCCAGGTGGAAGACCTTTCACTTGGCCTTGTTGAACTTTGTGAGGTTTACCCAGTCTGTCAAGGTCCCTCTGGATGGCATCCCTTCCCTTCAGCATGTCGACCACATAACATAGCTTGGTATCATCCACAAACTTGTTGAGGGTGCCTTCAATCCCACTGTCCATGTCTGTGACAAAGATGTTAAACAACGCTGGTCCCAATACTGACCCCTGAGGAACATCACTCATCACAGGTCTCCACCTTGACATTAAGCTGTTAACCACAACTCTTTGATTGTGACCATCTAGCCAATTCCTTGTCCACTCAGAGGTCCATCTGTCAAACCCATATCTCTCCAATATTTCTCCAGTTTGGGACTCCAGTATTTGAGCAGCTTCTTCCATGTCTTATGGCACAACATAAAGAATAATCACTCTTATTTTGAATGAATAAATAGAAATAAATATATAGTATAAAATTAAATATAAAATAAATTAAGCTATTGCATTTTAGAGGACATAGACTTCTTTGAGAAAGATCCCATAAGTCTAAATGTAATAACTTCAGTAAAACATGGTAATATTCAACTTCCCCCACCCCGCCATCCCTAAACTTTTAGAATTCATTGAAAATGATCATTAAACTGCAATTTTTCTGTAGAGACCAAGAAAGATTTGCATAAAATGGTGGTCTATACATGTTTTACAGTGTTATGTGCTATAATTGAAGTCAGACAGGGCATTTTTTTGTCTGAGTGTCAGGTATTTTTGTAACATGTTATCTTGTCAGTTAATACTGAATAATATAATGATGAGATGACTGACAGTGTATTGAAGTTTAGACTGAATTTCAGAAATATGATAAGTGAACTAAATTGGGAAGATAAATGAAGAGGAAAATAAGAAGTTCTAAATTTTCATTTTGAACGTTCATTCCAGAAGTCTGTTGCAGGTCTGCCATTCTCAGATGTCCTCTGTAGCACACTGGTTTTCAGTGTTGCAACAATATCACATTAGCTCAGTGTTTTTGCATCTGTGTTTTAGAAAAGCTGGGTACAGATCCTCATTTTCATCCATACAGAGTAGTAGGATTTCTTTAGAAGTTTTAATTGAGACAGATAAAATCACTTCATAAATCCTCCGTGAAATCTTTTGTTCCTGTTTTGTAAACGAAGAAACACAGAGTTGTGTAACCACCGCACTATAACCAGTGTAATCATGCCAGTGTAACCGTGGAATGGAAGAGTTTAACAGTAAATGGTATGAGATTTGAAAAATGGCAAATTCACAAAACGTTCCTGCATACAGGGGAGGGGTTTCTTTTTACAATCTAAATCCCCTTTGTGGTGTGATAAAGTTGTAGTGCAATTGTTGTTATGGATTTTTTTTGTTACTATCCTCTTCCTAAAGGTTTCAAAACAGTTTTTTGAAGATTGACTTATTTATGAAAATTATACAGTCCAATTTTTTGAGTTTTGACCTGGAATCTTTTCTATTGTTATAGAGAGGAGTAATTTTAGTAACATTTTTGTAACAGCAGTGGGAGAATAGTTAATGTTGGAAATGGCTTAAAAAGAAGTCCTACCCGCCTAACTCTGTTCCTGTATGCTAGATAAGTCTATGAAATTGTTTTGCAGTGTTGAGTTGAACAATATTATGGAGTTGGGCAGTGTTGTACTCTGAAATCTATTGTATAAGTATCAGGATTGTATCCTCTGTTTGTTGGATAACATACTGATTTCATTGTTTATGTATCGCTCGTTTTAAAGCTAAGACGGATTCTCCTCTTTTTTTATTTCCTTGAGATTCTCTAGTATATCTGTACTTCTAATTTATATTATTTATTTGGTATAATATTTTTGTACCCATTAAGTGTTCTCTTTTTCTTTTCTAAATTGTGTGGCTGCACAACAGGATGTATTCTTCAGCAGACCAGGTGTCCTAGTGACTTCTGGTAACAGCTTACTAGAATTTTACCAGAATCCTTCTAGCAGAAAAAAATGTTTAACAGAAAAAAGTACGTGTAGCATTTTAAAATATTTTGAAAGATCACTTCAGAGCATATGTAAGTTAGGTAATCTTTGCTTTAATCTTTTACGCTTTGATTGACATGTGTCATGTTCCAAAGCTGCTGTGATTCCGGGTGATGTTGTTAGCCCCTGGCTGTCTTGAGCACAATGTCCTGCAAGTTCTGACAGCTTTCTCAATTTCTTTAACATAAGCAGATGGTGTGCAACATTGTCATGTTGTATTTTCTAACATGTACTGAGGAGTAAAGACCTCTGACTAGATTTCTTGTTGCTGTTGTAATGACATATGGGGTTATTATTGACTCAGCAGGTTTTGGGTCCTGAGTCCTATCCTTGACTACTGACACGTACAGTTAATAAGATTCCTGAACACATATGCTTTCTCTCTTGTTAGGAATGAAAAACGCAGCTGGCACTACTTTTTATAGTTTATTCACTGGATGGTCTTTACAGTTCCAGTTTTCAATGAATTCTTTAATAAAGATAACAAATCATAAAACTGTGTTAAAACTAACTGACTTACAAGGTTTAAAGACCAGGATTTGAGACATCACCCTCTCTGGATCTCCTGATTTTATTTTAATGTGTGACTAGTTTTGTTACGATACCATCTTGGTGTAAGTCTTGACTGTGCACTAGCCTTCCAACTGGTGTACATCCATTCTTCTTAAAAATAGAATAACAAGAAAACAAAAAAAACCTTCTCTCTGACAAAAGTCAGAAGTTTTCTGACATGGTTCTGGGGCTGTTTAAATCAACAGGAGAAGCTGACAATTGCATGTCTTTGTAGAAAGATGTTTTCAACAGAATTATGTGCGAAATCATGTTGTTCTGAGCACAGTATGGATTGGTAAAGATAGAAACTTCAAGCTGTTAGTAGAGACACTTTCAGCTAGTGCAAAAGATAAGACATATTTCTGGTTTTGTCTGTATTAAGTTAATAAGAAAGCAATCAGATCTGAGCCTGTGACTGTTTCTGCTGCATCTGTTTCCATGGTGTTCTTTGCTTTTTTCCCTCTTTTGTCTTCAGAAACACACGCACACATCCTGGAGATGAGGAAGGCAGGGGAGGAAAAGAGACAGCAATGGCAATCCCTCCTTCTCCTCTGTAGGTCTTGCATACCCTTTTATTTTGGTTAATAATGAGTGCCTGCTTTTGCTCACAAGATAATCCCTATAGTGTCGAGGTAGAAAGAAGCCTGGAGTTTTGCTGTGTCTACCTTGACAGACAGCTATGTGGTGACAGACTTGTTAAGTACTAAATTTACTGCATGGGGTAATTGGAAAACAAGATATGCAAAGAACAGAAGATTCCATATAAAGCATATGAAATAAAAATTTTAGTGAAAAATTCGATTTCTGTAATGGAGTTATCTTTGACCAACAAATTGATATCCTGACTTGTAACTTCACAATTTTATGGCTGAAAATTCCTTCTCAAATTTACTTGGTTCTCTTGAATTTTGGAGCTAATATCAGCAGTTAAGGCCACTTCACAATCCTACTTGAGTCTCAAGAATCTACAGACCAATCCTTGTTTCTCCTTTAAACTGTTACAACAGCTTAAAAGAAGATGGGGTATTACCTAACTGTATCCATACACAACATAAAATAATAATTGGACAAAGTAAATAATGCATTATGAATTACAGAAAAAAAATTGAGTTCAGTATCTCTTTAAGCATGTAGCCAAGTGAAGTATTCTTACTCGTACATGTGAACACGGGTATTGGTTTTGCCTTGGGTTTTTGGTGGTTGTTGTTTATTGAAATAGTGTGATATCCAACTCATAAACAGAAGGTTTTCCTAAAAATTGAGTTACTGGTAAAGGAAGAAAAGATCCAGGAAACTCAATTCAGGTCCCTTATAGTGCTCTTGCTGTACAAGAAAATTATTTCCTTGGAAACCTATGTTTCACAGACAGAAGTGTTCCATGGGTTTTGACAAGATTCTGTAAAGAATGTTGATTATTTTTTGGCTTTGGATTGTTGTATTATTGGATCCAAGGTGAGGTATGAAAGTTAGCATTTCCCTCTCTACTAAGCATTTCTAGAAACAGAGAATAAGTATTCAGTTATTTACTTGCCAGTAAACATATAAGGTTTAGGCTACATTCCAGCATGAGATACTGAAATATTTTTTTTTTTTTTAAATAAATTAGAAGATAGATACTCCTCCCAGCCTCAGTCTTCTCTCTGATGCTCAGAGTATGAAGGCAGAGGAGGTTTGAATTGAGGGTTGTGATGCATCTCTGATGTTGTTCTAATGTTTGTCAGACATTTCTCTCCTTACCGACAATAAAACTATATTTATGCACTATTCTACTTTTTCCAAGGCTGGCACAATACTAAGAGGCAGGTTGGGGGAAGAAGTTTTTCCAATCAGTGCAAAAGAGGCAAAAGTGAGGATTGGATGGAGAAGAGAGTAAGATAAGAGTCTGAAAGCTCAGAGAGACTTCACCATTGAGATGATCCTTTCCTAATTATCATCTCACTTCAGGGAGTGAGTTTAAGTGGGGAGCATGTCAAGATCCTCACTCAATGAGAACAAGGTGTCTGGCATGTCACTGGTTGCAATCTGGTTAAAAATGGTTATTAGTCCATAGAAGTAGTGGTAGTCTCCCAAAAGACTTTCTTGGATGTGAAAAACTGCAGTGCTAATGTCTCTTCTTCCTTTTAATCCCTCTAACAGCAATTTGAATTGATTTTTTTCCAAGATCAGCATCATCACTGAAATTTTTAATTTTCAGTTGTGAAAAATTCTGTAAATTCTGAAGTTTTGAAAGCTTAATTTTGTTAAGGTATTAAAAACAAACAGAGGAAAGTTTTTATGCACCCATAGGAGGGAAGGATACATTACTTGTTGGAAAAAATTTTTAATTCTATTCCTGATATAACTCACAATTTTCCCTGTTTTTGAGATTTCAGAATAAGGAGGGAGGGAAAAGAGTACATCGAATCTGATCTCCTAATGTGTCTACTTAAACTGTCTGTAACTCAGTCAATATACAAACTAACACATTCAGTTATGCTCCATGTAATTAGTATGAAGTGGCTAAGGTTGGATAACGGGTCTTTCTAAATAGCTTCCAGAAAATATGGAGACTGTGTTTGACTGTTTTTTGTTGCTGTTTTCCTTCATTTTGTCAAGACAATATATCCTGCTGTCTTGATCCACTTAGGTCTAAACTCGCCCAAGAATGGAGTGCTAAATTTAAAAGCAGAGAGTGTTTCAATAAACCCAATTGTAAAGCTAAATCTGCACAACTTACTTGGCTTTGTCTGGCTGCTACATAAAACAAGGGAATAAGAATAAACGTATCTGAGAAATGTCCAAAAAACTGTATTGTATAGCAAGAGATATTACTGGAAGAAGAATAGTAGTTGATTAAATTGTATGAAGAAAAGAGATGTTTTCTCAGCAATAAAAACAGGGAAAGTACTTATCAATGCAGATCCCTATCTAATTGAATATTTTATGAGAGGAAAAGCACTGTAAATTTGATTTAAGCCAAAGTATTAATGTTTTGATAACTTAAAAATCTATTTGGAAACTTGCTTCATAAAAGGACACTTTGACTTTAAACATCTAATGAAACAAACAGAAAATTAAAGAGTCTCTTTTATCCATTTTTTTGTGTAGTTCTGTCAGCACAATGAGAAATTCATTATACACACACCTCAGCTCCTCAGTAGGTTCTAATATGAAAATATATTACACCAGAACTGTGACGAATTAAGACAAAAACTTTACATTGATAAAGCAGATCCACAACAGAGGACAGTACCTTGAAAGCTGTATCAATAACTATCAGAAACTTTGCATATTAAACCCTTTATAAACCATGCACACATTCTCAAAATTACGAGAGTTAATTTTTTAAAATTCTAGCTATATGTATGAAAGTAACACTTGTTTTCTGTTTTTTTCAATGGCTTTATATACACAAATTACAAAAGATGTACTGTTTCACTCTGTGGGCACATCATTATTTTAAGGAAGGTCTGTAAAAATCTGCTTATGCTGTGAAATGCCAGTAGTATTTCATAGAATTGCCTGGTTGGGAAAGAAAGACCTCTGAGATCATAGAGTTCAACTGTACCTGTCCAGTACTAAACCATATCCCTGAGAAACTTGTCTACCTGTATTTTAAATGCCTCTAGGGGTGGAGACTCAGCCACCCCCTTGGGCAGCCCCTTCCAGTAAATGGCCACCCTTCCAGTGAATAATTTTTTCCTGATGTCTAATCTGAACCTCTCCTGGCTCAACTTGTGGCCATTACCTCTCATCCTATCACCTGTCACTTGGGAGAAGAGACCAACACTCACCTCACTACAGCCTCCTTTCAGGTAGTTGTAGACAGTGATGAGGTCTTTCCTCAGCCTCCTCTTCTCTAAGCTAAACAACTCCAGTTACCTCAGCTGCTCCTTATAAGACTTGTTCTCCAGCCCCTTCACCAGCCTCGTTGCCCTTCTCTGGATGCGCTCCAGCCCCTCAATGTCTTTCTTGTACTGAGGGGCCCAAAACTGAACACAGTACTTGAGGCACAGCCTCACTAATGCTGACTACAGGGACACAATAACTTCCCTGGTCCTGCTGGCCACGCTGTTTCTGATACAGGCCAAGACGTCATTGGCCCTCTTGGCCACTTGGGCACACTGATGGCTCATATCTAGCCGGCTGTCAACCAACACCTCCACGTCTTTCTCCAACAGGCAGCTCTCCAGCCATTCTTCCCCAAGTCTGTAATGCTGCATGGGGTTGTTGTGCCCCAAGTACAGGACTCTGCACTTGGTCTTGTTGAAGGCTTTACCAAAGTCCAAGTGCACCACATCCACAGTCTCTCCCTCATCCATTAAATGGGTAACCTTGTCATAGTAGAAGGTCAGGTTGGTCTGGTAGGATCTGCCTGTTTTAAACTGACATTGACTGGGTCTGATCACCTGGTTGCCCTGCATGTGCTGTGTGATAGCATGCAACATGATCTTCTCCATGACCTTTCCTGGTACTGAGGTCAGACTGACAGGCCTGTAGTTCTGTGGATCCTCCCTCTGACCCTTCTTGTAAATGGGTGTAATATTTGCCAGTTTCCAGTCAAGTGGCACTTGCCCAGTCAGCCAGGACTGCCAACTGATGATGGTAAGTTGTTTGGTGAGGACTTCTGCCAGCTCCCTTAATACCTTAGGGTGGATCCCATCAGTCCCCATGGACTGATGGATGCCTAATTGGCCAAGAAGTTCTCTAACCAATTCTTCTTGGATCACTGGAGTTTTGTTCTGCTCTCCCTCTCTGTCTTTTGGCTCAGTGGGCTGAGTACCCAGAGGACATCTCAGCTTACTATTACAGTCTAAAGGAAACCAGGCACTAAGTATCTCTGCCTTGTCTTCATACTTTGTCACTACTGTTCCCCCTGCATCCAGTAAAGGATGAAGATTCTCCTTGGCCCTCCTATTGTTGTTAATATATTTGTAGAATCTTTTTAAATTATCTTTCACTGAACTAGCTAATTAAAATTCTAGTTGGGTTTAGTTCCTCTAATTTTCTTTCTCCGTGATCTCACTTCATCCTTGTAGTCCTCCTGGGATGCCTGCCCCTTCTTCCAAAACTCATATACTTTCTTCCTCTTTCTGAGATCAATACTGTAGTGGGTTGGCTTTTGGATTTTTCAGATCTTCTTTAAAAAGGGTCTTTACAGGTCTTCCTTAACAATGGAGATCAAGATCCACGGAAGTATTCCACATCTTCCTTTAACGTAAACATATAAATAAGGTGTAGATAAGGGTATACGCTCTCTTCTTCTTCTGGGAGGCTGGAGAGCAGGAGCTCCATTGCTGCTGATCCTGTCTGGAGCTGAGGCCTGCAGTGGCTGCTGTTGTCTGCCCACGCGTGGGGGAGAGAGTCCTGGGTCGGATTTAGCTGTTCTGCTTTCCTCAAGGGAAGTGGTGAGATTTTGCTAGTTCTTTACTTTGTTAGTTATCAGGTCTTATAAGTGTGCATACCTGCTTTGTTTTAGTTTCTTTTTGTCCTTTTTTTCCTTTTTCCCTTTCCCTCTTCCCTTTCTTGGGAGTTTTGCATGATATCCTTGCTGTGTGTAGTTGTTTATATTTAGAAAATATATATATAGTGTGATTTTGTTTCTTCTATAGCTTTTTTCTTGAAAAGGGGGAAGCTTTGGGAAGAAGGCTTAAACTCTGCTTTAGAGAGCTGGGGGAAGATAGCTCAAACCAGCTGAAATACATAGCTCTCTACTCAGTCAAGCTGGTTTTCTTCCCCACCAGCTCATTTTATGGCACAAGGGGATGGCCTGCTCTTTTGTCACCAGGATTTCCTACTTGAGGAGCATCTGGCTGTCATAGGCTCCTCTGTCTTTCAGAACTGCCTCCCAAGGAACTTTATCAAGCAGCCTTCTAAACAGCTCAAAGTCTGCCCTCCGGAAGTCCAGGTTGGTGACTCTGCTGACCCCTCTTCTTACTCCCCCTAGAACTGGGAATTCTGTTGTCTTGTTATCACTGTTCTCCACGCATCCTTCAACAATCAGCTCTCCCACAAGGCATTCTCTGTTCACAAAAAGCAGGTCCAGTGGGGCACCCTCCCTAGTTGTTTCACTCACCAGTTGTGTCAAGAAGTTGTCTTCACAACTCCAGGAACCTCCTAGACTCTTTCCTTTCTGTGGTATTAAACTTCCAGCAAACATCAGGAAGGTTCAAGTCTCCCCATCCCCCTTCCAATTTAATTTAAAACTGTTGATTAGCTCTACCAACTTCCTGGGCTGTGTCTTTTTGCCCCTCAGGGACAAGTGTTCCCCATCATTTGCCAGCAGGCCTGGTGTGTAGGCCAAACCATTGTCAAAAAGCCCAAAGTTTTGTTCTTCACTGCAGGTTTGGAGCCAGGCATTTACTTCTTGCCTCTTCGTACTCCTTCCCTCATCGGTCCCTGCAATAGAAATGACAGAAGATAACTCTACTGGTACACCTGAACTCTTCAAAATTTGCCTCAAGGCCCTGAAGTCCCTTTTAATCACCTTAAGGTTTCTTGTTGTTTTTTAATTATTGCTTACTTGAAAGATTGGTAGTGGACAATAATTGTGGGCTTGACCAGAATTGGAAGTTTCCTTTCCATGTCTCTGACCAAGGTCCCAGGTAGGTAGCAGACTTCCCCATATAATGGGTTTAGTCTGCGTATGGGACAGTCAGTTCCCTTTAGGAGGGAGTCCCCAGTGACAATGACCCTCTTTTTCTTTTTTACAGATGCTATTTTGATTGGTGGCTTCAGGAATCTTAATCTAGGGAATGCTACTAGGCTGTGAGAATCATCGTAGGTATTAGGGTACGGTTCCACTTGCAGACCTTCATATCTGTTCTTCAAGGGAACCTTTGAGGCTGAGGTTGAAACAGGGGAGATGCCTCCTGCACTGGGCAGGAACCTGCTGCCATTCCCCTCCATCTCCTAAATTACTCTCTTCAGCTGGGTGGGTAGAAGATGAGGAGTCCTCTATCACACGAGGCATGCCTGCCTTTTGGGTTTGAGACAGGGTACGTAGAGTGTTATTCAAAAAGTCAATCTCCCTTTCCCATTCCTAGTGCTGCAGCTCAGCCAGAAATTTCAAAAACTTTTGAGATACTTTGACACGTTTTTTTAATCAAGAGAAATCAAATCATTTGAGTCCTTACGCTGTTTAAAGGGGAAAATACTGACATGCATATCATTCCAAAGTATCTAATAATTGAATAATTATGTTACATATTGAGAAAGCATAACTTTAATTCCCATAGTCTTTTTGCAAGTGAAGAGTGCTTTTTCACCGCATTATAACTTCAGTATGCTCTTTCCTTTGAAAATGTTGGGGATTTGTTGGGTTGGGTGGGTTTTTTTTGTTTGATGAGGTTTTTTCCAGAATTGATTTGTTTCTGAAAAAGTTTAAATTTAAAGAAATCCACTTTTCTAACTAAAAACAATTTTGACAAATCTTCCAACCAGCCTCTGCTAAGGAATAGTATTCTACCTGATTTTAAATGTCAATTTAATATTCAATGCGTGATCGGTTTTTAGTGCAATTTGCAGAGCAATAAATACAGAAGCACCATAAATTGATATTTTTTATAGATGATGCACTGACAATTTTCCTACTAGTCACAGGAATATTAAAATTTCTGTAACTTTAAAAATGATTAGTTTCTAACAGTTGTGATGATAACATAAAAGGAGAAAAACATGGGAGTATTAGTGTTTATTATCTGAAACAACAGAGTATGACAAAAATGTCCTAAAGTCATGTTTTTACTTCAAAAGAATCACTCAACACATTAATAGTTTGATGAGAGACCAGGAGACATCTGTTTCTTTATATACTCTAATTATGTGTATGACTTAGCCCGAGAAGTGGAATCCTGAATAGATCTGACTTGCAGCTTTATGGTTTGAGTTCATTTAGTACTTCAAGAAACTGTTTATGAGGAAGTGAATAAATGAGTTCTTGCAGATTTCCTGGTAAACTTGAAAGCACTCACCTTATACATTATGAAAAATGAGAGGTTCATAAGAAGCTTAAATTGTAATAGCTAAATAATGAAACTTATGAACAAAATTGTCGATGATGATAGAGGATGGGGAGAAACAGGACAAAGAAATACTAATGTGTTGGAGGGGTTTTTTTGTGTAGTGTTTCTTTTTGTTTTATTTTAAATTAATGTGAACTCTGAGTTTCTAAGGCCTGGGAGAAATCTTTGAGACTTTAAATATGGAATATTATGATAACATCTGTTACCACTGATGCCTTATCAAAGAGCAATTTGTTCTTTCTGTTTCTACAGACAGTTTTTACATCATTCCATTAACAATATAATGAAAGCACACAGAAAGGTGTAGACTTATAAGTGGCTTTGTCATTCTCTGGCAATACAGTGGTCTCCTGAAAACTAGATTCTTTCCAGCTTACCCAACTCTTATGCTGGCTGGGCAGATCCACAGTAGGCAGAAAATATGTAAAGTAAAACCAATAGCACATGAACTTTTGTCTGAAACCCCATTAAATGCTGGGTTTAAGCAGTTAAATTTTTTCATGTTTTGAAGCAGAGTGCATGCAATTCCTATGAGGGAGAAAAAAACATTTTTGTTTGGCACAGTGAGAACATGACATGGAAAACATATATAGAGCCTGCTATGACAGATGGTGAGGACTTCAAAGCTGCCGTTAGTATTAACGTAAAATTTTAAATGATCTAACGGTTATAGATTTTTCTATGTGTGAATGAATGGTACATATAAATAGAGTTCAACGGGATTTGCCTGTTGCAGATGCTCTCTTGATGCTTGGATGGTGCCACTCCAAATGATCTGACTCTGTTTTTGGGAGATATGCAGATATATGTTCAAAAGCCTACCTTTTTGCTCTGTCAATGCATTTGAGAAATGTTGCTATACTATACTTGAGTTCATAAGAGAATGGAATTGTTAGGCTCCGAAAATAGTGCTGCATTGGGGCACTATCTACCATCCATGTATCTGGGAGTGAAATAGATTCTTTTCTAGGTAAAAGGACAAAAATACCACTTTATTTATCTATGTATTTTAAGAAGGATAAATACAACATTGGATGTCTGCACTTAAGCTTGTAAACTAATGAGAATATTTTTTATCTTGTACTCTCAAACCCAGTGATTTCAATTTGTGGTTTCAATCTGCAGGGTTGTAAGCTGTATGAAAAGTTATCAACAACAGAAAAATATTTATAATTTCAGAGATGTGTTTATTCAGGTGTTGCTATTTTGGTTTATTCCAATTAAAAAAAAAGGTATTTTAGAAAGCCATTGACGTGGGGCTTTTTGAGTAGAGCTGCAAGAACAAGACATATGGATGAGTCCATATGTTCCTAAGATTCTGCAACACTTTTAAATTTGCTGACTTTCTGGAACTTTTAGATCTATTTCTGTCCAAGTTTAATGTAAGGTGGATTAGGATATTTTATTTTTACAGAGAAGTAACCTAATCTAACCACCCTTAGTAATGCCAGAGGCTTCAAAACCTATTACCTCATTTGGATTTAAGTAGTTTATGAAAGGAAGCTGAACAGAGTGAACATGAAGAGCAATCATCATCTCATTTTCAATAACTGCATGATAAGAATGTAACTGCTAAAAATACAATGTTTTATGGTAACTGTGTGTTTGGAGGGAGTTGAGAAATGAATGATATTTAGTTGGGTATCCTTAAGTAGTTTCCACAACCAGCCCTAAGTAATTTTTTACAGATACATACTCTTGCCTTTTAAAAATTTTGTAAATTATACCAGTAAGTTAGACCCTTGCTAAGAAATCATTTTGCTATTCTCGTAAGGGTTCCAGTTACTAAATTTCACGCACGAAATGAGATGCGTTAACCAATTACCTTCAAAACCTCTCTTTACTTGTGCCACATTAAGCAAAACGTAAATGAACTATTTGAATGCAGCGTTCAAATTTACAACACATTTATATTTCTTTACAAAAGATGTCAGTGAAGAAAAGGGTAATCCTTTTTGATTAAGCAGGGTTTCGGCTCTGTAATTTAACTAATATTATGGATAAGGGCTCTATAATTTAACTGATATTATGGAAAAGTCCTTAGTGGACTTATTTGGAGATTCCGTTCCTCCTCAGGCTGTGCTCTGAAGGAGAACCTGTTCTTATTCTCGTTTATGCATATTGAATTTTATAGCAAAACTTCCTTCAAGATCTTCAAAAGGTCTAGAATTTGGGATATCTCCAAGTAACAATTTCTTGGTTCGACAAAGGATGAAACTCTTTCCTAACTTTCATTGTGAAGAATCGTTCATGGTGAAATGTCTTCCTGTGTGAACTTCCTGTTGTATATTAAATTGCACATGATCAAACACACCAGATAGAAACATCCAAATATATGAATATAGCTTATTACTGATTCATGCCTTTGGCTAACTGTGAAGGTAATTTACTACTCTTTGATCCCAAGAACTTTGAGATGATAGATGTTGGTAAATTTAGCTGTTGAGAGACAGAGTCGTGCAATATTCATAATTTGAAGCCCCCTGTAGACCTCATGAGACTGAGTTAACTTGGTTACCTAAAGGACAACTAACTTGCTAAGTTTGTCTTTCAGTGGTTATTTCAAACAAGTCTTTCCATTTGATATATATGCCACAGTACAGATCAAGACAAATCTTACAAAATAAGAATTTTAAGTAAATAAATCAGCTAACACCAGTGCAAAATTCTTCATTAATATGTAACTTAGAAATCTTTCAGCCACCTGTACCGTGAATAATAAATAAAGAGTTGCAGTGAAAATATTCCTAACACTGCAACTAAAAATAATTCAAGTTACTGTAGGAAGACTGAATGAAAAAAATCTTCATACCCTTGCAGTTTTTTAAGTGCAAAAAGTTGGCCACATCAGCCAGTAATAACTGAATACTGAATAACTTGACATTGAATCCCTGTATATTTTATATCTCTATTATGTGAATAAAGGATTTCCTCCTACTTTCATGCTTTTATGAGGACTGAGAAATGCTGAACTACATCTCATTATGTGACTATATTAAACATAGTTGTCTAAGGTTCAAAATTTTTTTCTGAAATTTCAAGAAAAAGAAAAACCATAGAGAAAGGTATATATTTCCGCAGTTTGTAGTAATGCTTTAACGACAGTTCATGCACTTTTTGCCTTGGTTATTTCACTGTGCAGGATATTAGAGAAGTGCTTCACTTGACATGCTGTGGAAAATAGGAATGAAAAAGAACAGCAGGAACCTTGGCCCCGAACCTGCCCCTATCTTCAACATGTTTTGGGAAATCACTTTTTCTCTCATGCATACATTATTTTAACATTCTTTACCTGGTACTGAATAGAGATTAAACCTTGGAGAAGAGTTATCTGAAAGACTTATGTCACAGAATGTACAACAGCTGGATAAGAAGGAAAATACCTTTTGGTTCTTTTGTCTCTATTCTGTTGCAATTTGTTGCCAGAATTAGTTTTATTTGGGAGCTCAGATTCATTTCCTGCTGGACCAGGATGCTTCTCTTTGCCAACAGTGCTGTCATAATAACAGCTTTCATACTAGCTATCAGTGAAATCACTTGGAAAACTGAAGAAGGTGAAGAAAATAACAGTTCATTATCAGAAATTCATACTGCGTGTCTGTAGATATACTTGATATATCTACAGAAGTTTCAAAAAGAAGCTTCATGTATTACTGTGATTTAGGACCTACCTACCTAAGAGAGGTTTTCTGATTAAGCATGCTCAGTTTTTCAGCATTGCACTGTATGATTATACTCCCCTATATTAGTAACAATAATCCATGACATTACATTTCTATAACTTCATAATTTTCACCCAGTTCCTATTCCTGTCTTTAACAAAGTAGTCATAAATGAGTAGTCACCTTAGAAAAGGATCAACATTTGTACTGTTAGCTAGATGACACAAATAGCATTAGAAATGAGAAATCGTGATTTACCGAGCAATCATAGGCTATGAGAGCAACAAATAAATCCATGAGCACAGGCTTCTGGAGTAGTTAGCAGACTTTGAACACTATTAGTATCTATGTCTCACTTTCCCCTCCTTTTTTTTATGCAGATACTGGCATTTTTTCTTGTTTTAGTCAAGATAATCTTGTGATTTATTGCTCCTGTCTACTTTCATGTTAATGAGTCAATGTTATGACACACATTTGTGTGGTAAAAGTGTTTTGGCTGAAAGGATTCAGAGCAACAGCAAAAGGACTAAGAAGTTACACTTGAAAAGAATAAGAAAATATTCTTCTCTCCAATAAGACAGGATAGTATTTAGTGTAGAAAGAACAGCATGCTTAACACAAGTTACATAAGATAGTAGAGCTGGCAAACCTTACAAACATTTAATATTTTAAATATTTCCGAATCTTAATATTAGCTGCAAGTCTGATGGGGAGTATCTGCCCTCTGGTGGCTAAGCATGCAATGCCATTTAAAGGTGAAGATTGAGATGTCGAAGGTAGACATCATTGCCTGCAAGCAAATGCTATTAAGCGTGGACAAAAAAGTCTCCATTTGGAGAAGGTCGGCAAAGTTCATTTAATTTTGGTTACCCCAAAGAGCTGATATCAGTAACAGATAGACATAATCCTAATTAAAGGAATCTTTAATTTAGTTGAAACTACTAAAACATCTTTAGATCATACATCTGTTAAACTGAAATGTGATTACTTTCCTTGCTCTCCTGTCATGGGGAGAAGAGGGGAGTCCACCAAAATACTGCAATAAATATGCTCAATTCAGTCAGTCCTAACCAGTAATAAATGGGGTTTTATGCAGATGACTTTGGCCTACAGAACAGTGATTGCAATCTTAGCTAGGCTGCCAAACACAATAAATTGTAAAAAACCAAAGATTTGCCAAGAAAAGGAGGGCTGTGGCTGAATGGGTGGTTGAAATCACAGCCAGATATAACTTCAAGGTTTTTCTGTGTGATTAATATGTAATTTGCACCAAGTTAGACATTCTTGCATTTGCATGTTTATTTAATTAGCCTGTGAGGGATCCATCAAATTGAGTTTCTCTGCTTGCTTCTTCCCTCTCTCTCCCCCCAGTGGCCTTTATTGGCTACTTTTAAATTTTCCTTCTTTTTATCCTTTACTGCTACCTTGCGGTGTATGGTAGAAACATCATTCAGTGCCTTTTTTTTCTGCTCCGCTTTACTTACTGTTGTTAAAGATGTTTAGAGAATGCTTTAAAGCAAAGCTTTAGCTTGTATTTAAGTACTTCTCTGCTTTTAAAGTACAAGTTGAATATGAACACCACTGAGATATGTTTCAGTCCAAAAACTGCTCTGATTTTCTTGACATACAAAATGCAGTTCTGAAAACTACCTACTTCTGGTATAACATTTAGAGGAACAAGACCCTCCAGGCACCAGCATGGGAAATTGAGTATATATCCCTCAGAGTACTACTTATGTGTATAATTCACACCTCTCACTTTTAAAATGCTATGGGATTCCCCCTGTTATGACCTGACCCTGACCTGGCAATAAAGCTGCCAGATTATTCTTGTGTAAAACTAGCTCAGTTAAAGGTTAATGTACACAATATGTCCAGAACTCATACGGTTCTAAATAAGGTTTTAATCCCTTTACTAATAAGTAACTTGGGCTGGTTCAAGCAGTGGTGATATTGATTAGCTGATGTACACAAGAGGTCCTCTGCTGAAGTCTGAAAACATTTCCCTGCTAGTTCTTAAAATTTGGGCAACAGATACAACAGATACTGCTTTTACTGGTACTATACTGACTTTGGTGTAATTTTTTGGCCTGCTTGATACAGGAAAAGATGTGTCTATGCATGTGTAACCAGTGTTAGGTTGTTGTGGCAATGAGTTAGATAAATTAGAGTATGTATGACTACTCTTGTCTTCCTTCATTCCTTGTGAAATGTTGGCCAAAGTGTGCCAAGCCTTCAGTGTTCACTGGAGGAAGAATACCAGTATCTTCTCAGGTGGGCTGGGTCAGGGGGCTAGGCACAGAGAAACTGTCCAGAGCCCTGCCACGAAGCCCCAGACCTTCCAGTACCTGAAGGGGACCTACAAGAAAGCTGGGGAGGGACTTTTTATGAGGGTAAGTAGTGATACAATGAGAAAAAATGGCTATAAATTGGAAGGGGGAAGATTTAGATTAGATATTAGGAAGAAATTCTTCACAATGAGGGTGGTGAGACACTGGCACGGATTGTGCAGGGAAGCTGTGGATGCCCTCTCCCCGGAAGTGCTCAAGGCCAGGTTTGATGGGGTCTTGAGCAGCCTGGTCTAGTAGGAGGTGTCCCGGCCTGGGGATTGGAATTAAATGACCTTTAATGTCCTTTTGAATCAAAATCATTCTATGATTCAGTGAATCCATGACTTTATGATTCTATGATAAGTTCCAGCACATCACTGTAGCATTTGGTCCCACTTCTCATTCCAGTTTGGAGCAAGAAGATCGATAGGGACATCCAGTCCTCATTGCAGGCTCTCATGCCTGTCCAGATGGGGATGTAAAATGCATTTAAAATGCTAAGAGGCCTTACAAAAAAGACTCGTCAACAAAAGAAATCATGAATTATTGGAGAGCGGTGGGCAGATACTGGATGTAACACACTTTAAATTAGTTTTGGAAATGGTTTAGGAAGTAATGCCAATATTATAATGTACTCAGAGGAAATCAGTCATGCAAAAATAAAAACAAACTCTTGGAAATTGAAAGAGAGTACTCTGATAGCAAATGTATGAATAGTAGCTGTTAAAGAAATGGCACAGCTGATTTTTTTCTTGTGTGCACAGACATTTGTAGAATTTATAGAAGAATAAGCCATCCAATGACTGAGAAATACCAAGGAAAGTTATAAAACATAAACTCAAGATAGTAAACAGTCAAAACACATATGTATATAAATGAAAAGAAGATGCACAGGAGGCTTTATATAAAAAGTTTTGAAACAAAAATGTGAGGTTTTTTTATAATAATGATCATAACTTGTTTTCAAGTAAGATATAAAGGAGTTATATTACGAGTAGAGTGGTTTGGCTAGTAAAATTTTCTTGCGTGGGATGTCCATTAAACACAGAATCCAGGCATGGGTCATACCGTAGTGTCTGCAAAAGATTTCCTTCATAATTACCGCAGGAAAGATTATTCCATGACAAGTAAAATGCATGGACTTTACAAAGAATTAAGGTTGCCTTTTTGTTTTTTGTTTTCCCCAGAGTTATTTTTCTGAAACTCTCCCATAAAACTTTCTAGGCTGTTTGATGTTTTCTGCTTTGATGAACCGTAACACTATAAGTCATACCCAGTGGGACATGCAATTTTCTATACAAGCAGTTTGCTTAATTGGCATTCCTTGGGGAGTTCAGCATCTGAGTGAACATTATGTATCTGAAACAGAACATGCTTGAGGGTAGATGTCCCAGAAGGGAATATTCTTCGGGATGTATCTAATGAAAGTCATCATGTAGACGGTAGAAAAAACTGTCTCCCAGTTTGTTGAAATGACATGAAATCCTGTTTAACTCAGTATTACAAATGATCAGTAAACAGAGGACATCATAATTTTTTCTGCCCTTGTCCTGTTAGGATACTGGTAATGATCTTATAAAATAAATCTCATGAAATGAAATACAAAACAAAATTTTTGAATGCAAAATATAGAAATACAAAATACATTTATAATAAAAAGGGAAGACCTATGAAGAGAGGCTGAGGGAGCTGGGGTTGTTTAGCCTGGAGAAGAGGAGGCTCAGGGGTGACCTCATCACTCTCTACAACTATCTGAAAGGAGGTTGTAGACAGGTGGGGGTCGGACTCTTCTCCCAGGCAACCAGCAACAGAACAAGAGGGCACGAACTTAGACTATGCCAGGGAAGGTTTAGGCTGGATATTAGAAAAAAGTTCTTCACAGAATGAATAATCAGGCATTGGAATGGCCTGCCCAAAGAGGTGGTGAATTCACCATCCCTGGAGGTTTCTAAAATAAGACTGGATATGGCACTTAGTGCCATTATCTAGTAATCATGATAGTGTTGGATTAAGGGTCGGACTTGATGATCTTAGAGGTCTCTTCCAACCCAGATTCTATGATTCTATGATTCTATGATATTTGATTGTATCAATGGTTCTTCCAATGATAGCTGAAGAATCCTTAGGGATTTAGAACAGTAAAAGGCTGCACTTTCGGGGAAGAAAGGGCATAGGAGTGGAGAAGGTAAGACATGGCCAGACATACTGCTAAGGCAGCAACACATCAGGAGTATAAGTTAAGATGCTACGGTGTAATAGCACTGATGTCCTTTCAGCTGTGGAGGGCTTTTGCAGGCTTCAGAAGTTTGCATCACTTATGAGCCTTGACTCAGCTATTGCATCTTCAATCTTTCTCCACTCTAGCCCTAATATTTCTTGGCAGAATACTCTCTGCCATACTCTCCAGGGTGTTGCCTTCTTCACTCTTTTCTACAATCAGACTTTTCTTCTTGGATGAGGGAAAGTGATCTTAGAAGATAGTCCATATGTCGGGGCAGGGGTGTCTGTTGAGAGGCAAAGGGAGAAGGTGTTTCAAAATATAGATTGATAACCATTAAGCTGGAAGAAAACAACTGAATGATTTCCAAAAGATTGCAGAATCTCCTCCAGAAGCCTGTTTTCCTGGACTTTTTCATATTAGCCAGGAATTTGCTATAAGAGCCAGTATGGACAAATGCAGCACCTATGTTAGGACTAAGGGAAGCAAGAAGGACAGGTGAAAGCAATAGTTCTCTATTTTTTTTTAAGTCAGACACCTCTTATAAATATGTTATATATTTCCTTTTTTACTACACATTCGGCAAGAACTTGCTTCTTGTCTAATAATATATAAGGAATCTACTTTGTTGAAGTACTATCTGGTTAATGTTCCTCAGAACTTCAGTCTGGATAAGAGTAATAGTACATGCAAAAAAAAGTTAGCTACTAATGATTTTTACATCTTTTTTTCTTATTGCCTAGAAGTCCCTGGGTTATACCTTACACTACTGCAGATGATTTTTTTTCCCCATAAATGTGCAGGCATGCAAAAACAAAAGGAAAGAAGTGGTGAGTACATATGTAAGCTTTGTGTGACAGTTTTTGGAAAATGACAGTATGTTCCTCTGACAAACTCTTTTAGATTTGATATTGTTCATCTTCCCAGTAGATTTCTCTGTCTTAAAAGGAGTAGAAACTACTTCTCCGTAGCAGGACAAAAATATTTTTGGTTCTAATGAAAATTTATTTCTTACTTGCTATATGTATTTTCCATTAGATTTTTGCTATCAGTTGTCTAAAAATGTTTTATGAATTTTTTTGCTATTGTAAAATATTTTCTAGGTAATAAAGATATTGTTCATTCCAAGTGACTGAAACTATGGTGTCAGTGTTTTCCTTTTGAAAGTTTCTGAGTTTATACATTTTTTCTTCCTATTTTTGTTTATCGAGAATAGAGTTCCCTCATCCAGCATAATAGTTAGAAATGGAGTTTAATGAGAAGCAAGGGCAGACTGCCCTTCTGCTGCAGGGCACAGCTGGCAAGTGTACAAATGTGCCCTGCTTAGATGTGATCTTTTATCCTCTAATTTTCCACATTTGTTCTGCAAACCCTTTTCCCTGTCTCAGGTTCCTCCCTTAGATATCCCATAAAAAGTCCTGCACAATCTCATGAGTCCCACGCTCCCATAGGCAGTAAACCCCTTGAGTCTGTAACATGCCCTCTGTCAGCTGAGAGTGGAGGGTATTCATCATGGACATGGGGCTAAACCTTTCCTGGGACAGCCCAGGGATGAGTTGGGACATGAGCTTCCTTCCTCTGATTAGTTTATTGGAGTTCCCACAGCTGTGCCTCTGTGGTCCTTGTTGTGTGTGGACATGAGGTTTTTATCCCATAACCTAATATAAGGCAACTCAATCTCAAAACTTTATAAACTACTGTGCAGTAATTCCTAATTGGATATTCAAAATATCCTATTAACATAGTGACCTACAAAAAGCACAACATCATGATTGATAATGTTTTTTAATTCCAGGAGAATGGTAGTAATGCTAAGCAATAAAGAAGGCAGGTAACAAATGAGAAGAGAATCTTGCATGAAGCATAGAGTATTTCCAAATTCTTCATGCGAAACTTAACTTTGGTTTGGAAGCCACAGATACAAAACAGATCTGCACTGCAGGCATGCTGGGCTACCAGCAGGAACCACAGCCTGGGGTTTCATGGCCTATGACATGTAGAAGGTGAGACTGGATGATCACAACAGTCCCTCTGGTTTTAGAATCTGCTACTTAATGAAATGACAAACTTAATTATTTAACAATGCCACATGTAACTCCCTTCCTGCACTTGGGGCACAACAACCCCCTGCAGTGTTACAGGCTGGGGGAAGACTGGCTGGAAAGCTGCCTGGAAGAGAAGGACCTGGGGGTGTTGGTTGACAACCGGTTAAATATGAGCCAGCAGTGTGCCCAGGTGGCCAACAAGGCCAATGGCATCTTGGCCTGTATCAAAAACAGTGTGGTCAGCAGGACAAGGGAAGTTGTTGTGTCCCTGTACTCAGCACTGGTGAGGCCACACTTGAGTACTGTGTGCAGTTCAGGGCCCCTCAGTATAAGAAGGACACTGAGGTGTTGGAGCGCGTCCAGAGAAGGGCGATGAGGCTGGTGAAGGGGCTGGAAAATAAGTCCTATGAGGAACGGCTGAGGGAACTGGGGTTGTTTAGTTTGGAGAAGAAGAGACTGAGGGGAGACCTCATCACTGTCTACGGCTGCCTGAAAGGGGGCTGTGGGAGAACGAGTGTTGATCTCTTCTCTCAAGTGACAGGTGACAGGACAAGGGGAAATGGCCATAAATTCCACCAGGGGAGGTTCAGACTGAATAGTAGGAAGAATTTCTTTACCGAAAGGGTGGTCAGGCACTGGCACAGCTGCCCAGGGAGGTGATTGAGTCACCATCCCTGGAGATATTTAAAAGAAGGATAGATGAGTTTTTGAGGGACATGGTTTAGCAGATGATAGGTGTGATTGGACTCGATGATGTCCAAGGCCTTTTCCAACCGGAAGATTCTATGATTCCCTAACTAAAAGGAATTTTATACTTTCCTAAACAGAAATGAGAAAGTATCAAAAAAGGAAGTACCAAATGAAGGCAATATCTTGGCTGTTTATTATCCACTTCACATAGTGAAAAACTATCAAATGTATCATAAAAGCAACACAAGATCAGTTATTGGCTACAAGATAAGCTAAAAATAAATTTTAAAAGAGAAAACTATCCCCTCAGCTTCCACCACTAATAATTCCTACTTAACATCTTCTGGTCCAAACTGCCTCAAAAATAGTCTGATTTAGTAAAGATTTATTTAAAATCAAACTTTTATCATCAATTTACCTAGTGAGACCTTGACTGCATCTGGTAAGTAAGGAAATTTTGTAGAGCTATCTGGAGGTGTTGAGGGAAACCTGTATCTAAAACAAGCACAGTCTCTCTGCTTTTGAAAGAGTGTTTTTCTATCATCTTCTTAGAAAGAGGTAACTGATCAAAACTTTGTACTGAAGATGTCTAAACAAATCTGACAGTTAATGTGGGCTTAAAAAATGTGTTCAAATTGCATTTAACCTGTGAACCCTGGCAAGACCTAACACTTGGTATGCCCTTTTCCCCTATTAGGTTTTTCCTGCTAAAGTAAGTGTTAGAAATAAAGAAGTAAGAGTTACATGATCCCTTCAGACATGGCAGATCTCTGCTCTTCTCTAACACACCGCTACTTTCAACACCAGCTGATGTCCTACACTTACCCCCATGTGTCCAGCAAGATTGCTTGCCTCAGACTTCTCTAAATATCTTTCAAAAAAACCTTGCTGCTACTTCTTCTCCCACTTTCTACCCTTCACTTTCCAAACCCTTCAGTTTCCAGATCATACCTTTAATCACTGTGACATCTCTGAAGAAGAGTCATGCACTTTGTGTTGCAGAAAATTTCCTCCATGAAAGCGATATAATTTAAATGGACTTAAGAAAAAGCGAACAGCAGATTAAACTGAATTTATCCTACAATACGCATAGAGCAGGCCAAGGAAACATGGCTGCAGACGTACCTCCTCCAGAACGGTATCTTTCAAAAAAAGAATATGAGCTTGAAATTGTACTGTACTACCACTGGCTGGCAGAGTCTGCAGAATTTAATTTAAAGAATGCTTATAAGTCTCACAAGCATCCTTCTGTGTCATACTGCTACTATAACTGAAATTATTACATAGTAAAAATGACATAGTAAAATGACATATATTGTTGGTCAATAATAGCCAATTACACTGTCTAGTTACAATCAGTTACAATCAGTATTTTTGGCAATTCACAGGGACCTGTATTAGGGTAATACATAATGTCTTTATTGTTTTTTAGTCCATTGCATGTTTCATTATGTCCTTTGAAAAACGTATATCAGTCTTCCGCAGACAGGCATTTGCAGATAAGCTTGTTGTGCTGTTTTTGTTTGTTTTGTTTTGTTGTTTCTTTTTTTCAGAGTACAAATAACTATATGCACTTTTCGTGTGGTTTTGCATATTTTCTGGCTTTCCAAAAGCAAAATATAAAAAAAATCCTACATCTTTGTCAGCTGACACTATTTTATGGATCATTGCTGAATGACTTTGTCTAGTAATTTACAGTGTCCTTTGTATTCATGGTGGACTGAATCGTAGATACCAGATGCCTCCGGGTTTGTTGCCTATAACAGAATGGAGGCTTCACTTACCTCTTTCCCCTGAATATCATGTCCTTCCAAGAAAATTGAAAAAGTGTGCAGCTTCTTACAGCTCCTTGCCATATTCTTTCCCTGACCAAAATGTTTGTGTAGTTTTGGTAACTGACTTTTTGCTGTTCTCATGCAACACACTCAGGGTTTCAGAGTCAGAGGTGCTGTTTTCTACTGACTTTTATGGTTGGGATACTGGACATGCAAATAGTATGGCTGCCTACGTTTCTGACTCTTAAGAAACAGATTGTCCTGTGGTTGTAAATTGCAACATCTATGTGCTGGGGGCAGGGATGGGAGCTCTATAATAAAGCTTGCAGTCATATTGGGATAAATGTTGACAGTCTAGAGCATTGGGGGCTATTCTGTGCATTCCAAGTTAGCAATGTTAGGATGTCATTGTTTGTAAAGCATACAAAATATTGTGCACTGAGATAATGAACGCTTCAGTAGTTTGGTGAGGCAGCAGTAATCTCAGTTGCATAGTACCTTCTGGATATATAAAGACTGGGCAGAATCTTTTATGTACACCAAAGGAAAAAAAAGAGACAGAGGAAAAGGAGAAGGCAGAGTTTGGAAAAAATGTCACTTTTGCAAAGGGAAGAATTATTTTCTGGAGTAAGATATTAAAATTTCTCCAAAGAATGGAGGTAGAGTCTGTTTGGCAAGAGGGAAAATTGAACAAATTTTCTAGAGCAATATAGAGGATTCTTCTATTGGTTTTGAACAAGTAAAACACCAAAATAGTAAGAAATGCCATAAATAAGCTGAAGAAAAGAAAATACATTCAGCTGTATGGGAAACAGAAGTTTTAGAGAACTGTTGTAAATGGGATGGATTTTAAATTTTACACTTTCTACGGTAATGGCTCAAGGGTGTGACTGGCATGACAACTTCTATGTTCTTATTCAAACAGTCAAAGCCAACTGACTTGTGCTGCTAAAGAAAATGAGTAGCTAATGTCAAGTATATCTTCTACTCTTTATTTATTGCTATTGAGAAAGAAAAGCAGTATAGCAGAACAACAAGTACCAATATCTCGATTCTATGAATAATGAGTGTTTAGTGAAGTCCAGTGATTTTACTATTACACAATAACTTTGAGAAATGGCATTTACTAGATGCCTGTGTAGTTTACAAGAACTTGTTATTACTATAGATTGCCATGTAATAAAAGCTTTAATTCTTCCTACTCCAATATTTTGTGAAGAGGGAAGTTAAGCAGAAGAGGAGAAAAAAATTGATGGGTTGCAAAATTGTTCTACACAACATTGGAACAGCACTATTGAACAGATCTTGTATCGTAACCACAGTTACAAAGATATTTCACCATGAGAGCAGTTTATACTTTAAACAGTGTTACACAGCATCCCCTGTGAGACTAAGGCTGACATAAACTAAAAAAAAAATGTCAATACTGTAATAATTGTGTGCAATTCATTATTTTATTCTGCAAAATATTAGAAACAAAAAAATAAGAATTTGACTACTTGATCTATATTAAGTATTGTAGGTAGGCATCTGTCTAGTACCTGAAGTTATGTGAAAGGGTCTGTGAAAAAAGGGCAGCGAACTGCCAGGATAAACGAATTTCGGCTTTTTACAAATATCATTTGCATAATGATAATTAGATTCTAAATTGAAATGCTAGCCAAATATTTAACTGATATGCTTAAATGAGTGTAATGTGAGTAGAAAGCATCTGAATGTATTGTTCTTATACAAAAAGCGAAATATTGTATTGACCAACGAGCTCAAATCCTTCAAAGTGCCACTAGATGGTGACATTAACATTTAAACAGGCTGAACTTGATCAGCCATGTAGCTCTTCCCTGCTATTGAAAAGCAATACTGAGACCAGTGTTATGTATGTAGTCTGGAAGCAATAATACCCAGCAGCTATGTAAAACTGGAAAAAAGTGTAACTATTTTTTATTTCAAAATAAGTTTTAGAACCATTTCTGAGCAAAAATCATTCAACCATATCCTGTCCTACCTTACCTTCCTTAGTACTTCAAAATGCATTATGTTGTGTACATTAATGAAGACGCGAATGTCATGGACCTACATTTTCAATATAAAATACGACAATACTAGGCAGTTTGGAACATGTAAGGAAGCTGCAAAGCAATTTTTGGAACAAGATTTTATAAAAATGTTTTGTTCAAGTATGTATATTTACGTATTTCTCACCATCTCAGCAGCATGGTGCAACAGATCCTGGTTTGCAGATTAGAATTGGAGTTTTTGGCATTGAGAATGGGATGCAGATAAGCTTGTGCTCTTCCTGAAGACACATTTCATATGTAGTATGAGCTACACTTTTGAAATTCTATTCAGTAAAACTTCTAACGAGGCATTAAAGTGCACACATATACAATTTGCTGAATAAGGACTAATTCATAGTTTTGAGTTCCAAGAGCAAGTATTCTGCTGATTTCAATGATTTCCTCAGAACAATAACGAATTCCATAAATTTTGCACTGGATGGACTTTCACCTCTGAACCTTAAAACATTCTTTGGATCCAAAAAAATTCATGCTTTGAAATTGGAATTTAATTTGGCATCTTCCACAAGACAAACTATTCCATGCTCTTTCTCCTCCTTTCTTCCCACCACAAACTTTTAAGGCTGCAAACGAATGTTTTCAGTTCCTAGTAAAATCTGTGTAATGTAAGTACTTGCAACTTATAAGCGTTTTATGTTAGTGTTATTTTCTATCCTTTTAGATGTCTTCTATTGGTTGTTCTTGCTAATCAGTGTATATACAGCTTCACTCATCATGGAAAATTTTCTCTAGACCCGGAGTTTAATTCCAACTGTGAGGATTCTTGTCCAGTCACAGATGTAATAAAGGCAGTTCAGTTACCTCTGCCAGTGACATGCAGTACTATGCGTGCCCATCCCCATGATGTACCTGAACTCTGATCACCTCCATTTACATTAGAGTTGCCTCTGTTCCTCTTTAGCCTTACTTATTTAAGTATTGCATTAAGTTGCATAAATAGTCACATGCAACTTTCTTAATGGATGTTATTGAGTCTTTCATCTCTTATTTTCCTTAACTGAGAAAAATTTATCAGTTCTTCAACTCAGTAGGCCATTACATTGCAAATTTAAGATGTGGTGAAATCAAGGTGAAAGTATTGTCAAAATCACTGACAGCAAGGCATAACTCATCTCAGGTTTGCTCAGTGGTTGCTCCAGTATACTTATACACTAAAGAATTAAGTAAAGCTGGCTTGTAACCAAGGTTTCAAAAAGACTGTGTGCTGGATACTTCTATGTAACAGATTGGTGACATTGTTTTCTACCAGAAGTGAAAACTGAAACTATGGGTAAAATGTACCCGTTAATGCATTCGGGATAAAGGGAATTTTCCCTCTGAGAAAAAGTGAAACTTGTACAAGTTCTAAAGTACTCTATAACTGCAATTGATATCCATAGAGATTTAAAACTCTGGAAGTCAGTTAATTAATATCTATCTGTAAAAGAGGACTAGATATCTATGCCTTTTAATAATAGCAAATAAAAATATTTTGTTTTCTTACTATATATTGACAATTTACTTCCCTTAGCGTAACATCCCCCTTAGCTTTATGTTCCTGAAAATTATGAGCATGATCATTATCCCTGGACAATCTGCTTGTTATCAGATGATCATTGATGTTTAATTCTGCCCTATGAAAAAGACCGATATATCTGGGAATATATCAATGTGATGAACATTGTATTTCAGTTTGGAACAGAAGTGTGCTTTTCAAGTGAATAGCCCAATTGTCTTTGTTTGCTGTACTTTGGTGGATGCAGTGGAGAAGTCTCTGAGTGTTTGAACTGAATTCCTCTCAGACAAGACTAAATTACAGATGCTCTCTTGAAGCGTGCTCAATGCACATCCGTCGTTAGTGGGAACTTGGTCCTTTGAGCCAGATTGGAGCTGGTGGAAATAACATATAATACTCATACACTGTGAGCAGTAAATTCTCAATTATTCAGACATGCTGATCTCTTCTTCATCTATGCTAACTTCTAAATATACACGGTATTGCAGTACCGAAATTTTTTAAAGTCTGATATTTTTTTCTTAGTAGTACCAAATCCTTTAAACTTGCTAGACAGAACAATAGGAGCTGTGGGGGCAAAATTAACATCTCAATGGCTGAATAAAAATACTTATTGCCCATAAACCACATATTCAAATGTATAGTTGGGGATTGGGAAGGGTTAGGTGCTGTACCTGTAAAGTATATAGTATAAGTTCTTTAAATTATGAATGCTATTAAGGAAAAACAGATGTCCTACAGAGCCAATTTTGCTCCTGGTATTTTTCCTGCAGGTACTATAAGAAGTAATCATTCTGGCTTCAAAATAATTAAATCAGCTTGGAAGAGGAAAAGTTTTCAATAAACATGCCAAAAATTACCTCTTTTGTAAGTGCTGTTTCTTAGATTTGGCTAAGGAAGTATTATTTCTTGTTTATTGCTTTGTAAGAAAGCCATTCCAGCTAACCAGTTTGTCAACATTATTGACCCACAATAAAACAGCACTTGTTATAGAAACAGAACTACAGTCCAAGCTTTAGATAATTTGATGTGAACACTGATCACAATTCATGATGCTGAAAATTATTTATGTCAAAGAATATGCTGACATGTCCCTGCTTCATTTTTCAAGCCTGGCTCTGCACAGGTGGTAGGAGTTCTCAAATCAATATTTCACAATAAGAAGCAAGGAGTGGGCCAAGCTGTGCTCTCAAAATAACTTCCTATTTTTAATGTAATATTTTTATATGTTTTAACTCACTTTACAAAACACTGTGAACTTAACTATAATTACTTCCTAGAAAGGCATGTTCATTGAACAATCTGAAGTATCAAGTATACATAATTGGTTTCTACTTCCCATATGTTTCTTTATTTTGACAGTTACATCATGGTCATGGTGTATGTGCACACATAAATTGAAGTATTTTTTGTTTACGAGATTTAATTTCTGCTCTTCACTTTCAGCCAGACTGAAATGAAAGATGGTTGTCTTTCCTCAGAATTTAATTTTTGTCTTAGCAAGTCAGTGCAAGACTTAGCAAGTCAGAACTTGTTCATTTATTTAGTCTATATATCTGCTAAGCAGGGTGTTTCCATCAGGGTAGCCTACAGGAATTCCTAGGAACATCAGTACTTTGGATCAGCAGATGATGAGACAAAAGATGTAACAGATTCTCTTTTGCCCTGACATGTGTCTTGGTATGTTCCTATTGATGCTGAAAGACAATTACAGTATTTTTTATACAGTGCTGGCAAAGCTGGTAATATGGCCATGAATGGTGCTGTTGATGGATGTTTTGCATTGTATACGCTTTCCTTGCTATTAGAAAAATGTTTTGCTGGATCCATAAAGTCTGAGAACTGAAGTTATTTGTTTTAATAAGAGAAGAATGTGCTAACTTTGTGATCCCAGAAGCCATTAATAATCAAAGACAGGCTTCTTTCACTTAAAACCAGCAACAAAACACTCAAAAATGAAATCAAAACTTTTTCTGCTAACTTTATTTATCATGCCTTATGGAGGTTATTTCTTCCTTAACTTCTACTATTTATCATTTAAGAGATATAAGGAGAGAGATATTTTCAGACGAGATTAAAGGAAGAGAGACTTAATGCTGCAGAAAGAAAGTAGTAACCTATTATCATCTTTCAGGAATTACAGAGAGGAATTATTCAGAATGGTGCTGAATAAGTGAGAAGTAGTGTTTTCTGTATATATTATATTTGAAGTATTGCTTGCTCCAGTTGCTTAGGAAAAATAAATAAATCAACCCCCCTCTGGTTAGCACTTGCAATTTTTAGCCAATGAGACCTACGTTGTTAAGCTTTCCCAAAAAAAAACTAAGAAGTAGCTAAGTTCTTGAAAATGCAAAATTATAACATAAATATAACACACAAATATTATTACATGAGTCAAATGAATTCCAACACAGGATCAAAAACTAGGGAAGGAAGGTCCATGAACTTCAATAAGTGCTTGATAAGGAACGAAACAAACTTGAAAGTTGTAGCTGACAATCTTGAAGTTCAATAGGATGACAGATAAATAAAAATTTAAGCTCATAAATGCTGACATGTGACATTGGCATGTAAGATATATGAGTCCAGTCTTGGAACTTACATGTGGAAATTCAATACTAACGTTGGTAAATTGTTGTGATTGTTATTCATGGCTTATGATGGCAGTAAGTTGAGTTCTACAGCATTTAATTTCATATTTTATACTGTGCCACATAATATATGGTCCAGCTGTAAAATGCCTCTTACCTGCAAGAGAAAATTTTTCAGAATGACATGTGAAACATTTTCAGGGCTTTCTGCCTAGTGGAAAATTACACCTTATGCACATGCAATACATAAGTAATTCTTTGTAATGTGAGGAGATATAACTGAAAGGAAAGAGGACATATAAAAATAGCATAATGGATTATTACACAAACTCAGAGAAACAGAAAGAATGATTATGTAGTGAATGCTGTAAGTTACCATGCCATATTTTGAAAACTGTACTCTGTTCATAGAGCACATGCAAAGAAATGTGTGATTATAATGTAGTCTGATGAGCCTTCAACAAGCAGTGGGTGAAATTTAGAGCAATGGAACTTATTTTATGTTATTTTGATTGGGATGACGCATTTCACAGATATAACAGTAACTCTCTACAAAAATCCTAGTGGAAAAGAGACATACTAAATTTGGATCATAGAAAGTTGTATGGGGCAAGTAGAAAAATAAAGGAAATCCCCTTAAATGTTTGTGGAAAATCATAAACAATTGCAATCGGCAGCAGTAAGTGATTATGGTTTCTCTGTTATCAGCATCATAAATAGCTGTACCTGTGACCTAGACATTTCTGTACTGCTGATGGACAAGCGATGAAAGAAGAAAATGTACTCTTTTAAACAAGTGAGACAACACTATCTACATGAAAAGCACAGCCTTCTTTATTGCCAATAGCACCCAAGTGTGCACCCCAAGTGCATATCAGGAATTTATGTAAGTTTAAAATTCAGTGAGCGTGAGATCTCTCTTACTTCATTCTCTTTGCATAGCTCAGGAGCATAGATATCACTACAGAATATGGCCCAGCTGGAATTTTAATTAACACAATACAGTTGTCCTCTGCAATCGATGATTTTGGTAAGTAAAGTAGTGAGATCACATGTTATAAGGGATGGAGTATTGATAGTAATCTGTAATGTACATTATTTGCATCAAGGTTACACTGCAAAGTAGCGTTGATGAGATGGTGCCAGATTTATAGTACGTGTAGGTATGAAAGAGGCCTAGTGATGTCAATAACTGCTGAAGGAACCTGGTTTAGTCTGATTCTGTAGGTTATAGAATATAAGTCCTCATGGAGAACAGGATCATGAAGTTGGTAAAAGAGCATTCTAATGCTGTTGAACTGGGAAAAGAAGGACATAAACTCAATGGAAAACTTATAGAATTGTACTCAGTCTCATAAAGGCATTTGGCAGGTGACTTATTTTCTTGCTTTCCCATAAACTCTTAGTGCCTCAAGTAGGCTGTTCAATGCATAATTTCTCTCAGTTTAAGAGGCAGGAAGGTAATTCCATGTTTGTGAAAAGGTAAAGCTACATGTTACCTCTAATCACTGAGTAGAGTGAAAGGTGGTGAGAGCAGGAGAGCATAAAATAACTTTTAAAGGTGGTGTGTGAGAGGAACAAGGAACAACCATAAAACCATGAATGAAATGAAAAGAATCGGGTGATCTTTGAAACAGCACGCAGGCAGAGGCATGCAAACAGGAGCAGAGGTATTACGGAGCTTGGTCCTTGTTGGAGAGTGCTTTTGAACCTGCTGGTTTTGCCTGTACATCAAGGATTCACACAGGTGTGGTTTTCCACTGTGCTCTGATGTTTCCCACAGCAGAGCAGGAATCTCAAGCATGTTTGCTAGGGTGCTTCTGAGTCTATCATAGGCCTATGTTATCTAAACACAGAGGTTCTGCTTGTCAAGCACACAAGACTAAACAACAATTAGTAGATGTGTTTTACACATGTTAGCTGCACGTCACTTGAGTGTGTTTAAAATTCTCCTTGCCAATCTTCCATTATATTCCCACGATCAAGCCCTTTGCTCAAGAGACCACTTTCACTGGGGCTGGCAAAGTTGGAGGTGCCCATTTGGGCTTGTGGAATGTAACACAGAACAATCTACAGAGACACACAATAAACACATACAGAAAAAGGAACATTCATATCTCTACAGTAGTGCTTTGAATCAGGTGTCCCATTCATCCTGTCAGGAATTCTGACTTCTCTCCCAGCCAGGCACCATGAATAGCTTGTTTCATTTGATGCATTAAGTCCTGGAGATATTAAATGTCGTCCTCTACGCTAGCTGATTCATCAGCTATGTTGAAGCAACACATACCTTCAAAAGGTAGTGTTTATGGTGTCAAAGAAGGAAACAGTTAACTGTCAATCAATTTTGTAATGTTCATCGGTGTGCAGCCATTACTTACTTAGAAAAAATAGCAATAAGAAACATGAATATCAAAATCACTTCACATAGTATAATTCTGTAATAGAGACACTGGGGTTGGTACATCCATGAAACACGTTGTCAGAAGATCTGTTAATATACCCTTAAAACAAAAGGCAGATGTGTTAATTATAGTATAGGCTAAACAAGTCTAAGTATGTGCATGCCGATTTTGTGGAAATGTATCTTTGGCATGTGCCTGTAGCACAATATTACAAAGTAGGACAAGTCAACCTGTGACAGCAGAGGAAAACAGGAGAGTAATCTCCTTGCAGTAATACATATGTATTTCTCCAGCTGCTTCAGCTAATATTACTCCAGATTTGATAACATGATACGAGATAATTGCTTATGCAGATTAGAATGCTGTAGCTTGCTGTTTTTCAGATTAAACTTCAATTTGATGCTGGGTTCACAACATCAATAACACCATTCTTATGCTGTCTCCTCTAGATAAAGCTCTTCTAGGTAATTCATTGAAGATGTCTGAAATACATGAACTCAAGAATCTGATATCAATAACAGATACAAAACAAGAGGAGAAGTTCTTCACAATGAAGAAATTGTGAAGAAATCCTTCACAATGAGGATGGTGACACAGTGGCACAGGTTGCCCAGGGAAGATGTGGATGTCCCCTCCATGGAAGGGTTCAAGGCCGGGCTGGATGGGGTCTTGAGCAGCCTGGTCTGGTGGGAGGTGTCCCTACCTGTGGCAGGGGGATTGGAACTGGATGATCTTTACCGTCCCTTCCAACCCAAATCATTCTATGATTCTATAATTCTGTCGTTCTAAGTTGTGGTACAAAACTATACAGCATTCTCAGGGGTTATTATACAAACCTTCACATATAGACTATTAGGTTGTGGTCCCACTTTGCAATCTGCTGGTTAATATTTTGGGAGAGATACTATCTAGAATTATTTCAGTCCTCATGATATTTTGTATTGTAGATGTTGTACTTCGGTTGATGAACCAGACACCTTTTTTTATTCTCTTCTATTAACTTGTCATAAGGGCAAGTTTCCTCCACAGGAGATGTAGGAATAGAGAAGAGTTTCCCCTAGTGGTTCAATGATACTGTTCCTAGAACAGTGGTATGTGGAGTGGTTACATGTGCTTTTCCTGGTAGAAATCATTGCTGTTATTAATGTTTCCATTTCCAGTGTGTGACTACCCTCGCATGGACCATAACAGAATCATCAATAACCCCATGAATAGTTGTGGGCGTGTGCATGGTCATACTGTCTTGGCCTGTGATTTTTTCCGGTTTCTTCTAGTGCCCAAGCTACAGCTAAAATTTCCATTCTCATCAGGGTATAACGTACAGTGGAGCCTTGGAATGCCTTGGAATAAAATCCTACAGGTTCTTTCTGATTTTTCAGCCCAACCATCTGCCACAATCCCCACAGGATTGTATAGTCTAGAATTGTTACTTCTAATTCACTCTTTCTCCTAAGAGTGTGTAATTGTGCATGCTCAATCAATGCATTTTTGCAGGCATCAAAGGCTTCTTGTTGCTTGGTCAACTGCCAAGCAACCTTCTTGTCAGTTAGTTTCTGCAGAGGGCATATTAATGTTGCTAGTTTTGGGATCTCCAATACCTTAAAAGTCTCAAAAAGTCTGTAATGGTTTTATTGGGGTTAGTATAGGATATTGCCGGACTATTTACTGTACTGTATTTGGTATTTCTCTAATCTGTCCATGCCAAACTATTCTCAAAAACTGTACAGTGGTATCGGGACCTTGTATTTTCCTTGTCCTGTAAATACTCTTTAAGCAGTTTGACAGCATCTTCAATTTCTCATTGTGACTCTGCCATAATCAATAAGATCATGTACAGTGATGTACAGTTGCAGTACCCAGTCATAGCAGTACTTCAGCTGCTGTCATTTGGTGGCAATGGGAGGGACTGTGAATCCCTGAGCAATGCCTAGAAAATGCATTGCTTTTGTTGCCAGGTAAAGGCAAACCAGACTTAATTTTCTAAGGAAATGGGTATCAAAAAGAAAGCATTAGCAAGATCCATCACCACTTTCCAATTTTGTAAATTTTTGCTGACTGTTTTTAATAAAAGTAACCATGTGTGGTACAGTAATTGCAAGTAAGGGGGTGACTTTATTCAGTTCTCTATAATCTAAAGTCATTTTTCAAGTACCATCTGGTTTCTGAACAGGCCAAAAAGGATTAATAAAAACAGTCATAGTTTCCTTAATGACTGTTACTTGCAGAACTGCCTGAATGGCTTGAGTAAGTTCCTCCTCCACTACTAGAATGTGATATTGTTTTACAGTTATGACCTTGGTAGGCATGGGAAGAACAGCAGGATCCTAATTCAGGAATCCATGCAAGAGGGTTATAGATTGAATGCCTAATCCTTGCAAAGTTCCAAAGCAGAAGTGACCATTTAAGGTTTCAACTGTTCATCCTGCTGACACATCATTATCCAAGATATATTCTTTAACTGCATGTCACTTGAGTGTGTTTACAATTCTCCCTGCCAATCTTCTGTTAAATTCCCACAGATGGGACAGGAGAGATTAGGGAGAGCTAAAGGTTAGGTGAGATAAGTGGGAAGGAAAGTGTTTCATCTGCCAAAGAACCACAGAACTTTTCTGATTGGAAAAGATCTCTAAGATTATCGAGTCCAACTGTAAACCTAGCACTAAACCATGTTCCTAAGCGCCACATTCACAAATATTTTAAATACCTCCAGGGGTCGTGACTCAGCCACTTCCCTGGGCAGTCTGTTCCAATTCTTGACAATCCTTTCAGTGATAAAATCTTCCTAACATCTAATTTAAACTTCCCCTGGCAAACTTGACGGCATTTCCTCTTGTCCTACTGCCCATCACTTGGGAGAAGAGACCAACATCTGCCTCACTACAGCCTCCTTCAAGGTAGTTGTAGAGACCAGTAAGGTCTCCCCCTCACCCTCTTTTTCTCCAAGCTAAAAAGCTCCAGTCCCCTCAGCTGCTTTTCATAAGACTTGTGTCCTACGTTATTCACCAGCTTTGTTGCCCTTCTTTGCACGTGCTCCAGTACCCCAGTATCTCTCTTGTAATGAGGAAACAAAACAGAACACGGTATTCAAGGTGTGGCCTCACCACTGCTGAGTGCAAAGGGACAATCACTTCCCTGCTCCTGCTGGCCACGCTATTTCTGATTCAAGCCAGGATGTCGTTGGCCTTCTTGGCTACTTGGGTACATTAACACCCCCAGGTCCTTTTCCATCAGGAAGCTTTCTAGCCACTCTTCAACAAGCCCGCAGCATTGCATGGGGTTGTTGTGACCCAAGTGCAGGACCTTGCACATAGCCTTGTTGAACCCCATGCAACCGGCCTCAGCCCTCTGATCCAGCCTGTTCAGATCCCTCTGTAGAGCCTTCCTATCCTCCAGCAGATCAACATTCATGGCCAACTTTGTTGTCTGCATACTTACTGAAGGTGCACTCAATCTGCTCATCCAGATCATTGATAAAGACATTAAACAGAAGTGACCCCAATACTTAGCCCCAGGGAACATCACTTGTAAGCAGCTGCCAGCTGGATTTAGCTCCATTCACCACAACTCTCTGGGCCAGTTTTTCAGCCACTGAAAAGTACACCTGTCTAAGCCACAGAGTACACCCTAGAACGGGGTACCAGTAATGGGAGTGAATATTTTTCATTTCTGTGGCCTTCAAGGTGGCTTTTTATCATTATGAGTTAAAAAAAAAGACATAAAACATTTCAATAACAATTCTATAGCAATGATAAAATTCAAGAAAATCTAAATCAAAGAATGGACACCATCGTCTTCACAGAATCACAGATTTGCAGAATGGAAGAGATTTAAAGGACACCTCTAGATAATGTCTAACCCAATCCCCTGGCTAGAACTGGTTGTTCAGGGCTATGTCCAAGTGATTTGAATATCTTCAAGGATGGACAGTTCTCTACTTTTCTGGGCAACTTCTTTCAGGCTTTGACTACTTTCACAGTAAAAAGTTTTGTCTTGCATTTAACTGAATTTCATGTGTTTCAATTTGTGTCCATTTCTTCTTGTCCTGCCATAGGGCACCTCTGACAAAATTCTGCCTCATCTTCTTTGATCCCTCTATTATACAGTTTCACACATTGACTAGAACACCTCTGAAACCTCTCTTCTCCAGGCTGAACAGTCCCATTTCTTAGCATTTCTTTATATATGAGCTGTTTCAACTTCTTAATCATTTTAGAGGCCCTCTGCTGGACTTACTCTTGCGTGTCTGAGTCTCTCTTGTACTGGGGAGCTCAGACCTAGCCACAATTTTCCAGTATGTCTCAGCTGAGCTGAGAAGAGAGGAAAGACCATCTCCTTCAACCTGCTCCCTGCAAAGCTGTTCTTAATATAGTCTGGCAGGCTGTTGGGCTCTTTTGCCACAAGTGCACATTGCTAAGTCATGATCAACTGGTTGCCCACTAGGGCCTCTTCTGCCAAGCTGTGAACAGAATTTGTAAATTTTTTACATTTTTCTTAATCTGATCCTGCTACCTAACCATAGAGGTTAAGTTCTTCTTGTTTTGAATTTTCCCACTTACCAGTAAAGAGTGAGATGAAGATAGTGCTAAGTATCTTGGCATTTGTCTTTCTCTTCACCAGCCTCTCTGCCCAACACAACAGTAGGCCCAACTTTTCCCTAGTTTTCTTTTTGTTGCTGATATACATATCAAAGCTCTTCTTCTTGCCCCACATGCCCCTTGCCAGATTAAACTCAGTAAGAACTTCATCTTTCCTATCCCTGCACACTCAGGCAACATCTACATTCCTCCTGGTCTCCTGTCCCTGCTTCCACCTCCTGTAGCCTTCATTTCTACATCTTTTTTTTGTCAGGAGCCCCTTGTTAATCCATGCAGGCCCTCTGCCACCTTTACTTCATTTCCTGCTTACCAGCATGGACTATTTTTAAGCTTGGAAAAGGTGATCCTTGAAAACCAAGTAGTTCTCCTGTCTCGCTCTAGGGCAGCGTCCCATGGGTTTCTTCCAAGAAGGTGCCTGAACAGGTCAAAATCTGCTCTCCTAAAGCCCAGGGTTGTGATCTTGCAATTTGCTTTGACTCTTCTTCTCGCGATCCTGATCTCCATCACCTCATTATCACTGCAATCAAGGCCACTTCCAGCCCTTATATCCCCAACCAGTTCTTTTTTGCTTGTAAGTATGAAGTTGAGTAGAACATCTCCCTACATTGGTTTCTGCATCACCTGTATCAGGAAATTGTCATCAATGCATTTCAGAAACTGAAGTACCTATGCCCTCTGTGTTGTCTCTCCAGCAGATATTGATGATTCAAGTGCCCAAAAAGGGTGAAAGCCTGTGAACAAGAGGCTTATTCCAATTGTCTAAGAAGATCTTCATCCTGATCAGGCAGCTTGTCGCAGATACCTACCACACTGTTGTCCATATTTGTCTACCAATCCTGACTCACCAGTTCTTAGCTGGCCCATTGCCTGTCCCCAGATTAGTTCCATACATTCCTGTTGCTCTCATGCAGTAGGTGATCCTTCGTCCTTACCTAACTTGCCAATCCTAGCTGAAGAGCCTGTAGCCTTCATAGGAACGCTCCGGTCATCGAAGTTGTCCCACCATGCGGCTGTGATCCCACTGAGGTTATAACTCTGCAACTGCATGCAGACCCCCAGCTCCTCCTGTCTATTTTTGTCACTTCTCTTGTTGCTCCTTTAAATGTTATTTTTCCTGTTTCCTAAATGAACCTATAGTACAGTGAACATATTGTAAATCAGGGAAAAGAAACATCTTCATCTCCTAATGTCTTAGAAAACTAAATATTGCAGATCTGTAATTTTTGTCAACTATAACCTCTCAGTTACTATTTCTGGAGACAAATGCATTACAGTTAATAGGAAAGCTTAGAATAGCTACAAAAGATGTGAGATAAGGCTTTAAAACAATTTTTTTTGCTTCTCTTTGGCTGTGAAGTTTATGTAATTGTTTACACCTCTGTAAAGTCTTTGAAATAATCCCTGACAACAAAACGTGTTTCGTTATTTTGGAATACAAATTTACCTGAGTTTTATGAGGGATGTGGAAGACACACAGTTTTAAAAATCAGTTGTTCTCCACACTTGCAATATTGATTGCTGACTAAGCTTATTTTAGAGTAAAATAAATTTTTATTTTAATTTTTGTTTTGATTTTTTTCTGTAACAGTAAAATTACTTTCCACATGTATTTTAAAACACTTTTTATTCTTTATGATAAATCCTTTCATTATTTACAGTCACATTCTTACTTGCTTGATCAGACTTGCCTCCATTTGGTTGTGGTGACTGTAATGACTGAGGGACCAAATCCAGATTAATGGTCAATACAATTCAAAGCCAAGTCCTAAGTGTCATAAGACGACAACTACTACAATTAACTTCTTTTCAGCTCTACAGTTTCTTTTTCTTTGTATCAAGAAGGACCATTTCTTTTCATTTTACTTTTTTTGCTGTAGTATCACCAGAAGATTAGTGATGTCAAACAGAAAATCTTGAACATTATAAACTTCCTTCATTTTATTTTTATATAGAAAATATGTTTCATAACCCTTTAATTTGCATTATGGTTAGCTATCGGAAACCACAAAATGTATTATACAAATCTTGTTTGGGCAGTTTTTACTCAGGGAAAGTCATGCAAATCACCATTTATATGTTCTATAAAAGGAAACAAGCAGTCCGTCTTGCTAGACACTGACTTTCTTCTCCGTCTACACACTTGAAAAATATTCCAATGTAAATGTAGCTACTGTGTCCAAAAGATTTTAAAAGCCATATAAAACTACTTGAGACAGAAAGTTTTGTCTTTGCTTCACTAGTAGTGGGAACAAAATGTGCAGTCAACAACAATATAGTAAAACCAGAAAAAAAATTACAAGAACTTTACTAATTTCTCATACTGTGTCAATCGTATTGTATTACCTGAGCTTTTGGGAAATAAGTGTCCATAAAGCATTTTGTGATATGCCAATAGTCTTGAAACGACTTTGAATTTTCTATTTAATATGCAGGTATTAAATAAGAGAAATTCAGCTATCATCTGATCTGTGATATAATTATAAGCCTAATTCTAATACAGAAGTATAGTGATACTGTCCTGAACACGCACAAGCTATACAGAAACATTATTCTTCTTCTGTAAGTCTTTCCTTTCCCAACTGTGGACTACAGACAGTAACTAAAATGTCTAACTGTAGCTACTTGAAAAAAATCCTGCTATTATTTTTCAGTTAAATAAGGTTTAGGTACAGTTATTATAGTAGGAATGCTTCTTGCTTTTAATTTTTCTATTCTTTTGTCAAAAAATCCCCACCTCACCCTTATGAAGAGCACTGAGACATTCAGATAAGGGGAAGTTCTTCTGTATCTGTAAATAAAGGACAGAACTGAGACAATGCAGCAATATTCTCTGTGTAATTTGGGGATTTGGATTATTAGATATCCACTTAGAATTCAAAACTTTTGTACTTTTTCTACTTCAGACTGACATACGGAGGAATGAATTTTCAGTCACATTCCTGAATTAAATGAGACATTAATATAGCCACATGCCTGTGCCTGTACTACTTGAACATGAAAGCAGAAGAAACTGACTTTGTCATGCATCTAAAAAGTGTAATAAACTGTATTATAGTTTGGATTAAGGTTTGACTTACACAAGTAAGAATAGAAGAGATTTGGATGGATGGAAAAATACTCAGCTTGTATTAATTCTGAATAATTGTAAAATGTCACAAAGTAGAATGTATCCTTGGGCTATCTGATCTGTAAGTATAAAACTACAGACAGTCAACAAATGTTGAGTAGATCTAGTATTAAATTAGTATTTAGATATGTCCTAATTTGATAGAACCAATCAACACATTTTTCACATTTAAATTAGAGCATTTATTACAGGAGACATTATTAAAAACTCTTTGACATTGAATATTTAAATACAGTTTGTTCTTATTCCATTGGAAATTTCACAGTTCAATAGCCTAAATTAAAAATTAAAATCTGAAGGAAGAAAAGGAAGGTACAAAAATCTTTTGGAAGATGGGGTAGGAAGAGAACATGAAATAATTGGAGAGTACTTAGAATATGACAGTGCTTTTCTGTCTTTTTTTTTGCTGTTTCGGGAGCATAACAGAAAGCCAGCTTCAAAATATGTCCTATCAAATAAGCACCTACATGATTTACAGATGTGCCTCTTGCTGGAGCATGTTTTTATCTCTGTGCCACAGACATCTTTAGTTTAAGATGCTTGTTACTCTGGTGTGCAGTCTTTAACATTTGTTTTGTCTATTCTCTCCTGTGGTGCTAAGCAAACAACTCCTTAGCTCTTGTGTCTGCATTTTAGCACCTGCTGTGTCTTTGCATGTGACTCTCTCCTCCTTCATATATCTTGCTTCCTCACTGGTACCAAAATGGCTCTCATTAAACAGAAGGAAATTTCTTATAATAGGCCTCCTTAGGCCCCTTTCCAATGGTTTTAGATCTGTTTTCCGGGTTATTCTTTCCTTCCAAGTTCCAGTCATAACTTTTCTTCCCCCCACCCTTTGCCCTTTTTCTTTTCCTTTTCTTTCTTTAAGCAGTGGTTTGGACAAAAGGATCTTCTAGGGCTTCTTTCTGCAGTCAGTAAGTATTTCTTTCAAGTAACACATCTTCCTGAATCAAGAGGATTTAAATGATCATGGAGTGTTGGAAAGCTCAGCTTACCCTGGCTACTGATCTTTCTGGGGTTTCTTGGGGTTGCCTGAAAAAACAAGAGACAGGACAGGTATCAGGTATCAAAATGGACTTGCCACATTTTATTCAAAATCACTAATTACTTGCTTTGAGTAGCTCTACAGAAGTACTAACCAGTTCATTGATTTTTTTTTCATTGTTTCCTTTTGGTTTGGTTTGGGGGCTTTTCTTTTCCTTTCTTTTTTTTTTTTGCTTGTAATGCTCATTTCATCAGTATATCTCAAAAAAATAATTTTATTCCAAAGGCCAATCAAATGTTAATTCGTTTTGTCAGCTGCAGATACATGATTAGAAATATTTCTATGCAGGAAATTCAGAAATGTTGCTTGGATTATTCCTTGGGTTGCACAGATAGAAGTGATTAATAATGCTTTTGATAATTGTGTATAACCACATTTTTGTTGTGACAATGAGCAATGTCTTATACATAAGTCTACTATTTATATACTTCTCAAGACAGAAAAATTTCAGGGTCTGAACTTTTAAAGTTATCAGTAAGACTTTTGCCTGTGAAGTTGGACATAAATGGACATGAGTGGAATGATCACTTTATTCTAACATTAATAATGTCTGTGTTTTGTTCAGTATACGTATTTATAGATCTCACTTATTTTACTGTCACAGAACAGTAAATAAAAGGATTTTCTAAAGAGTAACCTGTATAAGACAGTTTTAAATTCATCTGTACTGTCCATTTAGCCATGTTTAACAGATTACTCATTTGTAGAACTTTTTGCACAGCAAAATACTAGCCTTTTCTCTTTACCAGTTGACTATTTTTCTACTTATATTAGATGTTTCCTCATTAAATACCTGGAAGGTCAGTCAGAAGCATGAGGAATTTCCTCTAGTTCTATATGTATAGATTTAGGCTATCAGAATTTTCTCTTAAATTTGTTCTGACTATTTGTTCTGCTTGAAGCACTTGGCTGCTTAGGATGGAAAAATATTTTTATTTATTTTAAGAGCTAGGTTGCAATTATGAGTACCAGTAGCTGAAAAGTACAGACTATTCTGCCGAGCAATAGCGCGACAAGTTATTAGGTGTTTGCATGCTTATCAGTATCAAGCAAGCCTTCTTAGTAGAGATCACAGTATATCAGAATCTGTGCTGAACGGCACTTTCAGTGAGAGGTTGCATTAAGATCAAGGAAGCAATCAAGACAAACTCCAGGAAGCCGATGATTTGAGACTACCATTAAAAGGCTATGATAATCTGTGAAAAATTCAGGAAGTCTAATTTAGACTACTGTGTTAAAAATTGTTATCAAGTATAATTTATGCATAAACACTTTGTTTCTATTCCATGGCAAAGGAGCTGTGTCTATAAGTTTTGCTTTTGAAAGCCTGGCCAGACTTTATTCCTCTGGAATGAAAGTATGTCCATCACCAATGAAAAGAAAACTTAAAATTGTTCCCACACTTTTTCTATCATGTTCAGGTAACAAAAGTTATTAGGAGGACACTGGCTACTTCTGTATTATCAGTTTCACCACAGGACAACCTTCAGCATCCCAGATGTGATTAGGTTGGTTGATGATGATGACTTGGCTCATGACTAGAGTCGAATAAATCCAAAGCATCATCCTGAATACTGTAGAGTTGACTTCAGTTTTATTATTTTAAATATCTGAATTTATTCCAAATTCTGTGGTCACTATTTTAATTTTTTTTTATTTATATGTATTTATATGGGGAAGAGAAGGAAAGCTGAACAAGAACAAAGAATTATATTACATCTACCCAGAAGACATATGTTTTTCTGTGTGCTGAAATGAACTGTATCAATTCTATGTAGGAGCTGAACTTGCTGGTTTAAGGATTAAAAGAATTCAACTGATGCCTTTCATCTTACTCCATACAATATATTCAAATGGATTGACTAGATGAAATCATCTAGTTTCTCAGATTGTGGGTCAGGTTATATATGTTGTGTTTTGGTTTTATTTTTTTAATTCAAAGTTACTCAGCTCAAAAAGTGAAAATGGATAATTCTTGTATAACAATTTGAATATATTTATCTATGATTGTGTATTTAGTTTTTTCTAATACTTTAAAGTATTTATGAAAATACTAATAACTCTTTCATGAATATATTGTGTACTCCATTTGGAGACATTATGACCGATGAACAAAAGTTTCAAAAAAACCTGGGATACTCTGAGAAAAATCATTAAAGATTTATCCTTTAAAATTTAGATTAAGTAGATTCCCTCTCAGTGTATGTTTATGTGAAGGAGAAAAAAAATCAGGAAAAGAAAAATGCTTAATATTCGAATGGGGTTGCTTTTTAATTTGCTAATTAGCCCTTATTTCTACTATCATGACCGTGCTTAGCTACAGAGACAGGTTGACAGAATGTCTTTAAATTTATTGTTGAATAAAGATTAAAAAACAAATCACTAAGTCACTGAAATTTTCTGTCAGCTGCTTCTTGAGTGCACATGGCTTCAGACTCTTATTGAAAACCGTGCTGTTTGTACAAAGTGCTGCACCAGCTGAGGAGCATTACAGCATTAATCTCTGACCAAACAATTCAGCAGACAGGAATATTTTTAATTGTTTTATTACAGAACATGATGAATACACTTGGGATATAGATAGTGTAGAAATTTAAGAAGGTCCTTGAACCCTGGTAGTCAAATGGTCTAGCCAGCAACAGATGCATTGGAACAACAATGTCTGCTTGGATTTGCTTATAGAAGGCGAGGTACAATGCTGACTGCACAACTGCCACATCAGAATCTGTAAAATAGCAGTGATACAACAAAATCCCAGTTATCAGGCATGGAAAACAGACAAATTAAATAAATACTTTACCAGAAATAAATTTCTGGTAAAGTACCAAAACCTTATAAATCTGAAGAGAGCTCATCTATGCCAAGTTTGTGTATGTGTTGTAGGTGTGAACAAGGAGAATCAGCCATGTGACTTGGCCACCTATATCAAAATTAGTTACTTCTATTTGTAAAGAGCAAAAGTTTAAGCTAAAGACTCTAATGCACACAAACTGTGAAGATACCGGACACCCTCTTGCCACTGCCATGCACAGACTATGACTGGTAATTTTTGTTCGTGTTATCTTTGAAATTTTCCTATACTTTATTGATGGAATGTTTTAACTGTGTGTGTCTATTGAACTAAACAAAGGATAAAATATATGTAAATAAATGTGAAATCAAGAAGGTTTTTATCCTCAAAAAAAATCTCTTGATGCCTGAGATTCTCTAGTACCTTTTAATCCCTGGGTACATAAGCAAAATTTCTATTAAGCTGGAGACTGAATTTTAACTGCAGTTAACTTCAAATCTATAATAAAATGTACCTTACAAGCCGATTCTTACAACTTTTTGGATGCCTTGTGTTAGAGCAAGAAAACACACTGGTCTTGATTCTCCAATGGAATAAATAACAAGTGAAAACATCGAAGTGGTTTAGTAAAGTCTCGAAAGGCTGCCAACTACAAATAATGAGGCCAGCTACTGCTTCAGGAATTGAGTGATGAAAAATGCTAAAACTAGTCCTGAATCTTAGCTGAGTCTCTGTATTCCATCTAAGAGCTGAAGCTTTTCTTTCTTTTCTATTTCAATCCAGTGATAAACAGGTTAATTTAAGTCATCATGAGAGCAGAGCAAGAACATTCTCTCGGATAATTGTCTTGCTGCTTGCAGTTGCTGGTTAATGAGTCCTGTGTCTCTACTGCAATCTGAGATCCTCCCCTATTTTGTAGACACAACAGTAGTGATACCTGGAGAAATTCTGATGAGTTATCTGGAAGAAAGTAAAACACTCATTCATTACAGTTACTTTTAGTTAAACATTAGCAACAGACTGGAATAATAAGAAACAGGCTCCTATCAAACAAACCTAGCTGCAATCAGATCTCTGCAATAGGAGTTCCCACTGATACCCTCAGGATAAATAGTGGGGTTGTTGTTGGGGTCAAATTAGCATGGGTGATTGCTTTCCTTTTAGTTTCCTTTGTTTCCTCCCTCAGATCTGCTTGTTATGTACCTCACTCATCTACCTTTCCCACTTAAAATGTCATCTACATTATATCCTACTTTATTTCTCTTGCTGGTCACTAGGGCTGGCACCAAATTTCCATTATGGAGCTCTCAAATCTACAACCTCTTGCCTTCCTTTCCCTGCTCCCCAGGCTTTAAAGCTCTGAATAACAAAACAGTAAAGGAAACCATATTGAAATCATGCCATACAGTAAGGTCACTTCAACCTCAGATACTTCTTTCTTCTTCCCCTCCATCATAGCTTTGTGAAACACAACAGATATAATTTCCATTTCGGTAGGTGTTTTGGCACACTAAAACTCAACATTTCAGATTAGTTGTTGCAAAAAGTTTATTAAGCACAAGACTCTTGTAAAATCCAGTATACGACTGCTTTTCCAAGGTGTGGTTGTAGTTCAAATGACTCAATGAAGGATGGGAAAGAAAGCGATTATCAGCATCAAAGAAAGTTGTCCCATTTATATTGCTGTGTGAAAAGAAGAGAACTTTCTTCTCCAGGACTATCTAAACATTCACCTGACAGTCAATGAAAACTTTAGGATCTTACTAAACACCAGAAAATAACAGAATAAAACCTGATCCATCCACAGAAACAATTATAAATCTTAAAGGAATTTATAAAGGATTATTTTCACAAATGGTAGGCTGCCGTTTTTGCATGTGGTATGTTTTATCTCAGATTTGTTTACTAAAAAAAAAAGAACTCTTCTCATTTCAATTATATGACACAGTAGTCTAGCTTACATAGTATCTGGAGTGATGTATGAACTCCAGGGACCACTGCATTAGATCACATAAATCTTTATCAATCTAGACTAGAAGGATTTATTTTGCATGCAACATTTTTTCAGAGATAATATATACCTTCTTTAGAGTTCAAGAGTATACCAGGCCCAGCTTCTGGAAGTTCTGTTCAAAATGAACCAAAGTCGTGATTTTTCTGCTTGAATGCCTTTAGCAATTTGTGAGAAGTTAATTTTCATTCAGAATTAATTTCACCCAAGAGCAAGAAGTGAGCAATCATAGAGACAGGGAAGTTATTTGTGGATGAGGACTGACACACATCTTTAGAGTAATTCAAAGAGCTTCACTTTCACTTATTATTCTATACTTGCTTTTTGGGATCTGGGTTCCTGCCTTCTGTCACTAGTAGTATACAAGTATTCAATTGGCTCCTTGAAATTGGATGGTAAAGAATAAAGCAGAAGGAGGAGGACTCCTGTCCTTTAGTTTCAACTACAGCTAAATGGTTCAATCTTGAAATAAATGGAGTGTGTTATTCATTAGTGTTCTCAGCCAGAAACTTTTCTCTGACTATAAATATATTTTAAAGGTTTAAGAGAAAAATGCTTGTGGCTTGGTGTAACAATATGAAAGATTCTATTCTCTTTATATAAAAAGCATATTTCAAGTGGTTAAATCACATATGTGACACCTCAATGAGTTAATTTTATAACTAATTATTTGATAGTAACATGTATTTTATCTACAGTCTTGAAAGTGTAAGTGTAAAAATTTGGACTAAATTGCAAATTAAAAGTACTTGCTAACTAACACATAATGACAGTAGTCTTTCTTTCATGAAGATAGATTTTAAGTAGAAAAAATACCCAGAATAAGCATGCCAGAATGAGCAACAGATTAAAAGTTCAGTGACAGTATTTTGACAAAAAATATATAGTATAAAAATATTCACCCAAGTTTAAGATGAGGTTTAATGTCTTGCTTTGGTCAATAATCAGGATCAGGCAGAACTGTTTGTTAGTGGATGTCACGGCCTATAATACAAGAAACATAAACAATCCAGTCAGAATAAGAAATGGTCTCACTATACCGCTTTACATAGCTTATGGAAAAAATTCTATACACACATATTACATAATATTTAACACTTTGGAGAAAACTACTAGTTGCAACATGTCATTTTTTGTTTTAACTTAATGAAATCTGTAAGTTATGATGTTAACCTCCTATGTTTTCTTTGTTGAGAAGGTGATCTTTAGGTCATGACAAACCTTCACAGGAGGTGAAAATGTAACTTTCCAAAGTTGGTAATCTATCTAGTAAATTTAAAGGAAAATGCAGCTTTGTTTGCTTTGTTGTTCTAAAAAGACTGTGTTTGTAAGTTGGCAAATTAATATGTAAATGAAATTGAATCTCATCTATAACAAATGTCACCCAATCAAGGCTTTAATTTTGAATAAAATCAGTTTAATAGTTATGTGGAACAAAGTTAATAACTGCTTAATTCGGTCACGTGAACACCAACAGTATTTCAAAGCAAAGATGCTCAAAACCTGAAAGAGTTTACAAAACAGCAACTGAAAAAGAAAAGCTGCTTTACCAGATCTTTATAGAAATGATACGATCCTTAAAGTCTGCTTGTATTGAGGAAACGTATATTTAATCTTTATTCTTCATCTGAAACAGAGTCTAATTTTTTGTATACATTCACGTAAAATCACAGTTTTCAGGTCAGGGTAATAAAGGGTGGTTCAAATTAATTTTCTAAGAAACACATGTGAAATCCTATTGCTTAATTATAACACGCATTATTGATACATCCAAGTTTATAGGAAAAATAACAAGTAAGCTGCAATAAGAAAACATAGAAGTGATAGAAAGAAGCTTTTTATTTTTTTTTCTTTTTCTTTTCTTCATGTCACAATCATCATGACAGTACAACAGTAGGGCCATGTTTTCCTGTGAGTGATTGCCTCTTACTCTTTTTGTTGACCAGATGCACGTAGACCACACAATTTTAGAATTCGCTGTAGTTAACTGCATTTGTTCCTCAGGTTTGTGGGTTTGTTGTTGTATCTTATATGCTTTCTTAAGCATATGATGTTACAGAAATGAAAAATAGAATAAAATGAGATTACTTTTAAGGTTCAGTTTTGATTATAATGATGAACTGAGTTTTTCCTAAGTTCTACACATGATTGTTTTGCACATGAATACTTATTTTTTCACCACATTTTATTCTTCCTTTGTGTTTTCATCCACTTTTCTGTTTCCTCAGCAGTTCCCAAATAATCCTGATTCTCCTAGGTAGCAAATATTAATAGAGCAGGAAGGGCCAGGTATTTTGGTTGCATGTATGTTCCCTCTTGGCAAGTTTACCTTCTGAAATAGAAAACTTCAACAAAATGCTAAAATAGCAAAACAGAAATTTGAAGTTTTAGACACGTTTGATTGTATTTGAACAAGTTTATGTTCCCGCAGAAGTGATTTTTTTGGTTTTACCTAATCCAAATAGAGTAGTTAACATGTATTAAGTTTCCTGTTGAAATATTAACAGATAGTAACAAAACTAGAAAGCAGATTTGAATCAATTGAACCTGAACTTAAGAATTTAGGCTGATAGTATTTTTCATCTTTTTTTTTAAAAAGTATTAGTGCTGAAAAATATGATAATGGTATTCTACAGTTAAGTAATTTGTCTTGTCAATTATGTACAGCAGGAAAAAGGTTACAAGTCATGTTGATAATTACCTTATTTTCTTATATTGTGTACAAACCCTCATTATGGTGATTTATTAGTTATTGTATTTGAGGAAATTAGTCAATATATTTTCTTAGTGTACTTACTTGAAAGACAGATATGGTTCTACAGGAGACAGATGGCAAAATAATTGCATGCTGTATTTATTAATATTGAATAGAAAGAACTACAATATCAACAGTTGTGAAAGCTGCTGTCCGGCCCAGCCTTACCTTTGTTGTAACTCCCACATATGGCTTTGAAAATGTATCCCTCAACAGCTGTCTGCTTAAATGGTAGCTGTAAAATGAATTCTAAGTTCTTTGACTTTCTGAAAAAGGAGTCAGTCACTGTGTAGCTTAATATAATTAGTTGTCATAAAGATTTAAGTCTAAAGAAGTATTTGCTAATTAGCCATCTGAAATCTGATGATTCTTCCCCTTCTTTTCTTTCCCTCCCTTAATCTTTCTGATTTTTTTCAGAGATTTTTAACTTTATTACTTATAAAAATCTCTTTCTGAAGCATCCTGGGAATTCAGATAAAGTGGACAATTTCATGTTATAAAAATGTTGTTCGTATCTCTACTGTTCTTTGCAGATTCAGTAGGAGATGGATTTTTTTCAAGTTTTTAAATGGAACACTGTTGAGAAGACTTGTTAAAATGTCAATAAAATGTTAGAAGCCATGTCCTTGTTTTCTCCTTACACTTTACAGAAGGATTTATTATGGTCATATGAGTACAATATCATCTCTTGTCATCTTGTGATAAAATATGCAAAGTAATTTGCTTGTACTGTTACCAGTTTTGCCCTGCATAAAGGAAACTTGCACCCAGTCAAATGCTGAACTCCCAGTGAAATCAATAGAAGTCATGGTTTAGAAACCTATGAGAGTTCTCTGATCCCTAAGTGATACCCAATGACACAAGTACCTTCAGACTTCTGGCTTTTAAAGAAAGCTTTTGTATTTTTGTTCAGGGGTGGGGAAAGCAGTCAAATGTTCAGGGTAACCATCTTGAGCAGGGATGCTCCTTTGTAGCTGTCAGCTGGTTTGAGCTAGCCCTCCCAAGCACTTCAACGCTCAGCCCAAGCCCACTTCCCAAAGCTTCCCCTCCTTCAAAGGAAGAAAATTATGGAAAAAAAAAACCAAAATCACACTAAATATGTATTTTTCTAAATATAAAGAACTACACATAGCAAGGATATTCAAGGCAGCAAGGGAAGAGGGGAAGGGAAATCAGAAAGAGGACCCAAAGGAACTAAAACAAAACAGGTATGCACAACTATAACACCTGGTAACTAACAAAGTAAAGAATCAATGAAATCTCACCACCTCCCCCGTGGAGAGCCGGACGGCCAAATCTGACCCGTTAAAAAATTTTCTGCAGGATCCAGCAGCAGACAGGACCAACACAGGGACCTTCTGCTCCCCAGCCTTGCCGGAAGAAGAAGAGAGCCTACTCTCTTATCTGCACCTTATTTATATTTTGTGTTGCGTTAAAGGAAGATATGGAATACCTCCATTGTTAAGGAAGGCCTGTAAAAGCCATTTTTTAAGGAAGATCCGAAAAATCCAAAAGTCAATCCACTACAAGGTGAGTGCTTGTATTGCTGCTGTCTTTTTCAATCTTTCTTGATATTACTTCTAAAACTCATTTACCTACTGATATGGTTTGTAATGTAAACTCCCAGACTCTGGCATCAAAACTTGCATATGTAGGATAATACTTCTTGTGATGAGCTTAGTGTTGTGGAATTAAAAATGAAGATTTTGACTGCTAAAGCAATCTGGAGTTCCAGAAGTTTGTTATACCTAGCTCTAATTGTGACAAAAGGAGTAAACTGTGAAAGGAGTAAATTGTGACCCAGTAATGCATATGCTATTCTATTCTATGATATTTTTAGTTATCTGCTCCAAATGAAAAGGAAATAGAACCCAGATATTGTAAGGAGCTTCTGTTTGACTGATGTGTCTCACAAGGACAACCCCAAACACCTCTGAAGCTGACAACAGAAAGCATGAAATACTCCCTGCTCTACAGAATCAGGAATCTACCCCTTCATGCATATGTTTAGAATTATTACTCAAATTAACCGCACTGTTTATTAGAAAAGTAGTAATCCAATCTTTTCTATCTCAACGTCCTGTAGAACTCATCAGGGAAACAGTAGACCTGGGGTTTGTGTACTTTTACTGGAAGGTTTAACGCAAGGTCTGCTAGGAAAGTACCCTAGGGGCCTAATCAAAAGTCAGGGTAGACATATGAGGAGCTTTGCTGGCCTCTGCAACTGTGTTATTTTCATCAAACAAGCAAACAGAAAGGAAAGGAGGGATAGGAATATCTTGTTCCTTGCTCTTGCTTCCAGAATTGGTTTTGTATTTTACCATAGTATCACTTATCAAAGAGATGAAATTGTCCTCTGAACTAGACCTAGGAGTCCTCAATTTCAAGTGAGTGGACTTAGGTCTCCTCTTTTTTTGCTCTTTATTGCTTTGGTTCTTATAACAGAAAGTTGGAGGCTAACTCTGTCTGATTTGGCATATAAGGTGCTGATTAGGAGGGCTCTTTTGCATGTTAACAATTGGGACTCCTTGGAGAACTTGGCCACTGTGCCTGTATTCTATATGCTAAAGAATCTGGCAAATTTTAATGACTGATCAGACTACAGAAAGTCTGGTTGTGCAAAGAAACAAAAATTATTCAATCAGAACATTTTTGAGATGAATAAGGAACCATCTTTCAGATTAAAACTCCCCTAGATTGCGAAAAAAAAACCTGAACAGGGTTTTGTGGATTCAGTTTGAATTTTATTCAAGGTCTATGTTAAAAACCTAAATCCTGGCTTCGATTTAAGTGTTAATATATACTGGCACAATGATAGTGAAGTTTGGCACCAGTCTTTCACTTACCACCATCGAGATTCAAGGGCAAAAAGTTTCATTGAATTTTCTGTTGTTATGCTTAAAGTGAAACTATTAAAGATGCAGGGGGCCTTTCAACAGCTAACAGCTTGGAGTTTATGAACAGTAAGCAAGCAGTAAGTTGCTAAAAAAATGTAGCAGGCAGCTGTGTCTACAGACTTTTGTAAGAAAGAAAACCATACCTACCTTCTGTGTCAAATTAAAACAGTGGCAGCTGCATTTCTTCCAGCATAAAGCTAAGCAGTATTTTGCAGAGTACGAGGAAGCTGGAAGTGATACCTACAAGCATTACAGTCAATATTAACATTTCTTTGCAATTATTTTCTTCTGTGATTAAGGAACAAGAGAGTAACGCCAGACTGAATTTGCTGTATGTCTGTTTTCATTCCCTACAGAGTTAAAAATTCAAAAGGAAAAATCCCCACAAAGTCATATACAACACAAGCATTTGATAAGAAACTTGGACCTACTTACCCTTCTGCTTTATTGAAATTAGTGCTTGGTTGTAACTGGGAAACTTATTAACTATTTGTAAAATTTCATATGTTATGTGCCTTTATGAAACAGATAAAGCAGATGTGGTTGAACTGATAGAGAACCCAAAATCCTACACTTGTTTCTATTGTAAATTAACATTTACAGACATGCACATGTGCAAAGATATATAGTTCCCTGTACTGTATTGCCATGAAAGAGTCAAGGACTGAATTTGCTTGTATTTTTTTTTATTTACACAACATTGCAGTGTGCATTAGTGAACATAGTGAATACTTCTGCTCATGCACCCATGTTATTTCAATATCAACAGAAAAATGAAGGTTTAAATTGCGGATATACCTGATACTTCAAACTGTTAGTCAAGTCTGGAAGACAACCTTCCATTCTACCAAACCGTAGCACATCTATTTCTCTGTGTACTCACTATAGGTCAGTTTTCAGTGCTCTACTGACTTTGTTTTGCTACTTGAATAGAAGGTTATACTTGCAGATCTGTTAAGAGAATAGTTGGCTCCTAGGTAACTAGTTTATTTGAAACAATTATTAGTAATGCATGTGTATGAGTATATTGCAATTTTGAGATAATCTCCTCTCCAATTTAGCTGGAAAGTTATCTGAATTCAAAATGACAGAATATTGAGTTAGGTAATTTTAAGAGCATAACTGTTCCTAGCCATTTTTAATGGATTCATAAAATTGGAAAATCTTATCACAAGTCTTCTGTGGTAAGAACACAGGGAGATTTGCTTAAAAATCTTATAGTGTTTTTTAAAACAAAAAATAGGGGATTTTTTCATATATTCTGGATTTTTTGTTCTTGCATTTTAGATTTGAGCCATTGACATATGCTCATAGACAACTCCAAGGTGTATTCTGTAACAATGATTGAGAAGAATTTACACCAAATTAAAAAAAAAAGTGGATTTGTTAAGATGTTAAGAAAGGCACAGAAGAAACCAAGGGTTGTAGCATTTTTACTTCTCTATTTGTTTAATGTTCTCCATGAAAATATTTCTGCTTGAATTAATTCTCCTGAAGTTATAGGAATCTTTCAATTCCTATCTTTAATAAAAAAATTGACTGTGCTTTGGTTTAGGGTCTGAGGTCTCTATTCATAAAAGCATTTCTTTACCTAAAGATGTAGATAACCCACTAAAGCAGGTGTTTTTGAAAACCCTAATGTAATGGTATACTTTTAAAAATGTATGCATATTTACTATATGAATACTTCATGTTGCTGAGGGTTTTTTGCACTGAGTTGCCATGATTATCATGTGTAGAAGGTCTGTGGAGAATAGAGAACAGCAAATCATCTTAACTATGTAGTCCTCCCCAAAAAACTAATTAAAAATGTAATTTGCTATTTTGCATGAAATGATTCTTAACATGAATGCTTCAGTAAACAAATCTACCAATATAATTAAAGGAACATGCAAAATCTATTTAAATCTCACAGAACGAGAAATATGATATAAGGCCAGCTTAGTGCTTCATCCTGCAATCACTTTCATTGCCAATGAGACACAGGTGTACTCTACGTAAATAAGAAAAATTAAGAGTGTGATGGATGTGATTATTATTCATCTCAAACATCCTTCTTTTTTTCCTCCCTCTTCTAATTAGGTGGTTTCCAGCTGTTCAACATTTACTACTGAGATTTGCTACTGGAGAATCACTTTCCAAACAAAACACAACCATTCTGAAAGCAGTGTTCTCTTAAAATAGATTTAGAAACATTATGGTAGACAGAGTTAAACAGAGTTAGATGGAAAAAAAAAACAAAACCAAACAAATCCAAAACCCCCAATACCGCAACAAAAACAGTCAGGAGAAAAATGCATTTGAAGTTAATAATGTAAAAATAGAATTAAAGCCATCTACACTGTGGGAGGGGAATGTAAGGTCTTTTGTAAAACCTGAATTACTTTATGTGAATGAAAATTACTCATGTATAATTCTATGATGGTAAAATGAGCTACTTGGCATGAACATGGAAGAAGCTACCTTCTTCCTCATATTATCTGCAGTTGAACCCGATATCCCTGAAAACAGGCTTGGCTCTTAGAGGAGTCCAACTGGAAAAATGGTAGTGAAGTGAAGCTTTACAAATTTAGACTTGCCAGGCTTGCAGTTTGATGTGATTCTGTGCAGTATGATGGACAAATGTTGCAGCACAGTCTGAAAGGCGGGATGTGAAACAAAAAACTCACAGGCAATCTATGTGGATTAAAGAAATGCACTTACCTACAGAGCTAGAAATTGATAGTCTCATTAGTTAAGGGGAAAGGTGGTTACAGGGAGTTATTAATGAGAGGTGTATGATGCGGAAGATTTCTTCCTTCTCAATCTTGGGTGTGGTCGTGTTATTATATGTATGTATTTTCTAATACAGATTGTTTACTTGCTCTTTCTTCATTGGTCTGCAGATTCCCTATGAGTCTTACAGCTTATGGGATATTTAATTTACCATGGATACCTGTTCTTTGTTCTCTCATTGTTATCCTCAAAGTCATTTTTTTCCCAGCTACTAAGGTTGTGTTCCTTTAGCAACAGCTAACAGACCCTTGCAGATTGTGTTTTTATCCCCAGGGCTCCTGTTATCATTCTGTGATTATACTGCTGGGATTGCCTATTAAGGTCACATTTTATTTTCTCCAGTGGTCAGACTGTAATTTCCTGATAATATAACAAGCATTTTATTAGCACAACCTGCTCACACTTACTTTCCTGTCTCAGAGCCATTGAGGTGTTGACTCTACTAAGGTAGGCTAAGTGTCATTTGGAGATGTACAGATTGGTACCTATATATAAATTTCAGAATTACTTGTTATTTGTGTCTATTAGTTATGGCAGCAACATTTGTACATAAACAAAGTTGTTTTGCCATACAAATAGTGAATTGCTTTTGTGGGGTTTTTTGGCTTAAAAAGTCTGGGAAAAGTTTGGCAAGCCAATGCATGCCAATTTCATGCAGTTGCTCTTGAACTTCTGATTTCCTTTCTTCATTTAAATGTAGGAAGCAGTTTCAAGTATTTCTTTTTGATGGCTCCCAAGCAGAATCATAAATAAGTAGCACTATAAATTTTCCTGCCTCTGTCCAAATACAGGTATTGCCAGCCTGTCCCTGTGTGCTGGCACCTGAGACGTGCATATGGGATACGTAGGTAGCATGGCAGGAGACCCTCCAGCAGCAACTGATGGACTGCACAAGTGCCTGCTGCTCCTCTGGAGGGTCTTGATGTAGCTCCACAGGCTGCCTGTGGCCAGATGGTTCACACAGGTGCTGCAGTAGTCCCTGATGATCTCAAACCCTGCTAATTAGTGCTAGAGGCACCTGCTACTGCCCCTCCCTATTGCCCGTGCCCAATCAGGAAATCAAGTTTCTTCTGCCAGCATAAAGCATGTACTTTTTTTCTCCCTTATGTCTTTCCTAAGGATCAACAAGATTTTAAAAGTGTTTTTCCTCAAGCTTCTTACAGCTGTACAAGTTGTGACTACAAAGCAGGGGTTTGCTTTTTTGTGAAGTGCAGGTAAATATTATATACTGACTTGCAACTTTAAAAGGAATCTGTAAGTGCAGTTTTTAAAACTTGTTTATTTATAAATAAATTCCTGTCAGTGTTTCAGGTATATGGTTGAAGAAACTAATATAAATGTCGAAATATCTGTTTACTTTCTATAATTAAACAAAAAGTATGTAAACATCTAAAGCTTTATTACAATGGGACACACACAAGGAAACAAATTATACCATCAGAACATGAACAAAAAAAAGTAAAGCAAAATTTCAAAGTTATTGCTATTCTTAGAAGACGTTTTCAGAATTATGGGGTAACTTGTGAACCAGTACTTTTGGTTCTCAGATGGTGTTTTCTTTGCTAATCGTTAAAGAAAGTTTTGAGATTTGCTAGCAAAATTATTTCTTATTTTCTTGTTAATTATTGATGAATATGAAAACTTTACATATTTTTAAGTGGTAGGTTTTAAAATTTTGCTTGCTTCTTGTAGTCTTAATTGATAATAAACTGCCACTTTCTGCCTAGATTTGATTTGTTTTATAAATTGTAACTGCTAATTTAGTATTTTTTTTCCTAAGAGAAGATGTGTAATCTGTAAATTAAAACGCTGTAATTTTTGACAAAACTAATTATAAATGAAAATTAAGGTGGGGGGAAATTTATAGAGAGAACTTAAGAGAACAAAAGCATATGTTTTTTTAATTTCCCAGATTTCTCTTATCTACAGTTTGCGTATGTGTGTGTAATGGCTGATCCTATAGCTTACTAAAATTGTTTGAAAGAATTATTCAGATGTGAATATTATTCTTTCTCTTATGTATCTGAAATTCAAAATGTTTATCAGATGTCAACAAGAAACTGAAACCATTGAAGGTAAGGTTTTCAGAAATTTACTGTGCCTACAGCTAATGCATATATGCTCAGATAGGGCAAAATTTTTCTGGAGTGCAAGATCTTTCCTCTTTCTCATGGCTATAGGTTCACATGTCCTCCAACTTAAGGTTTTGTTATGGCCTGATGGTGACATTATTGCCTTGACTAAAAGCTTACTCTTATCTACCCTCTCAACTTCTCCGATTTCATACTCTCAAGAACTATATTTGCTGTTAGCCAAGCTTGAGGATTGAAATAACATTCAAACAAATGTTAGCTTAAGAAATATTTACAAGAGTAGGTGATCATAGATATCAAGCTTGTCTAACATCCTGGGGAGTCACATACAATAGGTGTTTAAACAGCCACACATTCGACGAGTGTTTTCAGAATCCCACGTTCTTGGCAACATGGTTCATTCCCTATAATAACAGTTATTTTGGCTTTGAAACAAAATTGGTTGTGGAAAAGCAGTGACAGAAATTCAGAAGTGCTGGCATTTATAGAAATTTTTATTTGAATTAATTTTTCATTTAAAGAGAGATATATATATATATGCAACTGTGGACTAATTTTTTTTAAATTGCTTTCCATATCTTCAGTGATAGCAAGACTAAGCAGACAGAAACCACAAACTGTGGTGATGGGAAGGACAAGCGTGACCAGTTATGGTGTTTCTAAAGCAGAAAAGAGTGAACTCTATTGCCATTGCTAATAGAGGATAGGCTTAAGAGATTGTCATGCTCATGTCACTCTACCACTCTCTCCAAAACAGGGAATGTCAAAAGAGATTTTGTAATGGTTCAGATGCAGATTAATATCTGTGTAAAACTGTTGGTTTTATTTATTTGCATTGAACCATAAAATAGGTTGGCAAGAGTTGTAAGAAAAGAGTTAAGCATCCTTGCTTGAAGAGACTTGAGCACGAATATTACGTATTTGTAATAAGGTGATAAAATGCAGCATATTTTACAATATTTTCGAATAAATTCTTAAATTCAGAACTTATGCTTCCATCGATTTGTTGGAAGAGAACTCTCGAGGTTAGAGGTGGACAGGTTAAATAAGATATTGAAGTGCCCAAAAATAAAGGTCAGGAAAAACAACCCTTAGTTTTATTTCCTTACTTTTGCAAATAATATAAATATTGGTTAACTTTATGCATGGAAATTTATTTTAGGTGGAAAAAAAGAATGCAGGCTACTTGATCCTGTCTCAGTGGACAAAAGTATTTGCTTAGATATGTAAACCTAAGGCAATTGGTGAGACTTGCTAAGATGTCACTTCATGCCTACAAAGATACATTAGTGTTCTATGTAGCAGACTGTGTGTATATGTATAGATGTGCTCTGTGTGTGTGTATACTGGGAACAGGTGCTTAGCCTTGCTGCTGGCTGGACCTGGAAGCATGGACCAGTGTTGGACTACCAGACCTGGCCCTGTTCCCCTAATAAAGAGGTTGTTTCTGGATACAGCTGACTAACAATTGTTTGGGGTTTAAATCCTTTTTTTTTTAATTTAAATGAATAACTGGCTAGAGATTGCATTGGATATAAAATGAAGTTTCTGCCATGCCTATTTGTTTTCTGTTTGAGCTGGAACAAAGAGTATTTTCAAAAGAGAATGGCCATATGTGGTCAGACCAAAATTTTCCCTGACCCGCATACCTTGTGTTTGATAGGGGCAGACAGCCTTTGTCTAGGAAAAAATTAAGTTCTGAATGTGATATGGTGCCTCAATAAAATGCTCTCCACTGTCCAGCAACTTGATATTAATGGAAAACTTTAGAGAAAGACAAGTTCTTTATAAAATTTTACACTAAAACAAAGTAGGCCTCTTGAAAGACTAAGTTGGAGAGGCAGATGTGTATTAACATTGGTGATTTCGATTTAGTCATGAGCTCAGCACAAGAGATGTTTCAGTAAATAGCAGAGTGTAATACACCAGTTTTGGTTTATGGAAATGAAAATGCTTCATTTGTTTCTGGTTTGTATCTATAATGATACTGAGATACTTGGGTATTTTGGTCTATTTAAACATTTAGGCTTTAATTTTAGGCAAAAAAAGGGGACAGGACGGTCATTAACCATCTCAATAAGCTGTAATCATAAAATTATGTGTTGGGAAAACATGAGCAAGGTCCACTCTTCATCCAGTGGTCTTCCTCGTGACTTTGTCTGTATATTAGTTGCTTGTTTCTAATAATTTTCAAGCCTTGCATCTCTCTAATGAGAGAGGATGTGTATGTGTTGTATAGGGCAGTTTGTTTTTCACTGCAATTCTGGCCATATACACGAGAGCTTCTCAAGGAGGAACACTGGTGCAGGAGTATAGTACAGGAGAAGAATAAACCTGTGGGCCTTAACAGAACTTACTCCAGGGCTCAGAAGTATATCACTGTTTACATAATTGTTTCTTATCTTCTCAGAGTTTAGATTTATTTAAGGCAAAGAAGGGATAAAGCCTGCTAATGCTGTAATAGGCCTATCACAGAGACAAACACTAATCCTGTTTCAGCTGCTACTATGTCTTTCTGACTACCATCATTACCTTTGTGAAGCCACTGTATCCAAGAGAAATTATTTGAATGATGAAGTATTTCCACTGTTCTCAGTTAGATTTATTTGTAGTGATGAGCTTGTATTGTTCTTATTGTATTCATAATTACATTTGTGTATATTTCAATCAATTATGGGAGACTTTAATTTTCTATTATTAATTACTTTTTTTCTAATGTTATTTTCTAGTTCATCTGTACCTCCTGATGTTAATATTTTTATTTATTGTGTTTGTCCATGTCTTTTTCTGAAAATATTCTTAATTATTGTTCCACGTTTGATCAATTTCTCATAAAAAAGTGCAAAATTTATTCATTATGTTGCTTTCATGATTTTTTTAAAGTTCAGATATTTTTTAAGACTTGGGAAAATATCTAGTGTCCTTTTTCTTATACACCTCAACATACATTGACATTTAAGAAATTCTTATGAATTCTTATGAACTTTTATTCATTAACTTGAAAGAACAAGTTCATTAGTGTAATAACATGATAAATGTTGTTGAACTTCTCTGCAGAATTCCAGGCAGTTCCATTAAACGTGAATAATTTAGTGGTCTTTCAATTAAACTTTCATGAGCAGGTTGGTTTTGACACTAATATGTAATAAATTAAACCCAAATATTGTAAGGTTTATGGCAATAGAAGCATATTTACAAAATACAGACTGTATTTTGAATGTAGTTTAAATGTCACGATACCATAGAGTCTTAAGACTAGCAAGAACAAGCTTATGTGTCGTCTCTTAAATAATTTGCCATATTTCTTATTGTGAAAAACTTTCAAAAATATCCTAAAATTACTATTTATTTTCTCATTGTTTTTAGGGTGATCTAATGCCTTATTTCATTCCCTAGAAATCAGTTGAATCTATTCCTATCACACTACATTATTTTTATGGCATTCTTGTAAGGAGATACAGAAGTGGTATATGTATTTTCTCTTGTCTCTGCTTACACCTAATTCAAGTGAACAGTTATCAATTATCAGCCAAGCTGCCTTGTCTGCTTATAATTTTTACAAGGGCATATGTCACAAGAATTAAACTGTGTATATCTACACCTCTTACCTTTAACAGTGTAGTAGAACTGAGTGGCTGAGAGGAATCTCAGGGATAGAACTGGGATTCATAAGGGGAATAAGTTTCTCAACTCAGTATAAAATGTTTCCCTCTTCTTGCTGTCCTATTTTAAGAAGGTTCAGCTACTGAGTAATGATTTTTATGTGGTTTGTGGTTTCTGTACTTCACTTTTTTTACCTTACACTTTATTTTCTTCTGTCTTAAAAACTGCGCATGTTCAATAAAACACTAAAAACTGTACCCTGTGTCTTGTGAAGACAACTGCCAGCGATGTTTGGCTACTGAACAATTAAGTGAAAAGTAAGGATCTGCACTTCTTGTTTTTGCTTCTATGCATATCACATTACTTCAAATGTCTGAGTCATGGGTTGATTTGCTGAGTAGGTTATTGAATCCCTTTTCAGTCATATCCATTTTTTCCCATCATATGTTGCAGCCAGATTTGTGGAAGCACCTCACACACTGAGGTCTGCTTGACCTCTGTCAGCCTAACAGTCTATGAAATGCTAGTAATTGTTGATCTGAGCACAGTGTATATACTGATGTCTTATGTTCACAGAACTAGCAGTACATGTAATTTATCATTTCAGTTACTCAATGTATATTTATTTTTAAGACTTCTTTTCAGCTATTATTTTTTCTTCTCTCACATAATGGTCTTTTGGAGCCCTGGAAGATGCTAAGATTGTAGGAGCTGTAACCACGTATGCTTTGTATAAATCATTGAAATGTTCACTGAAATAAAATCTAAAGATTTGGCCAATAGCAGGTGTATAAATACGATGCAACTGTGTAAAATAGTCATGCTGATGTGGATTGACCTTGGCCCTTAGCTAAATGCCAGGTGCCCACTAGGCTGTTCTATCAATTTCATCTTCAGTAGGATGAGGAGGGGAGAAAAAGAGACGGAAAAATATCATGAGTCAAGTTGAAGGCAGTTTAATAAAGCATAAGCAAAGCCCTCACATGAAAGCAAAGGAAAACAAATATTTATTCTCTACTTCCCATCAGCAGCCAACATCCAGAAAGTTCCTGGAAAGCAGGGCTTCGGTGCACCTAGCAGTTGCTCCAGAGACAAATATAATAAGGCATATTCCCTCCTGCCAATCCCCTGACCCACAGCCCCCTGTTTCTCTTAGCCTTTATTTCTGAGCAGAAGCAATATAGTATGGAATGTCCCTTTGCTCAGTTTGGGTAAGCTGTCCTGGCCATGTCCCCTCTTGAGCTTGCCCACCCCAAGCCTAGTGGTGAGGGGGAAATGATAGAGAGACAGCCTTGGTGTGGTAGCCAAAACGTTAGTGTGTTATCAACAGTTCTCTAGCTTCCAATACAAAGCACAGCGCTATAAGGAAAACAAACTCAATCTCAGGCATACCCAATACACAATCATATTTGTTTCCTGAATACCATGAGCTAGTCCAGTTTGTGTTGATAATTAGTAATGTCTACTGAAAATATACTGTATATAGTGTTCCTATTTTTGAAGTCTTTGAAATTTTGCTGAGGACCTACTAAGATAAGAATGTAAGAGGCTTTGTTTGTTTGTTTCTAGAAGAAACTGAGTCAGTCATTTAGTTTTCATATTTGGTGAGTTATTTTCAAGTCCATATATATGTGGAACCTAAAAAAATAACCTGATTTGGCACAGAGTAGGAACAAACATTAATTTCTGTTGTTTGGAAGGTCTGAAATGATTGAGCTGCATGTTTCAGTACAGTTACAAACTATTTGGCTTTTTATTCATCGTGAAAGGGCTAAGCCAACATTTCTTGTTATTTTGTACAAGGCCTTTGCTTAAGTTCAGAAATAGAAGTAGTTAAAGTACAGAAAAATCTGAGATTAATTGTTTTAATTTATAATCAGGAATGAATATTTCTGAAGTACTAAATATCATGAAGACACAGAAGTGTCTAACACACTACTCTCTAATATTTCAAAAGAATGTATGGTTATTTGATGTTCGCATCAGTCACTGGTTTTGAGTGACCTGTGAGTAATACCTGGCTCTAATTTCACTCTTAAATGAACTGTATGTCCCCCCAGCTTTTTGATTTTGATGGGAGTTGCTCAAGATTTACAGTAAGAAAGAGTTCTGAATTCCGCTCCAAGTTTTGGAGAGTGTTGTTGGATGAATCTTTTGATATGGAATGTGCTTTCATACAGTAATGGATATCTTAATTTCATGGGTTCAGTGAAATTACCTAAACCTAGCAAATCTAGGTGATCAAAAGTTATTACCTGTATTTCCGGTAAAATGTCAGTTTAATTTTCATTTTTCAGTCTTCTAATTAAATATATTTGTAACTTTGGTGAGCTATAGGAAAATGAATGATTAAAAATATAACTGATTGGTATGTTCACTGATGCTAGGTTGCTAATGCTACATTTCAGGAGATAGAGGGAAGATTAACTGATGGGTTAAGGAGCATACAAAGTAGCTTTCAAAAGAAGCAGGTAAAACTTAATAGTTTGTTCTGGTATCTGTAATTACTATTATTAGGTATGAAATTTTAAAATATTGGTATAAACTGGGTATTTGAAGAATATGAAAATGATTTATGCTTCCAGGCAGAATAATTGGACTGTTAGTAAAGTTAGCTGCAGGACACAATCATTACAAATAGAGACCCTATTTGGATGTTTGACAAAAGAGGATGGCTGAATGACACACAGGAGACTGCAATTTCAACAGCTATTTAAAGTAAAATTCTTCCTTTCACAAAAAAAAATAGGGTAGAAATATTTTTGCTGAAAAAAAATCCATTTTATATACTGACAGATTATGGAATTTGCTTTTAATTTACAAGGAGAATGCCAGGACTGAAATGTAAATTGTTCTCATGGGTAGTTCAAAAGATACATGAACATATTGTATAGTTTTGCTTTTTATTTTAAGCGTGTTATGTTCTTTTTGCAAGTGAGTCACATTTCTCTGCCTATGGTAAAACAATTATTCTTATAAAAAAGAGTATCATAAAGATTCTGATATCTTTTAATACCTCAACAGATATTAAGACAATGACAGTGTTACCTATATAGTGTAAAAATAAAGGAAATTATACTTCTTCCTTTGACATTTTTTCCCATGACTTCTGAGAGAATGCGATATTGTTGACTTTCTGCAAAATTCATTGTTGTGGTGTCAGGGCAATGACTAGACTATTTTCAATATAATTATTTTACCCAAAAAGGAAGTATTGAGCAACTAACACTGGAGGAAGAAGAGCAATTGCAGTATGGAGGAAAGAAAGGCATACTCTTGTCCAAATTTTCCATAAAGATGAATTTACAATCTTGGCAGCTAAGAAAGAAGAGATATCAAAGATGGAAGTAATGCTCGTTAAAGAAATCCAAATACTGATGACTTTAAGTAGTAATTCATGGAGCCTGATATTTGACATAAAACGCTCGGTTATAATCTTGGCAATAACAACAAAACAACCTTCTCCCCTCTTTCAAACCTAGTCTGAGCTTTCATTACAGAAAGCCTCCCTGGAGATGAATTTTCTTGAACTATGATTTCTTGGAACTTTTGTAAAAGATCTGCTTCAAGTATTATAAGTAGTAGTAGAAGGAACACTTTCGCTGAAAAGCAATTTCCTAACAACATCTCATGTAAACGCCATGTAAATTATGGGCTAATGTAGACATTGTTTTATATTGTTGCATTAATGCTTAATTTTTAGTTACTCTCTGGTCTGAAGCAAGCTTTACACCGTTAAAGAGAAATGTTGTGGATTATTCTTCCTTGGCGATATAGGACCTACTTGGCAGAAGCTGGGGTGGGAAACAAGGGTTTCTAACAAGCAATGGCTCTGTATCTACGATGATACTGCTTTATGTGGTTTATAAGCTTGATCTTATAAGCTATTATTAGATGCTATTTTGTTGCTGGTTGCAAATCCTGCCTTCTCTCTTTGTCATGTTCTGTCTATTCCCCTCCTTGAACACTACTTAGCTTGCTGAGATCTGGTAGGTCCTTAAGGTCTTCCACAGAGTCCCTGGGCAACCACCTGTAGTACTTTCATCTTCAGGAGGAAGGATTTTGCCCTCAAATAGCATCTTGAGAGCAGCTGGGGAAAAGAGAGGGGAGCTATAATTTTCCTTGGTACTTCAGAGTTGTAGCCTTCAGATTCTCTATTTATAAATACAGAGTACTCAAAAGTTTTGGCTATTAATAGTGGAATAGTCCACCATTCAGGGAGAATATAGGAAGTATGAGCACATGTGGCATTTTCTCCAGTAAGCCTCAGTTGTATAAAGCAGATTTTTCATTTCCATTAACTACAATAGCTTAAAATTCTCAGTGTTATACAACTTAGTTTTCATTACACTGTTCATTATTCTGTTGCTCCTTTTGAATACTAAAATCTCTTAATCTTAGTTGAGATGCTTTCTTTGGACAGAGAAAAAGCAAAAATGAGAGAAAAACATCCTTCAGATACATACAAATACGTGTGTCTTATTGTAGTATTTCAACTGAACTTTTAGATCAAGCATTTGAATGCATTTGTATCTTGCTTAGTGGGGCAAATGTGTCACTTTTTATATCAGGAAGTTGAAAGACTCGAAAAATAAAACCAAATGCTGTACGTACGCAATTCCAAGGGTGTGGGAATTTGCACTGATACGCACAACTATCTATTAATATTTCATAAAATATTCTCACAGTATAGTTTTAGATAAACTTCAACATATATTTCAGCTTAATATTGTTTTCAGTGAATGCAGTAAAAGGAATCTGATTAGGTTGTATAGAAAAATGGTTCATAAGCAATTAAGGAAGACTTAAACACCTGATTTATGCATAAAATAATTCTAAATACAAACTAAATATACACAGTAATGTACTGGAGTTGTGGAGGTTTTTTTTGTTTCTCAAGAGAAAATTTCAACAGTGATATTTACCACTGGAATGCAAAATTGCTATTATTAACATTCTAACATAAAAGTGCCATTGAGCATGCAAATGCTAGTTAAACCATACAATAAACAATGCTTACTGTATTTTACCAGTAAATACCTTAACACTAAATATTTCTCATTTACTTCCAGTCACTGTTTGCTCTGGTTTGAGCTAAAGTAAAATCAATTTTATAACTTTTCAGCTATGCCTTCCTTAGGTTAACTTCATTTTCTGAAAGTTAACAACATGTTTTTAGATAGTGTCTGTATTCAGAATTAATAATGCTTAAAATTTATGATTATCACCACAGTAACAGGACACTGGCATACAGAACGGTCATTGATTACATTTGTTTCTGTGGACTTCCTGAAGTTGGTGAAAAGCTGTAAGTCAAAGAGGAAAAACCAGTCTCACCGGTAGGGAGGAGAGGGCAAACCAGGTGACCCAAAAGTGACCAGCAGAGTGTATTCCATTCCATATACATCATACTCAGTATAAAACTGAGGGATCACAAGGGCCAGGCTCTCTACTTTGGCTGGCATCTAATATGGACCTTGTCTTTCCCTTTGCCCCTGATCCCGGATCAGTCTATTCCTGAATACAGTTCCTGATTCCAGCTCCCATCTGCCACTGAATCTAGTCCGGGACTACGTGCCTGCTCTGCAGCCTCAGTGGTGACGTAGAGGCATTGGGGGGGTTGATTTCATGTATTGGTATATATTTTGTTACATTTTTAATAATACATTATTATTATCATTATTGTTATTGTTTATTATTATCGTTGTTGTTGTTATTTCATTAAAGCTTTTGCAGTTTTAGTTTCCAACCCACAAATCTTTCTCTTACCTCTTTCCCTACATATGTGTGTAAGGAGGTGGGGACAGAGATCACAACTGTCTGTGTTTAGCTGCTGACCTGGCCAGGGGAGGGCTGGACCATGACATTCTTACAGTTAATGTAACCTCATTCAAAGCATATTAGAGTTAAGAGCAATTACTTTATTACTATAATAATTATAATTATTATTATTAAGATAAGGAGGAGGGTCAGCAAAAGCACTGCCATGGACTTCAGAGGGCAGGCTTTGGCTTATTCAGGACACTGGTTGAGAGAGCCAAGGGGAAAGGGATCTAGGAAGGTTGGACATTCTTCAAGAAGGGGAACGTTGCCACCAAGGATGAGGTGCTTAAGACTTTGCCTCACTCTTTACTAGTCAGACCAGATATCCCCAGGGTATTCAAGTCCCTGAGCTGGAATACAGGGATGGAGAGCAGAATAAACCTCTCATAATCCAGGAGCAATCTGTTAGCGACCTGCTACGCTACCTGGACACTCACAAGTCTATGGGGCTGGATGAGGTCCACCCAAGAGTACTACGAGAGGTGGCAGAGGAGTTTGCCAAGCCACTCTCCATCGTTTATCAGCACACCTGGTCAACAGCGAAGGTCCCAGATTGCTAGAGGCTTGCCAATGTGATGCCCATCTACAAGAAGGGCCAGAAGGAACTTCTGGGGAACTACAGGCCTGTCAGCCTGACCATGGTACCAGGGAGGATTACGGAGATGTTCATCTTCAGTGTGCTCACCAGGAACGTGCAGGAAAGGCTGTAGATGTTTTTTACCTCAACAGTGTTTCCCACATCATTCTACTAGAGAAGCTGGTGGCTTAAGGCTTAGACAAGTGTACTCTTCACTGGGTGAAAAAATGGCTAGATGAATGAGCCCAGGGAGTTACGGTGAATGGAGCTAAATCCAGTTGCTGGCCAGTCACAAATGATGTTCCCCAGAACTTCGTGTTGGAGTCAATCTTGTTTAATATCTGTATCAATGATCTGAATGAGGGGATGAAGTGCTCCCTCAGAAAGCTTCCAGATGATGTCAAATTGGGCATGAGTGTTGATCTACTTGAGGGTAGGAATGCTCTGCAGAGGGATCTGGACAGGCTGGATCGATGGGCCACAGTAAGTTGTATGAGGTGTAACAAGGCCAAGAGACGGGCCCCTCACTTGGGTCACAACAACCCCATGGAATGCTACAGGCCTGGGGAAGAGTGGCTGGAAAGCTACCTGGCAGAAAGGGCTTTGGGGTATTTGTTGACAGCTGGTTGGATATGAGCCAGCAGTGTGTCCTGGTGGCCGAGACATCCTGGCTTGTGTCAGAAATGATGTAGCCAGCCGAAGTGGGGAAGTGATTGTCCCCCTGTACTCAGCCCTGGTGAGGCTGCACCTTCAGTACCGTCTTCGGTTTTGGGTCTCTTAGTACAAAAATGACACTGAGCTGCTGGAACAGAGAAGCGCAACAAAGCTGGTAAAGGGTCTGAAGCACAAGTCTAATGACTTGGGAACTGGGGCTGTTTAGTCTCAAGAAGAGGAGCTGAGGGGAGACCTTATCACCCCCTACCTTAAAGGAGGTTGTAGTAAGGCAGATGTTGGTCTCTTCTCCCAAGCAACTACGCACTAGGACGAGAGGAAATGGCCTCAAGTTGAATCAAAGGAGGTTTAGATTGGATAATAGGAAAAATTTCTTTATGATGGAGTGGTGAAGCATTATTGGAACAGGCTGCCCAGTGAAGTGGTGGAGTAACCATCCCTGGAGGCATTCAAAAACATTCAGATGGGTCACTCTGGGGCATGATTTAGAAGACATGGTGGTGTTGGGCTTACGGTTGGGCTTCACGATCTTAGAGATCTTTTTCAACCTCAGTCACTCCATGATTCAGTGATTATTTTTGTATAGAGGGTAATATTCAGTTTACAGATATTTGATTTGACTGTATGCAGTTTTGTGTGGTGAAGCTATTCAGGCCTACTCTGTTTATTGGCTTACTTAAGAATTATTCTGTATGGAACAATTTATTCAACTCAGAAATAGTCTGCACAGAGCTGCAGCTAGGCTCTTCGTGCTGCCTCATTTATCTGCTTGTCTCAGATAGCATCCCAGTGAAGACTCAGCCCAGGCATTAGCAACTTTCAATTTAAATGTAAAATCAAATCCACTAACTAGGCCAGTTGAAAATGTCTAGGTTATACATCTGAAATTACTGCTGTTTGAAACCATTTCTGTGCTGTCTGAGCATATGCTAGTGTCTTCATTAAATGCTTGCAGCTAGGAGCTTTGCACCTGTCAGATTAGATACATGAAAAATGCACCTGAACCTTTTTTAACCTTGTGGGACTGAAGAGCTGTTTTAAGCCAAAGAGTGAACCAAGTGCTTTGCTGTATTTGAGCCTTTACACATCATGGGTTTTATAGGAAGTTAAGACAGCAAGATGTCAAGTTACAGCTTTGGAAAAAAAACAAACAAAAAACCTAATCAAAATAACACATTTTCTAATCTCAGAATCTTTGAGGTGCAATTGCACACTGTACCTGCTGTGAACCAGAATCTCCCCAGACCCCTCTATCTTCTTCCCAACAACACACGTACATGATAACTGAGTAATTAACATTCAAGAATAAACTGACTGTCTTCTGACACTTCTAAAAGTTATATGCAAGGGCAAAATTCTTTCCTTGGCCTAAACTCATCTATTCAGAAACTGGCCTGAAAACAGGACTTCAGGGAAGAAATGCTATAATTAGCTCAGTGCACACTAAAATACTCTAATCCCCTCTGGAGATGCTGCAAAAGTCTCCCAGAAATGTGCAGCATAATAGCTTTTTTGAAATTTGTTTGATAGAAGGCTTTACGTTTCTGAAAATTAAAGACAAAATGAAATCTTCCAAAAATCTTGGTATGCTGAAGTTTTGTTGTTAAATTTTACAAATGGACTTTGTAGTACTCCCTGTCAGTTTTATATATGTTCCACTCCATGCCAATTAGTGCATAGCTAAATTCAGGGAAGAAGGAATGCCCTGGACTGAGAGGGGTTGAACTGAGGTATCGGAAATGGACAGCTGAGGGTAACTGAATTTTTGTCATGTAGATTAAGAAAATGCTGTGTGTAGAATCATTAAAATGTATAGTCATTGAATGCAATAATCAAAGGCAGTCTGAAAAAAAAAATTTCTTCTTGTGTGCATATTATACCAAGAGAACCTCTTTCTAGGTGTTCTGTTTATTTTATTTCTTTATACATAGTGAACAACGGGGTACTCATCAAATATTACCGGAGAGAAAATAAGTATTTGGTGGTTTTGATGCAAGGATCACTTTAGCCATATCGTATATTTCTGTTTTCAGACAATTTTTATAGATGTGGAAGGTTGTAAAGTTAAAAGTATGATTTCCAGAAAAGGTAAAAATCTTGGATTTTTTCCATCTGCTTGCATGAAAGAAGAAGAAGAAAAAAAAGACTAATTTTCTCAAAAAATTGTCTACTAGAGTACTGTGAAACAAAAAAAAAACCAATGACAACTGGGTATTTTCACCAGGAATTGGAATGCTAAAATATCCATACAAAAGTATGTCGGGCTATTTTCTTTTTTTTTTTCTTAAGTAGAATAAAACTTCTTACTGATACGCATTATTTTGATTAATGTCTAGATTAATATTTAAATAATACTTAAAAGGTGTCCTAGACATAATTCAACTATTTTCCATGATCTTGTTATTGCCATGATACTTGACAGAACTAAAGGAAATGCTGAGGTCAATATCTTGTTACAGGCAAAAAAGACACATCTTCTAAGGAAAGTCAGTGTGTTATATTTTTAATCAAAATGTTAAGGGACTAAATTATTTTTAGCAGTTCAGAGTTATTTTTTAGAGCAAGACAGACAATAATAAAGAGATTACTAGTACAGAAAAGGCCATAATAAAATTTAATAACAATAGAGTTTTCACAATAAATAATAATAATGTTAAATGCAAACCTCCTAGTGGTTCTTAATCTTTCAGTACTGTGAGAAGTAGTGAGGGGAAAGAAGGGAGGAAAATATGGCTAGTTTTCAGCATCCTTTTGTCTGAAGAAGTATGATCATGATGTTTTCTTCCTCCCTGCCCTAGAGCAAATAAAACTTGAGACATTTGTATATGTTTGCTAGGACATACTTTAAACTTGCTGTTCCTTCACTGTTCTGCAAATGTGCCCTTCAGAGTGCTTTACACGCGTTAGATACTTGTTTCTACATTTTGTGACCGGCCCCCCCCCCTCCAACAAGTTTTGTCCAGAACTGGATTATTGTTTCTTCAACTGACCATTAGTGAGTAGTTTGCCAATCCAACGGTTTCTATTGCCAGCCCATGCCCTAACTTTTGACGTTCCAGGTGCTTCTCTGTGCAGCATCCAGCTCTGCCACTTCTTGAGACCTCTGCTATCATGCCAGGTCTCTGTTCTTTTACACTATGTTATTCTGCTGAAGCTATAAATACTCCGCTCTCCACAAAATAACTTCTTGCTGCTACCATAGACATAAAAAGTATGTGTGTACCCTACAAAGATAAGCACATGTAAATCAAGTTAAACACACCCATCTGTTTGTTAACAAATTCCTGTTATAGCTATACTAAGTAAAAAGAAAGGTCAAGGCAGGTAAGACAAACTCAAAGGAGCAAACCTGACAAGCCTTGGACCTGAAGCCTTGCAAACTCAGTAGGAAACGTAAGATCGACTGCTAGTGATAGCAATACTATATTTATAGGACCATAGGGCTACACATATAGATTGTTGTTCATTTGCTTCTGAAGGGACAAATCTGAACAATGCCGCTATTGGGAAAGTGTCTATTTTGATTAGGTATTTACATTTCATTTTAATTGCATGAAGAAGGAAAACATTACTTGTTGTCAATGCAAATATTGACACCAACTGAAATATGCAAGTTTCTAATGAGAATAAATTATTAGATTTCCAGATAGTTTTTCCAAGAAAGTCCTGTTTATTTACCTGCAACGCATTTGGATTTCTAAGTGTCTGTAAAATTAGCTGGTAGACCTATTTTGGTTTATGCACTTGTTTGGTGTTTGTGGACAGACTGTCTCTCTTTCAGTAATGCTCTTCAAATAAGCCATAAATTACTAATATGTTTGTGATGAGATCATTAAATACCAGAAAGACATAAGCTTAAAGTACATACGTTATGATTTCCATGAAGATGTACAGCCATTTACTAGTGTCATCCCCAGCCACAAGAAAGGCTCCAGGGATGACCTGGCTAATTATAGACCCATCAGCCTTGTTTCAGTTCCTGGGAAAGTTATGGAGAGAATACTCCCAGTGACTTTCACCAGTCAACTGAAGCACATGATTGGGAAAAGCAAAATGGATTCACTAGGGGCAGATTGTGCTCAACAAACCTGATTGCCTTCTCCAACAAAATTACCCAGTCACTCCATGGGGGAAAACGGTGAACATTATCTACCTGGACTTCTCCAAGGCCTTTGACACGGTTCCTAGAGAAACTGATATGCTACAGCCTAGACAAGTGGTCTGTGTGGTGGATGAGAAACTGACTGCCAGGTCACACCCAGAGGATGGTGGTAGATAGTTCTTTCTCAGACTGGCAACCAATCACAAGCGGGGTCCCCCAGGGATTGATATTGAGCTTGATGCTATTTAATATCTTCAGAAGTGACCTGGACGTTGGGATCAAGAGAACCATGATGCAGTTTGCAAATGATACTAAGATGAGTGGGGAGGTTGATGCTCCTGAGGGAAGAGCTACCCTCCAGGAAGACCTGGACAGGCTGGAAGAATGGGTTGGCAGGAACCTTATGAAGTTCAATGGAGATAAGTGTAAGGTCTTGCACCTGGGAATACATAACCCTGGAGAGCAGCTCAGACTAGGCTCCACCTGGCTGGAGAGCTGCTCTGTGGAGAGTGACTTGGGGGTACTGGTGGACGACAGACCCAACATGAGCGAACCGTGTGCTGCAGTAGAAAAGAAGGCCAACAGGAAGCTGGGTTGCATCAAAAAGGGCATCACCAGCAGAGAAAAAGAAGTCATTATCCCACTCTACTCGGTGCTTGTCAGGCTGCATCTGGAGTACTGCATTCAGTTTTGGTCCCCGCTATACGTAAAAGATGGGGATAGACTGGAGAGAGTCCAGAGAAGGGCCACTAAGTTGATCAGAGCACTAAGAATCCTACCATACCAAATAAGGCTGAGAGAACTGGATTTGCTCAGCCTTGAGAGGAGAGGGCTTAGGGGAGATCTTATTACCATGTACCAGTACATAAAGGGTGTCTACCAAGAGGATGGAGACTTCCTTTTTATGAGGAATCACATGGAAAAGGCAAGGGTGAATGGGTATAAGTAGCTCCTGGGGAGATTTTGATTGGATTCCAGAAGAAAATTTTTCATGATAAGAACAGTTAAACATTGGAATAATCTCCCCAGGGAAGTGGTAGATTCCTCTACACTGGACAGATTTAAGGCTCAGCTGGACACAGTTCTGGGCCACCTCATTTAAACTATATACTTCCGGAAAAGGTTGGACCAGATGATCCTTGATGTCCCTTCCAACCTGACATTCTAAGACTAAAAAATTCTTGTAGACCCTTTCCTTACGAACACCCTCTCACTTTCAGGCTTGGTTTAAGTCAATTCTGTGGCTTTCAGATTTTCATGCCTGTCTGCACAATTTGGTCTGTAGGACTGTGCTCTTTCTGTCCTGGAGGAGGGCTGTCTATCAGCACAATTGTTTTAACAATTTCTTGGACTTTGCGCAAACTTCAGATTCTCAGGTCCTTGCTGCTGCTCCTGCTGATCCCACCTTGGACACTCTTACTCCTCATGGGACAGACAGTCTTCCCCAGAATTTTGCATTAGGAAGGTCAATGTTCTCCAAAAAAAGACTTTCAAACTAACACAAAAAGTATGTGAAAAGAAACATATAAACAAGGCACTAAAACTGTGATGCAAAATAAGTTAAAAAAAGTTAATTCAAAGAGAATTTGACACTCACAGAACACTGCTAACACTTTAAGGATAACACAAAACAAACATGGTGGGTGTAGGGTTGTTTCTATTCAAAGTGCTTAAGATTTTGCAAAAATAGATGTTCACACAACTGAAAGCAAGGTTTTGACTGTCAAGAAAAAGATGAAGGCAAAATCTAACAGTTATTTGGAACACATGTAAATTCCTTTTCTCATTAATTAAGGATATCTACAGTTTAGAGTCATAAATTACAGGGAAGTATTTTTTTATGTCTAGTTTCAGAAGGCAATATTTAGGGTTAATTTTTAGTTATAAGGCTGCTAACACATGAAAAGTGAAAAATGGTTGTGACTGAGATTTTTTTTTTACACAGCATTTCATTTGTTTCCTCGTGAAATTTTCGTACAATCATCTGATTGGAAAAGACCTTTCAGATCATCAAGTCCAACCATACCTGTCTCCGTAATAAACCATGTCCCTAAGAAACTGATCTACCTGCCTTTTAAACACCTTCAGGGATGGTGACTCCACCACCTCCCTGGGCAGCCGTGCCAGTGCCTCAGCGCCCTTTCAGTGAAGAAATTTTTCTGATGTCTAGTCTGAATCACATCCAATAAATGGGTAACTTTGTCATAGAAGGAGATCAGATTGTTAGGACAGGGCCTGCCTTTCAGAAACCCATATTGACAGGGCCTGAACACCCAATTGTCCTGCACATGCATTATGATAGCACTCAAAGATGATGACTTACTCCATGACCTTCCCCAGTACCGTGGTCAGATTGACAGGCCTGTAGTTCCTTGCGTCCTCCCTCTGACCCTTCTTGTAAATGGGTGGAACATTTGCCAGTCTCCAGTCAAGTGGAACTTTCCCAGTCAGCCAGGACTGCCAGTAGATGAGGGAAAGGGATTTGGAGAGGACCTCTGCCAGCTTCCACAATACCTTTGGGTGGATCCCATCTGGGCCCATAGATTTGTGTATGTCTAATTGGCCATGCAGGTCTCTAACCAAATCCTCTTGAATCATTGGAGCTTTATTCTCACTGTCTTCTGCCTCAGGAGGCTGAGTATCCTGAGAGCATCTCATCTTACTATTCAAGACCGAGGCAGAGAAGGCATTAAAGTACCTCTGCCTTGTCCTTGTCCCACTACTGTCCCTCCTGCATCCAGTAAAGGAGGGAGATTCTCCTTGATTCTCCTGTTATTAATATATTTGAAAAAAACATTTCTTATTATCTTTCACTAAACGGGCCAGTTGAAGTTCCAGTTGGGCTTTAGCTCTTCTAATTTTTTTCTACATGATCTCACCTCGCCCTCATAGTCCTCCTGGGATGCCTGTCCCCACTTCCAAAGTTCATAAATTTTCCTCTTCTTCCTGAGATCAATACAAAGCTCTCTACTCAGCCAAGCTGGTTTTCTTCCCCGCCGAGTCATTTTAATGCACACGGGGATGGCCATGCTCTTGTGTTGCCAGGATTTCCTTCTTGAGGAGCATCCAGCCCTCCTGTGCTCCGATGTCATTTAAAACTACTTCCCAATGAACTTTATTAAGCAGCCTTCTAAACAGTTCAAAGTCTGCCCTCCGGAAGATCAAGGTGGCAGTTCTGCTGACCTCCCTCCTCACTCCTTCAAGAACTTGGAACTCTATCATCTCCTGATCACTGTTCCCCAGGCGTCCTCCAATGGTCACCTCTCCCACAAGGCCTTCTCTGTTTACAAACAGTGGATCCAGTGGGGCACTCTCTCTAGTCGGTTAATTCACCAGTAGGGCTGGGAGGTTATTTTCCATACACTCAATGAACCTCTTAGACTGCCTCTTTTCTGCTGTATTATACTTCTAGCAGACATCTGGAAGCTTGAAATTTCCCACAAGAACAAGGGCCAGCAATTGCAAGACTTCTCCCAGTTGCTTGTAGAAGAGCTTATTGGTTTCTTCGTCCTGGCTGGGTGGCCAATAACAGACTCCCACCACTACATCTGGCTTAGTGCACGTTCCGCTGATCTTAACCCACAACCACTCAACCCTATCATTACTGTTACTGAGTTCTATGCAACCAAAACATTCTCTAATATAAAGAGCAATCCCACCATCTCTCTTTCCTAGCCTATCCTGCCTTAAGAGTTTGTAGCCACCCATGGCAGCACCCCATGTTTTGTTTGCAAAATCAGTTTCAATTGGCTTGAATATTAATATTGTAATGTTCATTACACATTTTTGGAAGAAAAAAATATAGTTTGATTCATTAGACAAATATGATACCTGAAAATAGCTTGTATTTATTTGAAGAAATCATTATTTCTTTTTCAAGAAACCATTATTTTTTTTCACAGCTGTTTTTCTCTTAATGAAAAATGTAACTATTTCATTTGTTTTTGATGACCTTTTTATTTATATTTTAACTTTCAGTCCTGTACTTCACAGTCTGGCTTCACTAGAGTCTTCCTTTACTTATATTAATTGTCATTTTATGTAAAATATAAGCCCTGTAAATGTAATAAAAACCCCCATAATGTAGAAGTTAAATTTTCAAGTGACTATAAAGGTAACTTAAGACATCCAAAGTTGGCAAATAAGCACTTTAAGAAATTATGTAGGAGCTTTCTGAGCAATCAAATCAGTGTGAGAATGAAAAGATGGGAAATTTGTCACTGACTAGAGGTTATAGACTAAATAAAAAATAAAAGTAACAAGACCTTGCATCTAAGTTCCTTCTGAGGAAAACTTGTAGATCTTCATGTTCTCCGAACATAGCTAAATCATCCATCACTTCTGAAAACAAAACTAAATTGATGTGCTTTCTTATATTTGATTAGAAACATTGGGCACATGCACAAATGAGTAGGCAGTGAGATAAGGAATAATAGATTTACCAAGTGAAAATTAGTACAATTTACTTTGTCATAAATTATTCTGCAACAGAAATGTGTTATGAGATCATATTAAAAAAATAACAACTTTCAAATTATGTTTTCTATATGCCTTATGAATTTTTTTTTAAATATTTTACTATGAATTACTATAAATTATTATTTTTCTAAGGTAATTTTCTATTTCTTGAATTTTTTTTTCAGTTTAAAGATACATTTATTTATTTATTCATTTATGAAAGCCAAACTGTGAAATATTTCCACTAAAAGATGATAGCACAAACCTTAATAATGGTTAACCTTTGTGCTTGAAGTGGAGAACAAACACATATTTGCCACTCTGCGAGTGAAATATATATGCATGTATGTCTATGTGCATTCACGAATGTAGGCAGCTGTGTGGATAAGTAGATAATGCAAAGGATACACTTTCCATGATCACCCTTTTATATATGTTAGCCTGTGGATTCATTACGTTTAATTTTAATTCCATAAAAATAGAGTCATACTTTAAATTTGTAATGATCAACTTCCTTTTGTTTTAATGACTCATGTGAAAGTGGAAAACTCTTCAGATAAAGTCAGTCAAAGGACTATACTTGAACTGGTCAGGGCAGTATTGACTCATTACATTCTTCGGGTTTTTTTGTGGTTTGTCATTTAATGGCAGGTGTGCAGTGTGGTAATTTTTAAATGTCTTCAGTCCTCTCACTGAGTGTGGGATTATTTTTGTTTGTTTGTTTTTTTCACTTTCATAAATACATTCTCAAGATATTGGGTAACATGAGTATGCAAAGGTGTTAAAATAAGAAAGGATGCTGAGACAAAACAGGAGAGCTATCCTGGATGATAGGAATCTAAGTAGGCATTGGCTTTAACAAACTGTCTTATCAATTGTGTCAGACTCCTCCTTAGAAAAAACTAGATTGTTTGATTGAGAAATACATTATGAAAGCAAGTGAAAAAATATTATATTACAAAAGCAAATATTGGCTTAAACAATTAAGGTATATAGGAGCTGGTGTGAAACAGGAAACACTTGTAGTTTCCACTTCATCTCTCTTCTGTTCTTCAGCTTCCTCTTCATGCTCAACTGCTCTGACCGCCCCACCTGTATACTGAAAGTACAGTAGTATACAAATGAGTAATGATGCTAAGACAAAAATTACTTTTTCTTACAAAAAGGTAAAGCATACGTAACCTTTTGGCTTGTATTTCTTCTGTTTATTTTTTCAATCAGTAAGTAAGACTTTGCAATTAATTGGCTTGTATATCATTATTTTCACATTGTTTAGTCAAATATTTTTGTTAAAGTCAAAAGAAAAACACTGGGTAATTTTAATTGGATGTGGACAAAGGTCTTAGGCACTGATTTAAATTAACTTTAGTTTCTCAACAAAAATTGAGGCGAGCGTGGAAAAAATAAAATAGTCTTAAAAAAACCCTAATACTCACTAGTGACACAGGAAATGATGCCAAGTTCAAGTGCTCTGAGGTACTTGAGACTTGTGTTTTCTTAAGTCAGTTTGTATTTATTGAGATAGACAACTCTCCTGTCAAGCCAGTGCTGGTATCATTCATTATAATTGTGTAAGGAGTTATGAAGAAAAATATGATGAATCAGAAGTGCAGAAGATAAAGTGCTCAGGAATTTAGTAAAGGTGGTGTGGTGGTAATGGAATGGCAGACTGAGTTATGGGTATATACGTGCATCAAAGCCAAACCTTCTGTGCACAGCTGTAGGGAGAGTCAATCTACATATGACAAACCATCTGATGGCATAGAACTGGTGCAGAAGCAGCTTCTAGATAAGTCCATTTTCACTTGTGTAACACAAACCAAGACAACACCACCAGCACCCTACTGACTCCCAGCAACCATACTGGCAGCTAAGAGAAGTCACAGACTTGCAGAATCTTCTTGCAAAATATGTGCATGGTAGCGATAAAAAAATGAGGACAAATACTTCTGTGGGATGGTCTTCATAATTGTACTGTCTAACACATAGGTATTTAATTTTTGGAAAATATTTGTATTTATGATGTACTCACAAATTAAACATGATCATTTTAAGTAAGGTCACATTCTACTGTGATTTCTCTTCTTGGAAGTTAAAAAAGGATTAAAAGAAGATTTAATTTGACTGGGATTTCTGGAACTGTCCATAATGTCCACAAATGTATACATTAAAATCAAGCATATGATATATCCTAAACTTTACCTTCGTATTTAGACACAAATATATTTGTAAAAGATGATTATTATAGTCTTTAAAACAAAAATAAATTTGCCTTCAAGAAATAAAAATAAAAAATTAACATTAGAACATTCTGACATGAAAAATCTTGCATCCAACTGAAGTTTCACTTCTATACTTTGTACCTTGTATTACTGTTGATACAAACTTGTGTATAATGATACATATATACAGTGTGTACTTATGTTTATTTATTACATATACATGCACAGAAAATATAATAAGGGCTGGCATTTGTGTAAAAAAAGCTTTTTGATCTTGACGCTGCTTTTATGTGCGAATTTGTTATTCTAAAGTCATCTGTCTTTCTAATCATTCCCAGCCATGGTTTTAGAAGGCATCTTTAAAAGAGCAACAGTAATGAATCAAAAGGATGCTTAAGAACCTTTAAAATCAACTTTTGATCCCCCTAAAAATGCTCTGAATTGGCTTAAATACGATGATTTTTTTTAATGTGTCAGTACTTTTTGCATAATGTAAATGCTTGTAAGACTCTAAAGCTCATGTATCAATATAAAGGTTTAAGTGTTGTAAAATCTATTATAAAACCAGCAAATGTGGCTAGCTATGCTACCCAATTGGCCTTTTCTTTCTTTGCGTTATTTTGTGATATTCTATATTCATTGGAATATAGGTCTCACTTGGTCCTCTGTTATAGTAAAAAATACTGAACGTACAAGAATAGCTGTGTGGCAATGTGGGTTTTGTCACTGTGTTGTGGATGTGTATGTTAGATGGCAAGCAAAAGGCTATGGAAATTTCTCTGTCACAAGGACTTCCAGCTGCGATGCCAACAGTGCTATTAAACCTGATATTGCTAGTAATTAGATGAACTCATAATGTTTACATTGCAGTCTTGAATGTGAAAGTAACATTGATGATCTAGATATACATATGTAAAATTAGCTAACTTGTTTAACGAATTTGACTTTATTTAATCAGTGACTTCTTGGTATAAAAAACACCATAAGCATTCTCAATCAGCCAAGGAGACATAAGCAGCACTTATGACACTATGTAAGCAGAACACAGGTAGATTGCAGGAACAAAGCCACAGATAAAATGAAAAGAATAAATTTATTTCTGTTACCTCAAGATCCAGGGAAACTCTGAACTAGGAGGTGGACAGAGGAAATGCAAACGGGAATAGAGGCATCATGGAGCTCATTCCTTGCTCACAAGCTGGGGCAACTCCTAAACCAGCACCCGAGTAGAGGAAATGAAAACAAGGATGCAGTCACCATAAAGCTCCAACCTTGCTTGGAAAAGTTGGGTGCGGAGCTTGCCACTTTGCCTGTATCTATTAGGGTAAGACAGTGTAGTTTTCCACTGTGCTTTGATCTTTCTCACAGCAGGGCTGAAATCTCAAGCATGTTTTCTAGGATTGTCTGGAGTTTTCATAGGCCTGTGTTACCTAAACACAAAAGGTTCTGCTTGCTAAGCACCCAAGATTAGGCAATGGTTAGTATGATTTACATGTTTTTCTACATGCCAGCTGCAAGGTCACTTGAGCGTGTTTATAGTTCCTCCTTGCTAAATTTTCCAATATATTCCAATAGGCACTAAATAAACATTATTTTACAGTCTAATATGGTAAGAGCATAGTGTAGTAGCTCCCAATTTGTGGGGAAAAAGCTTTAGAAGTAATGTTTATAACTCAATTTTAAAGACTAGTCAGAACATGTGAGTGTGGCTGATGGACATAGACACAGACCAGGACAACAACATATTTATAATCAACTTTTTTCATTGTTCTTTTTAACCCAGTTTAAATCTGTTGCTTTTTAATCCTCCATTTATTACTGAAATTGTACTCTCCTGCTAAGTTTCGGGTCCTTTTACATTTTAGAAGCCATGTTGGCATTTTCTCTCTTTGTGACCTATAATTGCCTACATATTTATCTTTCTCTTTAGGTAGGATCTCAATTTACCATTTTATTTCCCTGTCTTAACCATGTTTTCTAGTTTTCTCTTAGTTTCTCTTTCTTTTTTTCTGGTATTGTGGTGGTTTGTTGTGGGATTTTTTGTTTTTCTTTGTTTTTTTTCTCACGTGTCCCTCTTAACAACAATCTGTAGTTAAGAAAATGAAAGGAGAAATAAAATCTTAAATGGTGAATAATTTGAAACCAGTATATATGTACCAATCTATATTTGACTGCTGTTGTTTTGAGGGGAGGAGACTGTGGGAGAAGGTTGCAGACTATGAGTGGTGAGCAGGAGGGAAAGCACAGTCAAGTGAAAGGACTCTTCTCCACATCCCAAAACTACACTGTCTAATCCAACAGAGAATATTCCAGATAACATGGGTGTCATCAAATTAAAACCTCAGTTAAACTGTAGTCTATTTAAATTTTACAGTGTCTATGTTTTTTACCATGTTACAAGGGCAAGAGACTGATAGCATTAAACCAACATTTACTTTTTGCTTTTCCAGACCCTAGGTAATATATAAGAACAAATGAAAGAAGCAGTACTCATTTTCAGGTATCCAGTAGCACAGATCTTATGTTTATTCAAAACTGCTTGAAGGATGAAAACCATGTCTTATAGCTCTTACAGTAGAGAACATTTGAGAGCACAAATAATACCATAGAAAGCAAATAAAAGAAAAACAAATATAGGTCCTTAGAGATCTAAAAGTCATGTTGGAAAGAGAAAGCAAGATGCTCTGAAGTGGAAAATTTTAATCTAATGAATAGCAAAGTGTTGAAAAGTCTGTTCAGGCATTCAGCAGCATCAGCATTGTATTGTGGCCAACAAGATGAAAGGAAATGAGAGAGAAATCTCACTCAGCATATATATAGCATTCAAGGTACATCAAGTGCATGTTTCAAAAGAATAAGAGAAAGAAAAGATAAAGAGAAATCTGTCTGGATAAGTCTTTTGGTAAAAATAAATAGAATCTCAAATTAGTCTCTTTCTTTACAGATGCAGGATTAGAAAATGAAAAAAAAAAGCTAATTTCCAATTAAAAACCACTCTGAATCATATCTTGTGAATCATGATACCTTATTTCACAAGAAGGTCAAGGCAAGTTTCAGAACAAGTGAAATCCTGCCCTTTTGAATATGTCCATTTTTTCCTTCTGAATTTGAGAGAATTATGATTTCATAAAGTCTCCCAGATAGACTGCACAATAATCTTGCCCAGATGAGAGGATTTTAGATAAAAATCCTCACTTATGCTACCAGAGCTATTCCTGTACAGATGGAAACCACTGAATCATCTGGCCATTACACTGTCTTGCACAGCATTTAATAATATTGAAGCGAGTTAAAAAATGTGGGATAAACATAAGAAATATGTAACTATTTTGCTAAAAAGATCTGAAAGTGAGAGGAGGTAGACAGAGGCATTCAAAACAACTACTGGCGTACACTCACACAAAACAAGAAATAATTGATCCAGGTGAAAGATAACAAATTAAACCTAGTAAAAATAAATGGTGTTTGTACAATCCCTGCAAGTGTATAATTTAAATGTCCACAGTATGATAATTCTACATCTAATAATTTATCAGCTTAAAACATGATCAAGCATTTTTGTAAGGAAAATAGTAAAAAACAAACAAACAAAACCTAGAAATATAATTACAGATTCTCCCAGATACAGATCTCGAAGAAGCCTTTTCCCACATTCTTACTGAGTTTATGATTTCCCTAGAACGAGACATCAAATATGCTGGGCAGGACCAAGAAAATGAATAGTATTAGTGAAGCTAGGAGACTGCAAATCTGACCTTGCATAACACTCTTGTCATATGATGAAAGTTTGCAAGTATTAACTCTAAAATTAATTTGCTTAAGGTCATTTAAACATTAGCAAATTTAGAGCAAGTTCTGTAATCTACAGATTGAAAGTGTTCTTATACAAAATTAAATGTTCCCTTTCTTTCTCAAATTAGTTCCCCAGGTAGCTGCACTAAAAATCAGAGGGATACACAAAGTTTCACTCTTAAATCAACCTGACACCAGAGAAAGTTCATATTTCATAAAGAAGAATTGATAATCAAAGGCTCTGCCTGCCCATAGCTGGAAGCTGGACTTCCCCCCCAGAACTATGATACCTGAGGCAGCTTTGAGGACAGAAACAAACTGTTCTCTCCCATGAGGAAGAGGGACAGGTTAAATAAATTGCATTATCATATTTGGAAGTATTATGTTAGTCTATTTGTTAAACTAACTATATTGACCTCCTTAATGCTCTGATTTTTTGAGATGGTCTTCTGCTGTGTTTCTAAGGCCTTTGGTCTTTCAGCATTGCTACCGCAGGGATTAATGCGAGGAACGAAAGAGACTGTTTTGCTTTAATATGGTCTCTGGGTAATACACTATCAAACAGAACTTAGATCATCGTAATAATACGCCAGCTAGATTAACTAGAAAGTAAAATACTGACAAACAAACAAACGTATACAATGCTTCCAGTTTCTGTGCCAAGATACAGGAATTTACACACCAGAAATGGTATTTTTCTTCTAAAATAGGCTTCAAACAAGAATATTCATATTCACACCTTTGGTGGTTCTTTAGATAATTGTTTAGTTTTCTTTGTGTTAAGCCACTGACACTTCATAATCATCAGATATTGTTGGAGAATATTATTTTGATAGGGTGTAGAATTGTTATCACACACATTTCTGTAAAACAATGCTCAAGGGTTTCCACAAATACTCTTCTCATTTCAGGTTCAAGCTTCCCTAAAATTTTCTGGCTACCTCTCTATAAGCAATGCAACTGATGGAATAGAACATTGTGCTAAACCATCACTGCCAAAAGTGATCATGCGGGCATTTTAGCCCAAACCATGATCACTGCAGGTTAATTTTAATGATGCCTTGGATTTCTCTCCTACAAATTTTGCTGATTGTAGTACAAATCTTTTTGATGTTCACAGGTTTTACATCTTCTTTTTGGTAGCTATACTTTGACTAAAATTCCACAAAAAAAATAAATAAAGCAAGAGCAATTTCAAGTGTATAACAAAAACTCAATTTGGGGTTAATCAGATTCTTGGGGGTTTTACAGTCATTTTGATAATATTCACTTGAGCTGAATTGTTGTTGAATAAGTAAAAATCTCTTTGGACATGGTTTCTTCAGTCTGGTGTCCTGAACAAAATGGATATTTTCTAATTGTTTTCAAGAAATTGGAAATCCTACTTCAAATACTCTATGTGCATATATTCCACTAAAAATGTTCAGCACCCTTTGGAATACTTGTTTTGAGGAGCGTTTATGGAAACTTGTTCCCTAGAAGAGAAAGTGGACAAAACCTCAATGACGCTGCTGAAAACTGAAGAGATTACATCTTCTGTAGGTGTAAGGGGGATGATGCCAGACAGCAGCTTTAAAAGCATCTGGAAGAGTGCAAGATATTTATTGCTTGATGAAACTCAAAAGAACACTGAAATTAGGTCCTTATAAGAGGGCTCAAGAACTTGGAAAATAAGACAATACAGGTATAATTTTGATGTTTATATTTGATTTGAAAAAAAACCCCCAAACATTGAATCACAGAATCATAGAATCATCTGATTGGAACAGACCTCTCAGATCATCGAGTCCAACCGTACCTTTCCCCTTACTAAACCATATCCCTAAGGAACTCATTTACGTGCCTTTTAAACATCTCAGGGATGGTGACTCAACCACCTCCCTGGGCAGCTGTGCCAGTGGCTGACTACCCTTTCAGTGAAAAATTCCTCCTGACATTCAGTCTAAACCTCCCCTGGTGCAACTTGTGGCCATTTCCTCTCGTCCTATCACCTGTCACTTGGGAGCAGAGACCAACACCCACTTCGCGACAACTTCCTTTCAGGTAGTTGTAGACAGTGATAAGGTCTCCTCTCAGCCTCCTCTTCTCCAAGCTAAACAACCCCAGTTCCCTCAGCAGCTCCTCACAGGACTCGTTCTCCATTCCCCTCACTAGATTTGTTGCCCTTCTCTGGATGTGCTCCGACACCTCAATGCCCTTCTTATACTGAGGGGCCCAAAACCAAACACAGTACTTGAGATGTGGCCTCACCAGTGCTGAGTAGAGGCACAATCACTTCCCTGGTCCTGCTGGCCACACTGTTTCTGATACAGGCCAAGACGCCATTGGCCTTCTTGGCCACCTGGGCACCTGGCTTATATTCAGCTGGCTCTCAGCCAACACCCCCAAGTCCTTCTCTGCCAGGCAGCTCTCCAGCCAGTCTTCTCCAAGTCTATAAAACTTCATGGGGCTGTTATATCTCGAGTGCAGGAATATGCACTTGGTCTTGTTGAATCTCATCCCGTTGGTCTCAGTCCACTGATCCAGCCTGTCCAGAGCCCATTGCAGAGCCTCCCTACCCTCAAGAAGACCAACACTTCCACCCAGCTTAGTGTCATCCACAAACTTGCTATGGGAGCACTCAATCCATACATTCAGATCATTGAAAAGATATTGAACAGGACTGGACCCAGCGCTGAATCCTGGGGAACACCACTCGTGACTGGTTTCCAAATGCATTTAACTCCATTTACCACAACTCTTTGGGCCCAGCCATCCAGCCAGTTTTTTACCCAGCAGAGGGTGTGTCTGTCCAGGCCAAGGGCAGCCAGTTTCTCAAGCATAATATAGTGAGAAATGGTGTCAAAGGCTTTACTGAAGAACAAGTACAACACATCCACAACCTTTCCCTTGTCCATTAAACAGGTAACCTTGTCAGAGAAGGAGATCAGATTAGTCTGGCAGACTTACCTTTCAGAAACCCATGTTGACAGGGCCTGATCACCTGATTGTCCTACACATGCTTTATGATAGCACTCAAGATGATGATTTACTCCATGACCTTCCCCAGTACCGTGGTCAGATTGACAGGCCTGTAGTTCCCTGTGTCCTCCCTCTGACCCTTCTTGTAAATGGGTGGAACATTTGCCAGTCTCCAGTCAAGTGGAACTTTCCCAGTCAGCCAGGACTGCCAGTAGATGAGGGAAAGGGATTTGGAGAGGACCTCTGCCAGCTCCCACAACACCTTTGGATGGATCCCATCTGGGCCCGTGTTCTCACCTCATCCTTGTAGTCTTCCTGGGATGCCTGGCCCCACTTCCAAAGTTCATAAATTTTCCTCTTCTTCCTGAGATCAATACAAAGCTCTCTACTCAGCCAAGCTGGTTTTCTTCCCCGCTGAGTCATTTTAATGCCATGCTCTTGTGCTGCCAGGATTTCCTTCTTGAGAAGCATCCAGGCCTCCTGCCCTCCTTGGTCATTTAAAGTTCCTTGGGAAGCAGTTCTATCAAGCAGCCTTCTAAACAGTTCAAAGTCTGCCCTCTGAAAGTCCAGGGTGATGACTCTGCTGACCTCCTTCCTCACTCCTTCAAGATCTGAGAATTCTGTCATCTCCTGATCACTGTTCCCCAGGCATCCTCCAATGGTCACCTCTCCCACAAGGCCTTCTCTGTTTACAAACAGCAGATCTAGTGGGGCACCTTTTCTGGTTGGTTAACTTACCTGTAGGGTTAGGAAGTTATCTTTCATACACTCAATGAACCTCCTAGACTGCCTCTTTTCTGCTGTATTACACTTCCAGCAGACATACAGAAGGGTGAAATTTCCCACAAGAACAAGGGCCAGCAATTGCAAGACTTCTCCCAGTTGCTTGTAGAAGAGCTTATTGGTTTCTTCGTCCTGGCTGGGTGGCCAATAACAGACTCCCACCACTACATCTGGCTTAGTGCACGTTCCACTGATTTTAACCCGCAAGCACTCAACCCTATCATTACTATTACTGAGTTCTATGCAACTAAAACATTCTCTAATATAAAGAGCAATCCCACCATCTCTCTTTCCTAGCCTATCCTGCCTTAATTTGTAGCCACCCATGGTAGCACTCCGGTTTTTTGAACCATCCCACCATGTTTCCATGATGGTAATTATGTCATAGTTTTCTTGCCTCACAATGGCTTCCCGCTCCCCTTGTTTGTTGCCCATGCTGAGTGCATTAGTGCAAATGCACTTCAGTTGGGCTGTTGTTTCCAACTTTTCCCTGAGTGGAACAGCCATAGTTCCTAAGTGTTTTCTAGCTGTGATTTGCAGCCCATGAATACTCTTTGAATTCTGGTTGCTATACCCCGCTTCCACTGAGGTGGTAGACCAGGGGTCCTCATTAGTACTTCATCCCTCAGAACCTGAGGTGCCATTCCCATGCTTTATTATATCAAGCCCCGTATTGTTCCCCTTCCAATCTCGTTTAAAGCTTTCTTGATCAGCCCTACCTACTTCTTGGTAAGTGTGGCTATGAAGTCGAATAAAGACTATACAACTAAGGTAACTATCAAGAATTGCTTCGCAATGTTCTGAAAATATGTTGCTTTCAGTATTTGAGTTCATTAAAAATGTAATTAATTAATTAATTATTATTATTAACAAGAGAACACCAAAGTCAATAGTGCTTTTATAGCACTGTTTGTTTTAACATAGCTGGGAGAGAAATAGCTGGAAAACTGCTTTAATTCTTCAGTTAGCTATGGCCCAGAAAAAAATAATCATCTTCTGTAAGGAGATAATGTGCGATTAGATGATTCATTTTAAATACTTGTCAAGCTCTAAAAGTAAACAACTTCAGTTTTTTGTCTTAGTTGGAACGAAGGATGAAATTTGAAATGCCCACATCTCTCAGGAGAGTAATTTCTTTTCTAAAAATTCTGATCTGAATTGCTCAATGGAGTCCCACAGCTCTGCATAAGATGCTTTTATGTGCATTGTTACTCTGAGTCATGTAACTTGCAAGGAAAGGAGAAAAACAATGTAGAGTGAATGTTTAATGTTCTAGAGATTGCTCCACATATTAATTTTTTCAATAACACAGATTATATGTCTACATTTAATCTGCAGAGCACTGCATATGACAGATATATTATAGCACACCAAATAGTTTCTCTCCACCCACCCTTTGTTTCACGTTTGATGAAAAAGGCACAAAAGATAATTGAAAACTCAGTTTTGAAACAAAAAAAACAGCTACTAAGACCAGCATGGAATTTTGAGCTATATAGAGCAAGATAAAATAGAGTATGATAAGGCGTGCTGAAATACAAGAAAAAATTCCTATTGAGAGGTTTCTAATTATTTTACATTTATCTAATCAAAACAAACACTGCTGGAAGAACTCAAGTAGAAGAGGGATGATTATTCTTCAAGTCTCGTTGCTTAAAATTATGTATCTAAATCTTCAGTTAGACTTTAAGGTAGTCTGGAAACTAATAATGCTAAAACATGAACCAAAATGTGAAGATTTGGATATTTGTATATCAAAATAATTGTCTCTTTGCTTTTAGAGTCCATTGAAGGAAACAATAAAAGAATAGTCTCAGTCATATGTTAAATAAAAAACATTGCACTACACCTAAAATAACTAGAATTGTGCTTTCTGGGAGATTTGGAAGACTGTATCAGGAATATATAATAATGAATACTTGTAAAGGAGAAATTTTTGGTTGATACAAAAATATCTATAGACTATTCAACCTTGAGTTCCAAAACAGACAACAGTTCAAAAACCTGCAAGGTGAAATCAGTAGGAAAAATCAGTTATAACTTGGATCAGTGGGAATTCTACTTAATTCCTTCAGAGACAAAACATGGAAGGAATCTCAAGTATGTTCTCCTAACACTACACAAAAAATATGTCTAAAATAGGCTGTCTGTATTGACCTGTATGCAGTATACTCTCTGCAGGCGGCTTATTAGTATATTAAGAAAAACTATTGGGTATGAATATGTATAACGAATAAGGGCAACTTGTGTGGTGACCTTATTTTGGGTTTAATTACAATCAATCAATTGCTTCAGATGGGTACTGAATGAGGGATTTAAATCAAGACTTCAAAATTAATTTAGAATTTTAAGCAGGTTGACCATACTTTCAGTTGAGATTTACTGCATAGTCTTTGCTTACAGGTTTAAAATGGCACTACTACATCCTAGCGTGAAGTGTAAGTCTTTGAAAGTGAACTTGGCAAATATTTTTCAGAATTAGACAGAAATAAGTTCCGTGCATCAAAATATGTCTAAATCATCCGGATTATTTTGCTACTTTGGTTATACGACAATGCACTTTTTCATCCTTTCCAGCTAGGATTTTATTTTGCAACCATCACACTGTTCCGTATGCAGTCACACACTGTTTCTCACATAGTCACATCCACTGGACTAGCTGCATACTTAGTTAAACAGATCCACAGGCAGCAAATCAAAGTGCTTGCTATAATACCCCTATTAATGCTTGAAAATAGTTACATCAGTTTCATGTTTCCTAAACTGTTTAACTCTGTATTTTCTGTTGATGGAATACCTTAGCATACTCACAGCACACTGAACTTGGCTTTGCTTTTGCATATATTGGTTTAAAGTGAGGCTACTCCACTGACTATAATTGTACCACCAAATTTAGAAAACAGGGAGAGCATAATCTTAACAAAAGATCATACCACAGTTTAATACTGTGTTTTAGTTTAAAACAATTTCAAAGAATGTTTACACTAAATAAAGCTGCACTACAGAAAAGTTGTATATTATCTTAGTCTGCTTTGCTACTACAACTGAACTGGCACCTGTACCTGACCTAGGGTTGAACTGGCTAACGATGTATTTCCATGTTGCAAGGATGGGGTTAGCAGCCACAGCTGGGATAGATAAAAGCTTTACACTTACTAATTTTGTTTTACTTCCACAGAGACTTAGACTACAATAAGGTCCTGTGTGAAAAGCAGTTTTAAATAGGAGAATATAATGTTATTATGTTGTTATGGTTGGTCTAAGCAATTCTCCTAACAGGCCTTTATATTGCTTGGCACCTAACACAGCTTTGAACATAACACGAATTTATTTTGAAGCATTTGGAGTAATTACCCACTATCCAGTCATACTGTTGCTACTTCCACTGTAAGCTCCACTATGTCTGGTAAGGCCTGTAAGAAATGCACAGTACAGAAATGCGCTTGAACAAATATTGTCCTGTTGATTTTTTTTCCCTTTATTTTTGGAGCATTATCTAATAGAGCTGAGAAAATACATCACATGAATAACATTAATTTTGCTGTTCCTGTATTTGCCAAATCACTGATTCTCAAACATATTCGTTATTCAAACCTATATGGGAATATATTAGGTAATTAAATCATCTCTAGGCAATTTTAAGAGATGATTATGAAGATTATCAATTTACATTGGGTTTATTCTGTTCTATAACAGGAGATGTAGACATTCTAATGTGACTTGCAAATTATTTTATCAAATAGATGCTGAAACTGAGTTTTCTGAGTTTCTTATTACTTCCAGAGTAATAGTTTTTGTTTACAGTTTCCCATGCTTTGGAAGCATCCCTCAAACTTTCCCTTCTGCTTTTCTTTTGAACAAAATCTTGCAAAGCACTTTGCAGAAAAAAAAGCAGGAGGCACATGCCCTTCCTGTACCATACATATGGAGTTTTCTCACCAATCCTCCCTATCTAGCCCTTCCACTTTTTCCAAAAATTTAATTCTCTTCTTTGCCTGTCAACCTTCTTCCTTCTCCTGACTCTTTTCTACTCCCAAGCTCTTCTTTTTGTCTCTTTGTCACTTCATGATATCTCTGCTTCCTGTACTCTGCTGTCTTCAGAATATTTTTGTCTGTGATCTTGTATTGCCATATAAACTCTTTGGGTGTTCCACTGGTGTTTCTCTCAAGAAATACCCTTACCTGAAAATATGAGTCCTGTGTTTCTGTCCTTCATCTTTTTGTCAGCTCTCCCTGGTTTTAATTCTGCCAATTCAATATTGGTGTGTGCCAACTCACACACAGTGCTCCATCTAAACTGCATCTTTTGGTATTTGTCAATCACCCACAACTACAGGTAAAGTTTCTGAGTCTGACCAGTTGGTTGCTGCTTTTAAATTTATCTTCTGCCTCTTTGGTGCTTCCTAAGTCACTAAGAACAAACACTTAACAGCTGATTAGCAATTATGCCTGCCTGAAGAAAACAGTTTTACTAGTAGATGAAGTCTCATCCATATCTACTCACTCGATAGTGTGCTGCTGAGGAAAACCTGTTGTGGTCTGCAGGGACAGAGATTGTGGTGGAATATATAAACTCAGAGAAAAGTGCAGATTGAGTATGCATATTGCACCTGCATTTTAAACTTTGTGGTTTATTTAACAACTTAAGTCTTTTGTCAAAGCTCTCTAATGTAATTTATATAAATGTTACTTGATTTCTTAAACATCTATACTTACAAGTAGTGCCTGATATATTTTTATAATGTGTGCTATGAACCGTGTAAATCTATGAATTTTGAAACTTCAGAATGATGTTGACTTCCTGTCTGAACACAAGTAAATGATTCAGCAGAGAAGCAAATGTAGAAGCGTGGCATGTATGTTAATCCTGTTCCAACATGTGGACAGTATAACTGTATTATAAGCATATTTGGGCTTTCATATTTAAAGAATATAGTGCATGTATATCTTTAGCACACATTCAATAAGTGAGTATAGCAAGCATATTTTACAGCAAATATAAATAATTTTACTGAATCAATGCTATTGGATTATATCAGGCAAGCAGTACCATTAACATTAAAACAAGTACATGCTGTGATTTTTCTCAACTTTTTGAAGTTTAGTTTTGTGTCTCTTTCTATTATACTAAAATATTAGATCATCACTACTGATGATTTGTAATCACTGCTTTTAAATTTACATGTTGATTAATAAGGCAGGATTATCATGTGATTAAGAATGAATAAGAAATGAGAAACTTCTCTTCCCAGCAGTACCCCAGGTTTCTTTTGTGACTGCTTAAGCAGCTTGGTCCCTCAGTTGCCGTTTTCCCATTTAAACAAAAAGAGAGCATCAATTTTTTGTTTCCTTGTGGAAGTACACAGGAGTAATGTCTCCTGTATTTCTGAGTAAGGTAATTAGAACTGTGTTAAGCGTAAACACATAAATTTAATTTATAGGGAATTTCAACTATTTTTTTCTAATTGCTTTTGGAAACAAAATAAGATTTTTTCTGGCTTTTTTCTTCCAAATTTCATTATATTTATATGACACTAGGTAATCCTTTTTACACAAATTTCTATAAATTCAGAAAAAATGAAGAACAATAACATACCTGACCTGCTATAACTCCAATAAAAGCTACATGAAGGTAGGATATATTGCAATTAAAAAAACCCAACCAACCAACCAACCAAGATCTTTTAACTGAATATTTAACATATACTTTCCCTTTTTGAGTGAAGCACTTGGAGAAAATCTGATATTTTTGACAAATCTCAACTTTTCAAATATTACTGTAGTGGTTAAAATAGATTTTTACATTTAATTGGATAGTATGTCATATGTAATTAAAAGTCTATCATTTTAAATTAGCTAAGTTTTGGAGGAGAATGAGCTGAATCCTGAAATATGTTCATCAGGATGTACAATAACTGAAGAATTTCAAATAACCCTTTCACATCCCTCATATTATTTAAGAAATGTATGTCTCAACACTTCACACCATATTACTGGTAGGATTAAGGTGGTTTCTTGTTAATGTCAGAGTTTTAGAGTGACCTATAAAAAGGAAAGGAAAATGAAATTAAATAGATGCAGGATATAAGACTATAGCTTTATTTTTTTTCCCAGGAGCTACATCATAGGTAAGAAGTATGAAGATATCCTTTTTTTTACTTTTAGGATTTGCCAACATGAAACTGGCACACTAGTCCTTTTACATCGTCTCATTCCTCTGTAAAAGACCATTGGCAAAATGGTTAAAAATCAGCAAGGGGAAAAGGAGAGATTAGGATGCAAGGGATGAAATTTCCACATTCCTTGAACAACTTAGCTGTTTTTTGTTGTTCTGTTTTTCATTTTATGATTGACTCAGATTGTTATAACGTTGTCTGGAAAGACAAAGAAGGATTCTGGCTGAGTCGAACTGCAGACTAACTGATATGTAATGCAATGACATTGTCTCCCAACTGAAAAATGCACCTAATTCTTTACCATATTTAGTTGTTGCAATAAAAGTACGAACATTTGATGAATTTTATCTCCTAAAAAAGTGGAAAATTCTGCAATATTAAAGTCACAAAGACAATAAGCCAGAATATCTGCCCTGTTTAATATTCCTTGTGCTCTTCTGGGACAGGCTCATTGCCCTCAGAGGGACAGGGTAAAATGTGCTTATGAACCTTATGTATTCTTTTCTAGAACTGTAGAAAACGTCTCTTACCCTGTGCAGACACTGGAGTTCAGAGACCTGTTTGCTTCAAAGTCAGCAAGAGCGTTCTTTGAAGAATAGGATCCTTTATATTCTTAGTATAACTTGGGATGGAATCAGATATATGATGAAATATATGGCTAGGAGTGAATTAGGCTACACATCAGTGTATATTCATTATAGATTTGTGTTTCAGCCATGCAACCACTATTCAGATTGGCTTATGACCTAGCAAAACTCACTCAAAAACGAGATCATGCTTCATCTCCGCGACTCAGAATTAGGATGAATGCAGGAACTGTTAAATTATAGGAGAAATGCTTCTCTAGCCACACAGTGATCAGAAAATTCACGGATGCTTACAGACTGCACCGGGCATTTGAGCGCACCTGATGATTGAACATTGCCACCGAACTCTGCATCGCTTTTTACAAATTTCTGTGAAGAATCATTACTATAATAATGCATAATATAAAAAAAAAGGATGATATTTTAGGTTGCATTTTGCTGTGACTGTACAAAATAATGGGTATATATCTTGTTGAGCCAACTTATCCATTGCTGCTCAAGGGGCTTTTTATTGGTGGGGGAAAAATTACCTAAACTGCAGTGTGCCTCAGCCTCAGGTCAAGTGTGGTTGTGGTGTGGGTTTGTTGGTTTTTGTGTTGTTATTATAACAAAGTTTCAGACAGTTCTATCTAGACCTCGAAGGTAACTGTCACAGGTCACTGTGTCTTGGAAAGCACAAAAATACGTAAGGGAAGATAGAGGCCCTGACTGAATTTCTGGTTAAAAATAAATCCTATCTAATGAGGCTATCTAAGGTGCTCGCTACTTTTATCGATATAATTTCAAAAGCTACCCTTTCTGTAAAATAACATAAACAATTGTTTTCTGTTCTATTACAAACTAGCTAAAACTCTTAGCTACACAGCATCTTTCTCCACAAATTACCCATGTGCAACTTCGAGGAAATACAGTACAGAACAGAGAATAATCGATGTTAGTGGACAGAAATAAATAATGGCAAATGTGTAAAGATGTCAGGATTACTACCATAGAAGTATCTAAATAGGTTAGAAAAGCAATGTAAAGATTAAACAAGCCTATACAATTTTTTCCATTATTGTTAATATCTAACCCTTATGAATTAAATTTATCATTACTGTTTCAGTAAACATTTTCATGCAAAATATATTTTCAGCTTTCTAGACAAACACAGAATGATATGGTCATCTTATTATATATCTAAACACTCAGGATTGAGTGAGCTGCCAAATTATGAAATGTATAGTATTAGCTCACTTCTATCAGTAAATACTTTGAGCTGTGAAGTTTTCAAGATCAGTGCTAAAATAGTTTTCTATTTCGGTTGATTGCTTTAAATGCTCTAGAAAGTTTAACGAGGACTGCCCAGAAGAGAAAAGTATTAGAATTAATGTTTTTGTTTAAATCTAAGAAAAAAAGAACGTGCTCCTTCTTTCTTTCTACAGGCTCTTCTTTAGAGTGTAATACTAAGATTCCCCAATAGATGCCCTAAGAGATCTCTTATAAACACCATGACTAAGTACTGAAATTGAATATATTCAGCTTCTTCTTTGTGTGTGTGGTATTTTTTTTCATAGAATCTGTGTTATCTGCTCTTGAGTGGTATTATGTTTTCAGATTTCAATGATAATGAATAATGAAATTATTTGATCCCAAAAGAAGCAGAAAAAAGGGCTGATGATAAATTAAATATTTATCTTATTTCTCAATTATTTTTCAATAGTATTATTAATGTACATATTCTGTAGTGTATTATCTCATTACTTTTTAATCAGTTGTTACTTTATATTCACAAGATGGGAACAGGGGCCATGTCATCTTGTCAGATTATAATTTCAAAGTTTCTACATACTGAAACAAACCTATAGCATTTATTTAATTAGAAATAATGGAGAAGTCTACAGATTTATTCCCATTTTTTAAGGAATTGAGTCCTTTTGGGAGAAATGACTCTGAGAGGACATATGGTGTAAACCTTACTGTGTGTTTATGATAGTTTTGTCATTTGGGAGACCTCCTGCACAAGCCACAAGCAAGATAATATTCTTATACGCCATTTGCAAGTGTCTGCCATTCTGGTGCTTATGATATCCTGCTGTTATAAAAACACTGGTCCAGGTCTCCATACACTTTATTGTGCTTTTTTAACAGTATAGAGTTTATTGTGGATACGTTATCATGTTCCATTAAAACATTAAACAGACATTGAGTGAATTAGACCAGTGGAAGATGAGGGAAATACGTATGTGTCCAAACTTCATGCTGTGTGTGTGCAAGATATTTGGAGGATTATTCAGGAGTCTGAGAGTTCTTTTGCTGTCATTGACTTCAAGCTAATCAACGATCTTCATCAGGCACAGCTGCACTGAAGGGGCAGCTGTCTTCTTACTATTAAAAAAAATAGAAGTGGAAATTAAATCCTACAACAGGACAGTACTTAGGACTGAATATTTTGAAATGAGATTTTTTTATTCCTTGAATCTATCAGATTGCTAAAACTATTCCTGGTATTAAGCTACAATTAGATGTGTGTTTAAAGTGTTGCATATTCTTGGTTCCAAAGAAACCCTATTTTTTTAATCTTGTTTACTTTGTAACTGTCAGGTTAGCTGGGACAACAAATTATCTGATGCATTGTAGTATCAGATTTTAATATCTTGAATTCTTTGGTAACACAATAATGCTATTCATAGGAACACTTTTCTCATTTTGAATGTTCAAAATATACCACAGAAAAATAGAATGTTATTGTTGCACAGGTGGTCACGGAAGTCACTGAAATAATCTGAAGAGTGAGTAAAGTCTCTGAAATTTCCTATCTTTTCCTTACTGATTGCTAATACAAAAATGTAAGAACGAAAAAAATGATTTTAAATAGCTTTAGAAGTTCCAGTGGAAAAACCAAGAGAAGAAAAGCAGCTGCTTCTTAAAAACTGTGCTTACTGTAAGTCTGCATTCATTTTGCAGGTAAATAATTCTAGAGAAAGGGTTACTTGTGGTAAAAAATGAGATCCAAATTAGTTAAAGAAAGTGGCTGTTGTTCAAAATTCATTGAGTAAGAGAGAGGCTGTAGAGTACAAAAGCAAGGGTCCTGGACAAGTACTGAATGGATTGCTAAACAACTTTCATCATGTGTTATTTGCACCTCATAAATAAAAAATAATCTTCATTTTAAATACCTATGTTCTTAACAAGCATAAACCAGCTTTGAAGTTCCTCTGTCTTACCCTTACAAGTAGGCCTTAGTACTTACTGCATAGCTTCTCCTCTGCCTAATATAAGAATGGCAAATACATCAAATATAGTAATCCTGGCAAAAAAAAACCCAAACATAACTGTCTGTCAGACATATGGAATTCTTAAATATATCAAACTCTGAAAATCACATGTCATACTATATGGGGTCTGGTAAGATACTATCATAAATAATTCAAATTAAGATTATGGAAACCAGAAACATACTACTAAGCATCAGCAGTCTCTCTGGAGTAATAATTAACTGTTAAACACAGAATAAATTCTCCATTAAAGTGGTACACATTGGTCTGTGTCACATCACATACAGCAATATCCCAGTACAATACTTTGTGAATGAAGAAGTTCCATCTGTAATCAGATGTATGTTGTATGCAAGTATGAGTCACAAAATAATGAAAAAAAATATTTCATTTACATAATTTTATATTTTGTGGAAAAATAAGAGTAAGCAATACATAAAATGGAGCTCATAAGCAATATCAGTTGAGCAGAAGACAGGAAGCTGTCAGGATAAGAATAAGCAAAATTTGTTTTCTGATTACTATCTATCTGTGATAGCTGATAAGCTAAATTAAAGCAAAAATTTGAAAACGTATGTAATACAAAGACATCAAAGCAATTTTAATTAAACATGAACTTTGTAAACTGGATGTCCCAGTGAGTGTGCAAAGAAGACAGATGAGCATGATCGGATACATACATTAAAAAAATGCAAGTATGCAAAATACCTTAATTTATTATACTGTTGTACCATTATTTACACTCTAATTAAAGTGTGCAAGTCCTTACAAGATTTAGAGATTTGCAGAATGTTTTACAGAGCCTTCCCTGGGCTCTTTTGAGGGTTCTTTGTTAATTTGCAAAAACAAGCATTAAGCTATAGTATGTCAGACCTTTCATAATTTGATAGTCATCCTGACTACTTCATTAATTGGGTAATATAAAACATTTATGTAGTTGTTGATTGCTTGTTTTATGCACTTTCATTATGGCCAAGGAGAATGGATGAGTAAGGTCCCTGTTTTGCCCTAACAAGATTTTGATTTCCACCTATGTTTGAACAAGTCATTTTTACGTTAATCTTTGTCCCAGGAAAGCTTCTAGTGTAGTTGTGCTAGTAGGAAGCAAAGTTGACTCAACATCAGTTTTGCACCCCAAAAATTGTCATTAGTGCGACACAGGGGAGAAGTAGAATCATAGTGGTTCAGAAATGCTATCCAGGTGCCAGACAAACTGGCTTTATGATAACTTGCAATTATAACGGGTTGGATCAATGAAAGTCTGGTTGATCTGGCTTTATATTCTACGCTTTCTGTGTGGAAGTTAATCATGTTTCTTGCAGTGCCACGACCTAATTAGCAGTCCTATGAGAACTTCCTTACAAAATAGCAATAAGCTAATGAAATCTAACATAACCTGTTTTATTATTTCCTATGCTAACGAGTTCATTTCTTTAAGTATTGGATTTCCCTAGTTTCTTGTCAGTACAAGTTTATTCCACGTATAGACACAAGTACAATTAACCTAGTATATTAACGCACATCAGAAGAGCTGACCTCTGTCTGTCTTATTGGATCTTTTCAAGATGGTTTAATACTTTAATCTGTAACACGTTTTCCCAAAAGTTCCAAAGTAGGTGACCTATAATGCCATGAAGAGCAGGTACTTAATTTTCATAATGATTTCACATTGAACATTAAGTACCTACTCCTTAAAAATGGTGAAATGGATGGTAAATTAATTTAAAAGTAATAAATCACATACCACACTAAGCTATCTCGCATCAAAGCAGATTCAAGTGAGATTTCAAACTGTTGTTTCTTTGCTTGACTTCTCACAAATATCTTTATAATTTTTAGGCCTATAGCTTCTGTCTTTTTTTGTTTTGTTTACTTCTGTTTGTCCAAAGGTAATTCTTTTCCAGTAAACGTTTCCAGTAAACCTTTGTGCTCTCGATGGGAACTACTTGCTGTTTCTCAGTAGTTGCTCTTCTTTCTGCTGGCTCCCGTGATACAGTCTTCCCAAAGTGCTCTGGGTGCAGCCGCTGCGGGAGAAGCCTTTGGTGGGAACCAGGCAAAGCGGGGGCGGCTGTGGGACAGAGAGGGGACCAAACAGGGGAAACAGTGAACTCCATCAGAGCAAGAGACCTCAGCGTGGGCGGGGAGCCCTTCGGGGAGAAGGAGAAGTGAAACACCAGACATTCGTTTCCCCATAAAAAATAAAGTAGCAATTTTTTAAAAAGGAGTTATGCGTGGGAGCCAAGAGCAACTTTAGTACGCGCAGGGCGATGCCGGCAGCCCGGGGGGCGGGCGGGGGCGGGCCGGAGGGCGGGGCGAGTCGGGCCGGTCCAGGCGGAGCGGAGCGGGGGCGGCAGCAGTCGGGCGCGGTGGCGGCGAGCGGGGCCGGTGCTGTCCGCCGCGCTGCGGGTGCTGAAGGGCGGGCGCCCCCGCCGCCTCCCGCGGCGCCTCGGGGCCCGGGCACTCCGCGCTCCGCGCCTGGACTCGGCGGAAAGCGCAGCGCCGGGAACCGCTTCGAGTTTTCCTCCGCACTAGCTGGCTTCGCTCTCCGGATCGCGACGGCTCCGCTTTTGGCTTTGTTAGGCGAAGAAGTGTTCCTGTCTTTGAGACTCTCGCACGGAGACCCGGCGGCATTTTTTCCCTTGCGGACTTTGGTGACTCTCTGACAAGGTAAACAGGATTATTAAATTTGGGTTTTTTTTCAGTTGATATCTGCATGTAAGTGGTATTGGGGTGACGAATGGGGTGGAGGAGCTGGCAATTAAAGGCAGAGTAAAGTTGGGAGCTTAGGTCAGTGTATGGACAGCACTTGGGAGCAGTTTGCAGTGAAAAGGGCTCTAAACAAAGAAAAAATGAATCTAGAATGAGAAGTTAGAGGCTTATATTTTCTTAAAAACTTGCTTCCAAAATAATGTTGAAATATTTGAAAATAGTATAGAAATCTTGAGTGTTATAAAAAGATATAAAAAGGCATTACAGAAGCTGCTTTGTGTAAACACTAGTTTTGGGAGACAAGAAACACTAACTGATTCTGTCTGGGGGAAGAAAGGATATGTAAGGTCATTCTGGGAAGTAGAGAGCAAAGTAGGAATTAAAGAGGATTTAAAAGCATAGCCTCATGTTGCTCTGTGTTCTTGTGGTACCTATGTGCGTGTAACACAAGGACAGTGATGCCTCCTTACCTGATGAAAAACTGCATGCTGTAACACTGTGAACTTGTGAAAGAGAACCTTTCTGAAAGGGATCGTCCCCACCTCTGTCTCCAAGGTCAATGTGGTGTGATTGTGCCCGTGAAAGTTGTGGATTGTTTCCTTTGATATGGACTGATGAATGTCAGGCCTTCCTCCAGACTACAAGATGTAAATGCAAATCTCTGATTTAATAATGTTACATTGTAGGACTGCTGTTGTCCGTAATTGAATGGAACTGGGAAGTGTGGGCAGATGAAATGTCTTGCTATTTCAGCAGTGTTTAACCTTTTGCTATCTTGGTAGGGCGCTCTGTTTCACAGAGGGGTTTTCTACTGCTTCAGTGAGTTGTCAGAGTTCTGCACACGCAGAGCAGAGTGCCACACAGTGATTTGTGCACACGCAGAGCGCCATGCAAGGATCTTCTACATGTACAGGGCAGAGTGCCATGCAGGGATTTCTGCACATGCAGAGCACCACACAGGGATTTCTGTCTGAGATTAAGACTGATTCCAGAAGGAGTGGGCTGCTGCTGCTACTAACCAGTGCTGCTGAGATGGCCGAAAAGAACAGGCAGGCGAATGAAGTCCTCAGCATGTATTTTTTTAGCATTACGTAGCACTTCATACTCTTGTGGCTGTGATGATGAATTTTCTTTGGACGTGGGATGTAAACTACAATTGTTTCTTTACGTGATTGTCCTGTACAACTGCTAGCAGTTGCAGTACCTTCGAGCACGAGGTAACTTTTGCTGGTGAGATGAAGCTGATGAAAGGAGACTGTTTCTAATTATTGTAGTCTTTATTCCCACTCAGGCATCATTTATTTAATGTTAAGGTGGGTAGTTTTACTGAATATTTTTATCAGCTAGAATATCAAGATAGCCATTGGCAGCAGCACAGAACTACTGAGTCAAGTTGAAAGCAAGCAAACTGAGAAGAAAGTAGTTTAGGTTGCTAAGACTTTCGTTAAATTTAGGTAGAATTAGGAAGTACATATGTTTTACTATTTCCCCACCCTCCTCCAAATTATAAAGCAGCTATTGCCTTTCTCTCTCAAATGTAGGGAAAGATGGTTTAGTACACAGCACTTGAATCAGTTGCAAGTCTTCATTAATAGTCAATTCATGAGCTAAGACAGTTCTTATCATGTCATTGACATGAATATTAATTTGCTTTTAAATGTTTTCTTATAATTTTAAATAATGATGCTTTTTAAGGTATAAAGATGCTTGCTTTCTAAAATAGACATTACAAAAATATTTTGGAAAAGTTAATTTTGAAGCATGTGGTGTAAACAGTACGTTAACCGAGGGGAAAAAAAGCCAAAGCAAAACAACAAAACAAGGCCGACCTGTTAAGTATATGGTCCAGCTTTTGATGTTAATCTGTAAATGCACAGAGCCTGAATCTGCAAATCCTTGTTCACTTGAGTAGTCATTATTCATACACGCTGTTCTGTTAACTGCAAAGGGACTATATCTGTCATTACAAAAGGAAAAGTCATTTTCTTGCTGAGATCAGTCATTTTACCAGCATCAAACAGATTATAAACTTTGATGCTGACATTAATTCTGCACTTTTAAATTTAGATCTTGCATCTGATTGTATTTTCTATGTAGTGTTTTACCTTCATTAGTACTGGGAAGGAATTTGTATTTGGTATAAATCACATTTTTAAAAATAGAGATTTGAAATGATGTGTAGACTCTCAAGGAAGTAAAATGTCACTGCTATTGTTCAACAAAATGGTGTTCTAAATACACATCAAGTGGAGTCTGTGGCCATTTTGGTCATTTGAAAAAAGTCTGTTTTCAGTAATTATCCTTCTTAAAGCATATTTGTATATGTGTAAGAATGTGATTTTGTGTGCATTATCAAAGCCTTTAACACCACCATTCAAAAGCTGAAGTAAATGGGGTGCTAATGACTTAACCAAAGAGCTTACTGCAGAATGAACACAAACTCAGGGAGGAGTTTCCTCATAAAATCAGTATTCAGGGAAAGGCCCTGCTGACCAACAGACAAAGATGTGCATGCGGGGACATACTCTTACAATTCTTAATGTATCAACGTATGTACAACCTGTCAGGCATATTAAGCTTCCATTTGATAGTGGATCGCTTGGCTGTATGCCGGCCCTTTGGTAGTAAATGGCACTTGGTAAAACAACAAATGTATGGTTGCTCAGTTCTAGGTGTATTCTAGATCTATCTAATCATGGCAAGTTGCCATTTTGATATTTTTTTTGTGGGAGTTTACCAATAATCTACAGCATTTGTTTTAAAAAAGTGAAAAAAAAATCACTCCTGGGGAAAAAAAAAGAAATGTTACAGTTATGTCTCTAATAGCAATAAACCCTTCTGTTTTTGGGATAAACGCATGCAGTTCTAAACTGTTGTTTTAACATTTTAGAAAATGTAACCTTCTTCTACTTTTGGAAAATATAAAATAACTCATGAAAGCAATGCTTTGATTTGGTTTGTGAGTTTCAAACCTAAGTAAAAAGATGGAGCTCCAACACAAGTAGCTCTGCCTTTTAACGGTTCTGAATTTGGCTAGAAATTTCAAAGGTAAGAGGTCAAATGAAACTTAGGGAGCCAATTCTGAATATTTTTCTCTAGACTGGCAAATATTATGGAATAATTCAGGTCATTAAACATCTCAGTGATTCACTGAGTCACTCTTCAAAGTGAAATGAAGGCTCAAGGGGGAGGAATGAATCAAATGTCACTTTCAACTTCGTTCTTATTTTTTTCCTAAGTAAGAGCAGGAAAATAATTGTTAGTTATTCAGTGAGCTTGGCTTATTATGCTACATAATGTTAGAGCAAAGTAAATAGATTAAGAAATTTATTTGGAATTTAGTTCAAGCTTTTTTTTTTCTTCTGAAGCATAGGGAATAGCTGTCAACAAATGAAAAAGCTGGGAACTTGTTTGCATAAAATATTACACATATTTAATATAGTGTGCTTTTCCTTGTTTCTTGGTAGAGAAAAAAGAAGTACACTCTTATTTTTATTAGAAGAACAGTAAGTTGAAATGTTGTTTCTGTAACAAAGAGAAGGCTGTGTGTTGAATAAGAGTTGCCGTTGACCAGCGCTTTGAAAACAGTGATGTATGAAACACCCTTTAACACCAGCAATATCAAAGGTTACCAATGTCCAGATAATATAGTCAAAAGAAATCAAACCCATAGACTAACTCTCTTTTGAACTATTTTACAAATTCTTTCTTTAGGTTTCAGGCTAATTGAGTAACCTCTAGTTACATAGTCTTGTGTCCTAATAGGTAGGTTGTGTTCCTTTCCATCACTTACATTTATTAACAGACATGTCTTCATTAAGATGGGCCAGCAGAGATAAAGAAATTTCTGCAAAATTAGTGTGGCAACTGAACTGCAAAAATGTTCCCCATTTGCCAGTATCTCCCTTTTTCTCTTTATTAATGATACCTCTGCTTGTACTGGCTCAGTACATTGGCCAAGAGTTATAATGAAATAAATTCAAATCAGCCAAACTGTTGGTGGTCTGGCTGGGCATGATTCCTTGCCAAGTAGGTATGGGAACAACTTGAAAGTAATTATTTGTTACCTGGTTTTAGGTTTTTTTGATAGCAATGTTTATGTAGGTATTTGCGATTATTACTGTAGAAATGATGATAGTAAATCTATTGAATTAATCATTCTATCTACTACTAAGTGAAACTAGTAGTGAATTATTTGGCTGCGTTGCTGCGTTGTGCTGTGTTCTTGAGAAAATAGTAAGTTCTAAAGAGTTAAATGAAGGGAGAGTTGGCAATGCCTGTACTGATTGCTTGAAGTAGGTTGAAGTTCACAGTTTATTTGCATTTGAATTAATTGAGGTTGGTGTCCAGCAGTGCTTTTTAGAACAGGCTTTAGAAAGACTTTTTTTTCTATAATAAAGTACTTAGAAATACAAAATGAGGGATATTTAAAATACTTCTTTTCCTGGCAGAGTGAGTTTTTTTTCTGATTTTCCTCTAAGTAAGGCTTATTGTAATTCTGAAATATTTTTACCACTGAACGGGCATACTTACGTTCAAAGCCACTACAATTTTTAAATTACTGTATTAAAAAGTTTTGGAAATAATTTTTAGTTCCTTCATGAAGTTTTTCTTAATGTCTGCAAAAAGAAATAAAATAAACTTAAAACAGCTCATAACAATCAGATTATTATTTTGCATACTTTTGCTTCCATTAGGAAACAACATATTTTAGATACTTTCTGTATTGTATCTCTGAACAGTACTTATTTTAATTATTATAACATAACTTAAACCCATAGTATTACGATTTACATATTATTTACTATTTTACATAATATGTAAATCATCATACTTTTAATTACATGTAAACAATTCAAGGAGTAATGAAACAAAAACAGGTAGAAAATTTTCCTCTTTCACGATGAGTAGTGGAAATAAACTTTTTAAAATAGCTTGCAGATTGACTTACTGCAAAGTTGAACATTTCAGGTTGCTTTTTAATATATATTATTTTATAAACTTTATTTAAAATACTTGTCACTCAATGTTACTTCTGGGGTTTGTTAAATTTTGCCAACCATAATTACTGGAAAGAAAGAAAAAAGCCCTTTCACATCATTGTGGCAGATTAATGGCAATCTTAAATCTTCATATACAAGAGCAATCGAAAAAATAAATATAACCTTTGTTTCCATTAGAGACTGAAAACAGTACTGTCAATTATATAATTCTTTAGCATGAGGACTGTATTTGGTAATAATTATGCTCTTCCAGTGACAACAAGAAACAGAAGCCACCAAAGTATTTTATGCATGAAAATGCCATGATATCTATGAGGATTTCTTTAGGAAAAAAAGGTAAATAACTGTAGAAAAGTGGGCAAAATAACTGTGAAATAGTACTCCTCATATCTAGTCTAAACAGTCCCATTTCAGTTTATGCCCATTGTCTTTTTGCTGAACTTCCTTCAGTTTATCCATAGTTTTCTTGCACTGGTTGCCCAAAAACCAGACACAGTATTCTAGATGTGATCTAACTCAAAACTTTGATGATACTATTCAGAAAAGTTGCAATGTGTGTCTATGTGTAAAGGTAAAAGACATAGAAATGATCTAAGAGGAGAAATAAAATAGATTAGGGAGGAACTTCTGCTATGAATGACATATTGCATAATTTGCTACAAAAAGGTTTCGGTTCTTTTCCAGGAAATTATAGCAATATGGCTTCTAGTCAAGACCAGCATAAAAACTCCTGTGCTGGCTGAGATATGTTTGTTCCCCATATGAACTCGAGGTGAGAGTGCACCAAGTACAACTATATGTAATTTTTAATATTGTATTCTCTACATGGAAAAGTTACTAAAAAACAATTTTTCCTTTAAGAAATGATCCTTGGCACCATTTTTTTTTTCAAGTTTAAACACTTTTAGTGTATAAATAGAGAAGACTAGTATCTGCTTTCTGAGAAAAAACTTTATTTTACTGTAATGGAAAGCTAAATGCAATGAACTAATGACCAACTCACAAATAACTATCTTTTAGAGGTGCAGGAGTCCAATTCTGTATTAATGCTGCAGAAAATAACCTGTTGTAGATATGTAAAAGAAGAGATGCACCATGCTAATTTTGAATTTGCTTTTTGTGTTTGCATTTTGTTTTCAGGAGAAATAGAATTATTTTGGTTCATTTAGGAGCGGTTTTCATGACTTCTGCATCACCATTTCTAGCAGTGTCAAATTTTTCCCTTCTAAGGGTCTGGTTTAAGTCTTAAGAAAAAAAGCAGAAGCTTTCATAAGACATAAATTTTGTACAATGGTGATTATTCTCTTTTTATGGATGATTCAAGATTGTTGAACCTCTAGAATGAAATCTGAGACCAAGTATCTTTGGTAAAGGTACATTTTCTCAATATTGCCTGGGTATTCCTGAACTCTGAGAGGTGAAGGCTCAGAAGATAGTCAGAAAGACAGTATAATTTCCAAAAATTTGCTCATTTAGCCCTACAGTATTCATAGGCGTGCAAAACTTGAGATTAAAATGAAACATCTAATTTTAACAGTGAGTCCTTCTTTTCTTCGTTCTGTTTCAAGATGGAAGCATGAGTTCAGATCATCATCTGTTTTAGCAGCAGAAAGGCCACAGAGAAGTAAGAGATGCTCTTTCTGACAGTATTTTTGGCTTGTCCTTGTAAAATGGAATTAAGTTGTATGGGTCCTCCCTCTCTTTGCAGCAGCCAAGGTTAGCTATAACCTCACCTTCAGTGAGAAATCGATGTTTTTAATCTTGAGTGCTGAATTTCAAATTGAAATACAGTTCATCACATTGCTGTTCTTCTATATTATCAAGTCCTTTGACAGACATAATTCTTATTTAAAATAAACTCCAAGACATATAGCACCAGGTTGTGATAGTTTGACGACTCATCATATTTTGCATTTATTTGCTATGCCTTTTTGGTGAATGAATCTCAGCTGGTATTGCGGAGAGTTAAAATATTAATTTTAAATTTGTTTGTCCTATAACATACATGTTATGCTTCTGTCTTCTATTTATGTTACATTTATATTCTTAAGTAATTCAGAACCCCAGTAATAAATAGTATTATAGTAATATTTTAACATGAAATTTGTATTTCTATTTTAGATTTTATTCTTTTAGCTCTAGACTCTTTGATAAACACTAATGTTCTGTAAAAAATGTTCTATACATTGACACGTGACTGATTTAGCTCTTTCCTTGAGACACTAAAAGAAAAAAAAACATAATTGACATCACTCCTGAGATTTAACTTTTGTATTATGCTAATTCTTCTTTGAACTGGAAACAGTTTTTCAAGTGAATTTAAACTATGTTGCTTAGCTATAATTACATTTTAGTCTACTGTCTAATAATAGGCTGATTCTCTTATGCTTTGAGAATTATTATCACAAAAATATTTGAACAGTCTACATTTGTATGTTCTTATTGCAGTCAGCAGGGTGGGCGGAGGTTAGCTGCACCTTGGGGGTTTCATTTGAAGCATTAGTAGACTGCTTCAGGCATCAGATCTCAAAACTGGTGTCCCCTATGGACCAAAAATCTTATATTTTAAGGTATTTGTGTCCTTTATATATTTTCAGTGTGAATAGTCACATTCTTCTACTGCTGTAGGCTCTCAGTAAATTCCATGTATAAGTAAACTTCTTAACGGTTTACCATGCTTGTCTTTGTAAAAATATATGTAATATATATATAAAAAAGTTAATAAAGCTATACTGGAAATCTGATTCATATTTCTAAAGATTTGAGAAATCAATATAAACCCCCCCACCCTCCTACCCCTATGTTATCATACTTTCTGAGGTCAATTTGCTCTTGTATTAATAGATACAAATGAAAGTTCATGAAATAACTTGCTGACTGTCATGAGTTGAGTGTTTTCATTAATTTGTGTGCTACATCAGACTTCTCCATGAACTAGGTGAACTAACATGACTAATAATTTTAGTTTTTTCATTTCCTGTTTTGCTTGTGAGAGACAAAATGTCCAAATTTCGTGAGTTAGTCTTGTATTTTTGGTAAACTGGGTATTTGTTCCTGGAGTTATCATGTGTGTAAGTGCTGAAAGAAAGCTTAAATATCTGATCATGAAGCTCTTAATGCATAAAACCGAAGCAGACAGTCTTGTATCTTTCTTCTTTTTTCTAATAAAGAAAGCAAATAGTAGATTGTATGCATGCATAGAAATTCTAAAGTCTGTATTATTTAAGTATCGAATTAGGGTTCTTCCAAACCAGATATGATGTTATATATAAAGTATTGCAAAAATAATTGGTAAATTTTTAAACAAGATTTGAAGTAAAGACTCACTTTAAACTTCCTGTATAGCTGAGATTCTTAAGGCCTTGGTTTATAATTATGATTTTCGGGTTTTTCTTATCCTAGCATGCAGCAAAAGGATGCTGTGTCACAATGATTTATATACATTAGCATCCCTGTAAGGCCCCAGCTCAGCATTCTTAAGAAAAGAAAATATTTGGTAATTTGTAGGGTTCTTTAGCATTCGTTAGCTATTTCTCCTGAAACAGAATTTTTGAGGTGAGCTTTGGTAAGATCCACCGATCTACAAACCATGGCTAATTAGGGAGGGCAAGAAGGAATACTCTTCACTGAAAAGAGTTATTGCTATCGCTCTTGTCAGTTAGGGACAAGTAACCTCTTGGCATACTATTTGTTCTGTGTATAGGTGATGTTTGTAACCTAATAATCATGATGAAATTTTCAGTGCTTTTGAGTAGTGTCTGAGTTCTATCACAACACTGTAATAATTGCATCAGAATTATTTGTGTGAGATAGATGTGATGCATAACTTTCTTCTATTTCTGGTATTTATGTCCAGCAGTAATTATGCACTTCAGTTTTCCTGTGTAATCTTTTACATTTTTTTTCTCTCTTTTTGATAGTAGTTTATTTTACAAATGGCTTCCTTCTGAATAAGCAAAAGGAGGTTTTTTACTGTTAAAGATTGTGTGTTTAGTTATTTATAAGAATTTCTAACATGCTCATCTTGTAGCCTTTAATGGAACACAAAATACAATTGTAAAACTTCCCAAGTTAAAATACCTCCTTTAAGTAATTTAAACTGAGGCACAAAGAAATAGAAAAGTACTTCAGAAGACATTCAAACTCCTCTCAGTCAGAATAGAATGCAAAAGCTGAATCAATATGCAATGTGCAGTGAAGGTTAAATTACAAAGATGAGTGGTGGAAGTGAAGCTTCAGAGTTGAAGCTTCCCAGCTGAAAATGATGTATATCTACTATATTTCTGAGATAACCTAGTCTTTCAAGATTATCAAGAAACAGAGAACAGAAAACAGAAGACTATGCTTTCTAGAAGCTGGAGAGTAAGAATCCTGCTACTCCTTTTGGTCTATTGTAATACACAAGTATACCTAGAAGAAGCCACATAACTGTTCACAAATGAAGGGTCAGAATTTGGCAGAAATAGGATTATAGAATAGAGTGGAAGGAGAAGGCAAAAATCGAGTAATTTATAACATATAAATGAAGAAAACCTTCAGAATGTAGTATTAAATACGCTTAAAAATTAATTTTATGGAGTAAGAAATATTTTTTCTCTTGCTCCATCTTAAGAGACAGTGCCATTTTTCTCTTCAGCAGAAATTAAATTTTAGTGTAAAATATTTAATCAGAGGGCAGAAGCCTTTAACATATCTCACTAGAAAATCTGTTCTTGTTTGCTGGATATCATACCATCTGCTAAGAGTAAAAATGTTGATGAAATAATCCTAAACCAGAAGAAAATAACTGATGACTGACCAAAACATTTCATTATGAGGCAAAGAGGTAGCTACTGCCTTTGAAGATGCAAAGTACACAAGTCCACAGTACCTAAACTTGTGACATTGTGGCTACTTTGCTTTCTCCCAGTGAAAAACATTTGTAGAATTACTCATGGAAGACAAAAAGAAAAATATAGATAACTTTTCTGTTCTACCAGACGGGCTGAAAACTGCTATGGTTACATTTACATTAGTATTATCATAGCAGGTTTGTATAAGTGAAAATATGAGGATAAATCAGACACCATATGTGCAGCCTCACACTGAATTACTAAAAGAGCACTTCTTTAATGAAATCTGTGGTGTTGTTTTGAAATTTGCTGCCTCCTCTTTATCCTTGCAAGCATGTTATTTACAACCATCTGCAGGAAATATGAAATCAGAATCAGTGGGCAACTGTAATAACAGAATATTAATTGTAAAAATCTGTAGAACTAAAGTAGGCCCGTAAGTTAACTGGATACTCACCAAGGGCTGTTATGACCCACAATGTCAATCTGTTCTTTTTCTGTTACGTAATGAAATTAAACAACAAACCCCTCAAACCTAGGATGCTGCTTTAGTATAGATGTTTACAACAGTAGCCTTTCATATTGCTGTGGGATGCAGGATCGAGTTTATAGTCACCATAATATATGACAGATACCCATGTACTATGCTTTCTTAAGCAGCATTTCAATTATATTTTAACTATAGTGATTTAGAGTTTATTGTGATCACTTTGACATAATAGGCCAAATAAAACCATGAATCAAAGAATAAGCTATGTATTTTTACACTGTAGCTAAATAAGTCCTTACTGGACTCAGATGTCTATCAGGAAAACAAAAGGTTAAAGCATTAAACTATATTAATCCATCATTTTGTAGACAGTTACTAAATGAAATTGGTGTAAGCATTTAAAAACATTCTGTGTCTACTTGAAGTGAAAATGCTTTTACTGTGTTGTGTGAAGATATTGGGAAAGTAGGTGTCAAGCACAAACCTTTGCAAATACTAAAATTACTTAACTGTTTTACTTAAAGAGGAGTTTATACATTTTTTAGTTTGTCCAGACCTAAAAATGAAAATTACTTAATGATAGTGCATTCATGATGACAGTAACTGATTCATTGGTAAAGGGCATATGTATAGCAGTGGTATTTGGACATTTGCCACTGATTATCTGATTAATATTTGTGACTAAGCAGTAGGAACATGATGTGATGTTCAGAAACACCTACTAGCTCCTTATCATTGAGTGTTGCGCCTTAGAAGGGTGTTTTAAACAATCCCAGAAAGGTGTTTTAAACAATCCCAGAGTCTAAGTGGTTGGCTAAGAAATTTGGAACAGTGTCAGGGTAGGATGAAAAAGTGAGCACAAACTTATACCTCAGGAAGGTGGGAAGATTACTCTTGAGGCTGTAGTTTCAGAAGGATAACTTTGTGAGGAGAGAGATGAGATGCTCTTGACTAAACACATAGTTTATATCAAATGTGATCTGGACTGTCTGGTGATGGTTGTACCTTATCCATCTGAACTTTAATTTCTTGTTGAAATCTACTCCTTTCTGTTAAGAAGCTCTTAGTGTTTCCTGGCACCATGTATGGTCAAAACTTAGTTCCAGTCAATTTTACAGTAAATTTTCCCTATGTCTCCGTTGCATAAATAAAACTGATGATGGTTACTTTGCTTTTTACCTTTACCCCCCCCAAAAAATTAATTTTTTTGTTAAAAAGATGATCATGACAATTTATTAATATGTATTTTATGCAGGGGGAAGGGTGAGAGACAAAGTTCATTCTTTTTACATACTGGCCATTTCAGTACCACATATGGGCTGCTCCTTATTTTGGTTTTTTACCATTCCCATTCCATTCTTAGAAAAGACAATTTTTGGTTTTTTAGCTAATCAATTATTGAAAGTCTTATTTATAACCCATTTTAGATACAAGCTCATCAGGACATTGCAGGTTTTCTATTTTACTGTTGGCTTTTGAGCGTCCATTTGGAAGGCTTTTATCTAGTAGATATACTAGAGAAGTATAAAAGCATGCTCAATAAAACTCTGTAAAATAATCTAAACCAGTAAAAATATAGCAGGAAATGAAGATTCTGATCCTAATGAATGAGATTGTGAGCATACAATAAGAAATATACAGTATTTTATTGGCAATATCTATTCAAAATTTAAAGAAGACTGCTATAAATTATAGAAAGTTAAAGACCAAGTCAGCTGTCACAGTCAAAAAAAATTTGGTTTGTCAGTTGTGATGGTGCAGGGTGGGTTTTTTTCTCTATTAAATCTCAACCTGTATGTGTTTGCTTCATATTCTAATCAGTATATTCATTTCATTTTACACAAAAGGAGAAGATCCTTCTTTTATTCTTTTGTTGGACTTTCATGTCCAAGAGAAGCAGCAAGTCTAGCAGACATCAGAGTTTCAATTCAAACTGGGGTCAAAGACCTATCTTCAAACTTGTTCCCATAATATTCCCAAAGAATGCAGCTAAGCTGACAGGTTCTGGACACTTCCCCAGTTAATAGATCTAAGAAAACTTCTGAATACAACGCATTGCGCTAGCGACCCAAGCCAGCTTTATGACTGGGAGAACAAGTGCATTTTTCTGTGCATTTCCTTCTGCCTATGCTGAATTCAGGCTCATGAAAAAAGTTGTTTTGTGGCAGTAAGAACAAAGAGACAAGTCACTGCAAAGCAGGAATGAAGATAGGTGAAAAACTTCATAGTAGTTAAATTAAAAAAGAGGAAAAGCCTAGAACTATTTTAGTTATTCAAGTACAGAACACTTTCATCTACTTGTATATTTCTGTGAATTTCTGTGATTAGACACAGACTTTTTAAAAATACAACCACAAGCATGTTTGAATTTCATTTGTTTTAGTTAATGGAGTTATTTTAGAGTTTTGTTTCCATCCTTGTGAATCTTCACTAAGTACTATAAATAAGGTAAAATTCTTGACTCAACATACTAAATGTGAATTTTAGAATTGTTTTCATTTTTTAAATTAGGTTAGGATTTAATCTTTAGCTGATTTAATTATATTAATGTGGTGCTGGGGGAGAGCACTGGAGGGCAAATGTATTTTTAGTTCAATCCTGATAAGGACAGGCTGCCCTCAGCTACATGAAGTCCTTGTTTATTTAAATAGCTGCAACAATCATCAGTCTTATTGGTTATTGATTGAACTGTGGTTTGATCCAGAGATACAAAAATCCTTGTACATCTTTATTCTCTGCACTCTGATGAACTGTTATTTCCTATCAGTGTTTGTACTGTTGCATATACTTTTCTCCATCGCACCAAGGTGCATCCATGTCCTTCTGCAAATTGTTCATTTGTGTTTATGGAGGAAGGTTGCTTATGGTTCCTTGCATGTCATAGATTTTCCCATATCGCACTTCTTTCTGGTGTGTCCTCTTGCTGTTTTCCCATGCTACAGAGGCTGCTGGAACACTACTTCAACTGCCCTAAACTACCTACCTTCTCTTTTTACGTATTTGGCTTTTAGAACCTGGTTTCCTCCTTTAATTCTTTATACTTTTTTTTACTTCAAACCCCATTAGAGGAAAAAACTCCCAAGCTTGTTTGTTCCAGTCTTTGCCACTTTCATGGTGGTCTTGCACTGCAGTCTCTAGGTGAGTTAGCTTTAAACCAGCTGAGTTATTGAAAAATCAGTTTCACTGGATTATAAAGATGGGACCCATCTCTGTTGGCTAGAGCACTTCAATAGAGCAAGTTTCATATTAACTAGAATACTTACTTAATAGAAAGAAACTCTCTAAATTATCATGGTAGACCTGTCGTGGTTTAGTATGCTTTCAAAGAGTTCAATAACATCAGGAGTTAAGTGTTTTTGTTGGTAACTGATATTTTGCTACACCCCAAAATTTCCTTGAGTAATGACAGTATGGGTGGCAGATTAGCATATCATAGCAAATATGGAGGAATTTTAGTCTTTAATTTGTCATGTTACTTATTTAAAAAAAAATTATATGTTGAGTGGCCATTTTACCTTCTCTAGGGTGGCATATTTTCTCAAAAATCCACTTAACAATTTACTATGGAAACGTGACCACCTGTTATTTTGCCTTACATGTAATTAATGTTTACAGTATTTTATTTAAGACAAAATAAAAAACTTGAAAACCAAAATATTTATATTTTCTAGTATGCACTGACCACACAGTTATACAATGGTATGCTAGGTGTTCATTTACAAATTTTGTAAAATGTTAATGTGAGTTCTAAGCTGGCAGATTTTCTATCTCTGATTTCATAACATAAAGCAGTTGAATTCCCATTGGTTCAGATGCTGCCGTGATAAGCATTAGTCCTCTAGGATACTGAAGAACTAGCTGTAACAAACTTTCTTAATTATGGTAGAAAGAGACTGCCTTGCTGACAGTATAACTTCCACAGACTAGCAATGAATTTATATCAATGATGATAAATACACAATTTTCCCAAGGCTGATATTGAAGTTTCAGGAAAAAAAAATTCGATCAAAACACAGAACTCATTTCTATTAAAACAAGCTCCTCTAAGATACGTTAAATATAGTACACTAATTTTGTGCTGGTTTCTGCAATATTAGAGAAAATGTGAGACTGTAGTTGTGAAATCATGTGAAGAACATGGTAAAAAAGTTTAAAATTGCCATATCTCATTTAATTATGAATCATTGAAATCTGGGTCACTGGCACTAAGACATCTGGAGACATCCTTTAAATAAATAAATAAAAGGGTAAGATTAAATCAGAGCATGCAGTTGGCAGCAAAGATTACACCTAGTAAATGTCCCCACTACATCCACGTTCCAGGTGTTCTGGCCTTTGAGAAATGCCCCTGGCACAATCATGCCACTTGTGTCCAGGCTCATGAGAGCCACTTTTAAGTTTTATGCACAGCTCCAAAGAAACTCTGGGGCTGATGTGCCTTGCTTGCAACTTCCTACAAACACTTGCTGCTTGGGCTTGTGTTGTTTCGCAATGGCACCGAGCAGTACAAGCAGTGTGAAGGGTGAAGACAGTAACAGCGAAGGATAAGGAAGGCTTGGCCTTTGTGTTGGCTGCTTACCACAGAGGTGTCCTGGGGGATACATCTCAGACCCAGCTGACGTGTTTGTAATGTCTACACAAACACCAAGTGTAGTACTACAGGACCACAAGTGCAAACGTCTGCGCTGCACCGTCCACTTGTGCAGCATGATAGTTTTGCAATTTAAATCAAGAAAGTTATAAGAAAGAGATGGACAGGAGTCAGCAGAAGGCAGGATTCATTTGGCATAGAGAGTGCTTTTCGTGAGATTTTAAAAAAATGTATTTCTCTGCTCATATGTTCCAGCTTGTGAGCTGTCAGCAGCATTGCTGGCTGTTCCAAAATGACTGTGCCAGTCTCTTTCAGTGGGTGAAGGATGAAGAGTGCAGTTAGTGGCTGTAGACAGAACAGATTGGTACACAGATGCATGAGTTGTTGAGTACCATGGCAGGACTGTTTCACTGTTGCAAGACCCAAGCCTAAGGTACATAGTTAAGGAGACCTAAAAAAAATCTGGTATAGATTGTGGCTGAGACTTCTAGAGGAGAACTGAAGGGTGACAGCATGAGATTTGCTGTATATGAAAGCTGGCAGCGAGTCCTGGGGTGGAGACCTGCAGTCACAACACTGTGATCTACTTTCCACATAGCATTTTAATGGGGACAGACTTGCTGGATGTGCATTATGGCTGCATTCGTAGAGAGAATCTGATACTGTGATCACTTTGCAAGAACATCATTTTTGATGTGATAAGTTTGGAGAGGTTTGTTCTGAGGTTTTTGAGGATGCAAACTGAGTAAAGATGTGGAGGCACTCGTGTGTGGTATAGTAGAGACAGACTAATGGGAGAAGTACTTTTTGGCTAAAACTTCTGCTACTTGTTTGAACTTCGTGCAATATAGTAATCTATTTATAAAAAGAATATATTGTTTGCAGATGCTTTTCTGCCATGAAAACATGATAGATGGAAGCATTTTAAGAAGGGGTAGCGATGTATACTTTCCTGACAGGTATTTGCATCCATTAGTATATACAACAAAGCCCTCAAAGCCACAGGCAATGAAGCATGTTTTATATTTATTACTGTACCTATTAATATCACTGAATATGGTTGCAAAACTTACACTCTTTTTCTCATTGATGCACAATTAACTTCATTCTTGCGTTTTTCAGATTAATAATATGTAAAAGCCGAAGAGTGACATGTCCTGAGGGTATAGAGTACCGCCCCTTGAGGTGTTGAAAATGACCTTTTAAATAAGGTTAGGTTACTATCTGATGTGTCTTCCCTCTTAAAGGTAGGGGAGACACAGAGATCCAACCAGTATTTAAAATTTCATTTATTATACTTAGTAGGGTCATTAAGTTGATTAAATCAGTTTATTGGTTTGGAATGGTTGTGTTTTCAAGTGAATTATGTCTCTCTTATTAAAAACAAATATCCTGGCTAGTCACCATTTAACAACACAGAACAAAAGCAGAGTAACTGAGGCATTTTTGAAACAATTTCTTTGCAAGTGGAAAATTTCTTAATTTTAAATATATGTACATTTTAGAATAGGGAATTCTCATATTTAGGTATGCATTTTCACTCTTCATAGAAACTCTGGATACACAGTATGTAGGTCTATATAGAGTTTCACGTTTGGAACTAGTAGTGTATAATTCAATATTTTTTCAGTCTTCTCCATGATGATTACAGCATGGGTAGAGGTAAAATAATGCCTACTATATATTTGCTGAACACTCATAATAGCGACTTTTCTCCTAGTCCAACAATTCCAAAGGAAGAATCAAGCATAGGACAAAATTTATATTACCAATGAACTGCTGAGAAGATTCAGAGAAAATGTAATACACTTTGAGAGGAAGCACTCACCATGGTATTCTAGAATATATTAATCACGATTAGCTATTCATAAGGGTGGTGTCAGAACTGCCAGGGGAGCAGAGGGACGCTCCAGGAGACAGCAGGTCTTGTGGGAGATACTAATGAGGCCTTGGCATTGCCAGAGTAATATCAGCCACCAAGCCTACAAAAAGCAGCCTAAGAAACGCAAGTGACCAGGGCGGGCAAAGAGGGCATAGTGCAGCAGCTGGTGTGGCAGCTGGCATGCAGGAAGGGCATAGTCACCTTACTAGCTCAAAAGGTGAGTTCAGCTTGTGGTCATCACCGTCTCAGAAGGAGCTTAGCTGTGGTATCCACCCGGCAGAAAGCTCTGTCCTCTGCACCCTCCAGAATGGATGTGGCAATGCAGAGAGAGCTCCCACGAGAACACGCAGCTGTCCTGGTCTCTGGCTGCACAGAGTGCCAGAGCCTTTCACTGGTCATGAATGACAGTAGTGAGAACAGCTGTGTGAGATGTGACCAGGTAGATGATTTGCTCAGTGTGGTGGCAGAGCTACTCAAAGAAGCAGAGAGATTAAGGGGCATTAGGGAGGCTGAGAAAGAGATGGAGCCATGTGCTGCCTGTCTGAGACAGGAACAGGAACAGCTACCAGAGAAATCCAAATCCTCCCTCTGCCCAGACGAAAACAGTAGCTTAAAGGAAGGAAGTGAAAGGAGTCCCTGGTTGGGGCAGCAGGCAAACCCCCTCCTTGCCCACCTCGCCTACCCTGGTGCCCCTGTACAATAGGTATGAGGCTCTGGATGTGGAAGGCCAGTCAATGGATCGTGTGGATGTTGGCTGATCTATACCAGAGGTGTCACCAAAGTCAGAAGGGCCTACTTCCTGCATCATGCCCTACACCTCTTCCACAAGGAGGAAAATAGGGGTTATAGTTAGAGGTGATTCCTTTCTGAGGTGAACAGAGGGTGCAATATGCTGGACAGGCCTTCCTGTTAGGGAAGTCTGCTGCCTCCCCAGGGATCAGGTTAAGGGCATCACTAGGAAACTTCCTAGGTTGGTACAGCCCTCAGACTACTACCAACTGCTAATGTGCCATGTGGGTGTCAATGAAGCTGCAACATGTGGTCCAAGTGCAATCAAAAGAGACTTTAGGGCCTTGAGACGGTTGGTGAGGGAGTCAGGAGTAGAGGTTTTCATTATCTCTTTCCTTCAAGTAGCAAGCAGTGACATTGGAAGACACAGATGCAACAAGTCTACTAATACATGGTTCTATGGCATCACCACAATTTTGGGTTTTTCAGTAATGGGATGGTCTACATGGCACTAGGCTTGCTGACATCAGATGAAATTCATCTTTCTAAAAGCGGGAAGAAGGTCTTTGCTCAGGAGCTTGCGGGGCTCATTGACAGAGCTTTAAGCTAGACTTGAAGAGGGAGAGGGATAATATCAGGCTTGCCTGTGACAAGCTGTGGGATGACATGCCAAGGTCAGAAGGATGGGTTGCTACCGAGGGCCCTCATTCTTGTTCTCTGAGACATGCTGGCTACACTTGCATCACACTTGAAGTCTTACAGAGATAGAATCATAGAATCGTTTGGTTGGAAAAGACCTTTAAGATCATATGACGCAGGGGCTCCTGAAGTAATAGGAGCCAACTAGGAAGCACTGGTGAAATACCTTAAAGGTACTAAAGGGTGTTCCTGTAAGAAGGGGACACGGCTGACAGTCCAGCTGAAGTGCCTCTATGTCAATGCATGCATCTCCCACTGGAACAGAAGATCATGTTCTTGACCACATGAGGAACCTGAATATACATAAGTCTATGGGACATGACGAAATGCATGTCAGAGTCCTAAGGGAATTGCCTGATGTAGTTACCAAGCCATTCTCCATGATATTTGAAAAGTCATGACAGTTGGGGAAAGTCCCCGGTGAATGGAAAAAGGTAAATGTTGCACTCATTTTTAAAAATAGTAGAAAGGAGGACCCTGCGAACTAAAGCCCTGTCAGCCTCACCTCTGTGCTGGGGAAGATCATGGAACAGATCCTCAGAGAAGCTATGCTAAGGCACATGGAAGACAGGGAGGTGATTCAAGACAGCCAGCATGGCTTCACCAAGAGGAGGTCTTGCTGGACCAGCCTAGCAGCCTTCAGTGATGAAGTGACTACCTCAGTGGACGTAGGAAGAGCTATGGTTTTCATCCACGTGGACTTCTGACACAGTCCCCTACAACATCCTTCTCTCTAAATTGGAGGGACATCAAATTGACAGGTGGATTGTTCAGTAGATGAGGAATTGGACGAGAAGCTCAACATGAGCCGACATATGTGCTTGCAGCGCTGGAAGCCAATCATATCGCGGGCTACATCAAAAGAAGCACGGCCAGCAGGTTGAGGTTGAGGGAGGTGATTCTGGCCCTCTACTCTGCTCTGGTGAGACCTCACTTGGAGTACTGTGTCCAGCTCTGGAGCCTACAGCACAAGAAAGTCATGGACCCGCAGAAGTGGATCCAAAGGAGGGCCACAAACATGATCAGAGGAATGGAACACCTCTCCTATGAAAAAAGGCTGAGAGAGTTCGTGGTGTTCTGCCTGGAGAAGAGAAGGCTCTGGGGAGACCTTATTGTGGCCTTTCAATAATTAAAGGTGGCTTTGAAGAAAGAGGACAGTCTTTCTAGCAGGGCCTGTTGTGACAGGACAAGAGTTAATGGTTGAAAACTAGAAAAGGGTAGATTCAGACTAGATATAAGAAAGAAACTTTTTACAGCGAGGGTGGTGAAACAATAGAACAGATTTTCCAGAGAGGTGGTAGAAGCCCCGTTCCTGGAAACATTCAAGGTCAGGTTGGATGGTGCTCTGAGCAACCATCTCTAGCTGAAGATGTCCCTGCTCACTGCAGGGGAGTTGGACTAGATGACCTATAAAGGTCCTTTCCAACTCAAACTATTCCATGATTCTAACTAGGTTTTAGTTTGTTTTCCACAAGATATTGAACTTGCCAGGGTAAAAGCATTAGTGGGAGAGAAAAGGGAGATGGAGATTTACATTGTAATTTCTTGAGAATTGAAATGAATTGTCTCCAACTCATCAACAGGGAGTACTGTGGCAATTCTGGGAACGTTGCATGTAGTTTTCTTTGCTTTTCTCAAAAAAAAATGACTGTGAAATATTTGAATTAATTGGTATACTACTTTTTGCACACCCTTTTATGGAAATTGTTGGTGGCTTAGGAGCTGAATAAATGAATCAATTATTTCTGAAGCAGTTCTCCCTTTCTTATCGAATGTAATAGTCATTAGTTTTAACATAAAGCAGGCATCATGTTTTCCACAGAGATTCCATAAATATCTGTAATTTTTGTGTATGCATATTGAAGTATAATATACATATCCTGATATGTATTAGTCTAACATGCCTTTACTTACAGAAGAACATACATTGAATTTAGTAGAAATACTTAAATTTCAAAAAGGTAGGATATTCAGTTTGAATAAGACCGTCTGTCTCAGACTTTGGATGCGTGTTCGAATTCTATCTGTTATTAATACTGTTTGAGGCTTGGGTGCAATAGAAACAGTGAAGATCATTCAGCATCAGCTGCCAGATTTGGATACATAAACAGTTTAATGCTGCAAAATCAATAGCTTAAGTGAAGTAAAAAGGTAATATATAATTTTATGGTATTTTGCACTTTTAAAAATAAGTAAAGTAGTCATTTAACTATAACTCAGCATCTTGTAGGATAAACTACTTTTGAGACAGTGCTGAAGTTACAAGATTAGAAGGTTATCACCAGTTGCTCTGATGAGCAGATAAATTGCATTAGATTGCATGTTGTAAATGTATTTAATGGCCACATTTTTAATCAAGTAGAACTTTACAAAGTAGAATTTTCTTTAATGAAATAAAATATTTCATACTCGTGCTTCATAAGTTTCAGTAGAAAGCTGTGATTAAATCTTTCTTCTTTGCAGTTCTGTTTTGAGCAGAGTATTTTTCCTCCATCCTAGCAATGAGGGTCATCTTGAAGAAAATATATACCCTTAGAAGACAACCAAATCATAACCAAGTGTTTCTATATGAATGGCTGCAAATTGAATATCTGAGTAAATATTGTTATAAAGAATTTTTAAGTATAATAATTATTCTGGAAATTTTATGAAAAGAAGATGATAGAATAGTAACACAAGCTACAATTGTTATGGGGCAGAACAGGTTACTTGCTTGAGGAATGTCTTTATGGTCTCAATTCCCTTACCTAAATGAGGCAAGTGAGATGCCCTAAATTATTCCTGCTGCCAGTTCAGAAGGTACAGCTCTCTCAGCAGTGTTCCTCACCAAAGAGTTTTAAGGAACAAACTTTTTACAGAATAAAAGAATCCTCTTACGGGTAATAATTTATCAGAAAGTTTTAGAAGTAACTGTAATAGAGAGAAAACTGTAATGTTCATCAGATTCATAAATTCTCTGAAAGTGGGCTAAAAAGCAAGATGAGAGAACTTTCTGAGAATCAGAAAGGAAAATCTAAATTTGATACCGAAGAACTTACTGTACAATGAGAAATAAGGAATAACCGTTATCTGTTCCACATCATTCACTCTATGCCTCCTCAGCTTTTAAGGCAAATCTAAATCTAACAGGGAATGAAACAGAAGAATTCCACAATGTACATAAGTTTAGTGGTAAAACAGCAGGTGAAACTCATTGTTTATAAGGCAGTTAATCCACATAAGGAAAAAAACCCAGCACTGTAATTATTTACATACAATAAGGGATAGCCCCCCCAATTATTTACAAGCAATGAATACCTGTAAATTAGCTGTTTGCATTCATAGGGCATATGTTATGGGAGTTATTGTTAATAGCTGTCTGAGAATTTCAGATCAGTTTTTAGTGGCAAACAAATCGTATGTATACTAGAATTTTTTATTTAACTCTCTATTTTAACCTGTAAGTTGCATTATATATTATTTAAGATAATCTATTACGTAAATATAAATTTATATAACAAATGATAATATGTATTATTATAATTTTTATTACAAATTCTATTTATATTGAAATATTGTAATGTAAGATAATTGTTGGGAAAAAGCTATCAAATAACAAGGAAAATATCCTGCTATCTAAGTGCTTGGTGTATCACTGTCTTGAATACTGGTTTACTCTCTAGTTAAATTCCTTAAAAAATAGTACAATGAGGAATGCAGAGAGAGAAACAGGAAAACCCTGAGAGTAGTCTCTGTTTGAAGAGAGAGTAAACAAAAGAAATTAAATAAGCTCATCATGGTTATATGAATATAAAGAAGCAACACTATTGACTCCAACATAATGTTATGGAAATAAAAATGTACATAAATTAATAAAGGAAGCAGACCTTCTTAAGGAGCTGAAGTCTGACAGTGGATATTAGACGAAATGGCTAGCTCGGGCAGTAAATAGACTTGGGGAAATATGCTAACTTGTATGTTATCTCCTTTTGTCTTTAAGCATCTACCGTTGGCCACTAATTTAATGATAAGCAGTTACTAATATGTATTTTCCTCTTTACAGTATCATGTCACCATTTTATGCTAATAAAGAATTGCAGCAAAGGTTTTGGAACTATAATGTATACTGATTAATAGCTGCCTAATGATAGCTCCTGGTGAAGTAAATGAAAAGTAAAATAAACACACAGGATAAAGAACTTTTAAACGTTAGAGTGGTGAAAACAGAAGGTGGAACTAAATCTTAATTCTGCAAGGCCTTAGAAATAACTTAATGCTTAAATAATTTCAGAAGACCAAAAGATGTCAGATGATATTCAATTGAAACCTCTAGAAAATACCAGACTATTCATAATTATATTAATCAACATGTAAGTTGCTGTCTTGTATTATCCTGAAATCCTTACAGATATGTAAGAGCTGTATTGTAATATGTAGAGCTTATATTTACTCAAGTATGTTGCATGAACAAACTTATCACTGGAAAAAAATCGCAAAGGTCAGTAATGTATTTTCCTGACAATCTGATTTCATAACTTTCATAGCACAGGCAAATTCACTACCCTATTTTCTGGGAGATGTCTTAGTAATGTGACAAACACAAGAAGGAAAATATCTGCTCAAAAGCATTTCACTGAAATTGTCAAGTATAATTGGAAAACACTTGGTTATTTCTTGGACTGTTTTCAAAGATGGTCTCTCCTGTGTCTTCTCTGGTGATGCAGCTGCTTAATTTAGATACTAAATTTCAGTCTGTCACAAGTTCCTCCAGAGGCAGAAAGTGAGATTCATGCTTTATTCATCTTTGATAAAGGCACACACACCATCCTCCCTCCCCTTCCAGAGTTATCAGAAATATATATACTGTCTGGGAGATTAAAGTAGAACTTCTGTTTTTTCAACTTTTCCAAATGGTGATAGCAGAAAAATACAAAACATTAAGTTGTTTGTACTCAGGAGCTCTACGGTGAGCTGCATTTGTTGAACTATCTTATTTAAAAATATGTATTAAAATCTGTATTAGTAATACTGAAAATATTTGGTTTTCACCTTTTTCTTATGAAACAAATGTTGTAGTCAAACCCACATTAACCATTTGTCTGACCCACTTATCTCCAGTTCTTGTGAAAGACTTTGTATAATTTACTGCGCACTTAACAAAAGCATTCTAAGTGCCTGTAGTCATTCATATATTCAAATTTAATGATCTATGAAGTTTCTGACAGCTTAAAACTCCGTATGTCCACCATGACTCCAAGCAAATAAAAAAATGAAAATAAAAGTGGTTGCATAGTACAAACCCTAAAATCTACTGCTATATACATATAGTAGTAATTCATTAAGTTAAAAATACAGAATATTATCCAAACACTGAAACATCAAATGCTGTCAGATTATGAAGAATGAGTAAACAAAGTCTAGATTAGTAATGCAAATTTGAGTTCAGAAATACGTCACTTTGCCCTAGAGTGCATGGTATAAGTATCCTTTAAAAACTCAGTTTCTGATTGTTTGATAATATAACCATTAAAAGAAATGTACAAAAATCCTTTACTTACCATTTGTGTTGTACCTCCAGATAGCAATAAGCAGCAAGTTATTTTAGGTATCATGAATATATAGAGTTGATACCTTATTTCGTTCTCTTTGCCTAAATACAGCAACAAAATCTGGAGTTGTAACGAAGCTTTGAAAAGTAATTTTCATTTCTTCTCTTTAATTAACCTCTTTAATAATGTAAATCTTTAAGGACGGGTCATAATTTTTGTTAAAATAAAGAATAATAGCATAGTTAAAGAACTGTGGGTTTGGAGTAGTTATTAAATATATACCCACTTGTGCAATAAATTTATGTAATACTTTAAAAAAAATGGATTTTGTGTTTCTGAAATGGCTAATAATAACTGCAGACACCCTACATACTTTTGGGATTGTAGGTGACATCTCTTCCAAAAACTGACTTCTTTTATTTACATTTTAAGTGTTCATCCAAGTCAGAAACTGAGCATGTAATAATTTTCCCTTCTTTTGGGCAAGTACAAAGGAGAAGGCTTTCAGGGTCAAACAGCTCCCAAAACTATAAGAACTATATGCTTTTACACTACATGAGGCTAAAATACATGCAGTTTATGTGGAGGATGGTGGAATGTGGCTACCCTTGCCATCTTCTGTGAAATGACTGTTCTCCAACCTAATTTTCATTGTATGGAGAGAGATTCCACAAGTGCTCAAATGGGAAAAAAGGATCAACTGTGCATAGCTAGTTTTAACATGCATAACTTCTAAACTAATCTGATTCTGACCTTGAAAATCAACAATAAACTATTTTTCAAACCTTTTTTTCGACAAACACAAGTAGAAGGGTATTTTCTTTGAAATTAAAAGTCAAGATTTTGATTTGTCTTTTTTTTTCCTCTGTCTTTTTTTTCTTGCAATGGACTTATTGTTCTAATAACAGGGATGCTGAGAACTAATATATAGGCAGCGAAGGAAAATGCCATTCCACGACATACTTGAATTCTCAGTGTTCTAAAATAATCTTTTCTAGTGTTTCAAGTCAGTGAGCTAGATTTATTGTAATAACACCATAGTAATACTCCACCAGAATGTGTGATTAGCAATTCTGTTTTGGTGGAACTATGAGGGACACCCAAGAAAACTTTTTCACTGTGTAAATTTCTATCATCATTTTAATATCCAGTTACTGATTAGGTGTAAAAGAACAAACTTTAGTTCAATGTAAAATATCTCTTTGTAATAGCGTTTGTTCTCTTTGTTTCAAGTCATTCACTGCTTAATATATTCTGCCAGAGATCTCCTAGGAGAGATACCTCTATTAGAAAAATTCGAGTACCAAAAAAAGGCACTTGAAGTGGGAACTGTTGAAATAAGCAATGATGAATGAGAAGAAATCTTAAATTTTGCTAATAGGGATACCCAGAATTAGATTGGTTTTAGTGAAATAAAAAGGTTAGTATATTAATCTCAAGCTTGAGCTTGAGTTAAAAGTATGAAAGCTAGGTAGGCTGGTGGAATGAAAATGAAACAGACAGCAACTGTTAAGTGGTTTTACCAAATATGTTAGACTTGTCCTCAAAGAAGGGCAGCAGACTTATGCAGGATCCCATTACTGAGATCTTAGGCTCTTATGGCACGTTTATGACGTTTTATACTTATTCATGTATATAATCTCTTCTTACCAGAGATTTCTACATTAGCAGGGTAAGTGCCATAGAAGGAAGATAGAAAGGGAAAGAAGTGATTAACACTCATCCATAAGTCAGCCTGCAGAGAAGTTGTTCATCTCTGTCCCACATTACAGGACTAAATAATACAGAATGAGGATCAGTGCTATGTCGTCTGTTTAGCACGATAGTTTCAACACAGATGCTGACTATCAAAAATAGATATCTAATATTTCTTATACATACTGAAACCACTTACAAAATGCACATTTGTAGGTCCATTAAGAACAATATAAGGAAACTGTTATGCGATATATATCCATAAATTCTGCAAGTATGATTATTATAGTCCTTCCATGGTTCTGATCACATCTTTATGAAGTTGTAAGGTCTTTGTCCAGTCAAAATTAACACTGACACAAATTCTCTGATTTCTTCAGCATGTCCTGCAATGATTTTCTCATAATTTTTGAATATAAGTTTCTCAAGGCCTTTAACATTAGAAACAGTTTTATTCATTCTTCCAGATCATTGTATATCTCCCTGTCTAATAGTAGTATTTAATACCCTAATTTTGGTTCTAATGAGTCACGTTTTACTGGTAGCAGGATAATGTAGCTCTAGGTCATCAAACCAGTCCAGTTTTGTCTGGAAAGTCAAATTTTGTGTTCATTCAAACAGGAAGTAATTGTTTGATAACCTAATTTAAAATATATCAGTACATTGCAATCAGTACAAACTGGCTGTTACAATCACTGCAGGATGAAAAACTAGTGGACAGAGTGCAGATGAAGTGTTGAAGACAAGATCTATAGCTGCATAATTGTATGCATACATTATTATATGTATTCTACCAGACAGATATTGGTATTGACTGTTAAAATGTATCTTTAAAATATAAAATCTGAAATTGTTAATTTAAACATTCTGGTTTAATATTAAAATTGCAAATAAATTAGTATCTTTCTGCTAATTTCTCTTCCCATGAAACAAAATGTTGCATGAACTAATAAAAGTAGCCTCATCCTTCCTTTTCCTTATTTCCTTATAACATTTCAGTTTATGAAGGTGAAATATGTGTAAGCAGTTTGCAGTTTTAAGCTTTACGTAAGAAATATTGGATGCAAATAATATTTCTTTTGGTTTTCAGTGCATCAACTATTTCTGAAGACATTCACTAGCTGTCATTAATCCTAATGCAAACACGTTTCCATGATTTTCTGAAGTGTCATGTGACCTAATGGTTCTTAAAAATCTCATTTGCTTTTTTGGGGATTTGTTTGTAACAAGTTATAGAATGCTGGAGCATTAACCATGGTAGTGCTTTGCCATTTCAGATCATCTGCAACATGACTTGTGGGATTCTGGAACAGAAACAACCAAAACAACCAAAGAAAAGTTTTTTCAGACCTACCCTGAATTTTGCACTTCATTGCAGTAAATTCTAGGGAAAAAATGAGGGGTTTAGTTCATAGACTGTAAATATTTTTATAATGCTGACATATTCAATAAAGCTTATGGACTACGTAATTTAAATAATGTAATTTAAAATTTCCTCCAGAATGTTGGCAGGAAATACAGTGGTTTACTTACACTTTAGACAACAGTGCTGGTAAAGGTAAAGATGATAATAGACATATGCAGGATATTTTACACATATATCTTTCAGGTTGTGAATAGTGCATCACAGGGGACTGTATTTAAAGGAAAAAGCTGTTGAACATGCTATTGATAATCATCTTTTTTCCTTCATTTGAGAAGAAGTGTTGAATTTTTCACAGCTTCTTTTCTATTATGTCCTATCTTTTCTGAGGCTTTTCCTGGTTGTTTCTTCAGTGAACCTCTTGCATGAGTGTTGAATAGTGACGAGAAAATGTCAGTTCAGCACAACTGAATCGATACCGTGGTCCCAAATACTATTACCCTCTTTTTCTTTTTGCTGTTGTACCAGATGTATCTCCCTATTTGTATTATATTTATTCAGGTCCACAGTAATACAATATCAATATTGTAAACTTTTATTATATGACTTGTGCCAAAGTAATAATACAGTCTGTCACTAAACTTTTACATTTTACTTTGACAGAAACAGACCTGTAAAGATGTTTATGTGGTGGTCAGCTGTTTTACTTCTTGGATGCATTTTGCTGGGAGCAGACGGGTGGCCAGCCAAGGAAGGATACGACTTTAGGCCCTATCAGCCTTTAGTAAGATTACGTCACAAGGTACAGATTGTTCTCTAGCACTTCTGGCTTCTCTTCTGTGATCACGGGATAAATTACATGTCAACCTTGTCTTGTTTGTGTTTATTGGAATAATGTTCAGAAATTAACTTTTTGAGTAACAACACCTTCAAAAATATAGACTTGATTTTACAAGTGAAAAGGAGTTGTTTTGATTTGAAACCCTAGAAACCTTTCAAATTTTCAAACCTTTTCTAGTTTCGCAAACTAGAGATTATGTATATTAACAGAAAGTCAGAGAGACAGTCAGGAGAGGTTATGTCTAAGCAACTATCAGCGTCTGCTTAAGTCAATGACTTATCCCAGTACTAACTCTATTTCAAACCAAGCAGCAGCCAGGGGAAATGCCAATCAAAGTAGCATGGTATTGAAATTAACTGATCAACAAAAGCTTGTATGCATGAGACAGAATGTTCACAGTGCTCACTGAATTTAGGAGTTTGAACTATGGCATAGTGCAGATGTTTCCTGTGATACTGGGTTCTCAGCTTCAAGCACTATATGCCGTTCAAAATTCGTCTACCTGCCACACATTTTTCGTGAAATCCAGGTCTCCCAGAATAGTTTTCTGCTAACAAATCCTAATCTTCTTCTGATAGCTAGAAGAGAAACCACTGTGGTGGTTCTGTAAAACAAGGAACAGAGCTGTAATATCTCCGTGACAGCATAGGTCTGATCAACTTCAGGGTAGTCATGGGAGCACATCTGAGGAGCCTTAACACCCACAATAGGCAAAAAAAGATGATAAAGCACTTTCCCCCTTTCTTCTGAATCTGGGTTCTTCAGTTAGAAAGTCTGAAAGACAGAAACTCTAAATGTTAGTTTCTGTTAATGTTTCAAGATCTGGGTAATTTAATTTCTCAATACATTTTATAAAATATAAAAGCTGTTTGCTCTTGATCCTCTGTTTGCAAAACCTCATCCAATATAATGTGATTCTGTCTCAGTATATGAGGAGGAGGAACTGATAAGTGATTTCTGCTTAAACAACTGAAATATGCGTCCATTAGTTGATTACTGTGTATGTTAAATATAGAAAGTTTCTGACAGAAAAAATAAATATTAAAATTTAGAGTTCATTATAAAATTGTGCATCTCTTGGGCAATGTTCTCCAATCAGAACAAAGAATGCAATCAGACTCCAGTCAAGTCATAAGTAACTACATAAGCACACAGGTGTTCACACTGAGTATTTTGCAGAAACTTTGTCTCATCACTTTGCTTCCATTAGGCAGCTTTTAACAAAATACAACAAACTGGCACAAGGAAAATACTTCGAAATCTAGAAGAAATGAGTGAGACTAGTAACAGAAACACAGAATGAACTGTAAGAGCAAGAAATCACACCTTCCCTAAAAAAAAACCCAAACGCCAAAATAAACCCACAAAGAACGTGAGGAGAATCAAGGGCAGGACATAAGTGAACACAATTTCTGAGGTTTAGATGGTCTCTGACATTAATATTAGACTGTATGTGGAACTAATAGTATGTTGCTGTTCCTGTGACCACAGGCATGTATGATACAGACACATGAAAGGTACAGAGACTTTTCCTCTGTTATTCATTCCTTACATATTTTTGAAAACATATGTAAAAATATGCATATGTACAGAACAAAAGCAAATGGCATATCCTGTGAATAGACTTTGTACTTTTAAAGGAAGATAAAGCTTAAAAGGAAAGAAAAAAATAGTAAGAAAAAAGAATAATGAACACATGATATAAAAATTAATCCTGAAAAGCAAAGAAAATATGGTGGTTCTTTTTCCTAGGCATTGTCTCTAGAAAAAAAAATGGTTTAGTGTAGTTCAGCTTTTTGGTATTATGGATACATGTTGGTATAAAAAAAGTAGGAATGCAAAACCTTTCTAAAGTCAGTTTTTAAAACCAGTTCTGACACAGATACATATATCCAAAACATGTAAATAATATGGTAAAGAAGACTTCGGCTTCAATCAAACACCTAATATATCAAGTGCTTAGATGAAGGTATGCGATTAGAATACTTACTACAAAAAAAAGATAATGAACATCAGCAGTCATATTTGCTTTGATCAAGCAATATGTATGCAAGTTTATGAGTGCAAAGATTAAAAAAAAATGTAAACATTCTTGCTCTAAGAAAAGAGAATTTATCTGACTTGAGCAATGTGAAGCAACTCCAAATGTCAGACTGCAGGGAAAAACAATCCTGTTGGTATTTAGGTATTATATTGAAAAAAAAATTGTGTTCGTGGTGAGAACAGGCATTCATATATAAAGGTTTTGCTATTTTAAAGGGGATTATGAACAAATTCAGCTCCTCATGCACAGAAATTACAAGTAGGCATTTAGTCTGATTGCATGATAGCCTGAACACATAAGGGAAAACATGCATAACAAAAGCTTTAAAAATAGGGTAAAGCTTTATGCCTAAGGATACGTTTTTACTTGTGAGGGTGAGTGAGCACTGCAACAGGTTACTCAGGGAGCTTGTGGATTCTCCCTCCATGGACGTTTACAAAAGCCAACTGGGCCTGGGCAACCTCTAGGTGACAAGGCCAGGGGAGTTGAACAAGGTTACCTCCAGAGATCTCTTTCATCCTTAACAATTTTGTAGCTAGATGATTAATTATAATACATAATTAATAATTATATATAATAAAATAGAATTAATTTCTGTATTTTTACAAGTTATACAATCAGGCTAATAGTTGTGGGATTTTACTAAAAAGATTTAAAGAGATTTTTAGAAAAATATTTTAGTAACTCTTTCACAAAACCTTTCTTAAAAAGTTTTTATACAGTCATTATTAAAAAATACAAATATGTTGATAGTGAGAAAGACAATATCCCTTAACTTACTGCTTTAATAATTTGATAGTAAAATGTCTGATGAACTAACCTGAAAAGTTCTTTGTGTTTTAATAATAAATATTTGTAACACAAATTCTATTCATTGTTTTTTTCAAAACCTTTTGAAATCATTTTACTTAGGAAAATATTGATATTACCTAGCTTTGTACTGTCCCTTCCTCCCAACTTGTAAAAGCCCTTTCTGTCTTCAATATTTAATGAAGCCATTTCTCTTGAATTACATTTATCATTTACCTGCAACAAATAATTCAACTTGCATAGCTTAATTGAGACAGATGGAATGTTCAATCTGTTTCAAAGGACTAATAATACATACCAACTTTTATTAACATTTTATATAACATTTATCCACATCTTCACCCCACAGTTCTCATACAAGATTATTTAGCCTGTACCTTTTTACTAATTTTCAGGCCCAGGAGGTATTTATTTTGGTATTTATTTCCCAACTTTGCTCTTTATATCTTTTAAATATGCAGCAATTTCTTACCGTATGGAGTGTATTTTTGTGTGTTTAATTTGATCTGTAGGAATTAAAAGATCATTCTTTGGTAGACTTTTTAATGTGTCCTATACTGTATTAATGAAAAGTTTCCACTTTGAATGGTTTTCTCATTTTGTTATACATTAGTTGGAACTGCTCTAACATTACAGTGGAAATTTTAATAGGCAATACCTACAATGAGCTGCTAACTTTCAAGTATTAATTATTTTTCTAGCAATTTTCTAACAGAAAATCTGTAGAAATTTATAAAATATAGGTCTTGCAGCAGTTCACAACTAAATTATAATTATGGCCCCAATTATAATTATAAACATTTTCATGACCACAAAGTTCAAATCTTTGCATAGTTTATGTATGAAATAGTCAAAACCAGGAAGAGCTGAGTTGGCTTGAACTAGAATAGAGAAAGCTTATTACAAAAAACTTCTGAAAATTTTATTTCCAGTACCCTTCTGTTGAAGTGCCATGGTGTACACTTATGTAGTTATGCAAAAAATCATTAGGCTGTGTCTGAACAGCAAGTGAATTTCTTGTTGTGTCATTTAATCCTTGGTTCTTCATTTGTCAAAACACTTCAAAAATTTGTAAGGGACTTTTCATTTGGGAATCTCGAATCTCTGCTGAAGTATTATAAGCAATTTATTAATATCTAGGTTCCCACCTGAAATTGCTAGGAAGTATTCCTAGCATCCTAATGAATTTTCTTCTTGTAAGTTGCATGGCTCTGACAGAGAGCAAATGCAGTGTCTTCAGTGAAAAAGTGTACGTTCTGAGATTTCCAGTTATAAACAAGAAGGCAGCAGCCAACAGAACGCTGACTGTTGGTTTCTAAGACTAAGAAATATGTAATATAGTCTGTGCATTCATATGTGCATTTCAGAGCATGCCAAGTCTGCTTATCTAACAGAGGCACACACAACCCTCGCCTGCAAGCCAAATGAGTCACATGATTTAACGGAAAATAATATTAACAACAGTGCTTCATTGTGAACAATATCATTATGGGTAGAGAGTTGGGTTTTTCATATTTGAGGGATACTCAGTGAACATTGCTGAGGTAGTCAATTGCCACATGGATACCTTAGGTCCAATTCTGGTCTTGTGGAGTTAAGACTATTATGTTAATTATAGTGAGGGCTGTAATGCCTAACTGAGAGCAGGCACTGGCTCAGGAGAGTCGATCGGGGAGGAAGAGCAAAGATCAGGGGAATCTGGATTTGAGTTGAGGAAATTTGAAACTTGGTCTGGGATTCATCTTTGACTGGGGCCTGGGCAGGAGCTTCAGCCAGGGAAGTGCTCCTTGTGTAACTGAGCATGGGGGGTACACATGGTACAGCAAAGGGGACATGCTCTACTAACAACTTTCATGGACTTTTTCTAACAAGTGATTTTGCCATATTGATTCAAACTTTCCAGCCTTGCTCTTATTTTGTCTTGTTTTACCAAAAGGCTAATGAGATCTGACTCAGATGTAAAGCAGTCACAGTTGTCTGTTATTTCTCCAGACTAAAGTATTTCCTTTAACTTCCTGTGAAAAACCTCTCTCCCTTTTTCTCTCTCTCCCTTCTTCCTGTTGCTGTTAATTTGGGCAGTTAAACTCTGATTCTCATTAATTTAGGTATCAGCATCAGATCAGTTTAGAGGTGTTTAGGTTAGATGAGAATTAGGTGTAGTTTAAAGGTGTTTAGGCAATAATGATTTTGTCTGAATAAAAAAAAGGCAAGGTAAAAACCTACAGTGGCATAAGCATGTTTTCCAGGTTTTTTAAAAACAAATTTGAATGTATAAGCACAAAGCATAGAATATGTTTACTGCAGTTAGGTTTTTGCCCAAAGGTTATAAAATATTTTCCCTCAACCAACAGCGCATTTTGTGTTATAATGAAACACCTCTAAAATACAGACAGACTACGTTTAACCATTTTATGTTCATATAGGGTATCATAGCCAAGAAACTAATACACAGAAAGTTGTACTTCAGGATTTAAAAACAGCCTGATCTTTCCTTGTGTGGTTTGGTCTCCAAACAAGTTCAGGTTTATAATTCACAGTGTTTATCTCAAAAGTCTGTTTGCCTGCAGGATCTGAGAAGTCATAAAATTTGATCCTCTAATGTCCTTTGTCCTAGAGAGAGGGTGTAAAAAAAAAAACCAGTGGCAGTAAAATGCAGCAGTGAATTTTGAGGACTAAGAACAGAGCTTTTCCGAAGAATGTCAATACTACTCCCAGCTCTAAGGTAGCAAAAGTATTTTCTTCCTTCTGAGGCTCCCTGAACACAGTATTTGTGCCCTATGCAAATTCCAGGATTTCATTTGAGTAACAAGACTTACTTTTTCTTCTTTCACCCCTTAATCATTTGTCTAACTATAATCAAGGACTCTTATGAAACTTTTTTATTTTATTTTGCTTTTTTCAGGGAGAATAGGGTATGTTTTGCATTCTAATCTGCTTTTTCCTGTGGGCAACAGCATTCAAAAGGCATGGCTTATTTTTTAAAGACCCGTTACAATCATTGTATATTAATAAGCTGATATCAATTAAACATGCTGTTTTTACTATCTGTTGCTACACGCACAAAGCATTTTTTGAAAACGTCTTAGGAAAGTTACCTGCAAAATCTATCTGTGAAATGTCTTCTGTAGTCCTTCTTCCAAGTACTAATTCACTGGGGGGAGAATGGATGTTAAAGTATAGAATTAAGGTAAGTATTAAATTTTTCTTTCCAGCTGCCTGCTGATACTTCCATTGATAACTCATTAGCAACATCTGGCTATAAACTTTTACTCAAGAAACCTATGGGGCTGGTGAGGGAGAAAAGGTTCATCTTTACCATTGCACTGAACCTTTTTCATAAGCCGTCTTTTGTGTTCCTGTTCCTGAAAATAACCACTGTGGAAAAGATTAATGTCATTCAGTTCTTTTAAGGACTGATGCAATCCACATCTAGATTTTGATTAACATTGTCTTTTAAATTTCATGTGTCAGCTTGGCAACAAAGTATAAAGTAGTGGTTTATGAGGTAGTGTAATTATCTTCTACAGCACTCAGCTTGGCCTTCTCACATTGCTTTTCTAGGAAGAGGATTTCCAGTTACCCTCTGGATAGACAATGCAATGGCTTTTGCACCTTTCTGGAGTTTCAGAGTTGATGCAAACGCAATTTATATTGAATATCTTCTCACATTCTTGATGAGTATATTTTTTCATATCCTATTACAGTGACAAATCATCACCACAAATTGCAATCACAACAGTAACAAAACAAAGCCAAAAGAGATTTGTTTTAGGTTTTATTTTGAATCCTTTGTTCCTGCTCAAATTTGTGCAGTTGGATCATGAAAGAGGCCAAACATTTGAAGTACGTGCTGCTACAAAAGTTTGAGATCTGACTCTTTACCATGCCTTCTGTAAGAAAAGTGTTGGTTACATTGGGCTTGAGTAGAAAATTAAAGTAAAATATTTGTGTACAATTAGACTCCTTTTAAAATGACACCAATTAGATTGACTAAATATTAGGTCTTATATCCATTTCTCTTTTCAATATCTATACTTTAAAACACCCTTAAGACTTTCAGTCCTATTCTTCGTGTGGTAGAAAAACAAGTTTTGAAAAAAAATGTTTTTAACAGTAGGAAAGTGTCTCACTAGTTTTGACGCTTTCTTCTTCGTTATTTAATTTGTCCTTGGCATTTTTTTCAGTAGCAATTTTGGACTGTGATTATTTTACTGAGAATGTGATATGCAATGGGAGCCCAAATCTGATGTTTTTGAGAAAACTATATTTGATGAAAAGTTACGATACCTTTTTTTTTTGCTTTTAAAATATCAGCTGTTCTGATCTCATAGTATAAGATATCACATTAAACAATCCATCCATATTTCTTGTAAATCATGAATTTTGTTATCTTGCAGTAAGAGCATTTGCTATTACAATGTGTAAGATATTTCTCTAGCATTTATTTTCCTGATCAGCTTAAATTTTTTAAATTGAAAGCTTTACAAAGAGCCGTTGTAAGAAATATAGATCATTATGTATATCTTATTTAGTTTTTGTCATCAGGCTTTCTTTTTGAGAGTTTTGTTAACTGGCAAATTCAGTCTGTGACTTTATTTCCGTTGTTTATAAAGCAAAATACCAGTAAGAAACTATCGTAGACTTCTGCCCTCTTGCCTTGTGGACCTTTATTACTGAATTAGTCTTACCTTAAAATGCTTCCAGTTCTGGGTAGGGTGACTCTGCGCAGATTACAACAGTTGTCAATATCCTCTTTTTAATCTTCTTCTGTTATATTTACTGGTGGGATCATGTGAGTAGTCCAGCTCAGGGCATTGTATTTATTTCTGATTCCATAGTAAATCTCAACAGACAAAAACAGTACATGCATCAGTATGCTGAAATTCCTTCAACTATAAGGGAATGTGTTGTCTTTAAGTTTCAGATTTAATTTCCATAAATAAATAAAACCAAACAGCATCAGCTATAAGAAATGAACAAAAAAATAACCCCAGCCAAGCAAAACAAAACAACCTGAAAAAAACCCCTGCAAGGCACTCCTTTAATTTGCCTTTCAAATAATGGGGCTAAACATTCAGATGCCCATGGAAAATGTTAAAGGTTTTGGTAACTCTGCGCAGGCCTGACACGCAAAGAAAATGGAAAGACTAACAGCTTAATACAAAGATGTCTTAATTAACCATATTTTTATTGTTACGCGTTGATATGAACTTACTTAAACATTTTTAAGAACATAGAAGGTTAAACCCTAAAACATAAATGCCAAAAGAAAGATCTCCCAAATTTAAAATCAAACTTGTTAGTATTTGACCTTGTTGAAAGTGTGATCCAGGAGATGCGCAAGAGATGGTTGTTTCACTTGACATCTCTTTAGTTCTTTGGCATTTTTAAGTTTTCATTTAGTGTAGTTAACTGTTTATACTGTTCATATAAATGAATGTGTAATGCATCAACAATGCAACATGAACAATACATTCATGTGAACTAAGTATAAAAGCAATAAATATTTCTTTAACATTGCATGAAATTAATAACATATGCTTAATATTCATTCTTAATTCTATCAAATAACTTCTGCAATTCAATTCCCCTACTCAATGCATTATAACAAAATTTTAATTTGAAATAGGAGAAACCTAACAAGCTTGTTCTTTCTATGTCCCTTCATCCCATGAAAACAAACCAAGCTGTAATTATCAGTATTTTTTTAATGTATAGCCTATAACTCTGGGTGTGTTACCTGGGCTAAACAGCCTATAATTCATATGTAATTTCTAAGGAGAAGGCCTATGACTCTTCTGATGCATCAGCACAATCTTCTGTTCTCTCGAGTGGTTCATGGAAATGCTATTAATTTCTCTTACCCTTACCTGAGAATTTTACTCATGCATCAATGCAAGCAATACAGAATTAATACTGCTTTATTATTTAATATTATTTTAATAGAATTCATCAAACTTTGTTGGTGTATCTAACATTATTTGGTGTTATATTATTTGATGTAACAATTCCAGTGGATAAAAATGCACATTGAAATTAATAGTACTGAATTACAGTAATCTGATTCTGAAAATTCTGAAAAAACTAATCCCATTGTAATTAATAGTTTGTGTTTGTTTCTTTTTTTAAAGGTCTGAGAGACCATTGCATTAGCCAGTCTGGTTTTCCATATAAAAGTCTCCCATTTATTTCTATATTCCTTCATTCCTCCTATAACTGGGGCACGAGTAAAGCATGCCTTTCAAAAAAATAATTTAGTCTTCAAATACTTTCCATACATTAATATTTTAAAATATTTTCCCATGATGTTTTAGTAGCAACACTGAGTAAAGAACAGTGTTTATCATTTGTCTTCTAGATACATCTGTCTTCTCCTTCCAATGACTGCTTCCTGGTATCTACTCCATCTCTAGATAGAATGCAATGAAAGTCTTCGGTTTGGTACAATAAAATTTTTGCAAGACTTTAATCACAGTTTATTATTAAAATGCTTTAATAATTTTTAGCTGTTTTAGCTGTTTCTACTGGTGTCAGTCCAGGACAGGGAAGAAAAAGAGATTTTTAAAAAAAATATATAAAGAAGTAACTATAATTATAAAATACATAATTATCAATTAGACTAAAGCTTCAGATATGTACTGAATTGTTATTTCATCTCTCTGCATACTTTTTCATAAAAGCTACTTTCTTCTAACACAAATTCTAAGAGAAAATAACTAAAAACTTTACGATACATTGCCTGCTTTGCAGTAGGGAAACTGTAACCAGTGTTGTCAGGTTTTATATCTGTAGGGTATTTAGCTTTCATGAATCATTCGTGATTAATTTTGAAAAGTTTGCTGAAATTCAACAATCAAATACTGAGCTAATACTGAATTTTCTAATATTCGATAGGAAAAAAAAAATCTTAATTTTACTTTCTGGTTTCCTAAATGTCACACGGTGAGTAATACAGTATAACCTTTCATCAAATCTCTGCTTAAAATGAATGTATTCCTCAAATATATAGTTGAACATTTTACAAAAGGGTAGATGAAACTGATTACTATTCAAATCATGAACTTCTCTTTTTCTTTACAGCACTACCTTATCTGTCTTTGTAACAGGAATGGTAGAAACAAAATATTATATTCCTAGAAATTTCTCAGAATATTGGTTCTAATCAATACTGATAGATATACTACAGTTTTGCCCATAATCATGTCCTAACACAGACTAAGTATTACTTGCATTCTTGGATTGTAAGAAGATAATTGATGTTGATGCTCTTGTGTCTACACTCTCTAATTGTCATTCTTCCTGCAGATTTTCTTTTATCTAGACAAAAAATTGCAAAGAGGAAAGATAAGACCTGAATGAGCCTCAGACAGGCTGAATAATAAAATGCAATGTACATTATGTGGTTTTTAGAAAATTACACTTTAGAAAATTACACTTAAAAACCATCTCTGATTTTTTTTTTAAAAAAAGAATAGGGTTTTTAGGCAAATTACTCCCATTAATGTCAAAGGAAATTGTGCAGCCAAGATCCATCTGTACTTTTTTTTTTTTGGAAAAAAATAACACTATTTTGTCAGGAAATACAACACTTTTCAATAATTTTGAGCGTATCTGGAGCTTTCAGAGCTCATGTGAAGAGGAAGATAATGGAATACCCATTAAATACTCTCCCTTAGAAATGATAATTCAGTATGCTAAAATATTGCCTCCTGGAGATCTCTCTCCCGCATCTTTGTCTATTCAAATCTGGAATATCCTCAGGTAATTTAAAAATAAGTGTATATGCTGGATATGATTAGCTTATGAGCTATAAGGTAAGTATATTCATCTGCAGCACCTTACCAGTTGTCCTGTGTTACCTTATTTGCTTCTCAGTAGGCTGGAAGAAAGTAAGTCTTATGCTGTCCATACATTGGAAAGTGATTCTACACTGAATGTCTGAGCATTTCAAGTTTAATGTAAGATATGCACAAATAGCAGTAATCTACTATTATATGGCTGTCATTTATGTAGCATTCATAGCTCCTCCAAATTAGCTAAGGAGACTTGTAGCCTGGTTTTGACTATATAAATTGGCTTATACATTCTCCAGGATATAAGGTGTTTTGGTCGTAGTGGTACATGTTTCAATGCAAAATTGTATAGATTTTCCTCTTCTTAAACCATGCATTCAGTGTTTTAATGATTTAAGCATTATAGAAACAGCAACACTGCACAGACACATAAAAATGGTAGAATATTCTTCTGTTGTGTGCCATGAAGCAACTTATAACTTTTACATGCATTTGCTCTGTTGTCAAAGAATGAAGAATGAAATCATCATATGAAGAATCAGAAGCTATAGTTATGTTGTATTTCTGTAATAGCAAGCTGCCTAAGAAATTTACTCAGAGTAAGCTTTGATACGTTCTTTGAATTTTTTCCTATTCAACTCAGAACTGTGACCAGTTGTTTCAAGACTATTGACCTAATGAAATCAGCGTAAGTATAGAAGTGTAATAGCCCATGGAAGAATTGGTCCTTAAAGTCAGTATTAATATTTTCTTTGATTTTTCCATTTTATAAATGACAAAATTTGGAAAACAGGCCCTTTTTTTCTTCAGTAAAATAAAGGAAAAACTGTATTTGGCCTTTGCCTACTACTTTGTTGGGCCCACAGAATCCTCACTCTTGGACAAGATCTTAGATTGGAAATAAATGGCAGAAAACTTTTCAATCCTACTAAGAGCAATGGTTTAGCAAAATGAGAATCCTTGAATTTAAAGATAAGATAAAAATCAAATCTAGTTCTCAGCTTCTTTTAGACTTCTATAGTAATCAAGGCATGCAGGCCTACCTTAGTGTGCTTATTCCCCTTGGGAACTATCTGCAGCCTGCTGCACGCAGGTCTCTTTACAGTAGGCAGCAGTTTTAGGAAATGTGTCCACATGGATCATGGACAGTTCTACTAGAAGAATTGTTGCTTTTAAAATGCATTAATCTTTCTCTGTGCCTTATTTTATAGAATGTAATTTGGTTTCCAAAACTCTGTTTGGTGTATATTTGGAACTCCTTCAATGCAGTTGGTACTGAAGAACATTAGCATTTAGACTGCAACTTTTGCCCAGAGCACTTGTTTCACTTTGAGGATGAAAGCTTTTCCTGCTCTGCTTTATGTGGTCCAAGACTGCTTTAAAGCTAGCACATACCCTGCCAACACTTCTAGGTGATTTACTTTATGCACAATCACGTATGCCAAAATAGAAAAACTGTGGATTAGCCTTTGTGTAGAACTTCTACAGATGGAAAGTGGACAGAAGAAAGTGCATATTTTGTTGAAGCCTAGTCTGGAGACAGGTTTCCTTAAGAGTATACAGGTGTAGATAAGTTGATGTGGAACTTATATATATATATCTTTATTTCTTCCCTGCTTCCTCTTTGTTTTGAGGGTTTGTGATTTGTTGCATGCAAAGAGGAACATTTGCTTGATACTCCCCTTCCTGAGTCTGCCGTGATTGTTCTTCATATTTCTTGGGGATCTAAATCAGCGAGACCAGGAAATAAACCAGATTGCACAGTTCCCCCCCTGCCCTCTGAAGTTGGTTTTTGTTATTTTGTTTTTAGTGAAACGAATATTTCACTCTTGTATCTAGCTGCCCAAATACTGTAGGGTTCCTTTCATAAGGGTTATGAATTCAAGATTTGATCAAATTTTATCCAGAGGCCTTTGAGGTTTACTTTAAGACCGTAATGCCTAATCCTGGGAAAGTCATTAATTCTTAAAACTTCAGCAGCTTTATATTTTTCCTTATTTCTGCCCAGTCACCTTGCTCTGCGTCTTGTTTTCCTTTACGCAACCATACATTTATGTGATGTGTTAATTGATACAAAAACAACCTATAGAATATAATTTTCCTTGAATTCACTGCCATAAATGGTGGCAATTTGCAAAATCACAGAGTCGTTTAGATTGGAAAACATCTTTAAGACCATCAAGTCCAACCATAAACTGAACTCTGCCAAGTCCACCACTAAACCACATAACTAAGCGCCACTGTGTATACAGAATACAAGTACAAGAATCCTGGTGCAAACATTAACTTACAAAACTCTGTGTGGTACATGGTCTTTTCATGATCAATGGGTAAATGCATCACTTTTTGCTCATTCTTTCTTCTTTATTATAGTAAGTAAGGCCTTGCTTACAGCTGCTTAAAAGAAGAGCTTTGCAAATGTAAATGTTGTTGCTTCTGCTTTGCATGCAATTTAATGCAATGGTACTGCAGTCGCTGAAAGTGTGATGAAGTCCGATTCTCTGAAACTTTTTTGAAAGACATATGTTCAGCATGTCATTGGTGAAATTGGTTCTGAGAACAGTTTACCGAATTGCCTTGTGTTGTATGTGCACTTACTCTCTATGGCTGTGACCATGCTACTATTTCATCCATGAATAAAAAGTTTCTGTCTATGTGTAATTCAGATGTCTTGTAATTAAAGCTGTTGTATTAATATAGGCTAGCATGTTGTTTTTCAGCTACCATTGCTTGTATGTGAGTTGTAACATTGTAGAACCCTGTTAATGAAATATTGTTTTCACTAACAATTATTCCTTTCATTATTTTTTATTACATAGTAACAAAGTACCCTCACTGCAGAATGCACATTAAATGTAATGAATACAACTAATCATAAATTTCATTTATCAAGCAAATAACTTTGCACTCCCTCTATCATCAGTTTCTGTAATTAGTGGCTTAGGTTTATTAAATTATTTTAATTTTTGTCACATATTAAGTACAACCTACTGTATGTTTTATACTAATTAGCACTTTGTTTATTTAAAGACCTCTGCTAATTCAGCAGATACTTTCTAAATAAAGCTAGTATGCAAAAAGAGACTTTGCCTGAGTTTTATAAGTTTCCTCTTCCTTATCACTAGCTACTGTGGCAGAGACATACCCAGATCCTTGGCAGATGATTCAGACAGACACATGAGTTAGGTTTTAGATGCAATACAAGTGTGTTGTTTGTCTTTTAAGTACACACAATTAGGTGGAATTCAATATGCTTCGATGTGCAACATCCATGGCTTATAAATACCAACTCTTCTCCTTTCAAAACAGGAAAACCAAACAAAATGCACATGAAATGGAGCTAAGATACTTGCTTTATTGGTTATAAATTGGTTGACAGATTTTGTTAGTGCTGGAATATTATCTGTCTTTACAGATCCACTCTGGTCTTTTTTATAAATAAGTGGATACGTTCTCTGGAATCACTGTACATTAAAGAGGCCCTTTGTCCAACCCTAATCTACTCCTCTTACTGATAACACAACCCCCTTTTTCTAAATAAAATTTGATGCTGCAATGACATTATTTACTCAAAATGTCATTTCTGAACAATGATGATGTCAAAATGTTAGAATGTTTTAAACAGATTTTGATATTATGTGTGTCTTAAGGCAAAGATATATCACCAGAAAAGTTTTTTTTTTACCTTGTAGGAGCATTTCTTTGTATATTTAAATCATTGTCTTTACAAAGCCTGGTTTAATGTATATTGTATTGAATTGTATTGAATTAGTATGTTTTACTTAATACAGTGATTTTTGCACTTACATGCTTTCAAACGGCATATGGGTATTTTTTTTTTACTTTCAGGACAACTAGCATCAAAACCGTAGCAAGCTAGACAAGGGCAAGTGGAAGTATCTGCTATGCTGAATTTTTTTTTTTCTTCCCATAAGGAAGAACAGTTTCTATTTTCCTGAGCATTTGAACTTAGTTTTCTCTAAGTTACAGCTGCTTATAATATAAGTCATTGCGTCTTAGTGAGAGGGGAAATGGCCACAAGTTGTACCAGGGGAGGTTCAGACCAGACATTAGGAAAAATTGCTTCACTGAAAGGGTGGTCAGGCACTGGCACAGCTGCCCAGGGAGGTGGTGGAGTTGCCATCCCTGGAGGTGTTTAAAAGGCAGGTAGATGAGTTTCTTAAGGACATGGTTTAGTAAGGGGACAGGTACAGTTGGACTTGATGATCTCAGAGGTCTTTTCCAACCAGATGATTCTATCATTCTTAGTGGGTTTCATCATAAATTAATCCACATACTTTATATCTTAATAATAAGAAAGAATCTGTATTTAATGCACTCTCAGTACATTTTTTTCCATATTTTTAACTCTGTGTTTTCAGTTGAAAAGTCTAATATTATAGCAGGCTTTCTCTAGGCAGAAGGCTAACAGCAGAGATGCTACACCCAGTCTAATCATGGGTTAATCTTGAAATAACTTGAGGTTTGCATACTTCTCTTTTTATCTGGATGCATTTTCCTGCTACCAAGCATCTTTCTGGCACGAGGCTTATAATACTGAGGCTGTTCTGTGATCTGCTAGCAAAGTTTTTTCTTAGTAGATTGAATGGCAGCTTAAAATAAAAAATTCTAGTCTTTTGAGAAAGCTAAGCCATGAAAATCTGTTAAAAAATCTTCAGCTGAAATAGAAAGAAAATAATGATATTTAAAGAAATGAGGTCTTTAAAGAAAATAAAAGATATTTTCAGCTAATTCCTTCTTGCCTTGAAATTTGTGGTTTTTTTGGTTTTTGTTTTTATTCACTAAACTCTTAACACATTCCATGAAAAGAACCCCTGGGTTTTGGTTTTCTCAAATTTCATCTGAGTCATGTTCTTTCCTCTCCTAACTTTGCTGAACCTATTGCACCCTGTTCTCCCTAAGGTCTTTCTCATCATTTTTGATGTTTTTCTCTCCTTTGATACCAAGATTTGATTTTTAGGATTGCTTTCCTGCAAGGCTACTCTGATCTAGTAATCAATGCTTGGATTAAGTCTTCAGAATCTACTTATTGTAGTGTAAGCAGTAGACATTATAGGCTTTGCAGTTTTGTAGCTTTGTTGAAAAAAAATTCCATTCTTCTAATTGCTAACTAAAGGAAGGGAAAAAAAAAGACTAGCAAATATTGTGGGACTAAACAGTGTTCATGGAGCCTATAAATTGCAGTACCTGAATATCTGAATGCAAACATAACTTGGCGACATCTTGGCTCTACATCTTTTTTTTTTAATAAGCGCGGACTGCTTATTGTGAAAAAGATTCCACTGAGCTAACATGGGTCTGTTATAAAGTATATTTCACTTTCTGACCTCTAAAGATATATAAGACAAAAATAGAAACAAATACTTTGTGAAGAGCCTAAGAAAGTGCTAGGTAGATCTTCTAAATCTAATGTTGACTGTAGCCTTTTGGATGTAGGCGTGAGAATTACTTGCTCTGCTTATTCAAAAAAAGAAATTCTGAAGCTTTGTCAGCTGTTTTCGAAACTTGGAAGTTTACATCTGTCTTTGTGTGGTGTTGCCTCAGTAGAAGGAATCTTTTTGTGTTATTTCCTAACATATTTTAGTGTTATTTTTAAACACATTTTTACAGAAAAAATAATAGTGATATTTCAAAGAAAATCCAGAATGAGAAATAACTAGGTAACAGTGCTATGGGAAAAGCTTGGTAGGTTAGAGTGAACAAATAAGGGGATCACAGTGAAAACCTTGTTGATTGTGAATCAATCAGCTGTGTCACACTTTTTTTGGAAGGTAAATAGTATTTTGAAATATCTCAATATATGTTATATGTTGATGATGCAGTTTTTGAATGTATTTTTAAAAAATCTGTAGTTTTAGACAATTCTAAATTAGGACATTGGAATTCTTTAAACAACATGGATTAAAAACGTGTTAAAATAGAAAGAGAAGACTGAAAGACAACAACCAAGAGAAGACAATTTTGTTTTGCTTTAAAGATGAAATATTTTCTATGTTCACAGTGATGCAAACATATCAGGAAAATGTTTTTTTAAAAAAATATTTGTAGTTGAAGGGATTTTGACAGAGTTTCATTTAGGATGAAACCGAGGACAGTTAAACATTGCTCCAGGGCTTATAAGGTTCTGGAATACCCTCTCCTATCATTGAGTAATTTATGCTGGAAGTGACGTCTATGGTTACCTAGTTTAACCAGTGGCTTAAAACACATCTAACTCCAAAGAGACATCAAGTTGTACAAGATCTTCTTCAGTTGAATTACGAGCATCTCCCAAGACAGAGGTAAACTGACAGAAACTGCATGGCCTCTCTTGACAATATGTTCCAGCAGTTGTGAAGAGAATGTGAAAAATAATGGGAGAGTTTAAAACCAGGTTATATAAGAACCTTTCTGTAGCAGGCAAAGCGTAGCTGATTTTATCTTGGAGCAGGAAGGAAAATGAAGTAGACCATGTGTCTTTTGGATCTCTATGTCTATATTTGTGTGGTGACTACTTCTGTAAATAATAATGTATTTTTCTACTTTTAATTGCAGCAGGAAAAGAATCAGGAAAGGTCAAGAAACAAAGGTAAGTGCTAATTATTTTCAAAATGTGGAGATTCTTGTAATTATCACAAATCTAGCATCCATTGTTGGTAAAAAAATATGCAGATATATTATTTGCTGAATATTTTGGTATTTGAAATGACAAAGTGTATTCAGAAAAGGAGGATGAAAAATAGAAAGTAAATGCATAACCTACTATCTTTGAAACTATTCTTAAGATGAACAAGGCTGCCTGCTGCACTTTGAATTGGGTGGGCTGCACAGCTTTTCACTAAGTTTATGACCTCAAGTATGGATGCTTATTATACTTCAGTGAAACATCAGTACTGTGATTTTAGCTTCTCCCTTTCTATTCAGTAAATCTTCAATTGGAAGCAATTCCAATTTATGCACAAATTAATCATGTCCTTAGTTGGCTGCCTTGCAAAACTAGTGTCATCTGTGGCTTTTGCATAATTTTTTTTATACTTTCACTGCACCTCACTGTGTGCCAATAGCTAAGCACTACATAAGACAGATTATCCAGGTTAAAGAAAAAGCCTTGTATCAAGGATTCGGAAACAAAAATAGTGGATTTCATGCTCTTTTTTAATACAAAGTATGTGAAGAGGCAGAGCACCCCGATCTCTTGGTTCAAAATGTGCTACACAAGCGATGAAAGGTAAAATTGCAAATGCAGGCAAAGATTGTTGTCTTGATATTGTAGTAGCTTTAAAAAAAGAAAAGAAAGGAAAAGCAAAAGGGGAAAGTTTATCATTTAAAGGTTATAAAAAGATGAGGGAATTCAGTGACAAACTAACCTGTATCTTTTTTATTGCTTTGGGAAGCAATGCTTAATCATATCATCTGAGTTAGCTGCTCCTAATTCAGTTATTTAGGTATCATAGTACTCATTAATCTCAATTTCCTTGCTTTCCCTCACACTAAGGCTACACAGAGGCATTTAAAGACAAATGAAAACTGATGGTTATTTGGAGTAGTGTCAGGACAATTACATTGTTCATGATGATATGATAATTTACATCATCTCAAGGAACTAAGGTTCTTCACTTGTAAGAGTATGCATGGTAAAAAAACCAAACCAAACTAAGAAAATCCAAACCAACAAGAAAAACCTTCAGTTTCAACCATTTTGTGATGTATAATTTTCTTTTCTGAGGTAACACAATATAAAGTTGAATCATTTCTAGATGTAGTGAATGTATCCATGTTGTGTTGTTCAAAAAACTTTCTTGTTTTATGATTTAATATAAAATATATAAAATATTGTGAAATCTCAGATTAATTTACAGAAATAAGATATTTGTGAAAATTTTAGAGAAATTAAAATTTAAGTATTTATCTACAAAGAAAAGTACTGAAATTTACCATTCTTTGTGGACTTCTGTGATTTATTTCAGTTATATTATGCTATTTCACACTTGTCCCCATGCCCCACCCTGCCTGGTTGCTAGGTGTATAGTCATTATGATATATATATCAGCAACAAGTAAAAGCAGAAACAAAACAATGAACTAACTGAGAGTACCCATTATTAGCTATTAGTTTAGGTAACTAACCACAGAAACAGTTTACAAAAGCTTACAAAATATTGCCCACAACCAGAGCCAAAGCAAATCATTAAACTCTGCATGAAGATATGCATTACCTCCAAACAGGCAGTGAAATTGGTGCTCAGCTGCAAAAAATTTGTTGTGATTATATCAGTAACATCTCCTGAGGAAGTTTTTAATCTCTTAAACTTCCCGCATGCTGTGTATGTCTCTGCCTAAACTGACAATTCAACTTGGAAGAGTAGTCTGAAAGAGTACTCGTGCACAGGGTAGACTTGGAAAGATGTTTCCACTTTTCTATATATACAGTTATGTTAATTGCTTAATGTTTTTCAGGGGCTGTTTTGTTGTTGTTGGGCTTTCTCTTTTCATTTTCTTTAAATTTCGTACTTGTTTTCATGTGTTCTTTTTCCAAGTTATTGCAATTCAGGAAAGTATTTTCTTTAACTTGTAATGACAGCATATAAGATGTTAGAAGTTTTTCTGCTTAGAATATTGGTAGGCTTGGGTGAAACAAGGCTAAAGAAATGCTTCAGCATAAATGTTTCTGCGTTGTCATTGACCATCTACCCCTTCATGTGCAGTATCTAAATGTGTTGTGTTCTGCATGTGTTCTTGTGAGTTATGCCGCAGTTCTCAGGACATGTTTCTAACAGTATTCTTTATATTCTCCGCATGTGGAAGTTACTGTATGCAGTAAAAGGGCAACAGTATTTTCTGTGGTTCCTTAAATGTTCTGAAACTTTCAGAACCAATGTTGTGTTCCTAAATCAGAGGAAAATTACAGCCCATGTTAAATATACTTAACAACTAAAACTCTGGAGTCTCTAGAGTGCCTCATACCTTCCACCGATATTGGTGTTTCAGTATCTAAATTTTAGCCAGTATTTCTTTAAGGTTGTGTTTTTGTAAGAGGTTATTTCAGCAGAATTAGAGTCAAATGTATTTGGACTTCAGCAGGATCAAGACATTAACAAGCACCATTCTTTAACTTTTATTACATTATAAATGTATATTTTTTCATTTCATTAATAATATATAAAATAAACCTGATTCCTATTCATATTTTAGAAATGGTGGTTTTATATATTTTTCTCCTGACATTTTTCTGACCCACTTGTTTTTCCCATCTGTTACTTCTGCTGTCAGCAGCTAAGTCAATCACGCCGAAATAGAAGCCAATACTCAAACATGCCCTGTTGTGACACTAATCCCTTATCTCTCTGATCTGTAATATTCTTTTTCTTGTTTTGTTTAATGGATAACAGAGAACTGAAAATTTTTCCTACATGAAAATGGTTATCACTGGTGCTAAATACAAATAAAATTAATTTCATAGCACTTGTCTTTAACATGAAAGAAATAACCACGTAGACAATCACCAACTAATACCTTACTATAATTTGATTGCTGGTTTGGAGTCACAATTTGACCTCTGTTTCCAGTGTTAATTCCTTCAGATAAATGAATATTTTATTGCAAATCTTTAGTGAAAATTAAAATAGGTATTTTTGCGATGAATTGGAAATACTTTTGGCAACATCAGAAATTGTGTTGTATTTAAGAAGTGCACAGAATTTTCTTCCTGGCTTACTCTTTGGAGACTTTCCGGTGCTTTTAATAAAATACATTATAAACTTTACAGTGGAATTTGTTTCTGACAACTTTGTTCTGGAAAAAAATTATTTCTGAAGGACAACAAGGTTGCCTACTGACACATATCAGCTTTTGCCAGACTTCAAAGTCATCACAAACCCTTTGCTCAGGAAAAGCACGGGCACACTGCAAATAGCCACAAACTATTTCTGTTAGCTAGTAACGTTTCAGATGATGAATTTCTGAAGTTAGTCACAGTTATTTTGAATTACACTACAATAATTTTCTTATTTAAGAACTAAAAAATTCAGTATAGAAAAGCAGTGTGTAATATATGTTTATAAAAAAACACCAGCAGCAAACTTGGGGAAAATCTAGCAGAACAAAAAAACAGTTTTTAAATTTAGGCCAAGAGTAAGGTGGTCATTTTGCTGATGTTAAACAGCGAGATGATACTTGTGTAAGTGTGGCTATTTGTTTCAACAACTTAAAGAACAGTTATCAGAAAGACATAAAAATATCTCCATTGAAGATTTGGAAAACACACTTTTCATGGCAATTGCAATATTTTGTGCATGTAAAAATATAAATGATATTAATTTGAAGAGCTTTACTTAAGTACGCTTTAGAGGTTGCTTCATGGCATAATGTTAACATTACTGTTTATCTGAGTGTTGAAAGTCATTAACACCCAAAACTATACAGAATATTGACTGATATAATTATTTATTAGAAAAACCTGGCAATATGTTCATAATAATATTTTTAACACACATCTGTTCCTTTTATCAGCTTATATACACAAACCAGAGAGGATGCCACAGGGGCATTACTTGCATATCTTACTTGCTTTTTCCTCATTGAAAAGTTAGCATACCTGCACAACTCTTCTGGGATTGCTTCGTATTCCAAACTGGTGTTGTAGTCTTTTTCTATACAATGATAAATGTAACATAGGAAGGAATGAGAAAAGAATTTAAGGGACAAAACCAGTAGAACTTACTGAAAGAAATAGCTTTTTAAAGTGACAACTTATTTTGAGATACTCTGAAATGACAGCAGGTGAGCGAACTGTTATGTCTGTCCTGTGATTGTACTGTCTGCTGCCTCTTTTGATAATGGACAAATCTGTGTATGTTCTGCTTCAGAAAACATGGCATCAGTACCTTATGCCATGTTAAAACAATTAACTATGGCAAAAAAATGCATTTCATTACTTTCTGTAATGCATCCAGTGACTCATAGTCACTCAATTAAATTATTCTAAATTTGTATTTCAACAGACCTGTGTTATGTGAGTATAATTTGAATCTGAATTGCAATCCTCTGGACTCAATTGATTAATGTTTTGGTTTGTTACACTGAAGTAATCCTTTTCTGGTAGAGTAGTACGTATAAGAAAGAAATGTAGTATTTTAATGGATATACATATTAAATGTTTGTCTGAGTGGTGTTTTTATTGGAATGTAGCTGCTAAATAATCTGAACTAGAGTGTTCTTTGTGCTGAAGTTGTTTTCTTTGCCATTATATCCCAACTTTCTTGAATGAATAAGTTTTAAGAGGTTGTATAAGGATTGTTTGAATTTAGTGTGCCAAATACTATCCCATTTCTTCTATTCCATTCTCCTCCAACTGAAACTCAAATCTGTTCTGTCTTTTAAGAATTGTCATAAGAAATGCAGCTCTCTCTTGTGCTTGAACAGTTCTCCATTCCTTTTGATTTCCATGCTCTTACTAGAGACCCACAGACAGTGACATTAACTAGATGTTGTGGGGTTATATTTATTTATTATTATGGAATAGCATGATTAACATTTATAAAATGCCAGTCTTTTTAGGTTCTGAATCAGTTCAGAGTCATGAAACTCATTGAAAAGAAACAAAACTTTTTATCTCTGAAAATATTTTTAATACAGCAGTTAATTTTATAATCTTATTTTTTAACAAAGCTGAAGCTCATTGTGAGAAAGTGAAGTATGTGGGTCAAAGGGTCAGATATCAGTTCTACTTAATATCTTTGATAACAGTGCAATTACTCAGACTTTGAATGTATACATTAAAAGCAATGTGTGTGCTGTACCATACAGCTTTATGAGAAGGCTTTCTTATTTATTTTCAAAAAAGCATTAATTGATGAATCTGAATTCCAGTTTTGCTTTATTATCTGTCAAAATGGCACAGTAATCTATTCAGATTTTCTACTAATACCATAGAGATAAACAGAGTAAACTGTAGGAATATGTTTGACTCACCGATTGTTGTCTTGAGGCAAATGTTCTTTATGTTAGTCAAGAAAGTAAGTAAAAGTGCTCAAGTAATAGCAAATGAAAACAGGCTGGTTCAAATGTAACAGAATTTCAATATTTATTATATTTTAAAATACAGACATACATTCCATAGCAGTGAAAACTGTCTGCAGATTTTAGTATGGTAGTGTCAGTGGATGAACAGCATCACATAGAATTTCTTTCGTGTTACATTACAAATGATGTCCATATTTCAGTGTAGTAGTTGTTTCTAATTTCATATTGGTTGGCCCCAAAGTTTCAAAGTCCACTTTTGCTTTGACAAGTGTATATATATTAAAAGATAATAATAGAAAACAAAAAGCCAGAATGAGTTTGAAAAGTTTTTGTAGGCTACACAAAATTCATAGCTCTCACTGTATATTCAGAAAATGAATTGGAATAACAAGATAAGTTTGTAATTTTTCTTAAATATAAACATCCATTATTTCTGCTGCTCATCTAGAGCTATGTAAGGGGGTCAGTAATATCCTGATGGCCATTATAGAAATACTTACTGGTATATATTACATATGTATTATCATATGCATATTTATTATATGTGTGATGATAGAGAAAATGTGAAAACAAAAGTGTTCTCCAACAGTGTTTTATTGATTTGATAATAGAATAAAATTCATGTGAGATGTATCAGACTGGCATTCCTTGCAGCTTTAGGAATAATACAAAGAATTTTTTTCATTTGGTTTTCTTTATGACAGAGAAATGGACAGTTGATATAATTTTTCTTCCCGTATGTAATATCATGCCATTCAGAAACAGGGAAGGATTAAAACATGGCCTGTGGTGAAATTTCAGGCAAGAATTTTTCTTCAGTAAAATTATATGTCTATGCTAACAAGAGCTATAATGGTTGTTTCTGTATGTAGCAGCATTGTAGAGCTAACACAAGAGATTGATTAGGTTGGTTTGTTTGTTTTTAATTAATTCATGTCCTTTTAAAAATTAGGTTACATTCTGTTAAATTGTTAAATCAGTTTCAAAGTAGGTATTTTGAACTTGGCTAGAGAGAATATGTTCAGCTGTGTTCATGAACCTTCTCTTTACAGTGCATTAACACTTCTTTTGAAATGATACAGCAGAGAAGAGATTTAACACTGGCCACGGAGGTGATGGTGGTGGTGATTTGTGAATACTTTCTGGAACATCCTGTTAAGATGCCATTAGATTTGAAGAATTTAATCAAATGATGGATGCAATGATTTTGCTTATTTAAATGTATTCATAGGCTGAATTTTAATGATGTGTGACCCACAAAAGATTTTTATTAGTTTGACTATCATTTTCAATTTTTTTGATATTTTTTTCATGTAAATTTTGTTTAAAACCTTCTGCACGATAGTACTGTTTAACTTGAAAACAATATTGAAATTCTTTTGAAGAGTTTCTTGCATTGTTTCTGATGTAGGCTGAGAAGACTTAAGGAACATGAGTTTCTTTAAGTAAGTCTATTCTTTTACTAGTAATAATATTGAGTTTTCTAAGTTAAAAATACAGACTAAAAGCTTTGTAATTTCATATATTAAGTTTCTCCTCTGTGCTTAAGACAAGATTTGATTTCACTTTAAAGAAGCAATATTCTGAAATATATGTATTTTCAATAATACTAGCTTTGATTTACTTCTTTCTTTCTTTCCTCTTAAAAGAGGTACAGAAGCCACAGATGTTTTTATGCAGTAATTCCAATTAGTTCTTGAGCATTGAAGACTTGCACTGAAGTCACAGAGATAATGCAATGCAATGAGAAAGTAGACTTAGATACTATAATATATGTAATATAACCATTAGTGCAGCGTCTGTAAGCTATGCATGTCATGTTTCTCACATGCAGTGACTATTCATTTCATCATATTAACGAAAGGTTTTTAAGAACATGAGGTCTGAAGCTTGGAGCTGTCATGGCTTTGGTGCATATAGGTATACTGGTTTAAAATGTTACCTGCCTTTTCTGCATACCCTGCTCCTTTGCAGAGCCTTACTATTCTTGTAAGGAGGAGCAAAATATGATTTATATCCGCACCATGGGTATCTTAGTTAAGTTTAACTTAAAATAGCTAGTGAGAGCAGGTTATTTCACAATACGTGATACAGAATGCAATTGTTATGACTAAAAATAGTCAAATCAGAAAAACAGAAAGAGCAACTTGTGTTTTTGTTGTAGACTGTTAGAGCAAGATAATCTTCATATCTTAACACTTTGAAGTTTTCCTTTTAGAACAGATTTTCAAAAAGAATAGTGTATGTTAGAAACTATTATAATGATGTTACACTAGAAATTTACATATTATTTGTAAATATATGCAATATCTAAAGAATCAATGTTAGAATTTGGGAAAAGCAACTTCCATTATTTGTTTTTATTCTTCTGTAACATAACCCCTGCTTTATCAGACGATCTCAGTGTTATCTCAATGTAAGCTTATCTAAAATGTCCTGATATGATACCTTATTACTGAAGAAAAAGGAGGCAATGATATTTATATCACTGAAAAAGGTATACATAGAGAACCTTTTAAACTCCACGGGAATCTTTACAAGATCTACAAGTGTGCTTTCTTAGATATGAACTTAAATACCAATATAGATAACAGTTCAATTAGACTGTTCATAAAGGAGTATTTAAAGGAGAAGAGTGGTTGTCTTTAAAGAAAAAGTCCAGGAAGAGTACATAATATTTGGAAGCAACAGATCCCATGTAGTGGTATTTCAGAAATAAATTCTATACAACTTACATTACTATAAAATATAATGAATACCTGTAAATATATGTCTTCTTAATTCAGCTACCCTGCCACTTGTTTTTATTGCATGTTTGTAACACTATAGTTTAATAGCTATGAACATAATTTGCAGATAGGTTTTCTGTGTTGTTTACTGGCTATAAAACATTTCATTTAAGAACACATATAGTAAAAAAGAGAGATTTGTGTTACACAGGAAATTTTCCTACTTACACAATCTAAAACAGAATTACTTTTTGCATTCCTTATGAATTCTTTAGAATGCTATTATCTATTTGAAACATATTTTTTCATATCAGATATCCTTTTCAAGCAATTTAAAGGACAATTAGGACTTGCATAACCTTGAAAGATGAGTCTGGTGAACATGATTTCCTCCCCCACACTCACTCCCAATTATTGCATCACTGCATATCGTTGAGATGGCAGTTGAAACAACTACAGTATTCAATTTTTGCCTTAGTCTTTGCATAACGGTTGATGCATTTCATTATCCATTAAGGTCATGTTCTAGTTTACTCAAAGCACACTCTTTTGCCACTGCTTCAGACACTAGAACATGATTAACAGCATCAGATCCTGTTAACGTTTACATCATAACTGGAAGCAGATATTAAAGTGAAGTGCAAATTAAAGACTGCTAAAATGCCTGCCACTAACAATTATGGTGGGGCAGTATTAACTTTCTCATTTGTTTCCAAAGGTCAGATTAATAAAGCTGTATGGCACATTACCATAAGGGGGGGACCCGGCTGTCTGTTTTGATTATGCTTAAAAGTCTAGTGTTTCTAAGGAGACTTTGCAAGGACTGAATGCATCCATTTTAACTAGCAATTTAAATGTGGGCAATTATTAGACCCTTTCCTGAAGAGATCCAAACCTGCTGCCTGTCAGATGTCTTTCTGACTTCCAATTTGCAAATATAAAAAGTAGGTTTCTTTTATAAATTCCTTTCAGTTATTAATACTTAAATTTTAACTAGCTCCTCAAGTACCTGAAAAGCTAATTCCTTAGGTGTACCAGCTGTAAACTAAGCTGCATGAAATATTAAAATAGAACTAGTTTGGTACTTTTCCTGTCTTTCCCTTGATTCAGAAGCATTTTCATGAATCGTATTAAAAGAAATAGTGGATTTTTTCCCCCAGAAGATGAACAGAAACATTTTCCTGTTATTTATCTACATCACAAAAATACAAAAAAAAAATTCTCTATCATCATTCCTACTGTGAAGAACGTAGAAATATTTAGGGAAAATGTTTATTGTATGGGTATCTAGTACAGATATCTTCCTATCTGTCTAATACCCTACTAATAATCTAGTACTTTGATATATGAATAAGTAAAATCCCATGTATGTTATACAAACGAATGTAATTTATATTACAGATATATTCCCCATGTGGGTGGTTCTTGAAAGAGCTCTCTCTAGTGTTTTAAATTTGTTGAAAAACAAACTCTGGGTTTGTTGCCAGATAAGGGTTATTCTTTTCCCCAGAAAATTTACGCTGGAACACACCCCCTTTATGAAAAATGTCTTCAGAAAACAATATCAGAACAAAGGGACACTAATGGACTTAAAAAGATAAGCATTTTATCTTCTGAACGTGTACTTTTTGAAACATATAGATGTTGGCCAGCCATACGTATTCCACAGATAAGAACTATAAGCAGTTTAACTATTTAAATTAAAATACTTCAATTCATTTACAACAATGTATAGATAGTTTATAAATTAAAATTTAATTCTTTAGAGTCAAATTAAAAACTGTTTACTTTGTAGCTATTCAAGTGATTAATACAAGAAGATGCAGCATTTCTCCAATTATGCAGTCACATACATCTTTAGTAAATGAATGTAACTTTCTATCCTAATAATAAAAATTCTCAGCATTTTTGAAAATAACTTTATAAAGGCTTGCAAAATTTAAAAATAATTCAATATTTAAAAAAAATAATTGCGTGCCTGTTTTCGTTGGTTGGTTGGTTTTTAAATCTACATAAATTAACAGAAATCACAGCATGCTGTGAATGAAGGAACTACTGATTTGGCAAAAAGTTACTTGTAACATATTAAGATATACATCCTCGTGCATTTCTCAAGGAATTTAATGATTTTCAGGTTTATATTGAAAATAAGATTAAATATGATGGTAGAAGTTTCAAGGAACCAAAATAACTTTTTTTGCTATAATCAAGGTAATAATTTTGAAACTGCAAGGGAAAAAGGAAGAAAAAAGTTAATCAACTGTATAATGACAAGTAATCAATATGCTGTAAAGAAACAAATGCCATATCAAGGAATGTTTTCTTAGCAGAGATAATGAAATTATAAAAAGTACTAAAATATTATATATGACAGTAATTAAACCGTATCTCACGCACTGTATCTGTGTCTGAACGTTCATGTTTCAGATTGAAAATGAAAAATTAGCTAAATTATAATTTATTTAAACAAGAGACTGTTCTCCTGGCACGCAGCAAGGCATTTATGTGTATATTGTCCCTCTTTACATAAATTAATATGATAGCACCAGATTTAAAAGTACCTTGTGTGGTTGCAGGCAAATGATATGAATGAATGGAATGAAACATGTTTCAGGCAGTATTTCCCGGGTTCTGTGGAACTAAGGAGGAAATTTGGTGCTTTGCCAGTAGTCACATTTGTTTGAACTCATGCAAATTGATACATTAATGAAAGGAAAAAAGCCTCTGTAAATTGCCTGAGAGATACTGCAATGACCCACCCTGCAAGAATTCCATTATCTGGAAAGACTAATCTAAGGTAATCTGTTTACAGGGCAAGGTAATAGCCTTCATTTGGGATATGACAAAACCTCTGTTTTGTTGCCTTCTTCTCCTGAAGAAAGATAATTCTATTCGTGTAGCTATGGCCTGGATCATTTTCTCTAATGCCATCTTTCTCAGTGTTCTTTCCCACCTGTGCCCTATTTTGTGTAAACTGTCTCCATATTTCATACCAGACAGTTATATCTTTGGTGATTTGCCATGGCAGAAGGTAATTCATGTTCTCAGGAGAGAACACGTGTGAGACTTTAAAACACAGCCTCCCTTGCATTTCTAAGGGTAGGATATGCCTTTGAACCTCCAAAACTTTTCTTAGAGATAAGTATTTGAAGTAATTTCTATTTTTTCGTTGTCATAGCACACACGTTTCAGTTTCAGAGTCCAAAGAGGAGTGAAATTTATGGGTCAATCTGAGTGAAAACAGTTTAAGTGAACACTCAATTTGCATCCTGACTTTACCTGCATATTTTTTGTCATTTGGCCTACACTTATTTGTCTTTGGGAGGCCTGATGAATCTTCAAGAAATGTATTTTATTCATCCATTTAAATATTTTTCTGGTCTTTACTATGTTATCTTAAATCCTAATAGTATAAATTCCTATTGATTCTTAAAGATTTTTTTATGTGTATGGTGTATAAGTAATAGTTGTAGTAGTTGACAATAAGATTTGCCAGATACTGAAAGGACAGCCATATGGTATTGTGGCAATGGCAGTAACAAACAGTCATTCTGTATGGTTCTGCATAACTACAAGTAGAAGCATTTTGCTGTTTAGGCAACAGTTATTGATGAAAAACCTGTTTATCAGCTTTTCCAGCCTGGGAAAAAAAGTACAATAAGATTCATTTTCGTCGATACATCTATTAGAATTTTCTTGCACATAGATTAGTTAAAAGGTAAATCCATGGTTGATAAAGCCCTGGCTGATCTTTTGTCTTTGTATCCAAAAGCAAAGTGATGCAGTAGAATGGTTTCTGCTCTTTGTGCTTGCTGATCTTTGTAGCATATAGAATCTATATTCATATATGGTGCACTGGCTATAAATTTATGTTTCTCTAGAATTTGGCTTCCTATCTAGACTTAGTCTAAGCATAGGCTTAGAATGCTATGCTGGCAGGGTCTCAATACAAAAATTCTCAATAATAAAGTTCAAATTACTCTCTATTTAAATGATGGACAAAGAACACAAATATAGTTGTGAATGCTTGCCCAGTAGCAATAATCAATCAAATCTGGATGTTTTTATTCTTTAAAACACCATGAAAATCAATGATTACATTGCTTGAATAGTAATTTAAGAAAAAGTTAAAAAGTTATATTATGATTCGAAAATAAATAAATCTGAGAATATTAAAGCAAGCATTTTCCTTAGCTTTATACAATCCTTCATACAGCTTATTAAATGAATGGTCTTGAGAGGAAGGGAAAAATAAATAATTTTAGCAACTAGAAAGGGATAAAAAAATTCCTATTTGCATTATAAGTGCCACCAAGGTTGTAATTAGCACACATTGATTCTTCTTCATAAAATGTAAAAGCTGTGATTTTTGTAGCTTTAAAGATAATTGCTGACTAAAAATGCGCTACAGATGGGGGAAAATCCCCCCAAATATAATATTCTAGCGTCATAATTCTATTATCATTTATGTAGTTTACACTCTAGTCTAATTAGCAGTAATCTGACTCTCTTTTCCCAGAAACATTAAAAAATCTTGTTGCTGTTTTATAATGGTCACTGGCATCTCAAAATAAAAGCAGTACATAGTGTTACAAATATGATTAATGAATAAAATTGGCACTAGTTGTGCAGCATAAAATCTAAATAGAATTTATTTATATTGCTTAAACAGAGTCTTTCTAGACTGGTTCAACATGCTCCTATGTAAGTATATAAGAATAAATATATAGAAATATGTATGTATATGTCTGCAGATATACACACAAATATGATGTCAGGACTGAGATATAAAGAGATGAGTGGGTTTGTTTTTAGTTTTGCTGTTTTTTGCAAGTTTAGCAGGGAATTAGTTCTGTGAAGAGTGCATTTGGGCTCCTACTATTTCACTTTGGAGAGTGGCTCTTCAGTATTTCAGTCAAAATGCAGATTAACAAATTTTTTTTATTGTAACTTCATTAGTGCAATTTAATTGACACTAAGTGACTAGTTCAGGGTTTTTTGTTCTTTTACATAACTTTGCATCTGAAGATTATGTAAAACAAAATGATTTCATGTGATACACATGTAAAGAAGTGTAGATCTACTGAAATGATTAACCTTTGTGCAGGTGCTTGCTGCTTTCCACTTAAACTTAGTCTCAATGTAAGGGAAAAAAGATCGGGAGCAGAAGTTAAATACTTAAGACAATCAGTGCAAGTATTTTCTGTACGCTGTATCACTATAAGGGCAGACAGAAAACATGCTCAAACAAGTGTGAAACTTTCGTCCACAGGAGGCTTGATAATGGTGCTGAATGCAGAAAGTTGTTTACATTGAAGAGATTGCTTTAAATCATATATTGGAAAGGATGCTGGTAATAACATCAATAATTTTGCACATGGCTAGTCATTATTGTTTAGACTGTTCATAAATTTGAAATAGACCTGACTGGATAAAGCCCTGAGCAACCTGTCCTGACCTCATACCTGACCCTGCAATGAACAAGAGCACGGACGAGAGATTTCACAAAGTTGACAAAGAACACTCTAAACATTAATGATGAAAAGAAAAACTTGACAAAGTTACTCAATAATAAATTGTTTTCACAGGCTTATAAGCTTTGCTGGTTGGAAAAATTTTTTGAGTGAACAGCAAATGTTTGACCATTTCAAGAGTGATTTTTAAAAGTGATTGCTATCACATTTTGAGTGGCTGTATTATTAGAATTCTTTCCGGATCTCTGCAATAGAAGTTTAAATATGCTTTCAAAAATAACAATGTAAAAGAAAAACTGTATTGTTTGAAATGTGGTATTTTATTCTGTTGAGGAAAGTTGTCAAATTTCCCTTATATAACGGTAAAAGCAATGTCATGACGGGTCACAAAAATAAGCTCTATCCACTAACAGACTTTTTAGGTTTTATGTAATGTTATTAATAGAAGTCCTGAGTATGGGCTCCAGAAGACTGGGAATTAGATTGCTTCCCTTATCTTCTGATCCTTCTGCATTTTATATGAAGGTAATGTTAAATAAATAAAAAAAACCAAAGAAACAAGCAAAACCTCCACTTCATCATCACCATATCTGGTGCAAATGATTATCTATTGATGGACTTGCATAAAAGCACTGTTGAGTAAAATAAGTACGTCAGTGGAAGACACAGTTAGGGATTTGCCATTGGATCCATATAGTAACTTACAGTAGGCAGGCATAAAATTTTCCAGAGGCACAGTGATAGAACCACATTTCTCAAAGGCTTCACTCACAGATATTTCAGCACTGTAGGGACTGTTGGTTTTTTGCAATATATTTCTGTTTGCGTTTTCTCCTTACTATTGAAGTAAAAGAATGTGGTGTAATACAAAATGTGTACAGAATCAGTAGTGTGGCCTGGAACAGTAAGATGCTTTTTGGTGCAAACTGCATCACATGAATTTCAAATTTCTGGTGGTAAATGTTGCTGTGAATGCTAGTATGTGTGTGTTAGTCTGAAAAAAAAAAGTTTCAAACTCTTCGAGTTTGTCTTGTAGCACCTCTTTATTTCCTGCTTGTGGTCAGTTACAAATGTGCAGAAACAGAATATCTACCCAGAACAGAAATGAGAACATACTAAAAGGCATTTCTTGTAAACCTTTAGTAGGCTTTAAATACGTATCTGAAACACATTTGAATATATCATCTCTTATACTGCAATTATAATAGAAATAGCAGAAAATCCTGAGTCTTTTCCCATCAATTTCTGTATTTCCACTGCAATTTGATGTGTTGGATTACGCAAGATTTTGAAATGTAATCCAATTCAAGATTAAAATTTATCTACTAAAGTGTCCAGTAGTATAGAAGTTTCTTGTTTTAAGTTTGCGTTTTGGAGCAGGGGCTGGGAGGGTTGTGTAAGGCAGGTCACCAAAACATGACTGTCTGCGTGACTCAGTCTGGATTGATGCTCTTTAAAACATAAATATTTTTATATGCCTGTATATCTGACACACTTGCTGGGCATAATCATGGCTGATCGTGCAGATGTGACCTGTTATGATACTTTTTCCTTGATTATTAAGAAAAAAGATTTTTTTTTTTAGTGTATATATATATATAGCCAGTAATCTCTAAGTGGTCAATTGCAAATGACACTTCTTCCTTTCCTTGCTTCACCAGAGAGATATTATGAGACATGAAGCCTGTTAACTTTCTTTCAAGCTTTTTCTGTACTGACTGAGACTGCCATTTTCCACATGTTTACTTTACTCTGCCAGTTGTGGCAAATGCTTAGAGGTTAGGGGAATCATAAACACAAGCAAGCTACACGCTAGCCATATAGAGCGTGAAGGTCAGTACTGTTGCCCACACTGGGATTGGAGTATCCCATCAGACACTTTAGCAATCTGATGTAGTTGCTATCAGAAAAGTCAATATTTGCATTTTGTTGAATATACATGCCCAGCAGTGTTTGGGAAAAGGGCTATTTGGTGTCTTTGCTTGTATGATTATCTTGTTTGTATTCACAAGATAGTATCTGCAAATCCTCTAATGATTCAAAGACAACTCTGTATGGAGTTATTTCATTATTAGGATTAATTCTTTGCTGTTCTAAATTAAACAGGCTTAGAATTTAATTTCAGGTAGGCCACTGGAAGGACAACTTGAAGAAAAATATAAAAAATGCCTTCATAGAATGTTAAGTGTACACAGATAAGTTAGTTTTGTTTATTGTTATGTTGCTGTATCACTTTTTTTAAGAATTTGAATCACACTGGTTACTGAGAAATATTACTTTATCTGCAAACAGTAGCAGAGATTAGTGATTTTTAACTGGTCTAAAATTACCTAATCGATGGAATTTTAATGAAAACTGAATATAAAAATTTTTTTAACTGATATGCAATCATGTTTTGCAGGTCATACGAAGGTGTTCTATATGGGCAGAATCTTATGTACATATATTGAACCTGATTGACTTCAGTGGGATTCTGCAACAGTGTTGGATTTTGACTGCAGACAGAGACTTAAATCAGACCACATAATTTGAAAAACTTTTAGAATGCAAAAAAAAATCCTTTTCAAAGATCTATGAAAATATCTTAGCAATACATTTATAGAATTGCTCCCTTATGCTTTGAAAAATATTGTGTAGAGATTGGTCATTAAAAATTTGTAGCTCTTTTCGGGCTAAATCAATTCATGAAAACGATTTCGCTTTCTAAATACCAGCGATAAGATCACCATAAGACGTTATGAAGTTGATTGCCAATAGTGTGACTTTGCATAGAAAAGATCTACATTCATTGATTAAGTTGAAGTAGAAAAAGCAGGCTGTGATTAGCACAAAAATAGGGACCAACAAAAACTTGCCATCCTCCGGCAATGGGTGGAAACAATGCATTTTAAAGTTTTCTTTTGAAATTAATGCCTGTCTGTTAAACATAGTTTTGACCAGCCAATTTAGTCATACCACTTGTCATCCAAGATAGCATCTGTAGAAGATAGAGAAGGACATCAGAGCAACCAGGGAAATATTTTAAGACAGTAAGTGGGAGATCAGGGCGCTTCTTCTGGCACCATTCTCGAAATAAGAGAGAAAATATGGACGCCACTGAACCAATCAGTTATTTGTGCCTTAACTTTTCCTTGGTGTTTGACTCAGGACTTGTGAAGTCTAGCAAGCTTTACATTGACTGTGTGAATCACATCTTGCATACAAAGAAAGCTAACAGACTCATAACTTTTGACTCTGTCCTGTATGTTTTACAACTTGAGAAGCATTAGACTTTCCAATAAACAGACAGAGGGGAAAGCTTTTCTAGTAGTCAGTGAAGAGGAGATCCTAGGAACTAAATATGTTGTAATTTTATAAATAAAATAAACAGTAGCAGTTTAGCTGGCATGAAATACAACAGCATAATCTGCAAGGATAACTTTAAATTCAAAACAAATTATGGAATGTAAGTCCTCTAATTTGAAGGAGTGCTCATGTCATGAGTATCTGATTTTGTTAAAATTGTGGACCATATCTCTGTGAGATTGGTTAGACCTTTCTGAAGTGGGAACTGAAATCCATTTGACATCAATTAAATTTGTTAGTATCTCACAAAGCCTGTGGAAAAATAACTGAGAGGCAGACACCTACCTAGGGAATCTCTGAGTCTGCACCGTCTTTCCACGCAGATAGATGATCAAGACTGTGAAATATACATGGTATTAATTTAAATGCCAATGCTTACATATGGATTTCTGGAACTTGGTCATGTCCTTTTCTTTATTATTTCCTCCCTACTAAATATTCTGTGGTTTCAGCTTTTTTGTTTCTGTGTGGGTTTATGTTGGGTTGATTTTGATTTGTTTTCCTGAGAGAAGGAGAGTGGGCTGTGTCCTGTTACTTTTTTGTTCACCTTTTATATTTTGACATGTTTTCTGCAGCTATAAAAAATGTCATCTTGAAGAATATCAAGCTGATTTTTTGGCTGCTAGGCTGAAATATTTGACTAGCCCTTTACTAAATAAATAAGCAGCAAATGATAAATAATGGAATAGTCATTTTATTCTACTAAATAATGAAATTCATATAAGGAAAAAATAAACCATTCCATTTTATCTTATCTGAAAAATTGATAACTAGTTTGTGATTTTTACATTATTCAGATAACTGAAAATATGCAATACATATGGATTTGAACTGCTTCTTCCCTTCAGTGGTTCTGAAACCAGATATTTTTATGATACAAAATAGATATTTGAAAAATCAAAGTATATTTTTTCAGCCCTTAATTGTGTAACAGTATTTGATTACAGTCTAAATGATGGTCTGAATGTTCACTGGGATTTCTTCAAAGATATGAGTGTATTAGCTGATTGCTTAGTACTAAAACTATGTCTGCTGTTTGTGTTTTATTCAGAACTGCAGTTAATAGGTGGTATAGCATTACCTATCTTTCTGTAATAATTAATGTCTACAAAATTAATGTTACTGTGCTTCTAGTTTGCACATATCACCAACAGGAAGCCATGTGCTTGACATGCAAATTTACACAGAAATATCTTAACGGGATGTCAAAAGCTACACTTTCTCTTCGCAGTAACTGCGTTTGAGATAATATGTTTCTCTGTGTGCTTTAGTTGTGAATTTCAAGATTTGCCGGAATTTTGACTGAGATTTTGCTGTGTATTATCGTACTGAACAGATTAGGTATAAAATATACAGTGCAGCAAAATGTGTTATATACTGTTGTTTATAGTTCATTTATTGTTTTTAGAACGTCAAAAGTAATTTCAATTACCAAAATTAAGGCTTAATCCAAGTGGCACAAGAAAATCTGGATGAATCTGTTAGCTAAAAATGGTAACATTATCTTTTCTCTCTTTTTTCATATGTGTATTTTTTCTTAGGAAAAGTAATAACTTTACTAAAATAAAATACAAGAAAAAGTAAACATGAAAGAAAATTGCTTTATTGCAATGAAGACTTTATATTTAAGAAATGCAAAACCTCAAGATTATATACCAGGCGAGAAATGTTATTTTCCTTTCCTTTTTTTCATTACTATTTTCTTTATTATCTGAAAGTTTTGAGCATTGCTGTGAAAATTCTATTAAAAAATAATTTATTAAAATCCAGAAACCCAAGCAACCATTTGTTTTTACATACCCTAAAATAAACTGTTGACTTACAATATAAATATTTGAAGATATGTTGAAATAATGCACTGGAATTTGTTTTAATTATTGTCATTTAGTGTTCTGAGCTTATTTTTTTGATAGATAAATTCTATATTGCATATAATTTATTAATTTCATCATTAAGGGAGTGGGACACTTTTGAAGAGAAATTAGAATGAATAAAAATTTACTTTTGGTATGCTAAATGACTGATGAATTGAGATTGCTAAAAAAACCTGTTGTGTACTGTCTTATGCTTTTAATACACTGCTATAACTCAAACAGCTGCTAAATGACATGGAAGCACTTTTTTCACTCCAACTATAATATGATTTTTAATAGAGGAGGCCAAGGTTACAGGGTTGCATTCCTTAGAAGACTTAAGCAAATGGTATATATCATGTAAATGTGAAATGAGTTAGAGTGGGAGATATAATTTAGATTCCTATGCAAGCTTTCTGAATTTCAGTGCATACATGTTTCCAGGTAAGGGTATTTTTTTTTATGTTGCAGTTCCAAACTTGATATTCATTATATGTAAAACCTAAGCAGAATACAAAATTATCTTTGTATGCTACAACATTTCAAAATCAAATATTAAGAGCTAAAGAGAGGGAAAATAGGTCATTATTTCAATGCCTTATATATATATCTATATTTGATATATATTTAGTTAAAAAATATTTTCCACAGATGTTTTCAAATAAAAGTTAGGATTTAACTGGAAAAAAATTAGATTATCAGTGGTGCCCAATTAAATTTTTATCTGTAACACTCAATTTTTGTGATCTTCTCTGTAACAGTACTGAGAAAATAATATGTTTTAGATATATTTTGTAGCCTTGTGCAGCGTCACTTTTCAATGGCTAACAGAAACGATCTAAGATCTCAAAAGCTAGGTTGTCCATGAGCTGAGAATGTGTGTGTATACAAATAATCATAGAATCATAGAATGGTTTGGGTTGGAGGGGACCTTAAAGCCCATCCAGTTCCAAGGCCCCTGACACGGGCAGGGACATCAGACCAGGCTGCTCAAGGACCCATCCAGCCTGGCCTTGAACAATTCCAGGGAGGGGGCATCCACAGCTTCCCTGAGCATCCTGTACCAGTGCCTCACCACCCTCATCATGAAGAATTTCTTCCTAATGTTTAATCTAAACCTTCCCGCTTCCAGGTTAAAGCCATTTCCCCTCATCCTATCACTGCTTGCCCTTGTAAAAAGTCGCTCCCCAGCTTTCCTGTAGCCCCTTCAGGTACTGGAAGGCCACTATAAAGTCTCTTAAGAACCTTCTCCAAGCTGAACAACCCCACCTTTCTCAGCCTGTCCTCATAGCAGAGGTGCTCCAGCCCTGTGATCATCTTCCTAGCCCTCCTCTGGACCTGTTCCAACAGTTCCATATCCTTCTTATGTTCGGGATTCCAGAATTCCACGCAATACTCCAGAGAGTGGAGTGGTCTCACGAGAGTGGAGCAGAGGAGGAGAATCACCCCCCCGACCTGCTGGCAGCGTTTCTTTTGATGCTGCCCAAGACACAGATGGCCTTCTGGGCTGTGAGCACACATTGCTGGCTCATGTTGATCTGCTCATCAGTCAGCACCCCCAAGTCCTCCTCCGCAGGGCTGCTCTCAATCATTTGGTCCCCCATCCTTTATTGAAACCACCGATGGCCCCGACCCTGGTACAGGGCCTTGCACTTGGCCTTGTTGAATGTGTAACAGATTAATTTATATTTCTTTTAAAATACAACTTGACTCGAATTACTTAAAATTATAACAGGAGAGCAAGTAGTCATTACAATTATTTTAGGGTATCTTCAAAAATATATCTTTTTTTTCACTCCAATAGTTTTTTGGATGAAAATCTTTTCAGGTAGGGTGAACTTGAAATATTTTAATATCTTTGACTTAATGTGTCAAAACATTCCTGTGTAGGAACAGCAGTGAGAGACAAAATATACCTGATAGGGTGAAACATCAGTAAGACAGAAGAAAGCATGTGCGTATTGTAAGCCATAAGTAAAATCTGAATTTGAGTGCGTATCAAAGATGAAACTGGTTGAAAAAGATTGATTTTATGGTTTCAATTAAAAATTAGTTAAAGATATGTTTATATTGACCTGGTTTTATAGTCTGGCTAGAGACAGAAACTAGTAGACTCTAAATGTTATAATACTTGTTGACAGCTGTCAGATGGTAACTCTAGTCTTAATGCAAAACCAGTCCAACTAGTATTGCAAGACATGCATTTTTCATGGGTGAAATCATTTTTTTGTCTAGTCTAGTTTTGATTAATGGAGCTTCTACCAGCATAGAATCTAGAAGAATAATGAACTGAATAAGAAGCTGCTCTAAGTCTGCAAGCATAGTGTGCAGCTGAGGCATTGAAGGGAATTTTCAGGAAATAGGTATGAACCCTTAATCTTAGCTTTTGAATAGCTTACTCAGAATGACTTGCTATCCCTGTTACTTAATTTGGGTTTTTTTCTCCTCTAAGCACTAGGCTGGAGTCACTTTCTAAAATCAAGGTTATGTTCCCATTTTGTCATGTAGAGGTTAATATGTTCTTCTAGGATACAAAAGATCTGAATTTGAGTCAGGTCCTACTGATTTTACTGTTTAAATTAGGCCATAATACAGTTCAGAAAGATAAGTAAAACTGTAAGTGAGAGAGAATTTGACTCTATAGGTAAGTAGACATTTTATTTGTTTGAATTCAGCCTTGGGTGACTGTTACCTGTCAACAAGGTCTGATCAGAAGTAATTCTAAAGATTAGGGTCTTGAGTTCACGAAGCAGCTGCAGATATTTTGTGTTTTGATGACTCTCATGCTGTAGTCTTAAAAAAATTCCACAAAAGAGCATCAAAATTTTTTTAGGCAGCAGAACAACCACTGTTTCTGACTATCCTGAGGTTCCTTACAACATATGAACTATTGTAATTCATTTAATTCCTCTGGTCCAATATGCTAATGAATGCTCATCTAGTGGGTGTAGATGCTGTCTGCGGCTCTAGGATTCTACGTACATCTATCCATTGAAGATTTCTTGGATGTATGGGTTGTCTAACCATAGGTATTAGAGCCCAGTAGTCTAAAATTCAGATATTAGTGTTAGCCCACATAGTACTTTTGTGCAGACAGTTCATACTCCAAGGGTTCTACTAAAGTTACAGGCTTTCTGTGTCATTTTTGACACTAAATGACAGTACAATGTGTGTTCTACATCAGTACTGGTGAGATTTTCACGGAGAAATGGTATCTCTCTGGAAAGAAAGCACACCTCCGCAGACCTTACTTGTCCTTCTTTAACATCCTTAAGAGTTAATCTGAGAGTTTCTTCTGTTCTTTTTTTCTGACACCTTTTTTGTAGTACCTCCGTACGCTAGAATGCACAAAACACGCTCCTGACTTTTAAACATTAGATGGATCACAAGCCATATTATTCTGTGCTGAAAACATATTTTTGTGATTTGGTATCCAAATTTTGAACTGAAGATCTAGCCCTGGTATGAGATTACAATTATAATCCTTGCGTGAGTTAAAGAAATTCAGAATTACATGTCAGAGGAAACCATTAAAATATTTGCAAACCACTAATCTATTCAGGGATTTTCTGGATTTTTTTTATCTGGGGCAAGTCTACTGGCCAGTGATTCTCTTTACTGTTTCCTTCTCTGGAAGAAACATTGTTAAGATAAGCAGGACAAAAATAATATACAAGACAGAAATTAATAAAAAGTAAAACAAACTGTCATGGAGCCCACATAGGGTCTAAAGTTGGTGTGGTCACATGTTTATCATCCAAAAGTAAAAAAAAACAACAAAAAACAAAAAACCCCTAGTTTCTTAAAATTATCTTACTTGACTCATCTGGGCATGGCTGAAATGTCCAATTACAAAAGAAAATGGCTGTGCTATTGTTAAAGGTTCATATTACAGTGTATATGTCTGTGAATGGAGAAATATATTATTTTGAGACATTATTTATAAGTTTGGGAATAATTGATTTTCAGTTGAGAGAATTGGAAATTTAGGAGGATGGACAACAGACACTAAAAACTCAAAGTTAATCAAGACTACATGCTTAAGGTATTATGTTTTCACTGAATCAAGTGTGTAATGTATAGATGAATTTGCAAAAGCAAAACTAGATTTATGTCAATGTACAGGAAGATGTTTGTATTCATACGGAGGTAACCTAACATGATAAACAACCTTCAACTTGAGTTGAGGAAAATTAATCTCCTATTTGTCTATTTTTCATTTCAGTAGCAGACATCTACTTCAATATTTCTGTTGTTTGTGGATGTAGTGCCCTATCATATAGAAGAGAGGCAATTTTTATGCCTCCTCAATTTTAGGTTAAAATTTAAATTCTATCAATTGCTTTCTGATGTGAACTTCTCTATGAACAACCAGGCAACAACAATCTGTATCAGCCTCTCTCCTTCACTATTTAGTTCTGTGCATAAAATGCATTTATATACCAAAACCAACAAAAAGAAACAACTGGCAATTTCAACAAAAACACATGTAGGGCAAGAAAGATTGAGGAGGTGAGAAGAATGTTCCTAGAAATAGTCATTACATAGCCACAAAGCAATGCAAAGAACCTAAATAATAAGACACATTTTGAATGTCTGTGTTCCTTCTTAGGGTTTGTAGAAATTACTACATTCCTAGCAAATTGTCATTATGTTCTTGGCTTTAGGGAGACAGCTATAAGAATTGAAAAACAATTATTTTCAGAATTGTATTGGTGAATATGGAGTATATTACTACAATAGAGCAAATTATCCCATTGGCTTAATTCTAGTCAACATCTGTAAACCTTCAGTGTATTTCTACAGAGTTTAAAAAAAAAAATGCAGGAAACCCAGAACATCATCACAGTTTGGATGAACTGTGTCTTCAAGGTTTAGAGACAATGATAAAAATGCAACAAAAGTCACCAGACCTCAAGCCCAGTATATCATACTGTTGACAAAATGGTTTCTGAAACCTGTATGAAAAACAGTGGAAAAAGCTGAAGATCTGAAAACAATGTTTCCTTTTCCTTTCCAAATCCAATTTTGTATAATTTCTTGAACCTAAAATTGGATTGGATATTATGCAATAAGAGCAGCTTTAATTTCACTAGTTGATGTGTGTTTGTATGATACTATTTCCCTTTTTTTTTTCTGGAAGCCGGTCACATTATCACAACAGGAAATAAATTGTATGAGCCACGTTTTAGCTAATAGAAATTTTATGCTATATCTGCTATGCTAGCAGTTACTTTCCATCCATCTACCATCTATCTACACTGTCTGTAGAAAACAAAATTATTTGATAGGTATATTCTTTGAGTATTGGTGATGGTTTTTCTTTATAAAAGTTTTGTGTTTGAAGGGGTTTTTTTGTTCTAAGTGAAACATAGTGAAAATGCAAGTAAACTGTGTCATGGAAAGTACATGTTTGAAACTAAATGAGATAAAGCCACAAAAGCAGACAAATCACCTGTTCACATTATCTCCTTGCTGCAGAAAAATGTTAGGTGTATGTATATTTCCCCAAAGCTTTAGTACTGGAGCTTGCCTAATACATACTGGGATTTCTTTAGATGAGTCTTCAACCCTAGTTAAGGCATTTTTAACCGGAAAGTGTGACCTAATACAGGAGATCTAATTCATGAAATCCACAGAGCCTTTGTGATAGTAGTTCAAAGGCACCATACAGCAAGAATATATGATTATTAGGAACAGAAAGAGCTAATATTCCAGTAATGCCACTACTGTAGTGTTGATGACAATGTACTCAGAGCATACAATGTACTCTTATGCATCCCCACAACTATAGGTAGGAGTCTGAACAAAGTCTAACTGCTACCAAATTTTCTAGGCTTTAAAAGAACATTGAAAAAGACGAATGAAGAAACGCAGAGAGTCTTGCATTCTTTCACTTCTCTGAAACAATATTTTACCTGTGACTTTCCTGTGTTGTGTCATTTACCCTGATAACTCTGGATTTGTTCCTGTGATCTGTAAGTAGGGTGTCAATTCCATTGTGATTATAGAGCAGAGATGCATACCTAAGCATGGTTATGATGGGATCACAGAGGAAAAACAAAGTTTCTAATCCTGAGGAGAAACTACAAAGAACAGAGAGAGTTTTATATTGGTGTATTGAGAAAACTGAAGATCAGATGGAAGAGATTTCAGGCTGACACACAGCTTTTAGTAGAGCGTTTGGCAATAATCAGTTTTTCAGTGGTTGATTTCACAACCGATAGTTTAAAAAATGTAGTCTGCTTTAAATACTGAAGGTCAAATTTAGTCTATCTGCAATTTCAGGCTTCAAAAGTTTGATATCAGGTTTTAAAACATGTACTGTTCGTGTTTCTGTACTTCATTGACCACAGGTTACTCCAAATCGGGTTACTCCCTGCCATCCCTTCCAAAGAACAAGATGTATTTTGTATATTTTAAAATGGTCAGGAATCCTAATTAAAATGCATTGATTTTAAATAGCAGCAGGCTTATGAAGTTTTATTTCTATTGCAGATACGTTTTACATAGAATCATAGAATCATAGAGTGCCATGGTTTAGATGATGGTTGGTGTTAGTGTTGGTGTTGGTGTTGGGTTATAGGTTGGACTTGATGATCTCAGAGGTCCTTTCCAACCTTATGATACTGTGATACTGTGATACATCATGCTTACTAACAAAAAAATAGTGACAAAGGGCTAGGTATTTCTCCCTATTAACACATATGATACGAACATTGCCACAGAAGCCATCTATGATTCAAGTACAAGTTATATAGAGAAATTCATTTTAAGAGGATGGCATATGATTGTAGCTCTGACTTTCCCACACAAAATAGTCCTGTACAAAGTTTTAGAAAATTTAATAGTTTGTTTTTAATACAGAACTTAGGGATATTTAAAAGGTGCTGCAGGTGACTAACCTTTAAGGGAAATGACAAGCAAAATTAGGCACTACTGAATATAGATAGCAATGAAATAGGCAAACAAATCTAGTGACAATGCTAAAGTGAACTCATCTTGCATTCAGAACATTATGACTGTGAAGTGTGTACAGTGAAACTATTTACTAGAGCTAGGAATATGTTTACTTATGAGAGGTCTTATAGACCTAGCACAAGGAGTTTAACTGCTGAATCAATTTTAGATAGCTTTCAAAATTTTGGAAAGCTTTTCAGTTGGACTCAATGATCTTAAAGGTCTTTTCTAAACTAAATGATTCTATGATTCTGCCTTTAATAAAGCTCCTCGTGGTTATTCTACCTCATGCAGGTTGTGTTTTATTGCCTTGATATTAAGCTCTTCCTAGTCAGGGTACTGTTAACTACTTATTACTTACCTGAGGATTCCTTATATTTTTCTTTTACTTCTTTCATGGTCTGGCTTCTTTAGAAAATGAAACATATGCAGTTTTACTGTTTTTTTTTCTGTCAATCCTCTCATAATAACTTTTTAAGCCCACTGCTCAGATTGAGTCAACTTTGAAAGAGAAACCAGAGTCTCAGAAATATAGTCTACCAGTTTTGTTCTCATCATCAACTTTATAAAATGTACTACTTAATTACTATCTTGCAGAGAGGAAAGGACGTGTTCAGAATATGTGCTGTATATGAGAAATGGCAAGCCAACCACCATATACACGCTGGCATGTTGTTTGGCTTACGTATTTAATCCAGTCACCGTAATGCTACCAGACCACAGGCGGAGCAGTTATAGGAGACATGGGTTTAGTGTGAAACAGGAGAAAACTCTGGGTGAAGGGAAAATAAATACAAAAAGCAGATCTGATAGAGAAGACAGAAGTATTTGAGAAACGAAGTTTCATTAGGCTGATGGCTCACAGAGCAATCTTTATGTTTTATTTTAAATTCTCTGGATATTGTCAAATGATTGTCATTTTTTTCAATAAGGAACTGATCTAAGTTCATAAAGGGGCTGGAAAAGGAAAACTGGATTGTAAACTTTGTTTTTCTACAAAGGGAGGACCTTTCAAGGAGTACACCTCAGATGTGGTATAGATAGTACTCAGGATTTAAACAGAAAAGTATCTGAAGTGTTACACTTCTTAATATTTATATTAGCAGATATTTGGACCATTGTATTCGTTTTTCTCCATATATATCAGGGCTGAATCATGTGGGCTTTGAATACCTGATTGAAATTACTAATTAGCGAACAGAGAGTAACATACGTGTCTTACCTCTCCAGCTTACACACCTTCCTCAGAGGAATGGATGACCTACATTGACAGTTGGCTGTTGATGCACAAAGGGGTGTGAATAGCTTTGTTTCACTGTAATAACCAAAAGACTCCCTAGTGTTTATAGAACTAAATTATTATTAAGACAGCTTACATTTGCGTTCAGACTGATTTGTATTAAGTGAAGCTTAGCTTTCTTAAATAAATTTTATAAAAATTCATGTACTATCAGTCTGCATATGGTGCTATTGGAATAACACTACATTGTTCAGGAAGCATCAGTATTATTTGGTGGTATTAATTTATTTTTAAGGGAGCATTGCTGTGTAATAACAGCTTCAGTGGTATAGTATTCTTTGTGCAAACTAAATTAATATGATTACTCCTTTACTAGAATTCAAAAAATGAATATGAAAATTATCTTGGGGTAGTTGAGGGTTTTTTTGCATTTTTCAAAAAGTTTAACTTAGAAGGAATCATGGGACGCAGTCAGAACATGTTATTATTTAAAGGTGGAGTAGTAGAAATGGGAAAAAATGAAAAGAAAGAAGTGCTAGGTTCTGTACTTTAGGAGTAATGAGACAAACTTCTGTTCTAAAGTATTGCAAATGACAGCAGACAAGAGAGATGTGCATGTGTATTAGCATAGAATGAGCAGTATTTATCATTTTCCTTTTCTGAAATGACACTAGAAAGAATAGTCATTTCACTGCAAGAGGATCGAAGAGATGATGGCTCTGAAAAGATTATAAGCCTCCAGTACTGTGTCATCTGTTGTCAGATTTTTATATAGTTAATGCTTAACCCTAGATGTACCCTCTATAAAGAAGCTTTATACTACTGAGCACCATTAATGTGTAGCATCAATGGAACAGAAGCTGTGAAGGGAACAGGAATTGCTTTCCAGTACACAAACCTACTGTGCTATTTCAGAGATATATGAAGGAAAACATCTCAATATGGGAAAAATCGAAAGTATACTCATGCTTGGAAAAATTTTCAACTAAAGTCACTGGTCCTGTTTGGTTTCTGAAATAAATCAAAATTTCATGGTGACAGTGAATTGAGACTTCTCAGAATTTATCACAATTTGTTCAGAGCTGAGGCGCTTTTTACCCTCGGTAAATCCTGTTGCCTTCAAGTATTTTAAATATGAGCTGCTGTCTATCACAGTCTCAACCATTGTACTTGATCAATTTTTCCTAGTAAATGTCTTCCTATTGAGAAGTTTTTTCAACAAACTTATATTTTTTTATAAAAAAACTATGTAACTACAAAACATTAACCAATTCTGGCAAGAACCGTGTTTTCCAGTCAGCCTTATTCAATACGATTGCTCTTTTCTCAGTATCCTTGGTATTAAAATGCTTACTAGTGCATTTTAGTCTCTCTGTGACCCTGGGTACGCTGACTAGTAAATAAAGCAACTGAGATGACTTTCACTGTATTTTGTGATTTTATCACATGCTGGAAAACACGTGATGTGTGTTGAAAATCAGAAGTTTAAGTCCTCCGTAGCAGAAAGCTGTATTTATACTTATATCTTCACCAGGATTTTTTATTCTTTAGTATTTTAGTCAATTTCCTTTTGATCTTACAAAGTACTTAATAAAAACATAAAAGATAATAATTTTTTTTCCAGTGTTCTGTATCAGAATCCCTCTGAGAAGGAAGAACTGATTTTTAAACACAGAGTTCTGGTTATTCTTTCCTGTTGCAAATGCATCATATTTCATCAGTACATGGTCAATTTTGATTTTGTGGAATCACTCTCCTTATATTATATAGACTAGTTTGATAAGAATGCTAACAAATACAAAGCAAGAACAACCATAGTATAGTAACATATTTACCTGACAGCTCTTTCTCTAATAAAGTAATTAGCTTTTAATATTAAAGATGTACTTCAGCCTTTTTAAGTAACACACTAAATTCTTCCTCATCTTTTGAGTGACTTTTTTCTTTAGATTAGTCTCTTCTACTCTTTTTTTTCATGTTAAATCATTGCTTATTTCTTTAGCAGTTACTCCAAAACTTACCTCTTATGCACAGAATCATTCACAGGGCTAGCTACTATGTATGATGAAGCATGGTAGAAGAATCTAGACACATAACAATTTGTGGTAGGTAATTTACAATTATATTACTCTGGTTTTAGTCTTTAAATATTAGCGGTTTTTGACATGTTACTCTATTGAACAAAACATAAGTGACACTATTATTTAGAGATTGTACTAAATCTAGATGTTTTTTGAACACTTCCAGGGATGGTGACTCCACCACTTCCCTAGGCAGTCTATTCCAATGCTTCACCACTCTTCGGTAAAGAAATTTTTCCTAATATCCAATATAAACTTTGCCTGGCACAACTTGAGGCCATTTCCTCTCATTCTATCACTTGTGACTTGGCAGAAGAGACCAACACCCACCTTGCTACAGTCTCCTTTCAGGTAGTTGTAGAGAGCAATAAGGTCTCCCCTCAGCCTCCTCTTCTTGAGACTAAACAACCCCAGTTCCCTCAGCTGCTCCTCATAAAACTTGTACTCCAGACTCTTTAACAGCTTTGTTGCCCTTCTCTGGACATTCTCCAGCACCTCAATGTCTTTCTTCATAGAATCATCTGGTTGGAAAAGACCTCTGAGATCATAGAGTCTAACTACCTGTCCACTAACTAAGCCATGTCCCTGAGAAACTCATCTACCCATCTTTTAAACACCTCCAGGGATGGCGACTCAACCACCTCCCTGGGCAGCTGTGCCAGTGCCTGACTCACCTTTCAGTGAAGAGGGGCCCGAAACTGAACACATAATTTGACGTGCAGTCTCACCAGGGCCGAGAACAGGGGCACGATCACTTCACTGCTTCTGCCAGCCACACCATTTCTGATACAAGCCAGGATGCTGTTGCCTTCTTGACCACCTAGGCATATCCTAGCACATGTTCAGCTGGGTGTCAACTAATACCCACAGGTCATTTTCTGCTCTGCATTTTTCCTGCCACATTTCCCCAAGACTGTAACACTGCATGTAGTTGTTGTGACCTGGGTACAGGACCTGGCACTTGGCCTTGTTAAACCTTGTATAATTCACCTTAGCCCAGTGTTCCAGCCTGTCCATATCCCTTTGCAGTCTTCCCACCTTTGACCAGATCAACACTTATGCCCAATTTCTTTTCATTTGGAAACTTTCTGAGGGAGCACTCCATCTCCGCATCCAGATCATTGATCAAGATATTAAACAAGATTGACCCGAACACGGAGACTAGGGGAATGCTGCTTTCTACTGGCCACCAGCTGGATTTAGTTCTGTTCGTTATTGAAGAATGTCCAGCCTTCCTGGACCCGTTTGCCCTTCAGGACTATCTCCCAAGGGACTCTCTCAGAAAGTGTCCTGAACAGGCCAAGGTGTGTCCTCTCAAGTCCATGGCAGTGGTTTTGCTGTCTCTCTCCTTACGTCAGCAAGAATTGAGAACATGGTCGCTAAGCCCAATACGGCCTCCGACCACCACATTTCCCACCAGTCTTTCTCTGTTTGAAAACAGCAGGTCAAGCGAGGCACCTCCCCTGGTAGGCTCACTTACCAATTGTGTCAGGAAGTTATCTATCTTCCATGTAGCCTGGGAACCTCCTACATTGTTTCCTCTCTGTTGTGTTGCATTTCCGGTAGACTTCTGGTAAGTTGAAGTTGCCTTGAAGAACAATGAGTAGCAATTGTGAGTTTTCTGCCAGATGCTTGTAGAATGCTTCGTCTACCTCCTCATCCTGGTTGGGTGACTCCCAGCAGGATATCTGCCTTGTTGGCCTTCCTCCTCATCCTTACCCATATGTGCTTGACCTTATCATAAAAAATGGCTGAACAATTGAAACCCTCCCTAACATACAGAGCCACCCCACCACTTCTCCTTCCTTGCCTGTCCTTTCTGAAGAGCTTACAGCCAATGCACAGTTGAGACACCTTCTTTTTGCACAGTGCTAGTATCTCACACAATAGTTTTTTCTTGAGGAATTCTGGCAACTGACTGACCTTTCTTCTTCAATTGGAATATTTGAGCAATGGCACCTTCCCTCCATATTTGTGCCCCTTTATCATTAACGAGGATCTCTGTCTATGTGAACTCTGCTCACTAGCTTCTTGAAGGGCTCTTTGTGTTCTCAACCATTACAATTCCCTAAGTTCTTAGGAAAAAAGGCAGCTCGCTATTTAATGATGGGTATTTTCTTCTTCACCTGTGTTAACTGTTGACATCAGTATGATCTGGATGTTGTTTTGTAGTTTTACTTTTGATCTTTCAGAAGTTTTCTACTTAAAAAAGGAAGAACTGAATCACAGATTGCACCTTGACCATATTAACACACGGTTTTATAATGGAACATTTTAAAGAGAAATAGTAATTTCTATTAAGCTTGATTCTGCTTTCTGTTCTCCATGAACAGAGGTTGTTTGACTTGTCTACGGGTCATTGGAGGCTCATTCAGAAGCTAGAATTCTTTGAAACTAAGCCATAAGCATCCTACTTCATACAAGCATCACTTTTTAATTTGTAGAGTTATGAAATAGTCTATTCCTCTTCTCTATATAATTCTTCTGTATATGATGTTTAGAAACTGCATTTCTTATACATCAGCAATAGAAAATATATTCCAAAAGTCATCTAATCATGCATTGTTTGTAAGAGTATAGGCCAAATATATTGGCCTAGGTAGACTGAAATATAAGGATGACTTTCTGTCACAACTTCCAACATCACATAATGATGGATTTCATTATTGTACTACAAGAAATGCAAGAAGAAATAAATACAGAATAACAAAGCTGCCTGCCCCATCTTTTCATGTTAAATTTTGACTGATTAAACAAAAAGGTGTAGATGTTTTTAAATTGTGAATCTCGGAAAAAAGGAAGTTTCCTTTCTCTCTCATTGGAACAAAGAAGAAGATAATAGAAGTGAAGGAAGCTTTTTGGAGGGAAGAAACAGGAAATCTTGATTATTTCCCCAAAAAGAACCACTAGCTATTTTTTCAGCTACAATGATGACTGAGAGTCAGAACAATAAAGTAACTTTTTCTTGAGTTGCCCTCCTACACTTCCATTTTACTTTCCAGGATAGCAGTATTACAAAAAGCTATCAAAGAATTCCAGGATAACACCTCTCTCTCTCTCTCTCTAAAACAGAGAAGAATGCAAGTGTCCTTTGCTCTTCATGTGTCCCCATTTGCATACAATCTATGTGACTTACATTATAGAATCCTTGACAAATTAGCTGGCTATAATAGCTCTTTTCATTTCACATTTTACTTTCCTTTGTTGTTTTTCTCTTTCAGAATTAAATGCGTTACGATATTTTTGGTACTCAGAACACAGAAGTGCATGTCACTATTCATAAATTCAGTCGTGTAATAGCTTGGAACTCAAAGATAAAATAGTTGGATATGTATTCTAATATAGGGATATACAGTTATTTTCCTTGTGGTATGATGTATTTTTCAGTTTAGCCTCAGATTTTGTTGATATTTATTTTAGAAAGACTATGTCAGTCTTAGAATTAAAGTACACCTATTTTTGATACTATCTGTGTTGATTTTGTGTGATGTTGTGTACGATAATGCATTATTTTATACATACTTGTGATGCTGTCTTTAAGAGTAGATTTCATTTTAGAGCAGATTTTGTTTCACTTAATTTCAAAGATTTATTTAACACTTAAATCAACCTGGACTTTAGGTTGTGGGTATTCTACTGTTTTATGCTTTACCTTAGGGTTTATAGACCTTGTATTTTTCTTGCATTTCTTCACATGCCTGTAACACTTAACTTTTCTGCTTTGTTTTTGCACTGACTGTTCTTCAGAAAAGCTGTGTTTTCAATAAGATTGTTTTAGGATGGTTCAGCAACAATAACAAAGAAAATAAGCACTGAGGTTTTTTAGATAACTCTTTATTTTCTAGTGCTGCTCTTATTCTAGGGGGAACGTAAAAATGATAGTCTTTTTTCACATTCCAGACCTTGTCACTAGTTTTTCTTTTAACAACTGCCATGCTTAAGGGAATTCATCTTGCTCACAAATTTTCATAATCTCAAGGACCAATTTCTTTTGCTATCTCCAAGTCTCTTATGATTAATTTTTTCTATGTGGAGTAGAAATTCAGTTTATTCAAGGCCTAAAATTTACACCTCACTGAAATAATGCAAAACTGGATTCTTTTGGAAAATATTAGGAAGGTTAGGACAGGTAGAAAACATAACCATGCAAAAATAAGGCTCTCGTGGACAAGCAGTAAAGCAACACAACTATCTTTGCATTACTGTACATTGCAAAATTGAATTTTGATTTTTTTGGTCCTGCAAAGTGTAAAGTCTGTAGTTCGATACAAGACTTCTGTGTTTTATTTGGTTTTGCAAAACAGTTGCCTTAATTAGTTTTCTAGAGTAATCTGAAGCTGAAATATTTTCTGCATCATCACTGAATGCTTAATTCAAGTCCATGCAGTGCATGACAAACCGAATAAAACTGTGACAGATAAATGCATTAAATTACAGCAGGTTAAAGTAGGAATGGTTGTCATTTTGGTCTTCAATGTTCTTTTTCCATTTTTTTGTGTAAGATATTAGCAATTATATTCTACATCATATAAATGAGAGGATATTTTACCACTGGAAAACTTTTCAAATAACTTGGTATTGAAAGCAAGTCATGTTGGACGTGCAGATTATTAACACTTTTGAGACCATAATACAAACATGCTTTTTTTCTAAATGCTTTGGCTGAATCAAATAAACAAAAGGAACCAAATGTTTTACTATTTCTTTTATCTGTGTATTTCCTTAGATGTTAACTGACGAACCAAAATCACACGCTTAATTAAGTTGTTTCACATTAATTTTTTTCTTTTCTTTGTATCCTCTATCAAACTCAAGTAAAGTCATGACAAATTGATTTTCAAACCATTACACTGACACTTTTTTCCAAGCTGATGGCAATTCCCCAAGAAGCCTGAACTGCAGCAAAGGTTCTTCCTCCCTTCCATATACTAGAAAAAGGAAAATAAACCTAAGGTAGCCAGAATGACCTTGAGGCTAAATTCAGAAGTGAGTAATAGTATTATGTGCCCTTGCTGTTGAACATTAGATTCTAGGGACTGAATTGAACATTGCTGAAAAAAGTAATAGTTTGTTCAGCTGCTGTTTCTTGTGGGGTCTTAAGATGTCTTAAAAAGTTATCTGTTAGATAGTGTTAGAAGATTGCATTATTTTACAATCAGAACCACTAAATACTCTCTGATAAACTTTCAAGGTGTATTTTAATAACAAGGAAAATTATATTATTTAAAAAAATAAGAATAGGATTAAAAAAATCACTCTATCTGCTAAACTTTTTTTCAGTCTTTTTTTGTTATTTGTTTATAAATTTATGTATTTGGTCAGTATGAACCTAGCTTGCTCTCAGTACTCTTTTTAAAAATCTGCTATTCACCAACTTGCTCGCTCTACTTTTATATCAATATAGATCCAGTAATCTAGGAGGGATAACTCATGAATTCTCTTTTGATGTCTGTACCGTAAAATTATATTTCCTTGATTTCAGTAAACAGTAATTGATAGAGGCACAAAACCCACACAGCATGACTTCTTATTTTTTTATAGTTCTGAAGTTAAGCAAATGCCAAATTAAAAATGATAAATAGTCCATTTATAAGAAAAAAAACCAAAACCAAAATAAACGATCCAAACAAAACTCAGACCTTGAAAGTCTGCCAAGTTTAGTCATTAGGACTTGGTATGCTTTCTGCATTAGCTGCAGGAATCAGATGGTACCAAGACAACTTCAGAACATTTAACACTTTGCTCAATTTTTTTGAATATTTTGATTTCATGCCTTTGCTCTTTGCATGCACTTTGAATATTCTCCATAACACTACTTATACGATTATTTTTTTCTAGTTGCAATTGTTCTGTAAAAGAAATGAGATTGTGCATACAAGTAGTAAAATGATAGACTATGTTGAGAAGAGCATGCCACTGTATCTGTTAACAGCAGTCTCTAATATTACATCTTTAAACAGTTAAAAGCAATTGTGTTTGTGTTCAGGCATTATTGGCTAGCTCACTAATGAAAATCAACAGGAATATGTTAAACTTTGTAATTTTTAATCAGAAAAGCACATAACCTGATTATTCTGCAAATGCAGCTTTCAAAAGACTAAATTTATTTTAATCACATTTTAATTTCCCAATATGTGTCTAACAACATGGATTTGATAAAAATATTATATGCATTAATCATGGCATTAATTTGGAGAATGACACTTTACATGTCTACGTGTAAATACATGTTTACATGTATTCCTTATAACACTATACACGCATTCAGCAATTTTACGCATTTTCAGAATATAGCTAACATTTTAGACTATCTAAATATCTGTCAGACTTTACCTGCTCACTATCTATCTCATTTTACATTTACAATATTGAGTTCTGCAAGCATGGCAGATAGAAACTTGTGTAATTTACAATTATATTTAAACTAATAAATTAAATGCATCAAATATGTGTGAGTTCAAGACACAAGGCAAGCACATTCTTATCTGCTTCAGCTGACATCCTTGCCTTGAAAATCTTCATTGTCCTTTTTAGCATAGAATGCAGGTAGCAGGTTGCATGACAGTATGGCTCCATCTTTCTCTGAAAAAAATCAGTTTGTCTTGACTGTGTTGCAGAAGCCACAGAATTTTGATGTTGTTTTTTTTTTCTTGCTGAGTTAATCTATGGTGCTGGAATATTACTGTCGAAAAGTTCCTTCAAGAAGGGAAAAATGGGAGGGAAAGGCGTGTAATTCTTGTTGGGTGAGGAAGAGAGAGGAAGAAATAAGTTGAGTTAAATATTTGCACGTTGTCATAGGATACAGTCTCAGACAAAATTACTCCTCTCCAGTATAGTTATGTTGAAAAGAAAGAGGCCATATATATTTATAAATATTCTTTGCACAGGCTATCAAATTCAAGTGAAAAATTAAGAATAAATATAAAGCAAATAAAAAGCACTCTTTCCAGGTGATGTGCTTTCCAAGTGTTTTTCAGGGAAGCTCCAGAGAGCTTTACAGACAAATACATTATCCATCGTTTTGCTGTTTTCTCAGATTTGTAGCACTGTCAGAATTCTGTGTAATTCCTTCATGAATAAGCATGTAGCAATACTATAAAACTGCTGTTTAGCCTTGGTTGAGCATCCAAAAATGATGCAGATAAAATGTTGTATAAAATAATGAATAGATTTAAAGATAGAGTTAACAGCAAACTGTTGTTAACCAGTGTGATGCCCTATTTCTTCAGAAATGACTATGGCCATTTATGGATTTAACTGCTATTTGTGCTTTCCTTGTTTTTTCCTAGACTGTAGTGCTGTCCTACTTCATCTGCACACAAACCGAAATTAAGACAGTAAAATAAGCTCTGCCATGACTTTAAATGTATGTAAGCATTATATGAATGTTACCTTTCAGTGAAGTAATAAAAAGAAAATAATACAGTTATAATTCAGTTATGCTTGTGTGTAATGATAAACGTATAGTGTAAAGATATAATAGTTTTTTTGAAAACTAAACAGGTCAGCTGGGTCATTCCAGTAACTTTAACCTAATTAGGTAAGTTAAGCAGATTTCAGATTTCTCTCCCAGTTTTCAAAGTATTGTAAATTGAAAGATCAGCTGGCATCCCTTAAGCATAGAGGAAAAAAATAGCCTGCATTATCATTTCAGTCCTTTAACGAAACTATTTAATATAAAAACAGACGTAAAAATTTAGATACAAAGTCATTGTAATTCAAAAAGGGTTTCTGATGAAATGTTTATTTCTGTTGCAATTAATAACTTAGAGTTGCCAACTATAATCAGGGTTTATTGACTTGCAATAACTTTCTATTAGAATAATATAAAAAAATTAGTAGTTTCAGCAGTGTTTGTTTCTCTGGTTATAGAAAGTAAATTTATGTCTGTGTGTCTCATTTTGTAAATTACTTGAAATCACTTAAGCACATATGATGTGGAGCAAACTGTTTAGCCTTAATAATGTCTATGAAAATTAGCCTTCCTTTTGGAAATTATATATACAACAAATATTATAACAGGATTGTCATTTTCCTTCATTTGAAAAGTTTCTGCATGTCTGTAGCTAAAACATTTGAACAGTTGACAGTGATTTGGTGGCTGCGCTGACCATGGAATCATAGAATAGCATAGAATAGTTTGCAGTTTATCCTTGAACCATTTTCTGATGGGAAGAAATGAAGCAGAGGTGTGGCAGTTATGAATAACTAAAGATATTCCTGTAGACAGTATTCTCTTGAACAGTAGTTTTAAATTATCTTTATAGTTTTGTACAATTAATTCCATAGGTTGTAATTCCAAAATGCTTAATGATAATCTATTATTATAGCTCTAGATAAATTCACATGGAGCAGTGCTAGTGGATTTTGTAAATTTCTTCCAAGAAACAAAATAGTATTTTTGCATGTTTTTTATAAGAGCAGTTTGTCACAAGACATAAGTTATATCAACTCATATGAAAAGCATGGCATTTAGAATATCTGACTCAAATTTTTCTTTCTGTTGAAAGCTAAATTGCCGTACTATGGTTTAGCAGCAAAATTAGTAATTTTTATTTTCATTAGTTAAACACGGAATCAGAAAACGTTTTCGGTAGTCACATTGCTTGGTCACCCACTAGTGCATTATAATCTTTTAAAGAAATTGCTTTTGTATTTATTTGAATAGACGTCTCTTGTTTAACAGGTAATTTTTAATATTATAAAGACTTATATATGGATGTAGAAATAATTTCAAATAGACTTTATTTGCACTATTGCTTGTATAAATTTTTCAAAAAAGAATATTCTCATATCCTATATCTGTATGAAAAATTTTGGTAGTTCACCAAATAGAGCAATATTCTCTCCCAAAAGAGAGAAATGCAGGAAAAGCATTTAGCCTCTCATTTTAGTACAGTCTAGCTTTTGGGTTACTTTTTGATAATTGTAGGCATTTTGGGTTAACTCTAACTCCTTCAGTAAAAAACACAACTTCTCTGAATATATGAAGCAGACTGGAACAGTTCTGCTCTGAAAAAAAGTGTATTTTGCTGTGCATCACTTTATAGCTAACTCAAAAGGGCAGAATTAAGTTGTAAAAGTACAAGCCTATTTGAGATTATGATTTTCTTTTAAGAAGATCCAGAAGCAAATGGTATTGCTTCACCCTGTATATGCCAGTTCTTTGTAAAGACATTCTTTTAAGACTCCTTTTTACTGTCTCTAAAACATTATTTTCAGATATTTCATATGTTTTGGAATGACAGTTATTATTTTGTAGAAATTTTTTGTTTGGTATAATTTTTTCTTCCTTTCAGAAATCCACACGAGTTATTGGTGTCAAAGTTTGTTGGCTGAGCTAAGTGTCTTTGAGAGCTATACTAATATATACAATACAAGTATGCAGTATTTTTCTGTTTTTCTTTCTGAAGGTTTTTAAGGTCATAGCCCACCTTAATAACCCTTACACTGTTTATATTTTAACACTTATGTGTTTATGTTCCCATTTATGTTTTCAAGGAATAGTCACATATGCCTGTGGAGGAAACAACAGTCTTTTAGTCACTAACTCATTTTTACTCTGTTAACTCAAAATTGACAAATCTGTTCTTCATGTAAAGAGTTGCCATAGAGGAGCAGTTAATGTTGTTGTGTGATACTGTTGCTACTAGCTTGGTTCTTCAGATGAAGTCCTAACAGTCTTTCTAATTTTTAACTAAGTAAAAGGGAAATTCCAGTCAATAATTTAACTGAGACTTTTGTTTATTTTGATCATTGTGGACAAAACTAATCAGTTTTGGTTTTTAAATAACAAGCAGGCAATCAATACTCAGGTTGTTTTGTCTGACTGAGAACTAAGCTGGCCCTTTGTGTTTTTCAGCAAGCTGTATTTCAAATAAGCATTAAAACATGTGAAAGGTTGTTCAAGCTATGACCTTTTCAAAACTGCTGTTGCTGTGATGTGCATTTCCTGCTCTTGGTGACATTGGGTAACACATTTGGCAGAGCAAAGGATTGCCTGCTGTGCTGCAATTGAAAAGCAATGAACCATTTGAATAAAGGTCCATGTATTTGTGATGAGGCAAAAGTGTCATTTCCCACTTTGTTTTTGAGGATACACTGTTTGCCGCTTGTTTGATGTTAAATGAATAATAAACATTTTTCAAAAGACAAAGGTAATATGTGAGAAAGAAAAACACAGTAAATGGAAGGTACAACTAAGGATTTAATTGAACGTAATGAATTGCTGACTTGAAACTGCTTGAAGGACATCAGTCTGTATTTACATGTAGACCCAGCAGTGCTCTTATTCCAGATCTGTTCAGCTCTTTGTTTCAAATCTGTATGTTTTCTGTTCTCCTGTATATGTCAAGTAGAGTGTCTTCATCCCACAGATAGTTTTACGGGTTTAATGGTCAGTGGTCAAATAGCTGGAGGATGATCAATGAAGGTGATTTAGATGAGGTTTAGCACAGAGCCAGAAGATCACCTCCTGCCAGCGAAAGAGACTTTGGCAACACTTTCTCGGTTCCCACAAGCATGTGAACAGTTGTATCCAGAACAGTAATTTCACCTGAAGGAAGCAGCAGACCCCTAGGCTATGAGGTTGCACACAAGACCTTGCTGTCTGAGCTCTGGGCACCGGGCCAGAGTGTTGTCCAGCAGCACTTTGATGGTGAAATTAATTTTGGTTCAGGCAGAAATATGAACAGGGTGCTGCTCTGGAGAAAAGGGTGTACAGTGGAGTTTTCATAGTCATTTGTTATGCTCTGCTGTCAAAACAAATGCTTAATAGCCCTGCAGGTGAATGAGGAAATTTATAGAGGCAAGAATCCACAAAAAATCATATCAATAGTAGGAGGAGAGGGCGAGATAACTGCCAAACTTCCTGGTGTCAGGTGGGGAAACCACCCATCACTGCCCTGAAAGAGCAAGGGAGGAGGCAGTGGAAGAGAGAAGACCTCCCAGAGCAGCAGGTGAGGAGAAAGCCCATTAAAGGGTCAGCTAACAGGAAGGGGGAGGAGCAGGTGAAGGCTCTAGAAGGTGGGAAAAGTTTCTGCTTAATAAGCAGAGGTTTTTATGTAGTGATAGTTAAAGATGGATTTTCATTTAGTCTCCTATCTTCATATGGTGTTTGGATTCATTGTCTTCAATTTGATTTTTTTTCTTTTCTGAGGAAACTGAATTCTGTGGAATTTGCTCAAGATAACTACAAGGTGCTGGCAAGAGAAAGGGATTCAGGTGGGCAGATTTGCTAAGCTGTCTGTTCCTGACCAAGAGAATTACTCTTTTGGGAGTTTTAAATATTTCAGGTTAACAGGTGGGTTTGCAGCACTTACAGATGTTAGTATTACAGAGTTTTTCTTCTTTTACTCACTGTAGTTTTGCATATGGATTCCTTTAGTAGTGTGACATTTTCTCCTATTTTGTTCCTAATTTACCTTTGTAGGAGAATATGAAAGTAACTCTGAATGTACAAGATGAGCATTCCCTTAATTGTATTTAGGCTGTCTTTTGTGGTTAAAAAAAAAATGTGTAGTCTGAATGTCTGTATCTATTTCTGTTAATCAGTCCTCACTGATAAATGCTGAGTGCAGCAGAAGATTTCAATCGAATGCTAAGGAGATGCAAGTCCTTACAGTGATTCCAGTCCCCCTACAAAGGAGGGGGCGTTTTATTTCTGTGGGGGTAGGGGACAGGCAGTGTAGAATAGAGGGGAGGACAGTACAATACCCAGTCAAAAAATGATTGTAGACACAGGCAAAGTAAACTGTGGTGTGAAGTACTCCAATTTACTTGATTGGTGCTGGAAAAAAAAACCATGGTAGAGCAACCTAATGGTCATCCATGATCATTAAAATAGGAGTTACTATCACTCCTTTCAGTGGGAGCAGGGCTCAGGAGTGTGAGCTGAAAGTGGCTGTTGCTAAGGTCATTGGACTGCAGGTGCTCATCCTGACCCTGCGTGTGTGTGGTGCTTGGTTTTGGGTTTTCTTCCCCCCTATCTTTTGACCACTAATGTTGCCAATACAAATGTCTATTTTGCCTCTATCTCTGAGAAACTTTGAAGAGATCCAAATTGCTTCTGTCAATGACAGGTAGGGCTAGGAGTTTTGTGGAAAAGAGCATGCATCAAGGGATTGCTTGACATAGCTATTAGGAGGAGTTTATTCTGGTGTGGAAACACAAATAGCTCACTCCCATTATATGTTCTTCAAAGCCGGTTTGCACCTCTGGTCTTGAAAGCCTCCTGGGAGGAAGAACAATGTTCTACCAAAAGTTCATTGCTGCTCCTGAATCTTCTAAGAGGTCTTTCTGCACAGCTATTTTGCACTTTTAAATCATTAGAAAATACAAAATATATTGCATTACTTTATCTCAGCAATTACTATGTAGAACCCCATATTTTTAATCTTATTTTGTGGTTTAAAACTGCCCCTCACATTTTATCCACTGGTTTTGTTTTGGGGTTTTTTTGTCAATGTATATATGCTGGTATTTTCTTGTGGTTAATTATAGTCATGTAGCACATTCTTCTGCCTATGTATTGGTCACCTTTCAAAGTTCTTTCAGGTCCTGTCTTTTTACCTTAACATTGCAAAGTTATACTTCAGCAGTACAAGGCTGCAGAGTCCCTCAGACTCGTTTGTTTATAATTCCATATGCTGTTGTGCTTCTCAAAAAAATTCTTCACATGGTTAGCCTTCTGTGAATATTCTTCCACCTTTATGAATGGAGATCTGTTGCAGGTGTTTTTTCTCTATTTTGTTCATAATCGTTGTATTCAAACACTATGATTCTGTCTGAATTGTTACTATAATGGCCACAAGTTACACCAGGGGAGGTTCAGACTAGACATTAGGAAAAATTTCTTCACTGAAATTGTGGTCAGGCACTGGCGCAGCTGCCCAGGGAGGTGGTGGAGTCACCATCACCGAAAGTGTTTACAAGAGGTGTAGACAAGTTTCTCAGGGATAGGGCTTAGTAGTGGATGGGTATGGTTGGACTCGATGATCGCAAAAGTCTTTTCCAACCAGGTGATTCTATGGTTCTATGGTTCTATCTTGCTTGTTCTGTGGTTCTATGGTTCTATCTTGCTTGTGGTGAAGGACCATAATGTTAAGAATTTTGTCTTCCATGAGCTTTTTTCTTCATACCTGTGATATAACAAATCTTATTCCTTTCTCCTCTACCAGATTTTAGACAAAGAAGTGGCTCTTTCTATATTTTAAGAGGATTGAGCTTTGGACTTGACTATTGTACCTTGTTTTTTTATTCTCAACTATGTTAATCTGCAGTCAGGAAAAATGCTACTATTTAAGTAGTCTTTCTCTGCTATAATTTTGTGCCATAGTTCATTCTTCACCTTGTGTCATTCTTCTGTCTCCAGTACTGCATGTAGACAAAGACCTTCAGAATGTATTGGACAGCTAATAGATTTTTTTCCTTCCTGTACTTAAACTCAATCTTCTAGACAAACTGGTGGGGGGATGGGTGAGGGGAAGGTGATTGTGATGAGAATTTAATCTTATGTTGAAAAGAATGGAGGATTGAATTATTTTTAAAACTGACTGCTTAAAATCTACAGTTTCAAAGATACCCTTTTCAGCCTTAGTGGTATATTACCCTCTAGTTTTATGAGATTCCTGTTGTAGTTAGTGGTATGAAAGGCCATGTAAATTGAAGACGGCCTATAATCATTAAGGGTAGGTCAGTGATAGAAAAAGAAAAGTGAATAAACATGGAACATGAATTTATATTTTTGTCATTTTAAGAATGTGTAGTATATAATTTATAGAAGACATATCAAAATTACTTTGCATGCAAATCCATGAACACCACCATCATGCCCCAGCTGACCATATTGCAGAGGTCTGTTTCTTCAGAAATATGTATGAGATAGAAATTCCTATTTAGAGTTTGGAATGCAGGTACAATATAGGCGCACACAACAATGAACCAACAAAAGATGCTACAGTTTAAAATCAAGGCGGGTACTATGTTGAGGCATTCTAATACCATATTTAGAGAATACATTGGTAAGGAGAATTCAAAATCCTACTTTATTAAGATATGTGCTGTTAGTTATGTGGGGGAACTTTACTACCATAAGCATTATACTGATAAATTATAAAGATTTTTTTAATCTTAAATAATCCGCTGTTTTCTTTAATTTTTTTCCCCTGCCCCAAATATTCCTAATGAAAAATAATACAAGCTAAATTACTGAAGAAGTTTATATACAAAGAGTGCTGGATAATGAGTAATAAAGATTTAGAGTTATGTTCAGTCATTTCTTGCTAGTGATATCAAAATTTGTCAAAGAACTGCTGTTAAAATACTACAGCTTTAAAAATAAAAAAGAAAAAGAAAAGAAAAAGTGTAGAGCTTTAATATTTATGAGCAGATACTCACAGTTCACAGTGAGGTCACGCTCAGTGTTAATGCCCTACCAGTCTTAATGTAGGTGGTGATCAGTCTTCTTTTCCTACTTTTTTTTTTCCTTCTCCACATTGCTCTTCCAGAGATAACTCTCCTTTGTATGAAACTGTGAAACTTAAGGCTACACGAACACTTACCAATATTAGGAATGCATGGGTTGATTGGGCCTTTCACATATAGTATATTTAACCAAAATACAGCTTTAGAGTTGGAATTTTCATTTACAGGATTCTTTTTAATAAAAGATGACAGGGGAAACAGGATTGTTGACCCCAGAAATAAGCATCAGTTATTTGCACATAAAGTATTATATGTACACCAAATATCGATGAATTGTCTTCAAAAGTATCTGCCAATTTGTTTTAGCTGACACCTAGATAATGCAGCAAGTGATGATAGAAGCCATAAATGCACACTATGTTGCTAGGGAAGTAAAAAAAAAGTCTGAGTTTGTGAGAGAGGGCTCAACATATAGAAAGCATGTGCATGTTCCAGCCTAGGCCAACTGGAGAACGTGGCGATTTATACTGTCATGAATTTCCATAGTTTCCATGTGCAATGTTTCTCTAAAGTGTGTGTTACTGTGAGCCTTTTGCATGCTAAAATATCCGCCTAATTCACAAGTGTAAATGATGCAATTGTGATCTAAAACTTTCTCAGCTCCGGGTGCCATTGAACTCGTCTTTAGCAAGGAAACTTGTATAAGGAATCTGAAGTGACAGCTTGAAACTATATTTATTAAAATTTTGCGTTATCCATTGATTAAAATAAAAAAGTCTTTTTGTTTGCTCTTTCATGTTATGACTGTTTGAAGTTTATGTTTTGAGAGAATCTGAAAACCTATGAGACTGCTTTGGCTGTCTTAGCTGTAATACATTTTTAATTTCTTAAATTGTGAGGTTTTTTTAATGTAAGGTTATGACTTACTTTCAAGTTGAACAAAGACATTTTGTTTTCCATAGTACTGTAGACCCTCTCTGAATGCTAGGTATTCTGCTTTTTTGGCTGAAAAGTTGGAGTACGTAGCTAATATGGGTACACACTTTCCTATTGTGTTGTGGCACTTGACAAATGCAGACTTACCTATCATCACATAAACAATATCAATTAAATTGCTTGAAAGCGATTAGCATTCATGGGCAGATTATTTGTCATCTTGACTTACTTGTTCCCAGACTCTTAATATTGAATATCCTAGGCTGCTTATCTTCTCTAATAAATTACCAAATTATGTCCAAATATAGGAATGAAAGTTCATCTTGGACTAGTTTACTTTCTAAATATAAATGCTTAGATAGAAAACCTACAGAAAAACGTGATATATTTGTTGTTTTATAAATGGAGGAGGGTAGAGGGTGTTCTTCTGAATGAGAGCTGAATCCTAAGCAATTTTGTCCTAGGAGACTTAACTACACTGGGGTTAAAAACCAAAACAAAATCACAACAAACAAACAAAGAAAACCCCAACCAAACTAAAATTTAAACTTCCATTATCACTCTATCAAAAGTATACCTCCATTAATAATAGTTCCAGGTAGGCAAACTAATAGCGGTAATTTCCTGAACATCACTGAAATAGTCTGGTGTTTCGTGAATGGGCTGGCAGTATATATGGGTTCAAAAGATGGTTTCTTTATGGTTTCTTGTTTGATAATGACAAGATTCCTCTAGCTTTGTACAAAACTAGGAAGCAGCTCTATTCCAAGATCAAAATTATTGCTTCATAAAGGAATTACCTTTTTTGAAACATAAATAATTTGCCAAATATAGATTCTTGCAAATTGGGGTGTAACAGCAAAAAGAAGCAGAAGCTGCTTTTGTTTGAGGGTTGGTTTATACACGGAGTCTTCATTTACCATGGTACAGGCCAGGAAAACAGCTGCACTTGCTGAAAAGCATACAAAGTGAATACTCTGCAATACTCCTACCAGTCAGAACACTCGGGTCTCTCTAACCAAGCACAGTAGACCAGACCAATATATAAGCTGTTATTTGTGTCCTTGCCAACAAAACTTTTTTATAATTACCAAAGTTCCTTGTATATCAGTTTTTTATCTCTTTATTCTTAACAACTTATTTGGCAATGAGCCAAGACTTGAAGATGGTGCATTTGTGTAAACAAAAAGTTGACTGACATTGTTTTATAATTGTATTTGGTCAAACTAATGGTCTGATAAAAAAATGCTAGTATTTTTTATCCATAGTTGGTAAGCACTCCGTACTAAGTCTATTCAAAACACTTGATATCTCTTTTGTTTCACTGGCTTACTTCTGAATCAGAAGTCTGGTTATCCCAATATTTCATTAATAATTCCACAGAAATATAAAGGGGAAGTGTTAATATTCATGGACAAACTTCTGTCAGTAGTATTTACAAATAGTTCTTTGCAGTTCTTTTTTTATTATTCAGTTGCAGTGCTTAAGGGTTTATCACTTACTCAGGTGAAAGAAAAAAAAATCCAAGATGACTGCATGAGCCCTGCACCTTTTGCTAATTTTATTTGGTCCACCGCAATAAAGTTAGTATTTTGAGTTAACTGATGAAGATCTAATCCATACCATCACATATAATTTGACTTCTGCTGGTAATCTTAAAAATCCTAGATTTCTCCATCACTAGCTTATTTTAAAAAAAAATTATTTACGTCTAAGCCCATTTATTTGTCTGTTGCAGTAGCTATTTACTATTTATTATTTGTTTACATTTTCAGAATTGGGTTCACTTTTAGTTCAGATTTATTTCAAAGTTATGTTTGTGAACATTTTGTAACCCCATTGGAAATTGTGTGGGGTTTATTTTTTTTGCTATGGAGCTCTGGTAACCACTAGTTGGTGGACATTTTAAGAATAAACATTTAAACTGTTTCCTTTAATATGTACGATAAAACACTTGAAATACTGCATCAAATATATTAGAAGATCTGCAAGTTCCTAAATTACAGAACAGTGCTTATTGAACTTGCTGAAGGCAAGGCAAAGACTATGTCTGAAGGAGGAATCCTGCCTCTGTTGAGGTTAATGGGAATTTTGGTGTTGACTTCAGTAGAAAAATTGCATATGCAATGTCTGCAAATGCGGTTATTGTTTTGGAATAGTTAATGGTGTAAAATGGAGACATTTAGAAAACATTTCATAACAAAGTAATACAGTTTTTCATTAGGGCAACAAAATTGCTTATTTATTGATGTACATGATTGGTATACGCTGACATATACCAATATTCTAAATATCAATATTTATTATGCAAATCATTCTCCCTCACCTGAAAGTAACTGTTTTGCATTCAGGCATATGATTCAATTATAGTACTAAAATGAAGTCCCAAGTGAAGTCTTATATGTGTTTTCCACTTTCACGGCAATATATAGCACGGCATCGTTAAGTCACCACACAGCTCTCAATAATTCAGAGCAGTTGTCAGATCGAGATGTTTATCTTCCAATTCAGAAAACAGAAATAATAATGATTTATGGACTTTGGCCTCAAACTGTGACAATTCTGTCACTTCAAAGAAGTTCTGCAATTCTGAATGTGTGTACGTGACCTGTGCTATAAAGTAGTCTCGGACATTGCAAGACTTTATCTGAGGTTAATGATAGTAGAAGGAAATTGGATTTACATTGATTTCTGTCAGTTAATATAAGTTGCTTATATATAGTGGTGATACATTGGCACAAAGAGTAAATTTTTCAAAAGCTTATGGGAAATTTTTAATGTTGAATTGGGTTTGTTAATTTCAAGTCAATTTGGTTACATGAGCAGTTAAACCCACCATCAACCTGGTCTATGATGTTTCATCCATGTGTATAAAGATCACTGTAGTCTAGTGATATCAGATATACAACATCTGAGGTGAATATGTAGTTTTCCCAACTTTGTACTCACATTGTTATAAAATAATACAGCGAAAGTATTTATAATTTTAAACAAAATTTGATAGTTGAGTGATTTCTGTAGTACATTTGCCTGTGGAAAACTAATGCTGTATGAGAAAGTGAAGAATCAAAGCATGGTTATCTTGGGTCTAATAGACCTGTGAGCTTAAAAAGGAAAAGTGCTAAGAATTTACTTCTGCCACTGAAGTGAAAACATAAATTCTCACTAGTTAGAAGCAGTGTACATCATACTGTATTATTGACACATTAGCTTTTCACTACAGAAAATGAAACATGCTACCAAATTACACATTTGTTTGTTCATACTTTATTTTATGGGGTGGTCAAGTATTGTTCAGCTAGGCTGTAAGGTAAGGAAAGTATAGCAAGGGATTAGAATGCTAGGTGTATATAGTATTTGGGGATCAAGATCTTTTTCGGGAGATTAGGAGTATTCAGCAGGAGAATAAAATGAAGTAACTGTAGTTACAACTGTAGTGTCTGTTTCCATGTTTGGAGATATATTGGCATTATTATGCTTTATTTTAGGACACAATTATGATTATTTTTTATTAGGAGACAATCCTGATTATTTTTTTCCTTGTCATACCCTTTCACTTGCCAAGAAGTTACTGCATAGTTGGTTCAATGGCAGCCAAGATGGGAACTAAGGATATACTAAGGAAATATTACTGTGCACTTCCCTTTTCACCTAGGGATCTTATATTGCCCACAGTACCTATTTTACATGGTAGCAGCAGCACACATAGGATAGAAAGTGGACAGATGGCTTTGGTAGCCTAACGTAGATAATCCGTTTCCCTGTTGTAGGAACAGATGAAAGTGGGAGTTGCAGCCAGCACAAACACCTTTACCTCTGCTGTAGCCCTCTTAAATCTCTGTTTGTTACACAAATCAAATTTGTCATATTAAAATACTACTAGAAGCTGACTTGGCTTCTTCTAGCCACCATTTACTTAATCAGTCATGCTGTTCCACCATGCTGTATTCCCTGGAACAGCATTGTCTGGCCACCACAGAGGTGGCTTGGGTTGATTTGGTTTTTTCTTCTCCATTTTGTTTAAGAGCCTTGACCCAGCTCTAGTTATTCTGGCTATCAGTCTGGATGGGTGAATGTCTGTTTTCTCTGCCTGTCAGAGTTCAAGGAGTGTCTGGATGATGCTTTCAGTCATATGGTTTAGTTTTAGGTAGTCCTGCAAGGAGCACAGATTTGGACTTGATGATCCTTATGGGTCCTTTCCAGTTCAAGATGTGCTATGATTCTTTGTTCTAAATTTTAGAGAATGTGCTGTTCTACTACATTCAATAGCAGTCTTAAGGTGACAAACTTCAATATCCATTTAAAAAGACATGATTTCTATAGGGTTTTTTTTTTAATTAAGACTAAGTCTTGTCTTGGTCCTGGATGTTGCTCTTAATTACAGCTAACCTAACACATGACAATGATTAAGAGTATACCTAGTGACGATAGAGATTTTGTTTCTTTCCAGGCTGACCTATGCTAAGCATTAATGAAGGATGTAACAAAAGACGTATTCTCACTTCATTGACATAATACAATCCTTATTGTATCTTGCATGCAATTAAAATGTAATTAATTTCTCAAAGCTCCTTTTTTTTTTTTTTAGGTTATATAGTTCAAGATGACCATTTTGGATCATGTGAAAACAAGTACTGTGGTCTGGGTAGACATTGCGTTATGAATGAGGAGACTGGCCAAGCTGAGTGTCTGTGCATGGAACACTGCAAGCCACATTACAAGCCTGTGTGCGGTTCTGATGGAGAATTCTATGAAAACCATTGTGAAGTGCACAGGGCTGCCTGTCTGAAAAAGCAAAAGATCACTATTGTACACAATGAAGATTGCTTCTTCAAAGGTAAGCATGGCGGAACAATGTCTGGAATATTACTATCAAGTATGTTTTCAAGCAGTTCAATTAAAACTTTATAGAGGCTGCACCAAATGTACAGTGAATAAATGACTCAAAAAAGTTGATACAGTAAGTATTTCACTCCAGAGAGATCTCGTGGATGTTTTTATTATTATTTGTAGTCAGTGCTCTGGGCAATCACCCCTTTTTAACCTGAATAAACCAGTTGTCTCTTAGAAATTAATCCATGGCAGCTTGTCTTACAAACATGGCTGTTGACCTCATTCGTCTCAATGTACTTACAGTCCCAAAGCCTGAAGGATAATCATCTCTGTTACAGAAAAAAACCCAGAATTTAGGCTTTCAGAGAGGCTTTGTAACGCTGCAGGACCTGTGCTCGTAATTGGTTGAAGTTGATAGACCAACAGCTTGTTCGTGTCTAAATGAGTCTTCATTTTTGGACAATGAAGAGTTTACTTGCATATTTACCAAAGCATGCAACTTTAGCTACTTTTTAATCTTCTAAATGCTGGGAGATGCCAACCTAAATGCTGAGAGATATACCTTATGTTAAGCATCTTATACTGAAGATATCAACAGTTGCAGCTTGCTCTTTTTTATGTAATTTGATTACACCTTGCAGGTTTCCTGAACTATGCCAATACAGACCTTGATTAAGCTTAATTATAGTACCTGGCAGTACATTTTTGATGATTAAAGCAAGCAAATGGCTTTTGCAGTCTAGGGGAGATGCTTCTAAATATGGCTATTTTTAATGAGCCTAGAGGTTGAATTCTTACTAGTTTTGAAGACTGTCCTATCTTTGTAAACATTGTGTGTTGTGGCTATAGTTACATTCTCAGTAACAGCAACTAATAGATTCTATCACCATAGAAAGAAGTCTACTAAAATATTTCTGCTAAATAAAATTAATCTTTGTGGGGAACATTAATTTCAATTGCAATGTTCAATTTAAATTTTAATCAGGATTTTCAGGTTTGTGTTTTAGTATAAGGTTGCTCAGATGGAACCAATTTAAATTTTCAGAGCTGAAATTTTCACTACATTTATGATTAAGGAATTGTCCTTTAAGTACAAAGTTGGGCTTTTTTATCAAATTCAAACGTCCCAGCTCATGCACAAATTTCAATATCTTTATTATTATGAAAAGTTTTATAGTAAAACAATTTCCTACTAGGGGTGGGAAGAACCCCCCAAAAATCTTTTATCTAGAACTTAACTAAATAAACAAATGTAATGCTTGCACAAATGGGCTTTATATAGTTGTTTACTGCTGAGTAAATCGTGTGACTGCCAAAGTGAAGTAAGTGCCTTTCCTCCTTTGCCTCCTTCAACAGATGTGTTAAGCTCTGCAACTTTATCAAAACATGTTGAGATAAGCGTTCATAGATTAAAGGGTGTGTATGCAAATCTTATAATGGGAAATACATTTGTAAGTGATAAGTGAAGGTTTGAAATTTTTCAAAACTAAATGTGAATGCTGTATAAAATTTATATACTATCACAATGTATACACTTTAAGTAAGTAGCATGCATTGTGAGGTATTGGCAAAATAAAATTTAAGATTATAGCACGCGGGGCTTCTGGGAATGGTTTGTGCAATAACAAGAAAACATGAATGCTTCTGGTTTGTGTCTTAACAATCACAATCTCTTTTTTTAAAAATCTAAGAACTGTGTTTTCCTGAGTAGGGTGTTGTAAAAGCCCAAACAAACAAACCCCCAAAATTCAACAATTATTTATTTTAGATGATGCATTACTGTCATAGAACAAGTGACAGTAACAAACACTGAAATGTTTAAATTTATAGGGCTAATTCCATTTCTTCAGTGTGCTATATACAATAAAAATAAATTCAGAGCATGTTTGTGAAAAATTATAGAGCTTCCTTTTCTGAGAGGGAGAACGTGTTGAGATTTATTTACTGAAATGGAAAGAGACACCGTATTTTAGCTAGAAATATTATCTGAATGCTATCTGAATTTTTGTTAGCTCATCCTTACATTTTAAATTTGCCATGTTAGTTTCATGTCTCTTGTAGTGGACAGTGGAATATCTGAACAGTGTTCAACTTCAGACAATTTAGATTCTGTTCTTAAAAAAGCGGGTTTATCCTTTAGTCAGTGGAAATATTGAGAAAAGGACTGGGGTATCCAGATGACTCGGTCTGAGTTGCCTTCTGAAAATTTTTATTTATCAAGATACCCAAATCTTCTAATTTGTGCACTGTAATGATGTCTGGGAATAATGTAAAACATTTCATTTTCTCTCTTCTTTCTCATTGTATTGTTGACTTTGGTGGTGTTAAACAGGTGAGAATAGAGACAGTTATTTTCCTTTATATTATTTGGTATCCCAGTTTCTGCCTTGTTAACTTCAGCTCATTCATTTCTGTAGGACAGCACAGTGACATTAAAGCATTTTTGCAGTTCGTGATTGGTTTTCCCATTCTTTGGCTGACATGGCCATGTTCAGATTCATTCAACTTCTTTCTTTTCATTGTCACTTTCTATGTTTGCCTCCCCACACTAAATTAAATCATACGTTTTTACCAAATATGAGTGGAACACAGCCATGTAATAATAATTGAAGTAGAAAATTTTAAGTATGTCTGTCTTTCCATGAAGATTGAAACTGTTTATGCAAATTGTATATTTTTGACATGGATCAAGATAATGGCATCCTAAATTAGAAATTTTTTTTTCTCCACTCTTACTGCGATTTTCCCCATCTATTCATTATTGGCATTCACACCAGCCTCTGAATGATTTTTCCTAATGTCTTGTTTAGATGTTGACTGTGACTCTTTGAGAAAGTTTATGGAGTAACTCAACTTTTGGTATAGAGGCAAAATGTATTCTGCAGGGAAGATACTTACTTACTTTTAGATACATAGAAATCAGAATGATATTATTTTCTAAATATATAGAGTCCTCTTGTTTCCCACCCAAGAAGTCCAGTGTCCTGTGACTGGATGTTAGTGAATCCAAGTTCCACAATAACTTTCTGATTTTAAGAACTAAAGAGAACTCTTTTGGAAATCCTTGGTGATCTAAGGAACATTCTGTCTAAGAATGGGCTCAATTTATTAGTTCAATGGATAGAAGAATGAAGAACTGAGGATGTGAAAAGCTGCCTGGCTACTAGTTTACTTAGGCTTGGTGGTTATGATATTTGTTACTTTATTAATTTTTAATTCCTGGACAGAATATAGGAGAAGATAAGAGAAAAGGGAAAGCAAAGGAAAGGAAATGATGGAGTGAACGTAAGGAGAAAAGAGACGGCTAAGTGCTGTGATGGTGTGTTCAGTGGTGGGAAGAGGAGGAAGCATGAATGATGAACTAAAGGGAATACTAGTGACAAAAAGCAAAGTTTAACGATTAGATTATTCACTAGGTCTGATATTGACAGTGTCAGCTGGGAAGTCTTATATGCTGATGCCATTCTGGTTTGGCACTGCTTTTGTTGGCTTACTGACCACACAGTTCTTTGGCAAGGTGGCCTCTACATGCTCTTGGCTTCCAGTGTCCTGGCTGTTCTCAAATCATGCACTTTGTGTTTCAGAGCATGTTAATGTTTTGTGCAAGAAAAGAAATCCGACCATTTGGTTCATGCTGTGCTTGATACTACTGTGTAACACCTTACTTTCTTTAGCTTTAACAAGCTATAGAGAGTGGCAATTCAAATGGACCAGGATTGCTGTATTTGATACCTCCATGACGATCTTCATTCTGTGAAGGGACACTGAAATTAATGACTTCGTGCCAAATTTAGAAGTTTGGAGGCATTATGCTTTGTCTTTTAAAGAGTTCAGTTGGTATCTTATGTGGGACATAGTGAGTGGTGAATGCCCCATACTGGATGTCGGATGGGCTTCAGTTGTGTTTTCATTTTTGTGTTAACTTCAATTACTTAATTTTTATAATTGCAGGTCAGCAAATTTATATGAGACTAAAACCTTCTCCATGATGAACTGCATCTTATATTTTCTTTGCATCCTGAGCTTGTTGTACATTTTACATTAAATCTATTTCTATATTCAGCGATACACTTAATCATACAAACTACAATTTACTAAAAATACTCAAGATTGTAACACATTGTTTTATACTATGACTTTTATAGAATATTTCTGGAATACAGATTACTTTATAGATAAGCTTTTTACTTATAAGTAACTTTATAGCATCCTTATGATATAACTATTACTTCTTTTTCTACTTCTGTCTCATTTTTCAATCTGTTAAACTGTCTGTGACCTTCATATTTCTTACTAGTTTGAAAATGTCTGCATTTCTGAGGACTGCTACAATATTGGCTTTTTAGTCTGTTCCCAAGAGAGAATTTGGAAACTTTGGTAAGAAAGTTGGCTGCTGCTGTTGTTCAAGACAGTAAGGATAAGAGTTGACTATGAACAAATCCAAAAGAGTTATGGGCAAACTGGAGAAAGCTCAGATGATATCAACAAGATTGATCAAAAATACCAAATGGTTTATAAGGCATACGGAGGAGGCTTCCAAACTCATCATGGCATGCTGAGGGTGGATGCAAGAAAACTAACTAAAAATTATCAAATAAGGCAGCAGGGCCAGATTGTCAACAAGCTTTACTTTTTTTTTTTTTTTTGTACACAGCAGATCTCATGAGTAAAAGAACATAGGATTTCACAAACAGACTTTGCAAGTACTTGGGGAAAGACTGTAGACTATTTGTTTTGAAAAGAGGCTGAGGGAAGTAAGTTGAACTAGATCCTAACAGTAGCCCATTACTAGTACTGGTAGAAAAGCTGTAAAACACTGGTCTAGCCTCTCCAGTGACTGCAATGGGATTAGTTCAGAGAATGTTTTTCGTGTGTGTATGTGTGTCACTCGTGCCCTAGATTAGTGTGAACTTAAACTGGTTCCTGAAATATTGACATGTTCATTTAGAAGTACTGACATTCATTTAATCGGATTTGATGTTCATATACTTTTATAACACATCTTTAAGTCTTTCATCAATTTCACTTCAGGAAATATTTCATCTGGCCTTAAATATAAATCTGGAATACCCATACTCATTATTTAATGTTAATCATTAGCCAGACTATCAAAAGAAATTTAGGCTATGTTAATTTGAGTGACATTCTGGTGCAACTGAACTTGTTTCTAAGATGTCTTTGCTTTTTTTCTCTGCTATGAGCTGGCTGAATTTCTCTAACATCATTATTAAATTCTTTCTGAAAGCTTGGATTCCTTTAGTTACCATGCACCTTTAAGGCTGCTGCTGCTGAACTGTCAACTTTCAACTATTATGCCAGATGTATATTCAACATAAAAGGACTATGAAAAGAAATACAAAAAATCTTTCAGAGCTTTATTAGAAGACTAAGTAGTAAGAAAGAGTCTGAGTGATCTTAAAACATATTTGATAGAGCATAGGGTATTACATGACTTGTATTCAATTGAATACAATTGAATTCAGCTCACATTTTACATATGTTCACTTTAGTGAAACACCTATGACTTAGTGTGAATTTCTTAACTATCACTTCATGGAGGGATCATGCATGTTTTTAGCTAATAACATTAGTAATCTCACATTCACAAAATGGTCAAAATCACTTTTAAAAAATCATTTCATTTACCAGATGGCCTCTGAAGATCTCTTTGAACCTCAACCATTCTGTGATTCTGTGGATTAGGGTCTCTGAAAAACTCCCTTTCTTATACAGCTTCACCCTGGTTTTGAAGGGGCAGAAAGTGGTGTGCAGAGCTCCAGTCCAGCCAGTAGCCTCCAGTACTGTTGAGGGAGAACTGGAGAGAATGGAGGAAGAGAAATGGAAGCAGAAAGCTGGCAAAGTGTGGTCAGTGGAGAGGTAGCATTCAAGTTCTGCTAGTACCCTCCCTTGTAACGTGGTAGCCTGGGTGTGCCTTTGTAGCTAGGACAATGGAGTTCACACCATAGATTTCCTTTGCTTTTCTCTTACAATACTTTCATGAAAGTATTTGCTAGGAGCATTGCTGGGAGTTCAATGATTGTACAAGCAAAATACAATAATACGAAGCTTGGCAGAGACTTATAAATAACAGTGATCTAATGACAGCATTGTATTTATTTGTTATGGAATTGTTCATAACATACAATAATCTTTTTAACATAAACTACAATTAAAAATAGGTAATTTTTGCTTCAACCTAATTTAGCTCTCTCTTTGTTTGACTATGTACTTTTCCCTTTTGCTGTCGTTGAAAGCACAATTGTAAAGTTCCTCTAAAGGAATCTTAGAAAGTTCATAAGTCTCGATTGGTTTGAGCTAAGGTGAAACAAAAACACCAGTGATCCTTTTCAACAATTTATTTTATTTTACATTTCTTAGGCTATGGTGTGCCTATTTGGAAGCTTGTGTTAGTTTTAGGAGAAAAGAGAGAAGGAGAGAGAGAGAATTCTCTGTGTTGTCTGTCTGTTGAGGTCTTTGGGTGGGGGGAACATGCCTGATCATTTCAGGAGTCACCTTCTGTGTAGCACTGCTCCATGCCCCTTTCTCCTTATTAGCATTGAAGGTGAGGGGAGTCATGGTGAAGGCATGGTTTCTCTCTGTGCATGTCAGGCACAAGTCTTTGAAGGTCTATGAGGGGTTTTTGTATTGGTTAGCCACAAAATGCTAGGCAGAGAGTTCATGGATCAGTTGAGTGCAGTTTTTCCTGTACTCTGATTGGGTGATTTTTGGGAACTCAGTTCCAGGTACCAAGTCCAATCTTCGTTACACTCTGTTACTCAGTGCAGTTCCCGCTGTCACAGCCACCAAACTGCATATCATTCTGTCCAAAGAATGTTTAGGACTTTCTAACCTATCAAAGCTGAAAATGTTTGAGACATTTTAATTTGAAATGTGTCTCACACAGATCTTTGCTGCTGCTATGAAAAAAATATATTAATATGTATAAAAATTATATTATTTGAATTTTTTTACATTATATGAAGAAAGTATATTGCTTAAAATTAACATTAACTAAAACATAAAGGAAATTTGATAAATTGGGTAATGAAATCTAATTAAATCCTTTAGTTTTCTCTTTATCTGGAATGATAACGAGTTTCATTTAAAATTGTTGAAAGCATATAACAGAAATAAAGGAAACCAGATTACAGCAAAAATTGGTTGAAGTGTAGCCTAAAGAAATAAGTTAAAGTAAAATTATACAAAACTTCCACTTGCTAAGAATGATGTTATATATTTTTGCATTTGGTTATATTGGCTTTGGGTGCAATTAAATGCTGAACTATATACTGCCAGGAAAGTTTTTCTCCCTCAGGTCTGGAACAGATGGCAGACTTTTTGTTTTCCTTTTCACCATTTAGAGACCAAGACTGCTGAATCTCAAGAAGAAAAAGGTTTTTCTGCCAAAGAAAATTGCTGATGTTAGCCTTAAAGCCAAGTAGAGTTCTTAGTTGTATTCTCCATAGGTTTATTACTAATACTCCTGGTAAACATGCAGTGTATTGAAGCTTTACTATTTAGCAGTGTTTATTACAGATTTGGTATCTATCCAATAACGTTCATTTTGTAACATGGAAAAAGTGTTACTGACTAATAAAATTGCAGGTTTACATTTTTTTATTCAGCCTTTGTTAGTCAGGATATTTCACTATGGTTGGAGGAAGCTAGGAATTTAGCATTTCCCAATCATTATTTTGATAATCAAAAGAATAGCAATTTAAATACATAGAGAATGTTAACTGAACTGTTGTTAAGAGTATGGAATTTACTTGTGCTTATGATTAATCTCACCTGTAAAATGAGAAAAAAGTACTCCTGATTTCTGGTAAAATGGCAAGTCTTGCATATTAGCAAAACATCTGAAAGTGAAGAAAATATTTTTTCAGTGTTAAATACTAATTATGGCAAAGAAATTGTTTCATTAATGTTAATATTTTAAGACAAGTGCTGAATGGGTCATCCTTAGTTATTTTCCTATTGCAGCTTTTCTTTGATAAAGGTCTTTGCCATTCAGATGGAACAAAGGCTTTTATTGGTCCCTAACGATGCAAACCATAGTTGTACAATCATCATTTTAGAATATGAGCACTGTGAGCTTTTAGATTTGCTGTCATTTTATCACAATTGTAGAAGCATCTTTAAGTGTATTTGCTTAAGCAGATGGTGAATGTCTGCGCTGGGAATCTATCTATCTTTTGTACTATATGATGAAGTTTTAAAGCAGAAATTTTAGCTCTGGTGTTTAGAAAAACAGACTTTTGTAATAAAACTTGTAGGAAAAAAGACCTGTAGGAGATTTTAAAGCCCCTAATAATGCTGAACGTAGGAAATCAGTATATATTAGATATGAGAATACGTGACATATCTAGCATAAGAATGCTAATGCTTTCTTTAATAGTTAAAATATTTTTAATTAACTTTTTAAAAATAAATTAGAATCATATGTTTCATATTTTGTTTTTTTAAATGCAAAAAACCCTGAGTGCTAAGGATTACTGAGGGGAAAAACCCTTCTACTTGGCATGGAAGTTTCCCTGACACTATCATTTGAGTGAAAAGTTTCAAAGGAATAAGCTTTAAAGAAAGGAAAAAAAAAACCCAGCCAAACAAAAGTAGAGTTAATTGGAAAATACTCTTTTATTGAAATGATGCTGTTTGGACTAATAACATGGTGTTTTATGTTCATATATGAAATGCAATTGGGTTGGTGCTCTGAAGTCTGAGATCACTATCTCAGGCCAAGATTAAGTCTTGAACTGCCTGCTTGTCTTGTTTGTTGATTTTAGTATTCTAATAGAAGGTGCAGAATGACAGTAAAGAATAGCATTAAGGGGAAAACACTCTGAAGATTATAAACAGTCTTTCACAGTCCTAATGGTTTGAGTACTAACCTTAAAGGCGATCAGAAACATGACAAGCTACAGCGTAGGTTTTTCATAAAGCTGGCTAATATCCTGCTGCATGACTGTGCCAGTGACATGTTAGGATCCCTGGACAATATCTAGAGATGTTGGGTTTGTGTAACATCAGAACAAAAGTGAACACTGAATCTTCAAAATAGTTTTTCACACAGGAAAGTTAGTTTTGGGTAGCTCATTGACAATGAGTAGCAGAGAGCTGACAATAAGTGTCGTAAGGTAATGCATCAAGTGCCTGTATGCAGAGCTGGGGCTTCTCCTGTCGGTATACTCAAGGACTGTCATCCTTAATGATGCAGGAGCCACGTCCTGATTTCTTCCTTACTTGCTTAACATGTTCCACAGCAGGTAAGGATTAGGGGAAACAGCACAGATTGACCAACTTGAATAGTGTCCTAAAGTGGTCTCAGATTTGCCTGAAATGTAAATCCAGACCCGCAAGCACGGATGAGCCCCTTGCTCTGCTGTTATAGATGTAGGCTTAGTACCACAGTGAAATGTTGCAGCATTTTGTGAAACTGTCTCTGAAATATTGATGATTTGGAAAATGTCACAGCTGGTGACAATTCTTCACTTTTAATGGATATGATTTACATGCTTTGTAAGTTTTAGAAATTTACCTCATAGTTTAATTAATTTTGTGAAGATTTTCTTGTATAACCCCTTAAAAGTGTTAAAAAGTTTAAAAGCAGTCAGAAAATTTTGATACTTTGAAAAAATAGTTAGAATTGCTTTATTTCCAGTGTTTTTAGAGAATATATACTTAAAAAATATGAAAAAAAAGAGATCTGAGATCAGAAGGAAATCTTATTATATTTCCTGTGCTGCTTGTTGGCTTTGTGTGTGTGTGTGTGTATGTTTTTTGTTGGTTGGTTGGTTTTTTGTGGGAAGGGATTGTTTGTTTGTTTTTGTTTGATACTGTTTATATTAGAGTAGGAAGAAACTCCAGAAATCTAAAAAAAAAATAAAGGCATTTCTACCAACCTTTTACTCTTTGTCTTAAAAGGTATAGTCCTGTTTCTAGGCAACAGGGAGTCTAAATAGACCAAAGATAGAAAGACATTAAGTGGTTAAGTCTTGAGTTAACAGTTGACAGAGGCCCAGGAGCTAAACTGCAATATCTAGTGATAACGGCTTGCAACCTGTATTATTTTTTGTAATTCATAGATAAATAAGCATATGTGTAGCCATTAGAGTTGTCTTAATATTATCTTTATAACACCAACTTATATGTACATGTAAGTATTAGTTAAAAAAATCCACTTACCCTCCAGAAACAGTGTTTAAAAAAAAAAGGAAAATCAAATATTTGCTTAATTTTGTCAGTTATTTTGCTCTAGTTGCAAATAATAGTGGTGGTGATGACAGTGAGGAAACTTTCAAGCCTTGTGGGGTCTGGATGTGTATCTTAACATTGCTATTTAATACTATGAATGAACTATGGATGAACCTGGTCCATGTTGTCCATTTTTCATACCTGTTTCTGGAGTACAAAAGTCTAATTACATTGACTAAAAAGGGTTGTTTCCCTGAATGGTGATGATCAGTAGACTGGGACTGTAGGATGCCTTGTTGATGCCTTTTTCGGTCTGCACCTACTGAGAATGTATTCCTGAGTCATATAAAAATGTTTTATCAAACATTCTGGACCTTGAAGTGAAAGGAATTTTTGAACTGAAAAGTGAGTGTTGACATAGCAAATGTCTGTTTGTGGTTGTTGTTGTTTAACTCCAGACAGTGCTTTAGTCCTATTTCGGCAAAGAGAATGAAACTCTGAGATGATAATTTGATAGCACAGAAAATTTATGCAGAATTCATGTGATTAATGGTTCAATATTTGCAGAATTTAAATGTTATTTTATAATGCATAATTTAAGGATTTGCACTTTCAGTGCAGAAGGTTGAATGGGGTATTTTTATTTCTAAAAGCCAGAGAAATCAAAGAATAAGGGATCTTAATTCCCTGTCACTTGTAATATTATGTATGCTTACTTTTTATTACAAGTAAAGGTTAAATACCTTCATTTTAATATTTAACCCATTTATTTGCAAGTTAGACTAGTAGGTAAGAGGAGGCTCACTTCAAAAGAAGTTGTATGCAAACAGTCCCTACCATATCAGGAATGTTCACTGAAAATTCTTCCATCGTCAATTTGAAAAAAATTATTTTTCAACACAATTATTTTTTAAAGTTATAATACTGGCAGAAAACAGATGGTAAAGCTTTTCTTTGTATAGAGCTGATGCAATCCTAAAAAGCCAGGGTGATCAATCCATACAGCATGTATAATAATAAGGCCTAATAACTCTCCAGAAGTGGCATCAGCTTAATTTTTTTTACAGTATTTATTTATGCCTTTAAAAAAGGGAAGAAAAGATTGGTCACAAAAAAAGCTCCAAAATTAAATACTTTTGCAATCTTTTCACTGATCAAAAACTGTTATTATGCAGCTGATCTAGTGCAGCCATGACTTCGAGCAATGAAAAAATGTTCTTTAGAGACACAAGTCTCTCTGGAAAGAGTAGAAGGAATAATATGCATTTCATCTTCTAACTTAAACTTGCTATTTTATTTTTTGCTTTGCAGTACACTACTTACTCATTGGGAGTGTTGTAGTGTGTGATATATTTTTTTATGTTCCAAATAATTTGCAAGAATTTTTACTTTTATTCTTTTTTTTTTGAAATAAATGCTCAAAACTACTGAAAGACTGAGAAACTGAGATACTAAAATGGAAATAAGAGTAGAGTCACTGTCCTTGAAAGAACAAAACAAACAAAAAAATCCCAGACCCGCCCACCCAACCAAAAAACAACAGAGCTGCCCCCTCCAAAAAAACCCACACCCCCTTCCCCCCAAAAAATCAAACTAAAAAACCCCAAAGAAACTGTCAGTTTTAAATTTCTGTCTACACAAGTTATAAAAAAATGGATACTACAGGCTGCTCCAGTCTGTGAATTTGCTGGCTGAGTGTACTGCCTTTGTGCTCTCCATCTGTCAGAGCAGCAGTACTCAGTCATGCCAGAAAGTACCCCAAAATGAACCACTGATATTAGTTTAAAGGTGTTTTATCTGAATACCAGATTACTGGATTGAAAAGCATCCTAGAATTAGATGTGTTATAGTAGCACAGGTATTCACAGGCTATGATAATTATTGCCTTGTTTATCTTTTTCATAGTGCACAAAATTCAGCTGAGCAATCTTGCTGTGTGAGGGCTGAAAATCATAGAATGGTTTTGGTTGGAAGGGATCGTAAACTTCATCTAGTTCTAACACCTCCTGCTAGACCAGGCTGCTCAAGGCCCTATCCAACCTGGCCTTAAACACTGCCAGGGCTCATCTTGAGCTTGACCAGCATCCCCAAGTCCTTCTCTGCCGGGCTGCTCTCCATCACAACATCCCCCTGCCTATATTGAAACTTCAGATTGATCCAGCCCATGTGTAGGACCTTGCACTTGGCCTTGTTGAACCTCTTGAAATTCACGCAGGACCACTTCTTCAGAAAATGGGCAAGTGCTCTTTGGTTGAGGGAATCTTTTAAAGTATCTTTTGGAAAAGCCATGAGTGGCTTTGTGCTGTAGTTACTCTTCTGATCTGAGCTGCTGGAAAAAGGAAAGTTATCTGCATGCAGGTGAGTGGCTGTACAGTTATCTATTAGCAATTTTCTGCATTTCTTAATTAAAAGTTTCCTGACTTAAGGAGTGGAGGAAAGTTCTCTTCACTTGATGAAATATGCTTCAGTGAACTGCTTTTCACAGATTATTAGAGACTTCAGAATGAATTGTGCTCTTATAAGGATTTCTAAATGCTGAGAGGACACAATACACAATTTAGTCTGCTTGTTTCAACAAATTGCTATATTTTGAAGTTCAAATTAGCACATTGCTAAGATTAATTTTTTTGTATATGCACATTTTAAATACTCCTAAACTGTTAACTCTGGGAACATTAGCTCAGGCCTTTGCCAGAGAATTGGACTGTGTTGTGCCCTTTAAGTTAATGTCCTTACCATTAATTGAGGAATAATGATGTTCAGCAGACCGTGTAGGTCTTCTAAGGATCAGGTAGAGCTGACACTAGTTTGTGATGGAACAAAGTGCAGGGACAGAGATTTTCTGAGGAATGACGTTTATGTTAAGAGACTTCATAGGTCTCAATTCAGAAGACATATAGTCTACTTGTGTATTTTCTGGGGTAAGACTGTGCTAAATTTTGAAGAATTTTTCTCTTGAATGATTTGAAGGGATTTATTTTCTTTCCTGAGGAGGATGCACTTCCATTGTGTGAAACTACCATCTTTCTTTATATTTCGGTGAATAAAGTCTAACAGAGATACTTCACTGAGTCTGGGAATTGTTCTGCTTTGCTCTGCATTTTGAAAATTGCATCAGTGAGTTATTTCCCCCTTTTACATGGCATGTGACAGTTGAGACAAATTGCTGTTGCCTCTTTTCTGTTGTTTAGTATTCAAGATCTGCTTGGACTTTAGTGAAGTGACCTTGGTCAAGATCTTTCCTAAGCTTGAACTTTTCTTTCTCATCTCCTTCAGACTCTATGCCTGTAGACAGAATTGTAATGCAGTGGGATTTCAACATCAAACTCATTTTGTTGTGTAAATTTTAGGTTTTTATTCTGAATTGTTGTTTATACTGCAGTATTTGCTAAAACCCGTTTGAATGTATTTGTATACAAACTAATAAATAATACTAGATTTATATTTATGTACTTATATGAATATGCTTACATAGATGCCTTGTCTGGGGAATTATGACTATAGAAGAGGACAATTTAGCTTTGCTTGCGGTGCGTAGGTTGGGGTTTTTTTTGATGGAGAAAAAAAAAAATTGAAACGTAGAATGACAATTATGAGGAAAGAGACACTAATTATGCCGCATTCAATGGATGTGTGCTGTTGCAATCCTTTGGACCTGATAAGGAGAAGAGGAACACAAACACCATGAAGAAATGACAACTTCTTAAGAAGATCCAGGATATTTAAAGAAAAGAAAAACAAACAAAAAACCAAACTAAACACCTCCAAGAAACCAAAAACCAATAAAATTTAACATTAATAAAAAAGGAGGTTATGGTAGAAAAAAATTATTTCAAGTAGGTAAAGAAAATTGTAATTTATACATGACTGATAAGAGATGGATGAGAAGAAAAATCTCAGAAGTTCTTAAGGATATAAGAACTTACCTTCCACTTTTTGATACTTTGTTTTATCACTCCTTTTTGTAGATATCCATTTGTTACACACTGACTTAAATCCTAGGGAAGGATTGATTTAAAGTAACCTCGAGAGTTTTTCCTCCTACTAAGATTGAATTTCCGTCTATTTTGAATCTCTGTGGGACATATTTTCAACAGTAGGAACACTAAATGACCAGTTCAGATTTGCCTGTGGAAAAAAGTTTCTTGATTACCTGATTATCATCTCTGCAGACAATAAAAATTAATGTGCTCTGGGCAGCTTTTGAAAATATTTTTGAGACCTGAATTTTCTTGACTGCTAATAAGATGCAGGAAGAGACGTCAAATAGCTTTGGGATGTATTTCAAAGTACAAGCATTTAATAGCCTTGTAACTTCATTTACAAGCAATAGCACTATTTTCTTTCCTAATAGAAAGGAAATCTCTTAAAGGTAAAAACTTATCAATTGAACTATTTTCAATTTCCTCTGCTGACATCCACTATGAACTCTCAAATACATCCCATACTGTTATGACAGTCATAGCAATTCAGCCAGCCTAATAAATATATAATTATTCCTTTAATTCACAAATTGAAAACAATGCCTTTGAACAGTCCTCGAGACCTGATTTTTATGGGATAATTCATAAAATTTAAATAAATATCTGTAAGCCTTTTGCTGACATATACTTCGGGAATGCACAATATTTTGCCTGTGGTTGCAAATTCAAAAATGGTTTCATTTTAGTTGAGTTTATATTATTAAAAAAAAATCCTAGCAAATTATCTGTTATGCAAATGTAACATAGTTATCACTGGCTAAAGCAAAACAAATATTGCCAATGGATACACATACAGCACTAGTAAAAAAAAGGACAGGACTCTGGTATTTATGATTTAAGGCCCAATACAAAAGCCATGTCAGTGGTTATCTTTTAGCTGACTTTGGTAGCTAAGTGAGCAAGTTGGCATAATGTTATACAACAACTTAGCACACTGACCATTTTAACTGACTATGCTAATTTTACATCATATAATCGGTTGGTGAGTCACTTAATGATGTTTGCCTGCTTTGCTGTGAATGCAATGACTGAGTTGCATTTCTCAATGTCAAGTCTCAATCTCAGTAAAAAAAGGTTTGTTGCTGACAGTTGTTAGGAAGAGAGACATCAAAAAATCTAGGTGCCAAATTTTGACCAGTTGTAGGCATTATATGCTGCATAAAATATTTAGTTTACTTGTTTGTAATCATTTTAAAAGGATGAAAATATTTTGTAAATTCATAGATCTATTGCTGACTAAAGAAATATATTACTGTAATAATAATTTACGCCAGTGCAAATTTTCTGTTCATGGTCTTTAACCAATACGTTTCATATCTGATACAGAAATGTGCTCCGCGTGGTATATGTGGCTTGGCCTCTCAGTTGAATTCAAGGGGAACTTTAAATTTATTGGCAAATAACTTGTTGTCTGTTGTTACTGACAATAGTAGGTTATCTTTAGGATGGAGCTGGACCTTGTGTACCAAGGGTCAGGCAAGAATAAAACTGCTACTGTGTCATGGAAACAATCATTTGCGTTCGTCAGTGCATAGTAACTAATGCATTTCATAGGAGGGCATTACAATCCTTTTAATTTTACATTTCTTCTTCTGGGAATATGAACCATGTGTAATTATCTGAAGTAACATCTTTGTTATGTTTCTGTTATACCTTATTTGCTAATATAGAAAATAATGGAAATTGTAATTATCTTGTGTAGTTATGTGAATCTACAATAGAAGGACTTTTAACGACATAGAAATATCAGTAGCTGTAGTCAGAAGAGGCATGTGGCATAGCCAAATGAAGACAAAATTACTGGGGGAGGTTCACACCTGTGCGTGTGTGAGCACTCGCACTCTTTCTTCCTCTCCCTCTATTCCTTACTTTTGCTTATTTCAGACAGACATAATGTAAACATGTCAATCAACAGGTTAACTTCTGTTCTGTCACTATATGGACCTACACTTTATACACCTTTAAATCAGACCCATCTACTGAGGATAACTTATCTGTAGTTGCTTGACCTTGTAAGGTTTAAGGTAACAGCTAACTACCACCTCCGTAAAGTTAACACAAAGCCATCGAGTGTCTCTGTTTTTACCTAGATGTACTTTTCCAGAGTGGGATTTACAAATGCTATGCTAAAATCTGAGTCATAGAATGGTTTGGGTTGGAAGAGTCATCCAAAATTATCCAGTTCCAAGCCCTTCCACTGAACCAGGTTGCTCAAAACCCCATCTAAGTTGGCCTTGAATGCTTCCAGAAATGGGACATCCATAACTTCCCCTAGGAAACCTGTTCCAATGCCTCATCTCATAGTAAAGAATTTTTTCCTTATATCTAATCTAAACCTATCCTCTTTCAGTTTAAAGCCATTGGCCCTTGTCATATTCCTACAAGTCCTTGTAAGAAGTCTGTCTCCAGCTGTCTTGTAGGTCATATTTAGCTACTGGCATGCTGCTATGAGGTCTCTCAGGAGGCTCCTCTTCTCCATCCAATACATCCTAATAAATCAAATTCAGTATGTGAAGTGGTTTGAACAATTGTTTTGGACAACAAATGAGTTTTTCTGTGCACAATACAGAATTCTAATGCTGACCTAGTAGATGATTTATGGCACAGCATACACTTTCAATGTGTCAGGCAAGCCCCAAATCAGGGGAATCATCCTGTCAGGGCTAGCAATTAACAACATTGGAGAGGATTGCTGGGGAACTAAGTGCCTGTCATGCCTTAGCTGGAGGCAACCCACCTTTTGTAAACTTTCATTCAAGTGATTAATGATCAGGGTTTCTATACTCACTGGGTTCCCCATTTCCAAAAGCTATAAATTTCCTGTATAAATGCTGCTTGCTGGGTTAGTGATCAGGGCTCTCTTGGGTCACCTGTGACTAGATAAGTTCCTGGACCCCAGTACCCTTGTGCTTTGTCTTCTAATATCAAAATTTGATCTTCACAAGTCAGTGATATTCTCTATATATATTCCATTTCAGTTGTTTGAGATAACCTGGTATATTTTCCATGGATCTTTGCCAATTCAGTAGCCAAATGCAGCACCGTTGTGATTTGTGGAGCTCCCCCACCATTGTTATCAATAGCTTGTCTTAATTGGAGGTCTCATTGTCACTTCCTCATTCTCAAGCTAAAATACTTTCTGGTAGTTTTTTAATTCTTTGGTTGGGTACAAGGGTCAGAGAGCTTGTTTCTCAGCCAGTTGCACTAAGCTTGAGAGTCCTAGTTCACCATCCAGGACAGAATCTAAGTCTGTTTGATCAGAGAATCCTTATTCCCTTCCTTCTAATTCGGCCTGAAAGACATTGTCTGATGTGTCCAGTAAAAGCACGTAGATTTTTCACCTGATGTTACATTCCATGGCTGGCTGGTCTTGTATGACCTTCACTAGATCTTAGAATGATTTGATTGTTTCTTGTTCTGCATGTTCAGTGAGATGTCGTTTGAGCTGACATTATTGCTCTTCCTCGCACAGCACGCACCATAGCCTTTTCCTGGCTGCCGTGCTTTATTTTTGGCAAGAGTTGTGATTCTTTCCACCACAGCTTTTTGGTCATTCCTGGCAGAGGAGCACACATTGTACTCATTTCACTTTTCAACTACAAGGGAGTAGTCAAGCACTAGCGTGTCCTGGACACCTATGTTTTGCTGCTGCTTGGTTCTCTCCTGACTTATTGCTGGCCACACCATTTCTGATACAAACCAGGATGTTCTTGGCCTTCTTGACTACCTGGGCACATTGCTGCCTCATGTTCAGCTGGGTTTTGAGCAATACCCCCAGGTCCTCTTCTCCTGCGCAGCTTTCCAGCCACTCTTCCCCAAGGCTGTAACATTACAGGGGGTTGTTGTGACCCGAGTGCAGGACCTGACACTTGGCTTTGTCAAACCTCATACAATTGACCTCAGACAATTGATCCAGCCTGTCCAGATCCCTATGGAGAGCCTTCCTACGTTTCAGCAGATCAGCATTTCTCCCCAGTTTGTTGTCATCTGCAAACTTACTGAGGGTACACTCCATCCCCTCGTCCAGATCATAGATAAAGATATTAAACAAGACTGACCCTAAAATCGAGATCTGGGGAAGGCTGTTTGTGACCAGTCACCAATGGGATTTAGCTCAATTCACCACAACTCTCTGGGCTCGGCCATGCAGCCATCTTTTTCTCAGTGAAGAGTGCACCTATCTAACCCATAACCCACCAGCTTCTCTAGGAGAATGATGTGGGAGACAGTGTCAAAAGATTCTCTCAACTTGAGGTAAATAACATCCACAGCCTTTCCCTTATCCACTAGGTGAGTTACCTGGTTGTAGAAGGAGATCAAGTTTGTCAAGCAGGACATGTCTTTCACAAACATGTGCTGGCTGGGCCTGATCCCCTGGTTGTCCTGGATGTGCCTGGGGAGCACACTCAAGATGAACATCTCTATAAGCTTATCTGGTCCTGTGGATACGCTGACAGGCCTGTAATTCCCCAGATCCTCATGAGGTTCTGTAGTTTGTCCAGGTCCCTCAAATCGCATCCTGTCCCTCAGCCACACCACTTTGCTTGGTGTCATCTACAAACTTGATGATGGTGCACTCAATTCTGCTGTCTATGTCACCAATGAAGATATTAAACAGTATGGGTCCCAATATGGAACCCTGAGGGACTCCACTAGTCACCAAACTCCATGTGGACATTGAGCCATTCACCACTACTCTCTGAATGTGACCATCCACTCAGTTTCTCATCCACTGAACAGTCCACCTGTCAACTCCATATCTCTCCAATTTAGAGAGAAGGATGTTGTGGATGACTGTGTCTAAGGCCTTACAGAAGTCCACATAGATGACAGCTGTAGCTCTTCTGTGTCCACTGATGTAGTCACTCCATCATAAAAACCCCACTAAGTTGATAAGGCAAGGTTGGAAGAACATTACATTGATGATGTTGATCTGTTAGAGGGTAGGATGGCCCTGCAGAGGGACCTGGACAGATTGGAGAGATGGGCTGGTTCTAATGGGATGATGTTTAATAAGTCCAAATGTCGGGTACTTCATTTTGGACACAACAATCCCATGCATAGCTATAGACTGGGGACAGAGTGGCTGGAGAGTAGTCAGGCAGAAAGGGACCTGGGAGTGCTGGTTGACAGGAAGCTCAACATGAGCCAGCAGTGTGCCCAGGTGGCCAAGAAGGCCAATGGCATTCCGGCCTGTATCAGGAATCGGGTGGCGAGCAGGACCAGAGAAGTTATCATTCCCCTGTACACGGCACTGGTCAGGCCTCAGCTTGAATACTGTGTGCAGTTCTGGGCCCCTCAGTTTGGGAAAGATGTCAGGATGCTGGAGTGTGTCCAGAGGAGGGCAATGAAGATGGTGAAGGGGCTGGAGCACAAGCCCTATGAGGAGCGACTGAGGGAGTTGGGGCTGTTTAGTCTGAAGAACAGGAGGCTCAGGGGAGACCTCATTGCTCTCTACAACTACCTAAAAGGAGGTTGTAGTCGGGCAGGGGTTGGTCTCTTCTCTCAGGTGACCAGTGACAGAACTAGAGGGCATGGACTCAAGCTTCGTCAGGGAAAGTTTAGACTTGATGTTAGGAAAAAGTTCTTCACTGAAAGGGTGATTGGTCATTGGAATGCACTGCCCAGGGAGGTGGTGGAGTCACCGACCCTGGAGGTGTTTAAGGGGAGATTGGATGTGGCACTGAGTGCCATGGTCTAGATGATGGTTGGTGTTAGTGTTGGGTTATAGGTTGGACTTGATGATCTCAGAGGTCCTTTCCAACCTTGTCATACTGTGTGTGTGTGAGTATTGGAAGAAGGGGCAGGCATCTCAGGAGGATTACAAGGATGAAGTGAGAACACGGAGAGAGAAAATTAGACGGGCTAAAGCCCAACTAGAATTTTAATTATCTAGTTCTATGAAAGATAATAATAAAAAAAACCTTCTACAAATATATTAACAACAATAGAAGGGCCAAGGAGCATCTCCATCCTTTTCTGGGTGCAAGGGGAACGGTATTGACAAAGGATAAGGATAAAGCTGAGTTACTTAATGCCTTCTTTGCCTTGGTCTTTAATAGTAAGGTGAGATGTTCTCTGGGTGCTCAGCCTCCTGAGCCAAAAGACAGGGAGGGAGAGCAGAACAAAACTCCAATGATCCAAGAAGAATTGGTTAGAGACCTGCTTGGCCAATTAGACATCCACAAATCTATGGGGCCGGATGGGATTCAGCCAAGGATATTAAGGGAGCTGGCAAAGATCCTCACCAAACCCCTTGCCATCATCAACTGGCAGTCCTGGCTGACTGGGGAAGTACCACTTGACTAGAGACTGGCAAATGTTACACCCATTTACAAGAAGGGTCAGAGGCAGGATCCAGGGAACTACAGGCCTGTCAGTCTGACCTCAGTACCAGGAAAGGTCATGGAGAAGATCATCTTGAGCTCTATCATACAGCACAGGCAGGACAATCGAGTGATCAGGCCCAGTCAACGTGGGTTTAGGAAAGGCAGATCCTGCCAGACCAATCTGATCTCCTTCTATGACAAGGTTACCCATTTAATGGATGAGGGAAAGGCTATGGATGTGGTGTACTTGGACTTTGGTAAAGCCTTTGACATCGTTTCTCACTGTATTCTGCTTGAGAAATTGACTGCCATTGGCCTGGACAGGCACAACCTCTGCTGGGAGAAAAACTGGCTGGATGGCCGGGCCCAAAGAGTGGAGGTAAATGGAGTTAAATCCAGTTGGAGGCTGGTCACAAGTAGTGTTCCCCAGGGTTCAGTGCTGGGTCCAATTCTGTTCAATATCTTTATCAACGATCTGGATGAGGGGATTGAGTGCCCCTTTAGTAACTTTGCGGACGACACTAAGCTGAGTGGAAATGTTGATCCACTTGAGCGTAGGCAGGCTCTGCAGATCTGAACATGCTGGATCAATGGGCTGAGACCCATAGGATGAGGTTAAACAAGACCAAGTGCAGAGTCCTGCACTTGGGACACAACAACCTCATGCAGCATTACAGACTTGGGGAAGAATGGCTGGAAAGGTGCCTGGCAGATAAGGACTTGGGGGTGTTGTTTGACAACCGGCTGAATATTAGCCAGCGGTGTGTCCAGGTGGCCAAGAAGGCCAATGACATCTTGGCCTGTATCAGAAACAGTGTGGCCAGCAGAATCAGTGAAGTGACTGTGCCCCTGTACTCGGCACTGGTGAGGCTGCACCTTGAATACTGTGTTCAGTTTTGGGCCCCTTACTGCAAGAGAGACATTGAAGTGCTGAATAGTGTCCAGGGAAAGGCAACAAGGCTTGTGAAGGGGCTGGAGAATGAGGCATACGAGGAGCAGCTGAGTGAACTGGGGTTGTTTAGCCTAGAGAAGAGGAGGCTGAGGGTAGACCTCATCACTGTCCAACCCCATCGTTTGGATGTGATGATCTCAAAGGTCTTTTCCAACCAGGCGATTTTATGATTATATGATTAGAAAATCAATAGGACTCAGGCACCATATATGTAAATATGTGTAAGTTTCAAAGTAAATGTCCTAGTTGTCTTTCCTGATGCAGAAATGTTGCTTTGGAGGTTTTTGGTTTGGAGGTTTTTTTGGTGTTTAGCTAGCTTTCTATGAGTAATTGTGAAAAATTACATATGAACAGCTTTGGAGACTACTGTAATATGGAATTTCTCATGGTAACAGAAGAAACAGGTGTTGCAAAGATTCCTTTAAACAAATAGCTGGAGAAGAAGGGGTACTGATGAAGTATGGTATTAAGAAAATGCTGAAGAAATGCTTAAGAAAATTATATAGGTGGCAAGCTAAGTCTAACAAGAAAAATGACTTTTGCTAGTTTTATTCTGTAATAGAGTTTTGGGGTTTTTTTTTTGGTGTTCACTTTAGTCTTCAGGACAGTAATGGGAAGGTTCTTTGAGACAATTGCATAGTAAGCCTCATTGTAAACAAAGATTTTTCCCCAATTTCAACCAACTCCACCTGGTGCCTTAGAGAAGAAGGACTAGATTAATAGTTTAATCCCTTTTTTTACTCTCCCTCTGGCATCTTACTTCAACATTTTAATGCAAAAAATAAGTATGTAGATTTCTTTAGATAAAGACCCAAGATATTGTTGCCAAGGCATGTGACTTTCACGGATATCCTGAATCAGATTGCCTGGAATCTGTCTGGCACAGAAAGAGTCAAAATTTCAGTGGTTTTCTGTTTATTTCACCTGTGGGGACTTACTTGCTACGAGTACCCAGAGCTCTGTTGAAGCACTTAGAAATCTCATTGAAAAGAAGATGTTGGTGTCATACATTCACCAAGCAGTGATGTAGAAAACAAGAACCAGATGCCCCTTCTACTTAATTTGGGGTGGAGACTATCTCCAGAATTGTACTTCACAGCAACAGTGATTGTAATTAACTTTGAGGTTTAACCTATTCTGGTTGGAAAGTCTTAAAATTGTGTCAGCTGATGAGTGGGAAATATTCTCTAGCTTGTTAGTTGAGGCTCTAATGTGGAAGTATTAAGTCCTAGTCCTTGCTCCAGTTACTGTTTTAAGCTATGGAAGTTCAACTGAGGATATTAAAAGGTAGATTTTTCTTAATACTCTCTAGTCTTATAGCTAAAGAGTCTTTCTGGGGATGTGGTATCTGAGAAGGAACAATTTTTTTAAAGATGGTTTCTAGTTTTCATTTTCTCCTATGAATGTCTGAATTGTAAGAAATATTCCCCAATGTTTTAGTTATTAAAGCTGAACTCCATTATGGATTGCTGTGTGAGTTTAAGGCTTTTATAAACAGAATCTACTTAATTTAATACTGATTTGAAATGGTGTAACTAATGGCAAAATTTGGTCCTAAATGGTGCTTTGTTATGAATGCAGTGGTTATGATAGAATCACTCAAAATTTCTTAACTATGACTTTTAGAGCTAAAAACTTTAAGATGCAGTTAGCTGACATGCCATAATTAAAGCAATTTCTTATTGTAATCTGACTTTAGTCAGGCATATCTAAGAGCTGAAATTAACCTTTTTAAAATTCCTGTCTTTCATGCCCGAGAGATCTTTGAACTGTGAGTATATTAATATGACTTTTTCTGGGTTTACCTTATAATAGCGATTTTTAAATTTTTATTTTGTTTTTTGTTGAAAGCTCTTGTTTAAATCAGCTCTCTCAAAAATAGGTCTTTTCATCTGTTTGTTCATTTGAGTCCAGCTGAGTGAATTACTTTCAAAATAAGGTGGACTCAGTTTGTAAGGAAGTTAAGACTTTGATTTTTTTGTGTTGTCTTGCCTAGTTAATTTACACTTAAAAATAATAATAATAATAAAAAATCCCTGCTGTGACTCATGGCAGAATTTCTGGTCAGAATAGCCTGCAAATGTACATCCCGTACTGAAAAATGTATTTTATAGAACTAGGCACTACAGATGGAAACTACTAATTAGCAGCAGACATGATATATCAAGTGAAGTGCTGACAAATGGTCATTTTATTTAGCTATTTCTGGCATTCATGGATACTCTGATTTTGCACTGGTTTCCTTTCCTCAGACATTAGACCTTTGCTATTTCATGCTGTATCCTAATCTGGTCCCTGCGCTGGGAGCTGCTGCTTGGCTTCACTTAATCTGTAAAGTTCAGTACTATCCTAGTTTTAAATGTGTCTGAGCAGCTTTTCTTAGTGTCACAGAGAGAATAGTGCACCAAGTGCTTTTGTTCTAATCTTAGACTGTTTTCCATATAGTTAAATATTCCTTTTTTTATTTCATTATTCTTATTAATGTTTCCTACGACAATTAAATCCTCTTGCGACCATATTATTTAACCTTATAAATATATTTGAATTGTTTGTTTATTTGATCCTTGCTGAGGAGAGCAGTTCACCTAAATCTTCTAATATAACATTCCCACAGGCATTTAATTCCTTCAGTGTTCTTCAAGTCTGTTCTAATTTGGTAATAATTTTCTGGTTGTATGCCTAGAACTGAACATGCTGTTCCAGAAGCAGCTGTGAAAGCGCAGTATAGCAAGTACCCAAACATTGTCCTATGTAGCTTTTGGCATACGCAGGCTAACACTGCAAAGACTTTCTTGTTACCAATTCACACCAATAAAATATATTGTTTCATCTCTTAACTTTCCTATTTAATGTTGTTCTGAAAATGTCTTCTTTTTATTTAACAATTGTTCCTAATTATTTTTTCCAATCTAATCCAGTTTTATTATTTTAAGATTATATTTTGAAAATTTTTGTCTCATTGGTGTTATTTTATGTCTACTGTGATTTGTATATTTCTTCAGCTTATTATTTATTGAATCTTCTGAACATGTTGAGTGCTAGGCCTAATAAAAATTTGTATATCATCCTAGAAGTGACCTTCGCCATGTCTTAAAACTTTTAAGTGTATATTATTAGCATTTTCTTCCCTTATAAAGTCAAATAATAATGAGTTAATTTTGTGACTATATTAAATTACTCACTAAAATAGGAATAGTTTTCATTCATTAGATGGTTTTGTTTTCCTTTTCCCTGTGCTCTTCTGCGTAACTATGAAATTCAATCACAAATTTTATGACAAAACTGAATGACTATTTTCTTCCCTGTGGATTGACACTTTCTCTTTTTCCCTAATTTTTAGATTGATTTTTGATATTGCTTTCTAATAATACTTCCTCATATTATTAATGCAGGCTACTAGGTTGATTTAGAAACAAATGACCCAACATATTTTAGTGGTCTAATTTCTATTCTAGAAAATAAAACATCAAAATTCTCCTTCTCTAACCAGTGTGGTATGTCCTCTCTCTTAAAATTCAGAATATAGTTTCCAGGACCCAAAGTAGGCCTTTATTCAGCATATCATTTCATTTCTCATTATTGAAGGTATATATGTGAATAATACTTTTCAAGATAAGACCTTTTGTTACAGGCAAGTAGGTAATCTAGTGCAGAAATTTATGCTTGTACACTTTCCAGCTCCTATTCCTTCAGTGCTAATTCTTCAGCCTTTTATGAGGATACGTGGAAAAGCAAGCAATATGGAAATGAAAAGCCAGCTCAGGAAAGGAACATATCCTATCAAATGCTTTCCAAGTGTATTGTGGACTATTGACGCAGACTAGCACTTGTTCCTTTAATACGACATTTGATTGTGTATGTTCAATTACATCAAATTAAGTTTGAAATAAACAGCATTAAGTAACGCTTTCCTAAACTTTATGGCATCCTATGTAGTTTTTGTGTTCCTTTAGTACTTTAAACACTTTCATTCTTTTTAATAAGTAAAACAGAACCAACTAATGTGTGGTATTGTGTTGCTCCCAACTAGCAGGGCTGGAGGTCTTAGGTGCCCAAAGGATATTCCTTCTGCGTGCTCAAACAGAGCAACAGTAGCAGTGCAACATAGCCCCTGGCAGGCTCTCACGTAGACCGAATGTAGTGCATACTTAGTCCATAAGTTTGACAGTTGTTTCCTAGAATGTCAGTGGAAAAAATAGTGACTCGTTCTGTGTTTGATTATAGAGTCTGATGACTCTTGAACTTTTAGTTCTTTCTGACCCATCCTCTTATCAACGATTAGTCCATTTTCATAGCTCCTTCCCCACCTCTCCTGGGTGCAGATATTCCAGTCTGTTCCTCCTTTAACCCTCTAATGATCAAAGTTGTCACTGTCCTTTTATTCCCATTATAGCTCCTTATTCCTTTGTCTGCCCAGTAGGATGCTTTGTCCTCTATTAAATCTAGACAAGCAAAACTCTGAGATGACAACTGCCATAGAATTACAACTTGTTTCTAGATTTCTTCCCATAATGTCCTTTGGCTTTTAGCAAAAGCAGCTGAGGGGAGGACAGAGAATAATTTCTTTGTGGTCTACGCTCTCCCAGGATGTGAGACATGCTTGTTGAAGTAGGAATCGTCTTGTTGTTTAGCCATGACAGTAAAAAATTATGTTGAATATATTAATTTTTGTGGATTTATACATTGTGTAGTGCTGGAGGAATTACTGAAAGGAAAATGTGTCTTTGTGGTTGGAGAAGATATATGCAATTCCCAGTCAGGTTTCAAGGGAGTGATCTGGACACATTCTTTGTATTAATGGGAAATAAGCACTCCGGAGATTATAGGAGAGCTGTAACCTTAAGAACAGTGGATTTTGCATATATTATTATGTGAAACATCTAATGATCGTTGTTCAGTTTCTAAAGAAAAAAAATTACAATATTGCAGTCCAAATGGTTAAATTTTGGCATAGTCAGAACAACGTAAGGCAGAGCATGTGACAGAAAATGCTCGATTAATAATTGTATAGAGAAAGACCTTAATAGCAGCTGTCCCTTGACAACAAAGTGATGGCAATAGTATTAGCTCTTGCACAGCAATTTCTATTTCAAAGTACTGCACTTATTTAATAGAAATGGTAACAGGGAAAATGACTCTTTTCTAAAGATCTACCATTACTTTATATTGACTGAGTGAGGAACCCTTCACAAGGGAAAAGAGCTTAGAGAAGTAAAGGATTGCTTCAGTCCTTTAGAAAGAGCTGACTGATTTCCTTTTGTGCATACTAAATATAAGAAAGGCATGACTAAAACTAGAAACATTTACAGAAAAGTGGAAACTGGAGAATGCCAAATGTTTCTACCATTGGCTTCATCTAACCAACAGGACAGATGTATAGTGTATAGTATAGTATAGATTTTACAGAACAAAACTATAATCCAGGGTTCTAGAGACTAAAGATAATTTTAATTTGTATCTCTTCTAATAGAATATTTCTGACAAATTTGGGTTTTCAGACCAAAGTCCTTGCACTCTTAAAAATAGATTTATTTTTAGGATATCTTTATAACTGAGGGAAAAAAACAGGGAGCAATACCCTTAGCACTGACCTTTAGAGAATGAGTCCCTGCAGAAGAAATAGCTTTTTTGCCATATTTTGTAATCTTACAGTTTAATAGCAAGGGTTTTTTTCAGAAGTTTTCTTCAGTGCTACTCAAGATATCTTTAATTACGTAAAAATGAGATGAAATGTGCAGCAAAGAACTGTAAACATGTTTATGTGTTTTGATAACATTCCTGGATTTTTTCCTCTTGTAGCATTGATTCATCTGCATCATATACTAAATGGAAATGAGCAAGATGTAAAATTAATCCACCCTTGTAACTATCTGAAGAGAGTAATTATCTGATGCTTGCAAGCTGTTTCTAGTATAGATACTTCAGAAACTGCATTAAATTTTATTGTATTTGTGGTTTAGTCTCAAATTACAGTGGAACATATCCTTTAACAATATAAACAATGTATATCCACTGAAGTTAGTGGAGCTATACAGATTTTCTCTTACAGGAGCAGTACCTCAAAGTATACAAGTCCTCACTGCGAATTTGATGTTACAGTAATTTGTAGCAATTTATGTGTGCTTATGAGGTCTGATACAAAAAAACCCAAGACTAACCCTGTAGCTTGGGAACCAAGAGTTGGGGGGGAGAAACAAAGAGATGGTTATAGAACATGTTCTATCCTGTCACAGTGAGAAAAGGCTCAACTTGACTGCTTCACTCAGTACAAGCGGATGAGTGTTCAAATATAGATGTTTTCTTACCCTTAGTTGGAAAATGTCGGTGTGCAAGACTGACCAGTGAGTTAACATCAAGTTTCTTGTGAAACTGAAGAAAACTGTGGTGGAAACTTTTCAATTCTTGACTGAGGCTTAGAGTGAAGAGATCCAAAAGATAAAGTTAGCTCAGAGGAACCCATTTTTTTATCGGTAGAAGATGTGAAAGCAAAAATGACAAAGATCCTCATCAGCCTTTCAGAAAATGATCTGGGAAATTGCTTTGAACATTGGCAGCACTGTATGCAGCTGTGTGCCAATTCAGAAGGGCCCTATTTTGAAGATGATCATAGTTGATATTCTTAATTCGTTAAATAAAATGAGCTACAGGCATAGTCTCTTTTGTGTGTGTGTGTGTGTGTCAGACCTTGTATTCTGAGATATTGGTGTATGGATAACTTACGATGCCTGGTTAATAAGCTCAGACAGGTCTTCCTGAAAATTCATGAATCCTTATTCAAGTGATTTTTCTGAAAACTAGTGAAGAGAATTAACATAATAACCCAGTTTTAAGCCAGTGAGCTGGTTCGAGCTAGCTTTCCCAAGATCTCCAGCCACTCAGTCTGCCTCCTTCCCAAAGCTTCCCCCCCTTTCAAAGGAAAAAAAACTATGGAAGAAACCAAAATCACACTAAATATATGTATTTCTATATTTTTTCTAAATACAAAGAACTATACCACATGGATATGCAAAGGACCAAGGGAAGAGGGGAAGGGAAATGGGAAAAAGGACAAAAAGGGTCTGTATAACACCCAGCATACAACTATAACACCCAGTAACTAAAAAAGTAAAGAATTAATGAAATCTTACCACGCCACCTCCCCCATGGAGAGCTGGATGGCCAAATCCAACCCGTTGAAAAATTTTCCACAGGTTCGGCAGGAGACAGACCTTCTGATCCCCAGCGTTGCCGGAAGAAGAAGAGAGTGTACTCTCTTATCTACACCCTATTTATATGTTAGGTTACGTTAAAAGAAGATATGGAATACTTCCATGGATCAAAAGTCAATCCACTACATTCTCCATCCCTTATTCCATATCATTTCTTTAATGCAACACCTGTACATTGTGTTCGTCTATATCCCGCGCTTAGACATAATATATAGTCCTTATTTTGTTTCAAAGTCTGTCACAGTTTTGGTTTTAGGGCTTAAGAGTTCAAGCTTGGAAGATCTGCTGGTGGCTGTTTTTCAGGTAGTTATGAGAGTCTCGTGTGGTACAGCGCTGGACCGGCTCGACTGGGCTTGGCTCATCACTGGAGACTCATATCTGCTCTGTTCAGGTCTTTCTCATCTGGTGTCATCTCCTGTAAAACTCAACTCAAGACACGGAATTAGTTTTTCCCCAAGGATAGAATTCCTTGAGGCACATTCTGGGTCCCTCCATTCTTTCTCATTACCCACCAGTATTTCCAGGCCCTTGAGTGAAAACAATCCCACGAATGGGTTTGTCTTTGCTTGAGGGAGGAATAATAAAAATGGCCTTACCTAACATACCCCTGAGATGGATCACTGGAACTTTGTCTCCATCTACAGTGTGGAGGGATTCTGCTTGGGCAGGCTCAGCTTGATTGACAGAGCCTCTGGTGTGAACTAGCCAGGTGGCCTTGGCTAAATGCTTATCCCAGTTTTCTGCTGTCCCCTCCATACAATGATGTCATCAATATACCCTTCTCTAATGTAGCCTGAATCAGTCCATGACAGATGGTTGGACTGTGCTTCCACCCCTGGGGCAGTCGATTCCAGGTGTACTGAACGCCCCTCCAGGTGAAAGCAAACTGTGGCCTGCACTCTGTTGCTAAGGGAATGGAGAAAAATGCATTGGCAATGTCAATGGTGGTGTCACCACTTCGCTGTCTTGGACTCCAACTTGTACTGGAGCTCCAACGTATCTGGTACTGCAGCACTCAGTGGTGGTGTGACTTCATTTAAGCCACGATAGTCCACAGTCAGTCTCTATTCTCCATCAGACTTGTGTACAGGCCAGATCGGGCTACTGAAGGGTGAATGGGTTCTGCTGACCACCCCTTAGCTTTCCAGCTTCTGAATCATCTTATGGATGGGGATCACAGCATTTCAATTTGTCCGATACTGTCGCCGGTGTACAGTTGTCATGGCTATTGGCACTTTTTGATCTTTAACTTGCAATCCCACTGCAGAAGGGTCTTCTGAGAGGCCAGGAAGGGCAGACAATCGCTTGGACTCCTCTTCAATCACCGTGGCTACACCAAAAACCCACCGGTACCCCTTCAGGTCCTTGAAGTATCCTTTTCTTAGGTAATCCATACCTAGAATACAAGGGGCTTCTGGCCCCGTCACAATGGAATGCTTTTCCCATTGGTCTCCTGTCAAGCTTATGTTGGCCTCTACAACTGACAACTGTTCTGCATCTATCACGTAGACAACTTTCTTGTCAGTGTCCTTCTGTTTCAGCTCCTTCCCTCTAGCTTTGAGCTTGTAAGTGGGTTGGCCACCCCACTTCTTCATGTTCTCTCCCTTGCTGCATAGGTATGCCCATAGTTGGCTACGTGACTGATGCTTAGGGTTTTCTTTCCCTCTACGTGGGAATGATGAAGATTGTGAACGAGACTGAAATCGAGGTCTAGGTCGAGGTCGTCTTGGTCTATCCTGCCATGATCATTCCATTGGTCTTTCTCTGTAATCTCTGTAATGTCTGTCATTTCTGTCTCTAGGATAGTCCTCATATCTGGAGTATTCATAATCTCTCTCTCTTCTTTCCCTATCGTAGGTCGGTCGGTATAGGGAATTCTAAATACAAAAAACTACACCGCAAGGATATGCAAGGGAGCAAGGGAAGAGGGAAAGGGAAATGGGAAAAAGGTCAAAAAGGGTCTATATAACACCTGACGTACAACTATAGCACCCAGTAACTAACAAAGTAAAGGATTAATGAAATTTTACCACGCCACCTCCCCCGTGGAGAGCCGGATGGCCAAATCCAACCCGTTAAAAAAAGTTCCGAAGGCTCAGCAGCAGACAGGACCAACGCAGGGACCTTCTGATCCCCAGCCTTGCTGGAAGAAGAAGAGAGTGTACTCTATTATCTACACCCTATTTATATGTCAGGTTAAGTTAAAGGAAGATATGGAATACTTCCATGGATCAAAAGTCAATCCAGTACAGCCAGGAGCTTGAAAACTTTCTAAAAGATCTTGACCTTCTGTGAGTTACTGTCATTTGTTAAACTTTTAGCATGTTTCAAACTTATTTTTCCATAGTCCACTAATAATTTCCAGACCTTGTGAAAGCACGAGTGATGTGAGTACCTCATCTGTCTCTTAGCACGTGTCCTTGGCAAGGAACACAGCAGTGGCACCAGTAAGCTCTGCAGCTGAGCAGGTGATGGGGAGGAAAGAGGGGATTCCTGGATACAGAGAAACTCATCGACATGCTGAGAGAACAGCCAGGAGTGGGCACATCCTGTGAACACAGATGACACAGTGGGGGTGTTCCTGGAGGGAACCATGGGAGGTTTAAATGGCCTCTGTGGAGTGCTGCAAACAGGTGCAGACAAACAGGGCGTGTGCCTCAAAAGGGTGTGGAGTGTCAGTTTGTGCATCAGTTCATGCAGGCAGGACTCTGTCCCAGGGAGCTTAGAACAGCAGGAGCCATGGTATCCACCTGGCAAAAGGATGTGCCCTCAGTGTCCCTCACATGGCTCTGAGGTTGGTGTCATTGGCAGAACTTTGGGTTTTTCAACCATGGGATGGCCTATTCTTCATCATCAGGTGTACTGGCATCTGGTGGCATGCACCTCTCACAGAAGGGGAAAAGGGGTTTTGCTCAAGAGCCAGCAGGGCCAATTGATAGGGCTTTAAACCAGATTTGAAGAGGGGAAAGGGCAATAGCAGGCTGGTCAGAGATGAGCAATGGGAAGGCACATCAAGGTCTGAGAAGCTGCATCCTAGTGAGATTCAGACTGCTCCACGGGGAGATAGGCACAATAAGCCACACTTTAAGGGTGCAGCAGCGTGAGGAATAAGCAGGAGGAGCTGGAATCCTTGGCCCGGTCCCAAAGATACAACATTATTGGCATAAGTGAAACCAGGTGGGATGGCTCCTGTGACATGGTGTAACCATGATGGATGGTTGCAGGCTTTTCAGGAGGCATAGACAGGGCAGGTGAAGCAGGGGATGTATGTAGCAGAAGGGCTGGAATGCATGGAGCTTGCAGTTGGCGATGGCATAGTTCAGAGTCTCTGGGTAAGGATTAAGGGACAGACAATTAAAATGGATGTTTTTGTGGGAGTCTGCTCTAGGCCACTCAACCTGGATGATGACATTGACTAGTTATTCTTTAAGGAACTAAGGGATGCCTTCAAGTCATCAGTTCAGTTTTTCCAGATATGAAATGAAAGTACCACACAGCTGGTACAAACAGATCCAGAAGATTCCTAAACTCTCTGGACAATAACTTCATGGTACATATGCTGAGTGAATCAACCAGGAAAGGTGCCTTCCTTGATTTGTTGCTTGTTAAAAGAGAGTCTTGCGGGTGAAGTGGCGATTGGAGACTGCCTTGGTCACAGCGACCATGAAGCAGTCAAGTTTAACATCTATGGTAATAGGAAGGAAACTGACAGCAAGATCTCAACTCTGGATATGGGGAAAGCAGACTTCAGGTTGATCAGGGAACTTCTTAGTAAAGTCCTCTCAGAAAAATCTTTTGAAGGTGCTGGTGTCCGTTGGTGCCGGTCACTTTTTAAGTACCACCTCCTAAGAGCACAGGACCAGGCAATTCCAAAATGCTGGAAGTCAGGCAGGTGAGGCAGAAGGCCAGCCTGGCTGAGCAGGGATCTTCTACTGGAACTGAGGCATAAAAGGAAGGTGTATGGCCAGTGGAAACAAGGACAGTTGACATGGGAGGACTATAAGGATGCTATTCATTGTAGGGCAGAAATTCATGTGGCCAAAACTCAAATAGAGTTGAAGCTGGCCAGCACTGTGAATGATAATAAAAATGGCTTTTCAAAGTGGCAGGCCAGAAGTAAGATTGGACCATTACTTGATGAGCTTGGGCACTTCTTAAGTAGTGATTTAGACAAAGCAAAGACATTTAATGCTTTTTGCAACTCTGTCTTCAACAGAGAAGGGATCATCCTCCCGCCCCTGGGCCTGGGGCTAGAGGACCAAGACTGTGCAAATGACAATCTCACAATCAACCCTGAACTCGTGCAGGATTTGCTGCCCCAGCTGGATCCTTATAAGTCGACAGGGTCTGATGGAATTCATCCAAGGTTTACTTAAAGAGCTGTCTGATGTAGTGAAACCTCTCTCAATGATTTTTCAATGCTCTTGGGAATCTGGAGAGGTACCAGTTAACTGGAAGCTGGCAAATGTTGTCCCAGTCTTCAAGAAGGGCAGCAGGGATGACCCCAGTAACTACAGGCCTGTCAGTGTCACTTCAATGCCTGGTAAAGTTATGGAGAAGATTATTCTGGGAGCTATTGAAGAACACCTGAAAAACAACACGATCATTGGTCCCAGCCAGCATGGGTTTACAAGGGGAAGGTCCTGCCTGACAAAATTTCTTTCTACGATGAGGTTATCCACCTAGCTGACCAAGGAAACCTGTTGATGTAATCTTTTGGGATTCCAGCAAGGCCGTTGATATTGTTTCTCTCCTCCTAAACAAAATGTCCAGCATACAACTGGATAAACACATAGTACAATGGTGAACAGTTGGCTGGTGAGTTGAGCTCAAAGGGCCATCATGAATGGGGTTACATTGGGCTGGCAACCAGACACTAGTGGGGTTCTGCAGGCATTCATCTTGGGTCCCATATTCCTTAATATTTCATAGGTGACCTGAATGAAGGACTTAAAGGTTTACTAACCAAGTTTGTTGATGACGCTGTTGAGGGCAAAGAGTCCTGCAGAGGGATCTAGACAAACTGGAGAGCTGGGCAATGGCCAACCACCTGAAGTTTAACAAGGGACGTGTCGGATTCTGCACCTGGGACATGGCAACCCTGGATACATATACAGACTGGGGAGCAGGAGGCTGAAGAGAAGCCCTGCAGAGAGGGATCTGGGGGTTCTGGTTGATGGCAAGTTGAACATGAGCCAACAATGTGCCCTGGCAGCCAAGAGGGCCAACAGTGTCCTTGGGTCGATCAAGCACAGCATTGCCAGCCGGTCAAGGGAGGGGAGGATTGTCATGCTTTGCTCTGCACTGGTGCAGCCCTACCTTGAGTGTTGTGTGCAGTTTTGGGTGCCACAGTGTCAAAAGGATATCAAGCTACTGGAGTGTCTAGAGGAGGCCACAAGTCTGGTGAAGGGTCTAGAGAGGAAGATGTATGAGGAGTGGCTAAAGTGGCTTGGTCTATTCAGACTGGAGGAGACTGAGTGGAAATCTCATTGTGGTCTACTTGTTCCTTACAAGAGAAGGAGGAGGAGCAGGTGCTGATCTCTTCTTTCTGGTGATCAATGATAAGACCTGAGGGAATGACAGGAAGATGTGCCAGGAGAGGTTTAGGTTGAATGTAAGGAAAAGGTTCTTCACCCAAAGGGTAGTGGAGCGCTGGAGCAGCTCCCCAGGAAAGCAGTCACGATGCCAAGCCCAATAATATTCAATGAGCATTTGGAAAATGCCCTCACACACATGGTGTGAATTTTAGGGTTGTCCTATGCAGGAATAGGAGCTGGACTTGATGATCCCTGTGGGTGCCTTCCAACTTAGGTCATGCTATGATTCTATTAATCGCATTGTATTCCAGAAATTAAATGTGACTATTGGTAGTCTGTAAATCAAATAGAATTATTTTAGTGAAATGGAGTCCATTTGTGTAAGAGAAAGGAGACATAAAGATTTTTATGAAAATCTAAGGTCTTCTCTTACTTTTCTCCAAGTTGATGCATTAATATTTTTGGTATTTGACTTCATACATTATAAAAAAATAGATACATTAGCAACGTAAAAGCTCAACTTCAGGAAAAACTTATGATTAATTTTAAGTGCCATTGGAGTTTAAAATGGAAAGATAAATCCTTAGCATAGATTTTACCTTGATGTTTTGTATTGCTCATAGTGTGATTTTGATCTCAGTGAATTGCTCTTTGTGATTTTTACTTGAAAATTTTCATCTTAAAATTACTGTGAATTCAGATTTGATATTATAAAATGGAACTCCCAGAACATTTCATTTCTTTTGTCATAGAGGATGCTGGCCAAATCACTGTCTGGCAATCAGTGCTTTCTATATTATCAGGATTGCTCATGGAGCGATAATAATTCTCACTCTTCTGAGACCTGTTTTTATTTTCTGGCTTTATTACCATGCTTCTGGATAGACCTGGGGTAAAACTGGAAATCAGTAGTTTCTGGGAAGCTATAGTTCCAGAGGCTACTGAGAAAGTGGCTCTTTCATTGGTCTTAGAATCATAGAATCATCTGGGTTGGAAGAGACCTCCAAGATCATCAAGTCCAACCCTTAATCCAACACTATCATGATTATTAGATCATGGCACTAAGTGCCACATCCAGTCTTATTTTAAAAACCTCCAGGGATGGTGAATCCACCACCTCTCTGGGCAGGCCATTCCAAACCCTGATTACTCGCTCTGTGAAGAACTTTTTTCTAATATCCAGCCTAAACCTTCCCTGGCAGAGTCTAAGCTCATGCCCTCTTGTTCTGTTGCTGGTTGCCCAGGAGAAGAGTCCAACCCCCACCTGACTACAACCTCCTTTCAGATAGTTGTAGAGAGTGATGAGGTCACCCCTGAGCCTCCTCTTCTCCAGGCTAAACAACCCCAGCTCCCTCAGCCTCTCTTCAGAGGACTTGTGCTCAAGTCCCTGCATCAGTTTTGTTGCTCTTCTCTGGACGCGCTCCAGCACCTCAATATCTTTCTTGAACTGAGGGGCCCAGAATTGAACACAATACTCAAGGTGTGGCCTCACCCATGCCAAGTATAGGGGAAGGATCACTTCCCTTGTTCTGCGGGCTACACTATTCCTGATACAGGCCAGGATGCCATTGGCCTTCTTGGCCACCTGGGCACACTGCTGGCTCATGTTTAGCCTCCTGTCAATCAGCATCCCCAGGTCCCTTTCCACCTGACTGCTCTCCAGCCACTCTGTCCTCAGCCTGTAGCACTACACGGGGTTGTTGTGGCCAAAGTGCAGGACCCGACACTTGGCCTTGTTGAACTTCATCCCGTTGGACTCAGCCCATCTCTCCAGTCTATCAAGGTCCCTCTGCAGAGCCCTCCTGCCTTCCGGCAGGTCGACACTCCCTCCCAACTTGGCGTCATCCGCAAATTTACTCATGATGGACTCAATCCCCTCATCTAAATCATCGATGAAGATGTTGAACAGAACTGGACCCAACACTGATTCCTGAGGGACACCACTGGTGACCGGCCGCCAGCTGACGCAGCCCCATTCACCAGCACTCTCTGGGTCTGGCCATCCAGTCAGTTCTTAACCCAGCTGAGAGTGCACCTGTCCAAGCTGTGGGCTACCGTTTTATCCAGGAGTATGCCATGGGAGACAGTGTTAAAGGCTTTGCTCAAGTCCAGATAGACTACATCCACAGGCTTCCCTTCATCCACCAGGCGGGTTACCTGATCATAAAAGGAGATCAGGTTGGTCAGACAGGACCTGCCCCTCATACAGCCATGCTGGCTGGGTCGGATCCCATGTCCACCCTGAAGGTGCTGTGTGATTGCACTCAGGATGATCTGTTCCATAACCTTGCCAGGCACTGAGGTCAGGCTGACAGGCCTATAGTTGCCCAAATCCTCCTTGCAGGCCTTTTTGTGGATTGGCGTGACATTTGCCAACTTCCAATCAGCTGGGACCTCCCCAGAGAGACAGGACTGTTGGTAGATGATGGAAAGTGGCTCGGCAAGCTCTTCTGCCAACTCCCTCATCACCCTAGGATGGAATCCATCAGGTCCCATAGATTTGTGTGGATCTTCATGGATGTTTGCTGAGATTTTGCAAAGGTTATGGGAGTTAATTGTCACCACCAGAACCTTTTTTTGAAAATTCCTAGGTTCCAGCCTTGAGAATTTCCCTTAATAACTATATTGGGGTCTCATATGCTTTTCCTCACTGTAAATTGAGGGGAAAATTATACTTTGTTTCCTTTTTGAAGTGCTATAAATTCTGCTCATGAAGGATGTTATATAAAGATTTTTCCAAGAGGCTGGAGCTATGGAAAAATGTGATCCCCAGTGATGAAGAGCATTAAACTACGTAGTCTTTGTTTACTCTGTCTAAATATATTTTCTAAAAAGAAATCAAAATGTACTTGCATTGAATTTGAGCTTTTTTTAGCCAGTAAAACACTCTAGTGGAAAAAAATAAAAATCTGCTCTTTAGTCTCTTAGAGGCTCAGTACCTTGCTTTCTCTAATTCTTCTATTATTGTGAATTATCTTCTGCTGACAGCTTATATACCCATTTTTACAGTAAAAATCAGTCTTGATACTTGATCATTCTTTTACTGCATCAAACTGGAGCTCAAAGCATTGTTCTTAGATATTCTCCTCATAGAGTGTAGGGTTATTTAAAAAAACCTCATTTATTTCTTTATTTATTGATATTACAATAACTCTCATCACATAACTTTTATTTTTGCCATTTTGAAAGAACCAATTGTGGCCATTTTGAAATATGTTAAAAAAACTTAGAACAGTGCAAGAGTAAAAATACATTAAAAATTTTTATAATCATAATTTGTTTATAAAGTCATAAGCTTTGATTGTGGTAAAATCACAAATACATTTGAGACTGAATCAGATTTCCCTTCTTTGTCCAGTTTCAAAGCTGGTACTTTTCATTATCTTTAAAGTACTTTTTGTGCCTTTGTGGGTAATAGTTTACTATTGAAATATTCTCCATTTTTATTATGAATGGGGTCATATGGGTCATCATTTTTTTAACCTCATTATATATATGCTTCACCCGTGCTATTACCCACTCATAACCTTTACATCAGTATTGAAGTCAGTTAGTAAAATATTTGATAAAAGAACCCTCCTTTCTTGAATTAGAATTTTAAAAAACCTTCTGATATGTTTTATGATAACTACCTGGTTCTTATTTGGTTTGATAACAGATGCAGGAGTATCATTTCCAGTGGAAAATGACATATTCCTTAGAAATGTATAGAACTCTGCTTCCATGCATAGTCAAATGCAAAAGTCACAAAGCCTCATAATTTATTTTCCTGGTTTTAGTGCGTGGCTTTGGTAACTCTGGAAGAAATCTTGCTTAAAGAGAACACTGTGACCCAGAAAAAAACTCTTTTAAAAATTCGGTGTATGCAGTTTACTGCTAGGAAATGCTACTGGACAAATTAAAATCCTAAGCACGTGATTTCAGTCATAGGGTTTGGAGGGACCTTAAAGATCATCTATTTCCAGCCCCCTTGCCATGGTCAGGGACACTTTCTACTAGACCAGGCTGCCCAAGGCTCTGTTCAGCCTGGGCTTGAACACCTCCAGGGAAGGGCCATTCACAACTTCTCTGGGCAACCTGTGTTATGGTCCAGACCCGACAGACCTTCTCAGCAGGTGGGGGGAGGATTAGGGTTCTTTTATATATATGCACAAAAGTCCAGAGTGGTGACAAATCACCCCTGGGGTATATTCAAATCAAATATTTACTTTGAGCATATTCAAACAGCCAAAGTCACGAAACAGACCTCAGCCTGCACTTTACCACAACAAGAACTTGGATGTGACCAAATGTTACTTTGAACGTAGCCAAAGTCACAAAACAGATCCTAATATGTCCCTTGAATGTGGTCAAGATTTCTTTCAGTTTACAACAAGAACTTGGATATGACCTAATTCACCCAAAAGTGCCAAGGGAAAGAAATAAAAGGTGAAATAGAATAGAGGGAGAGAAAAAGGCAGAGAGAGAGAGGAAGAGAAGTATCAGGAAAAAAGAAAAATAATCACCACCCAGCAGAATCCAATGGTGGTTCCTCAGGAAATGTGGTCCATGGGGCAGCGAGCATGCCTTGTATCTTGGCAGGGATTATTTATAGAACAAAGTCCATGCCCTATTGGCATGTGAGGAGTGGTCTCACTGCACCTGTGCTGTTTCTGTGTGTGGAAAGTTCTTGAAATTGGTGTATGCCCAGAAGTGCCTTCAAGAAACACCCAGGGAGATGTTTAAAAGGCAGGTAGATGAGTTTCTTAGGGACATGGCTTAGTAAGGGGACAGGTACAGTTTGACTTGATGATCGCAGAGGTCTTTTCCAACCAGGTGATTCTATGATTCTATACTGCAGTACAACACTGTAGCCTCTCTAGCATGGCTTAATCCAGCAGGCAGTTACACATCCAAGCACTGTGAATGTGTGAGATTACGGGGTTAGCAGAATGAGAGTCTGTATGTGTGTGTGAGGAATGTAACTACAGGCGAGTAATCATCAAATATGACTGACAGTCCAGTAGTTGTGAGATCTGATTATTTGTTGAGTAGCTGAAAGCATCTCTATCAAGGCTCTATGATGAATCAAAGAACTTCTCCTTTTGTCTCCTCTAAAGTTATTTCTGTATCTGGGTTTCTTGTTTATTCAACACAAATCGCTCAATCTATTTTAAAAGATCTGTAAACCATGTCAGAATTTCTCAGTAACAGTTGTTTGTATTAACCCAGTGCATCTTTTTCCATCTGAATATACAAAAAACATACAGTTTAAGTCCTTTCCACAACATATTGGTCATCCAAATATTTCAAATGCATTGGCTAAGAGAAACGGTGTGTTATAAAACAAATTCAGTCCCATGTTCGTAATTCTTTTTCAACTGTGTATACAACCAGTAGATTAAATGGCAGGATTTACAACTTTATTCTATACTGTTGTTCAATCTGGATCTGAATAAAAAAGAAAGACAATAAGGCGATGATCAAAGAGATGATTTTTTTGTCGTTAAGGAGTTACTTTGGTAGATGGGATCGTTCAGTTATACAGCTATGACTAGAATGATGTAAAATTCTTCAGGGATGTTACTGTTTGAGGGCTTGGACTCAATATACTGTCATCTACTGTCATCAACTTGCCCCAGTAATTAACTTCTGGTATGTTTTCCTTAAAGGTTTAGATGTCACATTCTGGAATATGATTATGAGTGTGAAATTTCAATGTATACTAAAATCCAGAGTCAGAGTTTTGATTGACTGTATTGCATATCCTTAATCTGTATCAGGTTGCCTGATGACCTCAGGTGGAAAGCAAGACTAACAGTTCTCCTTCAAGCAAAAAGTAGTTTAAAAAGCATGATGTGGAAGTCTTACCTTTGCAGGAAGCAGTTTTATTTGGAGTCCTGTTTAATTGTAAATTGAACTCTGTCGGGGTCCAGGGAAACATCCCTGTATTCTGCTCCAGTACTTGGCACTTTTGAACATTACTTTCTCTGGCAGCAGATATATATGTGCAGCAGAAAACCTATTAGCCTTGAAAGAAAAACGGTAATGAAGGATGTTATTTCGTTTCATGAATCTTCTCACAAGGATGTATGCATAACAACATGCATGTCATGTAATCTCCATTGCTTAATGCACATCCTGAAATGGAATTTGACAGTTTTCTGCTGGGCTTAACAGAAATTTATACAGAGAAAAAAATTCTGTTAAAGAAGGTACAAAAGCAGGTTCTTCTTAGTTACCACTCATCTCTAAGCTGTAAGCCATCTCTTTACGCTTTTAATGATGTAAATACACTAGAGGTTTTTAAAAAAGAAGCATGAGTATGTTTATACCAACAAAAGAAATTATGGTCACGTTTTCAAAGAAACATTTTTCACTCCATGCACTATATGATTTTAGCTGTATGGCTTTATATATAAAGTCCAGTGGTCTGCTGTCTGTCTTTCAAAACACTGTAATGCATTAATGATTTTTCCTTAGTCCCTCATTGTAAACAAAATCTGTTGTTGGTTCTTGCTTGAGTACTTTTCCCTAAGCCTTTACAATATGTCTTGGACTACAGTCAGTCTAAAATACTCTTTCACTGCATAATACGTTAATGATTAGAACTGATGAAATTCAAAACGATGTTCTTAAAGCATATCTGCTAATGCACAGGGACATTTACTGCAATATGGCTTTTATATGTCAAATATGTTTAGTGAACCGCTATCCTATCTTAAAGAAACAACAAATTGAAAGTTTAGTTTATTAAGAGGCTATCTTAGTTTAAAGGAAAAACTAAGATGTCTGTTGGGGTTTTATCTCCCACAAGAAAATCACACAGCCTTTTGCAATTAATAGACTTTAATCAAGAGGAGAAGATGAAATTGTATAGGAAAAGATAACAGTTCTACACTGCAAAATATATATGTAACCAGACACAGAATCAAACAGACAGCAACACTGTAACCCAACAGTTCAAACCCAACAGTTCTAAAACCCAACACCTCAAACGAGTTAAGTAAGGTGTTGGGGGGACCGCAGACACTGACCGCACTCCTTCTCTCTCTCTCTCCCTTTCTCCCTCTCTCTCTGAAGTAAATGATCCCGAACGCCTCTCTCCTCTCTCTCCCCGCCACTGCACATGAGCCGCGACTCTCTCCTTTCCCTGCCAAAAAGTGGGGTGGCAAGTCCATACTGGAAGCCACCCCTCTTCCTGGAATGTCCCTCAGTAATGCTGCCCTTAATGAAACTCATGGCCAGTCCCCCACTGGGCTGGCCAGGCCCCGCTCCCACCAGTCCCAGTGTTGACAAGGAGAGAAAAATTCTCTTTAAAACCTGAAACTACAACAGAAGCCATCTTATGTTTGTGGTTTTGAAGAGAATCTATTTATATTTGGGGGTTTTCTTATGGTAATTCTTGAAGACTTGAAAGGAGAACACTCTACAACATATATGTGCAGAATATAAAAACTAAGAAGTATGTCTCATTGTGGATCAACAGCTGTTGGGTATTCCTTAAAAGGCTTATAGGAACTGTTACATGCTGGGATGCGGATGTACACTCTGTCTTAAATGAGAGAGAATATGGAGATAAATGATAAAAGTGGTTGTTTATCATGGAGACACTTGGAGTTTCCTGTTATAATTATACTGAATGTTAAAAAGTGTTGTGTTTTCAGGTCTTTCAGAGAACTTTTCTCCCCTTGCCAACACGAGGACTTTGCGGGGATGGGGTCTGGCCAGCCCGATCGGGACTGCAGGTTCAGGGGGGGAGAGGGGGCGCAGTTCTGTTGGTGACACCCCAGGAAGAGAGGGTTGCTTCTGGAGCGGGCGCTTCCTCTCACGCAGTGGTGGAAAAAAGAGACACTACGTCTAACCCCACACCGTTTGTATGGGCAGTTGAAGAAATCTCCCTTCAGATCGTTACCCCCTCCACTCGCTCTGTGCCATTTTTCTTCAGAGGGAGAGAGGAGGAGTGTGGTCAGTTCAGGCTGGGTTTTTTTGCAGACTTTCTGAACTTTCCCCCTTCGCCCACCCCCAGCACCCTTCTCAGATAGGAAGATGAGGAAAGTCTCCGCGCTGCCCAGGAGAAGGATTTCCACCCCATCTCTTGTGACTGCCATTCCTCCACGTGCTTTTTATTTTTCCTCAGCATCATCATCATCATCTCTCTCCCTGAATGCCTTTTTTTTGGAGCCCAGCCGGATCACTGAGGAGTGACTTTTCGCTACCACTACCTTCCGCCCCGAGGTGTTGCAGCACCTCCTGCTGTCCTTAAATATAACTGCACCGTAAGGAGCAAAGATAGGACTGAACTCATTTGAAGGGTTTGATTACCGTGTTGCTGTCTGTTCTGTTCTGTGTTTGGTTATATAAATTGGTAGTTGAGAACTGTTATCTTTTCCTATACATTTTTTCTCCCCATTAAAGAGTTGTGGTGATTTTCTTGTGGGAGAGAGCCTCGATAGACATCTTAGTCTTCCTTTAAACCAAGACAAAAAGTCTTTCAAATTTTATAGGGATATCTCTTAGAAATGTAAGCTTAAATTCTTTGTGTAAAGAAGAAAAGTAATGCATTGAACACCCAACTTCAGTCTATGACCCCATCCCTTTTGTTCTTCAAAGTTATTCTCAGATTTGATTGTTTCCTCCCGTAAGACTAGAAGTACTAAAATCAGTTTCTAGTTGGTACAATTTACTTGTTAAAAGACAACAACACACAGCTTAATAATTGTGCTTTCAAATGGCTTATGCATTCCAATGCAGTCATTGATCTTTTCAATAAAATTTCCAGTATGTGTTTTAAATCTCAACTGTATATATACATATATATATTCAACAATAACTTAATAATTAAATAGACACAATAAGGTATAACCTTGAAGTTCGACATTTGAATTATCTTAATACAATCAATATAATCTCGTGTAAGGTGTTTTAATGTGCATGCTGTAGAGACTTATGTTCTGTCTAGGATTTGGGTGAAATATTTAAAAGGTTTAGATTGTACCTACTTTTTGGATAAACTGGAAGAAAAAAGAAAGATAAAAAAAAGGAACACGAAAAACTGCCAGCTGTTCATAATGACACAGAGCCATTATAAAGGATGAGATGTTGAATTGTTAAGAACAAGTACCTTGTCTCTAGAGCATCTGAGGAAAAGAATGACACATTTTAAAATTAATTATTTTGGTTTTATTATTTTGGACCAACACACACTTTGCTTTGCAGAAAAGATTTGGCAATGTTATATGCTAGAGAGTTAGGTAAAAATTGATGTGGACTGAAAACAAAGACCGCTCCCATCCTTCACTTATTTTCTTCAAAACTAAAACCTTTGGATTTTTTAATTTTCTCAGTCATAGATATATCTGCATTATAAATTCAGCCACAGCATAGGAGAAAAACTGTTTTAAAAGCTCTCTATAAGTTTTTCTTCATTTTATTGGCAATCTCTTTCTAACATTTTTAAAATGAAATAATTCTGTGTAGGGGAATTTGAAAAGAATTTATGAAAGTATGTGTTTCCTTTTCCATAGAAAAACATATGTATAATTAGCTGAACAAAACTTAAATAAACTATGGTGTTAAATGTATGTTTTACAAGCACTGTTTGAACTCCATTGTAAAAATTTCAGCTAGCTAATGGTGGATTTGGTGGGTGAACTGTTTGGTTGATAAGGAATTGGTTGGATGGTCACGTCCAGAGAGTAGTGGTTGATGGCTCAATGTCCCAATGGAGACCTGTGACAAGCAGTTTCCCTCAGGCATCTTTACTGTGACAAGTGCTGTTTAATATTTTCATCAATGATAACAGACAGTGAGACTGAGTCCACCCTCAGCAAGTTTGCAGATGACACTGAAATGAGTGGTGCAGTTGTCATGCCAGAAGGATGAGATGTCATCCAGGGGGACCTGGGCAAGCTGGAGAAGTGGACCTGAGCGAACCTCATGAGGTTCAACAAGGCATAGTGCAAGGTTCAACAATCCCTCCCCTAGGTGAGAGGAATTTGTGGTTTCAGTACAGTCTGGGGAACAATGTGATTGAGAGCAGCCCAATGGAGAAGGACTTGGGGGTGCTGATTGATGAGAAGCTTGACATGAGCCAGCAATGTGCGCTTGCAGCCCAGAAGGCCAACCGTGTCCTGGGCAGCATCAAAAGAAGTGTGACCAGCAAGTCAAGGAAGGTGATTCTCCCTCTCTACTCCACTCTCCGGAAACCCTGCTGGGAATATTGTGTCCAGTTCTGGAATCCCCAACATAAGAAGAATATGGAACTGTTGGAATGGGTCCAGAGGAGGATCATGGAGATGATGAAAGGGCTGGAGCTGGGCCTCTGCTATGAGGGCAGACTGATGAGAGATTTGGGGTTGTTCAGCCTGGAGAAGAGAAGAATTCCGGGAGACCCTATACTGGCCTTCCAGCACCTGAAGGAGGCCTACCAGAAAGCAGGGGATGGACTTTTTCCAAGGGCATGAAGTGATAGGAGGAGGGGGAATGTCTTTAAATTGGAAGGGGGAAGATTTAGATGAGACATTGGGAAAAAATTCTGCACAGTGAGTGTGGTGAGGCACTGGCACAGGTTGCTGGAAGTTATGGTTAGCTCTTCCCTGAGGTGTTCAAGGCGAGGCTGGATGGGACCTTAAGCAGTCTGGTCTGGTGGGAGGTGTCCTTGCCCATGGCAGGGGTATTTTATCTGGATGATCTTTAAGGTCCCTTCCAACCCAAACTTGTTCTGTGATTCTATGTTTTTTTTGTTGGCACTGTGCTGTATTTGGAAACACGTATTCATCTCTCTTATGTTACTTCTCGTCAAAAGCTCCTCAGAATGCATTTCCTGCCAGGCTTAATTAGCTATAGCTGTACTGTTTTCAGTATTTTGCCAATATCAATTTTATTATAAATTGATCTACTATAAATGTTGAGGAGGTAATAATGCATATATGTATATGTAATTGTCATATGCCCAGGAAGTCCCACCCACAGTTTGGACTGGAATGCCTTTTAAGTATTTTTAAATGAAGATAAAAAGATTCTTCACTGACTACTGCAAACATTGAGGTTTCCAGAATATGGGAGACCCTAATATTTCTACTGTGCATAACACTTGTATTTTCGGTAGAAATTTTATTTCAGCAAAGCTTTATTTAAAATTGCTTGTGGATGGTAAGAGACAGTTGATATATAACCATTTCACTTAGGAATTATGTCAGCATTCATGGAATTAATATAGAACAAATGCTTAGTGTCCTTTGGATTCTGATTGTCTTAGACTTATGGAAGTCCCAACACCAGTTATAAGGATCAACCACCTATTAATTTCTCTGAGATTAACACTCTTGGATCGTTCCTCCTAACATACGAAAGTGCTCTCATATCCAGTTTCGCAAGCTCAGGAAAGTGAAATGACTGCTCCAGGTTTATGGCTGCTGTAACTTCATGATTTAGGGAATATTTAGAAAAGTTTAAAATAATTTTAAGACTAAAAATCATTAAAAAAATCATACGATGGTTAGAAAACCCTACATGCTTGTGTTCTAAAGTTTTCTTTTTTAAGATTAAATCTTACTAATTAAAGATTAAGAATTAAGGAAGGTTTATACTTTGATATACAAACCAGTACTTTTCCAGTACACTTTAACTAGTCTAAGTTGTTTTAATAACAGGCTTGTTTGTCGCATATAATCAACATTGTCGTTCAGTGATTTGCTTTAGTAATTCAACATGCAGATGAAATCATTGAAGCTCCACCATTTTCTAGGAACTCTGATGTAACATAGTGTTGAATCATGTTGGTTCACATAAAATGCAGATGTCTCTTTACAAATTGCTGAGATGTCATGGAATAAAATGGAAACATTCTTTTATGAATAAGATTTATAGCACTCTAAAGATGCAACCTCAACTACAGGTAGTATCCAGTCAAGTATCCAGTCTTAGAAAGAAGTAGCTCTTTGAAAGATGGTTGTCTATGTTCTTTTTTTGTCCTTACCTGAAATTCTAGTCTTAAATCTTATTTTTCTGGGGGAGTGGTAGCCCATATTTCTCTCCCCTTAACAAAAGGGTATGTGATCCTTTCTATACAAGCTTTAACTACCCATGATAACTAGAAATCTTTTCCTTTATTTTTTTTAAGTGTAATGTAAACTGGTTTTAAAATACTGATAGGTGTAGAAATCAATATATGTGGCCCTAGAACATTATTTGAGAGTTTTGAGGATTGTGTTATAATATGTGAAAGAATTTTGTCTACCTCCAATCTTAAGAAGTCCCAGATATGTAAGGTTTTAGTATCTGCTTAACTAAGATCTCTAGTATTACTTCATAGCTATGGTTATAAAACTACTAAATATATACAAGCATGTGGAACCTACTGCAGCGTTTTGATTTCCTTTTGCTAAGATGTAAAGGTGTACTGCTGCTTATGTCCTTACATTATTACAGCTAATAGTGTCAACTGGTTGTTCTTGGTTGTTTGGCTTATCTGTACAATTTTAGCGTATTGTTTAGCTGCATATAGATGTTCAATGAAAGGTGGTAAGATAGAAAAAAGGATTTTTTTTTGCTTTCTAATTTGATTACTCAGTATATTGCTTGAATATCCAGGTGGCAAAATGTGAATACAGGGCAATAACTATTATGTTCATTTACTTTGCCATTTGGCAAGCACAGATGTTAACTATATATTAACAAGGTGGTTCTTATCATAACAGTCCTGCTGTTAGGTCCTCCTGTTCTTAGTTTGCTGCTTTTCATGTGTGAGACATTTAATGCTGGCAAATTGTAACTGTATTGCATATTTTCTTTTATTAATACTAGTTTAAAACTTCTTACCATCTCAAAACAAAGGGGTAACAAAAAGCATGTTAGCTTTATGTATTCTTCATAAGATATTTCTCATTTGAATTTCTAATATTTTATTCTCTAGGAGTGTGTTCCCTTGCTGCCATGAACAGGTGTACCTCACATTTGGAATAATAGGCAGAAAGTACTGCTCTGACTTTTTATACTTGTGTCTTCTGTTTTTATACTTGTGAAATTTGCTCTTTACTGCTTTGACCAACAAATATTACTCTTGAATGTTGAAAATGTCTTGGTAATGCCACTGTTTTTCACTCATGTAACCTAAATGATATCAATGCACTGAACATAGTTGAATTCATATGTCCCTTACAACTGCAATCTTAGTGTCTCAAAGATCTCGGCTCCTGGATGACAAGCAGGAAATTGAAGCTGAACAATGACACGAAGGTCAAAGCTCCAGGGGAGATAAAAAAAAAGTTTAGTAGAACTATCTATTTCTCTTAACATTTCTGTTCATCAAAAATTTCCTGTCTCTGAGCTAACAGGACCTCAGGGCACTTCTAGAATCCTCAGTGACACTACTTACCATGTAGTTGTGTCTGCTTAAAATTAAAAAGGGAAAATCTACCTGAAGGATGAGATCTCTTGTAACATACAGCTGTAAAGCTGATGATCAGTGGTTCAAGTTCAGTAACTAATAATTGTAGGTGGAAATTGAAGTCTCAACCCTGAGAAATGTTTAAAGGTGTTTAGGATTCAGCAGCTGGGCTAATGACAGTAGTCAGTACTGCTGTACTTCCTCTGTTGTACTGTGCTTGCTACACCAGCTCCCATCTTGAATATCAATTGAAGTTCAAGGTCTAGGTTTCAGCCATCAAAGCCATTCACAGGATTAGTCTAAGTGGTGAGAGACCATCTCTTTTACTCCATGGTGATGACCTCCCATAAGAACTGAATTCCTCTGTAACAATTAAGCTATCAGGCACTTTAGGACCTCTGAACACAGCCTGTCAGCCCAAAGCTATCAAGTTCCCTTCTGCTGTGAAAGAAAAATGCTAAAGAGGATGATGCAAATACTGTCAGCTGTTGAGAAGAGAGGCCTCATAGTATAATTTACAAGCCAGAGTAATTTGCATATTGTAGGCATATGGGGTTCTTTCTTTCTAAAAATTTAGAGGTATCTTTTCCAGCTGTTGGTTCATTCTATTAGTATTTCCTTTAATTTTTCTGTATTATAAGTAATAGAAAGTTGTGGCGTTTACATCCTTTTTTTCCTGTTGCTCATCCTGAAGAGAGTTTCAGTTGTTCTGTTCATGCTAAAGCCTTTGAAGATACTTATCACAGGCATTTAAAATTACACAATACAGAATATATAGTGTTGCATGAAAATCTTAACTAAATTGAATAGTAAGAATATCGGGAACCTTGAGTTGGTCTCTTCATATGTCAAAAGGATATGCAGATCTTACTGAGTTACCAGCACTGCAGTTATCAGGGTATAATTCATTCATAAATTTTGATGAGTCTTCATGATGACACACAGTACATCTGGACTTGGTGAAACAAACCAAAAATATTTTCTTGGACTTCAGAGTAGAATGTTTTTATCTCACTGGAAAGGTGCTTCCTATATGTTTGCAGCATGCAGGTCTCTCAATCACAATTTTCAGAAAGAAAACCAAAATCACATCTAAGTTTTTGCCTACCGCCTTATTTGTTGTTTCTTTTTCTTTCTGCAGTGGCACTGATGCTAGGCTGGAGGAGTTTTGTTTGTTTGGGTTTTTTTCAGCAGGTAGCAATCCGTGTTTCACGGGTCCATTTTGTAGTTTTACTGTCCTAAGTACAGATGAGATTGATTTTTGATTTCTTATCCCTTTCAGCAGGTGACAAAATATTAAGTTGGGATACTTATAGCTGAAAATAGTCTCTGAGAGCTAGGTTTCTCAAGCCTTTTTTAATAATAAACATTCTGTCATCAGATGTAGAATCAAGTTACCAAAAAAGCCTGCTAGTTAAACAGCTGTCTTACTGCTATGCCATAATGACATTCACGCACAGCTCTTTTGGTAGCAGTTGTCTTATACTTGTATTCTTTGAGGCTCTGGAACATCTACATCTCTGCAGTGTGGTACTCAATATTATTGATGCTTTTGTAACCGTGCTGCCTTTCCCTCTTGAGTTTAGCTTACAGGCTGTGGAATAGCAAGCTATTCACTGGTGGCTTGCTTAAACTCCACTTGAGTGTTGTCCTTTCCTCCTAGCCATTAAAACTTTTCTTACCCTTTTTTGTCTGTGCTGAGTATTTTGTACTGAAGCCTTTTGACTCAGGCAAAATGATATAATAGCTTGCTGCTTTTTTACCATTTTTCAAGATACTAGGTATCATCATAGCTTGTGACATTTTCCTGAGTAGCACACTGTGCTGCTCTGTGTTTTCTGACATAGAATTCTTCTCAGCTGCCTTACAACATTCTTTTGGTAAGCTTTTAAATTCTCTGTTATGACTTGTTTGTCTCTGAGAATACCTTGTTTTGGCAATTTCTAAATGCTTGTTGCATCATGCTCTGCCAAAACTATATTTTTATCCTGTCAGTCTTTTGATGAGACATTACATAGTTTCCTCCCATAATCCCGAGAGTGGCATATTTAAGAGTTACCCATTACTGGAGTTTTATACTCTTAATGGGATTTTGTTTGGAGGAGGGGGGTGGGAGTGGTGATTATTGGGTCAAGATTTTATTGTAGTTGTTGATTCAAAGTCTGCCTCCTTTTCTTGTAGCTGTGCTAGTTAACTCCATAAAATTAATGGAAACTGATTAAAATGTCAAATTCTTCAAAATACATAGTTATCAGAAATAAAGCTAATTTTATTGTCCCTGTCTGGCATCCATCACTGCAGTTTTTGTATTTAGAGTGCTATTAACTAAGTCTTCTCCACTTGTTCTCCCTAGATCCAATGTTTTAACTTGGGAAGTACAGTTGAGAAACTTTACTGGGCAGCAAACAGAAGAGGGAGGAAGGGTTTTTACACAAATATCTGAAAATAAATGTAGGCTGGGATATAGAAGAATATATGTATTTTTGCCATCTTCTTATCCTCTTCTGGGACTGACAGGTAGCCAGTTTGTGTTGAAACGAAATTACAGGCTGGCCTCACTGATCTGAATGAATCAATGCAAATGTAACAATTCTTAGATGTCAGGTCATTTTAAGATTAGTTTTGCCGTTTATGTTGAGCAAAGCTAATTAAAGGAAAGTTTCACCTAAAGTCTAGAATGTGAAAATATCAACATTTTGGAAAAGAGCTCATATACCCCAGTTATAATTATATTTTAAGTGTTCACGTCAGGTTTTTTTCTTAGTAAGAAAACACATTCCACATAGCCTGCACAGATACCTGTGTTACTGTTCTGGAGGAAGTAAAAAAGCAAGCAGCAAACCAGCACCCCACCATGATCTTAACCTGTTTCCAGTGTAATTTAAAAATGAAATATAAACATTTAATGGGACCTATAAACAAATTATTGTCTTTTATTTAATGATTTCTGAGGCTTCAGAGCTTGTAACTTAATATTATATTTGGTTATTAAGACCTTTCTGGATGAAGGAAAAAAGATGTTATTATTAAGTTACTTAATAGAGCCTATTTAAATTTATTTTGGGGTTTAGATATTCTTTTTCTTTGCAGAGGTAATATTTTCTTTCCGTAAATAATTTTTGTGAAAGAATGAACCAATTTTCTATATAGTAATAAAATTTTGTCAGAATGTGAAAACTGACCTGTGTTTTGTAATTTCAGTCCTAGTGTTTTTTAGACTTGGAACTGTTAGAGTTTACACAGGCATGGAAACAGAAAACAAATTTCATATTCCTTTGATCCAGTGTTCAGAAACATGTCTTCTAGAATAAGCAATACTCAAGTGTGAGGTAGACCCTTGGGCTGAAAATTCTCTGCTAATATAATACCTATCTTCTACAGAAGATTGTTCAGCAACCTGTGTCTTGGCATGTCTTATGAATGTGGTGTGATAGCAAAGAAACCCGTGTATTATGCCTGTTCTGTAGAAAGTGGTATCAAAAACCTTTCAGCAGTGAGGAAAATGTCTCAGAGAGAGCTCCATATATTTAAGGGTTGGGTGAACATTTTATTACAGTACTCTGCCATGTGTATGGACAGCGCTAACCAACAAGTAGCTTGATGGGTGCTTTTCCATAGCTTTGCAGTTGCTAATGGCATCAAAACTTCAAGAACAGCAATATGTACCTTTGGCAGAGAGTTCTATTAATCTACTGGTATCCAAACTCAGCAATAAAAAAGGAAGTTGATGCCTGTACTTTATCTTCAGATAACAAGTTAGTTTTTCCTAGACTTGTGAATAATAATTGTTCCAGTATGATGTGTGCTAATATGAGTTCATGCAGGAGGTGAAGCAATGCTGCAACAAAAGCCTTTACTCTGTTTTTTCCTTCTAGTTGTTTTCACCTTTGCCTTGCTCCTGTTTGTACACAAAACAAGGCAACTTGTTAGTAGGCACGGAGGAGGCTGTATCCTGTGAGAAGCAGGGACTGCAGGAGACAATTTAAAGTGCATACACAGACAGCATCTGTTTCAAGTCTGAGCATAATGTGTTTTGTCATGAGTGTGTCTACGAGCTTCTTCCTAGGAAAGCAAAGCAGGGCTGCACTATGTATAATGATCAAGGGACCATTGCTGTCTTAGCGTGGTGATGTCTGACAAAGTAAAAAAAAAGTGTTTGCTTCTTTTTAACATCTGAGCAGAATGCTCTTAGTTTAATGCAGAACTAACCTTTTATCCACAGCAAGAAGTTGAATTTGCTTTTGTTGTAATTTATATGAGTCGTACCTCTGCAAAATCCTTCAGCCATCTGCCATCAGTCAGTAAATCCTTTTTTGATTTCCATTAATTCTTATTAGAAAGATTGAGGAAATCCACCCATCTGTTTGATAAAAACATTATGTCCACAGGGAAAGTACACCAAGATTTTTATCACTCTTTATTTCGGGGGTAGGTTGTGATAATCTAGATCACTTGCAGTAGTCCGTGGAAATTATGTTTAGTGTCTGCTCTTGAGAGAATCTGTATATTAATTCATTGAATAACCAAGGAACAAAATATTATGATAGTCCAACAATTCAATGCTAATACAAGAGTTACTTTTAACATGATTATTCTACTGTATTTAGTAAAACAACTTGCGTAACAAGTTGGAAACTGTCAAGGAAAATATAGTGGCAGAGAAATAAAATTTATTAAGAGCCAGAGATGTGTGGTCACATTCTGTGAATGTGCCTTTAGGATATAAGTTAATCTAAAAAGATAACATCTTTATTTGCCTAGCACGATTCTTTTTTATAAAAAAAAATTGAACAAATAATAGTCTAAATAAATTGGACCTGATTTTAGTGTCAAATGGCAAAAGGACAATAATGGAAACCATGACTGTTTTGAAAGCTGTTATTTAAACAGTGAATTCTTGTTGTTGACAAAAAAATTCTATTCTCACAAGATTTTTTCTTCATATCTGACAATATCCTAAGACACCACAGGAATTATATTATGTTAATGCATGGTGAAATTTTGCTTAGAGGACTACCTTTAGCAAAAAAGTCACCATCAGTATTCTGTGATGAGAACTAGCTTTGAAAGAAAATGTTAACTACAAACTCTGTTCCAGAAGGTCACACCGTGTCACCATGTGTTGATGATAAGAGATAAAAGGAGACTCAAAGAACTGCCTAAATGGAGCCACTTGTGAATATTAAACCAGAAAATTTTCTACTGAGAAGAATTACTGAGTGTTCCTTAACTATTTTCCTGAGATATACACCTAAATATAGTTAATGGTCAGAAATGAGTTGTGATTACTGTATGTGACCCTTTGCAAGAAGCTTTGTAGCAAAGCAATGGTAGTGTTTTTGTTCAGCATGACTTGCAATAGCTGCATATTTTTAGGAATAGTTGACATATATGTTGAAATTCTAGATGCTAGAAATATTTGTTACTGGTAAGTGTTGTGGATTCAGCAGTATCTGTTGAGAGTGGTTTTTTGCTCATGCATGGATTGAGAAGTCTGAGAGTCTCCCAAATCCTTCATTCTGTCTTCCTGTCCCAATTTAAAATAATTTGTATTTTAATCAGACTTCTAAAATATTTGTTCTTGCTGTTCTGATTTTCTTTTTAATTGTTTGGTTTCTCTTTGCTCTATGGAAAGATGAAATAACAGATCTGTTAATCTGCCTGTGACTTTCACACCTCTAGAATTACTTGGTCTACTGTTTGTAGCACACGTGTCATATGCAGACTTGTAAATTCATTTTGTTGAGGTTTTGTTTATCTGTCTTTTTCATAGTCCTTTTGAACTGTCGTAAGTTGGATCCTAGAAGGTCATGCCCAGCTCAGATACAGATTGGTTTCTCATTTTATGGTGAGAATGTCTGCTCTCAGCACCTGAAATGTGCCAAGGTCATGGTTTGTAATCAGAAGCTTCCACTGTGAAAACAAAAACTGTTGATCTGAGCCAACGAGTGAGTAAGATACCTTTAGCAGCAGAAGTGTCACTGGCCATGCCATGATGGTCACCACCTGCCCTGCTAAGTAACACAACTTCAGGAAGTGATCTCACTTTTCTGAGTACATTTTAGTGTCAGGCTCCTCATGTTTCAATCTATTTTTTAATATATTTTCTTTACCAGTTCCTTTTCTTCAAGTGCTTAGCGCTCTCTGGCACCTGTTCAGTATCTGAGAGTGAGTCTGCCAAGATGCCTCAGGGATATCTCTGAAACATGGGTACTTGTTCAGGTCCAGGAAGGCTGTCCCCACGTTTTTAAGGTCAGATCAGCTTTAGCATCTGGAATACAGACTCTGAGAGTAGATTGTAATTCACTTCTCTGGCACAGGCTAATTTACTTAACGTGAGAATTAAGGCCATTAAGGCAAAGTGTTCTCTTCTTCAAGAGATAATTTCCCTATTACTTGGAATAGGTTAGAGTTGGAGGGCACTCCTCTCTGTCTCTGGTGATGCCTACTGTATCCAAATGAATTTAAAGCAGTCTTCAGGAAGATTAAAAGCAGTAATGCATACTTTGTACATTTAAACTGAGAAGTTAAATGAAGAATTGAATATCTGCCTTGGCAAATAAGTTCTTTGACATAAGTGACTTCTATAAATCTCCCTCCTCATGATTTAGGTTGTTCTTGAAGTTGAAAGGGCCTTCCAGAAGAAGCCCCATCACCTTCATATCTCTTGGAAAAAAAATGCAAGCACTGTGGTTGGTCTAGGTAGTAAGTTCATATTTAGTAACCAATTTCCACCTTCCATAGTATGTCTTCTCGTATTACTGACACATTTTTCAAAGGACTTGTGACTCTGTGAAGCTAGCCATGTACCAAGCATTAGATTTCAAATGCAGTGCCAAAATTCTTGACCATTTGTCTTTGTGGATGCTTGAAGAAAAATAGATTGCATTTAAGCCTCTTACAAGTCAGAAAGGATGGAACTGTCTTGAAGGCTTATAACACATTTCAGCTGACCTACAAATGTAATTGGAACATCCATTCTTGGAGACCTGTTTCATGGCTTCTTACTGTTTCTGTTTACTCTCACACAGCAGTGTTCCCTTGCTGAATTAGCTATGGTTGACAGCCTTTAACAAAGATCCTTATTCACAGAAAGTAATTTTAAGTAGGTAGGAGATTTCTTAGAATCAGTAAAATTTGAATTGACATGGTGAAAGTACCTCAGAGTTTTAAAGAAACATGAATTTATCAAAAAAGGGATGTCTTAAAAGTCTGCGTAATCACATGTGTACCCACTTCCAATTCTTCTCCCATTCAGTTCAATGCAATGATGTATTGTATGCAGTATATGCGCAACAGACCATGTTGCAATTCACACACTGATATTTTGGCCCATTTATTACAAGGCCCCCCAAAAATTCCTAACTCACTGCAGCAGTCACAAATTATATATGCATGCATGGACTTTGCATCTCACAGTTAGAAGGTGAAATAAGCCTGTTAAAATCTGTATCTGAATCTGTTCATTTTATTTCCTGCCATTACATCTGATTGAAGAATAACGAGTAGTGAAGTGAGAATTTTTGTATTGCTGTTTTCTTTAAAACAAAGCCAAACCCAGGAACTTCCCCATGTCAAACCAGATGCGAAGAACTGTTTTAACTCTAGAGAATGAAACAGAGCAATAATGCCAATAGCTTTAACATCTTCATCTTTGTATAAATTCAGGATTATTTTATTTTTTCTAAAAGACTTTTATGTTACTGTTTCTTCTTTACTAGCTAGATAGTATAGCAAGTTTAAGAGGAACAAAGGTTTGAATTTCATTCTCAAAATTATTTGTAGAGTGAATCTGTTTGGAAATCCTGTAATGTATTAGTTAGTTTGGAGAACAAAATAGGAATCCATTTTTTTTCAGGGGGCACTGAACACATAATGCATTGTGTAAGCAACTGGAACTGTCCCATAAACAAATTTAGTCTTGCAAAGCAAATCTATGTAGTGCATTAATCCCACTCTTTTCTCAGGACAGGAATAACAGTAAAAATAATAATCATAATTACAATAATTAGCAAAACTAATGTTCCTTGCCTCTATCACATGGATGTTGTTAAACCCTTTGTTTGTAAATGATAGAATTCAGTCTCCAAGTTTGCTAACAGAGTAAGTTCTGGTTACCTGTCAGTGGTAGAAAGTTATGAAAGCTATGTGGCCTGAAAATAATCTTGGGTGCTATGAATTACTTTTACAGGTTTTTTTTTCCTCTTCTTTCCTTTTCAGACAAGGTCTAGAGGCAAATTTAGGTTAAATCTGCTCAAATTTACAGGTCATTAAAATGAGAATATCATCCCTTCACACAGTGGGGCGCATATCACAGTACAATTTTCTTTCCATTGTATACATTTTCCTAAACACTTCAGTCTTTAAAATTAGTTTTGTATGCCTATGGATACTAGAATTAGAAGACTCCAAGATTAACAGTAGTTAATACATGCTTTTTATTTCCAGACAGATCTTTGAAAATACACTTTCAGTGTCTAATTGTGGATGAAATTAACCCCAAATAAAAGATTCGTACTGGTATGCAAAATTCATTCATGCTGAATCACCTGAGATTTTGTCACCATTTTTCCATGCATATAAAATGTTTTTAAACACTATTTATGAATTCCTTATACTTTAATTTTGAATTAGAATGAGTTTGTAAAAATAGAATAGAGATTGACCAAAACCATTAAGTAATCTAATAGTAGCAGTACAATTGTATCCACATATTTTTCTCTCGTCTATGAAAAAGAAATGTCTTTATCAAAATATAAATTTATTCTTAGCATAAGAGACTACAATGCAGGGAGTATTCTCTAAATTAAGTCTGTGCCTTCTATTTCAAACAACCAACCACGATGAAATTTGTATAAAGTTTGTAGAGTTTCTTTAATGAATTCCTAAAGTTGATTGCTATTTAGTATAAAAAAATCAGAACTGATGATAATTGCTATTTACAATTATTTCTGTCCAACTGCTAGTACTTTATTCTAGTTTTCCACTGTATTTCTGCTTCTCTGAAACAAAAAAAAATAACAGCTAAATTTTTTCTACTATGAATGTAGCTACCTTAAGTCAACTTATCCAGTTATTATTTTTCCATTCTTAAATGGATAATAATTTTGCAAATATTAAATGGTTTGAACGAATATTTATCTGATATGCTATTTACTATTCAAATGAACTTAGCAGTCACTTTATTATTTTTAGTGCGGATAAGAATACGTGTTTGTATGCATGCTGTGTTTCTGATATAATTTTATGACATCTTATTTTCTCTGGAACAGTAACAGCAATATCGCATGGCAGGGGGTGACTTTTTAACAGCAGTTATTGTTTAATGTGTCTACTCTTATTTTCAAACTTGTTTGATATCTTTTTCTGTCATTTAGCAGTCTGAAAATTCAAACAAACATGTTTTCACAATGGATTTGTCCTTGGAGTTTCTGTGTTGTCCAGGCCTTTCAGCTTGCATTACTTTCCTGCTGCTGTAGTTCTGTTAACCTGCACAGTTGCCACTGTTCTTTGTTAATACGGGTAACTGGAATATTACATATGAAACTAGAATTGATTTTACTCTAAAATAATACATCATATTTGAGATAAATTTAAGTATTTTGAAAATTACTTTCTCCATTATTTCAACAAAGCATTTAAATATAACAATTGCTTCCATAGTGAAAAGTAAGAATTTAGGATAAAAATTGACTCCAAATTTTCCTAATTTATTATTTAAATATTTATCTGATATTTTAAATATTCTTATTAAACCCTTATTTTTTTTCTTAACAAATATGTAGAATTTTCTTTCACAGTTGAGTCTCTTCAGTTTGCAGATGTTAGTCTAATTGAGTCACTGAAAGCTTCTCTGCTCTTCTGTACATTGTCTTAGCATTTACACTCTGTCTAGGTTAAACTTCAGAGGGAGAAGGTGACTCCTTCTCCACAGACCAGCAGAGTCTGTATGGCTGCATGACTGTGCAGAAGCTTCACAAAATGTATGGTGGGGCAGAGCATTTTAGTATGATTTGAGATTAGAATTCCTCTAAAGAGGAGTAGCCCAAAAGGCAACCTATACTGCTGCCCTTTTCTCATTGTTTTTTTTTTTGTTTTTAGAGACTGGAAGCCTATTTATTTTAAAATGAAAGCTTTGAACAGAGAAGTTCCCTTTCAGTTGACTCTGGATCCTGTCACTATATTAAATTCTCAGGATTCTCAAAACCTTCTAAAAGATAGTGAACCTGTTTTGTATCAGTAAAAATCTGAAAATGAGATTAAGTAGTGACTGAGATATAGGTAAGAAAAGAAATGACAGACTTGGCGTAACTCTTCTATAAACGGACAGTAATTGTATGCATTTTGGAGGCTGGATATTTTGAAATCTTACTGCACCTACCTTCATCTATCTGTGCAGAGGAGTTGCATGGAATTAGAACTATCAGCTTTGCCACAGTTGCACAGTCTATTGTGAGAGGATAGATGGACCCAAAATTACTCTGTGGCTCATATTAGTAAACAGGTTGAAAGTCTTTGTTTTAAAGTGTTAGATATTATCTTGTATTTAGTGTCATGTTTACATTATGTAAACCAAACTATCTGTTTCAGATTCTTTGTATAAAATATATAGTAAATATAAGTATTCCTGTTCAGGAAGAAATATGTGTTAGATATTACCAAGACAAACTTCCATAATTTCTTACTACTGTGCTCAGTGATACTTAAAACAATCACAAGAAAAGCCACTAAATAGGCAATATAAACATAAGTAAACTTTAACTTTATCAAATAAATATTTTATTTATAGTGAAAGATTAATCAAAAACTTACAAAAAACTTCATTTTTTATTGATGTGAAATAATACAGAGCTGGAATATATTTTTAACATCTAAAAATTGTTACAAGAATTTTTATATGGTATTTTCATCCACAAATTGTCTTTCAAGTCAGCTATTGTTGTGTAATAAGAGTATAGCTTGATTTTATAATATTTGTTTTTATCCTAAAAACTTAGTATAAGTAAAGTCAAAGAGAATTACTGTTTTGAAAACAAAACAAAACAAAAATTACTTTCTCAGGAGAGAAACATGAATGCAGAATCATTGAAACTGGTCAAATTGTAATTTCATTCCTTGGTTTCTTTGAACATTAGCTCTGTTTGGTCTATACACAGACAGATATCAGAATCCATCAGCAAAATTAAGTTGATGCTGAAATAAGATACTTAAATGTATTCTCTTTGGTTCAGATGCAAAAGACCTGCATATAACTTTCTTTTATTGTCTTAATAGTAACAATTAGCCCACATATGGTACTCTATGTAAAGAGATCTTTGTATGTCTGACACTTGACTTGAGTTATGGTTAGAAGATTGTAATCATTAGATTGGAAGACAGCTGCATTGAATTAGTAACTAAGCACTATCCAACAGTCACATAGTGCCATCAGTGTCAGAAATTACTGATAATCAGTAGACATTTCTTTTTGAAGTATACCTAGAAACAAAGAATCAGTATGAAACTCAATAGAAATGAAAATACTTTTTAAATATATAGGTTTGTGTGAATAAGGATAAGGACATTTTCTGCTGAAGGTTAAGTGCTGAACAAAACACTTAAACAAAAGCAAAGCTTCAGTTTTAAGAAAACAAATCTCTGAATTTCGTTAGAGTTGGTGAAAAGCTTGAAGAGTAATTTTTTTTATTTAATGTCTTTCTACATCCAACCACAGATGAAGACAGACAGTAGCATCTTTGAAACAACTACTAGGTCAGCAGGCTTTTTATAGCTGTATAGAGAAATCTCTAAAATGTTTATTTCTTTGTAGTGAAGCTAGAATAAAGTTATTGATCTGTTGTCTCTAGGTAGACTTTTCTGTGGCTGTCTGTGAAAGGAAACAGTGATCCAAATTCTGTTTAGGGATGACTGGTCAGAATACATTCACGTATAATCCCACAAATTTGCAAGATATGCACTGCATCTCGAAAAGTAAGTGAAAGTGAGCTTGTGTAGGACTAGCTTTTCTCTTGCATTGATTTACACAGCTCTAACTTCAAAGATGAGCAAAGTAAATATTCAGATACAAGTTTGAGTGATGCAGAATTACTGTTAAAAGATCTCCACAGTGGATATTAACAATGTATGATTGTCACAGTACTTTACTTTCACCTCATATATCATGTAATAATACTACAGGACTTGTGATAAGGTGTGTCAGTATAAAATGCTAGCAGTCATGTTTATGGTATTAAAGCCCTTCATGCATAGCTCGGGGAGATACCAGCATCTGTCTTCATAGCATAATGCTGTCTTTCCCTAAATCAATTCTCTCTTTCTGGAACAGTGAGTTAGCATGTAGAGATATAAAAAATAGTAGATGACCTGGTAACATTAAAATAAATGCGGTTGCAGACAGGCCTCAGGAAGATTTCTGATTTCATTGAAGTCTTTTGACATTGTATATTCCCAACTATAACTGATGAGTTTTCAAAATTTTTTTTAAAGCTCAAAGTACAATCTCAAGCCTACACTAAATACAGTAGAGAAAAGTTTAACCTGGAAGTGATACATAAAGTGGTTGAGATTTACCACCCTGATCGTATCCTTATGCTGGTGCCAGACCATTATGTGTAGGTTACGTTCTGGTGTGGTTCAAAGACAAATTGTATGGTCCTCTACTTCAGCTTCAATTTATAAATCTTGTTTTCCTCCTTCTATTGCCAATCCAGAATACTCCCTGTCTCTCTGTGGGAAGGATGGAGAAAGAAGAAAACAAGTACAGAACTATGATGCTCAACCTGGGAAAGCACTTATTTATGTATCTTCCTTAGGGTGGCTAAAATCAAGTTTCATCACGTACAGTTACTGACCTTGGTCCACCATAGCTCATATTTCTCTAAATTGCTTTCGTTTATACTGTAATCATGCCTCAAAGATGAACAGCCCTGTAGAATGTGGGGTTTTTTTCTTGTTTTTTTTCTTTCCTTGTGGTTTTAAAAAAGAAACAAAAAACCCACAAACAACTCGCACAAACTGCTTTGTGCAGAGGGTAGGAGGACTTGTCTGGTCTTGCCTGGACTTGAGCTGATTTTACCTGTTTCAAAAATTGCCTAGTGTTCAAATAACTATTGCCTGCCTTGTTTAACTTAAGCGCGCTCAAAACCACATATGGCCAATTTATGCTTCACAAAAAATAGCCTTTTATTTCAACTGAGGTTGGAGGAAGATTTGTCTGTTTTCATACTTAATCTTGTTACCAAAAAAGAAGCAGGTTCTGATAGTGGAACTTCTAAAACTAACCCGCGCAGATGTTGAGACAGGGAATGAAGGACCTCTCATCATACCTTCATTATGCTCTTGACTCTTTATGACCTTTTTCCCCCATTTCTTACTAAGGAGAAGATTGAATACTTAGTACACAGAGAAGAACTGCTAAGGTTAAGCAAGCGAAAAGATATGTGTTTCAAGAAGATACTAGGAAGGTTTTAAAAATAATTTTATCTTTATTGTTGAGGCTTTTCTCAAGTAATTAAATAAATTGAGCTAATAGACTGCTTAAAATATTAATTGGAGTAACAATACTATTTTGTTTACATATTTATGTACACACACATAAAATTATTTCTCTTTTTCCTGTAGCAAAAGACTCAATGCAACCATATCAGTAATTAGCACCAAAAGCCAACTGTCCTAAAGGTGAAACACAGGAAATGGTGGGAATATGCAATGAAGGGGAAGAAATAGAAATGAAACAACAGGACTGTCCTTTTTAACTGTAGTGCTGTTTTAGTTAGACTTAACCCAGTCTTGAGACCTCATCTTCATAAACTTGTAAATACTCCACATCTCTGGGAAGCCCTTAGGAAAAGGAAGACTGTGACTTAATATAAGTCATATTTTGTCTTTCTCAGTTATTTAAAAAAAAAAAAATGGCACTCTGACACATGTTTCCTGAGAAGCAAAAGCAGAACTCTACATAGGTTTATGGCTAAGGTTACATCCCATAGGTATTTCCCTGCTGGATTTGGAATATTTTTTAATCTACCAATATTATTTTCTTTTTTTTTTTTCAAGTACATGTCCCCACACACACCATTACCCCAAATGTTTATTTCATCATTTCCTAGTTATTTTTTTGATTGATCTTTCACACACCATATAACATTTATTCTAAGTAGTCCTAAAAAAAAATTTGAAATACTATTACCTATTTTTGTGTGCAAATTTGATACGGTTTCTAATGGTATATCTTTAAGGAAAAACTGAATAGTTCATCTGAACTAATAATTGTTTAAGCACTGAAAAGCTGTTTCTTTATGTTTCCAGATAAGAGTGGACACCAGACCCGTGCAGATGTGTATAATTAAGTGAAATTATGGCTTCTGTCTTATGAGTTATAGCTTTGAATGAGTGGAATGGTTAGAACCACTTTAGCCAGTAATATTAGAGAAAAAAGACAGCATTATTGCTTATTTACAAAGTGGAACTAAGAAAAGCTAGCTGCAATTCTATTTTACGTAGCAGCTGTGGTATTCACTTGGAATTATTTGCCTAAGGACAACAACAAGCATGACTTTGAAGTTTTCTGTTTCTGTACCTGTCTGTGGATAGTAGGGTGTTTATGTATGTGGTAAGTGTTTATATATCGTGTGTAAATAACACTGTGTTGAAATTTCTTAACAATTCTTTTAGCTACTTAGACCTGTTTACACAGAAGAACTGAAGTGCTTAACTTTCAGGTATCTAACTTTGACAGTAATGCTGCATTTAGATAATTATATGTAAGTCATCCAGAAGTATGGAGACTACAAAATAAGACATAGAGCAGGCCATGTGCTGGTTGAGTGCTGTCGAAATTATTTAAAAAAACCCTCCACCTCATCCTCCGCAAATCAAAACCAAAAGCCAAATACAATGAGATTCAAAATGTCTTTTTGTTTTTTTTTTCTCTTAGACTCTTTAAACACATAAAGCTGAGCAGCTGCAGAGCCAAGATTTACAGCCCTAAACTCTCATGTTTTTTAAATATAGTAGAAAAATTTCATCTTTTATTTAAAACGTAACTACATCAGGGAAAAATCTTCATGTTAATGCCTGTTTATCCAGGATTTTTTACTGAAAAATACTACTTTTGAGTGTAAAGCCCTCCTTCCTAGCCCCCTCAATTTCTAGTCCATAGATCAAAAGTTAGGTCCAAGTACGAATGAGATTGCTTCTACTCAGTGCAGTTCCAGATCTTCTGTGAAGAGAGTGGAGAATAAGGGTCAAAACTCTTGAGCTCCAGGTTTGGAAAATAAGAGTTTGATAATAGAAAATAAGATATTGTGAAAGGATATCTGAACCTGAAGTTTCTTTCAGATAAACCTAAGCAATTTCTGTGGTTTAAAATGTTCCTTTATTTGTTAGGGCTACAAGTAAGATTACAGCTTTCATGCTTCATCTCCAGGGACTGGATCTTGAAAAATAGCTGAACCTTGTCTGTTGTGTTATATCTGAAATTGAATTGGTATCCAACCACATCAGTAGTGGCTTCTTCATTCTGTGTATGGTTGTGTGCATGTGTGCAAACAAATGTGTATGTGCAATTCTGTATTTATTTCTGTTTGTGTATATATGTATGGTTTTTTTGAATGAATTTCTCATCTTTTCTACCTGGAAAATAGTTTGTAATTTTGTAGTGAATCATTTTGTCTATTTAGATTTTATGAATATGTTCAAAATGTATGTAGAAGATTAACAGTAGGTGTGCTGCTTATCGTGTCTGTTCCACTATCAAAAATCCAATTTATGACAGTATTAGGTTTTGAATACTTAAAAACTGTTCATATGCAATAGGGTCCAGTGAAAACCAGTTGCCACTTCTCAGAGATCTGATGTTATTTTAATTTTGAAGGAAAAATGGCTTTGTGGAAACCCTTTGTCTATACAGAATCATAAAATCAAAGAGTGGTTTGGGTTGAAAGGGACATTACAGATTACCTAGTTACAACCTCCTTGTCATGGGCAGGTACACCTTCCACTAGACCAGTTTGCCCAAAACCTCATCCGTACTGGCATTGAACACCTTCAGGGATGGGGCATCTGCAGCTTCTCTAGACACCTTGTTTCAGTGCCTCACCACCCTTACAGTCTTCCTAATATCTAATCTAAATCTCCCCACTTTCACCTCAAAACAATTACCCCTCATCCTTTCATCACACTTCTTAATAAAGAGCCCCTCCACAGCTTTCCTGTAAGCCACCTTTATAGTACTGAAAGGCTGCTGTAATGTCTCCCCAGAGCCTTCTCTCCTCTGGGCTAAACAAGCCCAACTCTCTCAGCCTGTGCTCTAGCCCTCTGATCATCTTCATGGCCTTCCTCTGGACTCGCTCTAACAGATACATGTCTTTCCTGTGCTGAGGACTCCAAAACTGAACATAATACTCCAGATGAGCTCTTACAGGAGCAGGGTAGAGGGGCAGAATACCTCCCTTGACCTGCTGGTCATGCTTCTTTTGATACAGCCCAGGATACAGTTGGCTTTCTGGGCTGCAAGAGCACGTTGTCAGCTCATGTTGAGCTTCGCATCCACTAGAACCCCAAGTCCTTCTCCTCAGGGCTGCTCTCAATTATTTTTCCATCCAGTCTGTATGTTGGATTGCCATGACCCAGGTGCAGGACCTTGCACTTGGCCTTGTTGACCCTCATGCGGTTCGCACACACCCGTCTCTCAAGCCTGTCAAGGACCCTCTGGATGGCAATGCTTCCCTCCCATGTTTTGTCCATACCACACACTTTGGTGTCAGGGAAAAACTTGCTGAGGGTGCCCTCAATGCCACTGTCCATGTCTGAAACAAACATGTTAAAAACAGCTGGTTCCAATACCAACCTCTGTGGAACTCTACTCATCACTCGTTTCCACTTAGACATTGAGCTATTGACCACATCCAGGCAATTCCTTATCCACCATGTAGTCCATCCATCAGATCTGTGTCTCGCCAATTGAGAGACAAGAATGTCCTGCAGGACACTGTTGAATGCTTTTCACAAGTCCAAGCAGATGACGTCAGTTATTCTTCCCTTGTCCACCAGTCCTGTAGCTACATCATATAAGGCCACCAATCTAGTCAAGCATGATTTGCCCTTAGTGAAGCCATGTTGGCTATCACCTGACCCCTCCTTATTTCCCATGTACCTCAGCAGAGCTTCTAGGAGGATCTGCTCCACAACCTTGCCGGGAACAGAAGTGAGACTGACTAGCGTGTAGTTCCCTGGCTCTTCCTTTTCCATTTTTTTTAAAATGGGGGCTATGTTTCCCCTTTTCCATCTGCTTATGGTAACTGGGTCTGAACAGTATAATATCTAAGAAATAGGATTTGTCTTCTCCCAACCTCCTACCGGTATAGCTAAAATGGTGTTAGATTTTGTCTGCACCAGAGTAAATCCAGACTGTCTTTCTCTGAGAATACCACAGCCAGAAAAGTTATGTAGAGGAGACAAAGATGATAGTTGCTTTCCTGGCTCGGTCTTATGGAGTTCGCCCAAATGAATTAGAGTATGTTAAAGTGCTGCCTTCCCTCCCCACCACCTGGAGCCTCCATCCATTCAGATGGAAAGGTTTTCTCACTGCAGCTCCAGAATGGGTAAGGAATAAATATTTCCCTACTGACTATTTCTGCATTAGACCCCTGAAAAGCAGTCAAGTAGAACTCAACTCTTATAAATTGTATATCCTCAATCTCCATGCCTCTGGCAGGTAAGGACAAATATGCAAATACTATGTGTAGCTTAGACTATCAGTTAAATACAGCTTGGTTTTGTTTATTTCTGTTACTTCAGTTGGGATTTTCAGATGACTACATAACAGGCAGTAGCTTTTAGAAGGGAGAAAAAAAAAGCTAGAGTGGGTTTGATTCCTAAAAACATTTTCTCTACTTCTACAAACCTCTATCATAGAAGTCCTTCTCTTCTAGATCTGAGTCTCACTGGGATAGTGAAAAGTGTTTAGGAACTTTTTCTGTCTATAACTTATGGAATGGTGATTGAGGTATACATAGTGGTACAGTCACCTTAATAATGTGAATACCATTAAATACACCAAAATGATAAAATCCAATCACAAACATGTAAATTAGACGTTTCTTAAATGAGATCCTCTTGCAAAACAAGACAACTGCCTAAGAAGTTTCTGTGAGGTAAATAGTTGTGCCTCATTAGTATTTGTATCTTCATCATAGCATCTAAAAAGAATGGAACATGGCTTTCTTTGCTAAAGAGTGTCTTACTCTAGCCTTAACTTCGCTACTTGAAATTAACTTAAGGAGTAGCTAACTGTAAATATATATTTGCAACAAATACATGGTATTTTGCTGGTCCACATTTACTCACCTTATCAAAACACTTCTGAAATACTGGCAATATGTTGATAAAACAAAAACTTCTGAACTATTTCTCTGTTCAGTTTAAAATATGCAGCAACTGATACAAGAGAGTACCAGGCATACACTATTTTGTGCTTTGGTTTAGAATAAATAGTAACTGTAATCCCTATATGTAGGACATTTGCTATAGCAATTTCTGCTTTGTAGAGGACTTGATAATGAAAAGAGTAAACTAGATCTTGTCATGGATATCCGTTCTCTTCCTCAAGCTATCCCATCTTGTCTTGTTAATAAGTTTGGTATGTCCAGTAAATGAAAAGATAGAACTAGCTTATAATCACTCAGGTGTAATTCCTACTTTCTGAAGTCCAATATTGTTATGAAATATATTCTTTATAATGTATCATTTTCTATAATATTTGCAGGTTTTACTGCGTATCTTACACTACTTTGTGAAAGTTTATATGAAATGCTTTACCAAAGGTAACTTTTAAACAAATCTTCATATGCACTTTCCAGAATGTTCTACATGGAAAAAAGTACGGGCTTGGAAACTGTCAAAACTTTCCTTATTTTCTATCCACAGAAAATTTTATCTTCAGAAAGTATCTAGAAATGCAATAATTTTTTGGCCTTAACCTGAAGACTAGACAAACTACTAAAGAACAAATTCCTTACCTCATAAAGCAATCATGTTCGTGTTATTATAAAAAGTTAATAATCTGTGCTTTTCCAATTTTTAAAAAATTACTTTTATACTCTTAAATTCAAAATAATTTTGTATTTATATTTTATTTTCAGGGGATAAATGCAAACCTACTGAATACACCAAAGTGAAAAATACCTTACTGGATCTACAAAATCGGAAATACATTTCACAATCAAAAGATAAAATCATTGATGAGAAAATGGCTTTAAAGAAAATACTTGTAGATCAAATGTTTAATTATTTTGACTCAGACAACAATGGACTTGTGGACACTAATGAATTAACTCAGGTAAGATTTAGATTTTGTTTCCATTAGCACAGTAGCTATTCAGTTGTCTTTGTCAGAACTTTTTCAGTCTGTATGTATGTATACATAGCATCTTTACATAAAACATGTCTTGAAGAATTCTACTGTAAAATATATAAAAAAACAAACAAATTTTGAGCAGGAAATTAAGTTTGACTCTATGGCTATATGCAGGTATTTGTATTTATATGTAAATCTCAGGAATACATTTTGCCTTAGAAGAAATGAATAGGTGAGTAGAGTTGTATCTACAAACAGCTTGGTTACTACATATATTATCTTAAAAAGATGAAATCTGAAGGAATTAAACTTTTTAATTGGTTTGTTTAATACATCATTAATTTAAACAATTAACATTTTTTCTCAGATTTGCTTCAGTTGCTGCCAGCTATTATATCTGTTAACAAACTGTTGCTTGTTTATGAATTGAGAAGATAGGCGTCCTTTTTATACAATAGCTTTGCCTGATTTATATCTCCATTGTTTCCTTCAAAGATTAAGATTCCTAAACTGTGTTCTGTGTGTTGTGCGACTGTGATCCGAAAAAAAAATATTATAACTACTTCTGCTTTTATTTCTGTATTAATGATAGTGCTGTTACACTTTATGCCAGCTAATACATTATGGCAATTGTTTGCACAGCCACAACTAATGTAAGTTGTATCTTTTCTGTGAACACTGGCTTCTCAAACTCTGATCAAAATATTTTGTGGAGCCCTAGTTTTTAAATTTTTACCTTTATGACTTTTGATTTTGCTTCTTATCAGTGGTGTTACTATGTGTTATTTGGAGTACTTGGAACTGAGAGAAGGGATAATAAGCTTATTTCAAGTTTACTGTTTCCTACACGTAACATATGCAGGAGCATATTTTGCCTGTGAAGCTATAGTTCTATTTATTTTCCACCTGTTAATTGGGGATTATTTAGGTTGTATTATCTATTTTTACTATCACTAATCTAAAAAAAAAAAAACCCTGAACATGCACTACATTCAGTTCTAGATTTGAAATAGAAATAAGAATCCTGCATGAAACTTTAAAATTTTGGTAAAAGAAAAAAGGACTTTTTAGGCACTGATAGTGAGATACATCTTACAAACACTGTGATCATAGTACTAAATCCTACATCATCATCTGTTTTTATTTTTTTTGCTTTTACCAAGCAGAAGCACTTCTCTTTATTTTCTTGCACAACACGTAATTCAGTTACTCTCCTGCATTAGAATTTAGTTATTTAACTACTGGAAATGCTATAAATAGCTTTAAAATGAGATTTATTCTACTGTCTATCTAGGTATTAGACTAATACCCTTGTGTATATACTTAAAACACATGAGTATTTCATGTAACTGCATAGACAGCTTGAAGCCTTTTCTTCAGTTCAAATGGAGCATTTAGGATCCTCAGAGGTGTGTAAGCATTGCAAAACCTAAACGTTAGATGATCTTACAGTTATGAATTTCTCAGTTTCTGGCTAGGAACAAAGTCCATGCATAAAGTCTGTGAAGAAATTGTTTTAAGCAAGAGGATCTTAGACACCAGATTGTGTGTGCACATTTTAGTGGTTGGCTAATGCAAAATATAGAAGAAACAGTTTCTGAAGCTGGTGTTGCCTAGGATATCTGTTTCTCTGGCCAGTGGTCTTAGTTCAGGGCAAGCAGTTACACTTCTTCAGTTACTTCTCACTGGCTCCATGACTCTTAAAGTCTGTCCTATGAAGCAGTGCCCTTTGAAACACAGCAACAGGCTGTGAAGGAAGGTGGACTCAGCTTCATTTTCTGAGTATGTCCAAGGGCTGGTGCTAACTGGAAGTAAACAGGATTAAAACAGTGCAGGGTATTGCCTGCACTTGTGTCAACATTGTTTTCTCTTGATTAGCTCCAAAGCCACAGGCTCAGAGTGATGGTAGTTCTGGGTCAAATTCTCGTGTGCAGAATTTTACCCCTGCCATCTTATGTGGTCCTGGTGCCTATTATGGTCCTAAACTTTGGCGTAGACATCTAAAACTTCAGGATTATATTTTCAGACATCTAAGGTCAGATTTACATCTTTTGAGTCATATTAGGTCTTCCCTCAACTAAGTGTGGAAGTGGAAAGGCACTGAAGTGTGGCTCTTATTGGAGCAGTATGGGACAGTATTGAAATAATAACCTTAATTGAAATTGAGTCCATGCCTTTACATTAAAATAGTTCCATGCCACTCCATGTGATTTTACTAGTTCAGATCTCTGCTTGTTCAGGGACTTCTGTGTCATCTCCTTTTTTTTTTTTTTAAAAAAAAAAAAAGAGAACGAAAAGAAGAGAAGAAGAAGAAAATAAAACCCATCCGACCAAACAAACAAAACCAAAACACTCAAAGCCTATAAAGATTGATTTTTCTCAGCTCTCTTAATGTAAATCAGGCTTTCAGTTCATTTTATGGATCTTTCCTGGCTTGAAAAGTTCCCTTCTGGTTTCTAAACATTAAATTTTAATATATGCAAGTCAAAACTGAATGTTCTGTTTCAGTATCAGTCCCAACATTGCTTTTCTATTCCCAGTTTCTTTATTACATTTCCAAAGATCATACTGCTTATGCAGTATGCTTGCTTATGCTACTGAATGATCCTGGAATTTATGAGACTTCCTTATCTATAGCAAATCCTGCCTCTTTTCAGATAAAATGTTTTCCAGGATCCATTTTTCTTCATTAAGGTACAGTCTAGGTTCTTGTTTTTGTAATGACCTTACATTTGGCTCTGTGAAAACACAGATTCTTTTCCTGCAAGCATCCAACCATGTGATCCATTTCATTCCATATGCTGCCCTGTCCTCATTATTCGTCACCTCAATGCTACATCACACCTGCAATTTTTTTTTAATATTTATTTCTAAATTATCAAAAGGGTTGGGATGGGACCTAAGACTTTTGTAACCCCACTGGATTGTTTCAAGTATCAATGATTCTTTACTGACATGTATTTGTTCTGCAGTTACTGACATTATTTGTGCAGTATATACCTTAATGATACTGTATAGTAGTATTTTTTCTCTTGTGAATTATTTTTAGCAAGCTGCCTTTGTGAATTTAATCTCTTATGTAAGTGAAAGAAAATGAAAATTGGGGTTGTCTGACAGGCTGTATTTCCTAGAAGGTGGTGTTAAGATATCGTTGTATGACAACATATTCTTGTCTTTATTTCTGGAATCCACTGTTTATTTTACTGACAATTTTTCTTGTCCTATTTGAATATTTGTGATGTGTCATTTTATACCCCACCATATGAAATTTCACTGATATATGAAGATCTGTTAAAAGATCATGTCAATTAGAAAAAAGTCTCCTTGGCCGCTGAGTTAGGAACTCTTGTGAACAGGCAGTTTGATCCTGATGATGTATAAACACTTAATGCTAAATTAAGTTGCTAAACAACTTCTCTCTTGGCTAATGGCTTGATAAGTAATCAGCTTTACTTTGCTAGGGTCTCATATAGATTGTAATTTCATATCACAATTGATCTGATTTAACTGCAGGCTGCTACAGAAGCAGGTAATTTTTTCAAAATCCAAATCCCTACACCCTAATACTTGTTCAGAGTTGTACCTCTTTTGATAGAATATTGATGCACACACACCACTTCAAGAGAAAAAACCAAACAAACAACCAACACAAAATCTCCGAAAAATTAATTTTACTTTCAAAAAGTTGATTTAATCCACAGATCACACACAGAGTTGAGATATGGCTAGATCCATTTGCTCTTTTAGCAGCAAATCATAGATAATTAAGATTAATCATGATATGAAATCACTTCTGTACCTTCTAAAATCTGTCTTCATGGATATTTTTGGAGAGTTTGTGTATTTATTCAAAATGGAGTGAATTTTCAAAAAGCCAAGGAAGTATATCACCAGCATAAAGATGTCTATATTTAAATAAACATTGAATTTTATATCTGTAATCAGACTTATGGGTTTACTGACAGTGAAAATCAAATAATTGCCAGGGAATAAAATCATACCTGTCCATAGCATCATTCTTGGAAATATTGCACTCAGTCTCGCTATTTTTTTAAATAATTATAATTTTAATTTTAAATAAAATTGTCCAAATATAAATTAAAGCACCGATAAGAGAGATTTCAACTCAAAGCATTGAAGCTATGAACACTAATATGCAATTAATTATATGATACTATAGTCACTGGTGTAGGTTTGGCTTTAACAAATGTTTTAATGCATCACCTTAGGTGTGAAGTTTAATTCTTGTCTGCACAATGACTCTTTTAAACTATTTCACACCATCTTTTATGAAAACAAGGATCAAAACTTCTCACCCTAAATATTCATTTTTCATGAACCAGCTGTGATTTTAAGTACATTTCATGGCTTTGAAAGGTCATATTTCTTCTAGAATGAAGTTTTCATTACACAACGTTATATCTTTAGTACTACTTGTATAACTGCAGTGGGCTTAGAGTTATTAATTTTTCCCAGGCTACCTTTTTTTCTTTATGTACCAGTTGTAAGATCTACACAATTTCATTTTATTTAGTTCACCTAAATATGAACTTAATAACCAAGCTTTAAAGTATGAGAATAGCTAGCACTAATATTCAGGTACTGTAGAATGTCTCTTTAATTAATAATAACTGAAGCTGCTTTTGTGGTGATTTTTCTTATCTCTGTGAATGGTTTTCTTGCTTTCTAATGTACTAACAAGATTATCATTTATAATGCTTTTATATTAATATGTAGAAAATTACTTCTAGTAGCATAAAATGTTTTTGTCCTTTCTCCTTGCTCTAATGTTGCTTTTATTCTCTGTTATTTGTTTAAAAATTTTCTGTTTACGTGAGTAATAACAGAGTGCCTTCCTTTCTATTCCTGCTGATTCCTTTACAGAGCTATTGAAACACAAAAACCTCCGTATCACCTGTTTTTCAGAAGCTACTGTACAATAACACAAATTTAATGGTTTTGCAGTTACTTTGGAAGACAGATATAGGGTAGGAAGAGTAATTTTACGAAGGAATTAACAATAGTTGTATTTTTTTTTTATGTCCAGTATAAAACTTTAAACTGTGCAACGTTACAGCAAGGAATTGCAGTAGGTTTGATTCTTTCAGTTATGTGATGGTGTTTTTAATACATACATCATGTGAAATGAGAATTCTGAATATTTGTGGTTGTTAACATCTTAAAAATTCCTTGGATGGAATATATGTAGATGTTTACAACACGTGCAGACTTTAAACCAACGTGGTGCACAAATTAAAGAACATTGCTCTGAGAGAAGTTAATTTGCATTAAAATCTAATAGTTATTAATTATAATGTATTTACAAAATATGTCTACTCACATCGAGAATTAGGAACCTTTTCAGGTCAGCTACTTTTGTAATAGGTCTTTGGGAAGATAATAGGCTTGTCAAAACTTGTAAGAAGTCAATACAATTAGTACGGTAATAGGAACTTATTTTAGTTATTTTTGAAAATTTCTGAATTTTTATTTTGTGATTAGGAATTAATGAGATAAAAAAGGCACTGTAAAGTTTCCTTGGGAAATTACTACCTCAAGTATATTTGAATGTTTCTTAATCACCATTCCTATACATGTCAAGTAAAATTAGCTTTAACATTCACACTGTCTTTATAGTGCTTCTGTCTGTCCCCATTATATATATTCTCTATATATTCTAAAAACTTTTGTGTAGTCTCTGTGAGTCTGTCCTAAAGGTAGTAACTTTTAAAACTGCAATAAATAATTACAAAGTAACTGGAAATCCCTGACTTTACGCAGTTGCAGTTCATTGCCCCAAAGCAACCTTAAAATGATCTATTAAATGATTATTAGAAACAATTAATTATACCAGAGAACTCTAAGAGCTCAAATGTAATTTCATGGTTATAATTTTCTTGTCAGGTAATAAAACGGGATGAGCTTGGCAAGGATCTTTCTGACTGCTCTCTGTTTGATTTGCTGAAATACGATGATTATAATAGTGACAAGCACCTAGCTCTGGAAGAATTCTATAGAGCTTTTCGTAAGTACAAAGATTAGCCTGTTCTTTCAGTTGCTTTTTCTTTCTCTTGCTTTGTTTTTCAAAAAATTTTTGTTTTATTTTATTTTTAAGTCTTGACACATCCTGATGCTGTACTTTTTAACAGTCATGATATAGTACAGAACTTCTTAGCAGAAATCAATAAGAGAGCCATTAGTGTCCAGGTTTCTGACGGATTTTGGTAATCGAGAATGTGTAGATAATCTTTCTTAATGCTGCCATGCATGATAAGTCTGTGTTGTGCACAGATGGAAAGTAGTTGTGTCAAGACATAATCAATAGAACCAAAAAAGGTGGAACACTTTCCCCACACCCTATAATATGAGAGTTCTTATAAGACCATTTGTGAAAAATCCAGCAACAAATACACCACTTCTATTTGATGCCTTATGTCTTCACGGGACTTGGAGAGAAATATAGATTTGTGATGTGGGTTTGCCAGGTATTTGTTCTTTTAATGCCACAGGTAACTCGATACAAATGTGTGCGGTACATAAGAACCTCTTGACCAAACCATGGGGGTATAGGTCAACATGGTAGTTAGCAGCAGGAAGAAGAAAGATGCTGAGAGCTTTCATATGGTATGTTACATGCAATATAATTTACATCATATACTTTGTTATATCCAGATCAGAACTGATGATTTTCACTCTCAGCTTCTGGATCTTGAAATCTGACTTTGTTTTCAATAGCTATTGCTCCATGTTCAACAACCTGGCAGCGTGGTAGATCACGTTTGTTCTCAACTCTTCCTGTAATTGTAGTTTGATTGTGCATTAGTCCATTAATGTATCTTCATTTTGAGTCATTACCTCTTACTTCAGTCTTCTTGAACTTTATTTTTGTACAACTGACACCTCTCACCCACTTTATGATGTCAAGTGAAAACCAATCCAAAACTACTTCTAGAGTTTAAAAAGTAATGAATGAATATTAGGAAAAAAGTGGCAGCATAGAAAGCAATAAGAATAAACATGAAATTAATCATCAAGAAAGGTTACCTTAACATTTCCAAGTTTATTCCCATGGAATTCTATTTTTATTTCTTCCAAAAAGTGTGATTTTTTGATACTGCTTGGCTGAATTAATAGCTTTCTACTCCAAAAAATCCCCATTGATCCTACTTCCTGATATTATCTGACTGCCTTTCTTGAAGTATACTGACACTCATGGTCCTCCTCTCAGTCATTTATTAAATCAGAAGAAAAACATTGACTCTCCACATCCCACTCCCAGTCCTTCTTATTTTCTGCCACTTGGGTGACCTGAATTGAGTAAGTGAAGGGTCAGAACATAACTCATGCAACAGAAGTGAACGGAGAGTACAGCCAAGAAATAAAGGGGGAGAGGAGGAGAAGGGGAGATGTTAGGACTTTGTGGCAGTGAGATAAATCAATTTGTCTGTGCCAGCAAAACACTAGGAAATACATTAATTTCTTTATTAAAAGTTGTGATACAAATCTGACTTACGCAAACCTATAGAATTACATTGCATCTCTGGAAATGTACCTGTGCATTCTCTACGATTATATAGAAAGATGTTGTATAATTAGATCTTGATTATGTGCATATATGGGGAAATATATATGGAAGCATGTAGGATATATAGCAATCCAAGAAATTTAAAAACACGTTTAAAGTGCTAGCATGTTTTTTGCAAGCACTGAAACCACGTATTAATGGAAGCATAACATTGTTCTTCCAAATAAGACTTTGATGTGCCTCTGAGGGACTATTTTACATAATTGTAAAACTCCAGAGATAAGGACAGCTCTTTTTGGGTATTTTTAATGGACTTTTGAACAATGAAGATAATTTCCATAAGTATGTTAAGCATTACCTTAAATTGAATAATAATGGAAACATTAGAATGTATAAAGTTAGGAATTACTTAGGATTCTTTATTGCAATACAATCATGAAGACCCTATTTAAAAGCAAAAGGGTATCTTGGAAGTTGATTTCTAGAACAAGATTAATTCTTCTTTATAGGGTTTTTGAAGAGACTATCTACATATTCATTACATTGTTTAAAAATGAAGCCTAAACCAAGGTACTAGTTCATTGTGCGTTGTGTGCCCAACAGAGACCTGTTGTTTGCTTGAGGCAAAACCTGTCATCTGTTACTAATAATGGTAAGTCTGGATTTACCAGGATACAGACAACTACTGTAGACAAGGAACCAGATCCATGTGAGGAAACCTTCACATCACATCATCAGCACACCTTTCTACACACCATTTGGCACACAATTATACCTTCGTTTCAGCAGTTTCATTTACTTCAGTAAAGTGAAATAGCAATGTTGAAAATATTTATTCCAAACAGAAATATATCTTTTTTTCCAGAATTATCTTTAGATATTCAATCATTCCAGGTTTGCATTCCAGTATTGTAATTATGTTATACTGTAATTATATAATATACTTTTGAAATTATCATTTTTTACAGTATGTAAAAGATTATTTTTCAGCAGCTTGGGCTCTTTCAAATGTGTAGAACAAATCAAAACCAAACCAGGAATCGTTTCTTTAAAAACGGTTTTAATGGTATTTTTAGGATATCAAGGGCAACAAGAATAGCTTCTGAAGGTATGTTGGTGATAAAAGGAAGACTAGGAATAATGTGGGCCCTCTTTGGAAGGAAATGGAAGGCGTGGTTACCCAGGATATGGAGAAGGATGAGGTAGTTTATGACTTTTTTGTCTTTGTCTTCACCAGCAAGGGCTCAAGCCAAGTAGCAGAAGGCACAGGCAGGAACTAGGAGACCAAATAACCACCCTCTGTAAGAGAAGATAAGGTGTCAGACTATCTAAGGAACCTGAAGGTTCAGAAGTCCATGAGACCTAATGAGATGCATCCACCGGTCCTGAGGGAACTGGCGGATGAAGTTGCTAAGCCGCTATCCGTCATATTTGAGAAGTCGTGGCAGTCTGGTGAAGTTCCCACTGGCTGGAAAAGGGGAAACATAGCCCCCATTTTTAAAAAAGTAGAAAAAGGAAGACCTTGGGAACTACACGCTAGTCAGTCTCACCTCTATGCCCGGCAAGGTAGAGGAGCAGATCCTCCTAGACGCTCTGCTGAGGCACATGGGAAATAAGGAGGTGTCTGGTGACAACCAGCATGGCTTCACTAAGGGCAAATCATGCCTGACGAGATTGGTGGCCTTATATGATGTGGCTACAGGACTGGTGGACAAGGGAAGAATAACTGACGTCATGTGCCTGGATTTGTGCAAAGCATTCTACACTGTCCTGCAGGACATTATTCAGTCTAAGTTGGAGACACATGGATTTGACGGATGGACCACTGAGCAGACAAGGAATTGGCTGGATGGTCACGCTCAGAGAGTCGTGGTCAATAGCTCAATGTCCAAGTGGAAGCCAGTGATGATTGGTGTTCCACAGATGTCAGTACTGCTACCAATGTTGTTTAACATCTTTGTCAGAGACATGGACAGTGTTATTGAGGGCACCCTCAGCAAGTTTGCTGATGACACCAAGCTGTGTGATGTGGTTGACACGCTGGAGGGAACGGATGCCATCCAAAGGGACCTTGACAGGCTTGAGAGATGGGACTGTGCAAACCTCGTGAGGGTCAGCAAGGCCAAAGAAAAGGTCCTTTATCAGGGCAATCAAAAGCACAATTACAGGCTGGTTGGAGAATGGATTGATAGTAGACCTGAAAGGAAGGACTTGTGGGTGCTGGTGGATGAGAAGATTAACCAGCCCCAAGCTAAAGGATTTATTATCAACCAGGGAAATCTGTTATTAGACAGGGAAAAATGTTTTAAATTTTCTTAAAGGGTGGCTGAAATCATAAGATGATGGAGCCAAACAAAAGCTAGAAATGAGGAATACAGATTCTATAAAGCTTTATCTTCTGTAAACTGAAACTCAACCAATGTACTTTATTTTACAAGGATTTTCTTTCTTTGTCTAATGCCTCCTGTGGTGCTGTAAAGCTGCCTCTTATTTTTTGTCTTCTAATGCTCTTTTCTATAATAAATGATCTTATGTGTTTTTCTCCTTTAAGGTACCATCTAAAATGAAATTTCAAAGCAGGTAATTCAGGTGGCCTTCATGGTGGGTAGCAAAAACCCCAAGGCATGCCATAAGGAAATAAATAGTAATAAATTATTCTATTTGATCACTCAGCAGATGCAGATGTATGTGTAGGCACTTCCCTTTGCAATTTCAGTAGAATTACGTTAATTTAGACATTTATGAATGGAACTGATTGAATACAATGAATACAAATAACAAGTTTATTGTAAATAATAGAACTAAATACGCTATGTAACAATTGCCATCCTGCATAAAATGAGGAAAAAAATAGCAGTATCTTACAGAATTGTTTTCTATTTTTAGTGTAGAACTATTTTTGACATTGTGTTATGCTCAAGAAAGGGACCATAGACAGCCTGCAAACTGAGGACTTGAGTCTAAAAATTACCAATAGATGTACAGGAAATTGTCAGAAAGAATTAGCTGGCCAAAACAAAATATGCTCTGCTTTTATAGTCCTTTCTTCTGTTAGTGATGCTTTATAGTTTCAGCGGAACTACTTGTACTTTCAGATACCACTCAATACAAATAAAAATACCTAATATCTTGTGCGGCTGTTTTTCAGGATTGTGTATGTTGTTACATATTTAAAATTACCTTGAATTTTGAAATGCTGTTCAGGTCACAGGTATTAGATTCAGGTTCCAAGCACTCCTTGTTGCTGAGGTGTTTGTGAGAAGTGATATATAAACATACAGTAACAGCAACTATTACAGAAGTTGATCTGGGCTGAGATTACAGATCTTGTCTTCAGGCTTAACTTTTATAAGGAAATGAGAGGCCAGTGCTTCATATGTTTGTCAGACTTGGTTCTGGGTTGTGTCTTGAATCATGTGGAAAGACAAGTACATGGAAGTCCCCATAGATACAAGGCCCATTGCAATTGCATGTACTTTGTTATTAGATTCTTTCAGTCCTCAAAAAATATTATAAAACATCACTGCTTTCATTATGATAGCTTTACTCCTATTTTAGTCTGTCAAATGCAATTATAACAGGTGCATATTCAAAAATAATTTTTTTTAAATCCGTATCTTTGTTTCCAAAGCAAAATTGACAAGAAGTTAATAACAACAGCAAAATCTAAATATAAAATCTGTACTGAATTGTTTATTGAAATAAAGGAGACTACCCGATGGGTTTATGTAAGTTATCCTCAAGTCTACAAAGTCTGACTTGTAAAATAATATTGAATTTATGTTTTCAATGACTTCAATATGAGGTCCCAAATACTATATTTAATGTGGAATTTGAGTCAGAGCTTTGTAACTATGAGTCTTCAATAGTAAAATGGGTTAGCAAATAGTAAAGATTTTTCTGAGGTAGGAAGAGGAATTTTTCTGTCTCCTGCTACCATAAATTTCTTTCCAGCAACAACTACTGTGTATTAGATTGTTCCAGAGGGCATTATATTTCGGCACTAACCTCTGAAAATACCAGTTAACATCATACTGAGTAGGAGCTATTAGACTTAGTGGTAATATTTTTCTGTTCAACTTGATCTGTCTTTCAGATTCCTCCCTGTGCTGCATGTATTTTCAATCTTGATATTCTCAGATAGAAAAGAATACAGCTTCTTCTGTTGAATGGACAGAATTTTAAATTGATAGTTTAAAACAAGTAAATATTTAATGCATTAAATATTTTTTCTTTGGTTCAAGAGATGTGGCTGAAATTACTCGTTCACCGCTAAGTCAGTTCATTTAGATGCTAAGTGATTTTGAAAGATGTGTTTATTTAGTGCTTCCCCAGTACAACTGCGTGGTTTTCAGTGGGGTTTGGTGGGGATTTTTTGGTGGTTGTGTTTTGTTTTAGACATATTGGTTTTTTTTTTTTTATTAAAAATAAGTTTCTGCATAAAAAAGGCTATTTAAAAAAAAAGGCTTTAACGTCACTATTTGACAGTGTTGAGTCCACTGAGAAATGCTAAGCTGTTGATGTATTTTGCCTGTTCAGTTCTGGATCAGTGTAGGAGATAACTGATTTTAACATACCTTCTTCATAGCAGCATACATTCAAAATATCTGATAATACTAAAATAGTATCACGCAGCTGAAGGTTTTTATTATTTTAAAATTTTGCCAGATTTTTTACTTCCTTTTGGATAAACACAAAATGAAAGATTTATCAACTTACTACTACATCGGATATTGTACTTGCTTGCATTGAAGCTCTTATGAAGTCTGATATTCATCATTTTGTGTAGCCCTGCTGCTTTCTTTCCTATGCTGTAGAATGTTTGCACTGACTTGGGTAATATAAGAACTTGATAAAAGTGTCAAAATTAACCAATCACATTTAAGTGTGAATAAGTTGTTATTTCCTGAGGCCAGCTATCTAGAAAATGGAGTACTAATAAAACATCATTACATTGTGATTCTAAACAAATGAGTTACAGTTCTGTAAATTTAGAATTTGACCTTTTTCCAAGGCAAGGTGCCGCAGACTTTTTCTTCATGTTGGTGGGAATCAGGTAACAGATTTAAGGCCACGTTAGGTTTGCATGGAGAGATGAAACAAATATTTCACAAAGTCTTTGGCTATCAGGAAATAATGAGGAGATTTTGTTTATGAACCTTGAGTTCTGCTGACCTGTAATTCCATCAGTACATTTACCTAAGAATTTTTACTCATTTCAGTGATGTGGGTTGATAGAGAGCACTGTGAAATATGGAATTGCAGACGATGAAGATTGGAACCAAACACCTGAGTTACATTGTTTCAGATGAGAGGATTGGTAGAGATTGGCTCTCATTATATTTGTTATTGACTCAAAATGCTTGAGAATGAAGTCTTACATGCCTTTCAGTGAGCATATTTCAATGCTATGGAGAACGACACAGAGGGTTAAGGAAAAAATAAACAGAGCAATTATAAATGTCTGGTTATGTTTAGCAAAGTCCACCAATAATTGATTTATTAGTTGTTTCTCAAGAATCATTTATCTGTGGTGAGTTATGGTGTTGTTTAACTATTCTGTTATGTTGTTAATTCTGAAAATATATTCAACTTCACAAAGGAGTGTACCTGTAAGATTAGGCTATGACTGATGTTCCAACATCCACAAAAACCTTTGTCTAGATACTGTTAGGAATAATTTCAAAGCAAATTTAAAGAATAACTTATAATCACAGTATCCTTTATTAAGTATTTTAAAGGAAACACTTATTCTGTAACAGGCTAGGAGAGAGAGAACTATCAGAACATAAGGAGTAATGACTGCATTAAAGGAGACGCTCAGTAGCTAAAGGAGTGATGACGGTGCATTAAAGGAGACAATCACTAGCTAATCCATAAGCAAGAACATTAAGTATCTCTACTTCAAGGCATAATTACTCTTCTGGAACTATGATGAATATTAATAGGTTCATAAAATATTATTTAGTAAGAAAGCCTCGCTAACTATTGAGTTACTTGTTTCCTTTGCACCCATGGCTTTACTTCCTTGTCTGGATTTCATAGTTAAAATTGGTCACCAATTTCAACTTCCAGAGTAGGTGGCTATAAAATACTGTTAGCTGACAATAAATATTAATTTAAGCATAATTTCTAAAGTACTTTCAATATCTTAATTATATTAAATCTCAATACAAGTTTCCATTAAAAAATAATTGAAATCATATTCAGTATTTGACTTCCTTAGAAAACAGCATAGATAATTCCTTTTTGTCTTATAAAACCCAGTATTAGTCCGAATTCAAGACATGGGTAAAATCTTCAAAACTGCATCTCAAGTATTTCCTATGTGACTAGAGAGTTGTTTTCTTTTCCATATAGCTGACTGCAACAATTTGAAATCTGTGTAATGAAGGAAGATCATTACTGCATGTTCAAGTAAATGGTTTATTAGTTCAACATTAATAATCCAATATTTAGAAATTAAGAAACTCTTTCAGAAGCACTGCTGACTTGAAATCTGAGGGAACTTTGTTGTAACAAGATAAGGCTTAGTGGTCACTTGCCAGTTGCATTTAAGAAATAGAGAAAAAGGAAAGAAAAGGTGTTCTGATTTGTTGTGTCAACTCATCAAAAGGGTAGCATTTTAATCATTAAAATGACTGAAGTATTTTACTTGAAGACTGAAAGACTAAGAAACTTTTTCTGTCTAAGAATAAATTAATTTATTTGGAGGATGTTTTAAGCCACTTTATGTTAGTTTATGCTCCATACATGGTTGAGTTTACTGATCAGTCTTAAATATGAAGCACTAGTATTCACTTTAAAAAAAGTCTTATGTAGTAATTTTATAAAAAAAAAATTTGTTCATATTGTTAGAAGATATTGTTTCATCTTTATGCCTCTCAAGCTACTATGGAGTCCAAAGGAACAAGTTTTCCCAAGAGAACATTGTCAGGTTTTTGATTTGAGGTGGGGTTTTTTTGGTAACTTTTCTGCTCTGTTTCTTGATTTGAGTTTGTTCTTACATCTAGGTAAAGAAAAATAGAAAAAAATTACAACCAGAAGAAGATTGTAAATCTTCTGTAATTTTAATAATTCCTGAGATACTTGTATTTCTTAAGTGTATCTGCCATTTATGCTATAAAAAGAGAATGTGAAGATACAGTTTTGTGCCTAGATTGTATGAAGGTTCTTTGGCAATGCTGTAAATGGGGTTAATAAAAAATAATTCCATTTTCAAAACCTGTGAGCTTTTGTATAGACCTTAGTGTTATAGAAAAATATATTACAGTATATTGGGAAAGTTTTTGATTGAATGCCCTCAAATATCTATTACATACAATAAGGAAAAAATAACTCAAAAATGTCTCCATTGCAAAGAAAGTATATTGGAGAAGAAACCCTTTTAGTTCACTCCATTGTTCATAGTGAATATGGTTGCAGAGAAGTGTTCTTTTTCAAGATATTTCATTACTAACTTCATTTCCAAAATATAATAGCACAACTTTTAAGTTTTACTATGGTATTCCTCCATAGCTTTTGAGTTTGCTGTTTCTCTTTTACATTGTGCTTCCTTAGTGTGTTTTATTAAGTTTTTACAGTTTACAACCACCCTAGCACATCCATGTATGCCATTTGCAATAAGACACTATTTTTGTCCAACTGAAATCAACAGTGTATGAAATATTTTAATCTAAGTTTTTATAGAAAATTTCAAAGAAAATATGAATAATTTACTTCTCAATATAAAAATTGTCAACATATTAAATCTTAGATAAATATAAAGTGATTTATCTTGGCATCCTAAAATAAAATGCTTCAATGACTACTTGAAATTTTCTACCTATTTTTTCCTGTTCTATAAAGAGAGACTAGATTATTTCAAAGTTATGTGCTGTAAACATACAGGTAAGTACAAAACCCATACACATACCTTTAAATAAAATTATGAAGATATGTGGTTCAATATGATGACTTTGAATGATGAGTTAAGATTTTGAGTTCTCAATTTTGAGATCAGCTTCTGGCCAGTTCCACACTACAGGGCTCTAAAGTTGCTACAAGGCTCTAACCAGGGAAAACAGTGTCACTAATGGAAAAAAATTGGAAGTGTTCCTTGTTTGGTGACTCCCTCAGGTGTATTTTTATTTGCCATTTCAAACTTCCCAAGGGAAAAATGGCACAAGTAGACAAGTAATTGGCCAGAGAAGAGCATTCAGCTTACCAATTGTTATACTCTTCCTATTATGTTTGCATTTATTACAAGGACACTCAAACTGTAGTAATAACAGTGATCTTCATAGGTGGCAATATGTTTTCACTGTGTTCTGAGAAATGGACCACTATCTTATCTTCTGTTTATCACATATTCTGCTTTGATTTTAGTTATTTCTTGCAATTTAAAATAATTTCTGTTTAGTTTCCTATTGCTTAATGTTTTCAGGCCTTGATTTTGTCTTTCCTCATTCTGAAGACAACAAGGATTAATTAAATGCAAAACCAGTGTTCATTTAAGTGCTCTTAACCCATATGCTGAAGGATATCATGGCATAACAGGGAGACATTCAGAGCAGCCATGGGATTTCTGAGCTTTTTTACCCTGTATTTGACAAACCTTTTTGTAGCTCATTCCTAAAATGTGTTAAGGGAAAAAAACTAAAAAGGCACTGACTTTCAAAGGGCTTCATGATGCATCCTTTCAGAAACTGGAACTGTATATCTATCCTACTAACTTGCATCTCCTGAACTACTTTGAACTACAGGAAGGAGAGGCCTCCTCCTTAATCCAAATCATCTCTCTAATAATTTTCAATGCTCATCTTATTCTCAAGATCAAAAACTAAAGAGTTTGGAGAGGGTTGGGCAATTGCAATATTAATTAAATGTGAGAAATGCATTATTTCTGTTTTTCATCTAGTTTTTTTTTTTAAAGCACCACATATTAAAGTGTTGATTTCTACCTTCAGAAAAAATAATTAAAAAAATAACCGTACTACCAGCTATTAGTGAAAAACACAAGTTATCTGTAAATTTGGGGTTGTTTTATAAATATTAATAGATTTATCAAATAGCTAGTAGGAATAAAACACTTAGAAGGTATCTTTTAGGCTCAAGGGTTTTGGGGGTTTTTTTGGGAGGATGATCAATATTGTAATGTCAAAGTATTTGAAAAAATCCATTTACTTTAAGAAAAATATATGAATTTTTTTTAAAGGCATAATATTGTTCTCTAACACATGTAGTAGTATTATTAGTCTAATATGTAACAGTTGCTAGTCCACATATTAGATAATGCTGGTCATTTTAGTGCATTCGCAACTTAGAAGGATTCATGACAAATTGTTACATCTGACTAGCTGAAAACTTCATTTTCTGAAGTCATAAATTGAATGAAGGAAAATATAATTTACTTGTTATTAAGTTTTGTAAAGTACAATCAATTTAACCCTGTAGTGATATAACTATTTGGTAGGTTTGAAGATATGCTTGAAAATTTGGGGGGGTTGGAGAAGGGGATGATTTTTTCATTTTTAATGTTATTTCAGTAAGTCTTGATCTCTTGTCATCAGGCATTTGCCTGGTTAATATACCACAGAACTCTAAGTGTTTTTGAGTAGCTTACCATATGCTGTCACTGCTAAAAATATTTGGATGTGTATAGAATTAAGCAATGTGGCATCCCAGAATTTAAGCTGCTACACCACCATATAAATATTGACAACTGTGTGGTTAGAGGGGGAAGTATAACAAATAATCCAGTGCGTCAAAGCTATTTGTATGGTCTCAGATAATGGTATTTGAAACTGTGATACTTCTTCCTCCTCATCACTCCTGACTTACTAACTGCTTAGAAACAAGCATCTCCCAATTGCATATAATAATTATTTATGTATTCATTAGAGGGATACATGTGAGCTTAATTCAGCAGGAACATTTATGTATGTGTGGGTTGCATATATTTGATGAAATTGTATGTCATACTAACTCCACTCCCTCTGGTCATTGGAGCCCTTATTTACTTGGATAACTATTATATGTTTTATATGTGGCCTCAAATCGGGTGCAATTATCCAAATGTATTTTAGAAGCTTTTGGATTTAAAAAAAAAATACCCACACGAATCTCTGCTCTTCTCCCATAAGCCCCAACAAAAATTTAACCTTCTCTGCTGAAAGAAATAAGAAAGCAGACCAACAAAATATCCTTGTTGTTGTGTTGTATACTGAATTAAATTGACAAGAGATTCTCAGGCCAGTTTTCTAAACAGATCATCCTCTCAGATTATCAAATCTTGTGTTAAGTAGATTAGCAAGTGATTGCATTGAGGATATGCAATTTTGTCTATAGTAAAAAAGAAGGTGCCATACAAAGGCTGTGAAGCAGAGGTATAGTGCAATATTGTGTCCAAACATTTAAAAAAATGTGCAAAATAGTGAAAACCTAGAGGAGGGGGAACCACCTAAGCTTTCTCTACATAGTTATTTAGTTTAAGAATTGGGAAACTGATTGCATTACATGGAAGGGATCCAAACAATTCATCTGGTTGCCACTCTGCCATGATTAAATGATTGGAGAAAGTGTCATTTTTTAAAAATTTGTTTTTCATTATGGTTATAATTCTTCTCAACCTAGACATGTGATAGAGATGTATTTGTTGGAGGGAATAATTACAGTGTTTTAAAACTTGCTGAATACTCTATTTAAGAAATAGTTGACACTAAACAAAGATTAATGTTTTGTTTGTGCTTATGAAGTGCTGAGTTAGTCTACTTTGAGTAACAACATATACATATTAACAACTTCTCTGCATGAAATAAAGATACATCTAGTCCCCGATATCTTAGCTCTAAGAGTGCTTAGGGAAGATTACAAAAGAGGAAAAAGCGTGTAAGATTCCTCTAATATACTTTATCTTCTCTAGTGATTTTTGTAACAGGGATTGCTTGTCTTTATAAGTTCTTGATGGATACCTCACTCATAGATTCAGTTGTTTTTTGGACCCATGTGAAATTAGCATCTGCAACATTCTGTTTTAGACACCTTCACAATTTAATGACTTCTGAATAGAATAAGTTATCTTTTTTTCTTCATTGTGCACACCTTCTGTTTAGTTTGTTTAGTTCTTGTATGAAAAGAAACTATGAACAATTTTTCCATGTTCCTAGTCACCAAGATGCTTTTTTTTAAAAAAAAAGCTTCTGAACATATTTTTGTAGTCATCTCTTTTCCATTCTGAAAAATCTCAGTCATTTAATAGCTGCTTCTAAAGAAAGCCTCCCACGTCTTTAATCTTTCTTGTTGTGTTTCTCTGATATTTTTCAAGTTTTACAGCAAGTTGTTTCTTTTTTTTTAACAGAGGAAGGGGCAAAACCCAACAGTTAAGTTTCAACATGGATTTATACAGTGGCATAGTAATGTTTTTCTGGTACGGGTTTGGGTACCAGTCTTTGCCTAATAATTGTTTTTATTTTCATATTATTAGAACCAAGCATATATTTTCACAAAACTGCAAATTATACTCTCAAGGTTTCATACCTAAGCAATAATAACTAGTTCAGAGCTCATCACTGTGTAAAGAAAGTTGGCACTTTTTTTTTTAACTTCATGCAGTACATTGAATGCTGAATTAAATGTATTGAATTTGTCATAAAAATATCATAAGCAGGCAAGCTCTTCAAGGAAATGAACTTTTATGTTCGCTACCTAAACTACTTGATTAGTTGTCCTCCAAAAATTCTATCTCAGAAGACTTTATTACTTTGTTTTCTTGCACCTTCTCCTAAAATATGTTGAACAACATGAGTTCCAGTGGAGGCCTAGGTGGAACTCTGCTGGTGACTTTTCTTCATAAGAGACCTGCAAACAGAATCCTTTAATGGAAAACTGAAAGATCATTCTGCAACCCATCAGAAGATCTGAGGTACATTGTTTGTGAAAGGGTAGATCAGAATATACTGTGAGTAGGACTGTAGTATACAAGACTAAAGTGCTAAGAACCATAGCTTAATACAGCCTGTCTTTAGTTTGTTCTCTAAGCTTTTTACTGATTTTCTTAGTCGTGTGGCCCATTGTCTGCTTTGATCTTGGGGAAATATACCAGATACACAAAGCCAAAAAAAGGAATACACAAAATCCTTCTTGGTCTTGGAAAGTGCTGCTGTGTTCAACACGAAGTCATGGTCCTTTACTACTCCTAAGAAAAGTAGAACTCTGCTCAGAGAATAACAAAAGTTAGAAGCCTTGAGTTATGGTTTCTTTCTTTTTCCCTCTAAATGTATATAGTTATGTCAGCTAGTTGATTGATCTTTCACGTTCTTTTTCATCCTAAAACTCCCCATCTGTGTTTACTTGTTTTACTGTGTTTACTATGTTAAATACTTATGTGAAGATCTGCTTCATAATTGTAGTCTTCAGATTGCAGGGAACTATTGAATAGAAGTTGCATGGCCCTTGTTTTGTAGGGGTTTTTTTTGTTTTGGTTTGTTTTTTTGCTGTTTTTTTTTTCCCTGTGGAAATATGGTACTGCTTCAGGCTTTCTAAGTACATTTGCAGTTCAGGTAACTTAATCCTGAATTACTATTTCAAGATATTGTCCTGTTGTTTTCCTGACAGACCTGGCTGAGAAGATAGCTTTTACAAAGTTGGTTATTATAAAATTCAGGGTAAGTCCAGAGATCTTGAATGTTTAGAAAGTCTATTACCCTTCTGGGAAAGAAGTTTAAATTTGAAAATGAAATGAAGTAAAAAAAGTTGGTAAATTATTATATTTATAAACTGAAATCTGTGTGCGTGAAACTGTGAGTTACCAGGGCTGTCAGCTCTCCTCTTAAAATTCCCATTTTATTATTGATTAGTTCCAGAAATACTTCATAGAGTGAATCACTGCATTTTAAATTTTTCATTTGAGGTAACTGCAAGTATGCAGTATTGATGTTCAACATCTGTATTTGCAATAAACGGAAGTAGCATTAAATTTAGATCTACACTAGTAAAATTATGTGAAAATATACTAACTTAGCATCTAAATGAAATGGTTTTGCTTGAACTCGTTGTGCAAATACAATAAACAGAGAAATTGATTTTTGCATAAATTCCTTTGTTTAGACGAATTCAACAATATATTCTATAAAAAATACAGTGAATCCCAGTTATCATTACTGCCTTAGTGAATTAGTGCTGCCATGTTCACTGGACAGGAAAGCTGTATTTAAGACATTACTTCATTTCATGTGAAATTTATATTCAAGAAGAAAACAGAAAACATTATAAGCAGTAACGGACTAGTATGCCTTTTTAATTATGCATTATTCCTGATGCCCATTATTTACTGGCCACTCATCCAAATGCTGTTTTTATTAATTTATTACAAGATATGTAGTTTCAATATATAGTACGAAAATAACTCATAGCGAAATACGATTTTGTCTATATTTGAATAATAAAATGTTATGATTTATTTTAGTTTATTCTTCATCATGACTGCTTTACAAAGGAATGATCTAGATTTACTGATGTTTTGATGTTCATTTTAACTGCTAAATTCTTAATCTGAAAAAACAAATGAGAAAGTACTCTGACAAAATCTACCTGCAGATACTTTGGAATATAGAATCATATAATCGCCTGGTTGAAAAAGACCTTTGATATCATCAAGTCCAACTGTACATGTCCACTACTAAACCATATGCCTGAGAAACTCATTTACCCATCTTTTAAACACCTCCAGGGATGGTGAATCAACCACCTCCCTGGGCAGCTGTGCCAGTGCCTGACCACCCTTTCAGTGAAGAAATTTTTCCTAATGTCTAGAGTAAACCTCCCCTGGTGCAACTTATGGCCATTTCCTCTCGTCCTATGACCTGTCACTTGGCAGAAGAGACCAACATTCACCTCGCCACAGCCTCCTTTCAGGTAGCTGTAGACAGTGTTGTGGTCTCCCATCAGCCTCCTCTTCTCCAGGCTAAACAACCCCAGGTCCCTCAGTTGCTCCCTGTAGGGCCCTTCAACTCCTTCACCAGCCTCGTTGCCCTTCTCTGGACACACTCCAGCCCCTCAATGTCCTTCTGTACTGAGGGGCCCAAAACCAAACACAGTACTCGAGATGTGGCCTCACCAGTGCCACAAGGCACAATCACCTCCCTGGTCCTGCTGACCACGCTGTTTCTGATACAGGCCAAGATGCCGTTGATCACCTTAGCTACCTGGGCACACTGCTGGCTCATATTCAGCCGGTTGTCCTTCTCTGACAGGCAGCTCTCCAGCCAGTCTTCTTCAAGCCTGTAACGCTGCATGGGGTTGTTGTATCCCAAGTGCAGGACCTGGCACTTGGCCTTGTTGAAGCTCATCCCATTAGTGTCAGCCCATCAATCCAGATCAATCCTCCCTACCCTCAAGCAGATCAACACTTCCAGCTTAGTGTCATCTGCAAACTTGCTAAGGGTGCACTCAATCCCCTCCGTTGATAAAGATACTGAACAGAACTGGATTCAGCACTGAACCCTGGGGAACACCACTTGTAACCTGTCTCCAACTGGATTTAACTCCATTTACCACCACTCTTTAGGCCCAGCAAGCCAGCCAGTTTTTTTACCCAGCAGAGGCTGTGCCTGTCCGGGCCAATGGCAGCCAGTTTCTCAAGCAGAATTCTGTGAGAAATGGTATCAATTTCCCTCATACAATGAATGGGTAACCTTGTCATAGAAGGAAATTGGGTTGTTCTGCCTGTGGCAGGACCTGCCTTTCATAAACCCATGTTGGCTGGGCCTGATCACCTGGTTGTTTTGTGTGTATTGTGTGGTAGCAGACAAGATGATCTGCTCCATGAACTTCCCTGCCACTGTCATCAGACTGACAGGCCTGTAGTTTCCTGGATCCTCCCTCTGTCCCTTGCACAATGTATCAGTCAAAACACTGGATATTTATTCTGCAGGTTACAAGGTTGATTAAAAATAGTTGAGATAGCTTTCAACAAACTATTTTATATACATTAGAGTTCTGAACAGTGCAACATGTAGCTTGTATGATCTAATGCCCAGCAATCTGCAGCAAAAATGGTTCTCCTGCTAACTAAGGAAAGCATTTTTGATAGCTTTATACATCACAGTGGACCTACTCTGAGGATCTGACTGCTATGTTTTCTGCCTCTAAAGGCAGTTTTATACAATGATGGATAGAGGCAGAAAGTAATCTGGTAAGGAAAAAAATGCAGAATAGTCTATAATTAGCGAACACTCCCTCAGAAGCTAAAATTGAAAGCCATCATCCTTGGCCTTTTCTCTTGGCTGCCGTCAAATAATTGTGGGACCCACTGCAGAATAGCGAATGATACCTGTAGAAAATTAAGAAGCTATGGCGACTCTCAGGTCTACAGTTTCTTAGAGCAATGGGCAGTTTTCTATACCTTTATGATCTAAATCCATGTAAGTTTGGTTTTCAGTAGTTCTAAATAGTTCTAAATTTAAATAAAATTTATAATTGCATTCTTTTAATTACGATACTAAAATAAGTTCGTATCAACTTTAGGTTTTTTTCCTGAATTATGAAGAAAATTTTAATTGTATGTTTGCATGTGTACCCTGATGTTTCTGTCCTGCTTGATAAAGAGAAAGAAGAGTAAATCAGTGCCTTTTTATGATTGAAGATGAAAGAAGTTTAGTGAACAAGGCAGGTAATTACAGTAATAAAAAAGAGAAAGCTAATAGTAAACAATTGTGTGTTTTCAAGTGGCAAATTTGCCTCTACTTTTGATTCAAATCTCCAAACTAGCATAAAGCATCAGACTAATAGTTAATTCAGTTTAGCTGAATTGTTTAACTGGACATGTTTGCATATTTCTCACACTCAGGATGTGAATTTTGAGACAAAGATGCATTTGCAGACATTCTGAGTACTCTTAGATGAAGGTGAAGTTAACTGAAAACGTACTTTGAACAAGTATATTGGTATCCAGATAAATAAGTGTCATGTTGGAAACCTAGACCTCTTGAACACTTTCGACTGTTTAATCTTTCTTTACCTTATGTACATGACTGTATTATATGATGTTAGTATTGTTGCTCCCTAGACTCACAATGAGACATCAAGTCATGCCTGCAGAGTTTGTAGAACACATAGCTGTCCCTTAAAAGCTCTTGATGAACGCTTGAGGTATATTGTTAAGAGCTTTTCAGAAATCCAGCTAGACTACATGCAGCCCTTGCAGCCCTTACTACTATCATTAGTAATTCAGATTTGTCACATACAGTGTCATAGCCAGAATTACTGACTCACAGAACATATCAGAAAGGAATTCTGGCAGGCATTTGACCAAACTCCTTTTTTGATGTTCAACTTGTGGTCTACCTGGATCCTTGTCTGCAAAGCTGATTTTTAGTCAACTGAATCTCTGTATTTTCACACAGGCTTACCCTGCTCTAAGTGCAAGACTTTTCATTTGTCATGGTAGAATTTCATAGTTTATCAGCCCATCCCTTCTGCTTATAAAGATCACTCTGAACAGCTCTCTTGCAGAAGTACGCTTCCCGATCTTGTGAATTTGGTCCAACTGCAAGTCTTCTAAGCGTGCATTTTGTCCTCTCATCCAAATCACCATTAAAGATGTTAAACAGTATTGGCCCAGTATTGAAACCACTTCTGGTGAGCTGACACTTAGTCTATGAAATTCTGACCACAGCCCTTTGAGCCTGAAGATGCAATCCACTCGTGCAGTCCACACTGTAAATGACATTCACTACTATTCCATTGACAGTATGACTCATCATTTCCTAGCCAATTCAGACTTAAATTTCCTGCTAAATGTTGCCCCTACACAGTTGACTAAATACAGGTTTTTCACTTTACTGCAAAGTCCTATGATGTTAACTTTGCCCATGTCTGTCTGTGCAGCCTGCAATTTTGTTGACGTTATATTTTTAAAAATGTTATATAAAATTATCATTCATTCATTATCAGTCTCTGTATTTGAATTTGCCATCGTGACAGGGTGTGTAATTTAAACTTATTTATTTAAAGTTCAAAAAATTACCATGTAGATCACTTTTATCACATAACACTACTCATGAATACTACTACTCATGAATACTACTTATATGTGACACTGTTTCCATGGAAAATGTTATTTTCAACTTAATAGCATTCCATTTTTATCATTCCTATTTTCTGGTAGTGAGTGAACCTTATGCTGGCAATATGTTAAACATTTAAAATTGGTCTTATCATTAATCATGATTAACTTTATTCCTCATTAGCTCTCCTGTGAGGATTTAGCAAATGTAGTATATAATCATGCTCTATGTTTATTGGTACTTATCAGCCTTTTGTGGTTTCTTCAAATTGAGAAGTCTTTGTTTGAACATAGTCAGTCATCATAGTTAATTAATTGTGTCTGCCTTAAAGTTTTTTAGATATTTTAATGAAAAATACTGTCACTGATTAAGTCAATGAATACACTTGATCATTAAAGTGGCGGTGTAAAAAGGTGTCTTTTAGAGTTGTGTTAAATCTGAATGTGGGGGTGTTTGTTGTGTTCTTGAGGGTTTTTTCAACTCATCTTTTTTTTGAATAGCTGGTGGCATTACCTGATTTTGGTAAGTCAGCAACCTTGACGCAGTTATCATGGAATATTCTCATTTAAAGGATTTCAACATTTTCACCCTAATGTTGTTTAGCTAGAACTATATATTTACTACACAAAATTCATTTATGCCCCATTCGTATAGAATATAAGGACAGAGCTATGACTAAGAGTTTTCTGAAAATTAGGAAAAGAAAATCTGTTTTCATTAGTTTATTCTCTCTGATCAGCAGCTTTCAAAACAGCTGGAAATTTGTAGAGTCCTGCGAATCAAAAGCTGTTGAAAGTATGCAGGATAGAAATTGAATAGGCAAAATTGTCTTTAATAGCAGGTCTTCTCTCTGTAGCTTGGTTTCCTATCCATCCTGAAATTAGATCAAAAGTGAGACAAACTGATTTTGAAGTGACTAATTTTTTTTGGCACAGTTTTAGTTCAAATTTCACTACTGATAGAGCTTATGGAGAATATATGGTCTCTTGACACCATGTGAGTGACAGGGAACCTAGGGAAGGACTCCCTTCCAGAAAGATAGGCTCTGAGAAAACTCTGGTGCAAATGGTGACCTTCTGTGAAGTCAGAAGAAAGAGGACTTCAAGGACATATACAACCGAGGATGAATTTCTTAGCAGACAGCAAAAAGTTAAATGTAGGAATAATGTTCGGTAATAGGTGAAACAAAAATTAGATTTTGGTGTTAGCATCCCAGGAAAGTGAGTGGGATTGGCTTGAGGAAAGCAAAGAAATTGACACTTGGTCTGAGTTTAGGTAGAACTTGAAATACCTAATATGTTTCAGTTTGTGGGGTGGGAGTGGGGGGAATCAAGATGGTTGTTAGAGAAGATCTTGTGAAAATCTTTCTATTTTTGCCTTAAAACAATTTCCAATAAAATTATCTAAATTTTACTTACAGCTCCAGAGGGGTTTATTAATTAGCCTAGTCCTTTCTCTTTATTTCATTTTATGTTTTATAGTGAAGTTGTTCATAAAAGGATTTTCTCTTTGTATATTTGTGAGCAGATAGACATGCACCAAAACTTCATCTTTTGACTCTGTGCTTGGAATAAGGAATTCTTATCACAATAACTACTTTCATCTTCTTCTGACAGCATTAGTTTAATCTCTTTAACCTTTGAAGGTCTCAATTTTACTGATTTAAACCATAGTAATCAAACCAAGTCTCTTACATATGAAAAATGTAGGAGCAGGGTTTGTTTTTAATTTTGGGTTCATAATTTTTACAAAATCCTAAACATTTTCAAGACTTTTCTTTAATAAAAAAGTAATAATGTGTGGGGTTTATATTAGGGTTTTTATGGGGTTTTTGTTTTTTTCCTTTACAATCATATTATTGTACAAACATGATGACAGGGCTTTATTTCCTTTTTTTTCCTTATGGAAACTACCTCTTCCATTCCAAGGTAAGAAATTCCTCAAGTTAAGATAGTGGAATTGTTGAATTTTCAGCTAATAGGCCAGTTAATGCTAGTCTGTGTTCCTATTTTTGCCGGATAATTTACTGTTTTGACTCATTTTGTTGTCATCACCATAAACTGCCTCTGGCTTAGGCAATATTGACAGTGTATTGACAGATGCTAAGACAGAATTCAAGGGAATTATCACTGTATGCTTTCCCAGTGTTTTCTTCCCTGGGCATTTGCCTTTGACCATTATCAGCTACAAGATATTTCTGTTCTGACCATGTGGATTTTTGGTACGTGTTTAGGGAGGCTTTGATATTCAGGTGTGTTTCTGTGATAGGTCACGAATTCTGTCTTTAGAGGGGAAGAGTCTAAGTAGTTATTCAGTATTTATTTATATTGGCTAATGTTTCACAGATAAATGTCTTGAAAGCAACCTTTTTCTCATCTTGGAAGAAATTAAAAGGTTAGTAGCAATAGAAAATAATCCAATTAATATTTGTCTACTTAATTGTATATAAACTTGCTATTCTGAGAGCAAATTATGGTTCAATAGCGTCTTCTACAGAGTGTACAGTTGTTCAGAGTATGATCAGAATAAAATACCTGAGGTAAGATATTGAATGTAGAATAAAGTGTTCCTTGTCATGGTCTTTCTGTGGTCTAGACTAGCATACTTACTGGAATGTTACAGCTCCCATCTTCCCGTGCATGAGGAGATGTGCATGTGGGCATGGTTGCATCTTGCCTAAAATTCAAGTGGAAAGTGGCAAGGTTTCATTCCTACAAACTCTGAATTACGTGCACACTAGGTTGTGCCCTTAAGCCATAACCATGAACCCTAATTCCCACACCTCACCTTGTGATAAATTCAAGTAAATGAATTCCACATCTAAAAGAGACCAGCTGGTGCTCCCTTCAATATAGAGAGTTATTGCATAAATAGTATATCTGAATTTATTCAAAAAGGACAAGTAGAACTAATAGGATTGGTGGGTGTGAATAGTGAGGTAGAAAAATAAAAAGGGAAGAAGTGCTGGGGAGAAATAGAAGGAAATGAGAAGTAGAAGTGATGAAAGGCAGTGGGAAGAGGGAAAGAAAAAAGTGGAGCCTATTCTAAATGCTTCTGAGACTCTGTAGCTGCGAAAGCAACTGGAAGAAAAATAAAAGATTTATTATCAGTTTTTAAACGAAATTAAAGCAGAAAAGCTGCCAAAATACTGCTTTTAAACATAACAATCGTGTGTAAGGTTGTTTATACATACAATTTGAAAGAAATTTTTTTTGAGTCATTATTGATTTGCAGATAATACTGACATTACTGGATGTCAGTCTCCTTGTTTGCTTTCTATGAAGTTTTTTTTCCTGAAGAGAGGTGTTTTTTGAAAGTACTATTGAAAAGCAATCTTTTTGTCTTTTGAGTGGAGCAGATTGCATCAAATTATAGGTATTTTTCAAAGCATTTCTCTAGGGAAAAGTATCCTGGGTTTAAGAGTTTTATCTACCTTGATAAATTCCACTTTGGCTGGGCTATTCAGAAGCATTGCTTAAACTGCTCACAGCTGGAAGTACAGCCCTGTTGTGGGAGTTTGTATCTTGATCTAGCCCTATTACATTTCTTCCTCACTCTTCTTTGAGGTTGTTGCTGCTCATTACAGGTTCTGGTGCAGCAGAGGAACATTTAGTGTTCTCTTCAGCAGAATGAGCCTTTTTTACTACCTGTTTGTCTGCATTCCCAAACTGAAAAGTAAGCTGCTAAGTTTATAATTAAACCAAAACTCAAATGAATCATGCGTTGTTGGTAATAAAAAACCCACACTAATATTTAACTGAAGAAGTGAAAATAAGAAAACAAGTGAAATAAAGACTTTCACTTGAACATTTTCTATCTTATGAATTAAATTTAATCATAATTTAAAGACAGAGATATATGTGCAATCACATATATGCCCATGATGCAAGTTTCATGGTGTCTCAAACTTAGGGGTCCTAGTACCTTTATCTAGGTTTATTTTTTGTATCTGATGAAGGAAGAATCTATTTGCAGTGGCTGTAGAAAGCTAATGTATCTTTCTTTACCTATTTTCCATAGGTTCACTCACTGTAGTAGTCAGCATGTCCAGAATCTACAAAAAAATCCTTAAACTTTATTTTAAAATGCATATTTCCGGTGTAGATAATTTCCAGTGCACAGAAATAGGTCATGAAAAAATTGTTGAAATGCATAGAAGTTGACAAGATGTATAGAAGTATCAAATTGAAGCTTAGAGACTTGGTGATGTGCATAAGGAAGTTAACGTTAATATGATGTTGTAAGGAAAATTAGAGACATGTTTTGGTCATGGTGCATTACATGTGTCCAAGATGAACAGTCACCCTCCCCAGAAGAAACAGGATAGATCATGTTAAATTTGTTTTTCTCCCTTTTAAAATGTGTAAGCACAGCTAAAAACAAATTTAAATAAAGTGACACAGAAAATTTCATTCAAGCTAAGTAGCATCCAGAATTTTACTGTTAGTATAGTTTTCCTCTTCCATCTGTGTTTTTTGGCCCTTTTGTACATATTTCTTAACCTTTCTCATTAGCATTACAATCACTCATTATTGCAGTTTTGGAAGAGTTGAATTTCAATTACATGCATCAGAAAATACTAACTTCAAAAAATTCAACACTTAGATTCCACAAAAAGTTCTGAGACTAGTTTTAACATCCCATTAATCTTACATCAATACTTGGTAATACTTGGTGGTGTTGTGTGGAGTCATTATCTGTATTCTGGACAAAACCACTTATTCTGTGCTGCATTTACAATGGATACAAGTGTTAACTGTTAAATGTTGCACACTAAATGAGAAAATTAGTTATGAGTCCATGAGATTTTTTTGAAATTGTAATATATCTCATTTGAGGTACATATGTTAATACAGCTCAGTGGTCTGCTAGATTCTCATTTCTGCTTTCTTTTTGAACAGGTCACTCAACATATGCTCTTCTCCTATCTTAAAATAAAAAAGCGACATTTTTCTTGGAGTTTTAAAAAGTAATTATTGCTGCAAAAACAACTCCGCTTAAGAAAATGTCACCAGAAATTATTGCAATTCTATGGATGCACAGTGAATAAGTGTGTCCATACAAAAGGTTGGACAGATAACAATGGTTTATTACATATCAAGACAGGTATGATTGGAGTAGGTGATTTGGCATATTTTTTTAAACAGTGATGTAGCATTCTAGGTGAGAAGGTTGATTGTATTTTCTCGTCTACAGTGGCTTCTGTTGTTCTGGGAAATATTTTTATTGTACAGCTGTTTTACTTATATTCTACTAATCTTAAACATAGCCTTTAAACTGGGATTGAAGTCTAAAAATGGTGGTAAGTTATTAGGAAGTCAGTTTTTCATTTACTCTAAGATTGTCTTCGAAACAGACTTTAAAATTAACTTTTGCAACAACTATTGGCTAGAAATACGTTGCATAACATTGAACATTGAGTCTATAAAAGTTTCAAGTTTATATGTAAACATAAGCTTAAGATACCATATCTGACTGCTTTCAGATCAGCAATTCTTGTAACATGCATCAAATCAAATTTTAACCCATCATAATAAATTTGAAATTTCCCTTAGAATTCATTGAATGGTGCATAAAATCATTTAGTGAATGTATTGAGAGGATATGTTAAGGTTGAGCAGATAGTTTCGCCCTGGTGAGATACCAGACACAGGAGGAAGGGAGATTTTTTGTTCACCAGTTCGTTTACATCTTCAAGAGATGTAAATTCATGGAAGCTGGAATTCCATTCTTCTTTATAAGAAAGAACTAGTCTGTCAGTCAGGATATGCAAAATTTTAATTGTTTTCCTTATCCCTAATAAATAGACTATGAGAAACAGGCTGTTGATGTTATGGGAATAGATCACTGATTGATTTCCTCTGCAACAGAAGGCTTTTGAACCATATAGATCATGAGTTGACTTTCCTGGCTTTTTTCTGGGCTGAAAAAAGTTCTTAAGAATTAAGTGTCCTCTGCAACTTCGAAGGATTCTCATAACAAGCCAATCTGTAAGGGTAACCCTTTATCTGCACTATTTTAAATATCCTTACCATAAGCAGTGGTGATATTTTTCAAAACATGATCAGGTTTACATAGTGTTCCTGTAGTATTGATACAAACATAATAGGCAAAACCTAATGTCATTATATTTTCAAAAGTGGCTTTAGCCATGTTTGAATGGTATATCTTTACATGTTTCTTATTTTATATATATCCTGTCTATAAATCAATTCTCCAACCCTCTGGTCTTTGTCAGGTGTTGATGCAAAGTAACCACAGTGGTTACCTGAGAAACCCTGTGAATATATTGGGCTTGTCATGTTGCTGTGAATGCTGCACTTCTGGCAATTCTCAGTCGTGTGATGTATTGAATGAGGTGCAGCTCACGGTTGCATAGAAACATTCTGTGTTTCTATATATGATGACAAGGGAGTCTCGAAGAGTTAACGGTGCCTTGCATTTTCCATAATCTGTGCTTCTGAACTATTTTTTAATGATCTTAGTGCCCTACAGAACCAGGGAAAGTAGATGTTTTATTGATTTTTATAAAGACTTAAGTGAATCATTATAGTCCTTGTGGCCCTCATTTGTAACTTGAGTCCTGTTGAGTGCTTTTAGCCTGGGTAAACTTGTGAGAAACACGAAGTCTTGAGGAGGGGTTTGGTTCAATGGGCATATAAAGTAAAATTCATTTAATTAAAGTAAGAACAAAATTTAAAACACATATATAATGAGCTTTAATTTTTGTTTAGTTTTATCAGTTTGTGAAATAGAAATTATCAAAAAGTTATTATTGCTGATTTTCATGATTGTCATAATCTACATTTAAAAAAAAAAATTAAAACAAGAATTTGTAATATGTAAGAAAGGCAAAAATTTTTTTTTGCCATTCAGAGATAATCCTATTCAGAGCAATCAAAAACATCAGAATGGTCAGTTCACCTACTGGGTAATATGGTTTTCAAGAGGCAGCGCTTACTCTTCATTAATTTATTTACATTACTGTTAAACTACTTTTCCCATTAAAACTGTTAAAATATTTTACATTACTTTTCACTTAATTAAAAGTAGAGCATTTAAGCACTGTAAATAAAACCTAGAAATCACATTTGCTGTGTGAATTCCATGTAAAAAAACCCAACATGCCTTAAGACTATAAAAATACCTGTACTGGTCTCAGGTGCAGCTAGTTCCATACTTTCTTTCAACCAGGGACTTAAGTTGATGTCTAGAGAAGTGTAAGAATAATATCATGACTTTATTGATAGTCTCCCAGGTGCTCACGTAATCTCCTCCTGCACAGGTAAGCTTCTGGAATCCACTCTAGTGGCAAAGAATTTTTTCTGATGTGTCACTTCTAGCATGAAAACTATCATACTTTGCTTTGAACCTGGACTCCCACTTGCTTGCTTTGATAGCTTTACAGTCTTAGAAGAAACGATGAGCCATCGATACTCTTTCAATCTTTTCTGTGACAGTCATGATTCTGTCAAATCCCTCTACATGATCTGTTTTGTAAAAGGAAAATCCAAGCTGTGATAATTTTTCATATTTAAACTGCTCTAGACCCTTACTGTGCTTGTTCTTCCTCTGAATTTTTATCTACTTTGCAGAGGACCCAGAGCTGCATAAGGTATTCATGTGGACAAACCATTGGGAAAAATTACAGTTTTTTTGTTTGCTTTTATTTCTTGTCCTAAGTGTGTGTAATCTTTGATTTGAATTTTTCTCTGCTGAAAAGGACAGAATTGATAAAACTACTTATCATCACTCCACTGTTTCTCTCCTGCCAAGTCAACTAACAGCCCATTGATCTAGATTTGAAGGACTGCTTTTGCTGTTACATATCTCTCCACCCTCCCCACCCCATTGAATTTATCTATGATTTTATCGTTCAAATTCTCAGTCTCATAAGTCCCTGAGGTGCTTGTCACAGTCTATATTCATTCTTAGTACTGCAATTAAAAAATATCAACTTCGCTTTAATTGTAACACATTTAGTGAATACATCTATAAACTTTTGTAAAATATAACCTTCTATATTTTATTTAGTCCTTTTATTTATTTCAGATTATTTTTATTTTTTTTAAGAAATTTGGTCATTTTTGATCCTAACAAAATCAGAAGATGAAAGCTTTTTTAGTAGCAAAAGAATTTAATGCTAAATTCACTAAAGCAAGAGATCAACTGAAATATTTGACATTATCCTGCTTTTTAAATCGTGAAACATTCTTAATGTTTCTATGTATTTGAATAAAATAATACTCCATTCCATAGTTGAAAGAGGAAATAGAAACCATAGATTTTTTGCTTCACATTTTTCTTTCAGAGAAGTTTTAATTCTCCCATTAAATAATTTTTTCTAACATGAGCTATCAATCACTCTCCACTAAGTCTCATTGAACAGTATTGTAAATACAGCTGCAGACAGGATTGTGAGTTTTTATGGCTTCTGTTAATTTTCTTTATGGAATTGGTTTGTACAGGACTTCCTAAAAACATGAGCTATTACAAATCATTGTCAACAAAAAAAGATTTTCAAGTCATATCAGCAAAGATGAAAAATAAGTAAAAGTTAACTTTAATTGTAAGTCTTTTAAGAGCTTTTGGATTTGAATAACAGCCATATTGCTGTAATATAAAAGTAGAATCCTGTGTTATGCTGGCCATAAAGCTAGAATTAAGACCTCCTAGATTTTAATCCAAGCTCTGGAGCTAAAACATTAAGAAATAGTCAAAAGGTTATTCATGTGTTTTTTTTTTTTTCTTGTGTGTGCTGTTAAATGGATGAGAACGGAAGGACTCCTTTACTGGCAGATGACCCTCGAGGACTGCCATTCATGACCCATGTTCTGTTGCTTCTTATACAGAAATATTCTACTAAATATGTGAATAATATGTTTACAACAAATTCAAAGCGGAAGATAGAGCATTAAATGACAAATTAGTGATGTTAATGGTGGTGTGTGCTGATTTTAAAATTGCTGTAAAACCAGAACAAAATGACACTGATGAAAAAGCTTTTGTTTTGTCATTTTGAGGAAAGTGGGATCAATGCCAGAAGAGGAAAAGGCATATAACCTAGCTGCATTTCAGCTATTTCACCCTGTTTCAAGCCACCAAGTAATACTATCCATTAAGTACAGAACCTGCTGTAGTCCATGAACAAAAGATTTCTTTGCTTGGTTTTAAAAGCTGATTGCTTTTAAATGAAGTTTGAAATAGGCGAACTAAATAAATACAGGATTAATGCGGTCTTAATTTTAGATTGTGGGTACCATTTTGCATAATGTTAATTAGTTTAGACTCAGAAGAGTGTTTTGTGGCTGCTGTGAATAAATGCTTACAATTATGTAAATAAATGTGAAGGTTTAAATTCTATATTTGTTAATGGATTTAACTGAAACAGTCTAAAGTTGCGTGAGATCTTCCTTCCTTTAATAGATAATAAATTATAAAGTGATATACAAAGTCACAGTATAGCATTTTCTCATACTTTTTGGCTTTCAAAAACTTTTGTTCAGAGTGATATTGTGGGCACAGGATGTAATACAGAGCAATTTAATCTCAAGAAATTTCATATGCTTCATTATTTCTCATCCCAGTAATCTGATTTGGTACTCTTAAGTCGACAAATGAGTTTTATGATTGTGACAGTTCTGTACAGTCTCTTTTGGCCATCAAAGGAGTTGGAGAAAATGGGGGTTTTTTTGGTGTACAGGGAGAAAACTGAAATAGCTCAACTTTTACTACTTATTCTTTACTGTCTTAAGAAAATTCAAGTAATTCCAAGTGTAAAACCTGTTCTTACAAGTGTACATGTGTACTCCACTTAGAGTACCGCTATATGCCATGTTACGTAGATCAGCTCATTGTACTTAAGATTAAGAAAATGGAAAGGCTGAACAAAGCACTGCACAGCTATAACTATCTTTTTTTTCCCCTACCAGTACCCTACCCTTCCTGCTGTTTTTTAAAATACAGTGCTATCATTTTGTCATTTGGCTTATAAGAATATTGATATAGCTTAACATATATGAAGAATGACAACATGAGATGTATGACTTAACATATATGAAGAATGACAACATGAGATGTATGCTTAAATTAAGGTTTCATTATTGATTTATGCCTATTGCTATTGGGATATTTCTGCAAAATATCAGCTTTGAGAACTCCTTTTCACTGACTTTCACAGTTTAATTACTAAATATTGGACAAACTAGGAAGACCGAGGCACATATGCTCCTTTCTAATTGATCATCATTTGCAATAGTGTAATACCTTTCTCAGAATTATTTATGCTTATCTGCTTCTGCTGGTATCAGTCAATAAATTTTACAATTTTTCCTAAAGGGAGCTGCATGTGGAGCTAAAATCTTTATAAGTGAAAATACACTCACTGTGTATGTTTTCATGTGTTTTAGGTTGTAAGCTACTTAGGGAAGGCTATTTCATAGAATCATAGAATCCTAAGGTTGGAAGAGACCTCTGAGATCATCGAGTCCAACAATGCCTATCTCCCTACTAAACCATATCCCTAAGAAACTCATCAACCCATCTTTTAAACACCTCCAGGGATGGAGACTCCACCACCTCCCTGGGCGATCTGTTCCAATCCCTGACCACTCTCTCAGTGAAGAAATTCTTCCTAATGTGCAGTCTAAACCTGCCCTGGCGCAACTTGTGGCCGTTCCCTCTCGTCCTATCACTCAAATTTGAATGCGTTGTCTATGTCTTCCAAAAATTCCCGTCTATAGGACGTAACAGAGATGGACTTTAAGCTTAAAAAAAAAGTAGCAATGATGTATGTAGTAATGTATATCAATAATATGACATATTGGAAAACAAAACATAACTCCAAAAAACAGGAGCCATCTGATAATTGTCCACTTTCTTTCCTGATTCAGTAGGAGTGATGTTATTTTGTATTTGTTTTCAGTAAGTTCTGAAGGTGTTTTAGAAATACATTGGAAAGATATTTATATCAGAAAACATTTACAAAATTATATCAGAAAATCTAATCTTACTTTGATCTAGTTTTAATTGAAGGACAAACAAAAGCAGATCTGTAACGTAGATCCTAGATAACTAGAGAGAAGCAATGAGAAAGGAAGTACTTCCATCGTTTTCAGGAAAGCTCTTGCTATGATGCCACATGAGAAATTGTTCTGTCAACTAAAACACTGGGAGTTAGTATAGAAATCATAAAATTAATAAGGAGCTAGTAATATGGGTTCAATGAAATGGGGAAACATCACTTTGAGAAGGAGTGATTAGTGAAGTTCTTCAGTGACCACCTGGGAAGCAAAGCTGTTTAATGCTTTCAGTGATACCCTGACCAAAAAACCCTGAGCAAGACAAGTCTCTCAAAGACCAAGATTTGAGAATCATCAGCAATACGGAAAAATGTTGGATTACTATAGTAGAGGAATTGGACAATCTTGAAGTCTGGCAGAGTAAAAGTGAGCTGAAAAGTAATGTTACAAAGTGGAATATCTTATACTTGGCTAATGGTAAGAAATTATACATCAAGCTGAGGAGTAATCTACTGGAAAGAGCAGCGTAGGGAAAGTTATGTAGGCCTGTCAATCACAGGGTAACTGTGAGGAACCAGATGAGATCAATGTGAAAATGTCAATTGCATTCTACAGACATATTGACTGAAGTCTTTTAGGAAGAGATACAGATTAGTTGTTACATTGCATTTTTTTCATTCAAAATACTTTGCAGTTTTATTTCATGTGTTTTCAAGAAGGATGAATTCAAGCTGGATCAAATACAGTGATAACTTCAGTAATGAAAAACATGGTGGGAGGAACCAGAAGAAATTGACTCAGTACCATTAAGCAGAATGCAGAGTAGAGTAGGCTGTGGTACCAGGACTACTATTTTTTAGACCGTTTCAACTATATAGCACACATTCCTCAAATAGCACAGGAGTGTTTTATATTTAAAACACTGTTTTGTTCTTTTTAATCTTGGCTATTTCTGAGTCTTTTCAGTATAAATTCTTCTTTTTTCCAGTCAGTGTCAGTGTTTTAAAATGTCTTCCCAGTAGTTAACACTTAGTCTGGGTTCACCACTTTTGTCCTCTTTCATAATCACCTATTTTTATTTTACTTCCAATCAGATATTTTTACACAGCTGCCTGTAATCTATTCTGTTTTCCATATATCCTAACTATACCTCTAGCTTTTTTTTAAATTAATTTCTTTTTTTTATAATCTTTGTTTGCCTTTCTCCCGTTTATCTGAAAGAATGATTATAGTATCATTTTGCAGTAAAGAACCGGGATGTCAGTTGTATAGGGCCCTACAGCACAAGCTGAATTCATGATCATCACTTCATGACATTTGTAAATTAAACAGTTACTTTGGAGAATACAGATAATTACTCCTTTATAAATGGAGTATCAGAATATTTATCTACCTTTTGAGATCTTTGCACAGTAAATTCAATAAAGAAGCAAAATATTTGTACTTTCAGTTGTCTACCGGAAGTTTTCGATCATTCATTAGCCATGCAGGTCTGTCTTAGAACGTCTAAATGATATATTGTCATTGAAGAACCATCTCATATAACATAGGATCTGAAATGCTTCTGATGATACATTACATTTTAAAGGCTGCAGTAAATAATGCAATATTGAATTTAATTCATACATTTCCTTTTCTTAGTGTCACAAATTGTGTCAGGTAATGGATCTGGTTTGAAAAAAATTAGACTTATTTGTCTGGTGGGCAGTATCATTTGAGTTTCAACTCATAAAACATTTCTTCTGGAAAAGAGCCAGGATTTTATTTTGTCTGAATATAAAATTAGTATTTTTAATCACATAAATTGGACCATTGAGTTTAATTGTAGAAGAGCAAAGCTTTCATTCCTGCAGATATTGAAAAGCCTCTCTGATTCTTGCATTTGGGGGAGGTGGGGCAGGGGAGAGAAGTTTTATTTACGAAGTATTGCTTTTGTGAGGCTAAGAATAACCTGGAAAGGAACTTATCTTGCTTATAGGTTATTGCATTGCTGTAATGGATGAATTAATGCCTCTCATGTGAAAGTAATTATTAAATAAAAGAGAATAGATATGGGATGCCTTTTGTAGTTTACTTAAAAATTTAAAGTTTAAAAAGCTAGAGCTTTGTCACACTTTAGCAGCTGAGTGAAAAGATTGCTGTTTGGACAATCTTCATTTCCTATATAGTTCTTTTTTCTAATATGACGAAATCTTTACAATTTTAGAATTTTAATAAATGATGTTTAATCTCACACACCACAAATGAGAAACAACACTCAGCTGTTCAGCTTCTAACCTGCAGGCAATTACACAAGAGGGAAGAGCATACAGTGTCATCAAATTAGCATTTATCACTTTTTTAATATAAGTGTCCAAATGATTTGTGAGACATAGAATTGAAGTAGTCTTCCATTAATATTAGAGTTGTTTAGTATATAGATTAGCAGCGAAAGTTTCAAGGTCTGGACTCCCATCACACGTCTAAATTTTTAAGATTATTTAAAAATTTCAATAATGATCAACTTTTTTTAACTTGAAAAATGAGATTTTTTTTTCCCTCTTGGATTGAAATGAAGATAGATGCTCACATAATTGATTTTTTTCCTGTTGAAATTTATTCAATTATTTTTATTTTAGTTTGTGTTATGATACAAAGATAGTTACTGAAGTCATGTATTATTTTTCTTGCAATATGAAATACCAGAGGCAATAAAAAATAAGAGACGTACTTTGTATAGTGTTAAGTTGAAAGAGTTGAGAGTACTTGAGTACTAATATTCATTTTATTTACTTGTTTTTATATCAAGTATATTTCTTCCAAAGCTGTATGACAAAAGTTTTCCTTACATAAAAATACTTTTCCTTTAAAGGCTGCCTACTGTGTATTTATCAGCATTTTGTTCCTACTGAATTTAATTTCATTAAGATTTTCTTCACATTTTTTTAATGTTTCACATATCATAAACTGTCTTAATTCTCCCAGGATACTAAATTAGTTTGGGTTTGTTGCACTGTTGTTAATTTTTAAAATGCTGGATACTTCTCAAGAGTAATCTTGGAATTTCTTCATGATTCAAACAATAACTATGAATGTGAAAAGCAATGTTGTGTGCCTCAAATTTTTCATATTGACTGAATTTTCTCATATGCATTCATCCATGCAGAACGTGTGTGTTTGCATGTGTTCCTGGCAGGTTTGCATCTTAATGTGTTAGCAATTTGTCTATTTTGAAGAAAAAAATGAAACACTCCAACCCCAAGCAAAGACCTGTGACACACTTTTGAAACTGCCTCCTGTAAATTTACTGTTTTACAGATAATTTATATTACGTTTTAGGTAATACTAAATAAATTAAAAGTGGCTTGACAAGCCTTGTGAAATAGCTCATAAACCCTAGCGATTTCTACTGTGTGGCACAGACAATGCAAAAAAAAGGTGGCAAATACTTGTGGATTGAGATAATTCACAATACTTCAGGTAATGCACTGCATTTCCTTCAGATTTGTCTTTAACTGTTTTACAGTATTGTACTCTGTCCTTCTACCAGGTGCTGTAGTCCACCCTGATTGTTGCTTCTGTTCCTTCACAGAAAGAGAAATTTCGTAACTGATGCAATAAAGTGCTCTGGTTTTTTTCAGGTTTTCTTTTTTCCTCCTCCTCTCTTTTTCTCTTCTTTTCACTCTGTATTTAGAGATACTTATTCAAGTACACAACTATTATTTTGTCTCTGAATTTCTGTGCATAGTTGTAACAGGAATAATGTTTGACCAGAGAAATGTAGTAGAAATATTTTTAACACTGTCTATTAAAAATGGCATTAACTAATGTATTTGGACTATGGCAATGCGTATTCTTCTGAGACTGAAATGACAGAGATTACTGATGTCAGTTTGATCTGTAAACCATGTTTTCATTTATATCAAGGAAAGGCTGCACGAACACTGGCTTACTGCAAAAGAAATGTTATATCTTACTTTTATATTCCAAATGCAGAATTCACTTTGCTGCCCATTTTGGTCTTAGTCCTGTATTTTTGTTCTCTGAGCTCCATTTGTGTTTTTCTTTTCTGAAAGCAATCTCATAAGAATGACTCTTACAGTGGTATTGCAATCTTAGTTCAAATGAACGTGCTGACTACACTGCTGCATTGGCCTTAACTGTCAAATAACTTCTGGTGTCTAACTTTGGATATGCTGTCATATTTATTACAGTCTTTCTTCTAAAATTCAATTTTATGTTAAATACGTCTCTTCTTACAGGGTGATACTTGTCAGTCAATTTAATTGAAATGTCATGCTGACCTTTATTTGATATACTCTGAACTTCCTGTAGTTGTTGGAAGTTCATTTTCTTTGATTCCAGATAAAATACTTAAATTACCAGTGTACAAAAATTGCATACTAATTAAACTTATGAAACCGCCTGCTAATTAATCTTGCAAATGCTGTGTCTTTTGCAGAGGTAGTTCAACTGAGTCTGCCGGAAGATCAAAAAATAAGCATCACTGCAGCAACAGTGGGGCAAAGCGCCGTCTTAAGTTGTGCAATCCAGGGAACTCTCAGACCTCCCATCATCTGGAAGAGGAACAATGTCATTCTGAATAGCTTAGATTTGGAAGATATCAATGTAAGTAAGAGAAAAGTCTATTTCACAGCTTATTATCAATTTTTGCAAGAATAAAAAAAAGTGATATGTAACAAGCTCCATACTCTTGATGTTCCAAAGAAAAGAAATGGAAATTATATGCCTGCAAAACTCAGTCTGTGAAATGGTCATTTTAAGAAATGCTTAGTGGCTTAGTAGGAAAAGAACATAATAATAATCTTATCTTCTAGTAATTCAATAAAAATGTATTTTTTTCAAAATAAGTATTTTACTACAAAATTGGTTCTTTTGTTCATTCCTCCAAATATTCAGCAGTGTATATGCACAAACTTAAACACAAAACAGAAAACCTACAGGAAATGGAAGCGAGGGAAGATAGCCTGGAAGGAACACAGAGAAACTGTCAAAGCTGCCAGGGATCAGGATAGGAAAGCTAAAAGGCTTTAGCTTTCCTAGATAGAATTAAATCTGGCCAAGGATGTAAAGGGCAACAACAAAAACTTCTACAGTTTTGTCGGTGATAAAAGGAAGACTAGGGACAATGTGGGCCCTCTCCGGAAGGAAATGGGAGACCAGGTTGCCCAGGATATGCAGAAGGCTGAGGTATTCATTGACTTTTTCCTCAGTCTTCACTGGTGAGGGCTCAAGCCGCATCATCCAAGAAGCAGGAGACAAAGGTGCGGAGTGAAAGATCAAAAACCTGCCCACTGTAGGAGAGGATCAGGTGTGAGACCATCTAAGGAACCTGAAGGTGCACAAGTCCATAAGACCTAATGAGATGCATTTGCAGGTCCTGAGGGAACTGGCGGATGAAGTTGCTAAGCCACTGTCCATCATATTTGAGATATTAGGAACAAAGATTTTACAGTGAGGGTGATGAAGCAGAGGAACAGGTTGCTCAGAGAAGTCATGGATGTGCCATCCCTGGAGGTGTTCAAAGCCAGGTTGGATGAGGCTTTAAGCTACCTAGTATAGTGGAAGGTGGCTGTGTCTGTGGTGGGGAGGTTGGGACTAGATGATCTTTAAGGTTCCTTCCAACTCAAACCGTTCTATGTTTCTATGAATCTATGATTCTCAAAGGATCACTGGTGAATATTAGTATAATTTAGAAATCGTTTTCTGTGAAGGCAAATATTTGCCACCTGACTTTGCCATGGTGCCAAAATATAGTGCAAAATAGAAAACGAGAAACATATTTGCATCTTCTGACAAAATTCTAAAAGTAATTTTTCAGCTGTATTTTGCTTGCTTGAGGGTATGTTACTTTTCGTTGGCCATTTTATATTATGAAAGTTATAAATGTGGACGAACCATGACACTGAGAGTTGTTCTTACTCTCAAAATCACTGGAAACATTCAGTGTGTGTAATATCATCACAATCAAATATCTAGCTTCTTTAATTTTATATAATTTTCTTAATAATGCTTTAATTTCTAAGGTGACAATTGTATTCACCCATCACTTTTGTTTTGGTTTTTTGTTTACTGATTTTACATTAATCCTGTTTGTAAACTGAGCTTCCTCACAGTGGGTCTTTGTACAATAAGGGGTAGTTTTGAAGCTCATCTTGTTTGAAAGGAAGATTTAAGTCACTTAAGAGGCTTAGGATAAAACCAGAAGCCTCTAAAAAGTTCGAAGTTAAATAATTATTGTTTTTCTTAGTTTGACATTACGTGACTGATGTTTGCAAGTGTCTTGCACATGTTCTCAAGCTCCTTTCTGCAATATTTGTTAGCTTTCTGGAAATATTCATGATGCTCATAAATAATGGTTTGGAGTTCTTGCTAATCACTTCTAAATATAACACATGGCGTAAGGTATAGGTAGAATCATGAACATGCGTATGAACACAGAAATAAAACAGAAATGCTGAATGGAATGATGACATTAACAGCTCAGTTTTAAACTGAAAAGTTCACTTGACTGTATTTGCAGATGTGAACAGGGCAAGTGTTTTCAAAGCCTAATATGTATATTTTGAGTATTGAGAAAACAAAACAAAACAAAACAAAACAAACAAAACAAGGAGCCTTCTTTTCCACAAGATGTTGGCAGTGGTGGCTGCAGGGCTAGCCAAGAGAAGCCAAGGGCTGCCCTGTGCCAGAAAAAGCCAGTTCCAGGTGGTTCCAATGGACCCATCATGGGGCATAGCTGAGCTCCTCAGCCACACTCATGACACTCTGGGAAAACATTCAGAAAAAGGCATAAAACATCACAGAGAGAGAGAGAGAGAGAGAAGCAGAGAACAAAAAGAGCGAAGAACAACAGAGGAAATTCCAAGGCTGGAAAAGCAGAAGGTACTTCATGGAAAGCCCTAGGTGGAGCAGGCAATCAGTGAGGAAAAAGCAGATGCATAGAGAAACTGCTGTGTGCTGACTCTGCCCCTCCACCCTTCTGCACTAGTTGGGCAGATGGTAAAGGAGTTGAGAGTGAAATTGAGCCTGGAGAAGAGGAGAAGGAAAGCTGTTGTTTTAATACTGTTATGTCTTTTTGTTTTGCACCACCCAAATTAGTAATTACTTGTTTATTTTACTTGGCAATACATTAAGCTGAATTTCCCAAGGTCAAGTCTGGTTTTCCTACCATGGTGATTATTAAACAATCTCCCTGTCTTTATCTCAGCCCACAACCTTTCTCATTCATGTTCCTCCCTGTCCTGCTGGGGAGGTGGTAGAGAAAGAATGAGTAAATGAGCAACTGGGTGGGCGTTTGATTGTTAGCGAAGGCCAACCTGGCACAGTTTTGAAGTAGTTTATCACAGCCAGAAGAGAGCCATGTATGGGAATTTTTGAAGACTCATGGGATGCTCAATTTGAAGTCTCATTGCAGTGGTGATCAGACATTCAAAGCAAGGTTGAAATTGCTAGAATTGGCCATATTTTATTATATTTAATAGGAGAGGAAGAATATGTGATGTTATTCCAGATTTACAACGCACAAACATAAAAAGAAGGGTCTGAATCTTATTCTTACAGTTTCATGTTTGCTTAAAGGTTGTTATGTTGCCATAATTTAGTATCCATTCAGGCAATGTAATAAAAATAAAACCTTAGGGGAAAGAAAAGTAATTGGACAAAAGAGAGTGGTATTTTATATTTCACTATGGAAAATGAATTTAGTACTTAAGTAAATATTAATTTCAAAGGAACAAATGCAGAAGGAAACATAGTGTGCTCCAGTTTATGTCACCAAAGAATGTGTTGTACTTATTCAGGCCATTTTGAACATTCAAAACCCCTAACTCCTTCTATATTTAAGATGTCCCCAGAGGCAAAGTATTCTAGGCTTTACTATGGCTATATTATAAACTACAATCATGTTTTCCTAACTCTGGGAATTCTTAATTTACTCAGTTATACAAGAACCACAACCATGTATCTCAGGACTAATAATATTGTGTAAATAGTGGTACACTTTCTGAAAAAAAATCACAAGCACTGACGTGGGAAGACAGATAATTTTTTTTTTTCAGCAAAATGCATCATAACCAAAAGTCAGCACATACAAAGGAAACCAATCAAACTAAGCAGTAGTGACAGTGTGATTTTGAAAGCCATATGAAGTGCTTGGACTTAGAAGTTACATTATATTGTTCTCAATTTGAGTTAAGCTATCCACTTCAGGAAGGGAAGAGGTCAAAACAATATAGAACAGTTGAAACGGTTGAAAGACACCTTAAAGATCATCTGGTTCCAAACCCCTTGCAATGGCATGTCCTAATGCTATGACAAATGGAAAAATGCAACAAGAATCAGCAAAATAGCTGAAGTTTAAATTCAAATTGTGACTGTTGAATTTCTACGTTATTGAAAAAGTCTGCTTTTCTACTGAAAGTATACCAGATGTATATCTAAGACTATCAACTATGGAGTGGCTAAGGTCTTAAAAAAAAGTCTTAAAAAAATCAGTGTTATACGGTCTAAGATGTTGTAAAGAAATATTAAGAACTATTATCTGACCTTCAAAGGATGATACTAAAAATTGTATTTAAGTAGTGCGTTTAAGAAATTGTAAAATGACTTAGAGAATGCTATCTAGTGTGTAGTTAGATATTAATAATGTTACTGATAATAGCCAGTTAGTAATATTATGAGTCCTTAGTACTCTTCAGCTCTTCTTATGATATTTACAATTACTATTTGTGGACGTAATGCATCTTGCTACTGATATTTCTCTTACTGAAGCTTATGGGAGTTAGGGATAATTGGCATCCATCTGAATGAAAACATAAAAATATGTGTGCCTCTGCAAAAATTACTTAAATTGTAATGTAATTATTCTGTGACTTACTACAGAATTGATATCATAGGACATTTTTATGATATTTTAGTGCACCTATAGAAAGGCTTTTTTCCTGCTGTTGTGCTACATCTTAAATTTCCTTTCTGTCTTTCCACTTACCTCTTTTAATATGTTTTATCTGACCTAATATTCATTACAGTAAATAATTTTATTTATGGAAAATTTAAAAATAGCAGATTTTTTCCCAAATGCAATATGTATTACTCATTTTTAAATGTTAGTTCATTCACTTTTTAAAGTTTTATATCGCTAGTCACTTTATTCTTATTCTGACCTTTTCCTTCAGTTTTGCCTTCAGCTTCTTCCCTACACCTGTCAGTAACCGCACTTTTTTTACTAGATGTCTGTCCTCTGTTCTTATGTTTCTACAAGATCTACGTAGTTGACTTATCTCCTGTAAAATTTAACGTCTTCTAATGTAATTAAATTATTAACTTTCTAAAAGAGTGTAGTTCAACTTCTGCTTTTGAAAAAAACTCATTGTATTTTTCTTTAGGCTACCTTCATGAGAAGCATGTAATATTTCCAATTTAGTTTTTTTTAAGTTATGTATAGATTATATTTCTCTCAAAACTTTTCACTTGTTCATCTTGTTAAAATTAATTTACAGATTAGAACATTCACGTCTGCATTCTCTTATAGACATATTACCCCATCCCCACCTCCCCCTGCCAAAAAAACCTCCCACAAACCACCGAACCAAAACCCAAAACACCATAATGGAGATGCCATTAAAAGAAAGAATGTGCTCTTTTCCATTCTGGAGAGTTCTGCTCAGCAATTGAAGACAGAAATGGTTTTGGATTTTTCAAAACCCTAAGCATATTTCATAGAAAAGACTCCTGATTTCTACCCTCTTCTTTTCCTTTCAGCTTCACATCCTTTTTCCCCCCTTTTTTTTATTCTTAAGACAATTCTCAAGAGAACCTCATGAATTATTCTTTCATTGTCCTCTCCCATGGGATAGTATGGACCTACATACAAACTTCTCTTTATGCATGGTTAAATCGTTCTTTAAGGCAATGTTCATAAATATACATGCCCTGTCTACCAAGAATTTTTTTTTTTGTTTTGTATTTATGACAGAAATGTCAGGGAAATATGCCTCAATATTTTTTCCTACTCCCCAAAGACAACAACTCTTAAAAGTAAAAAAAATAAAAATAAATTACTAGAATATAAACTAGAGGACTTAAATTTAAACAGATTTCTTCTTTCTCCAGCATCCTAAAAGAAGGAGTTCCTACTTCCAGGGTTTAGTTCAGTCAACTCAGTGGTGTTCTGAATTGTAATAAGCTGTACACGTTCTCGCTTCATTCCTCGTGAGGGTTTAATCCCTCCTGAAGCTTTGCCATTGCCCCTCTGATCTCGCAGAGTCTTTGCTGTGACTCTCTCACCTCTGTGTAAGGGAAGGTGTAGGGGCCTATGATGTGAAGGGAACACAAGAACCTGCTTTCCTACAGCCTTCCTTTCAGAGACGATGTTCCTAACCTCTTCCTTTTTGGAAATCAGTAACTCATAGTCCAACAATGAACAAATCAAACCAGTCAGTCATAGTAACATAGTCAAAAAGCTACCAGTCTTGTTAAATACAAAAAAATTGATTCCTTACAACCTTGTTTTGAATTTCCCTAGTAAATAATAATTGAATTGCAATGCAGCAATTGTAATGTCATATTTTCTGTGTGATCCAGCAGTGTACTGTGTGTGTTACATCTGGGACATATGAAGTTGGCTCTAACAGCCTAGTTGCAGGTTTTCCTTATGCGTTACACTTATGAAGTTGTATTTAATTAACAATGACTCATCAAAGTCAGCACAATTCTATTTTTATCTGTTTTGAGTTGCCCTTTATCTCTTACACTTTCTTTTAAATAGGATGTGTTATTATGTTTTTTATTTAACGGGTCAAATACTAATTTTTTTTCACTATATTCCATCTTAAAAGTAAAATCAAAATATTGTTAATTATGCCAATTAATTTTATCAAGTCTCTAATGCTTTTATTTTACTTATAGATATGCCAAAAGTCTCGACCACCAGTGTAGTTATCTCATTTAGTTCTCTTCTATTCTTTATTTTTCTCTTCTCTTTTTTTGGAATCTAGTTTTGGATCCTAATTAATTCTTTAGCAGTGAGATAAATTGCACAAAAGGGAAACTTTGGAATGCATGTGAGGGTTGAAAGATCTGGCATGTTTTATTTGTTTTGAATATTGAAGCTATTGTAATATTTATTTTAGTGATGACATGAATGCTGCTTTAGATATGAAGTACTGTAAAAAAGATTGTGATGAGCTTGCATTCACATGGACAAATTACCATTAAAATAATCTGGACGTGCGAGTTCTATAACTGTAGCTTAATCAAAGTTACAATACCACAGAACTTTATAATACAGAATATTATGTACATGTTTTTTTAAGACGGGTCCCATTTTATAATAAGTTTGAGCCAGCTGATGATTCTCTCTTTATGAAGAAGCATTAAATCCTCACAGGCTTTCTCTTCTCTTCTGTTGTGCTAGATCAGTCTGCTTCATTTTATCTTAATTAGAAATGAAAGTATTGATTTCAGAGGTGAATCTTTTGTGGCCCATAATCTACTCTCATGCTTTCAACAGTGTAACTGAGATCATTATCTTGTCCTTTTCCTATCAGAGATTGGGGCAAAGTAATTGCTTCTTGCAGAGCTGTGTCTTTTGTCCTGTGCTACTCATAATTCTGTGTTCTAGAGCTGTTTCTGCTAATCGTATCCAAAATAGCTGAATCTGTTAGTATTTTCCTGTTTGTTTTTTAGAAGTTAAAAATGAAAATCCTTGTGACAGTGAAAGGTAGTAATATAGCATGTACATCTGTTCCTCCCTTGCCATGAAGGTATCCTTGAAAATAACCCCAGGGAAGCCATGTTAAACTACATCTATAGACAGAAACTCCTCATAAATAAAAGGGACATTGCGGAATTCCGAACTGATTGCTTCTTACAAATTGATTTCTTAACACATCACATGCAACACATCCTTAGAAGAGCAGTTGAAATGATAGTTCTGTACCTCTAGCTGGTTAACAGGGTTTTCAGTGTGAACTGAAATATATGAATACCAAAAGTGTTCAAAACATTTGTTATCCTTATTCTCCATAGACATATTTTCCTGTACATTGTAGCCAATTCTGTCTAGTTGCATTGAGAGTTCCAGAATACAACAGTGATGCATTTTTTTAGAAATTTCTAAAAGTAAAATCAGAATACAAAGGCAGTAAATTGCAACTTATTTGATTATTACTGGTATTTTGCAATGTATTTATCTCCCTATTCAATTTTTAAATCGCCTACAGTAAACACTAGTTAGATTCTGTAGAAACATGGAAACATTTTAAGCAAGGTACAGAGCTAGCAATTTCATTTATATTCATTTTTTCCTTTCAGCAAGCTTTTAGATTTATCTTAATTTTTCTATGACATTTTTCATTCAAACATTGTCTATTATTGTTCCACTACTATAGTAAGCTGTACTCCTTTTTTTTCAGAGACACCAGAACTTCTATCACACCTTCCTTTCTTTTCACTTTTGCCCATCTTTCCTGTATTTTTATCAGCAGTGGAAAGCTAGTTTGATCTATTGTGTTATAAGCTTACTTCAGCATTTTTGCAAGCATCTTTTTTTCACTACCATAGCATCTTTTTTCCTCAACTCTTTCTTTTCAGTTCAATTTCACTGTTTCTCTGTTCTTTTCTGTATATGTATATCTAGAGATACAGGTTATGTTTGCACTCTTTTTTGCTGATACAAGCAAATTCAGCTTGTGTTATTAATTTCTGATTTTATTTTTATGTACAGTTATATATTTTTTACATATAGTTATATATTTTTCTCTGCAGTATACATTCCCTCAGCTAGGTAAAAACCATCATCATTTCTGCATACTTTTATTAAAAGCTACATATTTATTTTTCCAGCTTGTCCAGGTCATTTGGTGGTACTTTTGCTATCCTACTATACTTAATGCTTTCTACAGCTTTGGTAAGAATTGTGTGAAAGAGTTGTATGGGATGCAAAAGAATGTTAATCTTCTCAGGTTATTATTTTAGCACACAAGTCTCAAAAGAGCAACTTGGACTAGGCTAGAGATAGCAGGAAAGGTCAGTCCTTAAAAGCATGAGAAATAGGCTTTGTTAATAATAGCTTTTTGTGGCTCATAGCCCTGACTTTCAAATCATCGCTATAGTACATTAAATAGGAGGTCCACATCACCAGTAGCAAAAGTGCTTTGATATACAAGAGACTGTTTCACTGAACAGTAATAAAAAATTGCTTAAACACCCAAAAAAGAAACTCTTTCTGTTCCTCCCTCCCCAGTATCCCAGGAGGAAGAATTAACATAGGTAGGACATAATTATCTATTGGGAATTCGGCTCAATTGGCATTTATAATATTTTAAAAACTAATAATGCAGTAAAAAAAACCAAGTTCTCCAGAAGGTATTGTTTCAGTAATGACTCAAAATGAAAATTGCCACCCAGCTGTAAAATCATCAGTACATCCACTTGCAAAAGTGACATGAAGCAAATTACTAAACCGGATCAAGCCTGCTTAATTTGTGACTTCTTACAGTATTACAACAGAAGATGACATCTGACACAAGTTTCAGATGATGTAATTTAAGATTTCTCTGAACTAAACTGCTCAGTGATCTATCTACCCATACTCCCAGAACCATGTATCAATTCATATCTAAATTTTATTAATGATATACCTTAGTACAGACCGATTTCTCTTTCATCACCCAAAGTTCTGTACCGTATATAAATGTTATCACCTTCCTGTGTGTTCTTCCTTTCCTTATCATTTTTATACCATTTTTATGTAGCTATCTTGGTAATCTAAAATCTTGCCTTCAGAGCTTTTCCTATTTGGATATAAGTAACCTTTGTATCCATGGTCAAAGTGTTTTTGTTATTCTATTAAAAAGAGGAAATAAAAGAAGCAAAAAGTTTTCCTAAATATAGTATAAATGATGGTGATGCCTGTATCTGTCGGTACTTTTAATATTTCCAACTAGTTTTGCTTGAATTTCATCTAGGTTTCTACTTCTCATTCATATCTATATAGCTAAAATAGTGAATTTTAGCTGTAACATATTTAACATATTTTACAGAGTTTTAATAGTTGTTATTTTTTTTTTTTTCATTTACCATGATTAATGGTGTGGCAAATTTACATGCCATGATCATGAAAACTCTGGAACACTGGAAACATTAGGAACTACTGCTCAGTAAAGCTATGGTGCTTCTTCTCCATCAATCATCTGGTTGTGCTTCATCTCTTAGCTGAAGTAAAAGTCTTGAGGATTCATTCTTATGGTTCTTCTCAGCTGGGCCCCTTTTGCCTTTTGTTATGATTGCTGCTCTGTCTTCTCCTGACTCATTTTGGCAACCTTTTACAGGTAGTATAATTGACATAAGTATACATTCTTACACAGTCTTTGGAACATCTGCACATTAATGACATATTTTGATGGTTATCTGCCTCAGTTGGACTTGATATATCTGGAAGTGAAGACTTCTGTTTTCTGTTTGCTACATTCCAAAACGTCCTGCCATGCTCTGATGGAGAATCAGCTTTTCAGTCTTTCTTGCTCTTTGCAGCATTACTTTTTTTTTTATTTGAATCCCTCTCTGGGCTCCATCTAGTCTGATAAAGAGTGTAGGAGATGTATTCTTCACAGTGGGTTGAAATAAAAAAAAAAGAAAGATGCAGTTTTTGCATTGGGGAACAGGTGCATTTAATTTTCCTTTTATGTATATCTGACTGTTATAGCACTTTAAACTCCAAATAGAAATAGGGAAGTTGAAGTAATGTTCCTAAATAAGACCTAGTTCAATTTGGTATAAAAATTAATCCTACATTAGAATAAGGAAAATTCAGGCAAATTTACAATGAATCACTGAATCTGCATTTTTGTTATACTTTTGCAGGTAAAATAGGACAGAAGTAACTGGGGTTTTGACAGTTACCTGAAGTTACTTACCTAATATGCTTTTGTTTTTCTGATGATTAAAATTTCTCTTATAGAACTTTCTAAGAACTTTCCAAGAACTTTCCAATGTTAAGTCTTTTCATGCAGATATGTACTTGAACACTTAAAGAGCAAACCAAAAGAAACACCTTTTTTTTAACCTAAAATAAAATCCAGAGTATTTTAATAAAAGAAAATATTCTTGTACAGTCTCATCTGAAGTAGCTTATCTTGTCTGCTTTAAAATCAGACTTGGGTGTCTATTTATGCTTAAGAATTTTGATAACAGCAATAGTTATGCATTTCATTTCAAATTGTCCTGTTACATAGTTGGAATGAGACAGTATCTTCCTTTGTAATGCATGTGCTGCTTCCAGGCAAAAGTCTGTCTTTGCAGACCTGTTTATGTTAATGAGAAATAAAATGGAATTACTATGCTCTGGCAAAGTAATATTAGGGCCATATCACTTCTGTCCATGAGATATTTAAAATTTGTGCAGCAATTTGGAAAATGTTGAGAATTCTGTGAAGTTCCTGCTATTGTCACTTATAGTTAATGAAAGATTTCGTCTTCATGTTTTTGACATGATATACATTAGTTTTAACATAAGCCAAAAAATTAATTCATGAAGAAGTCTTTGAAGTTTAAGCTGCGAGTGTTAAAAATTAATATTTAAATTATAATAAAAGGAGAGTGGGGAAAAATAGCTGCCATTTCTCCCACCCTTCTATACTAAAGATCTTATTTCTGACATGAATTCTATGATAGGTTTGCGACTGTTGATGATAGGGTTGTAATTAGAGTAAACTGTAATTGAAACCAAGGGTTAGCTAGAGGGATCGGCAATAGAAAAAGAACTTCTGTGCATTTCAATCCTCCAAAGAAAGAACATACTGTATATAAGAAAAAAATTTTGATGGTAGCATAGAAGTTTTCCAATGAACAGTGCTGTCCCATTGTTTAATACAAAATCCCAGAGCAAAGATGAAAAAAGGGGGTATAGTGTATGTAGCTTCATGGTTATGAGGGACTTGTACTTCTAATGAATTTTTCAGTCTATTACTGAAAATAGTAGTTAAAAAAGCAAAAATTAAGTACATGAGACAAATAAAAATAATAATGGTGTCCTGAGAAGTAAAATTAGTTTGACAAGGTCTCACAGAAACTCGAAGTCTGTTAACAAAGAGATTCCCCCAATCTTTATCTTTTTTTAAGTTGTTTTGTCTGCAATCTATTTGAAAGCTTTATGTTTTTGACAAGGTATCTAATTACCCTTGGTTGGTTTCTCACATGTACACAGGGGAGTATATAATGAAACAAAATTTATCCTGCAGAACTTTTGCAGTCTACCTAAAGATTGAAGGCAGTCAACCTGCTCTCTGTCTCATTCCTGCATTTTTCAGAAATGCATGGGGTGGACTGTATGAAAATTGGATTAAGTTTTTAGTGATATAGAAGTTTAAAGGGTTCTCTTTTTTAATTGTTTGAAGACTCTCTTGAGTTTTTAGAGAAAAATCTTGAGAAATTTGTTTCTGTGAAATAAAATAAGTAAGTTCTATTACTTTAAGATGAGTGCAGTTCAGAAACCAAAGGTGTGAGTTATTGTCAGTATAAGAAAAGAGTTTTGCGCTCTGAAGCTAAATCTGAAACCCTAGTATTTTATGCAATAGGAAGATCCAATATACATTATAAATTTTAAGCAAAAGTGCTTATGAGTTAAACGACTGAAAATAAGCCATATTCCAGTGTGATTAGGAACAGTTGATGTTTTTAGAATTAGGAAGGTTTAGGAAGCATTCAATGATTTCTTTGCACTCTTCCTGCGAATAAAAAGTGCATAAAGAAAGGAAGTAGAAATGGGGATGCTCTCACTACACTGATTCCACAAATCTGACCCTAAATGGAGTCACATTGAAACATAAACTGTTGTACCTACTTCTGCTTTTGTGGGGCCTCCTAGCACTTCAATATTGCTTTGAAATGTGCTCTGATACAAGTAAACTGCATAGCACACTAGTTTCTTTTTGCAGATTTAGCTTGGAGTGTAATAATAAACACCTCTAAAATTAAAGCTTATTTTAAAAAATAAGAACGGTTTGGAGGAATTGTAATAAACTGTGGTAATTAGGTAATAGTAATAAATTCATGTCACTGGTTATGATGCTAAATTGAAAAATATGAGAAAAGAACGTCAAAAGGCTTTATCTGATTAAATCTGATTAGAGAACAATTTGTTTTGATAAAAAGAAGTAGAAGTTAAATGGTATATGAGTCATATATGTGTGAGATGAACAAATAAAAAAAGACAGCAGTATCAGAGTATGATGAAATTTCCATTTAAAATAGCCTTTAGCTACTTAGTTGGAGATTTTGAATGTCTAAATAAATTACCAATAATTATTGCAGATTCATAGCATGATAACATAAAGTTGGACATTAAGTTTAGTGACGTTTTATGCCTGTCTTCAAGAACTCTAGTGCTTTGGCAAAGCTGTCACTTATAGTTCATATCTTATGCAAGATTCAAATTCTCTTTCTAAAACTACATATAAAATGAAATTGTTATTCTCGCTGGTGATTTAGGAGTAAGGGGGTTTACGACACTTTTCTACGTGGTCCCTCCAGGTTCTTAGGAAGCTTGTAAGATTGTTAGGTTTCAGAATAGAAAAAAAACAGCTTTTAATCAACTGCTGTAGTTTGAAAGGCACAAAGATGCTGCGTTTTCCACAGAAAAATGGGTGTTGCCATTTATTAGATGTTACAATTTCCTCATGAAGTGAAACTGAAGTATTTACTGTATCCAAGAGAATATAGGAAAAAAATGCATCTCTACTTATTGAAGTAGGTACAGTGTTAGTCTACTCATTTATAGTCAGAGAATTTTTTTTTCCTCAAATTTGCTGAAAACAGACAAATCCTGTTAATGGTTGGGGCTCATGCATTATGAAGTCTTGCTTGGGGAAGAGATAGTAAAGGGTGATCTCTTCATTGACCATTTGTTGTCACCTTTTTTCGCTTTTGGCAGTAGAGTGATGCTAACAAGGCTACCTTGCTGTGCTGAAGCCTTTGTAAAAATCAATCCCTTTTTCTTCTTCCCTGTCTCCTCAGTGCTAAGAAACAAGAGGACTAATGAAATACTTACAATGTCTCATTGTAGCTAGAAAATTTGTTTCCATAGTCGAGAGACGTAGGTGGTAATTTAAAACAGTGAGCAAAGACAGATCCACTAAACTGTCCCATGAAAGGGATTTGATGCCTTTAGTTTTCTTGACTGATTGTAAAAAGAAGCTTAGGAAAATTAATTTCCCTTCACTAAAGTTAGCCTGCATTAATAACCACAAATTGTTAGCAGGCGTTACATTCTTCAGAACAGAGTTTCTTTTAAGATCCTGTCACTTCCTACTCTATGTAGTGTAGTACTACTTACTATATTGCACTGTGTTCTTTAAGCTTTGACTTGATTTACAATTTTCTGTCAGGCTGGTTCTTCAACCTGTGGATTTACACAAGACTCATGATTTGTTCATAAAACATCTGTAAAATGAGATTGAGAGAAGGAATGCAGAATTTGTGCTTTGGAAATTTAGGCTTTCTCTCTTTAACTGAAAGGAAAACTTTAAAATTCTTGCATTTGTGCAAGATTCTGAAAAATAATATGTAAACTATGAGCAAAAATGTGAAATTAATATTACTGCTACTTCCATGAGTCAACTGAAACCAAATGCAGAAAGCATGGAGGGATGTATAGGGAAAAAAAGAGGATTATGTACACTTGCTGTGTTTCACAAGCAAACAACTTGTTTAAAAAATATCTAGATGGCTGCAATTATTGATGCAGCTTTCCGTTAGCAGAGCAATGCAAAACTTTAATTCTTAGGTGCAGATCATTTCAGAGACAGGGTGTTTTTTCATTTTCCCATAAGAATCCAAGATAATGTAACAAAGGATTCACATCTCTAGTTCTCACAACGTCATTCCTGTATTCTTTTCTTTATTGTCCTTGTTATTTTTTTATTTCCTCTTCCTTCTCCTCCTCTTCCTCCTCTTCTTTATTTCTTTTTTATTTCTATTTTCCCCTTCCTTCCCTTCCCCTTCCCCTTCCCTTTTTCAATTTCCTTCCCCAAAGTTGTGGAGTTTTAGACTTAGGATTACTATTTCTAAATTCTCAAGAAGCTGAAAATTATAAAGCTATAAGAATATCGTATCAGTTGTTTCTTCTGACCTAAATGAAACAAGCCACATAAAATCAGTACTATTAAAGTGAGTACATGTACATTGTACTGTAAAAACCCTGACCTTTTTATTATGTATCAATATTGAGGTACTTGTCCTTGGTCATGTTCCAGGAAACACACATAGAATTCATCAGCTGCCAGAAACTGAGCTTACAGATGTGAGATTTCAAAACAAGATTCTTAACTGGTTCATAGATCTCTTAAATACAGTATGTTCAGTTTAAAATGTTTGGATCTCTGTGTAAAAAGCTGAGGCTGAAATGCTGATCAGAAAATTATTATGTAGGCCTAAAAAATTACAAAAGTAAAAGAAAAAAATTGTAACTCCCACAAGCAACAAAACCAACCAACCAACCAAAAGTCCCCACATAAAAAACCCAACCAAACAAACAAAAAACAAACAGAAAGAAAGCCTTTCCAAATTTTTTAGTTCAAGATGACCCTTCAGATTACTCAGAACGTGGAAAACACAGGTACCAGGCCTTAGTTTGAGTTATGTACGTTAATGGTTTAACTATGGTATACCTATTTGTGACTCTAAGCACTACATCAAAAGTTATTTTGTGAAGAATTTAGATCTACCTTTCTGGAACAATAGTTTTTCTGATTAAAAATAAACAACAAATCTCTTCTGTCAGTTTTGGATATAACGGCTTCAGCTCCCCTAGATCTAAACTGCATTCCCAGTTCTATTTTCTGAACTTGTTAAATTCTCTGAACTGATTTGTCAGTTATATGTTAGAAGTGAGATTTGGGCAGGGAACAGTGTGGATGCACTGAGTTAAAGGAAACTAAAGACATGACAGTTTTCACTTTGGGAGAGATCTGCGGGGGCGAAGGTTGTGATCTCTAGATGAGCAAATACTCAAGAATAGGAGTGTGCAAGGTTTTTGTACAAAGTAAAACAACAAAAAAAAGTTATTTAAGGGAGCAATATATTGACAATAACTATAATGTAAAAGAACTCAACAAACCAAAACAAAAAGTCCTTATCTCTGTAAAAATGTACAAATTCAAGGAGTCTCTTTCATTATACATTCTCCTGAGGGAGAAGAGAAAAGGAGAAAGCTGGCAAGTCTTTCCAGACCTGTTAATGAAGTGCAGGCAAATTATCTTAGACTCTCTCATATGCAAAGCATTACCATATGAAAGCAAGTTATAAAAATGATGGAAATAATTATTGATTTAAAAGCCACCTTTAGGTTTTTGTTGCATTAACACTAAGACAACTAAACAAAGATTCAATATCAATTGAATGCTTTCTTTCTATATTCCTTTACTCAGTGTTAATGACTTCTGACACATATCATGGTTCTTAAAGGTCAAGACCTTCAACAGAATAGAGTTGCAGTGAAATCATTGTTAAAATAATTGTTCAGTTCTACAATTTTTATGCAGGATAAAAATAATTAGAGTTCCTCAATTTAATTGTTTCAGTCTCATGCCATTCCTATTTGAGCAGTAGGCCATCAAATATTTTTTCAAGATGTAAAAAAACCCTTTTCTATATGTATTGCTGTTCATATTTGAAAGCTTTGATCCAGTGATGCTTGTGTGGTTCTCTATAGATGCAGGCTTTTTTCACTGATTTGTGAGTTATACTATAAAATACTGAATATATTTTAACATTCAGTGTCAGAGAACTCTCTTTATACTTCACCATCCCTTTCCAAATGCCGCTTACAACACTAAGTTCTCTTTGGATTGAGGTGTTTGCTTTAATTAACAGAGCAAACATTGAACTCAATATAACAATAAGTTAGGGACATTAGTTTTGTAGTTCTAAAAATCCCCAAGCCAAACAACAAAATTCTAACTCCGAGTGATGAAATGATGATGTCATGTGGGAATCCTACTGAAATACTGTTTTCTCAGTCAAATAACCGCAGGGATGTTTATGCATGGTTTCTATGAAAAAGTAGTAAACATCCGTTTACTTGGAAAATAGCTATGATTCCTAAAGATATCATCATACAGTGAATCAGTCAAACACCTAGAACAGAGAAGTGTGTTTCAAAACAATATCTAATAACTTAGCATAAAGAAAGTTAAATGACACTATTCTCCAGACTACATTGTAGCAGCTAAATATTAATAAGCTATTTTGTTCACTAATACCTTTTGTAGAGATTAGATAAAAAATTTTAGGCAGCGATAATATTAGCCATTTGCTAGATAAAATGTAAGTACTCTACTGTGGCTCTTTCAAACAGCTGTTCTTCATTCTTCTACTAATAACTTGAAGAGCAACACTTTAAAAACATATGTTTAACTAAACTGGTAAAGGGAAAAAGTTAATTTAACTTACTGCTTTCATACACATAAGAAAGAGATAAAGAAGAAAAATATCCAGCTAAGAATATGATTGAAGTTACTCAGGTAGTGGGGTTTTTTTAAAGGAAATCTAGTTGTATTAATCAAAGTTAAAAACTAAGCATTAAAAGGGGTTCTTTTTAATTTTTTTTCCAGTGGCAAATTATACAATGGCATATTGAAGACTTGGCAGAAATCATAGAACCATAGAATGGTTTGAATAGGAATGGACCTTAAAGATCATCCAGTTCCAGGCCCCCTGCCATGGGCAGGGACACCTTCCACTAGATCAGCTTGCTCAAAGACTCATCCAACCTGGTCTTTAACTCCTGCAGGGATGGGTCGTCCATGAATTCTCAGGGCAACCTGTTCCAGTGCGTCACCACCCTTACAGTAAAAAAATTCGTCCTAATATCTAATCTACGTCTACCTACATTCAGCTTAAAAATACTGCCTGTGCACCTGAGGTGCTAATACCGGAAGCTATAGTTAGCATAAGAAAGGCAAGTTATTGATGATCTTACCAGATTCGTTAATTTCTAGGTGGGTTATTTTTTTTCTCTTAATGAGCAACTAGCAAAATCATCTGAAGCAGAGTTGTGCAGTGTGATATTCAGTTAACTAGGCTCCTTTAGAAAACGAAATACGGTGAGATACAGGTTTTCTGAATAATATTTTGAGTATGTTTAAGGAAAAAAAATGAAAACTTAAATGCAATTTCATCTCTTTCACATTTATATTTCAATCTATAGGAAGACTGAAAATGTTATAGTCAAAGGCAGCTTGAGTGAAATTTGAGCATAAAGTTACCAAGAGTGTGTTCTCTGGGAAAGAAGAAAAATTGAAAGTGGGGCCTGAAAAAAATGGTAAAGTGGTAGATGAGATCATTGAAGAATGTAAGAATGGTCATAATGAACCAGAGGTTAGTGTAGCCCAGTACTTTGTGATTGATAATGTTCAAAGGATAGGATGTAAGGTGGCACATAGCATTGTTTTTTATCAGAGTTCTTCTGCTGTGCAGCCTGCAGACTCCTTAAGAGAGGTATTATAGCTGAGTTGCTGTGTACGGCATGGGACTTGGTTACAAAAGAAGTAGAAGAGGCTGATGTACTAAAAGCCTCTTTTGCCACAGCCTTTACCAGTAATATCTGCCTTCAGGAATTCCATGTCCCTGAAATCAGTTTACAAAAGTAGTGCTTCTGTAATGAATCAATTATTCTAATCAGACACAGACATTTTAGCTTGATGATTATCCCTGTTCTAATGAATTGGATACCTTGTCGGATACTTTGGACATTATGTGTGAGCCTATGTGTGTGAATATTTGTGTTGTATATTATTATAAGATATATATATTTTATAGTGCTGTTCTTGTGGTTAATCACAAGGAGAGGCTATTTCAAGTCATTTAAAGATTTTAAAGAATATTTTAGAGGCTGTGAAGACTATTTTAGAGGCTATTTATGTTAAGGAGTATAAAATGGCTATAAGCTGAATATGGATAAATTTTTGGTAAAAATAAAAATAAAACTATTGCATATATAAGAATATTGAGAAGCTTTGAAACAGCTTTTTAATACACAAGAATATGAGCTGAGATTATGATAGACTATATAAACATTAGGCATGTGATTAGAGAACATTAATTCCCTTCAGGACCAGAAGCTGACCTATATACCATAGAAAATCCGGCATAATTTTGTCCTAATAAGAAACTGATGGTGTTTTGCATGTTTTTCATCCTAGTTTATACACTTTAATTTCTGAATGAAGTTTTTTTCAGCAGCAACTATCTAGTTAGCTGAAAGCTTTTTTTTCTCATTTCACATTTCTATTTTATATTCTTTGGTCAAATAATTTAATTATTTAAATACACAGCATAAGTAAAAATAAAAAGATTGCTAGGCGAGGTTGGAAAGAAACTGTCAAGAAGTGTCCTTGAAAAATTAAATCATGGACTATATAGTAAGAAAAATAACTTCTAGCAGGATTTTTATAAGCAATTTAAAATCTATAAGACACAGACTGGAAGAAGATAAATTAGACTAGGCCTGTTACTTTAGGGTGGTCCTTGCAGACATGAAAAATAACAAGGAAAATAAAACTCTGACTGTTAAATGCTTCATACATTTTTACAATAATTAGCATAGTTCACAACTGGTTGCAAATTTTAATTAATATTGCATTAGTTAAAATTGAATAAGGATTGAACTGAGAATCGAAATGAGGGTCAAATTTTGGACTCCAGTGGAATGTATATGCCCATTAAAGATATATAAATGGATGAAGTTAAAAATTGTGACTTAAATTGAAGAAAAATGAGAATTTCTTTTTCCCTGTGTATCTGCTCATTTCAAAGGATGACCACACTTTCACAGAATGTCTGTTGCCTTGTTGAATTGTGCAGAGATTTAGTTTTTCTATCTGATGAGATGCAATCTTAAGTAGCTTTTCTTATGCAAATAACTATCATAGCTAAATAAACAAACATTACTTTTGCATGGTTCAACTAGTTGTTAGGATAAAAGTTGTATTTTCTTTTATGTACACAATATATGTGGGAAGATCAAATAACTTTGCCATTCACAAATATACTATTTGGTTTTCAGATTACTGTCAGCTATTCTGGTTTGGGTTTTGTGATGTTTGATATTTGCATCACAGCTTTGTTGCCAAGATGTCAAGCATAATTACTGTAGAGCTTTAGGCATAATTACAGTAACCTTGTTTTTAATCTTTCTCGGTAGGATTTTGGAGATGATGGGTCCTTGTACATTACTAAGGTTACCACAACTCATATGGGAAATTACACCTGCTATGCTGATGGCTATGATAAACTCTATCAAACTCATATTCTTCAAGTGCACGGTAAGGAAAAATGTTGTAATTACCAAGTCATAAGAGAGTTGGATTTAGATTGTTTAAGCAGATCTGTTGGTTTTGGTTTACTTTTTTATATTGTCTTACAGCTTAACAGAAAAAGGTGATACCATTATTTTTCCTTATTGTTCTCCTATAAATAAAGTTGCGAAACAATAAAATATAATCATTTTCTGCTATTACTTCCATATGAATGTTATGAAACAAAGTAAAGATAGTCCAGAGGACTTGCTCTGTCTGCAATGTGAACTGATCACCTGTGAGGGTTTTTAGTATATCCACAGAATAATAAGTGTGTTTATGTATACAGATAGATATATATACAGATAAAGTAAGTTTTAGTATTAATTTTGTAATTCTGGGAAACACACTGCAAAAAAAGGGCATAGACCTTTTGTATTAAGAATGTTGTATTTAGTATAAGATTTAAAAAATGCACTACCATAGAAGTTTTCTAATTGATGTAGGCTTCTAAATTCACATGTATTGTTTTGAAATCTAACCATGATTTTAGTAGATTAACTCAAGGCATCTGGATTTGGAATTCTGATCCTTACATTTCCATACGTGTGTTCAAGTTCTAAGGACTGCTTTTGAAGACAGGCTTTTCCCTTCTTTTGAACAGTTCCCAGCTCTTATAAGTAAATACATTTGTTTTTCTATATTGCTTTACATAGTTGTTCTCCTCCACTGATTAAGAGTCCAGGAGTCCCAATGTACTTTATCCTCTGTGGGGTTTAATGTCTCTCTTTTTGAGTGACTTTATGCTTTCCTGTTATTTCAATGTTTGCATTTATCTTAAACCTACCTTTCTACAGCAAGCTACCAGTATTTGTCATTCTATGCTGATACTTAATCTTATCCAGAATCATATTTGAACTCAATTTTCTCCTGCAAATTTACTTTGCATTAACAGGTTCAAACTTTCTCTGGAAGCATAATCTGGACTTAGTTTCTTGTCCATTGCTATTGTCATCATTGTTTGTTTTTTTTTAATTGTTAGTCAGTTGCATAAACCCCTGTTACAATTGATCTTTCTTGACATCTCATATCCAGAAATGCTGAAATATTTTCTGATACACATATCTTTCCTTGGAGTTCACAGCAAATAGAGCTTCCAAGATTATTGTCTTTTAAAATGATTAATGCTTCTTTGCATAGCATTTTTTTTCACTTCCTGTTATTATCCCTCACACTGTAAATGACTTTGATGTTTAATGCTTGTTTGCAGGTTTCTTAATGTCATCTCTGTCATTGTGTTTCTTCAGGAAACCAGTTTAGAATATCTATCTATCCATCTCTAATTTTTTTCCCAATTTCTTCCCCTCCTGATCCTCAACACTTTCTAAATGTTGTCTCTGAGCTTATTCATGGAACCAATATAATTTCCTCCTTCAAGTTTTTCTTCAGGGATTGTTTTCTGTCATTTAATAAGTCAGGTAGCAAATACTGGCTAAACTAATGAAGTGCAGTTTACTCATATTTTAATTCCTGTACACATAGCAGAATTTTTGGTGAGTTGAGCGCATTAGAAGGTCGTTGACCAACTATATTCTCCTCTGTTTTCTGTGTTCTGGTTTACCGTGATTTATTACAAAAATATATATTTTGTGCATTGCAACAATTAAATTAGTAGGATTCTTTGTGTTTTGCTCAGTTCAGCACACAACGAGGAAAAACTCCACTTAAGTTGAAGAAGGTTTTCTGTAACACTAGAAAATCAGGGGACATTGTTAGGAAAAGTTGAAGGAAGACAGATGTAGATTTTTCTGGTGAAAAGATCTCTGTCTAGGAAATTGTATTTTGTATTTGGAAACCACTGCAAACTTTTATGGTGCCACTATTGTTTCTCTATATCATTCATATAAATTTAAAGTTGTCCAAACAAATTGGCTACTCCATGTTTGCTCAGATAGCTGCATTTGAGGGACACTTTCCAAAATTACTTTGGATGTTGATTTTTTGGGGAGAAAGACGAAAAAGGGAAAGGAGCACTTTTGAGCAATAGGATCATTTGTTGTGCATATTGTGGGTAAATGGAGTTAAAACCATTGAGATTAAAGGTGAAATGAACAACTCTTCTTCTTTAGATCTATTCTTCTAAGAAGTAATCTTGAGCACAGGCTTGATGGTCAGTGCTTGTAGCTGTGATAATGACTAATTAATTGAGTGATGCTTGTATTAACAGGAGAGTCAGAGAAAATGTTAATGATATAGTGAGATTGATCACAAAGATCTAATGTGAAGGTTCAATGGAAACAGTGTAATTAGATTTTAAGTACTTCTTAGATTTCCAATTGTGTAAACCTGTATTTTTTAGAAAAAATATTTATGTATTTTACATCAATTAGATTCCAAATATTATATATACATTTTTTATTTAATTTTCTTTTAAGATTAAGATCTTCAGGAATATTTTTTTTTAGTTTTGAATTTACTGCAGTGGTAAAGAGTAATGAGCTTCTTTTGGAGTCGACTATACATACAATGAACACTGTAAAAGACATATTTATGGTAAAAAATCAGTCTAGTCTTCTACAAATAATATGGTAAAGTAACTATTGTAAGCAATATTTTAATATGTTAGCATTTTGCCCTTTTTCATACAAAACCCTCAAAGCTGTAATGGGGCAGGAATTACTATTTCATTAAATATTAGTAATTATTAGAATTTTCAGAATACTTAAAACTTTCAAAGTCTATAATTTTGTGACTACATTATTCTGAAGCTATATGACTATAATAATCTAGGGCGGTCAGTTTAATTTTTATGGGTTTTTTTCTTGTATATCTGTAATGCTGAAATTTGTTCCATCAGGTATTTTTTCCTTACTGTTGATGACATAAAACCCATGAACTAGAAGGTCTGTTCTCTGATAGTGATAGATGTATGTGGTGATCTTAGTATCACTGCAGAAAACAGGAGCTATGTAATTCAAGCTCTGATAAAATATAATATCAGCCTTGTAATTTGTCCATTAAAATCTGCCTTTACTTAATTTTTGTTTTGGAAGGTTTTCTATAATTTCCCCTATGCTTGTTTTTTATTACCCTCTTTTTTTTTCCCCACAGCAGCCATTCAAGTATTTATAGAGGAATCCTGATAGAGTTCTTCTAAAAAGTAATAAAAAGGAGTAACAATCTGTAGCAAACTTAGAAATTCTTCTAATACAGATTGTTGTATCTGGTAGGGGTCCATATCTCTCTAAAATGCTCTTTGATGGTATTAATATATTCAATTAACCACTTTATACGTTAATATTCAGCTCTTTAAGACAACAGAAGTGTATACATCTGGTAAGCAGAAAAAAAAAATTGAATAATAAACCAAGATTTTTGTCCAGATTTTTCAAAGTGTAAAATTGAGGAATTTCGCTTTTGGAAAGCTGTTTCTAGACAAACAAGCAAAATGTCATTAACCATATTATAAACAAAAAGGAAGACTGCCTTCAAATTCAAACCTGCTCTAAAAATGTTACGAGTTTATGGTGTATATTACAGATTAACTCATATATATTTGTAGCACAGCATGATAGTTTTCTTCCTGTTTATGTATTAACATGAGTATCCTACCCAATGAGCTTTCACATTGATTTACAAAGAACTGACAAGAATTTTCCCCGTCCTAGTTTCAAGACAAAAGGCCTATTAAAAAAAACCAAAAGTTTTGTTACCTTAAGGTAAAGAGAGACTAGACCCTTAGCCAGATTTAAATTGCTGATTTATATTGTCTGAAGAATTGTTTACCAACTTTGTTTTTCCAAACAGATTCTCTCAGTTTACTCAAAAGGAGGAGTTATCACATACAGCAATAGAAGAACCTAGTTCACTATATATATATATATAGCTATTACGTATTCTTTTTCTAAACACATACGTTCTCCCTGGATTCCAGACAGCTTAAATAGACCATTTTCTCTCTTCTCACCCCCACCCCTCCATTATAGATGACTGAAACAATCTTCAGGGGTTTCCATAGTAATTGTAAGATGTGTTGAATAATTACATATTCACCATATTTGGAACCAACAGTCTCACATACCTTTCTGAACTGAATGATAAGGGATGTAGGATTCACTCAATTATGTATTATATGTGATTCTGCTATGTACAATCATGCAATGTCTTCTCTCCCCTCCCTTTTTGACCTATGTAATGGACTCTCCCTCATAAAGTATGCTTCTTTAGGTTAAGGGGTAATATGAAAGAAAATACTATAATGCAAAGTCAAGGTTGAAGAACTTTTCTAGTTGTGTAGATAACCTATCAGACAGATTTGTTGAGGAAAGTGGAAAATGGCAGCAAATTGAGTAAAGATCCAGCAAGAAATGGGCTCTAGTGTCATGCAAGTACTCTGTGTCTGGAAAATACTGCTGAAAGGAACAGGATCTCCTACAGAAATGTGGGATAGTAGAAGAAAACTCAGACCCGCTTTCACTTGAACATTTCCTCACCTTCACATCTCCTGACCATTAAGTAGTTAGTTTAGCAACAATAGCATCTTTGGTTTTGTTTGTTTGTTTCTTTAGGAAGTATTTGCTTTCAGTTATAATATTTTCTAAAACTTTACTAAGAATAAATTTGCCCCAAAAATATCATCTGCCTTTTGCCCAAGTAAAACTGATATGTTTCTTTTTCTATTCAATGAAAATTCTCAAAAATCAGAGTAAAACTCTCTCAAGCTGTGGTAGTTAAAGACCTGTAATTTTTTATATGCCATAGGAATATTTCACTGGCACAAAAAAGACAAGAAATATCATAGCTAGTAAGAATGCAATGAGTTGCAATGTCTGGCTGTTGGTCCCAAAAGTTGTTTGTGTTGCTGAGATGCTTGAGAGTGGTCAATGATGGCAATCCTATCTCTAAGGAGATGGACCTCCTTGCTCTCCTTGAGGTGTGGTGGAGAATTAAACAATTTGGCTTTGATGCAGTGGGAAATCTGCAACATGGGGTAGGCCGTCTAAAGGATCTTCTGTCAAGAAAGGCTGAACAGGGCAGACAGACAAAACCCCAGGAAGTGAGGCAAAGTAAGAATCCGAGCTGAGGTGCTGAAAGAGGCTGAGGCTGTCTGAGCATAGTGAAGTTCAGTCTGAGGAACACAGTGGGAAAAGCAAGGTCTCAGTATGGAACATACAGATCCTCTGAGAGGGGAGACGGAACAGGAAAGAAGTGGAGGAGGAACAGGAATGGGAATGTAAGAGTTGAGATGAAGAGCAGAGATCTGCATCCATAAAAGCAAAGTCCCTTCCAGAAACTCGATAGAAAAATTAAAGTCCTGATTTTTATATACTCTTGCTCTCAGCTGGTAATCTAAGCAACCAGCAGCCATAATTTTTGTGTTTTTAATCTTCTTCAATGTTCTTTTATAGAATATTTGCAGTTTGAATGTTGGGATTATGTGTAATTTGCCATCTATATAATTTGAAAAGACCCCGATATCTTAACTGGGTTTAAAATATCCCTGAAACCTACTGATTGTGCATCCTAGCTGAGAAACAGTACATTTGTTTATTTCTTGCAATACAGAAATCTACTACTAATAGGACAGCATGCTGGGACATTTCTTGTAAACAGTTGGATAGCATTTGAAAATATTTAACATCATGCCAAAATAGACACAGTTAATTTTTGATCTTGTTATCTTCTTTCATTACCAACTGATACTTCATCCTCTACCCAGTTGTGTTTTGTGACACCAGCTAAGTACAACACGTTTTTAAATCTTCATTATACAAAAGTTCAAAGAACAGGAAATACACTTCTTTAACTTTCGTTACAGATACTTTTTTGTTGTTAGAAACAACCTCAAGAAAGTTCTCTCTATACATAGTTAAAGATAAGACCAATAGTTGTTTAACTAAAAAATCTACAAAGCAAGATTTTTACATCTCGCTTAATCATTGATTACCAATGATTAATCATTGATTAGTAATATGTCCACTGTGATGTCATATGCCCTCTCTTTGCCAGTGCTGATGTGTGGTATGTTTTAGTTGGTAAGGATATATTGCACCAACATCTCAAACTCTGGGAAAGTGGTGTCAACAGTTCTTGTATTATGCTAATAATGAAACTTAGAAGACTGGTTTTATAAATGTCCTGTTTAACATCTTCATTAATTATCTGGATGATGGGACAGAGTCGTGCTTTCATCAGGTTTTCAAATTACACCAAACTGGGAGGAGTGGTTGATACACCAGAGGGTTGTGCTGCCATTCATAGGGAACTTGACGGACTGGAGAAATGGACCATCAGGAACCTCATGAAGTTCAACAAGAAGTGCAAAATCCCTGCACCTTATGCACTAATACATACTGGCGCCATCCAGTTGGAAAGCAGCCTTCCAAAAAAGGACCTGGGAGTCCTGGTGGACACGAAGTTGAACATGAGCCAGAAATGTGCCCATGTGGTAAAGAAGGCAAAGGGTATCCTGAGCACAGGAGGTCCTGTCCGAATATCAAGAAATACTTTTTGTTGTTGTTATTGTTGTGAGAGTGACCAAGCACTGGCACAGGTTGCTCAGAGAAGAGGTAGAGTCTCCCTCCTTGGAGATTTTCTAAAGCCTGGATATGGTCCTGAGCAACTGACTCTAGGTGGCGTTGCTTGAGCAGTGGGACTGGATAAGATGTCCTTTGAAAGTCCCTTTAAAGTACGACTATTATGTGATTCTGTTATTACATATTTTATAGAGGTAAAGTGGATTGTTTTTAGGTGTTTTGAAGAGAGGGAAAAGATAAAGAAGTATTAAAGAAAGTATTCAAGAAAAAGGTTTGTGAAATAGGACAATCGTAATCTCTGTACACCACATCATAAATTACTGGTTGTTCATTATTCATATTTCATAAAGAAAACTAAGGAAAAATAAAAATCATATTACTTAATCCAAAAGTAGTGAACTCAAATTCAGACCTTTTTTTCATTGCTTTCACAGGCAGTCAAAATAAGTTTTTCTCACAGAACATTCTTTCTGCTTCATAAATTTACTATTACAGAGTTTAGCATTGGATGTTACTGAATACATGACTAGTACCACATCTGTGTGTTTTTATATATATATCTATAGGAATCTTTAGAATTGCTTATAATTGTTTTTCTCAAAATGAAGATACAACTGTTCTCCACTAAATTGTAGTTGTTTACTGTCTTCAGTTCCACCAGTCATCCAAGTCTACCCAGAGAGCCAGGCAAGGGAGCCAGGTGTGACAGCAAGTCTTCGATGTCATGCTGAAGGTATTCCCAACCCACAACTTGGTTGGCTGAAGAATGGAATTGATATCACTCCGAAGTTATCCAAACAGCTAACTCTTCAAGGTAGAGGGCATATTTATTGGTTTCTACAGTTTGCAAATGCTTTATCAGTGCGTCTTTTCTGTACTAGCAGTCCTTTAAGATAAAGATGTCTTCCAGTTACTCTCCAAGATGCATACTTTACAGGGGGAGAAATACCTGAAATGGACATGCTGTTCTCTGAGTGGTCTCAGCAGACCTCCAGGGGCGACCAAACACGCTGCAGAAAAAAACAAAACAACAACCAACCAAAAAAACCAACAAAAAAATCCCCAAATTAAATCTTACATGGATATTCGGGGCCCAGCAAATTCAATGAACCTGCTCAGTACCCTGCCTAGCACAAAATCTTCTAGTTTCTGCAGTCGTTCTAGTTATTTTTGATCAGCCATAGGAAAAAAAATCTTGTGTTGCCATTGTTCCCTTCAAAACCTTCTCTTTTTCGTCTGCAAAACCAGCATTTGGTTTAGGATAGGAGAGCAATCATTCTGCAGTGTAAGAAATAGTAGGACAGGCAGACGGTGAATGCTTCTCTGAAGAGAGTCTTACCTTCCCTATAGGCATAATAGTCCTGTGTTCTTTCAAGGCTTTCTCTCCTGGATACATGTGAACTATTGCCTTGCAGAAACACTTTCCACTATGAGTAGAAAGTGATTGATTCCTTTTCCATAGCAGCATTCTCTTAATTTCTTTTGTAGGAATTTCAGTGGATTCCCCCCCCCCCCGCCTTCACCTCTTTATTATATATTTATGATAAATAGATTAAAATTTTTCTTCTATAAGCAAAAGACATCTAATTCAATTTTCTTGAACGTACATATTTGAAATTAAATTTTTAAAATCTCATTGCATTTTACCTAGGTTTTTTTCTGGTTTAAATTGTCTATGCCTTAGCTTCAAGCAAAAGATGGCCTAGAAAAAGTATTACACTACAGCTCAGTGCACTTCTGGTCCATATTTTAGAACATCTACAAAGCTGGTTTTGTATGATAGAACCTACACTTGAACAAGCATGCTGTCCTTAAAATGCGGTGAATCATTGGTCACATTATTACTCAAATCACTTTATTTAAATGGCTTTTGGCCTATGAAACCTGGGCTGTTTATTGTCATTCCTACCCAAGCTGACATACAACTGGTTTCCACTGACATCTACACTGCTGCAGGTGTAAAATTTCAATGCACCTGTTTTTTCCGGTTTTACACTTCTTTCACATAAAACAAAACCAGGTGCCTCTGGTTACTGGAAAGAAAATTATTAAAATTATTTCTGTTGAAATTTTGGTCCACAGACACCTGGGTTGTTTTGTATAAAGCAAGTGATAATTTCAAGTGACAAAATGCAACATAATAAAAATGTAATATTTACCTGATTTTAAAGAGAACGATAGTCATTTAAACATACAGAAAACCTCAGACTCTTGTTTGGCTCTGAAGTGCAAAATCAACTGAGGTATTTTGGATATCACTGAGATGAATAATAGTGCATATAATTCACTAGCCAGTTGAGTACCTTTGGATTAGTTTGGCGTGTCTCCAAGTTATGAACTCAGGAATGAAAATGGTTTAATTAGTATAGGCAGAGAAAGCCTGCTGAATGTATAATCTGAAAGCACTGTAGCATGTCTGCATATTGAATTTTTCCTCTCCTTTCAGCAAATGGTAGTGAGGTTCACATTAGCAATGTGCGCTATGAAGATACAGGAGCATATACTTGCATTGCAAAGAATGAAGCAGGGGTAGATGAAGACATTTCTTCTCTTTTTGTAGAAGATTCTGCTCGAAAGACCCGTAAGTATTGTGAAAAGTATAAAAATACACATAGCTTTCACTTAAACATTAAATCAGTATTAAAAACTATGAAAAATAAATTAGAATAAGAATGTGTAGATAACTAATTAGAAAAATCAAGTTGAAATAATGATATCCATAAGTCACAGAAGGCAGTGCACAATCTGAATAGAGTGAAATACTGAATTCATTCTGTGAATTGAGTTTTTTTTCACATTGCTGTTACAATTTGGATAATTTTCTCATAATATTTTTGTTGCATATGAAAGGAATATGAAAGGGAAAAAGAACTGGATGTCTACATAAGATAAATCAGTAGTCCTAGTGTGGTTTCTGGGAGTTGTTGGGGATGTGGGAGGAAAACCTTTTCTAGTCTTTCTTCCTGTGTGTTCTTGAGATATACCAATAGTCAACCTTGACCCTTGTGACATGAGAGTCATCTCAGGACTTGATCTCACCTGCTGGAGAGCCTAACAGGTCCAGATCCGTTCCAGCCTGTCTTGTGCCTGAATAACTGTTGTTCTCCAGAAATGCAGAGTAACAGTGACCACCTTCACATGCTAAATTGGGAGTTTAATGTGCCAAAGAAATCTCTACCACTAGCTTTCTTTATCCTCTGTTGAATGATAGCGGGGCTCAAAAACTCTATTTATCTGTTATTTGTCTGCTTTGATACTTCTTTCTACTTCCCTTTCTTTCCTCAGGAAAAAAAATTGACGTTATACTTCACCTGGGATTTTTTTTACTTTTTGTTGTTTTTTTTTCTTTTAAATATGTTCCTACATATTAATTAGGATTTATCTAGTAAAATGATAGTTCTTTTACTAGTGAGACTGGTTGCATTAGCTTAAGGCATTCCTATTTCTCTAGAAGCTTATTCAACAGTGATGAGTACTCGACAGTTAATAGCAATGCAAGTTCACCTGACGATTTCTGTCTTACGGTGCTGAGTTCAGTTACATGTATGTTTATTAAACTTTAAACCTTTCAGAGGAAATCTTCCTTGCGGGAAAATTTTATAATCCAAATGTTAATATCTTTACTAAGCTACTTTTAGTAACACTAAATATAACTGTCATTTCAAAAATCTTAACATGTTTTTAATTTTTTTTTAAGTGTCATGAAAATGACTGCTCAGACATTTCTAAGGAGGGAGCTGAGGATAAATAAATTGTTTGATCGTGTTGAATTTCTAGTAATCTAGTGATATGAACTAGCTCAGTCACCTCCATTTGCCTTTTGCAGTCTCTTAAAAATGCTGCAATTGTTGCCAAATTGCAAAACCCTGACAAACTGGAATTTTTTTATGCTTGCTTAAGACTTGCTTGGCCTTAAAACAAAATGGTTTTATCCATTGTCCAGATTTCAGTTGTTTTACTCACATAATGGTTGTGTCCACTGAAGAACTGATCTGCAGTGATCATGCAGGAATAGGCATACCTATTCAAAATACCAGTTTCAGGCATTGTAATGTAATGCGATAATTTTAGATATCTAACTTTACAGGATTTGTAAAATCATGTGATATGCAATGAGCACTACTTGCAACAAATACTCTAAAGTCTACTAGGAGTGGGTTGTTATGATTGCTACTGGTGTCATGGAAAATGTAAATGAAGGAAGATAGACCATAAACCCATTTTTTTCTAAGACAGTTCATCCAAAAGATGCAGTCTCCTTCCTTCCTATAAAAATAATTCACTCTGCAAGTTCCGTGTTGCAGGGAGGTGTTTTACCATTGTGTTCTTTGATGTCTGAACATGGGTTCCTAAAATTAGTGGATGTGTAAATAAATAAATAGCTGCATAATTACATCTTTCAAATATAAGGGCAATAGATATTCACATGAAATGCTTTCTCTGGTACTCTGATTAACTTCCCTTGACTCAAAACCCCATTTCTGTACATGCAGGAAGACTTAAGATACATACTACTAAAAAAGCAATTGCTATCAATATCATGATAACAACTACATGAATAAACTGCCTTCACAGGTAAAAATTTGATAGATACTGTTAGATAAATGCTTCTGTTTAAAAAAGTTCCTTTACAAGAAGGTGTTTCTAGCAGTATAAACCTGAAATTAAGTGTAGAAGGCTGTTATTAACTTTTCTCTCCTTGTTTTGATATTTCTCCCAAAATGATAGTTCATGCAGCAAATTAGGAATTATTAGGGAAGAAAATTACATAGGTAGTTACGCAGGTGAAATCACTTGGATGGAACTGTGGACTTTTTTTTCTCCACCCATTTTTTCTCCCCAGTGCTACTTCTACTTTCATTTAGAGCCTACTGATTAGGTCACAAGTTACATTCTGAATATCTCTGGTGATGTAAATGTGATTTCGTATGATCTGATGTAGACTATGTCTGTCATAGATGACGTTTTTATAAATAATTTTGCTTTTATCCTACTTTAAGAGAATAAAGCAGACATGTTTATTTTTTTAAGCTTTTTTTTTTCCTTATTGGAGTACTCCTTTCTGGAAATCTTAGTATATTGATTTGAACAAAACCAGAACAAATTCTCACTAGTGTGTCAGTTAATCTGAGTATTTCTGCTTTTTAAGTGTCACACAAGTTAAAAATCACAGCAAAATGTAATAAAAGCATTTCAGAACATTGAATTGATTGGCTATTGAGAGTGTAGTGCGAGCTTTTACAGTGAAGCTCTAAAATATAAACTACAATTGCACTGCATTTAGAATGACAGTGATTTTATAAGCCACATAATGAATATAGAATGTGCTTCCATTTTTACCGTTGTATGTATTTTATTTCCTAAAATGCTTAAAAGTGAAAGGAAATCTTCACTTTTCTATTTATCTGACCCATTGTTTATATGCATATGAAAGATTTTGGGTTTTAATGCTACTTTGTGTAATAATCTAATTTTTTGGTAATAATCTGTGGAATCTCATTTTCAACATATCCCAAATTTGTTATGCGGAAAACTTAGTACAGCTTTGAGAAAAAATTAAAATATATAGCAGAAAGGGCATGGCTAGCTCATTCCTTTGGGGACGAGTATACTAAACAGTTCCTGAAGAGAATTTTACATTTTCTGGCACCGGCACCTGCACCTAAATTAAAACCAGTGCCTATATGAATAAACAGCTTATTAAATAATAAGAGAAGCTTTCCTTCACCTATGTACCTAAAAATGTTATCTGATTGCTAGGTTTTCAGAATTCACAGCACTGGTGATGCATACATCTGTATTATAAACAGAAAAGAAATGGAGCGAATGATAAACCTATACTGAATTGTGGGAAGTGTGATGCTAGTAGCAAAAATAAAAATATATAGTGCAGAGTGTGACTTAGGGGTGTTAGGTTTATTTTAAAGTTTCCGTTTTCAAAAATTTTGGATTCCAGTTCCAAAGAAAAGTCGACAGACTTTAATGATAATAATTCATCATCAAAATGGTAATTTGTGATGGAAGTGAATGGAAAATACTGTGAAAGTGCTTTTACATTTAGATCTGTTCTGTAGATGCCAGGACGGGACACTGAACCATTGTTCTGCCACACATAGGTGAAGAGTCTCAAGAATAGTTTATACTCTTCCTAATGCATCAGTCTTTCACAATGTGCACTAAAAATAAAACTTCAGAAAATATGTTTTCATTTTGGCATTGTCTCAGATGAGAAGAATAAAATTGTTTTGTTTAAAATACCATAACTTAAGCATTGGCTTTCGCCATTTAACCTATTCTGTAGGTGAAATTTCATATACATTACATCTGTGTCTAAATATATGTGCACTTTTTGCTAGATTTGTGAAGTTGTAGAGGAAATTTTTAGTTTATATTACCTACTGATGTCTGCTGCTGCCTATTATCACATCCTGTTGATTCTTCTGATGTCAATCATTTAGATTGAAGTGTTCCATTGTTGCTGTCTGTCTCAAGCAACAGGTTTTTTGTTGCTTTTAATTTTTACTGTTTCTGCTGATATAGCATGACCACTCCTGTAAGAAACAATAGGAAGAAAACACTATTTTACTCATGTTAAAAATACTGTAGTCATTTTACTGAAAGCTTTTTTCAGCACAATCTGGGTCTTCATATTAGTGGTTTATGCAGTGTGATTATCACTAGAACATGCTACAATGAAAATAATTTCTCTAGTGTTTGACACAGTAAAAAGTCTCCAAGCAATAGGTGATTTATATAGTGAGTGGACACTTAGTGGGAGTTTCATAGAGTTCTGAAGATGCCATTCACACTCAGTAGACCAAGACTTTACAACTGCCAGAACAGAGTAGATTCTCAATGTAACTGCTTTTTGTTAGGTCCATGGGCTTTTTGTGGGTGTGAAAGTGAGAATAACATTCTTCTTGTGTTCTTGGCTCTTCTTTGCTCCTTGGGTTGTCCTCCAAGTAGCATCCAAGGAAAGGTAGTTAAGGGGGAATAGGACTTAGTGAAATTGAAGAAGTGAAAGAGGACCTGGGGAGAGGGACAATGGAAGGGGCCAATAATGTGAGGAAGAAAGAAAGGACGCAGGCAGCAGGAGGATGGCTTAGTGAAGGGCACTTGAAAACTGAAGGAAAAAGAATGGGAGGACAAAGGGATAGGAGCACAGGGCCAAATGATCTCTTAAAAGCTACGTAAAAATCATCTGTAAGATGTGGAGTTGCATCCAGGAGTATCTAGTGACTTCCATGTCTTATTAAAGTTCTGTGATCTCACAGAGACATAATACGTTATATACTGTTGCTCGTTTTTAATCCACGTAGAGAATATCGCTGTGTCTAGTACCAGTTAAAACAAATAAGGGAGATATCTGAGAAGATTAACTTTTTTTTGTTCTAGTAAGTGCAGCATTTTATTATATTTAACTTGTTTCTTTAAGTAAGAGGACATATTGGGATATAAATGTATATTACAGGAAAAACTGCAAACAAGAAAAAACTAGTCAAAAGAAAGTTGGTAGGTAGAAAGTCTATAGCGTGAGGTAATTTTGATAGCATTTCTTTATCTAGTTGTTCATGTATAGTTTTAACCATCTGTGAGAAAACGTAGGTGTCTTCCCTATGCAGTTTTCCTGATTAAACTCTTCTTCAGGCTTTGAAGTATGCTGTTACTATATCAGATTTGAAGAAGAGCTGCTTTTTCCAAGAATACCATTGCAGCAGACCCAGTTGCAAAAAGCCTGACTCTGTCTTCCTGAGAAACTCTGTGTAGGTGTTGGAAGGTTACTAATAGGTGCCCCCAAAGCCTTCTTATCTCCAGGCTGAACAAGGCCACTTCTCTCATTAATTTTCTTCCTGCCGTGCATGCATTTTATAATGTGGTGTTTGTTCTCCCTTCTTATTCTCAGCAGAGCCCTTGCCTGAGGATTTTTAGATTTTGTAATCCCTGTTGGAAATGTTATATTTTAATCTGAGAAAATTTGGCCTCAAACTGAAATTGTTTCATTAAAATACTCTACTCTGATTGGAAACTATTTAGGATCATCGTGGTATTTTATAGATATTAGTCTTTTCAGTTTTACTTAACAAAGATTCATAAAGACAACAAAAATTCTAATTAACTCTGTATTTCTTGTGCCTTCTTATTGGCTTATACACCATTTCAGAACATGCATTTTAAAGAATTATGACTTTGACAGTCAACAAAAACCATGCACCCTGTACAGTACAGGTGTGTACATCCTACTACTACAACAATAGCATCTAAAATATTCCTGAATGTGAAAACGGAGTTGTTCTAATTCTCTAAAGACTAGAAAATTTTTGTGCTGTGAATTCCATTTTCCCTCAAGTTTGCAGTTAAAGTCATCAAGAGTGAAATATCTGTTCTAGGTGATAGCTGGATAACCCCTGTGGTGACTGGTAAAAAGCATTCTAGAGATTAACAACCTGGTCTAAATCTCATTGAAGACAGCAGACTCTCCTCTACTGTCATGCTTTTCTAATAATACCTGAGAGAACTTGGCTGTATTGAAAGGAGTCTCTAGTGTAATCACATTTGTAATACCAATAGCAGTTTAAAACCTGATTGTAGTTTCATTACAATGTAGTTTGAGTTCTCAGAACAGATATTTCATGGATTCATAGATTTAAGTACGGTGGAAGCATTTCATCTAACTCCTATCTATATTCTCCATTTCACTAGACATTAAATTACTTCCTATTGTGCCTGAATACAGATCTAATGCTTTGTTTGCCTGAAGTGTATCATCCCAGAAGTGCATCTACCTAAGTTAGAGACACAAAAAGTCAGAGAAACCCTTATTTCTATCAGTATTTTGTTTTACTAATTAATAAGCTTCACTAATATAGAATTATGTTCAGTTTCCGTATGAAGTCAGTTTTTCTTTCAGTTTCCTCCTTTGATTCTCAATTTTTTCCAATAAATTGACCTAGAATTTTTTATCCTGTGAATATACAATTTATAAATATTGATTGCTTTCCCTCACATACACTAAACAGTAGTTTCTCATAATCATAGCATCATAAAATCATCTGCTTGGAAAAGACCTTTAAGATCATAAGTCCAACCACACCTGACCACTCACTAAACCATATCCCTGAGAAACTCATCTACCTGTCTTTTGAACATCTCTACAGATAGTGACTCAGCCACCTCCCTGGGCAGCTGTTCCAATGCCTGACTACCCTTTCAGTGAAGAAATTTTCCTGACATCTAAACTGAACCTCCCCTGGCACAACTTCAGGCCCATTTCCTCTTATCACCTGTCACTTGGGAGAAGAGGCCAACACTCAGCTCACTACAGCCTCCTTTCAGGCAGTTGTAGGCAGAGATGAGGTCTCCCATCAGCCTCCTCTTCTCTAAGCTAAACAACCCCAGTTCCCTCAGCTGCTCCTTGTAAGACTTGCTCTCCAGCCCCTTCACCAACCTCGTTGCCCTTCACCCCTTCCTTGTACTGAGGGGCCCAAAACTGAACACAGTACTCGAGGTGTGGCCTCACCAGTGCTGAGTAAAAGGGGCACAATCACCTCCCTTGTCCTGCTGGCCACGCTGTTTCTGATACAGGCCAGGATGCCATTGGCCTTCTTGGCCACCTGGGCACACTGCTGACTCATGTTCAGCCAGTTGTCGATCAACACCCCCAGGTCTTTCTCTGCCAGGCAACTCTCCAGCCATTCTTCCCCAAACCTGTAATGCTGCATGGGGTTGTTTTGCCCTATGTGCAGGACTCGGAACTTGATCTTGTTGAACCTCATCCTATTGGTTTCAGGCCATCAATCCAGCCTGTCCAGATCCCTCTGCAGAGCCTCCCTTCCTTTGGGCAGATCAACACTTCCACCCAGCTTGCTGTCATCTGCAAACTTGCTAAGGGTGCACTCAGTCCCCTGGTCCAGACCATTGATATATTGAACAGAATTGGAGACAGGACTGAACCCTGGGGAACACCACTTGTAACCTGTCTCCAATGGATTTAACTCCATTTGCCACAACTCTTTGGGCCCAGCCATCCAGCCAGTTTTTTACCCAGCAGAGGGTGTGCCTGTCCAGGCTAATGGCAGCCAGTTTCTCAAGCAGAATAATAAGACAGTTACTGTAGGATTCAAAGGGTCTTTTTGCCTTGAGAATTGCAATTGATTTGGGTACATTTTTCTTTTAAAATGGTAACTGCTGTTTACAGAATGAAATGTATTATTTGTTTCTTTAGTATTCTAGAGAGAAATATGTATTTGGTAGTGTTTTGCTTCCACATCTACTAATCCTATGTTCCTTTTTTGCTTTAATATAAGCAGTGGAATTTTATGTTTATCTACCACCTGCCCTATATCCTATCGGGTGTAACTTCCCAAAACCTGCTCCTTCCTACCTGTCTCAGCCTCACAAGAGTAGTCGTAGTCTGCATTACTTTTCCGTAGATGTCTAAATTTGCATTTAGCTATATTAAAGTGTAATTTATTTTAGAGATATACTTAGCAAACTAAGTCGAACAACTTCTTGAAACTGTTATTTATCATAACAGGTAATCCATGGACTTCTTGGGAAATGATTTTATGTTTGTTTATGGATCATTCATGAATGAATTGATGAAAATGGTTAAGACAAGACTCACTACCAGTTGCTCTGGATGCATTCCAGCACTATCTTCTTAATCTTTACTAATGACTTAATGATGGAAACTACTGCCTCAGATTTATCAGTTTGGTAGCTTTTAATTCAATTAACATGCACTTTACTACTATTATATAACGTTAATATTTGATCAGAATATTCTGTAGTAACAAATTAGATGTTTAGCAAAATTCTGGGTTACAGCTATATGAATTTTTAATTAATAAACTTCTAATTGCATCAAAGATTATAGTCAGGTTTGTTTGAGAAGACCTGGTTTCCATTAGAACATATTAGCTGTCCTGTAATTATATTCTCATCTTTTGATTTCTTACTGAATTGAATTCTGTGCTCATGTTGTCTTTACTTTTGTCTGGGACATATACCTCAGTCTGACTAGCCTACAACTACTTGAGTTATTAAGTTTCAGGGAGTGGGGGAGCTACTAGAGTCATATGTAGTAGTACTCTTGAATTTATAGGATATTCTGAATTTTATTCAAGACTAATAGCACTAGATCAAACATCCAAAACAACTTTTATGAAGGATCTTTACCATTTGCACCTGGTTATTTTAATTGTTTGTCTTGACTATGTGTCATTTACCCACTTTTTTTTCCTTTGTAAGTTAGAAAGTATTTAATCAACATATGTTTCAGTTTTTACCCTGCTTCTGTGCAAATGCAGGACAAAAATATTTGTAGAAGAATATTATCAATGGAAAATCTGAAAAAATCTGGCTCATATCAATACACTTTAAAGCTTGATTAGTTCTGATGTAACAATGCTTTTCTTTTACCTTTGGCAGCCATTTGTGATGATTTCTGGGGCCTTTGCTTCTGCGCAGGTGTGAAGGAATATCAGGCTGCTGGAACTTCTTCTGTTAGTACCAAAATGGGATCTTATTTGTAACTAAGGTGGCTACTTTTCTCAAGGACTTCTAGATATCCCTTTTTCTAAATGGGATCTGTGTTCTACCACTTCACCGTCTCTACAGTAACTGATAAAGGTGGCTTTCCATTTTCTAGCTTGCAGTACAGGCAGATGCATTTTAAGGAACCCTCAGATCTTTTATTAACTGATCTCTTTCTCCTTCATACTACTGTATTTAGTAGCATTTAAAACACGGGCACACAAATTGACAGCTTATGTTGATGACTGCCTTTGATAGTCACAAACACAGATTTTAATCAGCCCAACTCCTAGAAACTGTAAGGCAAACTAAAGTCATCAGCTTACTTTTGTTGAAACAGTTTTGGAAGTTGAAGAATTTAAAAACAGAACAAAGATAATTTTACAATGTGTCTCGAAAATACATTTATGAGAAAGGAGGGGTAGGGAAGATGTTAATTCCTTTTTTTGTTATGAAGTACAATAATAATCAGAAATAGAGGAGGGAGAAAGGACAACTTCCATCTGTGGGATTTATTTATTTATTTAAGATATGTTCAGGTAGTTTTAAGACCAATGAAATTAGTTCAAATTTTAATTTTTAATGAAAGTAACATTAGCTGAATATGGAGTTTAATGCATAGCTAAGAAGTAGAAATAAACAGTTTTGTAAGCTTAAAAAAAGAAAGGAAGGGACAATTACACTGGCATGGGAATATTTAATTGAAATAATGGAATAGAGTATATCAATGTAATCTACAGATTTAAAGAAGAAAATCTGAGTATAGAAAACAGGAAAATAAAAAAGATTGAACATCAAAGACAAGGGAATGTTTTCAGGGATCATTTTCAGAAAATTAAAATTCTTACTTCACTAGTACTAAAATATTTTGAAGTAAAATAACTTCAAAATACCAGTTTTTTTCTTCATCAGTAAATTTGACAGATACATCAGTTCTGCTTTGGTTTCCTCTCAGTTTCATCTTAGCGTAGTCTTATAAAGCTAGAATAAAAAAATCATGAAAGCTGGTGCTATTCCCTTTAGAACTGAACAGTTTTGTGAGTTGGATTTTGGTTTTTTTTTATTGTTACAATATTTTCATTTCTCTAAAAGTTTTCCAAAACTTAATTATTTAAAACACCCTTTAGTTTGACTTCCAAAGCATTTCTCTAATTTTCTCAGACATCCATGTGCACCTTGGGGAGACAACTGTCAAGACAGGAAGTTATTAAGTAATTATATAAAGGCACTTTGAAGACTGATTTAGCATTATATTTTATTATTAATATGTTTTATTTTTGGTCATCAATCACCAAGTCTTGTGTTACACAGTTTTCCCGCTATGACACCGTCATTTATTGCAAAGCAACTTCTACATATTCTTTTACCTAGTCGCACAAAAGGGGATAAAATTTGTCTAAATATTGCACTGTCTTGGGCCTAAATTTAAAAAATCGTGCAATCATAGAATTGCTTGGTTGGAAAATACTTTTGAGATCATCGAGTCTAACAGTACCTGTCCACTACTAAACCATATCCCTGAGAAACTTGTCTGCACGTCTTTTAAACACCTCCAGGGATGGTGCCTCGACCACTTCCCTGGGCAGCTGTGCCAGTACTGACCACCCATACCTGTTCCACACCATAACTAGATCTATTTCTAACTGTGCATTTTTTACATAATATCATAGTCCTGTCACCTAACAAGAGACTATGTGAGCTGAATGCTACTAACTTGACAGGTTTACAGCCATCATACACAAGCAGGCATCTCCCCTGTCTAGAACTTTGAATGGGATGAAGAGCCTTTTGACTGTGATTTATGGCCTAAATTCTCTCTGAAAGGCTTTATGCAACTTAATAGATTCTTCCTGTCACTAATTATATTGAATGGTACATATTTACCTAATTTTCTCAGACGTTAATTTATGTTAGCATTCTATTTTATGGTCAAGCTAAACAAGTTTATACTTGTTGACAGCATCATAGGCAAAGGGTTTATTTCAAACTTCCAAGTGTAAGGTAGAAATTCAGCTCATGAACTGTTTTGCCTTCCAGCTGGTATGGAGTGGATTGAATTAAAGTGCTATTGGAAAGGACTTCAGTGCCATTCATGATAAATATTTTTAGAAAATAAATAAGGAATGATAAACTCACATATTTCGTATTTCACCAAAAATGAAGTATCGACAGTGACTTTTAACTAATTAATAGTAGATATTTGATTATTGTGTTAACCTAACCTAAATGAAATTAAAGTACACGTCACAAAAAGGACAGTATGGAATTTTGATAGAATTTTTTTAACATAGTTACTTTGAAAGCAGTTGCAGCAAACAATAGATAACTTGGTGGGGGGAAATGTTTATTTTCTTTGCAAATAAGTTAAGGTTTATATATATTTGTATGTAAACCAAACAAATCTGAATTTATTCTAAAATAAGAATAAAATTAAAAGCAGATACGTGCATAAATGTTTTCATTCTGCTTGATAGTTGAAACTGAGCAAGTAGCAAATCTCCTTGTGCAGCAAGCAAAAAAATTTTTTAGATATTAATGTTTTAATTGATATCTATTTTGTTTATGAGTGCCAGTGCACCAAAATAATATTTTATTGTAACATTTTATTTAGCTTTCATGATATGTAATGCAGGAGAACAGAAAGGAAATTTTCAGATTATCTAACCACACATACATAAAGTATGTACAAAAGAGTAACAGGTTTCAAATTTTTTTACAAGAAAAAAAGTTAATAGATTGTAAAATCTCATTCAGAATTTTCTTGGATAATGACCACTGAAGTACATGACAGAAGAGGGAAAACTATTTCAGGAAGAAAATGAATTATTGTACTTCAAGAACAAGTTTCTTTTGAGGGAGCTAGAGAAGGTGCTCACCACCTCTGTAATCCTCCAGCAGTCCTGAATGACTGGGGAAGTTCCACTTGACTGGAGGCTGGCAAATGTTACTCTCCTTTACAAGTATGGAGAGAGGGAGGATCCAGGGAACTACAGTCTTGTCAGTCTGACCTCAGTACCAGGGAAGGTTATGGGGCAGATCATCTTGAGTGCTATCGCATAGCACACACAGGAAAACCGGATAATCAGGCCCAGTCAACATGGGTTTATGGTTCTGCCAGACCAACCTGATCTCCTTTTATGACAAGGTTACCCATTTAATGGACAAGGGAAAGGCTGTGGATGTGGTGTACCTGGGCTTTAGTAAAGCCTTTGACACCATTTCTCACAGAATTCTGCTTGAGAAACTGGCTGCCATTGGCCTGGACAGGCACAGCCTCTGCTGGGTTAAAAACTGACTGAATGGCCAGGCCTAAAGAGTGGTAGTAAATGGAGTCAAATCCAGTTGGAGACTGGTCACAAGTGATGTTCCCCAGGGTTCAGTGTTGGGTCCAGTCCTACTCACTATCTTTATCAATCATCTAGGTGAAGGTATTGAGTGTACCCATAGCAAGTTTGCATCTGACACTAAGGTGGCAGAAAGTGTTGATCTGCCCGAAGGAAGGGAGGCTCTGCAGAGGGATCTGGACAAGCTGTATCAATGGGCTGAAACCAATAGGATGAAATTCAACAAGGCCAGGTGCTGGGTCCTGCACTTGGGGCATAACAAACCCATGTAATCTTACAGGTTTGGAGAAGAATGGTTGGAGAGCTGCCTGGTGAAGAAGGATCTGGTAGTGTTGCCTGACAGCCGGCTTAATGTGAGCCAACAGTGTGCCCAGGTGACCAAGAAGGCCAATGGCATCCTGACCTGTATCAGAAACAGCAGGGCCAGCAGGACCATGGCAGTGATCATGCCTCTTTACTCAGCACAGGGATGGCCACACGTCAAATACTCTGTTCAGGTTTGGGCCCCTCACTACAACAAAAACATTGAGGCACTGGGGTGTGTCCAGAGAAGGAGAATGAAGCTGGTGAAAAAAGCCTTATGAGAGGCTGCTGAGGGAACTGGAGCTAAAGAAGAAGATGCTGAGGGGAGACCTCATCACTGTCTACAACTGTCTGAAAGGAGGTTGTAGTGAGGTGAGCATTGGTCTCTTCTCCCAAGTAACAAGTGGACAAGAGGAAATGGCCTGAAGTAGTGCCAGGGGAGGTTCAGTTTAGATGTCAGGAAAAATTTCTTCACTAAAAGGGTTATAAGGCACTGGAAGTGCCCAGAGAGGTGGTTGAGTCACCGTCCCTGGAGGTGTTTAAAAGATAGTAGAGAAGTGCTCTGGGATATGGTTTAGTAGTGGTCAGGTGTGGTTGGACTTGATGATCTCAAAGGCGTTTTCCAACTAGGTGATTCTGTGATTCTTTTTGGAATCTTATTGCCTTGATCTTCTTTTCTCTCTCTCTCTGTATATATATATATATATATGTATATATATATATATATATATACACTATTGTGTACTGATTACTGATAGTAGGGACATCTGATTATATTGCCAAAAGGAACAGAAGAGCTATTTTAATTTACAGTTAATGTCAATCTTATAGTTGTATACATACACACTTTATTTTCACCTCATGTTGCAAAAAAGAAAAGTAGGGAAGAGGAACACTTTACATACTTGTAAGCTTTGACATTGGCTGTTGAGACAGAAAACTGATTGTAATGACATGTATTATCAAAGTGATGAGAAGAAATAAGGAACAGAATTTATTTGGAAAATTACATCATAGTACTTGCTCATTTATTTAGTAGCAGAAATACCATGGATTTTTGCACTTGTTTCCATTCAAAGGGAATTAGTAACTGTGCTGCTGTTACAGTCTGCTGTGGAATTTCATTAAGTACTAAGGACACAGTTTACTGAAAAATGTGCAACCTATTACAACAGCAAACAGAAAATTAATAGCACACTGCACAGATCCTGTCCAGGGAGGGCTTCCCTCTTCCTTCCATACTGTGGTGGCTTTTATCTTGTGTAACAAGGAAAAAAACCCATATATCTTCTGACAAGTTGCACTGTTATCTCTGTCATAACACCCACCAGTGTGTAGTGCAAGCTATTATGGACATTCCAGCATATCTATATTTTCCAGCTATCTATATCATATCTATATCATTCTAATTCCTCTTTCTGTTCTGGGGAGACCTTATAATGACTTCTCAGTACCCAAAGTGGGCCTACAAGAAAGCTGGAGAGGGACTTTTTACGAGGTCTATTGGAAGGGGGAAGATTTAGATTAGACATTAGGAAGAAAATCTCCATGATGAGGGTGGTGAGACACTGGAACAGGTTGCCCAGGGAAGTTTTGGATGTGTTCAAGGGGAAGTTGGATGGATCCTGGAGCAGCATGGGCTAGTGGAAGGTGTCCCTGCCCATGGAAGGGGGGTGGAAATAGATGATCTTATAGGTTCCTTCCAACCCACATAATTCTATGATTCTATTCTATGATTCTATTCTATGATTTTATGATAACCTTGCAGCAGTGACCCATGCTGACATATAAAATTCTCAAGCCTTAAGTAAAAGACTTAGTGTAGCAGACATAGCCTGCTCAAAGTCACTAGTTCCTTGAATGCAATATCCTCTGCAAGGCTCCAAGTGTGTCTTCTGATATTAGTTAAAAGCCATATGTTGTCTGAATAGCCTTCTTTTTATAAATTAGAGAAATAGGACACAAGAGAAGGTGGTGGTGTTCTGTCTTGAAACCAGAAAATTTTACTGAGATCTATCAATAATTACGTATTTACATCTTGACATTTATAAAAGTGTGAGAATTGAGTATAGGATGTGGCTGATGATGTCAATTTTTGCTTAACCAAAAAGGAAGGTAAACAATACGCTCCCTAGCATAATTTGCATCTACATGTAGGTATGCAACAAGGAAAGTCAAAGTCCACTTGGAATTATACGTGGCAAAGGATGTAAAGGACAAGTGTATCAGCAGCAAAAGGAAGACTAGAGAAGATGTGGGCCCACTGCTGCGTGAGGTGAGTGCCCTCATGATGGAGGACACAGAGAAGGCAGAGTTGCTGAATGCCTTCTTTGCTCCATGCTTTGCTGTTAAGGCAGACCCTCAGGAATTCCAGACCCAGGAAGAAAAAGTCTGGAGAAAGGATTGGTTGAGAAGGATTGGGTTAGAGATCATCTAGGCAAACTGGACACTCACAAATCATAGAATCATAAAGTCATCTGGTTGGAAAGGACCTCTGAGATCATTGAGTCCAACCATACCTGTTCCCTTACTAAACCGTGTCACTGAGAAACTCATCTATCCGTCTTTTAAAGACCTCTAGGGATGGCGACTCAACCACCTCCCTAGGCAGCTGTATCAGTGCCTGACCACCCTTTCAGTGAAGAAAATGTTCTTTATGTCTATTCTGAACTTCCTCTGGTGCAACTTGTGGCCATTTCCTCTTGTCCTATCAACTGGCACTTGGGAGAAGAGACCAACGCTGACCTCACTACAGCCTCCTTTCAGACAGTTGTAGACAGTGATGAGGTCTCCCCTCAGCCTCATCTTCTCTAAGCTAAAGACCCCAGTTCCCTCAGCCACTCCTTGTAAGAGTTGTTCTCTAGCCCCTTCATCAGCCTTGTGGCCCTTCTCTGGACATTCTCCAGCACCTCAATGTCTTTCTTCTACTGAGAGGCCCAGAACTGAACACAACACTCGAGGTGCAGTCTCACCAGTGCTGAGTACAGAGACACAATCACTTCCCTAGTCCTGCTGGCCACGCTGTTTCTGATACAGGCCAAGATGCCATTGGTCCTCTTGGCCACCTGGGCACACTGCTGGCTCATGTTCAGCCAGCACCCCCAGGTCCTTCTTCGCCAGGCAGCTCTCCAGTCATCCTTCCCCAAATCTGTAACGCTGCATGGGGTTATTGTGCCCCAGGTTCAGAACCCAGCACTTGGCCATGTTGAATCTCGTTCCACTGGCTTTAGCCCATCGATCTGTCTATTCAGATTTCTCTGCAGAGCGTCCCTTCCTTCAGGCAAATCAACATTTCCTCCCAGCTTAATGTCATCTGCAAACTTGCTAAGGGTGCACTCGATCCCCTGGTCCAGATCATTGATAAAGATATTGGGCAGAATTGGACCCAGCACTGAACCCTGGGGAGCACCACTTGTGACCAACCTTCAACTGGATTTAAATCCATGGGCCCTGATGGGATGCACCCACGAGTGCTGAGAGATCTGGCAAATGTTTTTGCTAAGCTACTCTCCATTACCTTGAAAGATCACAGAGAACTGGAGAGAAGCCTGAGGACTGAAGAAAATCTAATATCAATCCAATCTTTAAAAAGGACAAGAAGGAAAGCCTGGGAAACTACAGGCCTATCAATCTCACCTCCCTCCCTGGAAAGGTGATGGAACATCTAGTCCTGGATGTCATGTCCAAGCATCTGGAAGAAAAGAAGGTTATTGGGAATGGTCACCCTGGGTTCACTAAGGGGAAATCTTACCTGACCAATCTGATAGCCTTCTACGAATGGTGTGACTGACTGGGTAGATGAGGGAAGAGACATGTATATTATCCACTTCAACTTCACTAAGGCTTTTCACACTGTCTTCCACAGCATCTTCAGAGGTAAGCTCAGGTAGTGTGGTTTAGAGGAGTAGACAGTGAAACAGCTTGAGAACTGGCTGTATAGTAGAGCTCAGAGAGTTGTCGTCTGTGTTGCAGAGTCTAGTTGGAAGTCTAGGGGTCTAGGGAGTCAGTACTTGGATGATGGAACAGAGTGTATCCTTTTCAAGTTTGCTGGTGATTCAAAAGTGGGAGGAGTGGCTGATACAGCAGAAGACTGTGCTGTCATTCAACAAGACCGGTATATGATAGAAAATTGTGTGGAGAAGAACCTAATGAAATATAACAAAGGCAAGTATTCTAGTATTCAGTATAATTTCAACAGTATCACTGCTACTTTCTACCTATATGGGTGATCTCTTTCGTACACTTGAGAACACTGAAAGTAAAACTAATCATCACCTTCATTTTATCAAGGCATAGCTGAACGACAGTATAAGTACTGAGTCTAAGGTCATACAATGAGGTGGCTCTGTTGAGAGAAATTGTCAAAAAAACCCAGGAAATGCAAAATAGTAGAGGAGAGGGAGAGAAAGAAAAAGCCAGTAGCTGTGTTATCCTAAGCCTCTGAATCATGAGCTTTTTAGAAAGTAGATTGACACTATTTCCATGGATACTTCTACATATCTGGGGTTCTGCATATTCTTTCAGAGCATGAGAAAGAGAGAAATGCTTCACTACATGAGGCAGAAAGCCTGTCTTGTTCAGTTCTTCATCAGGGCTCAGCAGAAGATGCTTAGGAAAAATCATAGTATACAAAACTTTTCTGGAGGAACAATTGTTCCTGTTTCTACTCTCGGACTTTAGCAGTCAGCAGTTGAGGGACTTTTATTACCAATTTAATTTTTAATAATGTCTTTTGTTGCCAATGTCATTTTTAATAATGTCCTTTATTACTTTTTCCAAACTTTTTGAAAGCACATTTATGTTTTTATCTTTTGCCACACTTTCTTCACAATTTCATTATGTTTATGTGTGCCATATATGTGTTCTCTGTTGTATTCCTTTCCTTTAATACTTTCTCTTATTTCTTAAGATCAGTACTTTACAAAACGCTTTTGTTTTCAGTGATGGTATTTTAAACACTTTATTCCATGGCATGCTGATTTCTAAATATTTTAAATCTGCACAATTGTTTTGGTTTTACGCTCCCCAGGAAGAAAGGGCATTATCAGGATAGTTTGTTTTTGTTCATCTCAAAGGTCTAAAATCCAACTATAAACAAGATGGCCAAATACAAGTTTTCATGGAAAAAACAACTCAAATACTTAGTTGATTATTATGCCATCTTATAGTTCCTATCTTGTTCTTATGTCAAACATGTATCATGCCAACTTTGGTAGTAGCGTTTCTGCAATACAAAAGAATACCTTGTATACATTTTGGGTTTGCGTGTTTGTATCCTGAAATAAATCTCTTCAAAGTCCAATGCTTAAAGGAAATTATGAAAATTGCTTCACTGTGATGGTTTAGCCAGAACAATCACCTGTAATTAATATACATAATTTGTATGCATGCAAATTACTCATGTTTTCTAATGGATTATGAAACACACTACTAATAAAGGCTAATGGAGTTAACTTGGGAGGAAAGGGTGTAATAGATGGTGGTGAGTTTTACACTAAACCAAGTAACTATGATGACTAATTACAATTTTTGTCACGTGACATAGAAAACTATTTAATCTTATTGTTAATGCACTGTTTCCATTGATTTAGCTGTAGAAGTATTTTAGTGAGTCAGAGGTTAAAACTTCATAATTATTTCAGAATTTATGTAGCATTTCATGGAGTTTTTTTTCTTGTTCATTTGTTTTCTGTTCTTTCTCTCTTACATGCTGCAGTTGCAAACATATTGTGGCGAGAACAAGGTACTAATACAGATAGCTTTTTTTCATGTTTTCTATTTTATGATGAAATGCTCATCTATTCCTTTTATGTGCATTTGGGTTTTTTTCCATTTATGTTCTACAGTTACAGTAATTACCTCCCTCCTTGCAACATTTGAGGGAATTGATTTAAAGAAAAAGTATAGTGGAAAATAATCCTTTAAATGCTAGTGCCTTTGTGAACTGGTTTTTCTTTTGGGGATTGAAGAGCAAATAAGCTGTTCAAAAATTTCAGACATTTACTTAAAGTTGTACAAGAAGCTCAGATTTAACATGTAAACCTTTTACTTTTGTTTGTTTGCTGACGCGATAAAGCTACCAACCAACCGGCCTATATGCTGTTGGGATTGATCTTCTTCTATGAATGATTCTTATTTGACAAAATAATAATCTTAAATAGTTTTATGAAAGTTGAGATACCTGTTGCTCAATGAGACAAAGCGTTTTCTTCTTATAATTAGGAAGGGTTTCTAAATATTGGGAAGGGGAATGAAGGTTTATGGTTTCTGACCAACTGAAGGATAAATATATATACGGACACTTTCAGGTGTTAATAACATAGAAAGAGTAGAAAGTATATTTTACTGACAAAGATAGGTATTAATTTTCATATATACGAGATAATATCATAAACCATCTTGCAGAAAAATATTGTAATTGAAGTGTTGCCATGAGCTCTCATTTCTTTCTTCTCAGTAGCTTGTAGTAGGAATAGAAACTATTTCAATTATTTCCATTGGAAGATTGATAATCCTGTAAGAGAATCAGGCCTTGCTATGAATTCATGCTGCAAATGATATTTCTGCATGTTTATTAAATATTTATTTTAAATTAATTTCAATATTAAAATTGATATTTCATTTGCCTAATTACGTAGTAAAATTTGGCATTTCTCAGTGCTTTTGCAAATATGAACTAGTTTTATTTTTTGTATTCTTGTTTTGCCAGTTGCTCAGCTGGTATAAACAATCAGTTCCATGATTATGGTGGAGCTCAGCTGTGATCTTCCCGCTCTATTGGCCCTGTAGAGTACAAATGACATGTTTAGTGTTTCATACACTTCCACTGTTAACAATTAATATGATGTGCAAGATTCTAAAGTCAAAGTTTTCAAATGTATGGTATTCTCACTGCTTATTGGGAAGGTATCACTTAAATAATGAAACTGAAAATGTGATTGGTATCCCCTTGATTTTTCAAAGGATTTTCTGTTCAAGTCAAGTTCTGTGTTGCTTTCAGTGGTTAGAAAGCACTTAGGAAAACTTAATTCTGTGATAATAAAGATTAATTAAAAACAGTATCTTAGCAAAGATTCAAATTTCTCTGTGATTCTTGTGAAATCAAACAGCAGTTTATACTAGACTTTGGGAATGTGAAGTGAAAATATCATCTTCTAGAGCAGATATTCTCAGTCTCTCCTGCTCATGGACCAATCCTTGTGTTTCCAATTAATGTTTACTGGTTGCAATGTCAGAATTAATTTACAAGAGAGCAATACCCTGAAGGTGCCAATAAGCATAACCACTAACTTCTCTGAGCCATGCATAGTCTGTCATTTTCTGTTTTCTAAGTATTAATAACAGAGGGAAGGATAGGACTGGCTAATCTGTAGGACAATTAAGGTCATGAAACCATACGTAGGCCTTAGTGCCTGTGATTCATATTTGTATACGTGGTACAGAAAAGCTTTATCTTAACTGTTTGTGTGTGTTAGTGTAAAAAAAGCACGTGTCAGAAAATCTGAAAGAACTTTGGAGGTACACTGAATAATATATAATATTAATAACAATAATACACAAACATAAATATAGCTGTGTATTAACCCATATACAAAAAAACCCAAACTACCACCATTTATTTTTTCAAATCGATGTTAACCAGTTTTAAATATAGATTCAGTCTAAATGTAGCAAATATATTTACATTTATTGTTGTTGCTTCTGGCACTGTTTTATAAATGTTCTATGTTGGTTTTGGTTTAGTGGGGGGAGTTTTGTGAAATTAGGTCAGATGTCTTTAGAGAAGTGGCTCCTGTAGCTGTGAAGAAGTGGCTTGCCTAATTGATGAGATATTTGTATAGGATAGATTTTTGTACAGATACTTGTATTTACATGTTCAAAGGAAGAGTATGGGGATCATAATAACTTGGACGAGGAGGGGGTTATTTCACTAGATCCACAGGTTCCTTGTATGAGCTGACTTCCTTAACTCAGTATTGAAATGGAAGGATATTTCTTACTCTGTCTCCTTCACTGGTTTTGAAGAACGATTTGGTGAACGTTATAATCCAAACACTGAAAATGAAGCATTAGAAGTTTTAGCTGGATTACTATGCATGAATATTATCTGTACATTGGAAAGCGTACTTTGGAGTATTGGCAAGTGAGGAGGGAGTTTAAGGAGTATGTTTATCAAATGCCTGTATCACTATCAGCTATCAGCTGATTTACTTCCTCATGTTCTAGAATTACCTATCCTGCTAATAACTATAATATACTTTAGTCAGTGAGACCAGGTAGAAGAGAAAACCTTGTTTTATCGAGAGTCAGCTGCAAATATTTATTTATCATGAACAATAAGCTCAGCTTATTATACAGTTGCTCAACTATAGATCTCTACACTGTGTTTGCTGGTAGGGGCAGCCTAACTTCAGTCAGGCTTCTCTACAAATTCCAGCCGTTCTTACAGAATGCAGTGTCAGGCATTTTTTTAAAGAAAGACCTTGACACATTATCTTGCATAGGCTGCAAGATTTACCTGCAAAGGCATCCTGAAGTATCACATTGGCTAGAGTGGGCATATTGCCCTTTAGTGCATCCTATGCTCAGAACAGACATGACTGGTAACTTTTCCTTGAAGGAGAACCTGCTTCTATGCTGCACCAAATGCAGCATAGAAAATTTTCTCTTCTACTTTTTGGTAACATATGAATAGAAAGATTTTATATAAAATGAGAAAAACCCTGCTTGGAGAGTCTCCCCTCTTTCTTTTTAGGAAAACTTGGCCAGAGTGGGAAATGATTTCACAAGATTTCTTGAAGATAATTGAACTTGCTTGTTCTGGGCATGGCCTGACAATCTTATGCATACTGCTGCCTTTTAAATGACTGTGTTACCAAAGTGATTCCTAATGGGGACTGGGAACTTATTTGTATGGGCATACATACCTACATCTATACACAAACTCACACTTCCCTCTACCCCAATGTTCTCATTATTTTATATGATATTCAGATGTATTCTCTGTTGACATAGGTTTTCCTTCAGAATTTAGGATAAGAAGAATTTCAGACTCAGTTATTTTTCCTGAATTTTAGTCCTCTGTGTTCCTATACCAAATATTGTTATGTCAAGTGGAAGCTTAGGGCCTATAGCCAGGATGCATGTACATTTTCATCAGTGTAGCCCATTGTTTAGCTATCAGAGTTGGTTATGATAGTAATTTTATGAGTACTCTGATTTTCTTAATAGAATTTTTCAAATATAAACTGAAAATCCATTGTAACATCCACATAAAAAATCAACAACGATTGTCTTAATTGGCACAGGGTGAATTAAGTAGAATGTCCTTTTTGTGATCATGAGCATGACCTCAGAGATTATGAAACCTTGTGCTACAAATCTGGTTCCCCCCTTCTTCACAAAGCATTATATCATACCTCTCATTCAGCAACTTTGTGGTAGAAGGTTTGAATCACTCTGTATGCATTTGTGGCCCTTCAAACTTGGAATGAATATCTGCCCAACGCTGGCTTTCCAATAATATACAATAGAGAATATTTCTTTTTCTGGTTGAAAGAAATGTCAAATAAGAGCTTATAACAAAGATTCTGAACTTCTTCTTCAATGTTATACCGAAATTACTTTAACTCTTGCATCCCTCAGAAAAAAGAAAAAATGGAGAATTTATAATAATTTGAATTTAATGTAGATTCTTGATTTCACAAGCTCACTTTCATTACTGTAGCTGTTAAACTATATATTTCTGGACACTGCCAATGGAGAAAACTACGTTAAATTCTGAATAACATAATAGTTTTGTTAGGTGTACAAAAAAAGTTCCCATAGGATTAGCTGTATTACACAATGCATATTAACAAATTGATCTCAAACCAAAAATATAATGAGGTTTTGCTTCAAGACACAAAATATATTTTTTGTCATTATTTGATTTTATACATTTGAATGTGTTTTTGTTCCTAAGGTCTGGGCATTGGGAACATGTTTTATGTTTTTTATGAAGATGGCATCAAAGTAATACAACCAGTGGAATGTGAATTTCAGAGACATATTAAGCCTAGTGAAAAACTCCTCGGTTTTCAGGCAAGTTATTTTTTTTAAATTTATTTGTAGTGTTTTCTCAATTACAGTTTTCTTTAAATAATAATTTATTATTGCTAGTTTAGTGTTTTATGCTTGATAAATTCAGACATGGCTTGTCAGTAAATAATTAGCTGATTATGGTGGATTTCCTCTATTGTCCTTGATCAAATTCAAACTTTCAATCTCTCTTTTAGATTGGATATTTCCTGTATATTTTTCAACCCTTGTATTTTCTTTATCTTCCTTTCTCTTTTCCCTGTCTATTCCTTTAACAGGTCTTTGCTCTTTATTTCTTCTTTGTTGTTGTTTTTTTCTTTAACCTTGCCAGTTGAGTGCATCTATATGAGTCAGGGATTGTTTCTCTCACTAATTTAAATATAAGATCTAAAGTTATTATTTTAAATGTTTCCCTTTTTTTCCACTGAATGGTTGTCTATTTTAAATTGTCATCTGTCATGAGACAAATCCTTGTTCTGCCCTCACAGCTCAACTGAAGTTAGTAGAGAAGATTGATGCTTTGACTGCAAGTTACAATTCATATAAGTAGTTTCAATAACTTTATTATCAACAGATTTATAGCTGATTTCACCAAATTCTGTGCATTTCTGGAGTAGTTTCCATGTGTACCATACATAAAACCAGTAGTGTATTCTCCACTTCCATTTGTTTTTGTGTTGTTTTTTGCTTTACTGCTAATCAAATTGCTAGCTGACATGATGCATGGTCTCACAGGAGTACTTGGTACTAGTCACTACTTTAAGACTTGTTCCGTGTGAACTATCACCTATCAAATATGAGCACTATTTCATTATTTGGATTTGAATGAGTGACCTTGAAATATGTAATAACCCACGAGCTGTACACTTTGGTGTTTTTCCCCCTATTACTCAAAGCACACTGAAATAACAGCAGAACTGTCTTAGTGGAATTTGCCTTTTCAGTTATCATTATCGATGCCAAAAGCTGCTTTACTCAGCAGCAAGATTTACTTTACCATGAATACTTATGCTTTGAACACCTAATCATACCTTGATTCGCACTTCTTAAGTGAAATTAGGTTGACACAGCCAAAAATAAGCCAAAGAGCTTTTTTTATGGCTGTTTAATTCAAAAGCTGATTATTTAAGAGATCTGTTAATATTTTATTGGTCTAAAATGCAGCCTATATTTTAAGAGTATTTTTATTGAAATGTGGTAATAATCAGGATGGATAAGTCAAGCTTGTTTCCTTTTTGTAACTTTCAAACTTGAAGTAGTGTAATAATTATGTCCTCTTACCTCCCCCTGCCAAAAAAAAGAAAAACAAACAAACAAACACAAACAAAAAAGAGAGACCAGAAAAGTAGGCTACTTGATAATTTTCATTTTAAAGTAGGTATAGACTTGTCTTTATTTGGATATCTTTGGTTTGTGAGCAGGTGCGGTAAATAAGTAACTTTAAATATATATGCAAATATATGCACTTTGTGCCTCCATGCATGTCATTTTGCCCATTCAATAATGTTTCTACTTATTCCCCTCAAAACTGAAAAGGTCTTTCTTCACGTATGGTGATTAATAAATCTTTATTACTGCAAAAGTAATCAGAAATATTTTAAAAATATTTTCTGCTCATAGTGACATTATTGTTCACTCTAAATTCCAAAACCAAGAGAAAACTGAAAAACAGTTTTCCTTAAAGAATTTTGACTCCCCCCAAAGGTTACTTTTCTCCTAGAAGAATGAAAAGCGACTTTCAAAGAATTCTCTGCATATACCGCAAATACTCTAACAGTGGTATATTCTTGAAAAAACCTCATTGACTATGGACCTTTAGACTACTGCTGCCTCCTTTACAGGATGTCATATCTTTCTCAAGCCTCTCTTGAAATTCTGATTTCTCTAAATATGTATAAGAAAATACCTCAGTTCTGTTCCGGAATGAGATTTTTATGTAGTTCAGCATGCAATCATTTAGTAGTAAGAGTTGATGTCATAAATTGCTTGCTAGTAATTCTCTTTGACTCTGTCATATGACTTCACTAATCAGAGATATTGGCATACTGCATGTTTTGAGGCTTTAAGTAGCCTTTCACCTAAGGCAGCGATCGCTGATGAAATCTTCACCACTTATCTCTTAATAACATGTTTGCTTAAACCTATCCCATTTCTTCACACTTCTTTGGATTAGCTGTTCAAGTGAGAAGTAAAATCCCAGTAGACTTGTTTCATTACCAAAGATTTGTTAAAACGTAGAAACATTTCTGCAGCACAGTTTAGGTACTAGAATTGTTAAAGAAAATGCCTGGATACTGCAGTGTTCCTGCACAGGTTTCCTGGTTGCCTGTCAACAAAATAAATGACCCTTAGCTGGGCTCCTGTAAGAGAATGAACTCAGATGTTTCTATATGGCTTTGCATTGTATTGTGAATGAGTGTTGGAGCCGTTACACATGTATATGTTCAGGTATGCTAATTTTACTTAAGGTAAATACAATTTCTCAGTAACTATATACTTGAGAACCCTTATCTAAACATTTAATTGCCTCTTATGCAACTGAGTGTCAATACAGTAAAGCACTTTAGTGTGTGTCTAACGTGAATCAATTAGACTTTTGTTGTGTTTAATGCATAGTGAAAGATTTAGTGCTTTACTGGATCATCATGGTTTGCAGGAAATTATAAAGAGCTTTCTCCCCTCATTTTCAGAATCTCCTAAATTACTTAAATATTCTAAATTAATACCAAATGAAAACATACTTTTAACAAGTTGATAGTGACAATTCTATATGCATAGAGATGGAAATAAACTTATCCCTGTTTTCTGATGCAGATTATTGTTTAGTTATACAAGATTTGACAAGTCTTTATTTAACCTGTTGTCAAATAGATTCTTAACCATGGTCCAAGAGTCTTTCAGTTGTTAAATGTCTTGTCGTTCTACAGTGTTTGGGGGATTTTCCTTGCTAACATGCAACCTCTATTTATCTTCTGCAAATCAATATTACCCAAAGCCTTTACATTCTAATTCTTATGCAAGAGTGATTTTATTTTCCCTTCCCAGTGAATGTCAATTATAATATTATTTCAGTGGGATGGGGAAAGAAGCAGTTGAAACATATGACGTTTGTGTTTGTTGAGACCAATGGAAAAGTCCCTTTGGTTTCAACATAATCCTAATTTCCTCTTTATTAGAAGTAGCAGCTCATAATGGCCTTATTTCAGTGAACTAGGCCATCTCGCACTTGAAGTTATAAATGTGCTGAAGGTGGGAGCAGAATACTTAACTTCAAAATAATTTAACCTCAAAATGATTTATGTGACTACATGGCAGAGCAAAGTTTCCACAGGAAATGAGCTTGAAACACACTTGTTAATCTCCAGAAATTACTTTTGTTTACAGATTTACAGCACTGGAAGTGTAGTAAATGCAGGATTGTTAACTTCTTTTTTGTTGAAAAAAAAATGTGAAAAAGGCCCACATTTTCGATACAGAATGTCAAGTAAACTGTAAAATAATACAGAATAGGTGATGTGTATTATATGATATATAGAGTAACATTTTAATACATTGTTGTAACCTGCTGATGTCATCTTACTCTTAGACCGTCATAGCATAAGTAGACACCATAGCATACTCTCACCTGGAGTGCTACATTCAGTACTGCATTCAGTTCTGGAGTCCTCAGCACAGGAAAGATACGGATCTGTTGGATCAAGTCCAGAGGAGGGCTGTGAAGAAGGGCTCCAGCCCTTCCATATAGAGACAGGCAGAGAGAGATGGGGTTGTTCAGCCTAGAGAAAAGAAGGCTTTGGGTAGACCTTATAGCAGCCTTCCAGTACTTAAAGGAGGCCTATAGGAAAGCTGGGAGAAGCTCCTTTTCCAGACATGCAGTGATAGGGTGAGGGGTAATAGTTTTAAGCTGAAAGAGGGTAGATTTCTATTAGATATTAGGAAGAAAGTTTTTACTCTGATGGTAGCAAAGCACTGGAACAGATTGACCAGAGAAGTCGTGGATATGCCATCCCTGGAGGTGTTCCAAGACCAACTTGGACGAGACAATGAGCAACTCAACCTAGTGGAAGGTTTCCCTGCCCATGGCAGAGGAGTTGGAACTGGATGATCTTTAAGGTCCCTTCCAACCAAGCCCTTCTATGGTTCTGTGATTCTACAGCACGTCATTATCCTGCTTAAAGAGCTCATCTGAAACTTGTTAAAACACTGAGGACCCTTGCATTAAGTGTAAGTTTATAAACATAGAATTTTCACATCTAAATCTACAAGTACATGTTTTCTCTTGGGAATTTCTAGATCAAGACTACCTTGAAAAACTTCAAGGATTTATTTTCTTCCATCTGCTGACTTGTTACAGGGCAGATCACTTTTTGATTACAAAGTCTAAACAAGAAACCCAGTGAAATAAATTAATGTTTTATCAGATGTTAGCTTTCTTTCAGAGAGAATAAATTAGGAAAAAGTAAATTGCTCACATTTTAATTGGAGGAAGAAAATAGTGGTTGTGTCCTTACATTTTAAGGAGAAATTCTTTTTGCCAGTTATCCAACTCCTGGGACAATTAATGTAAAGCGTCAGAATTAATATCTGTAATGTAAAAGAAATGCAAACTATCTAATTAGATAAATGTTAACTTTTCAAAAGCAAGATTTCAGTTCCATGGATTGAAGCTATTTCTGGGACATCTAGTTAAATATGGGTTTGAATGACTAGAGAAACAACTACATAGTCATTCATATTGGGGAAAAAGACTAGTTTGGATATGAGAATTTTGCTGCATAATTTTCACTATTACTTTTGAGAAAAACTTTTTACTTTGATTTTAATTTTTAAGTTTTAGAGTCAAAGTCAGAGTTGGCATTGGCTAATAAAAATTTATGACAATCAGTAAACTGTATTTGTACATGTAGATTTATTTTTTAATTAAAGGTTTTTACTTCAGATCTGAGAAAGCGAAATGCTTTCTACTTGCTGTATTTAAAGTGGAACAAGAGCAAGTTTTATGAATTATATATATAATAAAAATCGTGCTTTGTAGTTTCTAATTTAAATATATATGTGTATGTACACATCTATATACATCTAAAATATATTTAAATTGTTTTTACATTGAAATAATATTTAGAAATACACTTCAGTCAGTGTATTTAGACTCAGATTCAGGGAAATATTTAAGGAGGTACCTTAACTCTACTTCTAGTTAAAAAAGCTTAACATGCGGTATTTTTCTATTCTGCTATACGTCCCACAATGGGAGATGTCATTAGTGTAATCATTTACACTAATCTATATGAAGCCTTCTGAGATAAAGCTGGATTCCTTCAGCAGGAGTTAGTGTTATTTTTGCACAGTATATCGGGTGTGTCCTTGCATAATAGAATTTATAGCATCAAAACCCATTGCAAACTAAGGTGAGTCCCTGAGAAGGATGACTGAAAAGAATGGTTCAGTATAGACTTGTTACAAACATTTACAGATGCATTCTTTAAAGAAGGTGTTCTCGGAGGAGGAAAGAGGGCTGCGTAGAACAGTTTAAAAGTAGTTATTTGTTTAAATGAAACGTGGAACTAGGACAAGGCATATTTAGAATAAATATAATATAAAACCAATTTGAGATCAGTGAAATAACCTTCCAATTGTAGTGACAATTGCACACAAGGCAGATGACGATAGATCCTTGATCTGATGATTGCGCATCATATGAGATATGTTTATTTATGTTGACACTTCACTTTACATGATGAAAAGCTTTTAGTCACATATAACAATGAAAGTCCCAATTGTCACCATGACTATCATTCTTTAAAAAACAGATTTCAAACAACTTTTCTTTTCAAAATGCATGGATTTTTAGCAGCACAAAATAAATCTTACTCTTTTTACTTGTATTTAAGTTGTGCTGAAGTTCCTGATAAGGTGCCATCTCTTAATACCTGAGTTTGGTAAGCTTTCCTTCTCAATGTGATTTCTGTTAGCAGTGGCTTTTGATCTCCTGTAAAGAAACTCCTTCTCTTAGAGCTGCCAATTGATTTATTTCTTATTACAACATACAAAGCTTCAATGTATTTTCTCAAACATAGAGGCACAGCAGGCAAAGAATGTATCATCTTCTTCTTGAAAAGCATTCCTTAGTGCTGGATATGTTGTTCTGTCACATTACTTTTCCCCTTCCTTTTAAAAGGAGTCTAATGCTTAGCAAGACAATTCTTGTTTAAGATTTCATCAACTTTTACTGGTCATTCTACATTGAACTCATCATCTGCTGACATATTATAATTAGTTTCACAGCAACCAGTCATGATGTATCAGGCAGAGCATTCTAATTAGGAATAAACAGTAGATAAAAGCTAAAAAAGAAATAATATGATTTAGTGAAATTGCCCCTTGTGATGAAAGGCAGAACGATTAAGAAGGAAAAAAAGACTAGGTTAGGAACACAAAAAGGCTTGACAGATGCAGAATATATTCTGCAAGCAGAATATATTTCGAGTCCTTGGTGTTCATTATAGGAAAAAAATAATGCTGTTTTGTAAAGGGAATATCCAACTGTGGTAACATATTTGACTTCTAATTTTTATCAAAACAAGCTTTGCCTGGAGATGAAATACTCACCGATACTAATAAATATAAATATAAAATAGGAGAGAATGTATTTATATAAAATATGTATAATTTGTATCTAGGGCTAAGACAGGTATACTCTTTACTGGGTAAAAAACTGGCTGGATGGCCGAGCCCAGAGAGTTGTTGTGAACAGAGTTAAATCCAGTTGATGGCCAGTCACAAGTGGTGCTCCTCAGGGCCTAGTGTTGGAGCCAGTCTTTTTTAATATCTTAATCAATTATCTGAATGAGAGGATTGAGTGCTTCCTCAGTAAGTTTGCAGATGACACCAAATTGGGCAGAAGTCTTGATCTGCTTGAGGAAACAGACTGGACAGGTTGGATTGATTGGTCCAGGTAAATCATATGAAGTTTAACAAGGCCAAGAGACGGGTCCTTCACTTGGGTCACAACAACCCCATGCAATGCCATGGGCTTAAGGAAGAGCAGATGGAAAGCTGCCTGGGAGAAAAGGACCTGAGGATGCTGTTTAACAGCCGAATGTGAGCCAACAGTGTGCCCTGGTGGCCAAGAAGGCCAATGACATTGTGGCTTGTGTCAGTAATGATGTGGTCAGCTGGACGAGGGAGGTGATTGTGCCCCTGTACTCGGCCCTGGCGAGGCCGCATCTTGAATCCTGTGTTCAGTTTTGGGCCCCTCACTACAAGAAGGACATTGAGGTGCTGGAGCGTGTCCAGAGAAGGGCAACAAAGCTGGTGAAGGGGCTGGAGCAAAATCTTATGAGAGGCGGATGAGGGAACTGAGTTTGTTTAGTCTGGAGAAGAGGAGGTTGTAGGGGAGAGCTTGTCACCCATTACATCTACCTGAAAGGAGGTTGTAGTGAGGTGTATGATGGTCTCTTTTCCAAAATAACAAGGAATAGTATGAGAGGAAGTGGTTTCAGGTTGTGCCAGGGGAGGATAGCATGAAAAATATCTTTACTGAAAGTGGTGAAGCATTTGAACAAGTTGCGCAGGGAAGTGGTGAAGTCACCATCCCTGGAGGTGTTCAAAAAGCATGTAAATGGAGCAATCTGGGACATGTTTTAGTAGGCACGGTGATGTGGGCTGATGGTTGGACTTGATGATCTAAGAGGTCTTTTCTAACCTCAGTGATTCTATGAAAATATGAATAATGAGCATGTAAACCACAGACAGCTATTTTGAGTGAGTACATAGTTATAAATATCTGTCTTATGAAATATGAATTCACTGAAGTCAACAGAAATTGTGCCTTTTTCATCCGTTTGCAGGGATGGAAGAGAAGAGAGGTAAAGAATTATAGTAAGAAGCCATTTTGTTTTTATTGGGTTTAACACTAGTGAGATAGGCCATGAGAATGTCTTTTGGCAGAAATAGCCAAACTTCCTGGCCTGTGAAGCAATATATCAGTACTCCACATGAGCAGAAAAGCAGATTCCTCTGAATACTGCTGCTTTGTCCCTGTACCATGTGACGATTTTCACCACACCTCTTCATCCTCTCCATTTATACATTATCATCCTCCCAATTAAGTATTTGCCTACCTTACTGTTCTCAGCTGTAAGTTAAGCCATGCCTACAGCTGCCTTCCTTTGCAAGATACTGTGATGATGCAGATGGGAGAGCTTCTAGCTACAGCAACAAGATGTTGTGTAACTATTTTATTTTCTATATTTAGGGTCTCCTGACTCTTGCTTACTTTATTTATATATGTATTATTTTTTTGTCAAATTAATTTCTTAGGATAACAGTGCTGACTGCCTCAGTGTCTAAAAAACATCCAAAAAAGCTGGTGTATGGTTTACACTAAAGTGTTTGTGAGTTGTACGGTGCTTACAATTTGCAGTTTGGTTAACATTAGTCTATGTCCTAATGTCACCAGTCCTTTTTCCTTCCCATTCTTTCTTTTCAGAGATTTTATTTCACAGTTAAAAAAGAAATAGAGTATAATTATCTTTCTATTGCATCTACTGTTTTGATTCTTATATGTACCCTGTTTCTATTAAATTATAGGATGAAGTTTGTCCCAAAGTGGATGGAGATCCTGTGCAGCGATGTGTATGGGCAACTGCTGTTAATGTAAAAGACAAGTTCATTTATGTATCTCAGCCCACACTTGACAGAGTTCTTATTGTTGATATACAATCTCAGAAAGTTGTGCAGGTAATTATTACTTGTTTTTAAGTTAGTACATAATTTGGGCTCAAGAATTTAAGATTTCCCTTTGTATTTCAGAAAAATGCAAATAGCTTGAGAATAAAAACAATAGATATAAAAATGTTCATCTACTTTTGACACTTAGCAGCAGTTTATGTTTAGTGACTGTTCTTGTCAATAAGCAGTTGGGAGGGAGAGAATCAATGTGAACATTCCTCATAAATATTAATAAGTATTATGTTATCAAAGTGAGGAGGCAAGTTCTTTGGGAAGATTCTGGCTTGAAGTACTTTCCATTTTAAAATGAAGATTCATTAAAATAGAGTTTTATCACAGGTATGTGTCTATCAGTTTTGACAAGAAAGGCTACAGAAGGTGGAGGACTGTGATTCAGTAAGCTTTTTAGAGAGAGAAATTTCTGGAGTTGTGGAAGACCCAACACCACCCTTAGCTAAGATTGGAGACTATGAATTCAAACTTCTTCTCTATTCCTCTCTGCTGTGTAGGTACCACTATCACTTTCTCATTCTCTGTAATGATGAAGATACTCCGCTTAGTCAAAACAATTCAGTAGATAAAAGAGAGAAACTGATGCTTTGTACAGAGATTAATGCACTCATACAGGTTGTTGAAGGCCAAGGCACAAAAAGGTGCTAAAATGAATATCAGTCCAAAAGGAACAGTAGAGTTCCCTCAGGAAATGGTCAGTAGTCTTATTGGGAAAGAGCGAAAATTTACTTCTCACAGCTCAAATCAAATTCAAATCAAATATTATAATCACAGCATTCTTTTCTTGTCTTCCCCCCCCTTTTTTTTTTACTTTATGTACCCAGTGTTATCACCGAGATCATTGTACTATGAGGTTAAACAGGAGATTTACAAGAGAACAGGAGAGAACAGATTTTAGTCTGTGGAATTGCTGAAGACACATGAAAATGCATTTAGAAATTAATAGCCTTAAATTCATTAAACTGTAAAACAACCCTTCTGGATATGAAGAGACTATTTAAAGATTTTAAATATTTGTGTTAATGAGGCATATGGAAAAGGCAAAATCATAATATTTTTTGCTATTTGGTTTCTGCGTAGAATTCCTCCCATATTATTCTATTTTATTTTTTTTTTAATTAGGCACATATAGTAGTACATATTTCATTATGGTCTTTAGTCTTTCAGGATGATGCTATTTGACCAGAAAGATTAGTTTTATTTTGCTTTCAGAAAGGAAAAAAAAAATCTATCAATTATAGTAGGTGACTGTCAACGGTCTTATTAGCAGACAAGGGGCTTATTTTTTGGTGCGTTTGTGTTTGTGATGGGGTTTTTTAAGTGCATTACAAATCATATAAAAATTTGAAATTTACTTTAAAAGCAAGGTTCTTCTTTTTCTGAAATAAAATTATTTCCTGGGCAAAGAACTCTGAAGTTAGTTAATAACTTGTTAACAATTCTGCTCTGATTCTCGGAAGAAAGAGCACGTGTATGTAAAACTGATAAAGAGGTTTTGACACTGCTCTGGGTGTTCTGATTCCAATTTTAATTATAAAAATGTGCACAACATCTACAGGGTTATTGTAGTTTCATCACATTCATAGGAAACAGATGTTTGTTAGCTAAATAAAACATGATTTTTTTTAATAGAAATCTAATCTAAATTGCTAATAAAAATATGTAAAAGGAGCTTTCCTTTATACTTTCTGACTTTTTAACTGATAAATGAAAGAAAATCTTTAATGTATAGATACATATCATAATAAGGCTCTGGGGAGACCTTATTATGGTCTTTCAGTACTTGAAGGGGTCTTACAAGAAATATGGGCACAGATTTTTTTTAATATGGCCTGTGACAATAGGACAAGGGATAACGGTTTTAATCTAAAAGAAGGTAGATTTAGACTAGATAAAAAAAATGAAATTTATTACAAGTAGGGTGATGAAATACTGGAACAGGTTGTTGAGAGAGTTGGTAGAAGCCCCAGCCCTAGAAATATTCAAGGTCAGGTTGGACAGCGTTCTGAGCACCCTGATCTAGTTGAAGAGTTCCCTGCTCATTCCTGGGGAGGTTGACTAGATGGTGTTTAAAGGTCCCTTCCAACTCAAAATATTCTATGATATCAGTATACATATTTTATATATATGTAATATCTATAATATGCGTATTATATATTATGTATACTGATGTAAATATCAAAAAAGTAAAAGCAAAATTGCAAATTTAAAATTATATTAACTTGTCAGATAATTTTAATTTTAATAATTCTGCATTCTTTAAACATATGCGTTTTCCGCCTTCTATATTCTACGTCAGCGGGCTCAATAGACACAGCTTCCTCAAAACCTGATCTATCCAAATGGTGATAGGGACTGGTGAGATATTTTATTCAAAAATTTAATAATATAAAGGGTTTTTTCTTTTACTTTTTTTAGTTAAATTGACCTTTGTATATCAAAGTAGAGATAGTTAAACTGAGTGGATAATGAATTTTTGTTTTCTGAGCTAAAACTGAAAACTCCAACAACCTTCTTGCTAGTCCAAGAAAAAAATGCCTTTAACTTTCAAAGAAATTTTATTCTGAGGGAATGAGCAGCATTGCTTTTCAATTACTTTAATATATATCCAGATCACGAACTTCATGAAATCTAGGATGGAATTTATTCTATCTGTGGAAACCTTTTGCAATAATGAAACTCTCAGTTTTGATGGTTCTAATATGTTTGGATATTAATGATAAATTATGTTTCCATTCCACAATACTTAACATAGACATCTGGTAAGATAAGTTAACAGATGAACCTGATAAGTAAATGAATAGTATGTTACTGTCACTTTTGGCCACCTGAGTAGAATTTCTGCTATTTTTTACTGACCTGAAAATTATTTCCTAGGACACACTTAGTGAAATACATTGGAAAGGTATTATGGGACTTGCTTGGTTTTCAACTTAACTATGTTGATATTCAAAGTAGACTTAAAAAAAAATACAATTAAAAGTAGTTGCAAACAAAACAAATTAAAGCAAAAATCCTATTCAATCTTTTATGCATAGTATGAGACTATACAAAATAAAACTACTGCTGATTCACAGATGCTTTAACTTGAGTGACAAGTGAAGTGATACTTTGTTCAGCATTTCTTATAACAATCATGGACCTGCCTTCCTTATCTGTTAAAAATAAGCATTTTTTTGTTTGGTTGGTTTGGTTTTTGCAAGCAGCTAGAATGGTTCTAACCAATAACTGTTGCTTTACTCATATCTTGTGCACATACACAAACACTCATGCGAACAGGAAGCAAGGAAGAAATTTAATTTCTCAGTCAGATCAACCTATTTCTGTTATTTACTATACTGCCTTGCACAGAAAAAAATTAAAATGTAATTGATTTTTTTGTAAATAAATATTAAGCATTTCATAAATGCAAGCATTTTAGTTACTAGACTGCCTTTTCTCTAAGTCTAATACAGAGGATATTACTTACTTTTTAACTATTTCTAGTCTCTGCCTTAAAGAAGAAACCACATATTTCCTTTGTAAACCCAAGTTTTCAAAAATGCATACTCTGGTAGGAATGAGCGTGAAGAGAACTTCTCAAGTATAAAGTGAGAAGCACTCTAAGTAAAATTCTGTCAAGGCGCAAAAACCTAAAGTTGACTAAAAACGTATTTGAAAGGGCTTTAAGTTGTCTAACTATGCTGTTTTCTGTGTAAAAATCTTGATTTGGGTTTGCTTATTGTGGTATTTTCTCTGAAGTACTACTATTTATTCCTTTCTACTATGCAAGTTAATGTAAAAGTTGTATGGACAAGTTCATATATGTTATAACTAGATTCAACTAGATTTTAGGCTGATTCTGTGACAAATACCTTTATCAAAGTAAGTACTTAAAGAATAATATAGAGCTGAATAAATTGAAATGTATTAGAAACATGGACAGTGTATCTTTAGAGAGATATACGTAGAATTTTTTATTTAGCCAGATAATTCTCATGATAAAGTTGAGTAGTATTTTCTTTCATTTGTAATTTCTTGAAAGCTTGCACTGTCACCTGCAATTGTGTACAGTATTGCTTAGCAGTGCACCATTACTTGGGAAGACTTAGAGGCATGCTGAGGTAAGCAGAGCTCATCATCCTTCAGTCCACACTGGCAGACCAGCCTGGCTAGCTAGAAACAGCTATGAAAGCCTTCTTCCATGATGCTCGGCTCTTTTCTGCTGGCTCCTGGGAGCGGCATTACCTGTGCTTGACTCTGCAGGCAACTCCTTCTTCCTCTCTTGGCAGTGCCACAGCCCAGATCCTGAACGCAGATGGCACTCATTCGGCACAACGTATATGGGTCAGACCTTTGGTCTGGAGAAGCCAAAAGGAAATTTGAAACACTAGAATAAATTAGCTATACAGCAGCCCAAGGATTATTTTGGACAAATTGTTGTCTAGCATGCAGCAAATAAAAAAATTATCAGACACAAATGACCTTTTTCAAGGGGTATCTTTCTTATTTTAAATGAGCCGGTGAGCAACCTGGCTTCATTTTCCATTTTCAAAACAAAAACCAAATCTTGCCTAGATGAAGCTGTGGCTTGCAACTCCTCAAGAGTACAGTTAAGTATCAGCAGCAGTCTCTGCCAGCCATTAGTACATTATCTGGAGGATCTACATCATTAGTTTAAATTAGGTTCACTTAATTAGCCAGCTGGTACTCTCCTTGACAAACTGATAAACAAGCTGTGCTTTACAGTTCTATAATGGTGAGACTAAAAAATAATTTCCACCTATATTTTCTGCTTTAATAGTGAAAATAGAAAAGTAATGCCCCCTATTGTTTAACTCATGGATAATGTACATTAATCAAGTACATTGTCCTCCTATTTACCTCTGAAGTCTTCAATTCTTCTCATAACAAAGGAATTGTAGAGCTCAACTGTCTAAAAGGTTTGTGGTCTCAAGAGACGGTGCTCAAGGTTGTAGGGAAAACACTTTGATTTTGATCACAATTCTACCAAAAGTAGCAACTATAATTGAAAAACATATGACAACAGTCTTTCAAACTTCAACAAAATATATTGTTTAGCAGAGACAAGAAGTTTTAGGTGTAACAACTTTGTGTTGGTTTTATGCAGGTCTATGTAGTAACACCTTGAATTGATTTTGCTATGTGGCTTGAGAATAATTTTCCCTTTTCAACAATTTTCAAATAATTGGTGCAGTTTTTAGACTGATATGCGTGAAGTGAAAGTGATGGTAGGGAAGAAGATAAGTACTTTTTTACATGATTTAAAACCTTTGGTTTTAGCCTCTTAATAGCTTCAGTATAATGTAATTTTGATGCCAAGTATTACAGGTCATAAAGAATAAAAAATACTTTTTCAGCAGTTTTGAATTAGTTAGAGGGCTGTTTCAACAACTGACAACGTAATTTTTAAATACAGTCTGACATGTCCAGTCATCATTTTAATTCAAGTAAACATATTCTTTTTCTTTTGAAAATGTGACAGAAACTAAGTATTTCTATTTTTACTGTACTTCAGGCAGTAACTACAGATCCTGTTCCAGTGAAACTACACTATGATAAATCACATGATCAAGTCTGGGTGCTAAGCTGGGGAAACATGGAAAAGAATTCACCAACTTTGCAGGTGAGGTGATCAGAATGATTACACGCAAGAAAATCTAGACAAGTTGAACCTCTGTGTAATTGTGATGTTTTATGTGTTTTCCTTTAAGCATTATTACCATGACACCAGCAGCATCAGTGAAATTATTTCAGGCAACCAGAAAACAATTCAGACAACTGACTTTTTGCTAAAAAAGTTAGAGATTATTTTCAACACTTTTATTCAGAAGTGACAGTATAAATATGATAGAAGGATAAGGAATATAGCTGAAATCAGCAGCATGTTTTGTATCTCCCAGTCTTTTGAGAGAAAACTATTTCTGTGTATAGCTGTTTTGTCCCTAATTAGAAGATAAACTAGATTTTATGCATATTCCTGTTTTACTAAAATTAGATGCTCTGGAGTTGACAATCTCCAACTTCACTTATTGCTTTTTTCAGATGTAAAATACTAAAAATCTTTACTTTTCTCATCCCTCTGAGCAGTGACAAGTCTAGGTACAGTTACTAAGGAAACATTTCAAGAAGTTACATTCCTACTTTTCACTACTTTCTGTTCCTTATTTAAAGTAATCGCTTGAGAATATGGTGATCATCCTTATGTCATCATTTCAGAATTACTTTTTATTTTCCTTTTCTTTAGAAGTTAAGGAAATACTTATGTATTTAAATATGAAATAAGGCAAACAAAATTTGTGAAATATTAATTACAATTATTATTAAAATATTTAAAGAAAAACAATAAGAGAAATTCAAATATGGCTTAAGCAGAAAAATTAGCAACATTTGAAAACACCTTTTTAGCACCCACAGATTCTTAGTAACTATGAGTATGCAAGGTAATTTGTGGGAGTTTAGCTGTCATGTCTCCTCAGAAAATGACTGATAATTTACTCAGTCTTATCGTGTATGTGACTGTTATAGTGACTATTAAATGGAATTGCCTTTTATTCACCCGTAAACATTTATCTTAGAGGAGGTCCAAGATTTAGGAGTTCAAGCAAAATTAGTTTATAAAACCTTAAGGAATGTGTAAACTCAAATCAGCTTGTTCTTCTGAAATAGATCTGTTCTATGTTGAATTACCTCATGACTGACAAGAATTGGGAGTATGCGTAGCCATAGCTTACTGTGAATCAGTTGATAAAATCTTATCTCTTCACACTGGTTGAAGTGCTTAGGAAATTAACAGGCAAACAAAAACTTTAGTGTGCACTAAGAAATGCTAGAGGCTCTAGTAATGTAAATGAAGAAATATGGATTCAGTGGTGGGGAAAAAAAAGGGAGGAAAAAAGTAAATATGAAGATTAAGTGATCAGTTACGTAACAGTTCCCTGAAATCTGTAATGCTTATCAACTCTATTCACTGTCATTTGGCTTCTTTTCCTTAGTAACTGAAGGATAATAGAAGAGACAGAATGCATTGGCAATACTCAATTATTTTATTGGGATAGAGATTAAATTTTAAAGACTATTTCTATAGTTTATAATATTACTTTATGTAGGTAATAACACAAGCCAGTGGAAGCGTTTCTCATCACACTATCCATACTCAGCCGGTGGGAAAACAGTTTGACAGAGTGGATGACTTTTTCATTCCATCTACAACCCTCATCATTACCCATATAAGGTAAGTTTTAGCTGAATCATAATTAACTTCCAAACACACTATCACATTGTCTCCAACTGTGAAAAACTGAGACCATACAACCTACTTCAATATTGCTTTGGAACACTCCTTCATGAACAAACTACATTTGAGTTTTATTGAAAACAAGCTAGATATCATAATAAAAATATTTATTGTAGTTTTTCTTCCTTGTCTCACCAAATGTTCAAAAGTTCCACTGCTCTGCATATTAAAATTGAGATGTAATATCATCTGGTATTTTCTAGAGGAATTGATAAGTGTAATATTCAAATAATTCTCTACCTTAGGAGCATGAAACTTAATTTGTAAATAATACTTACCAATTTCTTCTATTTTATAGAGCAGTTACCATATATAGTATTTGCCATATTCTATTACATGTATGTTGTATTGGAGTTGTTTTATTGAAATTTTTGGAGTTTCAAAAGGAATTGTGATACAAAATAATTTAACGCTTTTTAAACTGGCTTGAACTTCTTATTTGGTTTTCAAACAAATCATGACTGAGCACATAACATAAACTTCTTTTAGATGCTTAATAAAATCAGTCTTATTTCATGGATGCTGAGTATATGATGTTAAAGTGGTTTGTTTTGTAATCCAAGCCAGGAAACACTATAAATTTTGGGATCTTAGATAGTACTTTCAGTGAATGTAGCGTTGTAAAAACCAGACAACTTCTGGCTGTAATAGAAATCCTCTAAGTGTGGAAGAATGAAACAAAAAGAAATATGGGATACAGAAAGAGAGCATGAGGAAAAGAGGGCAAAAATTAATAGAGGCATAAATCAGAAATCTTTTCAAGATCTTCCCAAGGCCTCTTAAATGAAAATCTTTTTTTTTCCTCAAAATACATTAGTTATAATATGAAAGACCATTTTCTTTTTATACTTTTTCTGTAGCATTTCTACCTGTAGGGATTGAAATGCTCTGCAATTTAGGATTTGTACATCTGAATGTTCTATTAATATGTATTAATACTTTATATGTTTAGTTTCATTGCAAGCTGACGCATACCTATTTCAGTTCAAAACGCCTCTGCAAATAATTCACTCAGTTATTATTTATTCTGCTCTTCCAAGTTCAAGTTCCTACAGAAATGCTTTCATTAGGGTGATCTTAACTGTTCTACAATTATGACACATAGCTTTTAGCTGAAATCTCATTTTGCATATGTAAAATTGTATCTCATTAAAAACGGTATGATTTCTGATTGTAGTGAGCAGTAGTCTTTTAAATTTGAGAACAGGCAATTTAGGATTATTTTACAATTGATTCCAGAATTTACTCTATACATGCCTGTACTTTGGCTTCTCCTAAAGGTATTCTTGATGTAAGATAATTTTTCTAAATTTTCTACAAAACCCTTTACTGACAAATAAATTAGTAATCAGCCATGTGCAATTTATAAAAGAATGTGTAAATAAATATAGCTGAAAAGTAAATTGACTCTGAGTACTATTACTGCTGTATTTCTTAAATTGAGTAGATAAATGCATGTTGTGTCCTTGAATAATCTGCAGTCCTCACACTCAGCCTTACAAAAACATTAAATAATTCTGCTACATTTGGAGCAGGTATGTCTTGATAGAACAAAAGTTACTGCTTCATAAACTACCAAGTCCTAGAAGTACTACTGCAACAGAACTGACATGTAGATACATTAATTTTCAAGTTAAAATAAAAACATGGATAAGGATAAACATCATACAAGGAGGGAAACCAGGACTCAGTGAAGAAAAATAGGTCGAGTCCAAAGCTAGTTGAGAAACTCATCTTGTCTAAATCAAATAATTTTAAGTTGGTGTTTGCCTAAATAGGTTGAGTAGGCTCTTTCTGCTTTGCATAGTGAGTCACAGCTTCCTTCAGCTGATGAGTCATTTCGCCTGTCCTATATGAAACTTAGGAGAAAAGATAATTAAAGAATGAAAGAGAACCTACAGAAATAAAAAAAGGAATATGAAATTCAATTGAACAATGAAAGAATAACATTGGATAAGCACATTCGCAAGCCAGATAAAGACAAAAATAAATCTCAGGTCTAACAAAAAGCCTCCTGTAGTTTGTCCAATACTAAAACCTAGATTGGGGAGTTTTATCCAACAAAATCAATTCAACAAGAATAAACTGGTTTTACCTACTCATGAGTTTACTTGAAACGGAAAGAATCTTATTTTACTTTTCTAAAATGCAATCGAGTTCTGAGTCCTTTTCTGTTCCAGAAAAGGAACAACATTATGTGAACAAAGACTGTATTCCTATTTTTTGTGTATTCTTTCAAGAGCTGTTTATGTGAAGTTAGCCAGTCATGAAAGAATTTGTCTTACCTAAAATGTGTGGTTTAAATAAAAAAGAATTATGTGAGCAGTATATCAGGACAGGTATTAAATTAACTGTATTCATCAAATTAGAAGGGGTGTAGAAAAAACTGTCTATTAAATCTAACTTGTCACCAGACAACAATAAAAATGCTTAATAACAACACGTGTTTCTTAAAGATGTTAGGAAACAAACATAAAGCTTGAGCTTATTATTGTTTGGTGTATATACAAACCAGAGGAGCATTTTATAAGTGTTAATAGTGAAAATCAGCTACAAGAGAAGTAACTCCACTGACTGAGTTTGCTGGCATAATTAACTGCTCAAGGCACCTATTTACTGTTTGTTAGAAGTCAGTTCCCTTTGACCACTCAGATTTCCAGAAAAATGAAAGCTTTCTATAGCTAGGTTCATTTGTCACCTGTAAACTGAAATTTTGAATGATGGAGCAGAAGACACAGTGTGCATGGCTTACCAAATTAGCACCTAGAACCAAACTTTATGTCCGCATAAAGGCATTTCTAAGCAAATAAAAGGCATACCACTTAAAAGTATGAGTTAAGTCTTATAACATAGTTAAGAGAAACCATCTACTAACATCCAGAGTGTATTACCATCTACTGCATATTCTGTCCAATCAATTATTATTTAATCACTGTAAAGAACAAAGGACAGGAGGTAAAGATAGGTAGGCTTGTTGATGTGTAGGAACGTAAATAAGGATGAGTAATATAAAGCTATGAGGGGTAGTTATTCTTTTCTTTTTAATAATATCCAGTATGTTAATTGATAATAGTAAATCTGTATCTATTTAAGCCTTCTTGCAAGTTAATTTAACAAGTGATGGAACTATATACTTGCTTTACCTAGATGAGTAAATACAGTGCCTATATTTTTCTGTAAGAAAGTGAAAGTGGGCTGCTATCCCAAGGGGAAAAAAACCTGTTTTCTTGCTGAGGCAATGTTTGGTTGTACTTACAGCTGGAGTCAGGGCAAATGACTTCTTGGTTTGTTAGCCAGCAAGCGTAACATTCATGCTCTGAGCAACTGTAATGAGCCTTCAGAGCAGCAGCTAAGTAAACTAAGTAGGCTTGAGCCAGAAGTAGAGAAACAATAGACCAATTCTGTTATTTTTAAAACCTCTTTCATGGTTGGTGGATAGTTGATGTGTATATAGAAAAGGACAAGAAAAGAAGCTTTATCATTTGGGAGAGGGAAATGTGGCAGGTTCAGTTAGGCTTTTTTAGAGGGTGGGGATGTGTGTCTTTCTCTTTTATGTTCCAATCAAATTAATTTCTTCTACTGTTGAGATGAAGAAGAAGCAGTTTTGTGCAGTCTAACACCATTAGGAATCAAGCAATATTTTGGCTGTAGTGGTGTTGTAACTTCTAACCATTTATAAATATCTATACTGAAAAAAAGAAAATATATATTAGTTTAGGGAAAATATACCAATTACCTCCCTAATAAAGTATAGAATGCCTCACTGATGTTTCCAGCTAGCAAATCCCTATTTGTGCGAAGAGCCTCAGCTGCAGATAGATCAGGTTGGCACCCCCTAAGCCCCTAAAAATACAGGTGACTTAATTCTAGTTTTTCTCTGTGGGGTTTTCTTGTTGGTTCACCTGCTGATTGAGGGAGGGATTGCCTCATGCCTTTGAGGAAATAAAATTCCTTCTTTTTATCACAACAATTTTAAACTGCAAGGTTAACGTTTAGAGAAGGTCAGAGTTTCCATGGCTTTTCATGAGTTTCCTGTTTTCCAGCTAGTTGTAGTGTAATGCACAAAAGTCCTTAGTCAATCATCAACAAAAACAAGGCTATGGCACCAAATAGTAATAGTTATTAACAGAAAGAACACTGAAGAAGTTTTCCCAGGCTTACTGTTGGAAGTCTGAAGATTTCAAAGGGAAGGAATTATAAGTTCATCTTGCATATTTTGAAAAAAGCCTCTCCTACTGTCATCACCTTTGTTTTACCTCTGATATGAACTCACTGTCAATATATGTTGACATATACCAAGAGAATGAATAAATGTTTTCAGTTCGAAGACAAAAATCTACCCCCAGTTGTTTTGAAAAGTTATAAGACACTGAGGCCACAAAGCTAAACAGGATGAAATCTGTTGGTCTGTAATAAATTGTACAAATCCCAAGGGTTACTTTTTTTTCCAGCTATTATTTGGGAAAATGTTGACAAAGCTTATTCCTTTTGTAGATGCACCTTTTAAAAATTGGGTATATGTGTATGTATTTTCAATACTTGGCCTTATGTATTTTCTGAGAAGAAAATATTATTTAGTGATCTATTTTTTGTGCCAAAGCAATTTGGTGTAGCCACTGATCTTGTCCTTAATATTTCTTGAATCCCATTCTTTATCGTAAAAATAGGCATTCACAATTAGTATGTGTGATGGCTGCAAAAAGATGACTTGTACAATACTCATAAAAATATATTTTTGGAAGCCTAAGGAGCAAAAGGTCTGATTATTTCAGCTCCACTGTTCGTAAATTGAAGTGAACAAAAGATAATTGGAATAAATTAAGGTCTATCATTACACTTCTGTAAAATGTTTCCAAAGCAATATGAAATGAACTCACTGAATTGTAGTGACTCTAACTTTTTAGATGTTTTAATCTTTTAGCAAGTATTTTAAATATCATATAGTTACCTGACCTAAGAAGTGGAAGAATGAGCAGTCAATTCACTGGTGAGATGACTCAGGATCTGAATAGAGTTAAAATAGTCTCAGTTTGAGGTTTCTCTCCCTTTCATTTCTCTGTTGTGTAGTGTAATGGGGGAAGCAGTCTTTCTACAGTTATACTTATCCATTTGTATTATTTGTTCATTCAAGAGTTTAAGCCCCTACTGAAGTGTGAGGTAGCTGAAGAACTGAGAGCATTTTCAGAAAAATATTATTTTGCTTCAAAAATCCTACATAATCAGAAAGAATTGTGTTCAGTGGTTGGCAAATCAAATGATGGATGTGGTAAATGCTGAGTCAACTGTAGACAGAATATCAGTGGAAGAAATATTCATTTGGGGATTGAATTTTTCACATAGAAAATATGATTAGCACAAAGATAAGGGACAATATAATATTTTACAAATTCATTTAACAAGGCACATTAGGGGAGTGGAAAGTTTGAAACAGTTGTTAGTCATCAATCTATAAACATTTATAGTGCTACAGGAGAAATAACTTGAGAGCTTGAGGAACTGGAGAAAGAAGCTCAGAAGAACCAGTGCAAGCAGAGAAGATCTAGAAAGTAAACGCAATTTCTAATAATGGTTGTGGAATCTATAAGTGAATCCTATACGGCAGCACAGCATACAAAGGAGATGTCTAAGTTAGGGGTTCACTCTGCAGCATTCCACTATGTAAACTGCGTCTTTGTGAGAGTAGTACTAAATGGAAACCTTACAGTAATTCTTTCCTCTCTCTGTGCTTTTGTCTCCTGGCCCCCCTTCCCAAAAAAGAGGACCCTTCTGGTCCATATATGTGTTGCTTTTGGAAAAGAAAGTCATAGGTACTTCTAGCAAAGATGGAAGGGAGATTGTAAAAAGTCTTTTTCTGCATCTTTTTTTGCTTTTTTTTTTAAATAGTGGATTTCACAGCATCTTTGTTGCAGAGGGAATATGAATAATGAAAGACTGAGAGATCCAGTTCAGAGAGTTTAAATACTCTGAAACTTACTTTGTTCAACTACCACTATTTGCAATGTAATTACTGTTGAAATAAATGCCTCCTAAGAAAATATGCCAGTACTTTTTAGTGTATCCAACTTGTATTCTCTACTTCTTTCCTCTTCTGTTTACTCATCCCTGCCTAAAAAGCTAGGAGTACATAAATGTAACTACTACTTATCTGCAAAACAGAAAACTCCTAATCCCTTATGTACATACAAAATATGCCCTGTGCCCATAATTAATGCCTCGTCTGTATCCTCCTTCATCTCAACTCTTATATTCTAACTCAAAAAGACATCTCTTTGCAGGCATTAAAATGTGTTACGCAGTAGGGATTCCCCAAATTACATGCAGAAATTATGAAGTAACTGCCAACACTCTACAGATAAAACTGAGATTTGCTGTCGCTGAAATATGGCAAACACCTGATGTTCTGAGGTGTATATGACACCTTTTAATCCATGTTAATTAATCCTTTAATTTTGAAATTAATAGAGAAAATATTTTGAATTTTAAAGTTCATTTTCAGCTCAGTGTTATGAAATTCAATTAATTGATTCATTGTATATTTAAATGTAGCTAAACCAAAGTATTTTTTATAATGCACTGAAATTTGGGATTGTTTCTAGTCTTGTAATATGTAGGTTTGCACACAGACACGCATAATCAGTCTTGAAAACTGTCTTCATTCTGGAATCAGTTATCCTGCACACCTTTTCCCATGTCAGCTAACAATACAATACAAATCCTGCTTGACCAGTTTATTCAACTCATGCTTCAAATCTTTTCCTCTTAGGAAGCTTGAGTAAAACTTGACAGAATTCTCAAACTAAAGATGCCAGCTGTCAACAGAAAAAAAAAAAGAAATATTATATATATAAAAATATTTCTATTTCAATGTGGTTATTTAGAAGTGAAAATTCCCTTCAAATATTATCTAATACATGAGATTGCAGCCAGCCTTTGCAGCCCTATAAAGCTGTAGCATCAATAAAGGAAAATTCCTTATATTCTATTTGTCTTTCTACACTAGTTCCAGAAATGGCCAGACCTGTCTTAAGTAAGTCTAGTCTGCTCTGCTACAGTGAAATTGTAAAGATTTATTTATTAGCTTTAAGGCAAAATTAATTAATTAATTATGTAATTAACTGTTTTTCTGCATGTTAGCTAATTAACTACCAAAGCACGATTATTTACAAAATTTAGCTGGGTCTGGCTTCTGTGGATTTAATTTTCTTTGCTGTGTTTTAGTTTTGAGATTTTATAATAGTTAAAAGTTGTTTGGAAATATTAATTTTTACATTTCCATTTTTAAACATTTAAAATAGATTTTTATTCATTGCATTTAAGCATTAATTCCTGTCTCTGTCATTTATTTTCTAAGACTGGAAGGTTTTTTTTTCAAACTCAAGCTCTGAACACAAAGCTTAATTTGAGGCGATCCCTATATTCTAAGAGCATAGCACTTGTCAGGATTCCTTAAAGCCCTTGTAGAAACTCTATTTCTTCCCTTCTGTCCTGCATGGCTGTCTTGAAGTTCTCAATATACTTATTTTTATGAATAATAGTCAGTATGCGCTGAGAGAGATAAAAAAAGAGAGAAAGAAAGAATCACTTTATTATGTTTGGCCATCATTGACTATGGGATCTCGGCCATCCAACTTAATCATCGTTACAGTGAATTCCCTTACTAAAAATGGAAATAAAATTCACTTCTCTGAGGTAGGAACAAAGCAATAGCAAAAAAGATTAAACATTTTCAGTGCTTCCAGAAAAAATCTATGAATATCAATCTCTGAAATCTTGGAATACTGAATATCACTTTCAATCAGATATCTCAGATGATTTTCAGCAGTTGTTACCACCTCTGTGAAGCACAGCAGGCCTTTTGTGGTATTCCTCCCCCTCCCCAGCATTTGCTGTATCAATCCCTCTTCTACTTGAAAACATTTTAGTATCTAATCAGGAATTTTATTACTACTAAGTGAATCTACTCCCACAGATCTAAAAATATTGGTTTCATAGAGCTTACAATTGATTATTAAGTTCCTTTCTGAAATAATCTATGAAGACCTATATTTCTTTGTAACAAGTAAACTTGTGAATATATATGACTTCTGAGGGGTTAGATCTCTCCTGGCATCCATTTTTAATCCTGAAAAGATATTCCCAAATCCACAAGCACAATTATGAATAAAAATTACTATTGATTATCATTGAAGCAAATTGTATCTGTATATTAATTTTCTTCTATGTAAATTATAAATCTCAGAGAATTCCTATTATTTTATACTTTGTTTTCTTTTTATTGGAAAGGTTCAAATGAGACATTTAATATGTAAGACTATAAGAACTCATAAACTTAAAGTTTTCAAGACCCAGAAATTCTTCCCAAGCAAGATTATACTCAAAATAGTTAACATATTTAGAAAATGAGACCTGCCATCAAATTCTTTTCTTCATCAGAACTGACCTTTTCATTCATCTAACAGAACTAATAGTAATGATTTTGATTTACATTAAAAATACTTATTTTCCATAAGTGACCCGACAACCTCCTGCTCTGTGTTTTTTAATTTTCTTTTTTTATGACCAAATTTTTTCACATTCCTATTTCTTAAGACTGCAATGTTAATATTTCCAAGGTATGTTATCACAGTCACACAGTAATGCTTCAATTGTTATTTCTATATTTTTAGAAGGCTTTTAAAAATATTTAATTTACAGTAGTTACGACAAGTAGATAAATAAAACTGGTGAAGAGGACAAAAATCTTTTATAGATATGCATGTGAATATACATGTTCATGCACACAAACACTTAGAGAAATAGACAATTATCAAGATATTCTCCAAGATGTAAATGAGTCCTCAGATTGGAAGATGCTTTTTGCTTAATGCTGTTATACACAAATACCAAGAAAGAAGAAAAAAAGCCTTTTCTAATGCAAAACAAGAATGTGAAGCATTTTTTTAATGTTCTTAATGTTGTAAAGAGCATTAAAAAAAAAATTAGGAAAACAAGTTTGAAAGGTCAAAGACTGTTAATAGTATCGAAAAAAAGGCTGCATATCTGCTGATAAGCAATTGCTACTAGGAAAAATCCACTTAGCCTTTTATTATCATCAAACCATTTCTAAACCACAGAAATTAAAGAAAGGTCTTTCCTCAGCAACCTTCCAGAAATTAGCTATTCTGGGCAAATGTAATTTTGAGAGTCCTGAGGAGAAGACTGGCATACCCTTGCAATGCTAGCAGTTTTTTTAAATCAGAATCAAATAAAAAATGTGTGGTTTATCTAGAGGTAAATAATCTTCTTTGTGCAACATACTGAAGTAATTTTAATAGGAAAGGACAATAAAAAAGAAATTGTGTATTTTAAAATTATTTAAGTAAAGAAAAATAATTGTACGATGATTTAAATATTATGAATGCCAGGCCTCTAAAACAGATTATATCTGTGTAAACAGTCTTTCTTAGAATCATCTGTGTATGGAAATAAACTGGAGAGTAATTTTAACTAAGGAAATGATTGCAGTGTTGTATGCCAAGATCTTAGAAAATCCTTAGTTAGAGGGAAAAGTGCATCTTGGTTTTATTTTTTTTGTTGTGCTGGTGACGATATCTCAAAGAGCCAGTGAAGGCAATTGAGCCATACAGCTATGAAGACAGTTCTTAGACCAATTTTCATTGTTCCTTTAATATTAATATTTCCTTCTTCAGAACTACTGTGAATAACTTTATTTCATCAGAAAAAAAAATGTTTGATATATAACATATTTCTATTTTAGATTTTGTTTAAATAGTAGTACATTACCATGTTACCTGATTAGAAGCATTTTATAGAATCAGATCTAATTGGCAAATTTCATCAAACGTTGTAGTAATAGAGCTGTGTTGATTTTTTTGCATAGATATTGAAAAAAGATGTTCCCTAATGTATAGAATGTTGAGTGGCTTGAAACATAAATGTTATTCGCTCAAGATAAAGTAGATGTTGTTTATTATTAATTTCTTGAATTAAGTTATACAGGTTACTAAAACTCCTCTTTGGTAAAACAATACTGCTGTTTCCTTCTTGTACAGATAATTCTGATTGTAGTTCATCTATTTTTCTTCTCTTTTACTCGTTTTCCATTTTAAGAACATGATTTTCCTTGAGTCTTTTATCTCAGGTGTCTCTTTATAAAATGTTAACTTCATGAAGATAATCTGTGGGTGTAGGTCCAGAAATAAAAAGGAAAGAAGACATCGGTTTTCATGTTGTCTGTCTGTCAGTCTTTCAGAACTGAACAATAAATACAGTTTTACATTAGTAGATTAATTTAAAAATACAATTAATTTTGTCCTAATTTCTAGGGAAAATTTCCTAAGTTTTTCTTTTTTTATCTTTTTAGCCAGTGTTTAGATATTTCCTCTTTTATAATAAATGCAGTTGTAATACTAGGAAATATATATGGTTTGCCTAAAGGAAGAAAATAAAGTACAGGAAACAAGGTTGTTTGTTTGTTAGTTTCCTGCTTGTTGGCAACTCCACACTTGCATCTTTCTTGGCTATTCTTTGTGCACAGGAAATGCAAACTAACTAGCTCTATAAGGGTGGAAAAAATGATACCTTGAAAAAGCAATTTTGAAGATGCAAGGTCAGAATTCACATGCCTTTGGAACTTCGTATGGAATATCCGCTCCATTATTAATTCACAATTTACTTGACTAGCACTTCCTATCAAAATAACATTATATCTTCACTGTTTTTTATAGCTACAATTCTCAGTATTATCCTTCATTCTGAATAACTACTGGAGACGCAGCATTATTACAGCATGAATTGAAAGTTTTCGAATGAAGCAAATGAAAATAAACTTTGTTCATGCAGGGCAGCTCTAGGTTCTGCCTTGAGTTTCAGTTCATGAACTTTTTTCTCTCATGACCTTTGCCTTAGTATGCTTTGCAAAATAACCTCGTATTAGTGTCACAGTATTATAAAGGTAATAAATAAAGGTAAGACAAATTAAGCCTCAGTAGGCTTGAATTTCTCCTGGATTATCCACCCTGGGCCTAGGCTGTAGAGCATGAAAAACTGTGTAAAATAGGTGATGTACCATTCCCTTGCACAACTTTCTTAGTTCTTGTCTGCACAAACAGAAATACTTTTTAAATTCATCTTTTAAACCCAGAAATTTTCCTAAACTTTTAAAATCAGTAGATATAGCATGATTACTGGCCACATTTCATTATATTTAGTATTTCTTGAAGAATATTTGTTAGAATTTGGAAATACAATGACTCAATGCGAGCTATTAAAAGCTGTGCGATGTGGATCCATCTTGATATTTTTTCAGGAGATTGTGGTGTTAGTTCTAACAGACTGTGTCAAAGGCTTTAACAGTGACATGAAAGTGTAGTTTACTAAGAAATAGTGATAAACAAAGTTGCTTTTGAAAAATTTGTTTATAAAATTTGCATGCAATTCTTAGAGTTCTGCAAACCCCTAAGATTATAAAAAAGAAAAGTAAACCCCGAAGAGCTTTTAGTTGTTGTTTTGAGCCTTGAGAAAAATATTGAAGCTGATCATTATAGTTGGAAAAGTATACTTTTGTTATGAATAGCAAAGTGAAGGAATTGTTTTCTGCTAAAGCACCCTTTGGCAGCTGTGAAAACCATCTTCAGACATCCTTGAAAATTCTGTTTTCTTTCTGCTGGGATGCTTATGGTCACTGCAAGATTCAGATTTTGGGCACCTAGATTTAGGTGTGAAAATACAATTTATATCTGGGTGTGAACTGTCAATCTTGTGCTATAGTTAATGTAGATCTATTCTCTACAGATAGCAGAGCCTGAAAGGCAAATTTGCCCATGGCCTCTAGTACTGGTTGTCTGAAAAAAACCTCTAGGTTTTTTTGGCCTTATGGACTAGATCTGTGCTGGCAAAACCAGCAATTTAGATGTTTAACTCATATGCAGATACATATAGTTATGGATAGGAACATAGGAGCCTACAGGAAAGAAATACTATCTATAGAGAATGATTTTTGTAGTGAGGAGATGTGGTGAGGCTGAACATGCATAATGTTACTTCTTCAACCTCCTTATTACCTTCTGGTATCATCATAGAGGAGGGAAGCAGCTGCGTTTGATTAGGATTGCAGAAATATGGGGGTTTTGTTAATTCAATGCAGTAGGAGTATAAATATAAACAGATTAATATTTTTTTGTACTCTGGAATAGAGAAGGTTAAGTCATCTATTTTTTTTTTTTTTTTTATTTCCTGGTTCATATATCAATTTTTAATAAACTGCTGAAAAGGCCAGATTATTAAAAATATGGTACTTAAAATTACCATTATGGCAGTGTACTTATTTTGCATGTGTGCTTAATCTGAAATATATATTTTTAATTTTAAGGTGTATTACCTGAAATCCATATCAGAACTATTCAAGATTAAACTCTGTGTGGCTTGAGATCTAGTACTGTTATTCCTAATAATATATGATACTGAAACACAATCATTCAACTTTCAAATTAATCAACCGTGTCATAAAAATCTTTATGACCAATCCTAAGGGACAAGAGCATGCCTGTCCCTTCACAGGGCAAGGAAGGATCATTGCATTCAAGAATCCTACCATTTGACCTGAACGAAACACCAGGGGACTCCTCATAGGCATATTTGGAAGATACAGGATTGTGCAGAGAGGAGCAGTGAAAATATTCGGAGCATCAGAACTGAAGCCCAGAATATGTGAGGCAAAAATTAGCTTTAATCATCTATTAAAGGAAAAATGTCTATTAGAAGAAAAAAACAGTGAATGGAAGGATGCCCTAGTGTTTTTCTTCCTATATTTCAACTGCAGACTGACATATTATACCTGCTATATATACACATAGATCTATATGCATATTTATGCTACATAACACATGCACTTTTTGTATCAAAAAATACCTCCATTAAAAGTCTGCAGACTAAGAGTAAGTAAACTGCAAGTATGTGAAAGTCCTATTTCATGTAGTCTCATCACTGAATCAGTGTGGTTTTACCCCCTCTTATCCCTTCTTCTGTCCTGTAAAATTTAGACGACAGAAAAAGAGTCTGAAGACAGGGGAGTTCTTAGATGCTTAAGGATCTTTTGCTACACAAATATACACAATCATAACAAAATAATATCAGAATCCTTGTCAATTTTACTGACTTACATTAACGATGAAATAAAGCAACTCACAAGATAAATGTTTGCCCTATGGCTGTATCAACTGCCTTCAGAGAATTTGTCCAAGATTTCCTTTCCTGTACTCTGAGGCATTTGATACTCTGATGAAAGAGAGAGGAGTAGTTTTGGTAGAGCATTTATCAGACTTTCTATATAGATTCCTTAGTTTGTCAGCTTGGCAATGAGAGTTTTCAGGTTAACAGTTTTGCAGCAGTTAGGGAATAGGGTAGTAATAAGTATGAGGACCATTGTGGGAAACAAAATAACACAATTCATGGGCTTACTGTTCCCTGTTACATACAGGCTTATAGTTCCATAAAACTAGGACCCAAATCCCATATTTTAAAGATGTTTAAAATGCTTTAAAAATACTTAAAAAATCTGGTCTTGAATGTATATTTTGAGACAATAAAAGTAGTAATAATTTATAACATTCTTAGCTAAGTCGTTATATTTATGCTACTCTTAAATATGTGGGTAGGATTTTTTCATTAAGCAAAAACTCATCCATTTGAGCTTCACATTTTTTTTATATGTATTTTGCAATTAACAACTTTTAGGGTATTCTTCCTGTCTCTTTTAAATTAGTTTGGACTAGTTATTTTTATCTACCTCAGTTTCCCTTTGTCTGGATACAATGCATCTCATTAGCTTTTATGGAAAGCTTATGACTCCCTGTGATGAAGTGACCCCAGATAGCAGCTGGGTCCCCACCCAGCAGGAACAACGGGCACTTTGGAAGGAGTTTTACTGTTGAACATGATGTTATATGGCATGGAATAACCCTGTGATCAGTTAGAGTCAGCTGTCCCAACTGTGTCACCTCACAGCTTCTTGCCCACAACCAGCTTGCTTGTAGGAAGAGCAGAGTGATAAATAGAGAAGGCCTTGATTCTGTGTAAACATTTCTTAGCAATAAATAAAACATTGCTGGATTATCAACGCTTTCGTTCACAAGTCTAAAACATAGCACCATATAGGCTGGTATGAAAAACAATAACTCCATGCCAGTGAATCCCATTATACTACTCACACAGAAAGTGCTATAGAGTTGCTAAGTACTATTATTCCTATTTCTCTTGACTCTTTGTCACAATATATGATTGAAAATCTTGACAATGTGGGATTCCTATCTTTATTATTAATTCATATGGAGTGAGTGAAGAAAGAAACAATCTCATATTTCACAATCCTAGGATATACTCCAACTGGACTGATATTCACACAAGCTACAGAGTACCACTTGGATTAACTGTAAAATAAATTATTGGAAATGTGAAGATTTGCTGTCATGTTTTGCAGGCTTGAATTGCACAGGATCATGATAATCGCTCTGACAAATGCCTTTATATGCTGTCTGGTATTGTGCATGATTTCACTGCATGGAAGATACATGAGGGTTGAAGTTCTCATAAATATTAATCAGGGATTAATGAATGAGGGGAGGCTTCTGCGTATCAGTGTAAATGAGAAGAAAGATTGCATTAAAAATAGCACCATGTGTCGATAAATCATTTGAGAAAAGTGAAGGTACTCTCAAGTATCACTTATTGTTTTCCAAAAGCCTACTCATAGAAAACAGGCTAATGGTACATAAGTAACAGACACAATTCCATTGCATGATTATGAATGGTGATTATGAGTGTATCAGGTACATGCAGTAGGGAGGATTCGTGTCAGTGAAGAAGATGGAATTTAAAAAAAAAATAATTGAGCATTTTTTTTTACATTTATGGACTGAAATAAAAATTGAGTATATGTTTGTGCAAGCCTAAGGATTAAAAAAATAAAAGAGAAAATGTCGAAATTGAAGTCACCAAAAGTCACAATTTCTACTTTCAACCCAATGTTTGGATCATCGAATACTCATATTCCTGTCACAACATTTAGTCCGATTTACACTATACTAACTGACAGAATAAATTATGCAGTATTGTTTTTTAAATTCCTTTAGAAAACCAAGTGCTTTTGAAAAGTTATGACAGGTTTGGGAGTTGTGTTCAGCTGTGCACATAACAGAATAACACATTGAGTAGTAGTGCAGACTACTTTACTCAGCTTTAATAGCTTTACTTTACTTTGAATGGAAAAAAAATTAGGATGGTGGAAACACAGCCCACACATTTGGTTTATTGAGAACTCCAACAAAACTTGCTTACTAATATCAATTTTGTGAAATGTCCCTATTACACTGGGTCTAAAGAAACCACCGGAGGACAACATATTGTTATATCTCTGGTAAATCACCCTCTTTTATTACATACAGCTTTTTTTGAGTCCCCCAATCTACTAACCTGTGTAATCCAGAGCTGCCTTTAACCTTAGTGACATGCAATACTGTTTTCTCACAAATTTGGTAAGCACTATTTTTTACAATTACTCTTGCCTCCTTATCAGAAAGACGAAGGCCATGAAAGCAGAGTTAATAATCTGACACGGGCATGCTGAGAATGTTCTTAGTACTGGACAGCAGGGAAGTACAGACAAGTTCACCTGGTAGTTGGAAGGCAGGAATTATGTTCTTGGACAGTGGACTAAAATTTATTTGCAACTGTTCTGAAGCAAGTCATTGTGATCTATCACTGTTCCCCCAACCTATCCACTATGATCTTCATTTAAATAAGTAAACCTCAAAGAATGACCATCCCAGCCATAGAACATCTTTCTTTCCAAGTGAAATTATAGCTGTTATAGTTGTATAGTTGTAATGTTACACAAGCAATACATAAAATTCCTGAATTTGGTGACCAATGCGTTGTCAAGAACTCAAATTTTTTTTGATGATATATGTGTGTATGAAAGATCAGTAATAGTAAACATTATTACTACCTCGTGTGTGAACTTTACAGTTAATTAAGAACAGAAACAGTGTAAGAATAATTTTTACCAAACAACTATTTTCTATACAGTGGATGTAAAAATGGCATCTAAACCTTAGGCCTTCAGAAGCACGGATTCCTCTACATAACAGTTTTGCGTGTATGTGTATGAGCTATGTTATTGTGTCAAATCATAATTAATTTCATGAGATTTGAAACAGCTGGCTGCTTCTTAAAATCTCTACATCAAATGACTGAGTAGTACGAGATTAAAATCTGCTATACTTGTGCGATTTTGATTCTATTAACAAAGGAAAAAAGGTGTTTCATGTATTTGCAAGCTAGAAGAGACCATGATAACATCTTGTCTGACTTTCTGTGTGTACCATAGACCTAAAACATTTCAAATAGTCATGTAATGAATCACATAATGAAATCATGTATTGAATCTGATCCTCCTAAACCTACATCTACATGGGTTTGACCGAGTTTCAAAAAAAAAAGCATGGTCTTTACCTGGAGAGTCTCAACAAAGAAAATTCATCACCTCTGGTAGTTTGTTCCAGTGGTTTATTGTCCACATTGTTAAAATAAATTATCTATTTTTGATTTAAATTTGTCTGGTTTCAGTCTGCATTCATTATTATAATTCCTCTGTAAAATTAAAGACAACATTACTAAACAGTATATTCTCACCATTCAGGTAAATATATGTTAATACATATCAATTGTATTTTTCATAAGCTATATATATTGAATTCCCTCAGACTCTTGCTTAAAATCATTGTCTCCATCCCTCACATAATTTTCAGATTTTTCCTTGCTCCTCATTTTTTAATATTCCTTTATAGAGAGGCAGAAATAGAGCAACATAAAGCATTCTTAATTTTGTCTTCCCAATGTAGAATACAGGTATGAGACTGTTGCATTATTCTTACTCACCTCTCTCTGTATATTTCTCTAAGGACTGTACAAGGGCTTTTGGGTCTTTTTTGTTTTTCACTTTTAGGCTCAGATATCATATTGACCAGCATGTCTGCTATGATCCTAGTTGCTGCTTTTCAGGGTATTGTCCTGTATTTATGTCTTGCATTCCTCATTCACATGTAAAGTTGCTCGACACACACTTGGCTGTGTTTGAACACATTTTGCTTATATAATGACTTTTCTGTCATTATTTACAACTTTAGTGTCATGGACACATATTTACATTCAAATTGCCCATGAAAATATTATGAAATATCAGATTGGTACCAAGCAGAAGCAAAACTTCCCTGCAAAATGATGATTCTACATTGACAACAACTTTCTTATTGCAGAGAAATTATTTTCCATTCATCTATCTGTTTATTCCAAGGAAGTGTGCCCTCCTGACAACCTCCAGCAAGGTTTTCTAATGAAAAAATTAAATCAGGTTTGTCTGACAAAGTTCATTTTTCCATAAACCCATGTTGACCACATTAAGTTCACATTTTTCTGTTGCTGGATCTCAGATAATCTGTTTTATTATTTCCTGGGATATGTATCAAGCTATTCACCTTAACTCAGATACCTGGCGTTATGAATATTTCAACAATCTACTTCTAGACTTCACAAATTTTTCTGCTATTCTGAGATTTATTAAAAAGGTAAGAGCTAGTCAACTCTTTCAAAATTATCAGGAATAAATTATCTAACCTGACAGGTATATGTTCCTGTAAAAACCTGCTTATCATCTTCCTCAATTGCTAGTTGGAAAAACCTTCAGATAACAAAGGTATAATTTCTCATTGTTTGGTTGGGTTTTGGTTTTTTTTTTACTATACCAGACATGGAATCCTTAGCTTTCCTTATTGGTTTTCTTTGTTTCCCCTTTTTCCCTTCTGTGTCTTCCCTCCAGGACTTTTGTTACATTTTCCACCCTTACACGTCTGCTTAGCAGTTCTCATGGACTAAGAATCAGTCACACAGACCTCACAGGCACATGAACAGATCTGTCTCTTGATTTGTTCAGCTTCTCAAAACCCCAGCCAGCAGCTCTTGCTGAGACAGGCAGACAAACAAATATATCAAATGCACAGCTTGCCAAATCCTTTTACATCCAAGAAGACTGGCAGCTTTGAAGTATTTTTTTCCCCACTTCTTTTCCTCTGTATTATTGGGCTGAGTATTTACATGTCTGTCCAGATTTATTGAATTTTAATTGGTACACTGAAAAGTTACAGGCCATATGACAAGCTGGTAAAGAATTGTTTGAAAAATGGTATTGATAAAATCCTATTAGTTCTAACAAATTAATTTTGAGAGCCATACTTCTGGTTCTTAAAGGTTTACCAGCTTCCCACTTTGGATCTTTTCTCCCACCGAAGTCCAAAGTTCTATCTAATTTTAATATTCACAAATATTATTTTGACAAACTAATTTCCCGTATTATTATTAAAAATTATGTATTTTATTTGCCTGTACTTCCTTGCATCTGTATTTTTAGGACCTCAGTTTTAATGGTAGCCTTTAGCATGGTCAGTTAGAAACTGTATTGGCTTTAGATAGCCTGTATTTTCACCCAGACTTTGCCAACAGATAATTATGTAGCTTTAGGCAACTCATTCAGCTTCTTTCTTCACTTGCTGTAATATTTGTAAAGTGCTTTGAAAACCGTATGTAAAAACTGCATCTTAAGTTCAATGAATTATTCTGCCCACATAGCTGATCTTTTAGTATATTTATAGTATATTTATCTCCAAAAACACTACCTTCTAGGCTAACATTACATTTGTATCTGAAGTAGTGTATTTGTTCTAAAAATTGAACTAGAAAACATTAAAAAAGCAAAAAGTTCTTAGCATGTTAACATTACAGGAAAGTAGAACTATATTTTTCCAAGGCTAGAGTAATTGCTACTTAGAGGAAAGAAGGACATACCTTACAAACCTGTGTTTTCAAATTCAGAAGTAAGCAGAACACAATGAATAGTGTGGATAGTTGTAGATAATTTAAGTTTACCAAGCTGAGAAGATTTAATAACATGAAATGAAAAATCACAGAAAAAATATTAAATGACCCATTGCACAATTTTAAAGATATATCGTAAGTGTTTGTCAGATATAGGTGATTATCAGAATATAAATGAACAGCTGCTGCAGGAAGAGATTATAAAATTAACTATCTTAATAGCTTCGAAGCAAGGGCCAGTAGATGTCTTAACTGCAACAAATAAAGCATCAGGATAAGGTTGTTACAACCTTGAAGCCAGTTTCTTTAGTTTTCAGGTAAATTTAATTACCAAAGCTGAAACCACTATTTAAATTCCAGGACAATCTAGACAGGATTGTCTGAGCTTTTTAGTTGTTGCTTTTGGACTGGGAACTAAAAGTTATGGAAAGATAGATAAAAATGCAGAAGAAACTAGAATGCTTTGGGAAGCTGTGGTTAAAATACTTGAGACATGATATATTACCAGCCGGCTTATGTTTTAAATTGTTTTTGCTGATTCTCTACAGAATAAATATGTGATCAGTGCTGAAGATCTGGAGTTCTTTGCTGTAGACAAACATTTTTTTTTTCCTTTCTTTTTGAATCTGCCTGGGCTACTGAGAAAGTTTATATCCACATTCTGCTCTGGCTGCTAAACTATTTAATTCATAACAATCAGGTTAATTAGCAGACACTATTAAAGTATTCAAGTGATTCCACGATAACTAAATTTATCTTAATGGCATGCATTGAGGAATACTTATACAAACCTCTTAGCTGGCAGAAACTGGGGGATTCACCTGGCAGCAGCTAACACCAGATAATGAGAAGCTGGAGGACAAATCAATGGCAGCATCCTCCTCCATGCGGAAAACTAGTTGTTGAGTGTGAGTCTTTTCACACCTTCGCTCAGGGAAAGTATGTAAGACCTTATCTTTAATTAAGGTTAGAGAATATATTCACTGTTTATATAATCAAGGGGTTTATGCAGTTGAAGGTAACATAAGATGAGTTTACCTGTGGTTCAAAACATATTATGTTGGGATTAATATTTGAGAAGCAAAGATAAATAACTTATATATTCTTCTTGAAATCAATGACATTTCCATGCAAAAATATCACATAAATTGATCATTAACACTGCTTAATCAAGGACTCATAAGTATAAGGCAGATTTCTTTGAGTCAAACCAATTTAAATACTTCATTTTAATTGTCACTTAAATCAGCAAGTAAGAATAAGATAATTAATGCTAATCTTATTTTGCATTTATATTTTACTTCAGAAAGGGTCGTTTTCATCAGCTGGAATAATCTGCAAATATATTTATTTTAAAAACAACACAAAGATTTCTTCTTTTTGCTTCTCGGGTTGATAAGTGATATATGAAAACAGTTGTTCAAGGGTTTGTACAGTTTAAAATGTGTTTATTTGGATTCTTAAATTTGTTTTGTGTTAGAAAATGATTAAAAATTCATTATTTTTTTAAGAACTTCTGTTTTCTCTCAAATGAGATATAGACTATGAGCGCAAAAAATACAGTGACATTTTAAGTCTTCTTTCTGTGTTAAGGTACCATGAAATATGACAGGAATACCTATACAATAATGTATCAGATATGTTTGAATGTGAAATGATTGATTTACTACAGAAAACACTTTTAACTATGTTTAATACGGTTTGTGAAAGCAATAGGCCAAACTTTAAAAAGTATTTATATATAGATGATGTTTGAGCTTTTCAAAATCGCATAATTGATTTTGTGTAAGTTTTGTATATCTGAAGATATCACTTGGATATAAGTTGGTGATTTAAGTACCTACATAAGTTAAAACCAGCTTTTTGAGAACCTTTTCTTTCTTTTTAAATAAGATTTCCTATTTTTTCTCTGTCATATTGTAGTGGAATACTGGAAAATAAAAAATAATATTTACAAACCTCAGTTCAGCTTACTAAATTCAAAGAAAAAATTTTATTTCTGTTCACGATTGGAATTGGAATAAAAAGTAGTTAAATCAAAAAATGTCTGCACTGCATACTTACATTAAAATAGATTGAATAATACTGTAAAATTATTTAATTTATTCAGTACATGCCATCATATTGACCTAAAATTAAATGTTTTCCCTTGCCTTCTCATACCTTTAACTAATTGAAATAATAACTGAGAAAGGTTCATGAACATCATATTTATATTTTAATTTATGCAAATCACATCACTAATTGATAGTAAATTTATCTTTTAACACAGATATTAATAAATGTTCATCCTTAAATGTAATTTAAGCACATTTCTTCTGAGAACAAAAATTTTTTAAATTATATTAAATGGAGCAGATCTAAATGAAAAGTCCATTTTTAATTGAAAATAACTTTTACATATTTACCTCTGAAGCCAAGTAATTTGAGTATATTCCTAATAGTTACCAATTTGTGTTATTGAATTCTTTTTCCCTGTATTATATAGGTTAACTCACTTTTAAATTATTTTTCTCCATGCTTGGATTAAGAAGGGTAATTTTTGTCCCCTGTATCATACTGTTAAACACAATCACAAATTCTCTCCTGTATCCAGTTTCTTCTTTCAAAAATACCCTAATATCTCTTGCACGTACAGACCATCTTCTCTATAGTTTCTAACCTGCCACTTGTACATGCTAGATCTAAGCCACGGGATGAGGTCCTGCCGAGTTCACTCCACACTTCCCTCTACAGGAGCATGATTACCCTCTACTCAGCCATCAATCTACATCACATAAACCTCCTACACACACACACAGAAACGTTACATCCTCTGCTCCTCAGATGTGGCCAGTGGATTCCAAATCAGTAACACTGGAGTAGATCAGGGATGAAGAAAGAGCAGTCTGCAAGTAATTACATGAACCTAATTGTACAAGAAAAAGAGCTGAGAATCAATTATACACAATGAACTTGACAAGTCAAGAAATGTGGCTGAGTTTATATTGTGTATAGTATTAATTCTAACATAACTTTCTGTATTTGCTTTTCTAACTTACATTTCTGATATTTTTAGTTCTCGATTTAGCAATCTAGATCCTTGAGTTTTGCTTTATATTTGATATTAATAATGAAATCAGTAGCGATGACAATGTCTGTCCTTCAGTCAAGTCTTATCCAGAAAAAAGTTTTTTCAAGATGCCTTGGGTTTTTTGGTTATTGTTTTGTGGGAGTAAAGATTAAGTAGCATCTCTGTGTAAATCATTGTCCAGAATGTTTTGAACACTCTTCGCTGATTGTTGTGTTACGTTGGAGGCAGTTATGTAAAAGACAATTGATAAGCTTTATTGTTCCTATCTAACCACTGCTCATGGGTGTAATGTTGGTTATTTAGCACTGAGGAACACCACGAACATTTCAAATGTCAGCATGTTGCTTGCGATCTAACCTCTTTTATTACAGGATGATTCTGTACATAATACAGAACAAGATTGTTGTATAGTATTGCATGCTTCCTACATGATAATGGAACCAGGAATCAACAACTTCAAGCTTGCCCAGGATTAAGAAAAAGATAATATTAGATGTCCAAAACAGCTAAAAATCAAATTTTGCCTGACGATCCTGGTCTTCTTCTTTGAAAGAAAAATAGACCCTGTGACTAGAAAAGTAGCAGTAATTGTAAAGTTGACTTGACATAACTTTCATAAAGTTTACGCCTTTTCTAACAAAGACAATTTAATTCAGATTACATGTATTTATAAGTGACTGAATAATCAAAGATAAAAATGATCGCATAATCAGTTCAACTCGTAATTGCGGGCAGTCTGATTCACATTGGGAATTGGACCAAATGAAATCCAGAGGTCCCTTCCAATCAAAATTGTTCTATGGTTCTGTGAGCCTATGATACGGAAAGAGTATGCAAGAATTTTTGGAGGTGGAGCTAAAATTAAAGATGGTCTTTTATGCAAATGTCACTCACCTGGTCTTATGTTGGAGGAAATGACTGAATAATGTCCTGAAACCTTTTGCCTGTTGCTTTGGTGGTTCACTGATGAGTAAAAATAGTGGGGTTGCAAAGTATAGTGTGACAATATTGTGCTGTTGTCAACTCAATTGTTGGAACATTCTGGATGTCATAGTGCTTTGTATCAACGGGATGTAAAAGGTATTTTTAGATTATTTATCAGCATGGATCTTCATTCTTAGGATCAAAGATTCAGAGGAAAATGTAATGTTAAGAAATGTGTGAAAGGCAGACAGCTGTTTGGGAAAACTGCTGTGAAAGGTACCTAGATTATAAGGAAAACTAATATACTTTCACGTGACTCCACAATATTTAGAGCAGTGTTTTTTGCATATATATTTGTGCAGCTGGAACTTACATCTTAACATTAGAAAATAGTCATATAGTTAATATTTAAAATACTATAAATATTCAGCACTAGGATTTTAAAGTTTAGCCATATTATTCATGTTCAGTGAAAATTCATTGATGTATGGAAAAACATAAATGGTCATCTAAATTGTAAGAAATATGAGACTTGGATAGTTGGGAGGCATAAACCTGTGTCATTTTATGATATTAATTTCTACTGAATTAAAATGAGGAAGATTCAGATAATTATCTGAAAAATAATGAGGGCTGAATTAAGTTGATGTTCCCAAGAAAGCTGAAGAACTATATGAAATGAATTAAAATACATGTGATATACTGTCTATTGACTATTGTCTTTTTCTCCTTTCTGGCTTTTTAAAAGTTAAAACTGAATAGATTTACTCAAAGCAATGTTTACTTTTTCCTCTATGTCATTAGAAAAACACCTTCTTTTCTCAATAATCACATAAATGGATTTTAGACATTTTATTTGATGCACTCAAAATGACAAGGAACACTAAAATTATAAACTGCTTAATACCTGAAACATCTGAAGCTCATATATATAGTAATACACTGCTGCACATATTAACTTCCCTACTGTGTTTATAATGGCTTCCCCCATAATACACACAATGGCTCTGACTTTGTGCTTTTCCTTTCAGGTTTGGATTTATTCTTCATAAGGATGAGACCACGCTCCAGAAAATTGATCTAGAAACTATGTCGTACATCAAGACAATTAATTTAAAGGATTATAATTGCATTCCTCAGTCACTGGCTTATACACATGTTGGAGGATTTTTTTTTATCTGCTGTAAGCCTGACACCACGGGGGCTGTCCTACCACAGCTTATCGTGGATAGCATTACTGATTCTGTAATTGGATACAATGGCGACGTAACAGGCACGCCATATGTCTCTCCAGATGGACACTATCTTGTCAGCATTGATGATGCAAAAGGTCTCATGAGGATCCAGTCCATAACCATGAGAGGAGAAATACAGGATGCATTTGACATTCATACTAATTTGCACATATCTGATGTAGCTTTTCAGCCATCATTCACTGAAGCTCATCAATACAATGTCTACTGTAGCTCCAGCACACAAACTGATGTTCTCTTTGTGGAGCTGTCCTCTGGCAAGGTTAAGATGGTGAAGAGTCTGAAGGAGCCCATCAAGGCAGGGGAATGGCCTTGGAACAGTAAGAACCGTCTTATAAAAGACAGTGGCCTTTTTGGTCAGTATCTCATGACTCCTTCCAAGGAATCTCTCTTTATCCTGGATGGACGGCTCAATAAGTTAAATTGTGAAATAACTGAAGTTGAGAGAGGAAACACAGTAATTTGGGTTGGAGAAGCATAAGGATCTGTGTTAGATACTTACTGAATTAATAGTTTTACAGTACATTAAATTACACTATTCTTCGAATTTACACAATTTTCATTTTAAATTGTAAGACCTTTCTAAACCTGTTATTTGACTAGGACACGATTTTAATTAACTTCCACTTAAAAGTTACTAAAACAACTGCTATTTGATAATGGTACTCCTTAATTATGAGCTGAGATTGTAGTGTTTGACTGAAATTATTAAATATTGAAATTGATGATAAATATCATACATTACTTTAAAGGAAGTATGGAAATAAACCCAAAAAGCTTCAGGGAACTTAATATGATACTTTGCATTTGTAAATGGAAGACTTAAATGTGATTCAAGTTTTTGGTTTGTTAGCATCAGACACAAAATAAGAGCTATAGTACAATCTTTGACTGCTTAAATTGAAATGCTGTGTCCTGTTCGGTCCGGTCTACTGTTTCATATTTTTGTGCCTTGAAGCGAAAGTTTCACGTGAAAGGTAAATAATAGAAATTGTATAACCTGTTCCCACTGGGGCTATGGGATTGCTTATTATTGGAAAGAAACTTTTAGTATCAAATTTCTATTCACAAGTGGTGGAACATATATGGAGAGGAAAAAAAAGGAGGAATTGTATTTGCAGTGTTTTATGATCACTGCAATTTGATGATTTTATTTTTATGGCGAATCTTAGTTGAGAGAGCTGCTTGCCGAAGCTTAACCTTTTTTAGAAAAAAAATAGATTTTAGGTTTTCCAGCTATCATAGGGTTTCATCAGCAGGGAGTTGCAGCTCTACTAAAGAGAAATATTGCACTTATCCTTTCACAGCAAACCATGTTCTAAAAACCTGGCATCAGAAATCTTCACTTATATTATCAAGGAAACTGTTATTTTAAAACAAACAAAATGCATATTAAGAAACTGAAAATGCAAAGAACTGAAGTATACAACCACTAGATAACATTTTTGCTTATGCATTGTACCATTTTTCCATATTTGTTAATCTATTTGCTTAGCTCAACAGATTTTCTATTCATGCATACAATTGGATTAGTGAAAAAAAAAAACCAAAACTTTGTATTTTTTATAGTTTGTTTACTTAGAGTTCTGGTATTAAAAATGCTTAAATATGCAAATGCAAAAAAATAAGATTCCAACAAGTCAGTAGGATCAGAAAGCCAGCAGTAAACAACTGTCCAGACTTGGACCAGTGACTTAAAAGTTTGGGAGTAACTCTATTTTTATTTTTACTATTTTTTTGCTAAAGGATGCTTATAAGCTCTTAAACTGACCTCCATTTACTGAAGGCAATCAGAAAAAATATCTTTTTTTAAGCAAAATTTTACTGCAGTTTAGATTGTGTAAAATTGCTTAGAAATCTGTAATTTTCTAGCATTGTAAACTTGTGTGCGTTCAGCGTTCTGCCCTGTGTGGTACAGTAGATCTCTCTTTAGCTTGAGCAAACCTCCTGGTAGGTAAATTTAAATCAGATAAAAATCTGCCTAAGTTTCTAGAAACTGAATCTGTTTTCTTTTTAAAAACTTTTGTCCATTGTGAACGAAGAATCTTCATGTAAACTGTCTCTTACTTACTTGCAGTAGGCTTTCTCATGCATTTTTCTTCTGTAACTTACACCATGTGAATGTTATGTATGTAGAAATGCTTGACAAAAGAATAAATCCCATAAATTTTAAACAGTCCTGACTTTGGTGAATGTTCCAGTGTAGCCGCACTGAAGTGGCATGTAACACAGAATTTATTTCAAAGCAAAGTAGTAGAAAGTTTATCTACCTATTTTTTATATATATATGTATATATAAGTTGTATTTTTATGTATAATAATATATAATAATATATATAATAATAGTGAGGAAAGAAAACTTTTTAAGAAAGTTTGTCTAATTGGAAAAGTTTCCTTTGGCTGCTACAAAGAAAAACTCATCTATTAATTAACTAAGCACAGAGTATTTAGTGTATAGATATATGTCTATTCTCATACCTGGCCTCTGGAGCCAAAATCCTCTAACCTAGAGGCTGTACAAATATATAAGCCCAAACCAAGAAGCATGAACTCCAGTAGCACAACTAAACAACTGCCTATCCGGTCTGCTCAATGCAGGTGGCTTATACACTTACATTGCCCTCTCTTTGCCTAACCATTAACATTAAAGGTAAGAACTGAATCCCATGATGATAGTGAGATTCCCTTGACAATAGAAAGTGTCCCATGTTGTGCATGAGCCCTCAAGATTTCTATCAAAATCGAAGTCAGCTGTCAGTTTTGGCAGCCTCTTATTCTTTTGTATTTGCAATATTTGGCAATTAGAGATGCTTTAAAACTTGGATAAACTATGTCAGTCATTATATGAAACAGGAGGCCAAAATCTCTACTGATAACAGATTTATGTCAATAATATCACAGTAATCTGTACAGTATAGAAACTGTCCCAATCAGTTTAGAATTCTTATTTAAAACTTATTATTCTCACCCTAAGAATATCTCTGACAGTAGGTAAAGCAGTTTGGTAAAGGATTATTGCCAATTTTCTGTATTTTGTTTAGCTAGTCCAGTGCAATAGCTCAAAGACTATGGTTCGTTTCTTTGCCATTGTTATGGAACTGAAATATGCTTCTGGTTTCCAGGAATGGTTTGATCCCACTGAGTAAATGAAAAAGCAAACACTGCCTTTAAGGTTTCAAATTTTCCTTTATAGAAGCCCGGGTTTAACAACAATTTGGTTTTAGTCTTGTGTGTCTTAATTGCTGTTGGAAGCAAAGGCAACCAATGCCTTCTCTTAATTTTGTGGTAAACACTCATATTTTATTTCACAAGCTTTTACTTTCACAAAGTTTCAAGTTTTAGGATTTTTTATAGAAATGCATTAGAGAAAAGTAGTGAAAGATAATGGGAATGTAATGGAAGAAGCCAAACGTATGTGATGACCAAGTTCTGTTACAGATGCTGACAGTTTCCATTATGTTACTCTATGCTAATGAATGCGAGAAGCACATGTGAGAACAAGAAGGAGTGCTCTTCAGGGAGAAGTGATGATAGAGCTGCTTTTGCTAAGGTATTAAAAAAATATTTATGAGACATTGATAAAATACTCTGTCAGGTTATTTTAAGAAAAACTGGTGCCAAAGTAAAAAAACCATAATAAATTAGTTTTACCTTTGGTTTGGCAGTAGAGATGTGTAATAGTCTGTGGCCACAAGTATCTTTTAAGCTACTATTCCATGCTGATAAACAGCTAATTGTTTGCTGCGCTGCTGTATGTACATCAACCAATGTGTGTGAGGGATTGAAGACAAAGATTTATTTTTTTTTTTAAGTTTCTGTTTTATAAATTGGTAGAGATTTTTATTTCAAAATACAATCTTGCTATTTTTCGCTTTTTGCATGTAGTCCTGAGTATCATCTTTTTCATTTATACACTTTCTGAACTGCTTGGTTTGCAATATCAAATTGAGAGAGATTACTAGCAACTTCATAAATAGGTAAACTGAGCTCAGAACAACACCTTCAGTGCATTTAATTGTATTTTCCATAAACAAATATTTCAAACAGCCAGGCATATAGTGCCACAGAGGTCATAAATCCAAAAATAAGATGTCTTTGCAAATACGTAAAATATAACTTGTGTAAGCAAATCTTTAAAAACTTCAATGGAAAAACGATGAAACAAGTTTTGAAGAAATCTACATGGGTTTGTAAGTGATAATCAATGAGGATAGAAGTGTCTTTCTGAGTTTTTATTAAGCCTTCTGCTCACTCCATACCATAAAGTAAGGCTGTCTGTCAAATAAAAGTTAAAGGGCATCTGAATGTTTAAGACTGTCATCAAATTACTTAGATTTTAGTGACTCTTCATCAGCAGTTGCAACTTCTTTCAGTTAAGAGAATCTCCTGAGCTTGTATATAGTATTTCTTTGTGTTATTGAACAACTGTTCTGACACACCAAGGTAGTTTATACATTTCAGTTAGGAATTAAATATTTCCAAATATGGATTACAGAACAGCAGGCTTGAAAATTGTGATTATTGCCTTAAGAAAAGACCATAGTTATTGCATCATTTTATTTACTTACCACAAGGTACTCAGTTTGATTTCAACTGAAAGAGCATTGTCAGCTTAATTGCGAAAGACTAGTAACAGGATACTTAACAAGTTATTTTTGTGGATAAATTAGTAGGTCTCAAATAATTCTAAAAAACTCCAAACACAAAATACAATTACCAGTCATCTTTACTCATTGTATCCTGGACAACGGTTCTCATTCTGGACAAGGTACAAAAACAGGAGGAAGCCTTCACCCACTCTTTCTACATCTACATTTTACAAGAAAAGCCTCATCTTCAAAGACTGTAGACGGCTATTTTCAGCTTTCTGAACTCAGATCCAAAACAGTGGGAGGCAACTTCCAGCTGTTCTCAGTAGCAAACTGAAGTCATAGCAGGGTCCTACACCCTGTGTCAGTTCCATTAATTACCCCTAGACTGTCTTTTTTATCTTCTGCCTCTCCAAGGTATAGTTCTGAGGTATCCATCATCTTCTGTTGACATAGAGGACTCATAACAATAAGCTCAACAAAGCCGCTTAGCAGCAGTACCTAACCCTGAGGCACTTCTGACTCTAAATTAGCTCTAAGTACTCAAGCAGCACGTATCAGCCAGTAGCAAAGTGATCTGACAGGTACTCTGTTTCTGCAAGTTTGTGGCCACTTTCATAGCTTCACTGAAGGAAATAAAACCCAGGATAAAGATTATTATGGATGGAGAGAAAACTAAAAAGAAGACATCACTAGGACTTTTCTTGCTTGTACAAGTAAGCAGAAAAATGCTTAAGACAGGAGTCATTATACAAAGGCTAATTTTGTTTCCTTTAAAATGTCTTTGTAAAATATCAGACTTTATAAGATTATAATCACAAACTTATTTTCCACATTTATTTATAAAATCCTCCAAAGCTTTACTAAGTTCTATATTGAAACAGTGTTTTCCAGCATAAATTTATTCATAGTTATGTCATTTATTGTGATATAATACTCTGCCTTCAATAATTATACTGCTTCTTTGACAATGTTTTCAAGACTATATCTGTAAACAATTGTCACAATTTCTCACCAATTTTTTTGGTGAAATCAGACAAGTACTTGATTAGTATGGTTGTTTTCATAACTGCTACATTTGAAGTTCAGTTTTGTTGAATACAAGTGGCCTGATTGAAAGCATTAATCTGATAAAGAGGAAGAGCTCAGTTTTCATTTTATGCTGGCAACCCTCTGAAGACAGCTGAAGGAGATTTTTCAGCCAGGAGAATAGACATCTTAAGGAAAGCCTAATAGCAGCCTCCTAGTTCCTAATGTGAGGTTATAAAAAAGATAGAGCTGGATTCTTCACAGCCATGCAGAGGAGGAGAACAAGACACAACAGCATAAATTTAAGCAAGAGTTTCAGACTGGATATAAGGAAGAGTTGTGAGGACAGTCGAGCATGGGACGAGGTTGCCCAGAAAGATTTGCAGTCTCCATCCTTGGTGCTTTTCAACATCTGGCTGGATTATACCTGTCTGACCTTTAGCTGAACTAGCTTTAAGCAGGATATCGAACTATAGATCTGGCAAGGTCCCTTCGAACCTGAATTATCTTGTGATTCTATGATTATGGGGAGAGAAAAAATAGCAATCTTAATTTGTTTAGGCTTTCCAGTTTCCTGACTGAGCTTGTGCATCAGGTATTTAAATGCACATTTGCAAATGAATAACCCAAGTGTTAAGGTTGGGCTGAAATGAAGCCTATGGAAAACTCAAAAAGTAGTATGTTTTATCACTTAAATCTTTAGCTCTAAAAGGAAGGATATTGTCACTTTGAAATCCGGAATACATTTCTTGGCTTCCAGGAAATCCTAAACTAATAATAGAACTTGTACAGGATGCAATATGTGAAAGTAAGTTCACCTATCTAAATATCTGAGGAATACCTGTAGCAAAAGAAAGGGATACTTGAGAACACCATTATAGGTAAGGTCTCTTAACGCTCTGAGATAGCGTACATCCAGATGTGAACATTGCCACTTAAGTGTTCCCTTAGACAGAACTCTTCAAGTAAAACTGTTCTGGGCATTTCATTAAGACCTAGTAGGTGCATTTATAATATGGGTCAGAGATGGAATAATATTTTTTTTAACTTGCTAATCAATTTGAGCTAGAACAGCTCATTTCATATCTATGGTCATCTCTCCAAAGGAAGCACTTTAATATCAAGAAAATCTTGTTCACCTCTCATCAGTTTGCATGTTACGTTTTGATTTTCATTTTAAGCAGGTCCTAAAGAAACCTACTAATTACTGTTGTTTTGAGATTAGAACCAAAATGTAGATCATACAGGAAGAAAAAAAAAGATAAAAAACCATATCTAAGTATTTTTCAGCTGTAGTGACCCGTAAGTACAAAATAAATTTGCTTAACTCTGCACCTCAAAAATCCTGATTTCAGACAAATTCAGAAAAACACAAGCAGAACATACCAGTTGAGAAAGAGGAAAGGTCATTCAGAACTAATTAGAGTCCAGCAGCCAACAACCTTTGTATTTGTAACACATTGACAATGTTTCACGGCGACTGACCCCCTCCACAGTGGAGGAAGTCACAGAGGAGCAGAGCTAAAATAATGAGCTCAGGGAAGAATGTAAAGACTGACCACCAATTGTTGTAAAGAAAGCTGCACTTTTAGAGGGATTGGAGAGTAACCTTTTATTCAGATATATAACTATAGCAGTGAGTCACCAGGTTGTACAAACAGCTTTTCCTGAGATAATTGTAGAGACTAATGTTTTTTTGGAGCTTGCCAGAAGAGCATGGGAAGAGAAAATGTATATTTTGCTCAACCTAACATTTAGTTTAAAAAATGGCCAGCTGATAAAATGAACTTTGATGAGAGCAATGGGCTTGACCTACCTTCAACCCTCGTATTCCCTCCCAGTGACTGGGCATGCCCAGCATTATGGTGGTGATCTTATAGAAACTGATAATGGAAATCGTATTTGTGTGGTGATTTGACTGCCTACTGCAATAGCTGTACTGTGCTTGTGTTGTGATTTCAGTATACTGCTTTATCACGCTAATAAATCAAAATCCCATACAAGAACAATTATATCAAATCAGTAAATTTCATGTTAAACTTAAACCTCTCCTTATGTGGAATATGTAAAACACCTAGTCGGAAGGTGTTGGACTCTGACATTCATCCACTACTACTCCATTTTATATAATTTTGGAAGGAAAAAAAAAATCATCACTAACAGTACTTCATGGGATCACAATAAGAATGAATCTGGAATAAATGGGCAAAATCTTAGTTATGCTGGTGTTAGGAGTTATATCATAGTCAGTGAGCATCACATTACGTAGAACACAGTAAAGGCAACAAAGACAATGTGGTGAGCTCTTTCATGCTTATACCGGGCAAGGAAGGGATTATGATGGGTTTATAATCTAAGAGTTAAATTGGTGTCTTTTACCTGCAAGGCAGAGATGTTTACAATCTTTGAAACAGTTAATTGAAGTAAATTTCTAGATTGGTTGAGGGGGTTTGTGTTTTGTTTTGTTTTTTTATTTGTTTTTTAATAGTAACATGGAAAGAAGTCTTCATAGAAATTACTAACAAGACTATGTGTTCGGAACAAAAATCTATTGACAACAGTTTTATAAAATTCATAATCAGGAGTTAAATATATCTATGTCACTTGAATCTCTCCTATCTGTCACCAATTAATGGGTTTAATGCCCTGGTTGATGTGCCACTACTTTAAAAATTATTTTAAACTGTCTTCGGTGAGCTATCTTTCACAAAATATGACAAATCCAGTTACCGGTAAAAGACTGAAAGATACTGAAATTACCAGGTTCTATTTAGAAGTAATGAATCAAAAATTGCTTCTTCTAGCTTATGAATATTAAAGTTGATCTTATTTTAATATACTAGATGAAAAAATAGCTTCTTGTTATTAGTCATTATGTTAATGTTCTTCTTTTAATCTTCCTGAGGTAGTATGTCCTTTATCTTTCCACAAGGATGGACAACAGTTCTCTTATTTTTTAAAACTTATTTTTATGTTTTTTCTGTAGTACTGAAAACTTAGGTACAAGCATTGATTTAATTAAATGTGTATTTAACCTATGTCAAAAAAATAATGTATTTGCCTGACAATCTTTTTCAGAGTTTTCCATTTATGTGTTTCAAGAAAAAAAAACAACCTACAATTCACCACCTGCAGTCAACTCCCTGGAGACTTCCACAAGCAGATTCCCTTCTCTTAACTAACCCTCTACATGTTTTCACTCATAAACTAAATTTATTACAATTTTCTTCATATTATTATAATGACAGATATTCTTTTAGTTCTGTGAAAAGAAGTTACAAGTTTGAAAAAAAGCATTCTCCACCCCCAGCTTCCTGTGTGAGTATTTTCTTTAATAGATAACACAGATTGTAAATATAATTATTAAAAACAAACAAAAAATAAGCAATACTATTTTTTCATCTCAGTAGACCTATGCTAAATCATTGTTAATTTTGCAGCTGTACACTGTGAGGAAGTAGAAATAACAGCATATTTATATTGAGGATTGTATAAGGAAAAATTATTGCATAAATATGAAGGAAGGAGGACCTAGGTCTCCAAGTCATTGCAAAATTAGTTTTGAAGTGTCTTAATTAAAATTTTAAAGAAATAGCCATTTCATCTATGATTACCATAAAGATTAAGTAACAAAATCCACTTGTAAACTGTACTTAGACACTCTTTCCAGTTAGAAAGTTTCTTCTGAAACTTTGAGAGAAGAACTACATAATTTACACTGTTTAGGCTGGACTGTCAGACCTCCATTTCTTCTCCTCCACTGTTTGGTGACTTCCGGCTCGTTTGTGTTTTCAGTTAAGTGAGCATCTGGCATGGCATTCCTGGTATCTTCTCCTTTTTCACGCTGTAAGTTTAAATACATCATGCAGCATTTCTGTGGTAGCACATGAATCTGTGTCCTACTAGATCTGCATGACCATTCTATCTTTATCTGATGTCCAAAGCAATTTTGGCTGAAACGACATAATTTTCTTTCAAATCCTATTAAATTTCCACAAAATTTTGCATTTCCTTTGCTTTCTTTGTTAAGCTGCATTTTCTTTGGCTAACCTCAGTGTTGTGATGAAGAGGCATTTTGCTACTCCTGTCTTTTTCAAAAATACAAATCAGACACCTTTCATTCAGTTCCCTAAAGGGAGGTGTTGGCCTCATTTTTTGCATCTCTGTTTACTGTGGAGGAGAATGGGTATCTTGATTTATATCCATTAGCAGCAGTACCTTGTGTATACTAAGGAAGAAAGCCACGAAAGAGAGGCACAAACCAAACATTACGCACAAAACACGGGATCTAACAGAATTCCCATCAATGCCAGGCTACCGCTGTCTTGGGCTGAGGAAGTTTTCTCAAAGGAGCTAAAAGTTCTAAAGGTTGCTTTCCTTTTTCATTATTATTAATATTTTCATTATCACTTCTATCATTAATACTAGTTTTGGCACCCATATCTTGTTGTCATCATCATTACGTCCATGGAAGAACTCATTGTGTGTCCTTGTTTTTCATGCTTGTCCTCATTCTGTTTACTGACATAAGTAATTATGCATAAGGCGCAGTGAAACTGTGATGGTGTAAGGGTAGAAGCAAGATCTCCTAGGAGGGGTTAAACCATTTATAAACTACTTGCCATAATGCGGAAAAAAGCTCAGAAAATTTGTACATTAATAAAGCCCTTCTTCAAGAAAACCTGTATATATGACAAGGTTCACCTAAAAAAAAATAGGACTTATTTGATCAACACACACTTTAGAGTATCTAATAGCCTACCTCGTATTCCAGAGTATGCTTCTTGTTCCTTGAATAATTTACGTGTCAAGGACTGATTTTCTTCAATTCAACAAATGTGGATATTCTTTAAGTATTTTCTTAATACCATAGTGCTCCTATTGCTTTATCATCTAGAAAGAGTTTTGTCATTGGATCTATCATTTATTAATAGTAGTAGTATTTTTATTATTATTAAACCGTTATTTTTAAGATCTAGTAAGCCCTGTTTTATTTAGAGGTTCAGTTACTGACTAGATTTTCATAGACTTATATTGATAATGATTTACACACACCACAAACAGATGATAATTTAGTAATACATAAAATTATAGAATAAATTTCCCTTTTTCTCCTCCAAATATACTTCTATTTTAATGACAGTATTTGGGGGATTTGAGGGTAAGTATTTACACTCTCTCTTTTTGATTTGATATCAATATAATTTCAAACCATTCTTCAAGAATCTTACTTTTTTCCTGACACATAGACATACGATAGAAAGGAGGAAAATAGAAAACAGTTTTATTCTAGTCTTCAGTAATTCTGAAGTATTTTTCCGATTACTAGTTTATATAAGTGAACTAAATAGTTGAAATTCAATAGCTTTAGTGTTCAGATAGTGCTGTGTTGCTAATCATCTCTTCTAGTGTTTGTCAAGCCAATCTTTTCTTTTCTAATTGTAACTCAGATTTCTGTTAGTGATTGTACTATTTTTTGTACCTGAGAACCAGTTAGCTTGTAGGATGAGCACAGTTTTATAATATTCCTTTTCACATTGACCAGAAAGGCTGTGAAGTATTTAATTTAATTAAAAACATTTTATTTCATGAGGATAAAAAGTGTTTGTAGTGTCTGACTTCACAGAGTTCAATTGCATTTTACTTAAAATACGGCGCGCTCTTTCTCTCGGTATTGAGTAGCACAGTGTATTTCCATCAACACACTCCAGCACCAGACAGTGAATAGAGAGGATGATACCAGTCTTGAGATTGGTGGTGGTCACCAAGTATTTTAAAATTTTGAGCTACACTTAAAACGTTAGAGCGCCTATTGTATAGAAAGAAGCTAAAAGGAGAAAATTATCTATATACATTTCTATTGACATTTTCTGTTTACTTCAAAATGGTATTGGGTATTACTGATTTTAAATGCTGTAATACAATTTATCATACTTTGCAGTTAGACTGCATGAGTAGAGAAAATTTCTAATAAAGTCAATGTAATAATTCTTCTGGCTTTTTCAAATACACACAGAGATAAGCATGTCATAGATAACTAGATAATTTCAATAAAATATTCATGCATTCAATTTTCCTTTATAATTTTAAGCAATGTATTGAAATGTTTCGTAAGGATTTCCCTTTTCAGTGCTACCAATACCAACATTTTACTTCTTTGTGAAAGCAATGTATCCTCCATCTCCTCACCAACAATGTCTATATCCAAATTAGTTATCAGTTAAAGAAAGGTCCCTCTATCAGGAAATTTTTGTCAGTAATAGTCACAGAAATGGCTTTGGCATAGTATATAAAATAATTACAGCAAATTATTTGATGGATGACAAAATGTAGGGGAGGTTTATTCCTTTTCCTTGTATAAAAGCATAAAAAAGAAGCCCAGCCTAATGTGCAATTGGCTGCATTTGGGAAGAACAGACTACCCAAACCTCTTTCTTTTCTTACAGGTTTTAAGAGGAACACATTGGCAGGACAGTGTAGGCATATTGTGTAAAGAAGCCTGAGCATTTTGCATCACAGAAAAGAGCTGGAGAGTGGTTTACCTTTATTTAGCCTGTTTTTCAAGTGCATTCAAACCAAGAAAGACTTTTCATTCCCTTCAGGAGTTTGGTAACTATGACAGGAAAACAACATTGACATACTCCACTGCCAGTTCAGATCCTGAACAGACCTGAGAAGAAAATATAAAATACAGAAAAGTCTAAGATGAATCTGAGGCTGAAGCATTTATACAAATAAAAACTGATTTTGCTAATATAATGCTCAATCTACTTTAAGAATCACAAAGAAGCTTTTTTTTTCTACTACAAAATACTATACAGCATTCCATTTGAATTTAATGTGCTGCTTAATGTGATTTCATTGATTTTATTGAAGTTGCTCTTAACTTCCAGTAGGATGGTGGAGGGGTGGACTGAAACAGAACTTACACTGAACTTTTGGGAGTGAGAGTGGTGTTCACAACCCACGGCCCTGAAAGCTCTGAAAGCTGTTCCTCTGACACAGCATGGGGAGTTGATATCTCAGGAAGAAGATTCATAGAAATCATTAAGTTGCATGGGCTTTCTCGTTTTACCCATCTCAACATAAACAAAGCAGGTGGTGATTTCTAGACTTCTAGGAGGTGCTATGTGTTGTGGACAGATATTTATTCATTTCATCTAATTATTTATGATAGAATGGCACCAAGCCCAGAGTAAGAAGACTCTGTAGAAATAGACCCCACCATTAGTTTGACAGTAAGAGCCATCTTCCTGCTGACACTTAGGTCTGAAATAAATCCTCAAATTGCTTAGCACTGTTAAAATATAGTCAGATCTTGATATGGCCAGTAACAGGCACTTTCATCTTCCAGAAAATATATCAGAGGAAGCTAACTTGCAAAGGAGGATTTAGGGGTCCAAGTACTGGAGGCAGGTTAGCACAGATTTTATGGATCTAAGTTTTGTACTTACACATTTTGTATGTTTTGTAAGTCCAACACTTAAGACAATCAGATACCCAGTGGAATTAAAAATTTGTGGAAGGAAGTTTTGTGAGAAAATGCAAGTGCTTTAAGCACTAAAATCTTCTGCCTCAGCAACTCAGTCACAAATGAACTTTCTTTACGAAGAAAATGTGTACATCTTCTGGCTAATATAGTCCATATATTGTTTCTGTGAGAACAAACTAAGCACATTTTCCCCTGTTTATAGGACATATGTACTGAGGCTGATCTCAAGGCAAGCCAAGCAAATCCTGACCATTTCTGACCTGTAAATTCTAAAACACTGAATGAAACTGTACAGGGAGAACATACATAACCACGTACTAGGACACTGGTTCACTTTGTTTTCCTTTTTTAAGCAATATAAATCAGTGACAATGTGATAAAACTGAGAGAGCTCTGCACGAGTTCACTGCAATAGCGGCCACTTGATTTCCATAATCTTGCAGATTATTAGCAAATGAGAGTTGCTAAGAATTATTCCTTTGCTGCACAAAGTAACTATTGTGTCTTGATGCTTTTCTCTGGAAAAGCATGCAAACAAGGCCCTGAGAACAGGAAAAAATGTGGACCTTCTTCAGTTTGTTGCATTCATTCTGTCAGACTCAAGAAATCAGTGTGACTATGACAAAAAAGCTTTAATCTTCTGGAAGCCTCAGGCATAATAGTGGCAACAAGCTCTCTTGTTAGCATCCCAATGTTTTATAAAATCTGAATTTATTTATTTTTTTCTCCATAATATTATTTAATCCTAATAGCTGAATTGGAACAGTATGCGCCTATATGCCATATCACATTTTTATGCTGAACAGAAGCATCCTGTGATGTTCTGACGTAAACACTTTTATCCTGAAACCCCACGAGAACTCAGGATTTACCATCTTATACAGTACAAGATGGTAAATTTTCTCTGAATATGGCAGTAACTTTTGTCACAGTCTCAGGCAAAATACTGCCAGCTGGTAAAGTTGTCACATGTCAGCAGGATGTCTTTAGTTTCTCCTGCCTTCCCTTTCCTCTTAACATACAATGAATAAAGCAATGAGAGAGCAAAAAGGTATACAGTACTCCTTCCTGGGAAGCAAAGAGCTCATAAACACTCCACACCTTGGTGAGTGTATTTATGATTGGACTCAATGATCTTAAAGGTCTTTTCCAACCTAGATGATTCTATGATTATATATCCTTAAAAGAGCATTTGGACTCACAAGGGGAGACTATACACCCTTATGTATGTAGTGCCACAGCTATGTAGTCATTCTGCAAAAACTGGCTTTCTCGTCTACACAAAGCACAGTCAATGAAGAGCTTGTCAGGCATATAGAAGGCCCCTACTATGATGCCCACCTTAACAGAAACACCTAGGACTCGTTTAACCAGCTGGAGAGTCAACAGAATGTACAAAAAATCGTGAGATCTTCTTACAGACTGCGGACAGTATGTCTGCCTGAATGAGGGTCACTTGAATAAGTTGAGGGCAGAAACACAGATCTTCAGTGGACTGTCACAACATGAACTGGGTAAGAGTGTAGGTCTACCTGCATTTCAAAGGGTGACTCTCTGCAACATCTTAAAAACTAACTGTGAATCATAGTCGTTGTAGGGTTTGTCTTGAGTAATAATACAGCGGCTCTGAGTAAGTTAATAGTTTTGGTGCCCAGACTCCAGCAATGCAGCTTTCCAGCTTCAAACAGAGAGAAATTCTGGATCTTCTCATGTTGTAGAGGCTAAGATTAGTGCTGGAAGTAGAGGAGACATGAAAAAGACATGAGTGTGGTGACGTAATTTTCTGGGCTGCTGCAGCGTGTCAGGACCCTGAGGACACTAAAAGGCTGTGCAATCCCTTTCCTTCACCCCCAAGGTCTACCTGCACTCATGGCCATCCTTGCTACTGAACAGCTGTGTAACCTTGGTCAGACAGATGTGAAATCACCTAAGTGATAAGAAACAGCCGTGATAAACCCTTTTAGGGCCCTCCCTCAGCCTGAACAGCCCTTAAGCTCAGGCCTGACTTGACTTTGGACTTCTCATAGCCAGCTTTCTGTGGACAGTAACCCTGCTTATTATTACTGGTTCCTGGAGCTGTGAGACTGAAATACTTACTCGTGGTGTTGCAGCCTGGCATTCATCCTTTGCTGTTGGATTGTCCCCGAGACCAGCTGTCTCCTGTTACTCCCTGGAACAAAAGTTTAAGATCTGGTGTGGAGAAGCAAGCCGTGTGTACCCTTGAAGATGTTATGGTTACGGCTGCAGATGACATTCGGTGAGTCACTTTTCATGGGAAAAAAATCAAGAATCAAAAATTTAATGCTTGTTAGTATGACAGGCTTTCCTATTATTCTAGCAGTTTGGAACATTTCCATATTGGATATTTAGATTAGAAATAAATAAGAATTTTTTTACATGAGATTTCATTAATATTTTGTACAATGGCATTAATAGTTTCATATATCTGCTGGGAATATCAAAGCCCCCTATGGTTTAGTACGCTGTTTACTTTTTCTACAGCTATCTCCACATCAATTTCTTGGGAGTAGGTTATGTTCAACTATCATTCCTTTGTCTTTCTAGCTTCATGCAAAGTTCCAAACCACTGCTGTTTGGTTTCTAAACACCACACAAATGGTACGCAGTTTAAAATTTGTGCTGTTTCTATTAGTCCAGTCATTGTACTGTCCATGTCTTTTCCGTACAAACCTTTAATCAAGAGTTCTGCTGGATTCAGCTTTTCAAGGAAGTTCAATGAAGAGATTACTACTTTCTTGACTCAGATTGCACTGCGTCATGAGTAAAACATTAAGAACTCTTAATTGCTATTAAAGCTGAGGTATCCTTGAATAAAAGCAGAACTTGGACATTTCATAATGGGGGAAGTTTATAGGCCAAACCAAATGTATGTTGACTGCCTCTACAGCCAGGCTATACTTTAACTAGTGTTTCTAGGATTACAGTTTTAAATTTTGCTAAAATACACTTTGTTAAAATGTTTTGAGGGGCTTAGGTCTTAAAGAATAAAATCTCATTTTTCTTATATGAGATTATATGAGGTAATCACCTGCAGCCAGATCAGCAACAACACTGTCATTTTAAGTCAGAACTTTTAGGATAGACTCTGTCTTGGCATCTTTTCTGCTCTCTGGACCATTTTGCTGAAGGACCAGAATGCCTGAATACCTTCTCTCTGCCTTTAAAATCCATATAGCAACCTTTCTGACTTTAGATTAATTGAAATGTAGTAAGATCAATCCCTGAAACGAGTTTCATTGAAGTGCATACAAAGGGTCTTTTCTGTAGCCAAGCTTTCTACATTACTCTGCAAGCTTCACAAGTGAGTTTGCCAGAATGACTGACACAAGTACAACTGAAATTTTTGAAGAACATTAAGTTGAAAGTGTTTCTTGAAATGTCTCTTTTTCCATTTTTTCCTAGTTTTCAGCAATCCATTTTGCACAGTATATGTTCTCTTTATAGAAAAGCAGGTTCTAAGACTGGTAATTCATAACAACATTAGAAGAGATATGTCTTGTTCCTTGTATGAGGTGTTACATTAATTGCTTTAGATTAGTATGTAGAATTTAAACACTTTTTTTCACTACGAACTTGCATAAAATGCTATGAGATCAGTATGTGATTTTGAAACATAATTTGGTGTTTTGACACTTCAAACATGAAATACATCCAACAGCATCCTAGTTTCCAAATTCATATACAGTCTACATCGAAATTCCTGATTTATCTTAGCCTCGTTGAACTTCATGAGCTTAGCACGTTGTTCGTGGTGATGAAGCATGAAGGTAAAAAGTGTTAGGGTCTAAATCCACTAATATGCAACAACAAAAATTTTTTTCTAGGTTCATGTTCTTTGCTGAAGAACTGTCATAATTGTCAGTGCCATAGTGCAGCTGCAGATAGTGTAGTAGTTCTCGTGGATTGCCATTTTTAAGAGACTCATTCTTTTTGGCTGGCTACCCTACCTACTTACCTATATACTTTTTGGTCCCGTCTCTGAAAGAAAAGAGTGGCAGAGGGTAAGGAAAGGATGGAAGTAGGGAGGAAAAGTCCAGGATGCTGAAAATGAAATTGTGACTCTATTCTCAACTTTTCTGCTTCAGATAATATAGGCCAAGTCCCTTAAAAGTCACCTTTTCCAGAGTGGATAAAAACCCAACCAAGCAAACCTGGCCTGGGTCTTAGGAAACACAGTTACATAGCAGGAGAGTGGCATGACAGATGAACTATTAAGTTTTCTTTACGATAAGTTAGAAACTAGGTTTATTGTGTTATTCTACTGTTGACTGAAGTGAATTTTCTTCTTTCTATTACAGTATTAGCAGCTACAACCTGTTAGAGGAAAATATATACTCAACATTGAAAGTAAAATTTGTTTGGACAAGTGGGAAATCTCTTTAGCAGAAGCTACCTGAGTTCTCAATTAGGACCTGTGGAGTGTCAAAGAGAAGGAGTGAGTTGGGGTATTCGGATGATGAAACATACTGTGGATGCTGGCTATAATGACAACATGCAAACCTGTCTCTCAGATAATTCCTTTAGATAAAAGTAAAAATATATATTAGTGTGACATTTGTAATAAAATTTTCTTCTTCACAGTCATATATTTCATTCTGTATGATCCTAAATTCTTTCATTCTCTAGCCATATATCAGAGGCTTCTATACCACTCGCAATTTTCCAGAGAACTATCTTTAAAGAAAAAGTACAAAAATGTCATGTAGTGTGACTTGCCTAAAAAATAAGTAGTTTACCAAGCTGATAAATCCTATTTTTGTGAAATCTATACTAGTTAATTTCAGAAGAAGGAGGCTTTCAATGGTAAATGCAAAATGTTCATTTCTGGTCTGATTCAGGTGTTAAGTGCTTGTGTATTACTTCTGGGTCAAATCTTTAGACCACTTTGTGAAACAGCATGGAGAATTAGCATCTCTGATGTTCCATTAGCTATTAAAAATAGTGCTCTAGGTTGAATCACTAACAGAGGAAATCCTTAAAGATAGAAAATATTGTTCTTTCTTTCTCTCTTTCTCATATGTTTCTTAAACAACAACTACTGGCTTCTATCAAATCAACATAGGAAATAAAATGAATCTTTGTCATGATTCTGTAAATGTTCATGCAATTACTGGAACGGAAGACAAATTAGTTTCTATATTTTGGGATTAGTTTGGATAGTCCAAACAATGAAACCACATATGACCTTTGTGGTATAAGCAATAAAAAGATCGTATCAATATGCTATCAAGCTCATACTGTATTAGAGCATATTCAAATTTGAATTTTCACTAATAAATGGGTTCTTTTTAAGCAAAATATTTTCTAAGCTTTGCTCACTGTCTTTGATCGATGCAGTAGGGAGGGGAAGTATCAGGACTACTTTCTTGCAGGACATGCATGATTTTTTAGGTTATCAATTAAAAATTATTTCCAGCAGTAAGACTCATGTTGTAGCCTCATTCAGTATGACTGAAATACCAATAGAGCATTTGTAATTGACAACAAAAAATAAGAGCAACATTTACTCTCCATTACTTACTCCCGTTATTTAGAAAAAGCCTTATTGCCTTGTTGGGATATCAGTGAGTTGCTTCACAAATTTCCATAGTGATTCCCCTACCTATCATTATGATTAGCAGTGCCAGTTATTAAGGGTATTTTCTTGTTTCAAGGCTAATGCAAATGTTTTGCTCCTTAGGAGTGATTTCTCAATAATGTTTCTAGAGCAAAGCACAGCACAAAAAATATTTTCACCCATAGAGAGTTTTCAAGATTTGATATTTTTTTAAAATGATAGGCTACCAAAAAAGCATTTTACTAAACCACATAAGAAAACTCTTTCTAGTCCACCTTCATGTGTTTGTTCCTGCAGTTTGAGAACAGTCATTTTTATAATTGACTCAAATGTGCTTTTAGATCACCAAGTGATCCCTTTTGGCTAGCTGAGTACTGAATGTAGTAGCTGCAAAAGTGGTAAATGAGCAATTACAACAGGAACTACCTGAGACAACAGGTCATAGCTGTCCTCAGAACTAAGAAAATGCAAATATTTGGACTACAATTCTGTATTCAAACAGTTATACTTGCCTATTTTGTAATTTTGTTGAGTATTGAACTGTTATCTAGAAGAAAGAAATATTTGTTCTGCTGAAACCAATGATTTTTCCTTGAATATTTGATTCTGAAAAGACAGGTTTGTTCTTGTATTCACAATTTTTCTTAGTAATGGACTTTTTATGTCAGGTATGTTATCTTTGTATGACTAGAATTTGCTTGTTACTAACAAACATAACTAGATTTGTGTCCATTGTTTTTAAGGACTACTCAAGGAATGTGGATATAAAAATTACTATCTTTTTCCCTTGGCAGAACAAATAATTTTTAAAGACACCCTTAAAATATTTTAAGGATGTGTTAGGGCTGCAAACTATACAGAACTTTGAGATTAATCAGGTCACACTTGAAGCCTGCAGTTTATTAAAGCCAAACCAACTTTCATTAAAACACCAATGTCAACAATAAATTATGTTCAACAGAAAATCTCAAACAAGATATAAATAGAAAATTATTTTTTACCCGAAACTCCACCCTGCTTTCTATTTCCTTTCTATTTATTAATTCTGATGCCTGCCCCCAGCTCTTCTTTGCAAGTCTCCTTTTCCACGCCTGTGATGTGTGTTTCTTACAGGGGTATGGATGCCCTGCTGAAGCTCTTCATGTGCTTTCAGAAAGGAAGCTTTCTCCTTTCTCTTCAGAAAGCCTTGCCTGCCCTCAAATCAAATTAAATACCCTTTTTCTGGTCAGCTGTTGTATGAAAAATTAAGTATACAATTACAGGCAAGTTATGAAGACCCTTTTTGTCACCGCAGGGTACTAAGGTAATTGTGTGATGAATCTCACTTTTTTTCTTTTAAAAGACAATGTAATCATTTAGCTATAACTAGAAAATTGAAGTGTCTTTAAAATGTGAAGTGAGGTCTGTAATGATGGATGGATCTTTATGTGGGATTGATATGAGTTGCTGCCTTTAATGACACATGGTACTCCTAGTAGATCTGAAAAGATGATAGAGATTGAGATAGTGTGAAATGGGATTAGGCAGTGTTTGCATTAACCTTTCGTCATAAAGTTTATGTGTCTCCTCAGAATTCCCAGACTGTTTATTTTGGTTTCCATAATTTAAACAGTAAAATGGCAGTGGTGAAATATGTACTGAACAGGTTGTGGGTAGCAGTCTTCCAGCTTTGGAATGCTTTGTGCACCAACCTCTTCAAAAACAGAGCAGTCACTTTATTGGCTGGTTGAGGTTTCAGCATAGAGTCTCTGAGCAGAGCTGGTAGTCTCTCTGCAAGCAACAGGAGATGGAAGAAATGAACAATGGAGGAAAAAATAACAGTAATGAAATTGTTTGGTGTGTTTCTACCTGAAACTTGTCAAAAATTTAATGCTTTGTATGTTATTTTTGTGCACTAGAGACTTGTAGGAGTGGAGTCAAATGAATGCTTTATCATGGAGGATAGAACATAATCATCTGGCTTGTAATAGCCAAATGGATATCTGAGAAATTGAAAGCACTGAAAAAAAAACTTGTTTTCTTTCGTTCTCTAAATGTTTATATCAATTTCTTGACAGGTTATATTTCTTGGTTGAATTCAGCTCTGATGGGATGCTTTCTGTTAGTGTACTAATTCTGGCTTTTTGTTGTTTTGCTCTTTTTTTTTTTCCTTTTTTTGGTATACAATGTTATCTGAGAATGTTTGGTATTGTGGTAGTCCACACAAAAGCTCTATGTAGATGTGGAATGACATCAGGGTCATGTCTTGAAGAGCTCAAAATGTAAAATAAAGAAATGTTATGATGTGGTTTAAAACAAATCAAAAGAATTCTTCTGAACAATCAGACCAGTAATTTTTTAAAATTTATTTTCTGATTCCAGGTTTATGTTTATCACTTTTTCACAATATTTTTAAGTTCTTGTTTGATTCAAGAACTGTTGCATTCCAATAATCTTCTTCTTTCTAATACATGTTACCTATTACTAACTACTTGGTTGCTGTCATTAGTGGGTCAAATTCTGCTCAGCTAGGGTTTTGATATTTTGTGTCATCAAAGAATTTAATACATGAAATAACATTCTTTAATTGATTGTAACATATGCAAATGAGAAAACATTCTGAATAGGCAAAAATCTGTTTATTCCATGACTTTAGCTGGAAATGCCACAAGAGTTCATTAGATCAATGAGTTAGCAGAGATTACCATGTTTATTTGCAGTATTTTAGCACTTCATTTCTGATGCAGAAACAATGCATGGAAATTAAAGGCCAAATGAACCTGCTGTGACGGCGGGGTTGAGGGGGAACCCAACCCAAGTCCTCAAAATACCACCACCACCCCAAACTGCCTCCACAGTTAGTCTATTATACTTAAGCAGAACACCACCACACACACATAGAAATTTGCTAAGGAATTATAAAAAAGTTTATCTTTTCAGTTTTCTCCACTTATTCAAGCTCTAAAATGTTAAAAGGTATTTTCTTTATAGAACTTTGCCTAAACTGTCTCTGAAGCTGTATTGCAATTTAATACTACAGTAAAGTATACCTGAAAAAGAGAGCTGTGAAATACTTGCATTTCACAAGTTACCAATTGATGTCTGTGGACTATTTCTAAACTTAGTGATACCATGAGACTGAACAATTTCTAAAAAAAATTTCTATGGAGCTGTAGCTTTTTCCTTCTGACTTCCTCCTATTTCATACATGAGAGTTGCTAGTACATGTTTAACTCTTCTCAGCTGCTGGGGAGTTAGGCAGTCTTTCTCTATGTAAAGAAACACATTATAATGAAGTAACAGACCTTATATAATAGAGATGATTTTTCAAATATCTGTTTCATACAAATGCCATTAAGATTTTTTTTTTGGGGGGGCATTGAGGGGAACAGGCTGCAATTTTGTAAGACAAATATATCTGTGAAGTAATTATAACCTATTTGTAGTTACTGAGCATATTTAATAGTAAAATATAATTGTTAAGTGATATTTAACTATTTTAAAGAACAAGGTATGTGATGTTGTAGATATGAATAAAAATTGAAGGTTAACATAGGAGACATCCACTAGGGGATGATAAGTATCATTCAGTGTAAAGAGGCTTCTCCACTCTACCCTGTTTTCATTATTCTGCCTTTGAATCCTGGCATCAGAACCACCTTTCTTTTAGCTGAGTAAGAACAGATGTCTCTCCCACTGGAGCCTGTGTCTCTTATCTAGCCAGAAGGTTCACTTTTAAGTTACATGAGGAAAGAGGTAGTCTCTCTCCCTGTGAAGTTAAGTGAGCTGTCAGTCCTTGCCCCTGCTGGCTGAGGAGGAGGAAAGCGAGATCACAATAGGGAAGCTGTACTTCCGATGCCTGGATGTCAGGAGAAGATTAATTAGAAATAAAACGCCATTATTAAAAGAAATGCCTGCAGTGCAGCAGTTGCTTTTGTTCCCTGCTAGCTTCACGCTTTCACTCCTTGGGATAGCTAGACTGCATATCCAACAGCAAAAAGGATTTAGCCTTCTTACGTAGACCACAAAGACCTTGTGAGGATAAGCCATGAAAATTGGTGAAACAATAAATCTGCTGCATCGCTAAGAGAGGTTAGAATTAATGCACTGATGCTCTTTAGTAACTCATGTTGGTGGTTTTCAATAGGTTTTCACAGTCTGCTTGAGCATGAGTGTTTCTTATACCTCTCAGTGTTTGTTAACCAAATTAGAGTTACAACGAAGAGACTTTTTCCTCTTCTTGATTTCCTTTACACTGTTCAAATACTCTGTTAAAATAATATTTTAAACTCTGTGCACACCATCAAAACTAACAATTCACAGTGTATCTGTTGTGTCTGAGAACTTACAGAGCTCAGGTAAACTGCAATTTTAATATCTGTTCACTTCTAAAGGGCTTATAGAAGGATGCATCTCGCTACTAAGACTTAATAATAAGATGCTTTTCTTTGTACATGCTAAAATAAAGCATTTACAGCACAGCGAAGACTATGTTTTAGTTTTGCACCCATGACACAATATTTCTTATCAGGCAGTTGTGCTTTTAGCAATGGAGCTTTGAGGTACCTTTTAATCTTATTATAAAATAGCTAATTCTTCCTGTGTTTAAAGAGTGATCATTTAAGTCACATTTATATAACATAGATTCAGGACTGTACTTTCCCATGTTCCACTCTGCAAAAATCAGGATAACAGTCTTTCACAGAGATAACTTAAAGATAAATACATTATTGATTGTGCAGTTACCCCATTGTTGGAACAGGCATTTATGAATAACTGAAAGGACTGATAAATTTTGTGGCAAATTCCAAACTTTTCAGTAGATTTCTTTCATCGTTTGTAACTGAGAAAAATACAAAGACTGCAAATAGTAATGTTGCTTCTGTATACTAGGAAATTACTCATCCTGCTATATCTGTAGTTGCAAACCAGGGATACATTAGATAATATTATGATTGTGCCTAAGAACAAAGAGGCTTTAGTTTCTTTATAGAGACTGAGTGGAACAAGCTTGGAGCAGATTTGGCAACAGGGTTTTGGGAAAATCAGGAGTATAAGAAACTGCTCACAGGGTTAAGTTGTTCAAACACATTGTCTTTGCTTAAGTTCTGAAAGTGTTACACCTGTGAATTGTAAAAATTCACTGTTGATGTTGCCATCAAGACACCTGCTCAGGCATACAAATAACTGTGAATAAATCAGACTTGGAAATCTGGTATTCTCTGCTGTTACCTACTTATTTCTTTCCCAACTAATTAATTGCAGCACCTGGAATCAATTCTTTCCTGGCCTCTGGGAAACTACAGCAATATCTCTTTCTTCAGAGTTTTGTACTTTTATTTTGTATTGTGTTCAATGTTTTTTTCCTTTTAATACTATGTTTCTGATTTCTCTACTTTATGTGGCTGAGTTCTACTGTAAGATTAGGAGAACCTATGATACTCTTTGCCACACGAGAAAAAAAAAATCATTCAATCCCTTGCAACCCAAAGGAATATAGTAAGAACACTAGGAAGGAGAAGAGTCAAACAATTTGAGGATTTCTCACTAATTATTTTTTTTTTTGCTGCAGACAGTCTAAAATGCTCTACAAAGACTACTGCTTGACTTTATTACAGTAATCCTTTACTCTAGCGTTTACAGCCAGAATAGATTTTTTTTATCGCTTTTGTTATCTGGAAGACACTGGATGTCATAGTACTATGAGAACAAACTACTACAGAAATCTGAATTATTCTCTTAGACTGATATTCCTTGGCATATTTGTGCATACTGATGGGTTGTATTTACATTCTGCTTTTATGTGGATATTTTTCTAGAATTCTCTGGTGATGTGATAAACATTATACTTAGCTTCACAGAGACTTGTTTTTAATGTGAAATTATTCTTATTCCAATGTTCGTTTGAAACATAGACAACTCTCAAATGAGTTTCTTAAAGATGGATAATTTTTTAATACTGTCATTTCATAATAACATTGTAAGCAAGCAATATTAAACTACAGCTCAGTAAGGCAAGGCACTTTGTGCTCTTGCACTAACAGCTATTAAATTCAATTGTTAGTAGTCTTTTACAGAGCTTTTTTTCCCCTTTATTTCTTGTTTGCTTTAATTAAACTAAAGTAACATCATCTTTGTACTAAGAATTACCCGTGAATTCTGAAAGTGGCAATTTTTCTTAAAAACTTTGTCAGATATACAGGGTTTTCAGACAGTGTAGTATCTGCCTTCTAGAAATCACCCTCTAAGTGGTTTCAGACTGGGAATCCAAAATTACTAGCAGTGCTTGAAATTTTGTATTACCCCGTCTACACTTGTGTTTTATTTAATTTAGACCTGAATGCCATCAGGAACCAGTCACTGACATTCACTTGCTGCTGTTTTCCAAAATCTTCATGAGTCATCATTAAAGACATTTCTAAAAGCATTTATCCAAAGAGATGTCTTAAGGGTCTGATTAAATGGTTTTATGCATAGCACTGGGTTTCTTGCACTAAGTGCAGATCAGAACAGTTATTAATGGCAGAGGAGTTGGACCTAGATGGTCTTTCAGGTCCCTTCCAACCCAAATGATTCCATGATTTTATGATAACCATTCTTAAACCAGAAAATTTTTCAAAATACATTTGTCTTGCATTTTCCCATTTCACCAATTAATTCATTTTAAGCTTCATTGAAAAAATATATGAAAAGAGTGGAACAGTTTTCAGTGAAAATCAGATCTCCTGTAAATTTAACAAGTAGTAGATACCTAGTTAAATTTTAATTGTAAACTTTCCTTTCGTTATAATACTATACTTTTAAAAATGTGATTGTATTCAACTTAGGTTTGACTTAAAATCTCATAACAAATAGATTTCTTAACATAATGATATATGTATAACACCTTCTTGAATAATGATTTTTCTACCTTCTTGGAGAAGTCATTGAACAAATTAATTTTTCAGCTAGGAAAGTAGATAAAGTTATCAATTTTTAGTGTTCATAGAAGTATTGTATAGTAGAAGGAAAAAATATTTGTAGTTTTGAAATGTTAAAGTAAAGCAATTATGAAATTTTGAAAATTCATGTATTATATCCTGTTAAATACAAAGTGCTTCTAATCAGCCATGCATAAGCACCCATTAGAACAACAGCATGTTATTACTAATAACTCAGGAATAACTGAAGATTTTCAAAGGTTTTAGGTACCGTAGCAGAAAGTTTCATCAACTATGACAGTTATGGATGACTAAAAGTACTTGCAAATTAGGAACTGAAGGTCACACCAGCTATTTCACTGGTAGTTTTGGAGACTTACAGTAGACTTGCTCCAGTAAAATAATGTTTTTATAGGATATGCATCACTTCCTGCTCCAGTTAACCTTTATTTGCTTTGTTGAGTCTGTTAGAGTAGATATGTTATTTCAGTGAATATATGACTTGGATCCTCATGCAATTGTACTGCAGCATGAAGTGGTCCTTTGCAGTGCTGCAGGCAGAACATGCCATGACAGTTCTGCATGTACATTATTTTATTGATTAGCACTGTTCCTGGGATATACTTCACCACTCCTGTGAGCTCACTGAGCAGATATTTATGAATCTCTGAAGTGTGCCTGGACAGTAGAGAATTGATCAAAAGTATCTTATACTTATTAAAGGTTTTAATTATTTATTACGGGAGATATGGTGAAGCCTTATTTTTATAAGAAACTCCTTGTTTATTTTTTCATGTTTGGAATGCCAAAAACTATAGTTCTCCTTTGTATATACCACCACAGGATCTTTATGACATAGAGTTTAATGTTTTTCTGTGTCTCCCCAAAACCATGATCTGAAGAACAGCTTTGAGCTTCAGAGCAAAAGAAATGTTTCCTTTTTTATTTTATCACCCTTGCATACAAATCTTCCAGCAAATGTTATTGCAGTTTATGCACTGACTTATGCATCACACAACTGCTGTGTGACCAAGGGATGAATACTGTGTATGTTGTTTATACATAGGTCTTCTGTTTGGCACCAAGTGAGGATCACTAGTATCAACACAGAATTCCTTACAAAGAAAGCAAGTCATCCTATAATAATTTTGAATTTTCACTAATAATGAGTTAATGTTTCTTTTGACTTTAGAGGCAAAATAAGTATTTAAACCAAACAGGTTTTGTTGACCAGGAACTCTGGATTTCTTGAAATGTATGAAGGACCACAAAAAATGATAGACGTTCGGCTCGTATTTTAGGTTTGACTGTCAAGTAAAATATTTGCAGGTCCCTGAATAGTTCCACTCTACAGGCTATATCTCTTCTGGTGACAGCATATGACTACACAGTCACTTTTAATTGCTGTTATGGGTTCTCCATAAATCAGTCATGAATGATGGTAAATGTATTCTCCATAGAAATTCCCAGCATACCATAACTTACTATCAATGACGACAGCAACAACAGAAGATGCAACGGTAATTGACAATATTTCCCAGGACTCAGCACCACTTACTCTAGCCCGGCTTTCCTTAAGAAAGGAAAAGCTAAAGCTGTTTTTTTTTTTCTGATCAGAATTCTCCATCCTTTTTAAAAGCTCTATCTCTGCGTCTCATCTTCTTATGAGCTAAAGAGAATATGTTCCCAGAATACTAACCTGTCTTAGAGGTAGCATGTAGAAGAAACTAATTTAAAATCAGAGTTGTGATATTGACAAAGAATATATTGATATATTGATAGTCACATGGATCACTTGATGCCTAAGGAATTGTCTGGATGGTTCCAATCAAAAAGTTGTGGCCAACAGCTCAGTGTGCAAGTGGAAACCAGTGACAAGTGGCATTTCCCAGGGGTCAATATTGGGACTGGTGTTGGTTAGTATTTTTGTTGGATACATGGACAGTGGGATGGAGTGTACCCTCAGCAAGTTTGCTAATGACACCAAGCTGTGCGGCGCAGTTGACACACTGGAGAAAAGGGATGCCATCCAGAGGGACCTGGACAGGCTTGAGAGGTGGGCCTGTGTTAACCTCATGAAGTTCAACAAGGCCAAGTATATGGTCCTGCACCTGGATCAAGGCAATACTAAGCAAAGTTACAGGCTGGGTGAAGAATGAATTGACCTGAATATGTTGTTGGATGAAAAGCTCACCATGCACCAGCAATGTTTACTTGCAACCTAGACAGCCAGTTGTATCCTGGGCTACTTCAAAAGAAGTGTGACCAGCAGGTTGAGGGAGGTGATTCTGCCCCTTTAGTCTGCTCTGGTGAGACCTCACTGAGGTCGGTTTTGTAGTTCTCAGCACATGGGTCTGTTGGAGTGAGTCCAAAGGAGGTCCACAAAGATGATCAAAGGGCTGGAACACCTCTGCTATGAGGACAGGCCGAGAGAGTTGGGGTTGTTCAGCCTAGAGAAGACAAGGCTCCAGGGAGACCTTATAGCAGCCTTCTAGTACTTAAAGGGGGCTAACAGGAAAACTGGGGAGGAGCTCTTTATCAGGCAGTGCAGTGATAGGATGAGAGATAATGGTTTTAAGATGAAAGAGGGGAGATTTAGTTTAGCTATTAGAAGGAAATTCTTCACAATGAGAGTGGTGAGACACTGAAGCGAATTGCCAAGAGAAGTCATGAATGCCCCATCCCTGGAGGTATTCAAGGCCAGGTTGGATGAGGCTTTGAGCAGCCTGATTTAGTGGAAGGTGTCCTTGCTACTGTCAGGGTGTTTGGACCTAGATGATCTTTAAGGTCCCTTACAACTCAAACCATTCTATGACTACTCATCTTACTTCACTGGTGTCAGTTGCCACATCTCATGCTGTACCTACTTTGTGATAGTTTTTTTGGTGCTGGGCAGGACAGCATCAGGAGAGGCCAAGAAAGTGAAAGCAGTGCATCTGTGAAAGTAAAGTTGAAGAGGGAGGAAAAATATATTGTTACCTAGACTATTACAGTATGTGGGTTCATTTAAGGTCTTTTCTGGTACACTCAAAATCAGGCTTGTGTCCTTAGCTCCTTTCAAAGCAGCATCAGAAAGAGTAATATGACCATGCTACTATACTTAAAATATTATAAAATAGAGAGTAAGAGTACCCTCTGGCTTTGGTAACTTGTCTCTTAGTTCATAGATCTTTTCTAATTACTAAAAAATGAAGTTAATAATAAATATATAAATTAACAAGTAAGCTTTTTTCTGTACAAAGTTAGTCTTCAGATATTTTTCAGACGTACATAAATGCCAAATACAGTACACTTGAAATGAAAATGTATTCTTCCTTAACACAAAGAAAATACAACTTGAAAAAATGTCAGTCTGAACCTATGGGATTTTTATTAGAACACTGTCTATTTAATGACCTAGATGTACAAGAATAAAATTTTCAAGAAGAATCTCCCATATCAGATGTCATAATATATTATAAGCTTTAGAGAAGCACTTATACATGTTATAAAATATAACTGATCAAATAAATGTGCAAGTTTATACGTTTTGCAGATTGATTAAGGATCTGCAAGTTAAGCCAAATCATCCTGGAGTGGTTGCAGAGGTTGCTGTATCTAGAGTAACAGTAGGAATGGTACCTTATAGTTAACACTTTGTATAATATCCTAATCTAATAACTTTTGCCTTTTCTGATTGCTTCCTTGGAGGTTCAGCAAAACATGTAATTCTTATTACCAATTTTTTGTCTGCTTGATAATTTTCTACAATTGTCAATATTTCACAGATACTGAGATGTATGTGTAATATTACTTGTGTTCTGTCTAACAGTGGGTCAAACTCTAGCACTGTTTATTTGGGGGTTTGTTTATCCAGGGTGTACTAGAACTTGCTATTTTACCAGAAGAGAAAATAAAACTGTTGTTTATGCTTGGTGGAAAAAAAACCCAAGGAGTTTCTAGTTTTGGTAAAAGCCACTATCCAAAGTACTCTGTACACTTCTCAGTGTAGGGTGAGCTTGATATCATGTGCCTGTGATCACTGATAAGTAGTCTTTCTTTTAGCTCACAGTCCTTTAGCTCTACCTTTTCAAAGGATATGCTTAAAGTTAATTATTTCCCTTGAAATATTCAGGTGTTTGTATTATTTGTGCTTGCATAGAGCAATTTTGGAGATCAAGAAACATTCTGTTCCTCTAGTTTTAATTGTTCCTGCAACATCAAAGTAGGAAGAGCAGCTGGGCAACAACAGAGAGATCTGCTAGGTAAACAGCTTCATGACTAGCAAAGTGATGAAAAACACTATTATCACACAAATAAAGCCATTCCAATTTGAAAAAAATTTACAAGCCCAGCCCCATGAGATATTTGAAATTCAACTACATTTATTTTTGAGAATATTTTGGAATGTGACATACAATACCAGAAATAAAGCAATTCTGTGCCCTGCCTTGGAAGGGCAGCCCTCACGAGACTGTCACACTGTTTCCATTATTTAAAAGCAAATTGTCCTGTCTTAGGTCAGTTCTCGGAGCAATCATAACAAGTATTAGGCAAAACACAGAAAACAGACCCTCTAAAATCTTGTAAAGGAGTATAACGCAGCTCATATGGATTTTTCTACTGGCTTACGTAGTATGTAAGCACTGCTCAGGGAATATATGTAAGTTTCTGTGATCAGAGCAAGCTTGTCGCACTCTGTTGAAAGAGACTTGATGCTTTACCAGTCTATTTCTTTTGGTGCTACTGTTAATACTATGCTGCTGAGAAATAATACCACACAGCTGGCCACTCATGTTCTGAAAGCAACTGTCTTTTGACCATGGATTTTTCTGAGCTCTTAATTTACACTTCTTCACCCTCTGAGTCTTTTGAGAGCTGTTTGATTTCTGAGATCCAAATAGTTTCACTGTGGGCTCTGTAGGGTGTAGCAGCTTTCCTAGTAATTATACAGTTTATTTTGACTGCTGTTATGCTTTAAGTTGTCATTTTTTTCAGAACTGTCTATTGTAGCCTCAAATTTTGTTTGCTTTTAATAGTGGTAGGCCCATTATTATATATAGTCAGCTGGCTGGGTTTTTTTTAACTTTGATTACTTTATGCTCACGTTTTCATCTGTGAATTTATAATACAGTCAATTTCATAAAGTCTTTTGCAGTACTTCACAGTTTTCCTTCAACTTTTTCTTTTATTTTGAACAATATCATTTTATCAGCAACCTTTGTACTGCATTGTTTTTTTCACTTTTCCAGGTAATTTATGTATTTGTTATGTTGAACAGCATGTTTTCTGCTATGGAAATTCACCTTATCCAATCTTTCAACAAATTGTGTAGTGCCTTCCTTTTATCCCATGACTACTCAGCTTGCTTAAGATGCTTTGGCAAGTAATCTTCTTGAAAACCTTATAGCTGGCAGTATCAGTCGGATCTCCCTTGCATACAAACTTCCTAACTATTTTAAAAGCTACTTCCCAAACCTAAAAAGACATTCTGGCTATATCTGATATCATACTGAATGGTGTTTATTTTGATGTGTTTTGGGTTTGGGTTTTTTTTGTATCTGTTACTTTTCCCTGCAAAGATGGCATGCTTATAGGTATTTGTTTTCCTGGATTTTATCTGGAAGATTTTTAAAAGAATTAATGCCACTTTTTTTTTTGGAAAAGATACTGAATTCAATTAAAATTTATCCGTAAGTACACTTGGTTACCTGGGTACTGTCAAACTATGCTGTTTTGGCAGCATGTAGCTCAGCGTGTTGAGCAATTGAAGGTACTGGGAGTAAGTACTGACAGTAAGCAGATCAGTACTGGGGTAAGTACTAACAGAGTTACATTGTTACAGTAATCACCTCTGTGCTTTTGAAACTGCTTCATATACCCAGATGAATGCGCTATGGTTGCCACTGACCACAATGTTGAAATCTCCGGAAGCTTCCAAGAAGAGGAGATTTGAACTTTATCTTCAACTTCTTAGAGAAATACTCCTACTACGAGGCAAATATGACGGAAAAACAAATCCTGATGCTGCTGTCTTCAGGGAATGCATCTTGTTTAAGACTATTTGGAAGATACATAAAATCAGGCCTAGATAATCTGACAATAAGGAATGCTTTTTGACAATGCTGATCAAGGATTTCGGGCAGCTTTTCTGTTTTTATCATATACAGACTCAGAGAGGTGGCCATACCCCAGTTGGAAACTAAGCAACAAAGGAGTTGTCATTCTTTCAGTATTAAACACCAGTTAAGAATGTTTATTGTTTAATTTTTTTCAGAGTAGACTTTGGCCTAAGGTCTTAGATCTCTTTAGAAGTTGAAATATGCTTTGTACCTCTGAGGAGCATTGTGAAAATACACTTAAAAATTCACACTACTCATATATGAAAATTGTATAGATGCTGTCATGTTAAACAGGTTAGATTCTGACAGGTGGCTGAGGGATTCTCTCCCTTTGAGTCATGAGGTTCAAGATGCTTTCTAAGTATCCCCTCAGAGAACCAAACTGTTGCTGAATCCTGTCCCTAGGCCCAGACTAAAGGATTATGCGTGTACTTATATGTGGTTTTGCCACAAGTCAGGATCTGGTTACCTGTGAGAATCTACTTAGAGATTCATGCACACAGAATTAATACTTGCAGCTCACAGCCTGAATGGGCGGTAGGCAGCCTTGCAGCAATGCTGGAGACAATAATTCATGTGACAGTTTAGAACAAATTCTGGATTGTTGTTCATAAATGCTCTTGCTAAGTTCACACTTCAACACTTAAAAGTAGTTAACAATTAGCATATATATATAAAACATGTAGCGATACAAACTCGAGTTAGCAGTTATTTTGCTAGGAAAAGGTCTAACAGGTTCAGAGGCATGCAATTCTTACCGAAAAGATATTTCCTCTTGGTGGAGCAAAAGGGGTCCAGGTCCATCAACCTGTTCATCAGGTAAGGTGGTCTTTTTTTCTCCTTACAATAAAAGGTTTTCAGGTATCAATTTTATACCTTTTGAAAAATTTTGGGTACCTCTTGGTGAGGTAGGACTAAGTCTATTAGTATGAGTTGACTGGCACTTTGCAAAGCTGCTTGTGTCATCAGAAGTGGAGACCTGGCAGATTGCCACACCTTCAAATTGGGGAGATCAGTACGTGCTTTCCAGGGATATTTCTGCTCTTAACAGAAGCAGCATCAGGCTGTGAGGCCTCTACCTCACCTCAGGAGTCGCTTAGCAGATATGAGTGTTACACCACCCAATCCATCTGCTTTACCAGATGCAGTTGTACTTTGCCTCTCCCTCTTGCCAACCGTTCTCTTTTGCAAAACCAAACTCTTGGTGTTTGCCATCCACAGGGCCCATTAAGTTTGTTATACTACAGATGCCAAAGAAGTATTATTCAGATATTAACTTGCAGGATGGTGTTATAGTTTCAAATCCTTCAGGGAATTTTTCTCTCCCTTGGCAATACAGGGTTCTTTTGGGATCTCAGGGGCCGGAGTGGGCTGGGGGAGGGGGGTATGATCAATAGCTCTCAATTCCAGCTTTATAGCTCGGCGAGGTGAGGGACAAGAGGAAGAGAGTCTCTTCCTGAGCTGGCCACTTCCTCTCCATGGTTGGTGTGAGGAGCAGCCACTGGTTTGCACGGGCTGCTGAAAGAATCTGGAAGAAAGCTCAGTTGGATCATTCCCCCAACTCCATGCACTCTGTGCTGTCCTTCAGAGAGGGAGACAAGGAGACACCACCTGGATCTACTGCAGAATCCCTGGGTCATCTGCCGAGGAGTTGCTAAACCTCTCCCCCCATCCCATCCCTTATGGCCGCCATTCTGCCCATGTGAGTTTTTTTCCATCTCCCTGGATGCCATTCGGGGCTGTGAGTTCGAGGCTGCGTTTGCACACTGTTGGGTCCAGGGTGGTCTGACTGCGGGGAGGGTGGCCGTGCTGCTTGGGCAGGATTGCTCTGGGGTGACTTTTTGCGACTGCTGCCTTTCAAGGTGCAGCATCGCCTCTTGCTGTCCGCAACCATAACTGCACTGAAAAGAGCAGAGATAGAACTTAATTCGTTTAAAAGTTTTGGTTGGTGTTGCTGTTGTTCTGCTGTGTTGTTTGGAGAAATATATATATATGCACATATATATCTGTGGTTAAGCACTGTTACCCTTTGCCTATACATTTTCTGATTAAAGTCCATCAATTTCAAAGGTTGTGGTTGTTCTTGGGAAGAGGCCCCCTGCCTAGTCCACACAGGCGTTGTAGTTTTTCTTTAAACTGAGACAGGTGGCCACTATTTAATGTAACAGAATGAAGAACATGCCCAGCTGTTTGTCAGTCATAGCCAGTTGCTCCTAATCCCAGTAGTGATTACCTATGTGGCCAGTCTTCTTTTGGATAACAAAGTAGAGAGCTGGGGAAGCTGAGAAAGCAGGGTTGTCTGACATTCAGAAGTGAACAAACTGTTTTTATGTGAAATGCCCCATGTACTCTTGTGAATGTCAGTGAAGAAGACTATGACCTTTATATTTGATTTATGAAACAGAATGCCTGTAGCATATTAAGGGATACAAATGGATTTACTTCCAGATAAAAGCAAAAAGTTGGTGAAGATGCTAAACAAAGAGACATGGATTTATAAAGATGATTATCAGCCAAGTGCACTGGTTCTCTTTTCTTTATATGTGTTAGTCTTCTGGAAAGATAATATAATACTTCATTTTTTCATGTCAACTTAGGCTAGACAAAACCCAAATTTTGTTTACGCGGAAACTTTATCATCCAGAGACTAGGAAACAGCTATAAAAATAAAAATATAGCTTCCTGCATGATCAGCAGGAAAAAAATTAATTTATGGAATGAGTGAACACTTAAACATTGATATTGTGCTTACTGACACACAATAAAGATCTTTTTAGCGTGTGATGCATATTATGCTGGGGACCTGATTCATCTTGGATTTCTTGGATTATAAATGCAAACATGGTTTTATATTTTGGAAAAGTTGCAATGCCCTGGCTAAAATTGTGAGATGGATTTTCAGCTATTACTATTAAATACAATTATTAGTTGTATTTAATAACTTCTGCAATTAAAGCATTATAGTAACAGTAATTATCCAGTAGTTTGAATGTTTGCAGGTAGAGGAAAAAAAATAAAATACCGAGTTTAACTGTCATTTTATTCATTAGCTGAAGGACCACTATCACTTTTTGATTTCCTAGGAGGTTTTTTGAAAGGAAAGGTTTTTGAAAGAAAGGATTTATGCAATCAAATCCAGAAGATGTTTCAAGACTATGAATTCCTAGTTAAGACTGACACTTCTCTACAGCTTACATTAAGATACCTAGGCACTAGAGAAAAAAATGAAATGTAAGATTCTCCTTTCCTGAATAGCTGTTTCAAAGCTTTTCAGTATAAGCCATATCTGAAATTCTCTGTCCTAAGGACAAGGAAAATATCAAAATAACTTATTTTTGTTTCAGGAACCCTTAGGGAGTACAATTTCTACCGACCCTCCCACAGTAGCAGAGGGGTTTTTTTTAGGTTCTTAGTACATTTAGTAGCTGAGATAAGTTGGGAGAATTTGAAAGGGACTTTCAAATGGCTCTAAGGTGTTTAAGGAGACTGGGAAGCTCTGCTAGTCTTTTGCGAATATTAAATACTTCTCCCCTCCACTCCCTAGCCCGGCTGAAATCTTCACTTAACTCTCTGTAGTTCCTTTCCCACAAACCTACCCAGTTCACAGTTTGATAAAAAGCTCTTTTGATAAAACCTGCCACAGAAATGGGAAAAGTGTTTTGGGATGAGGCTATGGTTTATCATTTTATGATTGTTGTAGCAAGTAGGACCAAATCAGTAATATCACTTGTACCTGACCACAAAGGAAATATAAACTGAATCCCAAAGCAAACAACTTTTAAACATGCCACTGTCAAATCATTCCCTTTACATTTATGGAGAAACTGGTAAATAATAATAAAAAAAACCCAAACCAAAAAAACCCATATTTTTTAGTTACTGCATTGGAGAAGTATCTGTCTTTGCCAGCAGTCTATCTTCTGTAATCTGGCTGTTTCAGTTTTTGGTTTGTGGTGCTTTTCTTCCTAATAGAAAAATTATGTATATTGCACTTTACACTGTGAGCCAATATACAAAGTACGTAGCTGTTGAGCAGGGTGAGCTGTTCAAACAACCTTGTTTTAAATGCCACGTGAGTAGTGTCAAGATGTCATTGGTGGCACACACAAGCACCACAAAGCATGGGCAACAGAATCCTCAGCTTGGGAACTTAGCTAACTGTAGTAGGTTGGCTTTTGGAAATTTTTTTTCCTGGCCTTCCTCAACAACGGAGATCAGGGTCCACGGAGGTATTCCATATCTTCCTTTAACGTAACACAACATATAAATAAGGTGTAGATAAGGGGCTATGCTCTTGTCTTCTTCTGGGAGGCTGGAGAGCAGGAGCTCCATTGCTGCTGGTTCTGTCTGGATCTGAGGCCTGCGGTGGCTGCTGTTGTCTGTCCACACGTGGGGGGAGAGTCCTGGGTCGGATTGAGCTGTTCTGCTTTCCTCAAGGGAAGTGGTGAGATTTTGCTAGTTCTTTACTTTGTTAGTTATCGAGTCTTACAAGTGTGCATACCTGTTTTGGTTTAGTTCCTTTTTGTCCTTTTTCCCATTTTCCCTTCCCCTCTTCCCTTTCTTGGGAGTTTTGCATGATATCTTTGCTGTGTGTAGTTAAATATATATAGAAGTACATATATATTTAGTGTGATTTCATTTTTTCTATAGGTTTTTTTTCCTTTGTAAAAGGGGGAAGTTGGGGAAGGGGCTTAAACTGAGCATTGGAGACCTTGGGGAAGCTAGCTCAAACCAGCTCACTAACTGAGCTGTTAAACAACCACTGAATGATGCTCTAGTACCTCCACGTTGGAATTCCCTTGTCCTTATAGATGTGGTCTTTTGGGTTTTTCCATAAGTTTAGTTATTTTGTGGGTTTGTTCTTTCTTTTTTTTTAAACTACTATGAGAAGGGACAGAGAAGGACTTGTAAAACAGCTGAAATCCTTCAGAAAACCACTATCTAGAACTGATTGTAGGACAATCTTCCTTAAAATCACATCTCTCTCTGGCTAATGTTGAGTGTATTTGACATGGGAGTCCTTGAGAACTGTTGAGGAGAATCCAGAAGTCGTCCTTGATTTAAAGAAGTCTTTATTGCCTTTGATTTGTTAGCTCCATGCAGTGGAAGTTCTCTGCTCTGAATTAGTATGACCTGAGGTGATCTCCAAGTAGATTAGCTAATGATGTTAAGGCAGGCAGTGATGAAAACATGACTATAGAAAAGAGATGACAAAGTAAACATTATGCAAATAGAATCTTCTAGGCAGCATATAACTCGGTTCAGGTCCCTTGGTTAAAAGAAAATTGAGGTATTTATGTGACTGTATAGTCACTAGAGCTAAGGAAATTTTAAACTTTTCCAGAACCATCTCTGATCTTGTATCCACAGAGACGAAAATCAGAATATGAAACTCTGTATTCACTACATGGGTTAAAACTGAGACATGAATTAAATATACAGCTATCTTGATTTTGGTTAAGACAACTAGCTTATAAACTGTAAATGTACACTAACAGTTGCATTACAGAAATAATAGAGGAGTGGAGCATTTCATGCTGAGAGATTAAATAAAGACATGGAAGTGCATAAAAAAGGGTGAAAAAAGGGCTTAACTTCAAAGCTCATGGAAGAAAAAGACTTCCCTGACTGACTTTCCTGCCTTTCATTCAGATGTGTAGTTGAGTATTTAGGGAAAAAGAGATTTTAGTAAGAGGTCCAATCACACTGCTATGGAGGCAGTATAGTTCTGTAATTAGAGGAAGTCTCTATCTTCTCCAGGAAAAAATGCAGTTTTAACATGGTATAATGGAAGTTTTGGCCTAAAGATTTTAACATTGGCAATATGGATTGGATGTTTATGAATATTTTTTCTTAATTTCAAAGGTTAATAATATTGTATTTCCTTTTACCTCTTTCCGCAGCTCCGCTATTGCACCTTTCTGCCAATGATTTTCATTGGGTTTCAACTTCTCATAGGTGTTCCTTTAATCTTATTATTCATTCTGCTAGCTTTTGACATCATTCAACTCTCAGCAAACACCAGAGCTAAACTCAGAGAATTGGGATTAAAATTTGATATAAGATTTGGTTTAAGTAATAATAAAGCATAGTTATTTTCTTTTTTAGATACTTTGCATGAGGTAAAAACTTAATCATTATCACAATATCGCAGTATCATAAGGTTGGAAAGGACCTCCAAGATCATCAAGTCCAACCTATATCCCAATACTAACACCAACACTAACACCATCATCTAAACCATGGCACTCAGTGCCTCATCCAGTCTCCCCTTAAACAACTCCAGGGTCGGCGACACCACCACCTCCCTGGGCAGCGCATTCCAATGGCCAATCACCCTTTCAGTGAAGAACTTTTTCCTAACATCAAGTCTAAACTTCCCTGACGAAACTTGAGTCCATGCCCTCTAGTTCTGTCACTGGTCACCTGAGACCTGTTGTGAGTATACTGGTAAGATTTAAGTAACTTTAGGAAAAATGTAGAGGATATATGTTACAGCTTGAAGCATATGCTCTTTGTGGAGAGCTTTGAAAAGCTTTGTGCAACTACTTACATTTTAGGGAAATGAGATATAAATAGAATGGAATTTTTATGTCATCATTACTATTCTTAGTCCTGGGAGGGAATCCTCTCTTAGAATATACTTGTTCTTCAGAAAGGTGCCATTAGGGAAACACACAACTCTTTCTTTCCCCCTCCAAAAGTAATGCATTTCAGTATTTGGAGTGGAAGGTGCTGAGGGGGCCGATGGGTAGAGGTGGAAAACTCGCTCAAAGTTTTTTCTTCATATGCACTAGTTGCTAAGCAATAAAGGTGTCTTAGGTAAACATTAATTACCTTAAACAGAACACTAGTTTAGTGGTGTCTGAAGTGCAAAACAGTTGTTTCAAACTCAACATTTTTTGTACTATTTTCCTTTAAGAAATACTATTTTTAACCCTAACTAGTTCAATAATTCTACTACTATTTTTCTGTGAAATATGGATGTATTTGACCCATTGCTGATCTTGTAGGCAGACCTATTATAACTCCTTTCTGACCGTATTTCATAGCTTGTATTTTGGTCACACAGGACTTATTTTCCCTGGTAGATGATTTAATTATATGCACTTGAAATTCTAGATGATCAAACTATGGTTTTAAGAAACAAAACAAAAAAAAATAGCTCTGGCTGTGGACGGTGATATTAATATGCAGCAAAACCCACATACTGCAATTTAATTTTTTGCCTGTCTGTATAACAGGACTTGAAATGTCTTCTTGAATCATGAACTGCAGTTCCCTACTGAGTCAAAGCCTTAGATTACATAATCCCTCTTACTTGACTCTAAATCAATATTCTTCCCTCTTTTGGGTAAGGGTAGTTCTCTTAAAAAGGAGTGACATACAACAGTCTGGACCTCTTTCATCTTTTGGGCTTTGCTTTGACGGTGAATTCTGTTTTCTGAAAAGAGAGTCTTGGTGAACTTTTATAGATAATCACACTGAGATATTCATATTCACAGTAAAAATGGGGATTCAAGAATTTTGCTTTGTTCATCCTATGCTGCCAACACTGTGCTATTAAGGATAAGATAACTCTGAAGGGTTTTATCACTAAAACCTTGAAGTATGCTTGGCAGATCAAATCATATTCCACACTTTTCAATTAACCAGTCCTTCTTAAGTTATGTGATAAGTAATGCATACATATTACACTTGAGTATTTCTGCTCAATGACGCTTTGAACACCTCCTGGTTTTCCTCCCGTTGTGACATGTTATCATATCACATTTACCACCTGGGGACACTCAACACCAAAATATGTACTTTAATAGGATTTTGGTTTTGGCATTTGCCCTTAATTAAAATACTCAGATGAAGCCCAAGAGGAGTTCTATATGAAGGCATTTCCGTGCTTCCTCAGGAACACAAATTCTATGGTGTAGATATTTACATCTTTTGGAGCTTTTAATGCTTAACTGTCCTGCATGTTGCTTTGAGGTCAGAGAAAATGCCTACTTCATAGTTGTTGCAGGCAACACTAAAGATATCTCGCTTGAAAAGGTGCTTTGCATCCTAAGGACTTTAACTAGTGAGTTTACAAGGGCAGTAGAGTGCAAGTTGTATGGAGAAAAATTAGAGGGGAGGGAAACCTTTGCATTTTTTTCTACAATAATTTGAAAAGCACTTTGCTAACAAAGAAACAAGGCTGAATAAATTCAAGAGATATACCTGAATTGATTAAAAGGTGATTGTGTATTTTGTTTGCCACAGAACTGCTGAAGTATCAAATTCAAGTATGACCACTTTAGTAAGGCCCTTTGTCCTTCGATGTCTTAATTTTCTCATCTGATGATTAGGGCAATCAAATCTCTTTGTATTTTCAAGCATTGCACATTTGGTGATGAGAACCAATTGCATTACTTCCAAATAGTACTAGCAGACAACCCAAAATATGTGAAACATGAAAAAAACACAAAGACTAAACCCAATGCCATTATTTTGTTATTGTTAATATTTTTTTTCTAAAAGTAATTTCTCAAATTAAATCTCTAGCTAAGGAGAGCAATATTAATCACGCTTATTTTTTCCTTTTCCACTCCAGGTACATTTCTTCTGATTAATGATAGTCGGCTATTATATTTTTTGTTATTCGTAAGGGGAATAGAATGAGTTATATATATCCAATGGATATATATCCAATGGATATATATCCAATGGATACCTAATTGCACAGTTTCTCCCTCTGCCTGCCCCATAATGACTAGTTGAAACTCTTGGCTTTTTTTAATCTGTGTTTTCATGGGAAACGGTGTTTTCTTGAAGGAAAAATAGTACTAATGGCAAGGGAGGCTAGAACTATATAGACTGTGTTTAGTCATCTATATAAGTACATACCTTGGTTTTCTATAAAGGCTGTTTCTGTGACCTAAAAACTGAAAGTCATCACATACTTTCTAATAAATAAAAGATTTGAAGGTGTTTTTTCTACAGAAGGCCTTAAGTTAGAAATAAAGAGGGAAATGTGTTGTTTCATGTTTATTTACAACTTAAGCTTGTGCATGTGCTTATTTCTTTTTTTTTTCTTTTCTATCTTTTTTCTTTTTTCTCTTGCATCACTTGCTCCGTGACCATGCTGACTTGAATGGTGCTGCATAGCATGTATGATATTAAATTATCTTAGGCGGCACCTCCTGCAACTCTAACAAAAGCAATTTAGATTTAGAAAATTTATTTAAATTAATGAAATATAGAGCAAATATCATGTTCATTCTTATAAGTTAATGTTGTGCTTTCTTCAGAAAGTTCAGGTAATTTATATCTGCTGAAAATCTAGGTGTGTTTTTTTTTTTTAACTTGCACCTCAGTTCATGGGATCCTTTTTCCACAAGTGTTCAGTTGCTGGTCTATATACAAAAAGCTGTGAAAATTTTCCTTGCTTTTATTACCCTGTGATTATTTCTTTAGTAATCAAATCTGGTGCACAGATAAATCTTTGTGAATTTACTTCAAAATAATGTGTAGTCATTTTGTTTTTTAATAAATTTTCTTATGTAACTCCACTGCAACAAGTGAACAAAATCCAATAACTCGAAGAACAATTCAAGAAATATTCATAAATATAGCACTTCTCAGGTGGAGCTACTATAACATATAATGATAACTTCTCTTTTGTAAAATACTTTAGAGATGGAGCAGAGAGGCGATACGACTTCTCCAAGCTTTCTCACAAAAAGATATCATAATTCCATCTGCAATACATCTGTGAAAGAAGAAACCCCACAACAATACGCTTGTAAAAAAAAATTTGTTCACAATGTTAAATATTTATTTGAAGTACAAAAGTAACTTAGTAATTAGTTGTGAACTGTGATTATATAAAATAGCTTTACAATTAAAATAATTATTTACACTGTTTAATGGAAGAAACAGGGCACTATGAAAGTAGTGCAAAAGGGATGGAGGCTATGCATAGAAACTAACAGAAATGCCCTGTAAAGTAATGCCGTTTGCATGTATGCTTTTACTAATTACAGAAGAAAAAAAGCATTCTTACAACACTTGGACTACAAAACAAAACCAGATTAGCTCTGAATAGCTTCACAATCACTAAAATTTGTATGTGAGGTAGGCATGGGAATAGAATAGATTCTAGAAATAAGTCAACTTAATGCATTATTAGAAAGTGTGCATTAACGTGCTTAATATGAAACTAACAAGTAAGATGTGGTACAACTTGTATGAAATTTAAAATAAATTTAAAACATCAGTTTTGTTCCTGTGACTCTTGGTACTGGATATGCAACAGTTTTATTAACTTAATTTAAATATTTTCTTCAGCTAAATACACAAGAAGTAATGTTTCACGTAGTATTATCCATTGTGTTTACAATCATGCTAAAGCTAACAAATTCCCTGATTTTCATGACATTGCAAATTAATCAAAAATCATCCTAAAAGATGTTATACTTTTGGATGTTACTTAAGGGATCAGACTTGCCAACAATGTAAAACACAACATAAAATTGTGTGCTGTCTTTACGTTAGGATTCGGAAAAATCTATAATTTAGCTTCTGAAAGCAAAAAGATATCGATAATACAAACAATCTTTACAATGTTAGGTATAGTACTTTTATTTCTGAACTACGGTGTTCCTGGAGTTGGTTGACCTGTTCTTGCACTTCAAGAAGACACGGTGCTTGTGCTAGATAAGTGAACTGTAAGTCCCTGGCTAAGCTGACTTCTATGAAGTTCACTTTAGTCAGTCTTTCAAGGAACAGACTACTGAAGTGAAGAAGTACTTCTAATGCTCAAGAGATTCTTTCAGAAATTACAGCAATCTCTAGAGATTAAGGGGAGACACGGTTTCAATTTACCTGTAATTGGATAAAGTAAAAAGCAGTCCAATATCCCTTAGTAAAGCTTGAGTAATGGTATAAAAAAAATGTGGCCTATTTCCTTTTCTAAGTGTAAAACTAAGTTATCTAATGCATTTTGCATATCTTTTTTAATTATCTGGAGATAGTCTCAGAAGCTTGCTTTGCTATTTACAGCCAGTCAACATCATGTGATAAAAACAGTACTCTCAACTCTTCAGATATTTCTTCACTGTGGGATTGCTTGAAGGATCAGGAGCACAGATAGTGTTTTCCTTAATCCTGTCATTAGCAGGGTTACATACTGAAAGGAACAGGAATATTCACCTGATAAACACGTGGCTTGGAGGATGGTGGAATTTTGACTTTTTTGATCATGGGGAGGTTTATATTGCACCAGGCCTGCTGACAACTGATGGAGTTCATGTGTTTCAGAAGGGGAAGATCATTCTCGCTAGTGAGTTGACAGGGCTCGTTGGGAGAGCTTTAAACTAGTTTAGAAGGGGGAAGGGGATACAACCAGGCTCAGCCTAGGGGTGACATGCTGATATTGGGGGTGAACTAGATAGCCCAACTCAAGTGCATCTACATCAGTGTACACAGCATGGGCAGCAAGTAGGAGCAGCTGGAAGCCACTGTGCAGTAGTATATCCGTGATTTAACTGCCATCACAGAAACATGTTGGGATGACTCTCATGACTGGAGTGCTGCAATGCATGGCTGGAAGCTCTTCAGAAGGGACATGCAAAGAACGTGAGGTGGTGAGTTGGCTCTGTATGTTAGGGAGGGGCTTGATTGTATAGAGTTCAATGACTATGATGATAAAGTTGAACGCTTATAAGTAAGGATGACGGGGGAAGGCCAACAAGGCAGATATCCTGCTGGGAGTCTGTTATAGACCACCCAAAGAGGACAAAGGTAGGCTAAGCATTCTACAAGTAGCTGGCAGAAATCTCACAATCGCTACCCCTTGTTCTCGTGGAGACCTTCAACTTACCTGTCATATGCTGGAAATGAAACACAGCAGAGAGGAAACGGTCTAAGAGGTTCCTGGAATGTGTGGAAGATAACTTCCTGACACAATTGGTAAGTTAGCCTACCAGGGGAGATACCTTGCTTGACCTGCTGTTTACAAACAGAGAATGACTGGTGGGAGATGTGATGGTCGGAAGCCGTATTGGGCTTAGTGACCATGAAATGATAGAGTTCTTGATTCTTGGTAGAGTAAGGAGAGGTGTCAGCGGAACCACTGCCTTGGACTTCTGGAGGGCAGACTTTGGCCTATTCAGGGCACTGTTTGAGTGAGTCCTTTGGGAGACAACCTTGAAGGGTGAAGGATTTCTGGAGGGCTGGATGTTCTACAAGAAGGAACTCTAAAAGTTGCAGGAGCAGGCTGTCCCAATATGTTGTAAGACAAACAGAGAGGGAAGTTGACTGACCTGGCTGAACAAGAAGTTTTGCTGGGACTTATGAAAAAAAAGGAGAGTTTACCATTTTTGGAAGAAGGGGCAGGCAACTCAAGAGGAGTACAGGGAACTCATTAGGTCATTCAGAGAGAAAATTAGAAAGGCAGAAGCCCAGCTAGAAATCAATCTGACCACTACTGCAGGAGGTAACAAAAAAGGTTTTTACAAATACATTAACAACAAAAGGAGAGTCAAGGAAATCTTGGGGGTGTTGGTTGACAGCTGGCTGAACATGAGCCAGCAGTGTGCCCAGGTGAAGGGCTTTTCTGTAATGTAACAAGTGACAGGGTGAAAGGAAATGGCCTCAAGTTACATCAGGGCAGGTTTAGATTGAGTATTTCCTGAAATAGTGAGAAAGCTTTGGAACAGTCTGCCCAGGGAAGTAGTGGAGTCACCATCCCTGTAGGTGTTTAAAAAACATGTAGATGTGACATTTTGGGTCATGTTTTAGTAGGCATGGTGACGTTTAGTAGGCAGGTTGGGCCTCATGATTTTAGAAGGTTTTTCCAACCTTAATGATTGTTTAATTCTATATTACTTCCTTGTAATGAAGGAATAATTTTACTTACGTGATTTAGATGTGGAAAGCAGCACACTACCTTATCAAAAGCCAGTATACTCTTTGAGTAGTTGCAAGAATTTTAATATAAATCCCCTACCTATCCGCATCCAGACCACAAAGAGTTGTAGGATAGGAAAATAAAACTTCTAAATATGATTATATCAGTCAGAACTGGAAGATTTTGGACAAGCAAGAGAAAATGTTGTAATTTTATTTAAGAACAGGAACTGTCTCATACAGAAATAAGTATTGGATGTGCTGAGTTGTTGTTTGATATTTCTTAAATTTATTTAAATTGAAAATGGTAGTCATAGCAGCATATAGATATATAAAATATCAGCAATATAAAAAGTAGAGTAACATAAGTTTTCCCCAAGTGTCCTCAACTATTCACAGCAGATATCTTCATGTTGCAGGTTAGTGTTTGTTATGTAGTGTTCTCTTCACTGCTGTAAACAGAGGTGTTTTATTCATGAATATGGATCTAATTGGTCACGCACACCACGTTACTGTTCCAAAGAGGTTACCATTGTCATATAAAATAAGGAATAGTTTATAGTTATAGACAATAGGACTATGGGGAAATGATTACATACATTACTCAGTATCACAGTGTGTGCTCCATGTATACAAACAGCTCACTATTGTATATTTGAGCAAGTGAATATTTCAATAAAAATTATGTCTTAAAATTCTTCAGTAAGCCCCTGTGCTGTATAGTGCAAGTTCATTCCCATAACCTCTCTTAGAACTGAATAGGCCTGTTAGAATCATCCAGATGAGATTCGTATCCTTCTCTGGTAAGATTTAAAGACATAACTTCACTTGCTGCAAAAATCACTGCTAAGAAAGAATGAAGATAGCGTTGTGTGGGTTTTTCTCCACAAACCAGGAAATGTTATTTGGAAGGAATCCTGGGGTTTGTCTCTGAAATATTCGTTACTGAAGTTCTTTTGGGTGGACACAAATCCCCTTCTGTGGTTGCCAGTATGTTATCCTGCCCAGATCTGTAAGCAACACAAGTGTAAGCACACTAGTTATGCTCAAAAATATTGATTCTGAAATACCTACTAATGTTTAACAGGTATGGGTAGGGTTTTGGGGAGGAGTGGGAGAGAGTTGTTTTCTTTTTTTGAAGTGTCTAGAGAATGGAAATGGCCTTTTGATGCCAACATTAGCATTACAGAGCACGTAGTTCTGAACTCAGAGAGAATGCATTCCTAATGGAAGTAAATCTTCAATATTGCTTAAAAAGGGAGCAGGTTGTTGTGATATCTTTCAGAGGAAAAATATATGCTGAAATAAAAACTTCCTATTTATTTGGTGAGAAATGGAGAGATGTATTTAGGCCATATTCCTGCAACATGTCAGCTATGGAAACAAAATTTACAATACCTCTCTGGAAGATTCAACAAGATATCACTACTTTTAAATAACGTAGAAAAGTATGAACTCAAATCTACTTGATTCTCTTGCAGTAAAGCAGATTCAAAAGAAGAAATCCAGTATAGTAGAACACTTTTGTGCAGCTGGACATTAACACTTCAATACCATGACACTGCAAACACTGTGGGAAATGATAAATTTCTAAAAATTGACCCCATGAAGTGTAAAATACTCCAGAAAATCTGGGATGACCAGCAACTTCTATTGTCCCCATACACTATCATTAGTAATCCAGGGATATTCTACAGATGAGACAAAAAAGAGTATATTGACAACATAAAACTGATATATTGCTTAATAATGAAACATTTATAAGTTTTACAGAAATGGTATTTATTTGTTTCTATATTACTTTTAGCATTAACAGCAAAATTCTGAGTGTATATAGCTATCCATATATGAAGACACAATGCACATGTGCATGTAAATGTGTGTATGTACTAACATATGTAAGGCTATTGTTTTGTTCAGCTAAGGAAATTACTATTTCCATTCACTATCAAAAAGTTATCTGATTTGAATTTAAAGAGCAAATTATAACTAACATAATCTTTGCTGCAAGCAGACTTTTAATTATGGAATGCTTTGAGTACTCAGTGACAATGGACCCTACCCACTCTGATGAGATGCAAAGTAGCTTTACCAAGCGTGTCTCAGGATGTTCCAGGAGCCACTACCTAAACAATGCATAAACTAGTCCCCTCTACAAAAGGTGCTATCCATGGAATGGTGAGGTTATGCAACAGTTAATATTCAGCAATTTTCAGTCTATTGTATATTACAGTTGCAAAACCAACCTGGTAAAACTTAGAATTTTCAGTTTAACTAAATGTGTGCTGAAGATTATCAAGAGGGAAAGAGAAGAAAAAAGATTTTTTTTCCTGTTGACTGAAAAAACAAAATATGTAATATGAACACACAGAAACCCTTTAGCTAAAGGTGTTTCCTTCAAACTTAGATTTTAATATCCTTAATGTTTCTTTTAAGTGCTTGAACGTGTTTATACTTTTTTAAAAAATATTAAGTAGATATTTTGAGTGTCAAAAATTAGCTTTTTTAATTAAACACTTCTAATGCATTTAACTTCTATACAATTTCTAGTATAGCTTTGTAATTCATATAATAAAATATCTTCGTATTTAAAGTTTTTATTCTGATCACAAAATTAGTGTGTTCCTCTGAAATTGGACTTTTATGCATATTCCTGTAACATATAAAATTCTAGAAATGGTAAGAAAAAGTAAATTTTCTAAGGAAAAGCAACAAATTATTTTTCTGCTCTTTAGTACAATGACAATATTATTGGCTCCCATTATTCTTGTGAAGAACAGGTTTATCTCAGATTGCACAGAATGTTGAAGAACGGGGAATCCTGGTTTGATGCAGTTTGATCAAACAGCTACTGAATGTTGAATTCTAACAATGCTTTAAACAACCGCTTTCTTCTGGGAGATTAATATTAAAAACTTCTAGTAGAATAAGATTTGAATACTGAAATTTTTTAGGCAATTCGAGATTACTTTGAATTAATGAATAACTAGTAATTTTTTTAAAGCATATACTCAAAATTCCTGATATTTTTCAAAATAATGCAAGACCATCGTAAAATTTGTCACTAAGGGACATGTAAAGGAAGAATTTACATTCTTAAATAATATTTTTTTTTCTCATATTTCTTTCAGGAATGTTAAAAGTTGATGATTTTATAGTTTAGATTAATTTATATCCTCATTTATTCATTTAGATTGTGACACAGCACATATTTCCCAATAACTGGCTGCTCAAAGATCTTCCCTAACTGATTTAGACATTCAGGATGGCAGTGAGGGGAAGCATTCTGTAAAGTTATTGTATTCACAGAATATTACAGAAAGGTTTGAACATAGATTACAAGTGGAAATGGCCTCTCTCTTGCCTAAATAGATTAAATACTGTCCTGATAAAAGAATACACGTGAAAATAGCATATACATTTTACAGAGTGCAAGTGCTAAGGTAGTATAATACAAGAGAAAATGTGACATACATCAAATACTTGATTTATACTGTCTGTAATCTTATAACTAAACCAAAGGCCACTTTAAATTAATATAAAATTCCCCAACAGAAAGTATTCTCAGGATTGAAAGGTGTGTATTAGTAGTAACTCAAAAAAGACCAAGGAGTGGTTAATAACCTTGTACAAAATTTGGCTTGAAAAATCCTACTTTTTTTTTTAAAACCTAGATGTTTCATTTTAAATGTCCCATCTTAGAAGAAAGATTCTGAAATACTTAGTTTAGGCAATTAAATTTAGGAAAAAAGCCCAAAATTTTTCATAACAGAGAAATCTGATTTTCAGACAGTTCTATTTGACATACCGCTGGTAATTCTCTGTATACGAAGACTGAGCTGACAAATGGTAAATGTCATTAAGAACTGAATGAAGTGTACCCTGAAGTGATTATAAACCCTCTCCTGTCAATGAACTCTCTAAATAGTAATGAACAGGGAGTTAATCACAGGGTCTGCTAGCTGGTGTTGTTGATTCTTTGTGAATTGATTTTTGACTTCATACTATGTTTGGAGGATGGGGGGATGTAACGTTGCTTAGAAGGAACTTTTTCTGTATTAAACAACAAATTATCAGTGTATTTGATGATACATTGCTTAGTGACAGGAAAAATATTTCTTATCTAATGGAAAAATAATGATGCAGAAATTATGAAATAAAAACCTGGACGTTTAAAGCTGGTTCTTAAAGCCATGGCTAATCAAATCTTTCATGTTTGTGCAAGCCCTCTGCCTTTTCATATTCATAGTTTTTGGAATTAAATGTAGATGTGTATTTTCTTGGCAGAGAAGCATAAAATTATACCTTGCTATTAAGGCATCTCTCTCTTCCCAAGGCTAGTGTGGACCTTTGAAATATGTTTTAATTAGAAGAATGAAATTGTTAGTTAAATTGCTTGAAGTTCATGTGAGGACAAATCTTTAAAAGTAACTCCTGTTGAATGCAGGTGTTTCAGTTGCATTAGTTACTGAAACCCTCTATTATGATGAAATCTTAGCCTTTCATACTACTTATATACACCTATATTGATGTAAATCTCTGGAAGTGGAAGTCAGGTGGAAAGGGACCTGGGGGTACTGATTGACAGGAGGCTAAACACGAGCCAGCAGTGTGCCCAGGTGACCAAGAAGGCCAATGGCATCCTGGCCTGTAACAAGAATAACATGGCTGGCAGGACGAGGCAAGTGATCCTTCCCCTGTACTCGGCATTGGTGAGGCCACACCTTGAGTATTGTGTTCAGTTCTGGGCCCCTCAGTTCAAGAAAGATATTGAGGTGCTGGAGAGGATCCAGAGAAGAGCAACAAAACTGATGAAGGGACTTGAGCACAAGTCCTATGAAGAGAGGCTGAGGGAGCTGGTGTTGTTTAGCCTGGAGAAGAGGAGGCTCAGGGGTGACCTCATTGCTCTCTACAACTATTCAAAAGAGATTGCAGACAGGTGGGGGTCGGTCTCTTCTCACAGGCAACCAGCAACAGAAGAAGAGAGCACGAGCTTAGACTCTGCCAGGGAAGGTTTAGGCTGGATATCAGAAAAAAGTTCTTCACAGAACGAGTAATCAGGCATTGGAAAGGCCTGCTCAATGAGGTGGTGGATTCACCATCCCTGGAGGTTTTTAAAATAAGACTGGATGTGGCACTTAGTGCCATGATCTAGTAATCATGATAGTGTTGGATTAAGGGTTGGACTTGATGATCTTGGAGGTCTCTTCCAACTCATATAAAAAATGAAAAATTGAGAATTTCTTTTTTGGTTATGGGAGTGACTTGGGTAGAACTTTAGAGGGTTTCACAGCCCTTCCCTAAATGATATAGGTCCAAGGTAGGACATATCTCATGTAACTTTTGCAGTCTCCTAAAATATAAATCTTGCTACCACAATGTTCTGTAGCAGAATAGCATTTCTGGTGGTATTTTCTTCTTCATAACATCACAGGCTAGGCAAGGAAAGAGACAGAAACTTTGCTTTGAGTGATGACTCACACAATGTCCAGTATTACTCCATCCAAGTAAAACACAAGCTCTCTTCAAGCTTCCAGTAAACATCCTTCACAGACTAATCCTTTTTCTTGTTTAATAGTTACATCTTTTAGGATATTAGATTTAAGAACTGCTCCACCTGACTTTTTTACAGTGGTCTGCATTTACTCGCTTCTGTAGATCTCCTGTCCCATTTTTATTTTACTATGCATCAGATCTGCTCTGTGCAGGCAGAAAAACAGTCAAATGCAATGACCATAAAATGCTATGAAACCCAGCTTTAACAACAATAACAAACCAAAAAACAACCAAACAGTTGGGGATATTCATGGACAGTTTAGACCCTTAGATACTTCTTTAATAGCACTTTAATTCTTTGTAATTATGAATGTAGTGTTGCATTGTATTCTGTGTAGAATAATTTGCTAGTCTGGTGATGTCTACATTCTACAAATTCCTGACTCTGCTCTTTTTTTTTTTTTTGTAGTTCTTACAAGCAACTAGTTGTTCTCACAGGAATGATATGTATTATTCTGATTCCTAGTTCATTTAGCAGAAAACCTGGCACTTAAAACATGGAGCTGAATTTTTCATATTCCCTAAAGATCATATGCCAAGACAGAATGGGAACTAGACCTTCATATATTTATTTCAGTACTTCATAAAATGAAAGAAGTGGCTAGAACAGACTAGCTGTAATCGTTATATGACTGAAAATGCGTTTTCTCTGCCTGGAGCATTCTAGTGTCCACTGCCAGACTTCTTTAATTCTCTGTCTTGCTGACTTTCCTCACAAATTCCCAGAGCAAAATCCATTTCTATATTAGATTGTCTGAGGCTACTTCAATTACTATGTATCTCCTGGTTAACGCAGTACCTGTAGTGCCCCTCAGCTATCTACTTCACATTGTAACATATAAAAATACCTACTGCCCTTCTTTCTTCTGACCCTTTTTGAAAGCCTGTCATTGAATCACTATTGAGTCAAAAACATCCTGTGCGTCTTGCTCGATAGTTTCCTTCCTTTTTCAGGGAATGCGTTTTCTATCGGAACAGCACATTTATCTTTCATTTGTGTATTTGAACAACACCATCACATTACCCACTAACAGGGGAATGGTTTTATGCAAAACTTAAGTATTAAAAATGGTCTGAGTGACAGGGAGGACTAGGTAGTTTCTTTGTTTCCCATCTCTCATCACAGGTAGCATTTCTTATACAGAGAATCTGTAATGACAATCTTCACACTCTTTCAACACATCTCAGCTACAGGAAGCCAAAACATACAAGAAAGATCAAAACAAAACCAAAACAATTGGATGTCAAGAAGATACTTTTTGAATTTTAACACCAGGTCTCACTAAAATCTTTTAGAAGTTTCCTGCAAGTGACTTAACGTTGGTAACCTTTCTCTGATGTCTACTGTGAGGTAACTGAGGTCATTGGGGATGGGGGATTTTGACTGATTGGAAGGGCCATTCTTGGTCTTGACATCAATAGACATCAATAGCAAGTAGTTCATAAACATCACAGAATTACAAAACAACTGTTTTTTGGCAAATATACACAGTTCATGGGACTAAGATATCTACTGCCTACACATTAATGTGTTTGTCATGCCCATGGCCTCTAAAGGTGCCTTTGCTGCCCAAGATTTTTTTGGTCATATGTGGAAGGGTCTATGTCTGCTCTTCCTTTGAAAGGGCTGATCTTTTTTTGTTTCTGAGTTTCCATCTTCAGTCTCCCTGTATTTTCTTCAAAATTATATACCTTTGCATATTGTTTTCCTCTTTAATCTCTGAGCTTAGCTTCGACTGAAATTTTACCTTTCCTACCTGGTTTGGCTCTAGTCTATGTATTTTCTCATAATTCAGCCTAGGTCTGAAAACATTAAAAATGTTACGTAGCTCTGTCCCTTCAAAAGTAGACTTTGGATTTGAGACAGCTGAGCTCTGGACGGGAGGGTCACATAGTCATTTCATTTGTGGCTTTTTGTGGGGATGTCAGAGGAAGACAGCAGATGAAGGCTGTTTTCTGTTTCATGGTGTTTGTGGAGCTGGAAGAGTGAGGCTCAGCAGCATTAATGCCAAGGTGTAATGGATCTGGTTGCAATCAAATTAACACATCACTGTTCTTTTTCATTTCCATCTCGAAAATAAAAAAGAATCAACAAGGCACTTCCCATTTTTTGATAAAGGCAGGCATAATGCAAATAGTAAAGGCAATATGTATTGAAACAGGAACAGAAGATAGAAGATCAGAATGGAAGCAAGTAAGAGAGGAGAAGTAGTTATTCAAATGTATACATTGGTATAGCTGTTGGTAAGCTCCATCACATGATGTATGAGTATGTGTCATCTTATCTTAGGACCAGGAAGCCCAAGATGAATTTGAGATGGAAAAAAAAGAAAAGAAAGACAAGGAATAACTATATATTTGGTGTTTAAGAAAATAAAATAATACAGGTAGTAAAACCTATGAAATTGATAAAGAAATGTTCTGAAGACAGAGAAAGAAAACGGAATAAAGACTTTGTAAAAGTAAGGATGTGTAAGGAATAGCAACCTAATATACAGAAAAAATAACCTTTTTTCTATATACTTCTCTCTACAGAAAATAGATACTTATTGATAAAATTATATAGTTCTATTGATGAAGGTTATACACTTATTTCCTTTGACTAAAACAAAATAATGCTTATATCAACCTTTAAATACTTAATAAAATGATGATTTTCTGTTTTCTACCTATTAAAGTAATTAGTTTGTCAGTTGCTGTTGTAAAATTGTCTGTCTTAAAGTTACAACACCTTTTTCCATCGTACCTATTACAGGACCACCATGTAGTCTGGTTAGCATATTTTGCTAAAAAGTCATAGAAATTCTTATCACTGGCATATAAATTAATATAAATTAAGGAGACAACACTTTTTCAAGTAGATGTTAAAATCTATTTTCATTTGTTATTAGAAAGTTAAACATACTGTCAAGAGATCTCATAATAGAAGAAATATTAGAAATATTTGAAAGTGTCATGGCTGATACTGCTTCTGTATTGTGATATTGTTGTAGGCTAATTGAATGGGTGGTACATATTATGGCGATATGCAGGATGTTGCAGAAGTGGTGCATGAGTGTTATCTTTGCAGTACAGATTTGTAACTCATTCATCCAGAAAATCCTACAACAATTAATAACACGTGACATAGCCAACAGTAGATTTTCAATTTCATGGGTAAGGATCTTCATGGCCAAACGTTAGGACTGTTTCTTCAAGTAAGCCTCTACACATTATACATATTATCTGTATCATAGTCAGAGACTCCTGCCCCTGAGCGATACCTGCTGGTAGTTCTTTTATGTTCTCCAATATTAAGACCAGCTGCCCCAAAATTATTCAGATAAGAGATCAAAAGTATCTAGTAGCAGTAAACAGGCTATAGGATTTGGTATCAAGCAATGAATATATTGAAGAAGACTTCTGAACATAAGTGTTTGATTAAAAGTATTTTAGAGTGATTAATGTTATTGGAGAGTATATCTAAAAGGCAACAGCACCAGTAATCTGTTTGCCATTTTTTTGTGTACAATTTATAAAATTATTATCTTCTTGGATTATTACCTAGTTCTTCATATAATCTTACAAAGTTTATGATGTACACCTTTCAATTGCTCGTGTAAAATATGCTGCTCCTTTATTCTCAAATATGGAGAAGTGAATTTCACTTTCTTGAGTTATACTAAAATTGTAGCATTTCACTCTTCACAATCCTCTTAATTTTGCTTCATCTTAACTTTGTTACACCAGTCTGTAATTTTTCACCTTGCTTATTTCTATTATTGTAATTTTTAATTGAATTTTGATTTGGGGCAAATTCTTGCAGACAGGGTACTTCTTTCTAAAATTGAAATTACGGCCTTTCCTTACGGATAGCCATATCTGTGGATTTGGTTCTTATGTATGTATTTTAAGGCAGCCCATGAAAAATCAATATACGTTAAGATTTGCCTCTATGCTGAGTATCAGCCTTGTTGAAGTTAACAATCACTTTTTTCTTACAAAGCAAGTACAGCGCTGCAGATCAGCATAAATTAGTCTTCAATGAATTTTTCTCACAGCTGAGTTTTGTTTACATGAGAACTATACGGTTTTCTTTGATAAGTATTTTCATGGAAGACTTGCGTAGGAGAAATTTGGTTGCTGAAGTTGACATTGTAACAAAACAAGTCTTTTCTTAAGTGGGGATTGGAATGATATAATTCATCGTGTGAATTTTATGAAATAACAAAGTATAACTACATAAAATGAAATTAAGCTCTCCTTGAATAACTAATAGTGATGAATATTTATCTTATGGAAAAAAGTGAATTAGCAGTGTGCTTTGACCAGTTCTACTATTTATTTTTTAAGTATACTAAGCAGAACAAATTTAAGTATTTTAATTTAATAATTCATGCAAAAGGACACATTTGAAACAAACACTGCGGTTTCAGTTGAGCTCTGTTTAGCTAATAATATAAACAAAAGATTCAGAACATTTGGGACAACCATCAGTATTTGCTTCACTGACGATGCAGACTCAATTACTCTTATCTCTAGAAAACAATGTTTTTACGGGTAAGATTGATGTGCAGTGGTGCAGAACAAGCCAAAGTTACTTATAGAATAGTAAGATTTTGTTGTTAGAATCTTGTTTTGTTGATGAAATTATTGTAGAATTCTTAAAGTTCCAGCATCAGATAGGAAGATAAACACAGAAATGAGAAAGAAACAAAATGTTCTCTAGCAAATATTTAGTATATAGGAATCTATTTTCCTAGGGTTTTCCTGTTTGTGTCTTCAACTGGTAATGCTGGTTCAGATAGAGGTTTCAGTGTCAGCTAAAGATCTATTTTTTTTTCTAGTTTAAAAATAGCTTGTATGTTCTTTTCCATTGTTCTGGTGCTTTTAAGTAATTAATCTCTTTTTCAGAAAAAAATAAAGCTAAATTATGTTAGTAATTATAGAACAATGATAAAACCCTAGTCTATTGATCCTAGTAATATTTGTACTTATCTTTTATTCGTTGCACTGTTTGAAAATGTTTTATTATTGCTTCAGGGCACAGTTAGTAAAATGAAAGCTCTAAACTTAAAATTTTCATTAAAACTTTTCAGTTATCCGCAAGTCTATCAGCTATATTTGCCTTGAGATCACAGTCACATATGTGAACAAATGTAACCAAAAAGATATTTGACTCCATTTTTCTCATGCCGTCTGTGTGTAAACAAAAACTTTAGGACAAAAGAAGTAATTCAAGTCACTTGGAGTTCATGTATTTTTTCGAATTTGTGTCAACAAAGGAAACTTCAGTACACATTGATAAAATATATGAGTTGTTGGTCTTTTTGCCATTGAATACATTTATTTTGTCTCATCAAAACTGTTGCATATTTCAACTTGCTGGCAGTGAAGTGATTAATCTCAAATATTCTCATTTATAGCATTTTACCATCTACGTGAAAGAAAAATACATTCAAGGCATTTGTACTCAACAAAAGAAGTAACCGAATGCATTCTCAGATATATGGAAACTGATAGGCAAGTAGGAACATTTTTGGCCAAGATGAAATTTCAGGTCCCAGTGTGCTCGCTATAGGCAAAAGCATCTTTTTAACTGCATGTGTGAGAGGAGAGGGAGAAATAACTGCAAGTGAAATGCTGGAAGTATTTGGCAGAGATCAGATCTAGGATTTGGTTGAAGCCAAGCTGAAATCTAGATATTCTCATTCCTCATTTCTCTCAGATAATAAACCCAAATAATACATTTCCCAGAGGAAAAATAAAAGTACTGTAACTAGAGAACAGTAAAGAATGGAAAACTTCAGTAAAAATAACTGGTCTTCAGAAGAGTAGAAACTACTATTTGCGGAGCGCAAGGCAAGAAAAATAGAAAAAAAACTGTCAAGGTTTAGCCCAAGCCCAGCTTGATTGCAGCTCAACACTCCAGTTTACTCCCATGAGTAAATGGTTTTAGATGACTTAAGGCTTTAAATCCGCCTTAGTGGTGCATCTAAACTCTGGATCCATCCAGATCTGGAGGACTTTCTTCAAGAATCTAAGGGTAATTCAAAAAGATAAGACACCTAGTGGAGGCTTTTTGTGTGTATGTCCTAAAAGTGCTTTGATTAAAATAAATAAAATCTAGTGATAAGAGTCCTTTTATCAAATCTTGTGCATCTGAATTCAGGGAACTTCAACAAGGATTATGATGTAGACTTCTGTAAGCAGTTGAAGAGAGAGATCTGAGCCAGATGGCAATCCATTCTGCCTGAGGTCTGACAGCAATTTTCCTCCGAAAGTGAGGTTTAGGCTCATTCAGTCATGCACACCTGTCTCTTATCCAGTTGAATCCCTTCTAAGTGACTATTTTGCAGCACTAAGCTGCTTGTTTTTTAAAAGGATTATCATATATTTGTAGATAGTTCTCAATTGACTGTTCTTATACTAATCTTGATTTTTCTAAAGTAATGCAAAATAAATTACTCTGACTCATAAAAGGAGTTAACATTACAAAGACTTACATGTTGAAAATTGCTGTTTGTTACCACAGACCATCATATCAGATGATCAAAATGTGTAACTTTATATAAATATTCTTTTATTATTTTCTTAAAAAGGTGAAAGTAATGGGAGTGTAAATAAATAAATAAATGAAAATCAACACTTAATTTTTCTTCTGACTACATGAAATAAGAAGTGAATACATCAATGATCAATGTGTTTAGATTGTAAATTCCTTATACATATAAATTAGGAAGGGTTCTTATTCTACATTACTACTTTTGTATCTTGCAACAAAATTTTGTTGCTAAAGTAGTTGTATGTTTCTCAAATTCTTAACTGGAATGTAAGCTGACCAGGTTTCCCTATAGGTACATTTAATCAGTTGAGCTGAAGTACTTTATGAGAAATGGGGAAAAAAATAATAACACATTTTTATTGTATTTTTCACCATGACATGTGGAAGTAATTCCTGTCCATTTCCTTTATCGAAATTATGTTCTAATTCGAGTTTGCGCTAGAGTCTCCATGAAAAAAAAAGGGTAGGTATTTTTGTTGTGAGGTTTTTTTTTCCCTTTGGAGGAGTGGGGGGGCAGCATGCAAATGAAAAAAAATAGCTGAAAAAAATCAAAGAAATTAGGATTCCCTCCAGTGATGATAAATAGAAGAAAGAGTAGCCTGAACTTACCTCCGTCTCTACTGGAGCTTTTTAAACTCTTCCCTTTTTGAGGGCTTTAGAAGGAAGAGAAGAGAAACAGATATAAGTTTAAAATGTTCACCAAAATTTATTTACTTTTTCAAACGTCACTTTGTTTTCTGAACTCGCATTCTTCTGCCTCTGTATTTTGAACAAAAATCACAGCTTATATCTCAAGAAGTTTTATGGTCATTCCCAAGATCTCAGTCTTACTATGCATTGTCATTATATGGATGTTTCAGAAACTTTAGCAGTAACAAAGAATGAATACGTTAAAACAGTAGGTAAAGCTGATTATTTTTTTTCAGTTTACATTTAGATGGAATTTAATGACTTGTATATTTTTTGAGGCAAGCTAGATGATATACTCTAATAGCTCTTTCTGAGAGCTGTGCTAGGCATGAATAGAATTAAATAATTCCAGGAACTGTAATGAAGCCTGATGGGAACAATGTATTATTGTGTTACCTACACACTCTTCCAAGGGCTAGCCTTTGGCTTATATTATCTGCTTTAAGAGACATTTTATTAGCTGTTCCTTCATGTTATAGCATTTAGTTTTGTTATTATGAAATAATAGTAATGTCCTTAGCTATCTTATTAATTTCATTATTTATTACTAGTTTTGACAGGAAAAAACAATGAAAAATAGGTGGTTGAAGAATACAGACTGTGAAGTAAGCTTTTCTTTTTTCCTTCGACAAAAGTTTTTTACATCCAGATACAGTAATTTAGTTTGTAATCCATACCTATATAAAAACATAAACAAGTGAAGTATTTTTTAAGCCAATTGTGAATTTAGAAAGCAGCAGTTCCTCCTTAGGTACTACTAAAGTTGTTTATAGCAGCAAGATGGGGAAATGTTTTGAAATGGCACCAGATAAATTTCTGGTTCATGCTTAATTTGTTCATTACATACTTTTAGTTATTTTAACCCAGCGTTTATTTTAAGGATTTAATACAAAATATAAAATTATGTTTGCATATATATAACATAGGTTTGGGCCTGTCTATATGTAAACTGAGTATATCTTAGTTGATGAAGATGTTTAAAATAGAGAAGGGAAATCTAATGATATAAACCTAACCTGGGAAGCTACGTTGATGATGATACAATTTTTCTGACTTGAAAAATTAGAAGTAGGCAACTTAATCAGGATACTTAAGCTTTAGCTAATATATGGTGGGTTTTTGTTGTGTGTATAGGATTAGATTTTTACTTTTAGATCAGAGATTGAGAATATTTGCAAGGAATGTGTGCCGAATGTTACAACTGTGTGTGAAGAGCCTCAGAGAACTAAACGACTCATCAGCAAAAATGCATTCTAGAGTAACAGGACATCCACTTTATTGGAACAGAGTCAAAATGTCTACGTTTCAGACTTGTTATAGACTCAGGAATACCTTAAAACATCTGCTTTTCTAAGCGTTGGTGTAACAGAGCTCAGAACTTGAATTCTGTGTCACTGACTTTACCTTAACAACAAGGAATTTTTGTGGTTTTTTATTTTGTTCTGTTCTAGTTTGGTTTAGGGTTGTGTGTGGGGTTTTTTTGGGGAGTGTGTGTTTTGTTTTGTTTGGTTTGGTTTGGTTTTGGGTTCTTTTTAAGTGCAACCACAGACATTGGATCATATCTATCATTTCACCAGCCCAGTTCCATTCTTGCTCTCTAACCACTAACTCCTGCATTACAACCATACTTCATTCCCTGTTGAATGTTCTCCACAAACTTCATCCCCTGCTGCTATCCTACTCCTTCCTAGTAGCAGGCCTACTGATGGATCTTGACTTATTCTGACCTCATCCAGTGGTATCAGTCAACTTGTGTTAGATATGTGACACATACCTATGTTGCTCTTTGAAATTCTGAAGCTTCACAAATCATATATAACATGTAGGAAGTAGGAAATCCAAAAGTAGCATTCTTCCTTTACTGAAGGGGACGTGGCTCATGATGGTATTAAAATATTGGCTTTGGTCAGGTGTTGCTTGGACGTGATAATGCTGGAGTGATTCTTTGTTCTCTCTTGGTTCTCATTTTCATAAGGACTGTAACTCTTGTGCATTTTCTTGTTATTTCTTTTGTATTATCTTTGTATTGGGCTATTTCAATTGTATTGGATATGTTCTTTTTCTCATATATATCCTGGAAGAACATTTCTACCCAGCTCTAAATGCTATATTCCTTCAACGACCAGTAACCTTCTTGGATTGTGCTTTTACTCTTGGAGATCTCTGCTAGCATTTTGGGCTTCTATTAGCAGGGGTTTCTGCTGAAATGGTATTATTCTTGTGAATCTGAATGCCCAGTGAATAACATCCTTTGTTTACCTTCAGTAGGAGTGATATTGTGTCCTCCTTAACCTGTTGCCATGCTCTTGCTTCCAACTCCTCCTTCTGACTGTTGTCATCAAATTTTATTGAATTTGGAAGTCATTCTGGCAGTAAGAAGTGATCTTAAATATGTCTCCAAAAAGAGTTCGGAATCAACACACTGGGGGAGTGTGACAGTAATGCTGTTTCCCACAATAAGAAAGACACTTGTCTCTACTCCAAAGCATCAATGTCATGCAATGGAACCTGTGACATATAGACACAGTGCTTTAGTAGTATGCTAAGGGAATAATACACCTTTAGAAATAAAGAGGAATATGCTCTGTGCGTTACTTAAAGGATTTACCTATTCTTCAGTAATTTCCACAAGCGCGCAATATATATGCCTTGATTATTAAAAGTAATATTATCTGCTTTATTATTTGTTATTTTTTATTGAACAGTTTTCAGTTGCAGCTAATGAGAGAAGAAAATCAATATTACTTAGAAAATCTGAAATTGATCCTTGCTAGGCTCTTTCTGTAGTAATTTATTTTTTAAAGCATGATAAAATCCATGACAAAGAGTAAAATGCATTTGCAGAAATTAATCCCTATATTAACATAATTGTAACAAGAATTTAACAATAACTGCAGAAACATAGCCACAAAATGATAACTGTATCCTTTTTGCCCTCTCCACAGAATATATGTGCTAAAGGTAGTTGCGTTTTTATAGAGACTTACACTTTGCTCTACCAGTGATGTTCTGTATGAACAATATTCAGTTTCAGTGCAACTTCTTGTGCTCTTCCTGATTTCAAGCAGAGCGAATGAAATACTCATTAGATGTGCATTATCTACCTTATTCAATACATAACTTTTGTCAATAACTAAGCAAAGAAGTAGCAATAGTGTTTTCCTACATTTGTAAGCAGTTAAAATGGCCCAAAAAAGGAGTTGGAAAAGGTATTATTTCCAAGAAAGACTTGAATTTTATCTGTGCTACACTGCATGAGCTTCTGATTCTGATGACACTGCAAATAATGCATATGACTTTTAAGAATAGTTCCTTGCCATGATACCATTCTCTTTTTTTATTGAAACCAGCCTAATAGTAATTAGGTCCACTGCTACATGGATTAACTACATGGTTAAGCATATCAAAGACTAACAACAACTCAAACAGGCTTTCAGGGCCTCCTGTTTTCATTTGGTCATTGATAATCATGTAGTTCAACATAGTGAAATCCACATATGGACTATCACTGTTGTGTTTAACGATCCTCGGTTTGTTTTTTCCTTAGTGTACAAACTAGAAATGGGCTGTGATCTATCTGCTCTCAAGGTAGACCTGTGGGAACTGACAGCTGCTTAGAGCTGTCTGTTGCTTTACCAGGGCTGCTATGGATATATGGATCTCAGTGAAACAAGCTGCATTTTCATTAGGGGACTTTTTTTTTTTTGGCCACTGGGAACCTTAGTGATGAAATTGGCATATCTTCCAACAATTTTCAGATGGACACCGATATTCAGAGTTCAGGAAATTTACCTTTATTAGTCAACACTACATTATGCTGTCAGCTACATCAAGTTATGTTAACGTTTCCTTAAGATTTTGTCCAGCAACGGTGGAAATAATTTGGTATCATTTTCTTCTGCCCTAGTGATGGTGGTGCAATACACAGTTAATATAATTATGTATTGGATCTTTACAGAGTTTGCTGACTCCAAAATGTGGAATTTAATGTGAGCAGTGATACATTAGCATCCTAGATGGTAAAACATTTGGTAGGAAGAATAAGGAATTATTACATCCATGGAAAAGTGATATCTTCACAAGTAAGGGAAAAAACCCCCGCCTTCAAATAAAAGATGTTCTTGAGGTGAATGAGACTGTATTGATATATGACTACATATACTTATGACACCAAAACCCAGCAGTTAGTAGGATGATTTTGGCATGATTAATAACTCTGAAATTGATATGCTTCCTTTTCCATATGGGCGTGCTGATTTAGAGTGTGCCTATATAAAAAATTATAAAAAAAAATCTACAGAAGTTATATTGTGAAAATTGTAGCACACTTCATCATGGTTACTCTTTGTATTTTTCAATTTTTAACAATTTTATATGCGAAATGCTCAGTTAATTAACTCGGTGATTCCTAGACTATGTTCTAGTTGAGTGGATTTGATTAACAGCTGTTATTCTAGTAAAATAATGTTAGAACTCTGTGAAACATCACTATGGGGAATATGCATTAGTTATCTGTTTGCTCCAGCATTTTCCAGTCACTCATCAAGAATATACAAGTGGTTGTCTTTCCAAAATCTGGTCAATATTTAAGCCTGGTTTTAAAGATAGTTCAGAAATGTCATAACCTGCTGATTTTGCAGGTCTATTTCCATTAAGAAAATTAATTTTGAGGAGGATGGCAGTTGCAAACAGCTAAACAGAATGGAATGAACAAGAAACCTGTCTAAAACTATGTTCTTCTGATACATATAGAATTTATCTAAGGAATATATGAATATAGATTTAGAACAAAATGTAAGGATGCATGAGTCTGTTTTCTAATTCACTCAAAACTTCTTTTCAGGGAGTAGCAGACCCCTGCCATAACAGTTTAGCAGAAAAAGAGAAAGAACATGTCTAACCTAGTGCTGAATCACTCAAAGAACTAGGAATTTTATACTGCCTACAAGCATCACGGCAATAAGCAGTAAGGATGACTCAACAGTAGCAGCAGCTGCTTTTGCCTTTGTGCTGCCTTGTTGTAGGCCAGTCTGACTCCTCACCACCAGTGTTTTACTGTTTGGCAGTGATGAGACTTCTAAGACTGAATGAGTGAGACTGCATCCTGTTCCTGCCATCCTGAGCTTTTATTTCTCTGTGTAGCAGAGCTGCAGTAGTGTGTTTGCAAGCGAGTTGCACGCTCATGTGGACACAGCTGAAAAAGTTGAGACAAACTCCACTGTTCTCACCATTCTGACAGAAAGCATACATACTTCTGTTATATAAACCACAGCATCTTAATGAAGTCAGCAACAGGATGATTTATTTATAAGTTATGCACCTTATTGAAACATTCCTGACAACAGAGGTACCTATTTGTTGGTTGTTTGGGCAGTTGTTTCAGAACGATTCCTTATTTTGGCCATATAAACTAAGTAGGTTTTTTCCTGATAAAAATTTGGGTTCCTCTAGAAGTAATGTAGACAGAAAGTCCAGAATGATATTTTTTGAATGTCCTGTTGTGTTGCATGCATGTGCACAGGTTTGGTTTTCATCTCTAGGTAAGGTGTGGGGAACTAAAAAAAAAAAAATTAAAAAATCAGGTAAAGTCTTCCACAAAACTAAATAACTTTTCTTGGTCATCTTTACCTATTATACTTCTGAAGTGAAACAGTTAAAATTATGAAATATTCCTGCTTGTAGGACATGGAGTAGAAAAATCTCTTCACCTTTCATTTCAGTAGATTTCAGTGCCCAATTGAAATAAGCTAACAAAGAAATACATGCTGCAGTCATGCTGTAGCAGATGATAGTTCCCTAGGGTCCGTGATGTCTGAGTAAGCTGTTTCAAGTTTTCAGAGTGAGATTTCTGTGAAATAGTTATGGCTATGGCTAGAATTCAGTTCTCTCATCATGCAAGAAATGACCAGAAATCTTCAGGAAAGAAAAAAGTATTCACTGTTCCTTTCAGTGAAAAAATAAAAGTAGCAACATAGAGATATTATTTTGTGTGGGATGAATAACATTTGCTCTGGATAGGGGCAGCTTTCAATTTGTGGTGATGACCTCCTTTCTCAGTGCCAGGACTCTGCTCAAATGTTTTAAGCAGCCTTGGTTTATCTGCACCCTGGAGAGGTAACATAGCCTTAGGCTTTTAGTGAAGTCTCTTTCAAATCAGTTTTTACTGAGTATACTCAAGACAGCTGCTAAGTTAAGTAAGTTTCCACGATTTCTCCCAAGCAACTTAATTATGAGCTAGTTAAACACCTTTCAGTAGAACCGTGTGAACAGTCTTCTCAAACTTCAGATGCCAGTAAAAAAATAAAAACAAATAAACGACAAAAACCCCCAAAATCAAACCCAAAACCCCAAGAAAACAACACAAAACTTGCTGGATAAATGATGAAATAATACAAGCATGCACCTATTATTTTAGAGTCCTTCTCAGCACAAGGAAGAAAGGGAGCTAGAAGAAGTTCTGAAAAACTGTACGCAAAGAATATATATGTTTGCACAGGTAAAGACATATATATAAAGATAATATAACAAATGTCCTATATATCACATATCATATTTACGTGTCCATATATGTATTTTGCTGCTGCACTTAACTATCTTCCATTTTACCAAAAAAATAGATCCTTAATCTGTTAGCTTAGTCTCTGTTAGGAGATTCTGCCTCAGAGCCCCTGAGACAGTGCACGAAGCTCTCCTACAAATATAGTTATTGATACGAGCGGGGTTGAGAGGGTTAGTGGGCTAGGCAAGTACTTGCGTTGTATCAGAATGGGACTGGCCTTTGTGGCATAAGTGGCAGGGAAATGAAAGTAAAGAGTCTTTCACTGTTTGTTTTTGTGAAAATCTTTGCACTAAATGGTGTGGTGTTGCTTTAACGTCATTGTCCTGCACCTCTTGATGGGATATTATTATATGTTCCAACATCATCTGTGTTTAATACACATGATCTATGTTAAAATGGAGAAAACATACAGTTAGATAGATATAGATATGTGAGAGTATATACATAGATAGATGAGTGAGTGATGAGTGAATTTTTCTTCTTTAAGTCCGGGATTACTTCTTGAGTAGCTGCCTAAACACAAGTTATAATTATAGCTCAGTTCATGACAGGCTATATCTACTGTAATTTGCCAGCGTATACCTTAAAATTTCAAAGTTATGGGAGACTGTGCCTTTAAAAGTCTGAGGAAACTGATCTCGTCTTTTAAGGAAGAGAACAGCTTGCTGGAAACTCAGACTGGGGAGTAATAAATCCATCAGAAGCCAAGAAATACTTAGTGCTATGAGCAAAATTGAGAGTCTCATTTAGAATAAGTAGTAATAGGAGGGTGCTTTCACCTGCAGGAAGATTACATCCCTTAAATCAGCTTTCATTCTTATGTTTGGGGTTTTTTTCCTGTTTGCCAAGAAGCAGGATTTGTTCTAGACCATATCAAAGCAAAGCCCTTCCTGCTGTTTTGATGTAAAGCTTTCTGGAGCTTATAAATCACAAATAACTTTGCTGTTTCACTTCATAGCTCCCACATCGACAGTTCCATGTATTCAGTGTGTCATTCAAGGCAGATAGTTTCATCAGTCTTCAAAATCTGCAATGGAATAAATTCCCAATGTTTAGTTTTTCACTGTGTCTCAAAACTACAGTCACAGAAGAAGAAAGGTAAGCCCATAAAATAGATGCCTACTTGGAGAATATAAAAAGCAATCCTTACTCAGATCTAAAAGAAGTAAAATTTTAACTAATAGCAGAAGATGAATCACTTTTCTACCTCAACTTGGTGTTTTGAGAGGAGGAGAGACCTCTGGCTTAAAAAAGAAAATTGAGCTAAACCCAAAGAAAAGCTTTTGTAATTGTTGTGAATGTTCCTGTATCTCCTTTTGGAATCCAGCTCTTGAATTTTATTTCTTTTTCTGTTTACTGTTACAAGATTTTTTAGTCATTTAAGTATCCTTCACGGTTTAGAGATAGAGGCTATGATCAATGATAGAAAAATATTATATGTAAAATAATTAATTTTAAGCTGTTAAGAAGTTAGTCATATAGATGATAGGTAACAGGATACTGGCCTATGCCACAGGAAATCCTTCCCTTTTTTCATAAAAATACTTATTTCATTGTCTCTATAACTGGAAATAAATTATGTCTTTCAGGACCAATTTGTTAGTGAAGAAATTAATTTCTGATAATATAACAACTATGTCTAAGCACATTTAGATATATTATTAAAATGGCTTGTGGCTGCCACAAGCTAACATAGTATTTGACCTTCCCTGTATCTTAAGCTCATTTTATTCTTTGCTGTGTTACAGAGTTGCATTCATTTTACAATTATCCTCATACGACACAAAAAATCAAAGTACCAAATCATAATTTGCTACTAGCTAATAACTGTTGTTTGTAGAGCTTTAACCTTACCTATAAAACCAATGTTGGTGGTTTAGTCTTTCCCTTTAATTATGACAGGAAATGTGTCATGGATTAAAAAAAAATAACAAAAAACAAAAGCAAAACCAAGAAAACTCAACATATAAATTAAAAAATATCAAGTTCATTTCAATATAATGTTTGCAGCTAATTCTATAATGAAAACATATCATGGGGAGAAAGCATAATAAAAAGGTTGCTATGGACTTTTCAGAACGTGTATTGGTTTAAAATTGAACTTGTCAGCCAGGGAAGAAAGAAAAAAATCTAAGAAAAATATAGAGTAAAAAAGACTGTTCCTCAAACAGACAGGAATTTCTACTCATCAGGTGTAGAACATGTGACTGATGGGACTACTGGAACAATTTTGTAGGCAGGTCATTGTTTGATCCCATGACTTCTTCTAAGTTTATAGTGCTCTTGAGTAATTATGATATACTGGTGAGAAATTTATATTCAGCTGAAAAGGGAAATTCGAAATTTGTCCTATTTGAGACATATCCAAAAAAGGTGGCAGAGGTTTTTTTTTTAACCTATAATCTCTTTCATGCTCTGTTACAGACTTTGGGTATGAAAAAACTTTGAAAAAGCTTATGCAAATTGTTGTCATAGCATATTGCTAGAGCTGTGTTATGCTTCCTTGCCTGAGTTTCCATTCTGCACACCTCTTTGCAGCTTCCTTGTCCATTTAAAAGAAAAAAAATGACCCAGTAAAGACTATCTTTTCTCTTTGCACAGACAAGTGTAATATCTTTATCAAAACGTAACAGCAAGGAAAAAATATGATCTGTCCTCCCTCTCTTTCTGCATACGGTTGCTGACACTACATATAAAAGTTAGAATACTTATTTTATCTTTTCAAGAAAACCATCTTTAACTATTGTACTCTTTAACTATTGCCCATTTTATAATATTTTCACTTTTCCATTCCTTATACCAAAAGTATGATCACACGAACGACCATGCTACCTCAGTTATTTTGATATTTTGTTTCATTTAAAAATAATTAATGTATTTTTATAAGTAAAAATGTGTACTATTTATAAATTGTCTAAAAATCTCTTTATGCTTTCTGTCATACACCCATCGCTAGTAATTATTATTTTATTCGCGTAGTCAAGACTTCAGTTCTAATCGAGCAACAGTTGGTGTTATAATCCATTTTCCATATTAATCTCCATGATAGTAAACATTCTCATAAAAGAATCACATCATCCATTTGTTCCCTTACTCACTGACATATATATTAAAAATGCTTGTAGCAAGCGAAATCTCATTGCAAGGATCAGAATGTTTTAATCAGAGATTAAAACCAAACAAAATGTCCACAAGACAAAAATAATACCCAACAACCACTCACCCAAAATTAGACATGAGCAAACTTTTAGAGTCATAAGTTCTTTGCATATTTGTTTTTCAAGATATTCAGCTTGTGAAATTTCTCAGGATGGGAAAGAGGAAACAGCAACCTCTATTTTGCTACTACAATTGATTGATGCAAGAGGGATAGAATAGGCATAAAATATTTTCTGTAAGTGTTCTGCCTTATTTCACAGGAGCAAGAATAAAGAGCAGGGCCCAGACAGGACTCCCAAGTGCTCTAGCAACAGAGATTACATTATTTGCTTTCAGATTGTTTTACTTCTCAGAGTATCAAAGAAATTCAATCTGCATGCTATATATGATAGTTTGTGTTTTTATTGATTTTTTTTGGAACGTGTACTTAAGTCTATCAAAAAAGTTCATATTGTTTTCCGGTAGGGAAAAAAAAATAAAGATAACTTGCATCTCGTGTTTGTGAAAACTGATATAAGAACTTTGTGTTTATAACATTACAATTATTTATAACAACTTTTGGTTAAAATTTGTAAAATTATTTTTTTTTCTCCCAGGTAGTGTAAGATACGCCCTGTCAGTTAGTAGCCTGTGGTACATATAAAGAAGTTTTAATTATCATGCTATTTTCAATAAACTGCATACTGGTTTTGTTGCAATAACATCAGTTTGGTTTGTTTAAGAAAAAAAAAGTTAAAACCAAAACCAACCAATAACAACCTGCAGCAAATAAATATTTTCTTGTATTGCTCTGTTAAAAAATCAACCTTCCCGCCCCTTGCAAAATATTGTATTACTATGTTTTTCAAAAATTTAAGGTCAGAAAGTACTATTGGATTATTTAGTCTGAGTTTGTTTATCACACCATTGTCTGTCTTCCTGTACGGAGTCAAATACCTTATGAATGTAAATAGAAACAAAAGATCAGACAACTTTCTGTAAATTACTTTGCATTACAATTTCCATAAAGCTACCCAAGGCTTCAAAGGATGGTTAATCCAACACTTTTCCTGCAGTTTGCTCTAATTATGTGCAAAGTTTAATCTGTGTTCTAACTGAGCTGGAATCTTGAACTTAATTTATTTCATTAATTTCTGACTTTTCTGTATAAGAGGAAAAATCTCCTTGAATCTGGAAATTGGCCTTTCCTTGAGAGATAATCAGCATTCAATTTTAGGCTTGAGAGGCAAGCATTTTGGTGTTTAAGATGATTGTAATTATTTCCAGAAGTTATACTGATCAACTGAGAATATGCTGATGCTTAGTCTGAGTTTACAGCACTAAAGAATTTATTACTTGCAACATGATGTAGCTCAATATTTATTCCCTTGCTAGAATATCTACCTAAAGATATCTACTTCCAAGCAGATAGCTGGTCAATTTTGAAACTATCTTAACTGAGGGCAATGTAAAATTCAGTGTAGTGTGTTTTGCATTTGAAAATGGATTCTTTTAAATTATTAGAAAATGCTTAGTCTTATTACTGATAGTTTGTAAATGTATATATCCCAAATGAAAGCTCCTGCTGCACAACGGCTCTAAAATCTGCATAGGAAAGATTGTGAAATAACATAGCTTGTTCTCTATATGGGTTTTAGTAGTGTCCAAGAGCCAAAGGTGGTGTTTTCTCTGCTTATATTGATTAACACAGCCCATATTCATTAGAGATCCTATATACAATAACTCTTAATAACTTTATCACTGACAGCATACACTGGTAGTTCCTACCTCTTTTACTCAGCTTCTTTTGCTCAGAAAGATAGTAATGATTTCAACATTTGTCCTGCTGGCAATAACCATCAAACTAGCATCAAGCCTTTTATCTATTATCCATTTCTTGATACTTTTGAACTAAACCAAAATCTCTTCATGTTTTTTTAGACCTTCTTTAATGATAACAGAATGAACCTTTACCTTGGTTTTGGAAAAACGGTGATGTTTTAAAACAGATAACCACACAGCATACAGGTATGATTTTGAGAAGAATATTATTTTTATGAGTATTATCATTCCTGAGGGCTCCCTTTACACAATCTAAATCATATGGTGTTACCCTGAGCAGAAAGATGCTGTCAAGGGCTATTATTCCATTTCTTTTCTCTCTTTGTATTCTCTTTTCCTTTTTAGCTTGTAATAAGTATGGCTGCCTCTGGCTGTAGCAGGAATTTTGGTTTTGGTTTTGAATCCAGCAATGTTTTTTCATGGTTTTCAGTTTCTCTAAGCAGATTGTAATACAGCATTGCCAGTGTTTCTAAGTTGTAGATTGTTCATAGCAACATCAACCTTCATGGTTTCTTGTTGGTGCTCTTTAATGTACGGGTCATTGGTTGTTTTGTATCCAGTGTTTAGGGACGTGCACCTTTTTAAGTAAAATATTGTTTACACTTTCCCACTTTCCTCCTAGGTGATTTGTGTCCCTCTGACGCCAGGCTGGTTATTTTAAATAGCTCTCCCCAGTCGTTGCTCTAAACGGGACGGGACAACCTGCTGCTTTACCAAATGACTGTAAAGACAGAGATAGCAGAGGAAATGTGCCCTTGGTCAGAAAGGGATAAACAGATCATATGGTCAGAGATTAGAAGTCAGGAAATTGTGAGACCCTTTCCTTCAGCTCAAACTTAGAGAGGAATTGACTGCCGTGAGCACTGTGCCATGCAGTATTACCTAGGCTGCAGCAGCTACTCCTTGCCTAAAAAACACCACACACACACACACAAAATCCCCATTCAAATAACTGCTTTTCAAGGATTTGTAAATTTTTGCTTTTGCCATATATAATCTCTAATATAGGTCAAAATATAGTCCTAAAAATGTCTTATAAGTCTTTTTTTAAGTTAAAAATAATTTAATGGTGTTGCTGAATACAAGGGAAAGCTCCATTTGATTTCTATAGGATCAGGATTTCAGCAATGCTTATAGATTTTAACATTCTGGATCACAACGTGATTTTATAAACGAAATATAAAAATCTGTCAGCAGTAAAAATCACCTTGTTTCTGGAGAAGTAAAAATACAAATATAATTGTTCTAAAAATATACATATACGTCATTACTTAAAACTAGTTATCTGGGTTTTCTTAAATTGCCTCAGGTTAAGGCATTAAAAATCAACAACCAACAAAACATGTAAGGATTTCATGGATGCTTTATTATGGAGTCACTTGTCTCATTGTGGAAACTATATCTTGCTCATTGATAGTAAAAAGCTAAAAAAAATTATTCAACAAGACTACCTGTAAATATAATTGCCCATCTGTGGCCCAGAATCAGAATCAATGAACGAATTCAAATTAATTAATGAATAAGAGTGACTTACTAATATGTCGCCTGATGGAAAAAGTCCTTTGATTAGGTAAAAATTCTGTGCTGATATATACATCTACTTAAAATAACATTTCAGTATAACTTCATAAATTCAAATATTATTTTCTTTTAAATAGCAGTTACCAGTTTATCGTCACAATTTTTTTTTCTAATTGATTCAGAGTCATAATTTTAAAACTATTTGTATACTGAGATTCCTTTAAGGAGCCAACAAAGAAGTTGTATAAACTGTCAGTAATTTTCCAAGATAAGTGGTGGCTCTCTTCCTTGTAAATCTCCTTTAAAAGCACAGGTTTCTAGCCTTGTTTCACACAGAGGGCAGGAGGGACAATTAAAAAGCATTCAGAAAAATAATGGTTCCAAGTTTTTTTTTACCAAATGTACCTTTCTTATGAACACTTTGTTTCAAGAAGTTGTGATGAAACAAACATATTTTGGTAATGAATGTTTCCTATGGATCATGATAATGAAGTTAGTAAATCTTGTGTTCTTAAATTCAGACTGCATTCTAATGCATGGTACAGATGGAACAACGCGTATTTTCAGTTTTCTCATTTTCTAGATCATTTAGTTACTCTTTGCAGGCTAAAAAGTAATTAGTTCCCTTCTTAAAGGTCTCTGTTTCTTAATTCTGTATTCTGTGTCATACTCCCAAGTTACCTGCCGGTACTTATGCTGCAGAACATTACGAGCTCTCAGAAATTGTCCACTAAACTAAACATGAGCTCTGAGAAAAATACCTGGAGTTACCCTCAACATAACATGTTGTAACTTTTGAAATTTTTTAATATTTTAAGTCTTTCTCACCTTAAGTGATGCATCTTCAAAGAAAAGGACAACAACACTTTAAATACTTCAGTACGCCATAGGTCTTAGGTATTATTTTTAAAAATACAAAATTAATGTATACCTATCACTAGTTATTAGTAAGCACACACATTTTCCCAAGGCTATAATAAGTTAATCGTTTTCTCAGGTTAATTTCTTCTGGTATGTCTATAGCATGTATTTTAAGGTATCATAGAACGTGAACTACTTTAGATGAATGGAAAAAATAGCCTCTGCGACATGACACATCATGTTACTGTAGTTAGAGTTGCGCATTTTCCAGTCCCCGTTCTAGCTTGTACAGGGATAATTCAATTTTTCTACATACTGTAACCTCAGTCTGTGCTGTCACCTGGGTTTTTCAGACTCTGGCAAGAAGAGTTGTGTTTGCTTCTTTTCTGTCCCCCTACCCACCAATACTATTAGTGTGAAAAAAAATCTGTGTATATTTATGTATAGCAGTGTGAAACACATCTATATAGACGACACTTGTATTCACGTGAAGGTTCCCATTCTGGAGAAGGTTGTCTTTTTCCTGTGTGCTTGACTTTGCTATGTGGAAGATAAACACTTTGTTATTTGGTTAACGTATTCTTTTTATAAGTGGGGTAAAATCTTTATGTATAGGGTTTTAATTAAGCTATCTAATGTTACTTATTTATCTATTACACTCGATTTTTCACTGTATGAAAATCCAAGTACAAAGGCAAAATTCTCCCTTAGCATACAAAGGTGAGAATAGACTCTAGCCTTCAGGGAAGTCCATCAGTCTGTATTTCTGAGGCACTGGTAGGGTAACAGAAGCAGTAGAGCGCACCCACTTCACGGAGCAAAGTTCCAACTGGTCATTGTGTGTCTCTAGGAGCTGTTAAAACTAGATACCTCAGGAAGAGTATAAAAAAAAAGACAAGCATGTAATTCCACTGATATTCTGAGCTTGCTGAAAGACTGGGATTTCTGTGTAATTGGTAATCCTGGACTGCTTTGCCTATGTCTGATCAGGAAAAGACTTATGGTGAACCCTGCTGCTCTGAAAACAGAGACACTGAACATCTTGATGTTGTTTTCCCATAAGCTTATTTGAGTTGAATATCTTGGCTACCAATAGTATAGTCCACCAGCAGGCAGCCTTGTCTCAGTTCTTCCAAAGCATGCATGGGAATATGGCGAATCTTGGGGTTTTGTGGCCAGGCTCCACCTGTCCTCAGCTCATGCTGGGATGCGAGATAATGCCCTGGCTGCTGCTTATCCATCATTTCTGTAAGGGGAAAACTTCAGGAACAAAACCACCAGAATGATCCAGCCAGTCCCCAGTCATGGGGGACAGGTAAGTTCACATGGTGGAGTACATTGCAGTTTACAGTTGACTCATAAGAATGAAAAATTTTTCAGTATGAAATTTATCAGATATACATTCTCTAGTAAGGAAGCAGAAAATATGAAAAAATATTCCTAAAAATAGATAACTTTTCAGAATTCTTAATAATTACATATTAATATGCAACTTGTTCATAAAGAGCTCCTTAAGTGTTTTTCTCCTGATATCTAAAATTCTGGTTCTTTTGATCAGTATAATTTCTATCTTATGATTTAAATTGTCTCAGGCATTCATCACTATAAATACAAGATTAATTTATCATAAATATTCTGCAAAGTTAAGTTATACTGTGCTCATCTCATGACTTTTCCTGTCCATTAGTAGTCAGACTTTCAAATGTCCTGTGTGTAGAAAAACATCCTTGAAACAATTTGGACATATTATTAATAAAGTTACAAAAATTTTTTATTAGAGAACTAAACTTTTAATGAAAAAAACCCAATTGATTTGACTTCCCAGGCAATAATTATAAATGGAAGACTGATACTTGTCTATACAGTAAACTAGGCTTCTTTTACTACTTCTTTCTAGGAAGGATAATATTAAAAGTGTAAATAATTTTTACTTCATAGAGGTTTTTTTTATAAAATTGACCTGTTTCCACTTTATGGATTCAAAATTATTTTTGTTTAAACAGCAATATTCCTAAATATGAAGTTAACAGATTAAACTAGGCAAAGATTGTAGACGTCTTTAAGTAATCTGTTTAAAAAAAAACCAAGCCCCAAACTGTTTTTTGTTAAAAAATTATGTGCTAAATTATGTGACAGTTCATAAATTGTAGTAATTTCAATGTATAGGGTTTAAGTTTTGGTTGGTTTGCTTTTGTGTTTTTTTTTTTTTAAATAAGAATAGGTTCATTTTAAAGTAGAAGTGAACTAAAAGTTAGAGTCCTTGGCATTCAGTTTTGTTATGGGTGTTCAAAAAAACCTTTGCACTGTGCTGTTGTAATTTTATTGATAGTGAGGTTTATGTGAAGTACAAATAATGTGAAAAAGGTATAGTATAAGTAAATAAAATTGTAAAAGACTAAAGCTAAATAGTTGCAGTAAAGATGGTATCATTTAGTAAAACTGAAAACCTAATGAATTCAAATACATAGTTTATATCTGTAGATAATACTATGGAACTGAGAAATCTATTGAAGAAAAAACTATAGTGAGGGAAAAGAGCCTATCAGTGAATTTCATGTAATATCTATTTGAATGTTGATTAAGCAAGTTACAGACTGGCAGTTGCAAAAGAGATTCTTCTAGTTAACCTGTGTTTTGGTTCCGTTTTGTTTTCTAGAGGTACCGTGATGTGTAGCACTCAAATCTATAGATGGAAGCTGCACCAGGGCCTTCCCCTCGTTTCTATCTGCACCTTGCTTGCTGTTTCTTTTTAACTTTCTTTGCTCCAGATCTTTTGTAGAAGGATTTGTTGTCTTGTGTTCCTCCAGTAAAACATGTGTTCCATGCTAAGAGAAAAGGCTTTGATATCCATTATGGCCCAACTGACCTATAAGGCAAATTCTTCAATAGAGATTGTATCTTCTTGCTTATATCATTGGTGCTACTTATCCTCCTTTTTATACCTTGTTCTTCAGCCTTCCTAGGAGGAGAGACATTATCCAAGATCTTCTAGATTTGGACTATGCATCATTTGTTTAAGTGTCCTTTTTGATTTCATCTCTGAAAATGCTGCATCCGTGCTACCACCTCTGAAATACACCTTTCACAATCTGGACTGTGGATTTGATGTCAAGTTTAAGTACTCCAAGATTAGGCCTTGATACCCTTCCTTTAAATGAAATATTATTTGCAACATGGCTGAGGCAGTACTTGTCTTGCAAGAAATCTTCCCATTAATAAGACTTTTTATTTAAGTGCCCGTGGCAAGCCATCCCACCCAGTGCTTTAGTGTATTGCTTCAAGTCTTCTATCAAACAGCTGTACTGTAACATGTTGAGGATTTATTCGTTGTGTATATGTGTACTGTAAAGTATGTCCTATTTCAACCATCTTCTATTACTGGTGACCACCTTATCATCCTTAGTTTTTTCATGTGGGGAATGTTGCAGTTTTGATCAACTAAGCAGTAGTTTCAAAACACAATTGTGGCTTGCAATTTAACTTCAATCTGCTTTCGCCCCAAAGGTGAAAACTGAATTTTTCTCTTCCAAAATTTATGCAGTGTGTTTTATTTTGACTTGATCATCATCATTGTCTATCTTTGTCATGTCTCTATGAGTTACTACAAAGAAATGGCGGTTATGCCCTAGTTTTGATCCTAATATTGCCTTCTGGCTTATCAATGAATGACTTCATAAAAACTTTAGGAATTTGGGATACGAGACTTAGTTATGGTTTTCTTCATCAAACACTTAGCTCACTAACACACAAGCTTCTGTATGTACAGACATATATACTTCAAAAAGATAGTTGATTATGTCTGTAAATCAGTTCTTTCATATTCTTTACTCAGAATGATTTGATTCTTCTCCCAATCACCCTCTGCAAAATCCAAGTAATAACTTGTTAGTAATTTCATGAGTACAAGTTGTGTCACTAGACTGCAGATGCGCTGAGAATAATCTCAGGTGCTGTAATGATGCAGACTTTCTGGTGCGAGATGGAACTCTGCATTTGGTTCCCCAAATGGAAAAACATTTCTAGTGCAAGCTTGCCTCCTACATGTCTAGTTCCATAAAGTATGTCTTGATAAGTATTGAACTACGTCCGTGGAGATTTATGTTCCTCCTATTCCACATGGTGATAACTGGGCTCAAATCTTGCCATGCTCACTCTGTTCTTTTTAGAAGTTCAGGATTCTGTGTTAACTAAACTGTAATATGCTTCATTTTATTGAGTTCTTGCTTATAGTGGGCATTTGAAAAGGGACATTAAAATAAAACCCTCGCTTAGCATTTGTGGAGCCCAACACTGTGACAGGGATTCCATTACATCTGTCTTCACAGTCTAGATAGAAGTTGACTGGCCGCTGTCTAGTAACATCGCTGAAATAAGGCAATTGAGTAGACAGCAGCTACTGTGTGTAATGCAAAGCTCTGTCTGCTTAAAAAACACACTACAAACTTCAGCTGTTTCATTTCAAGTGTAAATCATTAGTTCTTCTCTTTTGTTACTGGAAAAGTTATAAAACCAGAACATACATGTCTTTTCTTTAGTCTTACGACCTGGTGACTTTTAGCTTAAGTCTGTGGAATGTTCCATGCTAGTGGATGTCATAATGTTAAACTTCTATGAGGACAGTTAGACTCATCTTGCTAAACAGAGACATATTTCAATCTGAAAATCTGTTGTACCGTTAACCATAAGCACCTATCTTCCATTAAGGAGTCTTTAATTTTTCCAGTACTGAGTGTTTGAATCAAATTTATTTATCCCTTTGTTTCAGTTATAAAAGTAAATATATAAATCACTTTTCTTACTTTTTTAGCTCACTTTATTCAAAATTACAGTCAAACCTTTTATTGGCGGTTTTAATGTCTCAAGCATCTCTTATATAAAAAATATTTTCTGATTGATTTGTAATAAATTTTAGACCAAATCTAAAAAAGATCCTCATTGCGCCCCTCTCCCCCATTATTTTCTTCTTCCCCATCTCTCCGACAGCTCTTAATGTTGAATGAAAGCTTAATTCTACATCTATCATAATGTACTCTGCTCTAAAATTCTTCAGCACTCCACAGTACTGTGCTTGTATTTTACTGATTCTCTTTAGCTTTTTTTTCCCTATATAAACACAAAGTAATACAGAAATAATATCGTATTCACACACCACATGCACTAAAATGAATAACACCTATCCTTTCCAAGCCACTAATTTTAAGCATAGTCTTAGCTCAAAATGCACTACTATTTCAAAACTTATTCCAAGGAGTTTATTTTTGCAGATGGTCATAGTAGGCAGCATCAATGTATTTAGGAGTTTTAAAGTGTCTTTCCGTAATGATAAACATTAACAGGCAGATTAATCCATGGCTTAATTGTAAGAGGTTACCCAAACAACATGCTTTCAGAACTGTCTTTCCAAGTACAGCCTGCTACAGAACAATTATTTTGGCCAGCACACAGGAGGAACTGGAGGATTCATCTCATCCTACAACCCTTGCTTAATTAATTCTGTTTTGGCTTTAGCCTTCTATCTCTCTTTAGCACCACAGATACAGTTGTGTTGTGAAAATTACTGGAAGCAAACATAACTATGTGCTGTGCACTCAGAAGGTTTTCATGCTGAATATTCATTCATTTGACTCATTTCATAGTTAATATGTGCAGGCACTTGTGACAGGTTGCTACTTGCTGACTGATCGGCACAATTAATTTCCATGTTCCAGTTGAGCTACAATCCTGAAATAGTTTTCTCATTCATTATGGACTATTTCATACAAAAATAAAAAAAATAAAATCTCTCATTTGAAATCTGCACTTCCCATCAGAGACTGTCAGTCCTCTGGCTGAGGCTTTAAAATATTCATATGTCCTTCTACATATTAGCAATTTTGGGAAACAGATTCGTATTCTCAGTGAGGACTAAGAAGCTCACAGCACAATTCAGATAAATGAATTTGGAGATCCAGCATTGCTAGATACACAGAGAATTCCAGTCTGTGTTCTACTTTTCTAGTTTTGTGCCATACCCTGTACAGCAATGTTAAAAACATTTCTTAGATGTTACATTATGGCTCTAAGCAGGCCTTATTCGTTCAAACACAATCTTGTGCTGAGGCAGCTATCTGACTTCTAGACACACCATTTCACTTCCGTTCAACTTAGAACATAAACAGGACTTAATCTTTCCCCTCATGATCTTTGTTTTTTCCAGATTTTATAAAGAAATAGTAATGTCATTTTACAATTAAAGGAGTAGTACATTTTTACAGCTACATATCTTGTATAGTGAAAACAAGAACGAAATACTGGAAGACTGTAAAGAGAACTTGAAAATAAATCATCACATACTATCTGCTCACAACTTCTGAAATCAAGTATCTCTTGATTTTAGGAGAGGATCAAGTAGATAGTAGTTGCCTGAAAGTTAAATAACTATCAAATAACAATATATGTTACTTTCTCAAAACTTTTGAAACCTTGATAACATTAACTGGTTTTCCTTTGCTGTCTTTTTTAGTAAGGCCGCTCTATTGGAAATTCAACTGACCAGTGTTGTTTTGGGTTAAACAATGCAGTACAAGAGTAAAAATCCTTTCTAATGGACTCTGCAAAGTGTCCAGAATTGTATTTACTCTACAAAAGTGTGACTACTACAGATCACTAGGTGACAAAAGCAATCTCAAAACTCTAACATCTGCAGGAAGAAAAAAGTCCTGAATGCTGCTTTAGTCATAGAACCTGGTTTTCTATGCGCTATTTTGATCATAAACTTAGTATATGTACTGAGAAATTTTCCTTCTAGACCACTTGAAAGAGTTAATTATCTTATTAATAAAAATACTGGAGTGTTTTAATCTACATTTCTCCTAATACTGTAATTACACATGAAATGTAATATAGTTACAGACAGTGTCTTTGTTTAGGTAAAGAGAAAATGATACTCATCACACGGAACTTAATCAAGCTCAAGTGAAGCATAAGCCAATGTCATTGTTTAAACAAAAATGTAATCTTAGTGTAGCACAAATGAAACCTCTACAATGCAAGAAACCAGACTGGAATGATTAAGCCAGTCTTAAACAAGGAGTTAGTGTACTGTATAAAGCATGTTTTATACTGCAGACTTCTAGGATAGAAATAAACAGCCTAATAAGTTGTTATTGAGGTGCAAGATGCTGTTCAGGTTTAGTACAGAACAAAAGCTTATAGGGAATTTTGTACTTAGTGATAAATACTATAAAACAAATAATAACTACAAATACAGAATATCATATACATAAATAATGTTCCTTCCTGTCTCACTCAGTGGGACCTTTGTAAGATGGTGACTCAGACATACCAGTACGGGTAATTGTGTGAAGTTGTTTAACTCTATAAGCTAAAGAGAGTCTCGATGGGTAACAACTACACTGAAGTAACTGTAGCCCACATCTCTGTGAAAATCGCAAAAACTTTTTCTTAGAATTTTACGCTTACTTCATAATTGTATATTCCAAGGATATAGTTATCATTTTACTTTTTTTTTTATTTTCTTACTGTTAGCAAATTTTTTTTTACGAGTGACAATGTAGAATTTGAATTCTTGGATCTGGAACAGACTTTTCCGTCCCGGTCCTCCTCTTCCCAAAAATATACATCGGTTTCAAGGCAGCACGATACCAGCTTCATGAACTTGTGGTGGTTTCTCGCTCTACTAGGACCTCCACAACTTTCCAAATGAATTGTTCCTCCTACATCTGACTGAACTATGGGTTAAAGTTGCAATTCTTACTACGGGTCTCATTAGAGAAGAAAGTGATATCTCTGCTGCTAAGACTAGAAGCTAAAAGGAGAAAATTACTTTGGCTGAGAAGCAAGTAATAATAAAAAAAAATATTTGCAAGACCTCAAATAAAGGAGAAGGATTGGTTATGATCTGAAATAGGATAACAATGTAGGAAAATTTTTAGGACATTTCTTTAAAGACATTTTCTCATACTGCTTTTTTCAATCAGTTAGTAATTCTTCTTAACACAGTTTGGTGCTAGGACTCCTGATGTGTGGGTGATTTTACCATTAATATTTTTCATAGTAGCTCACAAAAGAGGCATGTCTTGTCTACTGGAAAAATGATATATTAGACTGCAAAATGTTCAAGGGGAAAAAAGGCTAAAGATAAGTTAGAAATGGACTGAAAGCTAAGCTTAAGGGGTACTGAGAAGCATGATATATAGATTGCCATTTCTTGGTAGTTTTCTCTAGGGAATTCATACAGTGCTAGGCACTCTTATTAAAGTTAGAGGAACAGGAAAGTATATAATCTGCGAACCCAGCATCCTCCATTTGTTGTAGAAATCACGTTGAGTGAATCCATGAAAGGAATCGAGAGCACTGAGGTGGTGTTTTGCTTAAAATTCCTTTGTTCACAAAATATCCATGGGCAGATGTTTTATGCTCAGCACCAAGGAGTTTTTCCCATATCTGGGAGCAGCAAATAGAGTTGAGAATTACGAGGTAATCCACAGGTTCGAAGAGAAGTTCAGGGCATGTTGAAGGTTAATTGTTCAGATCTCAATGAAGTTGTGTAATTAACAGAGTAAGTTTAAATATTTAAAACTTTTTGATAATAATAACCATAAAAACTTGAGACTGTGTTGTGGAAAGGAACAGATGGGGATTGTTCCTTTATAAGTCTCTGACTTGAACGAGTTGGAGTTTACATTTATTGGTGTCTTATTTTGAGTGCTGCCAACCAACTAGAAAGTAGAATGTGGATTAAGAAATACTTTTCTACGTTGCCAGATGTCATTAATGCTTTCTGACCATATTCTCATTAAAATGTTTATTAAGTGTTAAAACTGACATTAACATGGCAATCTGTACTATGGAAGAGCTCTTTAAATTCACTTTTGGAGTATAATATCAATATTAATTCACTAAACTACCTTTGACTTTAAAGCACCAGTCTGAACCAAGGTCATTTCAGATCTTAACAAAAGTGCACGTCAAATCAATTTTTGGTGACTTCTGATTGGAGTATTGACGGTATGTTCCTGTTCCTTGCAAGCATGTTTCAATTTATGTAGGCAGACTCAGTAGAGTCAACAAAACCAGTTCAATTTAGGAGGTCCAAAATGTGTGTTATTCTAAGAGCAAGTAGTCATTTCAGTGTTCAAAAAGCCCAGTAGAAAAATATTTGCTTCTTCCTTTCCGATGAGCATAGCTACAGGTACTAATACACTGACTTCTTCACAGAAACAAATCCTCATGGTACAAAATAATTATTTAAGGAATTATATAAGATATCATTTATAGGCTTGACTCACTACAATTATGTCCCTTTTCCTTGTGACTGAAGTGGGTACAATACATTCTACAGAAAAAGATTTAATACTGGCTATAGTCGTCAATTTCTAAACTTTTCTGTTGGTTTCCTTGCAGTTCCATTCTCTGAGTTTGCTCTAATTTTCAAGAGAGATGCTTAAACTTTTGCCTTCTAGTGCTCATTAGTGCAGATAATACTTGGACTTGCTAAAAATATGTATTCTCGGTTCCTGCATTCTTTTATCGTGTTCCTATTTTTTTCCAATTACTTGTATTAATTTTCTTTGTATTCTCTTCACTCTTTTTAACATATCTTTTTGATTTTCCATGCCCATTTTTTTTCCTATATTCTTGTACCAATTTTATTTGGTAATACTGTCTTCCGGCAAATTTACGTAATTTACTGTAAGGATCAAAAATCCCCAAAACCTTTTTGAAATATCTTTAGGAACAATGAGTCTTTAAAAATTTTGAATTCTTCACATACGTAAGTAATCATGTAACTTATAGCAGCATTCCAGTACTTCAAGGAGGTCTGCAAGAAAGGTGGAGAGGGGCTATTTACAAGGCCATATAGTGATAGCACAAGGTGTAATAGCTTTTAATTAAAAGAGGATAGATTTACATTAGATACAAGGCAAAAATCCTTTAGTATCAGAGTACTGAGACACTGGAACATGTTGCCCAGAGCGGCTGTGGGTGCCCCATCCCTGAACGTGTTCAAAGCTAGGTCGGATGGGGCTTTGAGCAATATGATGTAGTAGAAAGCGTTCCTGGCTTTGGTAGGGGGTAGGAACTGGATGATCTTTAAGGCCCCTTCAACCCAAACTATTCAGTGATATTAACGTAATGAGCCATATTTCTGAAAGTTAATGTGAGAATTTTCACTTGTACTGACTGAAAAACATGAATGCAACTGCAAAATTTGTAGCTAGTTTGATAGTAACTCTAAAACAGAAATAGCTTTTCAGCCTTCCTGTCAAGCTCACTTTATAGTAAAAGAAGAAACAAGAAAGCCGTCATCCTCTGCTGATCTAAGGAATATGTCTTTGTAGTCTCTCAAAGACACTTTTACTAAAATAAAATTATCTGCAGTGTGATGGCTATTTGCAAATATTTACTGTGTCATAAAAAATGTCATCTTTTTCCTTGCCTTTTTGATTTTTGACTTTTGATGAGACTTTGAAGTTTGTTTGGTCCCAATTAGGCTGGAATCTTATTGGAAAAATTTTCTGAAAAACAAAAGAATTTTTCAATGATATGTTATTAGAATTGCAGTGCAGCAGTTAAGAAAATCCAACCAACCAAAGAACCCCAAAACCCCAACAAAGAAAAAAATCCAAAAATGTTTTCTTTTTTTCTTGTTTTTGTTAAGTTCTCTGGCATGCTTTCACAATAACATTAAGAATAAACACATTCAGTTCAGAACTACTATAAGACTGTGATTGATGATTTATAAATAGTGTGGTGTATTACAAGTACTTGAGTATTTCCACTAGAAGTCTATGATTTCTTGGCATTAGAATGTGTTTGGATTAAGTAAATTTCTATTTAAATTGAACACTTAACATTATCTTGATACATTTTAGGGTTCATGTTTTACCAATTATAGACAGTTAAGAGGTTAGTCAATTGTTCTTTATTTGCTATGCCATATTGGGGTAGAGCAAATAATAACTTTGAATAGTCCTCGATTTCATTCTTCAAGACTAATGACATGATTAAAAAGAAAAACTGTTGTGTTTACTTTTGCTTTCAAAGGCTGTACTAAGTAGCACAGTGCTAATGCCAGGTATTGCTCAAATAAATTAATCTGATATTTCAGAGACCAAGACAATCATTTTTACAAATGATATTACATGTTTTGTTTGTTTGTTTGTTTTTCACAAAACACACTGCCCGGTAATATTACAGGTTTTCTATAGTTCCTAACCCATAGAATTTTTGCATCTTGAAATTATGGTGGTTTTTTTCTGCTTTGGGGGCTGTTTTTCTTGGGGGGAGACAAGTGTACTTGTTTCCCCTTTCTCTGGTTTATATGATAATCTTTAATGGGAACTAGGCAATAAAGGAATTAAACAGAGATAAAATACGATATTACTAAAGAAAAACAACAACAAATCTGTGGCAAAGACAGCAACAAATTGACCTAGGGCTGGAAGACTTCCATTTGCTCTTTATTAAATATAGGCTGCACTGCAATTTCTTTCTCATCTTCATAGTTGAGAGAAAAAAGGACTTATAAATGGGTATATTTTAGTAACATAATATAAAATGAGCTATGCATTTATTCACTGTATCTGATATTGCTGAATGCTGTGGATGCCACTTCAAATCATAAATTTCTGTCCTCCTCAAACAAGCTGTAATAAATGGACTGAGGAGATGTTTATTTTTAAGCTTTAACTGGATTTGCTTGTGTAAAACTTTAAATCCAAATCAAATACTCTCATTGAATAAAAGAGGACCAAAATGGATCTAATGGGGACCTATTCCTTTTGCCTTTAACTGAGGAGTTAATCTTTTGCCTAACTAAATCATAGGGTTCTGCAGCTAAGGTGGAACCCTGTCCTGCAATCATAGCTAGATAATATACCCGAACCATATTCTTATTTGATTTATTCATCTGCAGTTCTGCAAAAATAAAAAACCTTAACAGCTATGGCTAAGTCCAAATATATCCTTAACCTACTCTGCCTCTTCCCTTAACAAAGAATATTTGGAAGGGAATTAGGAGTACATCCAGATCCAATTTCTGCAAGTTGTTCCCTCTGTGGGTTTTTTTAATAAGTACTTTATCTCACTCTGTCAAAATTGTTCTTTAGGTGAATACAAGGGGTGTTTTGTCTCATGTCCATAAAAATTGACTGTCTTCTTCACTCAGTCACAAGGCATTCAGCAGCAGCATCAGCAAGTGCTGAGACTGAGCACGATAATGAGGCAAACAGGATTTCCAGAGTCAGGGAAGCCTGTGAAGGAGCAGAGGGTCCTGCCAGGACCTGGCAGCTCTTATGAGCCAGGTTGACTTGGGTGTTGCCAGGAGCAACCACAGGTGATTTAAATGGCCCTAGGAAGCACCAGTGACCAGGAGTGCAATGATGGGGCGTGGCGCAATGTTTTGTGGCAACTTGCATGGCAGAGTGCATAGGAAGGATGCACAGGAAGGGGTTTGCAGCTTGTGAGCCCAGGTAAGTGTGCTAGGTCTCTGACAAAATGTTGGCCACTCATCTCAGAGCTAAAACCTGTGTTCCTAGAGGGAAAACCCCTGAGACGCCTGACATACCACTCAGATGGAAGTAGTAAAGGACACTTTGGTACAGATGATAGGTTGCAACAAGTGCCCAAACATTTCTGCTGAAGAAAAAATAAGTAACTGCAAAATATGTGCATCAGGAGGCCAAACTGCAGGAAACCATTAAAAGGCTGCACAGTATTAGAGAAGTCAAACCAGAGTCAGATAGGTGGTTTCAGAACCATATTTCTGCAGTGGACACTACTGAGAATGATGCACCTTTGACCCTGGTGACCTGTAGAAGCAGGACTCCACTTCAGTCTCTATCTTCTATCATCATGACCAAAACCAGATATGAGGCTTTAACAGCCACTGACACTCATCATCAAGGTCCACAAAGGAGAAACTGCACCAGCAGATCACAGTGGATACTGCAAAAAGAAATGACAAATGCTCATAGTACGTGAGTCGCTGTTAATGTGCACTGAGGAACCCATCTGTTGGCCTCACAGGGAGTCACAAGAGAGATGCTGCCTTCTGGGACCTAAGATTCTCAACATTGCTGAGAGGGTGCCACAAGTCATGAAGAGCGTAGTAACATAGACTGTTACTCTTCCATGCGGGCATGAATGACACAGCAAGCCAGAACTTAGGCAACATTAAGGAAGACTATAAAGTCCTAGGGATGCGAGTGAAAGATATAAGTGTTCAAGTTATCTTTTACTCTCTTCAACCAGACATAGGCACATAATGCATATCTAATTCTAGATATGTGGCTGGTACCGTCAGGATGGTTTTGGCTTTTATGATAATGGTACATTCTTCAATGACTAAAGCCAATCACGGAGGGATGGGATTCACTTGTCTAGAAAGGGCAAGGGAATCTTTGGCAGTAGGCTGATGAATTTGTCAGGCAGGCTTTAAACTGAAGGACCTGGGGAGCAGGGTCCAAAATGGCAATGTAGATGACATCACATCCAACTGGGAAACCAGGGCAGTGAAAAATACTCTTTACCTGCCTCCCATGACAATAACCAGAAAGCAAAACATCTCAAGGCCTTGTGTGACTATGGTGGATCCTCCTCTACTCTACCAGGGAAACCTGTATGCTCAGGTACTTCTCTGAAATGTTTGAACGCCAACACACACAGCATGGGGAACATTAACAAGAAGAACTATGTGCCTGTGTATGGTCACGGTGCTATGACCTCATTGTGAACACAGAGATATGGTGGTACATCTCGCATGACTGGAACACTGTCATGGACATCTATGGTTTCTTTTAGAAAAGATAGGTCAGCAAGGTGAGGGGGTGGCATTGCCACTGGGTAGAAACAAGGTGCTGGGTTGGATAAAACAAGGTGGAGGGCCAGATTCGGCCTGTGGGCCATGAGTGTGACACCCCTGATCTAAGGGGCAGGTAGTAAGAGGGTGGGACCAGACTCTTCACAACAGTGCCCAGCAACATGACAAGGGACAACAGGTCCGAACTAGAATATGAGAAGTTCTACCTTAACATGAGCTAAAACTTCTCTGCTCTGAGAGTGTCAGAGCACTGGAAAAAAAACTGTTCAAGGAGGTTGTGGAGTCTCTTCTCTAGAGTTATTCAAAACCCACCTGGACATGTTCCTGTGCAACCTGCTCTAGGTGAACTAGATGATCTCCAGAAGTCCCTTCCAACCCCTATCATTTTGTGATTTTCTGCTTTTCCCATGCATCTATCTATATAGGGTATAGGGTGTTTCCATCTGAGTTTTGAAAGTGCTGCTTGTTAACTTGTTCCTAACTGTATTTTGATCAGAATAAATGCTAGGTTGAAAACTGAGTTGCATATTATCCCAGGAGATGCATTTATCATTAAATTAACAGAGAATACTGTCAGAATTTTGTTGTAACAAGACCCTAGAAAATTCTGTAAATTGGCTGATCAATAGCCACAACAGCTTTCTATCAATGTGCATCAAAACTTTTTCTGTGTTGTTTTTGTTGTTTTGGTAACTTAAAAATGACAGGTGAAAAAAGAATACAGATTCAGTGTTTTGCTGACCTAGAAAGAATATATCTAATAGAAGACAGAAGAAATGAAAGGAATGGCAAAAAAGGAACAACATGGTTCAGGCATTGGAGAATGGAAAGTTGTCCAAAGCTTTCTGAAAATCTTAACTAATTATATCAATTAATCAATACTCATTAACTCTTTCATAGTCATCTCATAGATTTTGTAGGATTACTGCCTATAAAAAACACATGAAGTTTTACCAAATATTTCATATTTACCTATGCATCTATTAATTCCATTCTCTGTCATAATTCCTACCTGTTTTCCTGACAGGATATCCAATTTACTATTCTTTAGTTCTCCTGAGTCATCACAGGACTCCTTTCTCAAGAGTTACATCTCCTCAATGGTATCTTTTATTGCTCTTGCCACAGTGTCTGATTTGAGCAATAGTTGGTGTACCACAGTTAGTAACTCTGCAACTTCATACAAGACTTCATTTACTCTTGGATGAATTCCTGGTCCAAACAATTGTTACTGTTAATTATTTTTCACTAAAACCTGTTCTGTTGACACTGGGTTTTTTAAAAGAATAGTTTCTCTGTCTCATTCCTTGTGAAGAAGGGGACCTTTCTAACCTTCTCCATAGTGAAAACTGATTAAAGGATTCACTTGTCTTTTCTGCAGTGATCTTGCATTTCTTTAGTGCTTCTTTTGTACTTTGATAATCTACTGGCCCCACTGACTCTGCAATCATCTTACTTCTTCTGTGTTTGAAAACATTTTTATTATTATCTTTTATTCCTTCTGCAAGTTTCATCTAGAAGTATTACCTGACTTACTTTACTGTAGTTTTACATCTAACTTGCTAGTTCTTTGTTATATTTTCTCATTTTAAAGTCACTTTTTATCCTTTTGGTCTGTTTCTTTAATATGCTAGGCTTATAAAATTAGTTTGTGGGTTTTTTTTTTAATCAATGACCAATCTTTGTTCAAAGATTCCAGTTTGTCATCATCATCACTTCCCACTCTCACTCCAACACATGTCTGAAAGATTTGTACTGTGTCACATTCTAAAAATCTATGAAATGGAAATTTTGGAAAGCTTAAACATCAGGAATATGTGAGAGATGTCCGTAATCCCACATTTTCTTTGGGTTATGCAGATGTACAGAATTAGAGCTTTTATGCTTTTGTCAAATTTAAAACATTAGATGAATACTTAACAAAGCTATTTCAGGGTTGTATTTCCAGGTAGTTTTTAATGTTCATGACTTTTTCTTTTATTTCAGTTTATCCTCAGTACCCTTGATACCATATTAATCGGTACTATGAGACATATCCTTAAATTCTTGTCCAGATGTGGCTTTTTGTACCTGTTATTTTGCATGATGAACCATTGTAATAACTGCAGGTGAGAATGTTTTTAACGCAAGTATATCTTGTGGACACTTAAAAGTGCAGTTGTCTCCTATCATTTCCATTACGTAACTAAGCTATATTGACTCTAAATGTGTGGTATGAAAAAAATAATTACCTCTTCCTTTCTTTTCCCCTTAGTTATAGCAAGATATAACAGTGGAGGAAAATACCATCATTACTATCATTTATATTTTTAGATTTCTGACTATGCAGAGGGAAGTACCTATTGCATGCTGTAGGCATCATGGTAGAATTACTTTGCAGGAAATGAAAAAAAATCAGCACTTTCTCTAAATCTACAGCCCAACCAGTCACAGCCAGTGAAAACTGGTGTTTGTCAGTAGTTGTTTGTAACAGCGCATTTGTTTGCACAATCAGGGATGCAAAGTATGTGTTTGGGCGTACTCCTTTCTCAGGTGCTTCTCTTATTTTTTTTGCTGTATTTCTAAATCAGAATAGATTTTCAAAGTAACCTGAATACTTAACTGTTATTTGAGAATTAACTTAATCTCAGTCACTAAAATTGTTCATAAACTTGTAAGAATGACTTGCATCAAATGGGCTCTCAGAAAATGTCACTGCAATGTCAGAACTAGTATCTTAAGGGCCAGAGGAAGAGCAAAAGAATTATAGTCAAAAAGAGACAGCATAACTAGAAAATGTGAAATGAAGTTCTCAGATATAATGCAGACTATGCCAAGGACAGATTTTAGTTGGTATGAGTAGAAATACCTGGAAATTTTGCCTATGGTTATACCATATATGAATTATTGACTCTTTCTTACTTGTGAAATAAAAATCATTTATACTGTGACATTTTCTATATAAGTACAATCAGAGGCTGTCACATATACATTTTTTTCAGTCACATACAGGAATAAATGTGCAATTAAAAGCAATTTATCATGAGAAAACTTTATGGGATTGAAAGAGAAACCTTTTACTGATGAAGAACATGTTCTTTTTCTTGAGTTAAAGGTAAAGCTTTGCAGAAACACAGTCTGCAGGAAATCTCTCATGTTTGAACTGCAGTTCATTCTTATCCAGCTCCCGTCTGCTGTTATTCTCCAACCAATGTTTTTGGGCTAAGATCAGCATTGATTTATGTTTTATGCACTTCCATCAGCTGTGTGGGGAGTGGTCCATGTAAAATATCTAGACTGAATTTCATCATTCAATGGAATTTTTCTTAAGGGGTAGATAAAACACATCTCAGTTCTCTCATATCACAAGTTTTAAATAAAAACAAATTATTTGAGGTTATCACTGTGCAGAAAGATTCTTTTTTCCTCCATACTAACCTTAAGATTAGAAAGAAAACTTTTTAACCTTCTATGCATATTTTTTCCCATTCTTCTGCACAGTTTTTTTACCTAGCCAGAAGAAATGATTAGTTGAGAAGAATAATTAAATCCTTTAAATAAACAACAGTAATCAGAAAACCAACAAACAAAAACCTAGTTTCATTTTGCTTCACCTTCACATTATATAGTAGCAACAGTTTTCAGAACTGATACTCAATAGGAATTTTTCCCTGTAAAATAAATATATAATTAGAATTACCTGAACCAAATTTGATATATTCCAGCCAAATGCATGGTAATTTCACATAAGGCAAGATTTATAATGGTCTGGTGAGCCTTCCTTTCAAGCTCATCAAGTTCAAAGTGTAGTCATTGTGTGACTTAATTATTTTTGATAATCAAAAATACAAGAGAGGAATAGCAGCGAAGAGCAAAATACCTTCAGTTCTAACCTTTAGGAGGTACAGAGTCAATAGCAGTTTAAAAACCATATTAAAAGATAGTTCTTACAATATGCAGCTTTCAGATGAAGAAGTATTTTGGATGACAACATATGACAATAAAAATCATCATCATTAAGATTTTTCATTTGTGCAGCATCTTTTTATGTCATTTCTCTTTTCCAAATATATGCTTACAGGAAATGTAGCTAATTCCAGGGTGGAAGACAGAATGTAAAAGCACTCAGGTAAAGAAAAATTATACCGGAGAGATTTTTAAAAGAAAAAATAGATCCATGTAGGCCGGTGGGAATTAGTTGACATTAAGTTGTCTGGTTAAGAAACTGGGATAAACTGCTGCTGAAGGGTGCCAGAGTTTTTGTCATAATGTTTTGTCAACATTGATTTCCCTTAGATTAGCAGTGTTTTCTGACAAGAGAAAATTTAAGGATGTATATGAAAAAGAAATCTAACTTGTAAATACATAAGCCCTCTGTATTTAGTGAGTAAGTATGTTTTATATTTGATGCTTTATATGTACCAGTTCTATTGATGTATTACTAGCTTGCTCAGAAGAGTTAGAGAGTACAGAATTTCACTTTTTAATCCTGCCTGAAGGCTACAGCTGGCAGCTGGTTTATACACAAAGGGAGAATCTGAATCTACTGTTTAAAGCAGTCATTTTATAGAATGGTATTGACTATGGGTGACAAGTAAGAAGAAAAATGGAATATTTCTTGTGAGAAGCATTGGAGTTTGCTGGGTTTTTTTCCATGTAGTCGCTTGGAACCCCTTCTCCCAGTTTGTGGTCAGACATGGAATTTGCTTTCCATGGTACTCAGGCCTTTTGCAGTTTCAAGGTACCAGGCACATAATGCTGTGAGGAGAAGATTCAGGACAGCTGACACAAAATGATCAAAGGAGGTATTCCAATACCATAGATGTCATGATGCCTATATTAGCGAGGAATATTTTGGGGATGGCCCTTCTTCTCGATGGCTGTTGTAGTTTAAGGAATCACTCATCCTGCTGTTTAGAATCCAGCTGCTGGTTGGAGTTCAGTTCTGGTTTTCGTGGTCTCTCTGTGAGAGCTGCACGGGTTGGAACTGCAGTGCTTGCAGCACGCGCCATCTGGTGGCTATCGCCAGTAGTCTGAGTTCCGTGAGTGGATGAGTATTTATGTATTTGGGGGCTTATATACATATATAGATACACACAGAAACAGTGGTAATTTTAGGATTTACTAGTTTTATTAAATTCAATTTTCTGTTTCAACCTTTGGGTCTTCTTTTCCTCTGAAATCCGAGAGAGAGTTTAAGGATGTGTATGAAGAGGAAAACTAAATTGTAAATACATAAGCCCTCTATATTTAGAGAGCAAGTGGGGCAGGGTGAAGGGTGTGGAAGAGGGGAAGGAACTGCTGTTCAATATTTACCTGCTGGTTGGGGTGTCTAAACTGGGATGACATTTAAGAACACTGTCTTTAGAAGGCTTCTGGTCTCTGAGCTGGGTGGTTTAGTGTCATTCCTCCTACTGGGAGTATCTATCACAGGCTTCCGAACTTTCAATGAGTGCATGTTGCCTCAAATTTATGTTTCCAAAGCTTCTATTGGACTCCTGAGGTTAACCATAAGACATCCTGTTACAGCTGTATAGCCTGAAAATTTCAAATGAAAAGTGAAGTTGCAGCCCAAAGCCAATAAGTCTCTGTTTTGAATTGCTGTGTTTACAAAATCCATTTCAGTTCAATAGTGCTCTGTGAGTGGACTGGATAACTTCCAAAAGCATTCTGTTTCTTTTTAATTTTCACAGGGGTTCTGGTTTTATTAATGGCTGAAGAAAAGTCTGACTGTAAAATACCATTATTTGTCTCAGAAAACTATCTTTAACATGGTCTGTGGAAAGAAAAAAGAAGGATGTTCCTTCCACATCTTTCTATATGTTTCCTGTAATGCTGTCATTTCAGCAACATCCTATCATAAACCCCAGAAAGTTTTTTATGACTCATATTAATGAAGAGGCAATAAGTACATAAGAGCCAGCCAGCAACTTCAGTCTACTTCACTGTGAACAGCAGCTGAGCAACTCAATTTTATAATGTCTTTCCTCCATATTTTTCAGTGCTTAATTAAAAGCAGTAAAATATTCAACTTATATCGTTCTTTCAAACTGACAGACTAAAATAAAGCCAGCATCTTAATGAAGACTTTTCAACATATTATTAGCAAGACAAAAGTTAAAACCTAGTTTTTAATTAGGCTTCGTGTTTACAAGTAAGATTTCTGAGACAGAATAAGGGCTTAATTTTGTTGCTTTTTCTCTACAAAATAACTTTTCTTACCTGTTTTTTTCCACACTTTTGACAGCAGAAGGCTATTAGCTGACTCTAAACAATAAAACTAAGAGTACTTTAAGAACAGTAAAATATAATGATGCAGCAAATTTACTCCTAGAGTTTGTTCTGCAAAGGCACTGTCAAAGTACAACATACGCCAAGAGACTTAAAGCAGTATTTTCTACATATGAAGACAATAACACATTAAAAAGATGTGACGTGTTCTAGGAGGGAGTTTAATTGCTAGGATTTCAATAGTTTTCTTACTGGCAATTCTACCCATCTCTTTGCAGCATGGTGTAACTACAACTGACAATCTTAAATACAAATTACACTTTGTATTGAAACTGCACTTAAAAGCTACATAATCTCAAATTTCAAGATAGAGTTAGATTCCTCACAGAAAGCTGCTCTTTGAAAATTGAGAGTAAATTGAGAGTACCTAACAGGGCTTAATTACTCTCTATATATTACAGACAATAATTTTTTATTGAAATGAAACATGATACTTTAAAGATCCCCTTTTCTATAAATTACTTAAGAATCTTTCCACTATATTTTTGGTTCCTTATGAGCTAAGTGTTTGTAGATTCCATTCTGCTCTAAAAACATCAGAAACAATAACAACTAGTGGTAGATGTTAAATAGGAAACAGTAACATGCAAACATTGATCTGCTCCAATGTCCTTCGGAAAATGACAAGAGGAAGTCTCAGAATAAATGAAGCAGAACTCAATGCATATATTTGCATTCCATTCAAAACTATATTGAAACACTGTAGAAAACATCTAGGGTTTTGCATATTTACTGTACCATTGTAGTACTTGTTTTAATTCCTCAGTAGAATATTTGTATTATACTGTATACATCCTATTTGTGCATGTATTATTTCATAATGATGCTAAAAAAGCTAGAAGAAAAGGCTGAAAGACATTTCTATTGTTCCCTTAAAAATCTTGTAGAAGATATTTAAGAGATTTCTGTAATCTTGTTTCTTGGGCCTCAGTGATTTTACTAATGTGATGTATCAAGTGAGCAGGTTGAGTAAGATCGTACACAGATCATTTTCAGCAACATGTCATAGGTCATATTTACTGCTGATTGTGGACAGAAAGGTACAATATTTTCCCTCTTTATTTACTATTATTATTATTTAGACTGTTAGCATGGTTGTGCCTGAAACTTAACCGTTTCAGGAACTTTACAGCTGAAGAAATAAGAAAGAACTGGGGGAGAAAAAAAAATAAAATCCCTTTTTAGGAATGTTATTAATCGTGTAAAGCTTATAAAATATTCTGCCTTTGTCTCCTATACAAGGTAATTTATTGTAATTTAAGAACTTCCTTTGACATCAACTGCTTCCTTCAAGTAACCATAAAGTATTTGTGCACTTATGAACCAATTCAAGAAACACCACAAATAGGGCGGGGGTTTTTTTATGAATCCATTTTTCAAAAGTGATTGTGTTACTTATATTAAACCAATAGTGTTAATTCTCTTTAATGCTTTTTGGAATATGACTTTACCTTCTGTGTTCTTTGATCGTTCTTACTTTATACTTTTAAGTAGTTAATTAGAACCTAAGTGAGAGATTAAAAAGTTGATTGGAATGTTTTATAATGTATATCAATGTATGTCAAACACTAGTTACTGCTTTGTTCTGAAGTTTCATTTATATTTTATTTTTCTAAATTATATTCAGGTTTTATGTAATCTTCCTTGTCTGTGGATTCTCAAATCTAAAAAAACTAAGAATATATTGATTTTTTTCCCTTTAACAAAAATTTTCCATGTACAAGTACATGGGGTTAGATGACAAACACTCAAAAAAGCAGATAAATGTTTGATGTTACAACAATCAAGATTTGCTGACTTGTGCTACTCCCAAATACCAGGGTGTTTATAAAAAAAAAATTAAAATACCTATTTTATTCTTGCCTAACATAAGAGATTAGCATGACTTTACTTCTTTATAACCTCTATAGTATAAAAAGGTAAGCAATATGAATGAATGGACTGTTACATGTCAAAGAAACAGCAAAAAGTTCACAGGAGCCTGTTCCAATATCAGATCTAGTATTTGTTCTGTTCAGTCTGTTTATTTTTGTGTGCTTCAAGCTATGAGTTCTTACCCCAGTGCAAACAGAGTTCATTTTGAAAATACTTATTGAAAAATTGTTTTTGTACAATCTTCTGCTCTTGCAAGCTAGCTATAAAGCAAACATAAATGTAGTAAGATAAAATCATTCTAGTAACCGAGCTAGTTTAGTTGGCTAAGCTGTTAGAGTTCTATAATACAAGATCAGCAGTTCTTTCCTTTCAAGATTTCTTTCTTTACCTTCTCTGTTCATCTTATATGGATACAAGATGCACAAAAGTTAATAACATCTGAAGACTTGTGGTAAAATAAAGAGTAAATTAGCAACAGAAAGACTGGACAGTCTCTTTCATTCATTATCTAGCTTAAAAAAATTTGCCTGCCCTCCTCTGTCTCCAAAACTATGTCAGTTAGGAATTTCTCACTAGATAAGAAAACAAAACAAAACAAAACCCAAAAAACCTAATTGAATGTATGTGTAAAAGGCACAGGAAATTATCACATATACTTTCCATGACAGTTACTTTAACATTTATTGAGCTGGTATTACTGTATCAATAGATACTTAAACATACTGTGAGAATTGATTTGCCATGTGTGTTCATTGTTAAATAACTATTTAAGTGGGACTAACACACATGAACACACTGCTGAAAGTTGCTGTTTCATTTTTTTTTTAAAGGAAATGTGTTTATATCTAACCTTGTTTATTGAATTATTCTTATAGGTTTTTTTCCAAGACAGATACTCAGTCCTTGCAATATGACTTCTGCTCTGATTTACTTTTTTAAACTTTTTTTAATGCAGTTGTCTATGAAAATGAAATACTACAGTAGGGGTTAATTAATGGCTTGATTTTAATAATTTCTGGATTTTCTTCCAATAATTTATTTGAATAGTGTGAAGATGTGAGAAATGAGAAAATAATTTTAGAAGAATTCTGTTGATACTAAGTTTGTTATTGCGTTATTATCATGTGGTCTCTTTAGCAAACTAGAAATATGTTAGTGTTTTTAAGGAAGTAAGTGATTATGCTAGGTGTTTTGTAGAATAGCCTTTGAAATTTAAAATTATTGCAACTTGACTGACAACGCTCCTGTGCTCTACTTCCTTACGTGCCCACATAAAACTAGACTGCTCCTTCATACTACATAGTATTTTCCTCCCTTTTATTTGAATGACCACACAGTCACACTAATAATGAAAAGACTGGTAAGAAAGTATAAATTTTAAAAGAAGCAGGAAAAGAGCAACAGAGGTAAACACTTTTGAACAGCCTGGAGGAAGGAAGTGGTGTTGCTCCTCAATTTTCCAGTCTTGCATGGATTAAAGGTCTGAGGATGAGGCAGGCAGGAGAGGAGGTCATGTCATCCTTTGCACCTCTGTAATTATGATCCATCTTCAGATTTCCAAAATCAAAAAAACAGCTAAGAGAAAGCCATGTTATAACCCAGGACTTAATTTTCACTGATTTTCCGTTATCTTGTAATTTTCAGCCTTATAACCACATTTAGGGACTTGGATCTGAAACCTTTTTAGATGAACTGCACCAGCAGTGCGTTTGTGAGAATGATTTCTGTTAGTACCTCTGTGCCTGCTTTTCCCGTAAGAAGGAAAACTCTGTGGCAATCTTCCACATCCTCATACTGGCTGTTTAGAGTTATCTTGTGATCCTTAAGTATCAAATGGGATGGCTGGAAGGTAGGAAAAGAGGGATTATTGGACTGTGGGCAGCAGAACTTCTTAGAATGCAGTAATTGGTCAATGATACCTTAGAAACTTCAATTTCATAGAATCGTGGAATCGCTAGATTGGAAATGACCTTTGAGATCATTAAGTCCAACCGCACCTGTCCACTTCTAAACCAGATACCTGAAAAAACTTGTCTATCCATCTTTGAAACACTTCCAGGGATAGTGACTCAACCATCTCCCTCGGTAGCTGTGCCAGTGCCTGACAACTGTTTTGATAAAGAAACTTTTCCTGATTTCTAATCTGAACCTCCCCTGGCACAACTTCAGGCCATTTCCTCTCGTTCTCTCACAGTATCACAGTATCACAGTATCACAAGGTTGGAAAGGACCTCTGAGATCATCAAGTCCAACCTATAACCCAACACTAACACCAACCATCATCTATCATCTCACCTATCATTTAGGAGAAGAGACCAGCACCCACCTTACTACAACCTCCTTTCAGGCAGTTGTAGATAGTGATAAGGTCTCCCATCAGCTCCTTTCCTGCAGGCTAAACAATTCCAGTTCCCTCAGCCACTGCTCGTAAGACTTGTTCTCCAGCCCCTTCACCAGCTTCATCGCCCTTCTCTGGACACGCTCCAGCACCTCAATGTCCTTTATGTAGTGAGGATCCCAAAACTGAACACAGGATTAGTGGTGTGGCCTCACCAGTGCCGAGTACAGGGGCACAATCACTTCCCTAGTCCTGCTGGCCATACTTTTTCCTCATACAGGCCAAGAAGGCCAATGGCATCAGCAGGGCACGCTGCTGGCTCATATTCAGCTGATTGTCAACCTAGGTCTCTCTTTGCCAGGCTACTTTCCAGCCATTCTTCCCCAAGCCTGTAGCGCTGCATGGGATTATTGTGATCCAAGGGCAGGACGCAGCACTTGGCCTTGTTAAACCTCATCCTGTTGGTCACAACCCATTGATCCAACATGTTCATATCCCTCTGTAGAGCCTCCCTACCCTCAAGCATATCAACACTTTTACCCAGTTTAGTGTCACCTGCAAACTTATTGAGTGCACTCAATCCCTTCATCCAGATCATCGATAAATATATTGAACAGTACTGGACCCTGGGGAACACCACTTGTGATCGGCCTCCAACTGGATTTTACTTCATTTACCACCACTCTTTGGGCCCGGCCATCCAGCCAGTTTTTTACCCAGCAGAGGGTGTGCCTGTACAGGCCATTGGCAACCAGTTTCTCAAGCAGAATTTGTGAGGAACAGCGTCAAAGTCTTTTCTAAAGTCTAGGTACACTAAATCCACAGCCTTTCCCTCATCCAGTAAATGGGTAACCTCATCATAGAAGGCGATCAGGTTGCTCTGGCAGGACCAACCTTTCATAAACCCATGTTGACTGGGCCTGATCATCTGGTTGTCCTGCACATGCTGTATGATAGCACTCAAGATGATCTGCTCCATGAACTTCCTGGCACCAAGGTCAGACTGACAGGCCTGTAGTTCCCTGAATCCTCCCTCTGACCCTTCTTGTAAAAGGGCATAATATTTTTCAACCTCCAGTGCACTTGTGTGAGTGAGAGGAAAGATGACTTTATTTCTTGCTACTGCTGACCATAGGAATTCCCGAAACACGGAAATAAGAATACACATCAGCTCTAACATCTACCACTGCACCAATAGTCTTCTGAAGGCCACCCACTTTCTTAAGTTTCCTTTACAGTGTGCATACTGATTAGTAAAATATTTGAAGATTTTTACAATGTTATCCTTAATTTTAATTTTACCAGACTGTCCTTAAGAAATCTGCTTGATACTTCAAGAGTATCAAAACTATTTAGAGTTTTTATCCTGAAAAATCCAAGTTCTGCTCAGAGAACAAACTGAATTATGACTTTTTATTTTCCACTAACACTGGAGAACTATGGCTTTCACAATTAACATGCTGATCTATTCTTTCCTAAATTCCTCAGCTGGTTTTGAGAGGTTAAACAATCATCAATACCTGCCTACAGCAGAGGACAAATGTGGAAGGGTTTGTGAACTCAATGAAACACAACCATCCTTGTAGCTTGCCGGGGTTGTAGTTCATGACATTCTTAACTCCTTATTCTACTCTCTTAATCTGATTTAATTTTTTTATTTCTTCTGTAACATCACTATTTGTCAGTCCAGTTACATTTTTTAGAACTACAACTATTTATTTCCCCCTTTATTTCTAGATCTTCACTGTCTCTCAGCAGCCACTTCCTCCACTAGTCCTATCACATCTGAATATCCGAACAAAACTGGCTGGTAGATCTCTTTTTGCTCTGCATGCCATTTAAAAATCTTGCTTTCTCCTAGTTCAGAATGCCTCTGATCTTTGATCCTGAAAAAGTGTTAGAGTACAGAAAATGAAAGTAGTCATTTTACAGTATTTCTCTTTCATCCCTGGAAAAGTCTGAACTTTCAAGCCCAAGTCAAATTTGACAGAGCAGTAGCAGTCTCAGAAAAGTAAATCCCCACAGGTCATGTCAAAATTCAATAGAGAGGAAGATACAGGTCAGTATTATCCTATAAAAGCCAGGTATAATTCTGTTCATGCACATGCTATCTTGCTGGTAAAATATTGTATATCTCGGTCAACTGATTATTTCCAATTAACATACACCAAACTCTGCTTTAGACAATTCTCAGTCCCTGATGTGTCAAGATTCCTGCCTGATGAGGGCTTTTTGTGATTGATTTGTCTAGGTCTTTTTCCTTGTAAAATCTCAAAAAGAAAAAAAAAAAGAAATCTTTTTACCTCAAAAGCCATATTTTAATAGAATCTGAAATTGAAAACAAATAAAATTTAAATAAAAGAATCAAGTGACTAGTTAAAACATGAAATAAAAATAAACAACACAAATCTTGTATAAGGGTGATCTTTTACCTACGGTGCCATAGCAGAACAGAGTCTTTCTTCAGGGCTTTTTGAATTACAGTATACTCAGTCCCCACTACCCCATAGGAAGATTCCTTCTGTCCTATTCCGACGCAGATTTGCACGTTCCTCTTTGCTTCTTCTTTTCTTCCCTCCCTCACCCCATCCCCCCCAAACCCCACCCCTTCAGTCTTCCTGGTCACTTACTACACCTTGTGGAGATGTCTCCAGAGTCTACTTGGCTCCTACCTAAATCAAGAGCAATCCTCAAGGAAATGCTTTTGACGCGGTCACTCTTTGTAAGGGAATGTAAAGAACAAACTGAGAACAAACACATAGTGTCTATCATATTTTCAGCTAGGAACACAAATGGAACAAGAAAGGAAAAGGGTATTACAGAAGAAAATTAGAGGAATGGTGACACACATTTGCAGGAACTCCAATTTGTTAATGTCTTTAGTAACAGAAGAATTTGGTTATGATAAATAGAGAAATATGGATGAGGAAATATGATCTTCAATTAAGAAGTCTTAGTAAATAGATTAAAAAATGAAAGAAGCAGGAATCAGGGAAATAATTCATTTTTCTTCTTGGTGTAAGATTTGCTTTTGAAACCATAGAAAGAAAACAGTGTCATCTATGGAAAAGGGTAATAGGATATCGTTCTATGAATAAACTGTCAAACATAAGTAAAAAAGTAATTAAAAAATACCCTCCATTCTGAGACATTCTTGCTCTCGATGTTGAACGCTGAAAACCTCCTGCACCTTTCTTTATTACAAACTGTTGCTTATTATTAGAAGAAAATGATATCTTGACTGCTTTAGCTAAAACTGTCTCTGTTCATAGGTGTATTATCATGATTAGCAACCTGCGTTCTGCCTTGCTATTACAGTAGCTGACAGTTGCACCCTTGTTGTGGTGACTGATGCCGTAAATGAATCTTGCTGAAACACGAGAAAAAGCTTTGAATGTGCGTTAACAGATGATTCCGAAGCAGTCAAAAAGCTAGAGGCACTATGCATGAACTTCCTCTCAAGAAAATGAAGAATGAAGATTCCTTGTACCCTGTGAAAAATCAGGTCCAATTCAACCAGTTTTAGGAAAGGCAGAAAACAAAGTAAAAAGACAGGCAGATTTGACGTAGGTCAACGCTTTGAAATAGCCTTCCACCCGCTAGCTTCAAACACCATAAAATCTCAACCCCACAAGGTAGATGCCTGATACTTTTCACTGAAGAATTTGAGCTGCTTGTGTACCAAGAAGTAATTGGAAAGATATGTGTAGCTAGCAATTTCACTGGCAAAGGAAATTAGTCTGTTACTTACACCACTCCTTCTCACTCTGAAATTTCTCCAGACATGCAGTTGATACTTTGTCTTGGAAATTTTGAGGTAATTCCTAGTCTTTACCTCTTAGTGTTTCTATCCTAAACTCTTAAGTATCTGGTAATCCTTGCATTTGTACCTTAATTTAAATACACTTTAATGCTGACATTTTATATGAGGTAATGACCTATTGTATCTCACTAGTACAGGTACCTGTGCAGTGGCATTTAGGATTTCCTTGCCAGTTACAGTGACGGACAAAACCAAAAGAAACATAGCACATCCACTTCAGAGTAGTACATCAAGTGAAAAGAATTGCTCTAAGGCTGAGATAATCCCCAGAGTATACTGGTTTAGAATAGAAAATGCAGTAGAGCCTTGCTTCCTGCTGTGTGAACAACATTCATATAATATATTCTGTTTGCCTTTGATACTTCCACTTTTATTTCCCCTTTCTACGTACATAATTTATTGCTTTCTAGTAAGTAGAAGTGTGATGTTGCATAATTTGTTTAGATTTTCCAGGGGACTAATAAAATAAACTTCCTTATTTTGTTTTAAGGATAAGTACTAATTTATGTTTTTAACATAATTTGAGCGACATGTACCGAATGATGTAGGATCTCCGTCTGTTGCAAAAAGGCCCATAAACAATCCTCAAAAACTAGCATCCCATTCTCATTTGAAAAATTATACACTTGCTGCAGTAAAAGCAGCATTCAGTTGATTTGTAGAAGGATTTGCACCTAAGACTGTTGATTGGTACAGTTCGTATATTTCCTGGTTGTAACAGTAATGTCTCTAGTTCACCCCTAACAGCTGTCTTTAAAAGGCAGCATCTTAATACTGTGCCATGTAACTCAGCTACTTAGTTAGGTCTGTTCATTATGAAGATGTGCAGAGTTAGGTCCTCATTTATGCTTGTGAGTAAACTTGTGCTTTCAGAAGATAACTGAACTTAATATAGTTTTCAAAGCACTCTTTATATACAGTAAACTCACAAATGCAAGCAATTCAATCTGTTTGACCATATTGGGTTATACTTGGAGGACAGAGCCCATACAGAGCAAAACATTCATCAGCATGTTAAAAAAAGAAAACACAAAAAGGAAAACATGATATTGAGGTAAAAATCTCGTATCTTCTCTTTCCCTCAGAAATTGTTATCAGTTATTAATTTAGTAACTCAGTAGAGTTAATAAAGTCCTCTAAGAATTTTGGTTTAATATCTTTTAAAAAATAAAATTTGGCTTTCTTTTACCTCTGTTGGCATACTTCTTGTATAGTGTAGGACAGATTCTGTTCTATACAGCTTCCTGTTAAAAAAAAAAAAAAGAAAAAAAAGGAGCAAGTAAGTTATGATATCCACAATTCTGAGTGGTTTTAAAAATACCTTGGAGGATAAAAAAATTTCCAGCAGTCCCTGGGGGTGTCAAACATTAATCGCCTCAGCCATAAGCACACTGGCATTTCAGGTTTTAGTCACCAAGCACTTTACACCTTGTTAGTGCTTTAGAATCTAAAACTGCAATACAGATCAGTGTGCTTTAGTTCAGAGCTGCTATGAGAACAGGCATTTGGGGGTTTAGAATCCATAACATGTTCTTTACTGCGTGTATCCTTGTCTTTACAAAAGGAAACTCTATTTGCAGTGCAGGCGAGAAAGGTAAGTGTTAGAGATCTTCCCCCCAATTTCAGGGAGGCTGAAAAACAGTTGCATTTACTTTTAAAAAGCAGTTATAAAGAGAAGGGCTTTAAGGGAAAGGATTGCTTTTCTATGTAGAGGAAATATTTGCTCATTCCTAGAAAGGTATGTTAACTATGAGTAGAAATGCCTATCTGGAGCTATGAATCAATTTTGAATAAACAGAAAAGGGAAATGAAAACTTTTGGATGCTGTTCATTCTGGATAATGCCCTTAACAACATTCTTTAACTTTTGGTCAGCCTTAAAGTGGTCAGGCAGCTAGACTAGAAGAGCAACCTAGGTCCCTTCCAACTGACATTATTCTATCCTGTTCTGTACTCTTCTAGAGATCATCGTGCAAAAGAGATGTCTTTCAAAAGTCAGGTTTTAAAACAGTGCTGTTGGAGACCTATATTTTTTATTAATGAGAGAGGTTGTATTGTGTTGGTATCTACTTATTTCTGTTTAGATGGTAACTAAAGTTTTCATTTTTCTTAATTTTTGCTAGCCACATCGGAAAAGTTTATTAGGCTGAAGAAATGCTCCATATTATCTGGTCTGATTTCTTATGCCACTGTCATACTGTGAACATGTAAAAGGATGCAGTTAAGTGCTTGTAATTTTCCTGACCGTATCTATACAGAAAAGAACTCCTTTCTGGAAGCAGAAGTTAGGATTTCCTTTTAGAACTTTGAACTTCTTATATAGTGTAGAGGATTGCTAACTTTATGCTAGGAAAAAAGCATCTGAAAAGGAGAAGGTACGTGCAGTATACCCTTAGAAGTTTAACACAGAATCCATATTTGTGATCTTTCGGCAGATCTGTATGGAGCTGGGAGGAAGTTAAGGAATTTTGAATATCTGCTAGCAGTCCTGTTGAGATTTTGAATTTGTTATTTTTATGGCGAGACAAATGGTTCTTAGGACTACAAAGAAAAATAATTGATTGTATTCATACAATTAAATATTTATTATCTTCATAATCAAAATAGCACAAACATAATCCTACCTCTGAAAATCAAAAATTGAGTTGTTAATGTTTAGTTTCTCATGCTGTGACACACGGCTATGAGACAGCTACTGTTTTATTCAGCTCTCCTGTTCGTTTCCTTGGTCACTGTGAACTACTTATGTAGCATTTCAGCCTCCAGTGTTGTCCATCCATGCCTTTGCTTTTTATTCATGTTCCACAATTTCACTAATGTATTGGTGACTATTGTTGTCTTAGAAAGCAGGGAAGGACCTTTCCAGACAGTTGGGTAGGCTGGTAGAATGTTTTCATGCTGCAGAAATTATACTTGGGTAACTTCATTATGCATGCACTTCCCCCAAAGACATTCTGATTCAAGAAGAGCATGCAAATAAATTGTTATTGAATCTTGTGTACTGAAGCATATTAGAATAGTTTGCTTCTATGGTTTTCTCCTTGAAACTTTAGATGTTGCAATGCACAGATAGAAGAGAATTAGCTGTGAGGTATTAAGCAGAGAAGTAAGTGAAAAACTTTGTAAATTATGATGGAAGTATTCACTGTGGCCAAGTAATTCAGTCATTGGTTCTGGTGTTTGCTAGGGGTTTTAGTCTTTTCTATTGCAAGAGATCTTTTGCATCTCTTCTCTTTTAAGTTTATGTAGATTTTGTATATGGCAGATGGGAAAGTCTGCAGGTAAGAAATAAACTAACTATCTGCATGTCCTTGGAATGTCTGAAAAAAACAGATTCTTAGAACTGAATTTTAAAATATTGAATATCTAGTGTCAGTTTTGGTATTGCAAGCTTTGAAATTGTACATCACTGCAAGCAAGTTTTCTTTGTTTGTAAAGCAAAACCACTATATCTGATATTATGTTGATCTTTGACTATGCATTTGTAAATGCTGGGTGTTTTGACAAATGTATTACAAATGTATTTTGCAAACATAGAGTAGCTCTCAGAATGAAAAAATGTGGTTTTAGATAATACTATGGAATAAAACATGTGGGCGCCTTAGAAGAGATGTTCAGCTGCAGCTTCTGTCAGTGGAAGTTGTTGATAATAAATGAGAAGAATGTGGATATTTGATTTACTTTACAAGAGGGACTCTTGTAGGTAGGTACAGTGCTTTGCAAAATTGTAGACCCTGCATTTGTAATAGATCAGAGGTAGATTGCTGTAACAGGCAATGAGCTGTGGAACCAGTCATCTTAACTGTCAAGTTCTTAGCAGGTAACAGAGCCCTTTAACGTCTGGGCTCAGAAAAATCTACCTATATTTATATAGTAAAAAGTCAAAGTTCACTGATAATTCTTTGATCAAATTGCACAATTCACAATTCAATTCAAAACTAGGGTAATATTTCTGTTGGACAGAAACCTGTCTGGTTTGCTGTGCTTCTGAAGTTTCTGTTTAACAGGAAGATTTGTAGAAGGGAAATGTCATTAAGCCCACAAAAAAAAATTCTGCTGTGGTCTTGAACTCGGATATAACTTTTTTGAGTTTGTAATGTGAAGCGAAAAGATATCTGAATTGGTTTTGCCTACAAACAGACTTGATAAGGTGCCAGAAAGCAGGTGTTTGATTGCATAAAATAAGTGAGTCACCAAATTTAAAAGATAAATTTAAAGATAAAAAAGCTCCATGAATATGATGCAGAGATGAGATAGGATATGCCTGTCACAGTATTGAAATTTCATCTCAATGCAACACTTGGGATGTAAACTGCCTGCAATTTGCAACATGCAGTTTCATTACTTAATTTCCCTTGTGTTGTCCAAGAACAAGTAGGAATTAAAAGACATTTACTAAAGTTGGGTATGGCATATTCGCTGATCTTTGCTTTTCATACTATCTAGTTTGTCTGGACACTGATCCATCAGGTGTTCACAAGAAAACAGCTCTTACCCAATCATTGTGTGTTGAGACCAACCACTTATGAGGTGAACATAAAACAGAGCCTGGCTTAAGATTACATGTAAATAGTATAAAGAGTAACAATGAACATGAAAAACTAGTACAATGTGTACTTTTTGTACTAATATAATGGAAATATTGCTTTTATTCTTGCTTATGCAAAAATATATAAAAAGAGATACAGACTGACATCTGAATTATGAGAAGAGCAGTGGCTGAGTTAATTTATCAAACTTTGCAGCATATATGATGAACATGAAAAAAATATTTAGGATGAAATGGTAGAAAATTCTTCCATGAAGAGATTAATGGGAAGGAAAGATGATGAAGAAAAAGGAAGAGAATACAAAACTGTTTACCTGCACCTCATTTCACTTACTTTATGTATCAGTACCTGGCAAATGAAATGGCAAAATTAGTTTTGAAGAGAGAACATTTAAGTTGTAGTAATGGGAAAAAATATATTTGTATTGTGGTGCTTAATTAAAGGAAGGGCTTGTGGAATACTTGTGATTAAATCAATCAGCTAATTCAATGCCAGCACTCCTAAATATTCCATTATTAGCATATCTTATGTTGGCTTTGGCTTTATGAAATGCATTTGCTGAGCTAGACAGACTGGGGATCTTGGTAACCAGGACAGAACAATTGATAGATAACTATATCTATGGAAATTGTTTATTTTCTAAGTTAGAATGAGAGGGATCTGTTTTCTTTTCTTAACTTTTCCTTGTTGCTGAAGAGCCATGGTTCCATGATAATGAGATAAAAAGCAGAGAGAGGAAAGACTGTGAAAACAGAGACAGAAAGGAGGAAGGGGAAGAATTTTTCATGAGACAGGAAATGTTTATTAGATTAAGAGTAACAAAACCAAAAAGGCTTAACAAAGTAATTTACACTGTACTTCAGCCATGATTCCAGCAATATTATCAATATACAAGGGAATTTTTTTATGTGTTCCTTCTCAGAACTGAAAGTTCGTGAAGAAATTAGTTCCTACCAGAACAAAAGTGCAGCATTACAGGAGAAAGAACTTATTTTCTTAAACTCAGATGGAGTTCAAAGAAAGTGTATCTTTTGTTAGTGTCAAAATGTAATTGGATTCAGCCACTCTGCTCAAGAGATGCTTAAAGAGAAGACTTTTATTCACATGTGATTTAAAATGTATTTATCTCTTAGCCACGTACAAACTTCTCAATCCAGCTTTTTGGACTAAGTGACATTTTTCAGAGCATTAGGAACACTGAAGAGCAGAAGCGTTTAAAATAACTCTCGTTGCAAAGTGGAAGTGTACGTCTGGTTCAAGTCTCAGTCCATTGTCAGTAAGATTCTCTGTTGCTGAGAGCAGTGATGGTTGCATTCTGAAGGATATATGGATAAAAGTGTTATCAAAAAAATAAGATAAATATTTTTCATACTGAGAAAACTGCTAGGATTTTAAATAAAAAGTACAATTAATTAAACACTCAAGTAATACAGGGAAGTGAGTACAGAGAAAATATACTAAAAATTCTCTGTTTGAAGTTAGGTTGGTTTATTGGGGAAGAAAGAAATAATTTTAAGTATTAGAATAAAAGACTACTAAGCATGTGTAAACAATTGAAAAATTATGTTTATGGGGTTTTGTGTATCTGTGTTTTAGTTTTGGTTTTGTTTTCTTTTTTTCCTTTTTCTTTTTGATAATAGGTCTTTGCATTACAACATCACAAGATATTGCACAGAGCAAAATCAACACATTGTTCTGAGTGTTCTTCACTACAGTACAAAGTGGTGATCCTTTTCCAGAAATGTCTCGAGTGGAGACAAGAGCTAGGTGTATGCAGTGAGGAGTTACGGGAAGTAATAAGGAAAATATCGTAGATATTAGAAAATAGAGCTACTTTTTTCTTAAATTACTCTTTTTTCACTATTAAATTCCAGAACATGACAGTGACTATACTGCTGGCAAACCTAATTGATCAGTTTGGTTTTTTAGGGCAGCCTTACAGCTTTCCAAGCCCTGTGCACAATTATGTGCATTTTTTCTTTTTTCAAAGCCATGGGAGAACAGCTAATAATGGTATAATTTTTACACAGTAAGATATGCACCAATGAACCCAAGGCTTATTTTCCAAGTCTGATCAAAAAAGATGAAAAGAATGCAGAAGTACACAGATTAGAAGGGTTCATCTTTCTCTTTTTCCTTTTTAAAAATCACTCTACTTTATAAAAGCAGGAATTAACTTTCAGATGGGCTGGATTAATCAGACATAAAAAAATTATTGTTACAAGTGAGTTCTATAGATGTTCAAGCCACTCCTGAAACTTTGCAACTAGTTTAATAAAACAGAAAAATACTCAAAATAATTTACATGAATTTTAGAAAAATCATAATCTAACAAATTCCAATTTAATCAATTAATACAATTTTTCTTTATGACTTTGTGTGCTGATTATTTTGAGCATCAAAATAAAATTAATGCTTCATATTTATATTACGTCTTCTCTTTCTCAGACTTTTGCAGTGCAATGCAGAAAAAATGGTCAAGAGCAACTTTACACAGTATCCCTTTAAGGGTAGAATAGTTGTAGCCATGAAATTCCTCTAGGTTCTCTTGTTCACCTGTTAGAAAGCAATTATTTATTTCAAATGTCAAACATTGCTTGTGGCAGGAACCATAACATCTATCTTTCACTTAGTTAGGATGGTGGTGCCTTAACTACAAGCCTGAAACAATATTCATTTCTGTGTTTTATCTCTAGCCTGATAGATCTTCATTCCCATCTGCAGGAATAGGAATGGCCCTGGTTCAGCTGAGTGAAATGTGGAAAATATCTGATTAGCTCGAGTTCCTAGTGATGAATCTAATTACCTTCTACTGATTTACAACTCAAGTCTAAGAGTCAGTCTACAGAGATGAGTAAAACTTTCTCACAGTCTCCACTACTTCTTGGAATTTCTGTTGCTTTCCTTCTAGTTATTTGCATGGAATCTTACATAAAATCTCTTTTTGCATCCCTTTTGTCCTTTTGCTTCAAGGCAGAACACTTTTCATGTAAAATTTCATTTTCCGATTGGGATTACTTTCACATCCTCTCAATGATATGGTTTCCATTTACCCACCACTATATCTGTCACATTTCATCTTACTTTAGTCACATTTTTGTTTAAGTCTCATTGTGCTTATTTTGTTTTTTTCTTTATTTATGTAGAGTTTGTTTCTGTGAGTCTTAACTACTTCCATCTTATCCATGGTCTCCAACTGGTGTAATTGCTACCCAATTTTTACTTACTTAGGTTATATATATATTTCAGGAAGCCTCAGATGCATCTTTTTGTTGTTGCCCAGCAGGTTTCTGTCTTTTTGTTGAGACAAAAAAAGGGGAGATACATTTATTTTTTATGTTACTTTCATCTTTTCAATTGAAACTACATTTTTCTTTTCTTTTTTTGAAATGGAAATTGTACAAGCAGCAGCGGTAATGTGCTGAAGAATCATTCTCCTTTTGTTGTTGGAGGTTTTACTTACTGTCTTAGCTGGATGATATGTAGAAGAGGTCTAACATATGTATATATTATTTGTGTGTTATTATACTCTTAGAGAAACTGTTATTTGTCTTCCCTTTTCATATCATATAGGAGTTACCATTAATTCCTTTTGCTTTCCAGGGTTTTTACTCTTCTGTCTTTGGGCTGACTTCTCATTACGCTGCTTCCTATTTACTGCTACCTGTACTTCTCTGCTCTGGCTTCTATAATTAAGTATTACTGTGTACATTCAAAGATTTACGGCAAAATTTGAAGAAAACTGGACCTCTGAAATTATATCCTCTTTGTTTCCTGACATACAGGAACAATTATTATTTTATTTATTGTTCAAGTTCAACAAGAGATCTAAACTAAAGCAATGTCTATCTTTTTCGAGACCTTTCCTCCCTTTAATCTCTATTTTCATAAATAATTGTGCCAGCCTAAAATACTGAGAATGAGATTGGGTAACTCTTGAGCCGCACAGTAAAAATGGACAAAACTGCCCAAGAGATTTGGCAATTAATGGGTGTTGTTTTATGCTGAGTTCAACAATATTGTCACAAGCCTGCTGTTGTAGTTATATTTTGGATTTATTTCTGTAAAAAATTCTGCATCTCCGTTTCTCAAGGCAAGGTTTTTCAAGATCCTTGGCTGAATACTGTCTCAATGAATCTCTGAGCGAGCAAGTGTGGGCCAGTGCTGAGCTTTTCTAAACACACAGTCCTGACCTGGAGGTTATGTGGGGTTAGCAGAACAGCTTGAAGGCTGTTATGTTCTATGTAACCATACATGTTCCATGTTTCTTTCCATCTGCACAATGGCTTATTGGGAGCAGCATAGTGGATTGGTAGAACCTTGTACTGCACAACATTAGGGAGTCAGAGAAATAAGGACTGTTCTGCCTCTGAGGTGCTGTATTTACATGTAAAGTAGATCAACTGCCTTCTTTATCATCCCTGGGGGAAAAAAGTATGTAATGTACACTTTGCTTGGTTTATCACTCTCAGGGAAAATGAAGCTATTTCATTTTTCTGTCCCTCAATACAAGCATCCGTATTTTACACTCAGGTTGTGAGGTCTGAAATCTCACATGTCATCTTGTAATGGGTGAGAATCCCACTGTTTGGGTGGAATTCAAGACTGGTACACAATGTTTACCGGTGCTTGACTTCCGTGGCAATACTAGTAATTCAACACGTAGCACATATGTAGACTCCTAACTGTAGTCATTGTAAAACTGGATGTGGTTCCATCCAAGAACTGTCTCTCTTTTTACATCCATTTATATATGGGGCTTGCTTATGACTGAATCTCTCTCACTTACTACTGATGGCACAAATTTGGGTATAATCTTCACATCATGTATCTCACTTAGATTTCAGCCTACTGAGGAAAAAATATTTTAACTTCTTCCTGTTACAGTATTACAGTATGTCAAAATACACTGTCATAGTAATTTGCTGCTCAGCTACAATGATAATTCATAATTTGGTTTCATCACTTGGAAGAAAATCATGCTTACACAATTGCTCTCACTGCTTTTTTTGTTTTCTAAACATCCAAATGAGTTCAGGTCAAAGGATAGAAATGGATAATGAAGGTTCAAAATCTAGAAGGAAATGAGACAAGACTTTTAAAAGATGTTTCCAAATTAACAAAAATCTTGTTGCATAAAATACCTGATATAAAATGAATGAAGACTTGAAATATATCTTACATATTTCATTATGGGCCTAAAGTATAGCGATTTCTATGAGAAATGTTAATCTATGTATCTTGTTTTGACAGTGCATATTTTCAAGCAAGTTAAAAACAGGAAAAAATTAAAACATCACTTTTTTTAGAAGTTAACTTTGGATACTAAGTTTTTTGTTAAGTAAATACAACTTCACATAAAAAATAACATTTTGATTCACTGTGAAGTTGACAATTCTTTCCAATTTTTCACATATATAATATAAGGAGACACACGATATTGAATAGCTACTTTTTAAAAGCTGTTTGGAATAAAATGCCATCCAAATTTGTATAATTTCAATTTCCACAAATTTTATACACCTCAGCAATCTCTTAACCACCTGACCGCTTCTGAATGTGATTAATCTGCATATTGATAGTATAAATTAACATGTTTAAAAGAACTAAGAGGAGGTTTCAAATCATGTTTCTGGACCTAGGCATCCAGCCTTCAGTCATTTTCACAGGTTTATTTAGAAAATACAGTTTTCCTTTAGATTATAGCTAACTTTCCTCCATGACAAATAGCACCTGTGTGTAACAGTATTTATCAGATTAACTTTCCTTCACAAACACATGAGATAGCCTGTCCTGAAGTTCCTAATCAATAAATCAGAACTGCTTTTAGATATCATATGCATTAAGACACTTAGAAAAAGGGGGCAAGATGAATGTTAGGAATGATTTCTCAGTATCATTTCTCTACTTGGCAAAATATTTTCCCTTAGAAAGGGAAACATGTTGCCATTATTTCTGTTTCAGACTCTATTCACGTTTATTTCAGTCATAAAAAGGGCAAAACAGATGTCTGTTTTGAAGTCCCGAATACCCTAATTTGTATCAATGGAAAGTTTAAATCTCTTGAGGCTCCTTTGTGTTTTAAGCCACTGAAGCGAAATCCAGACACTTGAATCTATGGAATCAAGGGCCATGCACCTTTGAAGTAGATGGCATTCTGTCTGTAGCTCTGGATGCAGCTTCAAAAGCTTGACCTTTCTTAATAAGGTACTGTACTGTACAAACTTTTCTGTGTCTTTCCAAGCTGGGAGCTTTATAAAGGACCTAACTAATTTTCATTTTCCCATTTTAATTATTCCATGCTGCAAGTTGGATTTTTGAGGTATAGTGTCAATTAGTTAGAAACAAGTGAACTGCAAATTTTTGACACTGCAAGATTTTTTCCTCTGTCCTTTGAGAGTTGGTATGCACTGTAAAAGTAAAGAAGATTCTGTCATTTAGCTTTTTTTTCCCTTGTGCTATTTTTCCCTTTCAAAAACTTAAACTAGGAAAGAACTGTGGTTTCATTTTAATGGAAAGTAAAGACAACAGTGTCAAAATGTAAAGTTCAGTTGCTGGTTTTATTCCAAAAATGTCTATGAGAGCACACTACTAAGTAAATTCAATGTTACATTTTTCACACAGTGAGCTATTCTGCCATGCTTTTCACAGATTTGGGTTAAAAGGCACCTTTTAGGATAATCTAGTCCAGCTTGCCTGATCAAAAAGAGTTAGCTAGAGCTGTTAGTCAAGGATTGTGTACAACTGGGGTTTGAAAATCTCCACAGGTATGACTCTACAAACTGTCTGGGCCACCAGCACGTACTGTTGCATGGAATTATTTCTCCCCTAGGAAACTGAGGGTGGTTCAAGTTGCATCATTAGAGATAATATAGAATTTTCACACAAAAAATAAGTACATCAAGTAGTTAACTTAATTCCTAGTATAATATTTCCCCGTCCCCCAAATTAGACGATTTGGGTAAGGTTTTTTTTCCCCTCGTCTTTTAAAAGTCAAAGAACAGAATCTTTGATTTCCTGGAAGTCAGGGGGTTTAAGGACGTGTTAAATATTCCTTTTTTCATTGCCTTTTTATATTGTCTAATATGTCATCCTGTTTGTAAGAAATAAATGCTTTGGGTCAAAATACATGTTCCTTTGCCATGGTCTGCTTTCAACCAAGTCAGCTTAGGTAATTCTGGGGAAAAGTATAATTGAAATATAATTTCAGTTCAGTTACTAATATTTTCTTCAGTTGAGGTACTTTCAATTACTATTATTAGTAAGTAACTGGAGGTAGATTTAGTTTAACCTCGTTTTGGAAAAGTGAGATCATGTGTAATATGTATCATAAAGAGAGGTCATTTGACATGTCCATACTGTGTAATAGTGTGCAGGAACATTTGTATCGTCCTAGCAGTGAATAGAAGGAGTGCTATACAGCTCTGTGTGTTATCATCCTGCTGTACAGGATAGTCTCTCAGCTCTGTAGATGCACGATCATCATGCAATGCAGCAGCAGGCTTTGTTTCTGTTCTATGTATGAAGATAACATCTTTTCAATTACATTCAAGAAAAGTCAGAATTGGGGAAAAATAGAACTAGTCTTTTGTTTTATTTCCATGCTGGTTCCTCCTTCCTCTAGGGAGAGTTTCGTGAGGACCAAGTTTTTTAATCCTTAGAATCACAGTGGTAAACATTAACATGGCTTTCTAATAAGGCTTTTTCATTTGAAAGGAAAGTTTTCCTCTTGAGCTGGTATAGCAGAGCAAAATGTTTAATGGAGAAGTGCACACTTAAAAAGGAATGTCTTGTTCTGCTCTCTTCGAAGTGACTGGAAATTCATTGTGTAATTTAATGTGGGACAGGTCAGGTATGAGCAATAGAAATTCGTAAGGGATCTATTCCTTCACCTCCCAGCAATGTAGAATTGAGGCTGCAACATTGACCATGTTTCAGATTAACTTGAATAAATAATTGATGCTCTAGACCCCTCAAAAATAAGGGCTGTATTGGCGACTCTTACCAGAATTTGAATGGACAGTAATCTTTTTTGATGTTGTAGTAACGAAACAGTGGAAAACTGCAGCAGCATTTCAAATCTGTAATTTCCATGGTATGCTCACTTTCACTCTAAACACATTAACAAGATAACACTGTTAAATATGTCCTCTAGCCTTTTCTAAGTTTATTTCCTTCTGCACCCCTATAAATACACAGTATATAGGTAGATATGAAAGACAATAGTGGTGAATAGATTATTGCATATGATCATCACACAGTGTATGAATGCTAATGACAGTTTGGAGTCTTTTCATATATTGTTTAAATATCTATGTTCTGTCATTCCATATTTTAGTTTTTCCATTTTTGGTTTTTGACAGTTTGTGAACATAAGGAAACAGTCCAAATAAAACTCAGGCTGGTGGAAAGCAAGAGAACACTTGCTTTTCATGTTATTAGTTGTCATTATGTTTGTTTTGATTTGACTTAATAGCATGATTAGGTGACACAGTTTTGAGTTTTGCTTTGCCACTCCATGCTAGAAGAGGCAATGAGAGTTTTTGGGATTGAACACACAGTGAATCAATTGTTGTGGCCATAGTTTGATGCTGAATTCAAACCAGACACTGAGAAGAGTGCTCGTCTGCCTCTCAGCAGAGGACTGATGCAAAAATACGGTTTAGGAACCAGGCATTCTTTTTAAGACTAGGGTAGTGGGGGAAGAAATGGAAATTCACTGAAAATTCAAGTGAAGGTGCACAGTATCCTCTTCATGGCAAAGTTAATGAGCATAATGTCATTGGCTGTGTCATAGATGGCAGTTCTTCTGCTTTTTAGGAATACCATGGTATGATAAGCACAGGACTTACTACGCCCTGATATATTCCATATATCAAAATAACAGTAATATAATGATGTTAATCAAACATAAAAGCAGTAGCAATTAATTATTTCTACATTGCAGAGGTTATATTAGAAGGTATCCCAATGTAGTTTTCTGAATTCCTAGTTCCCCTTATATCAATAGTGAACTGGTGGAAAAAAAAATATTTTCTTTTGGAGTTTAAATATATGTAAAATTGGCTTTGACAGAAAACAGCAGTCAATTATCAGAAACAACATGCAAAGCGAGACCATTATCTTTTTTTCAAAATAATTCTTCAAGCTCAGCATGTAAAGCATAGACTAAAATACAATATTTGATGATATGACTAGATGACCTATTAAAATTAAAATAGTATTTATATAAACAAATAGTAGGCTGTGTATAAAATGTTGACTTAAATTTAAAATTATAGTGGTAGTCAATGTTATAATAATGAGACAGATTTTCTCTGACTTGGTGAAAGAAGTTACATTAATATTAGTTAAGCAATATGTTCAGATTAAGGTGCTAATTAAATTTAATTTTCTATCCCTGATTAAAATGTTAACTGAGAGTTACTATCAAAAATAGTGAGAATAATAAATAAGCTCTACAGTGTGATTTTTTTTTAATACATAAAAATAGAAATGTGCTTTATAATAATTTCTTCAACATAAATTGGTTAAAATTTAGGATTAAAACTTCCTGCAGGAATAGTTGTAACTTCTCTATTACAAAAAGAGCTAACATCGCTTTTCTGTCAGAGTGCCAGGCAGATGATATCACAAAGATGATATACCTTTTAAATAGTAAGAGACATGCATCTTGCCTTTTCATCTATCTCTTTTCTAAGGTGCTTTTCCTCACTGTAATAGCTAGCTTATTTGAAAGCACTAAAAACAACTGAAGTGGGTTAATTAGCCGTGCTGAAACAGTTAGGTTTTACTTCGAAACTTTGATGTTGAATCTAAGAATTTCAATTATTGTGACTCAGGAGCCAAAGCAAGTGCAGGTCATTCAGCATTGTAAAGTATCATGCATTTTTAATTAGTGTTCTACTTAGTATTAGAGGGTGGTAAAAATTTCCTGAAATAATGTAACCTATTAAAACTGATTGTAGAAAAACATAGTCATAAATAAATAACACTAAGACATTAATTCAAGCTGATTAGCTAAATGTACATGAAGAGAACTATAAGCACAAACAGCTGTATTATCATTAACAGAATGGTATCCTTGGTGCAGATTATGTACTGATCACAACCAGTACAAATGTATGTGACATTTTGTAACTAGCTTTCTGCTCACTCTGAAAGGAATCCCTAATCGTTTTTGATAAATTAGACAATGCTAGCTTAAGCAAAGTAAGTTCCAGGTCTTTGCTAAGTTAAATCATTTTGACTTAAACAGTTTGACGTAAGTTATATGAGAGCCATAGCTAGCAAAATCACCAGGAGTAATATCTTGTGGGGAAAGTGTGACAGCAATCAGCTGGGCTGAGGCCGGAGGCAACTGACAGGAGATGTATGATCGTGTCCTAGCTATAAATATAAGTTATGGTTTTCTTTCTTTTACTTCTCTAAAATTGCTTGCAGGCATCTAAGTTGTTTGATCTAACCTCTACCTTAATTTTTCCTAGATGTGACTCACATTTACTTACAAAGGTGGATTTTTTTACCTGTTTTGATTCGTTTTGGTTAGAAGAACATGCTGTTACATGAACAATACTACAGGATTTTTTTTTTTGAGCTATATATAAGAATAGCACTTGCACACATTTTATGATAAAAAGAAAATAAATTTTGTGTAAGTCTGCCACTCGGAAGTAATTTGTCTAGTTTCTTTTTTTTCCTGGCATGTGTGGCTAAAGCTTTAGATTTAATATTAATATATAAATAGGAAGTTTGGAAATACTACTTCAAACAAAAATTTGCTCTTTTCCACAGAGCAGAGAAGATTAACAGGTCCTGAGATCGTGACCTATATAATGCACCTGTATTATATGTTTAATTGACTCTCATATAACAATTCAAATCTTCTCTGTAGACATTTTTCTAGGTAGTTTATGCGAAAAAAACTGCGCAAATTTTCTTAGTTGATTTGGGGGCATTTTTTGTTTGTTGTTTTTTGACTCTAACATGCTGATTCAGTACTGTAAAAGAAAAAAAAAACAAACACAAGCTTCTTTTTAATTTTCACAGTAGACAGCAAAACTCGTGTGTGTTCTCCAGCGACTGCTAGGACCTGAAGAGTCAGTAAGATACAACATGTATGTAGCATCAATAGTCCCGGCATTCTATTCTCAGAGAAAGCAAAGCAAACAGAAAAACTGGAGCCAGAAGGCTATATTTGTTCGGTTTTGTGGTTGGAAAAAAGGCTGTCTCACCAAGCTGGTAGTGAAATATAAAATCATGTGAGAGAGCATATTTTAGGCATTATAGTGATATGAAATAAAAGATGTTGCTTTAATACATTTATTCTTGTAGAGGCTTGAAAGTAAAAGAAAGTAAGAAATCCAAATCTGATCTTAGTATAATATGCATTAAGGTAGCATGTACTAGACCCAATCTTACACCAGAAATGTTTGGAGCAGATAAAGAGAAAAAAACAAATCTGTGTTTGTAGTGCTAGGGATTTTTTTAATTATTGACTGTACTCAAAGTGAGACATAAGCTGGTTGTATCCAGATTGCTTGTAGGATGAAGTTTGAGTTATTGCCAAGCCATCTATTTTCCTGCTTTATTCCTAGTAGAACTAAGAACTGAAGAAAAAAGTGAGATACTGTATCGGTTGTGTGGATAATGGAGTAATATTGAGAGTGAGTGTAGTATCAGGCTCCAAACTGAAAGGCCGCTGTAGATCTACTCAAAGAAATCAGAATCAAGACAAGTGTGCAGCCAGTTTTGTAAGACTGGCAACCTAAAACAGAAGCAACTCATACCAATTCAGATCTAAACAGATCTAAAATTGCATTTGTTATTGGTAGTTGTCTATAAAAGAGCAAAAGTTTTCATTCTCTGATATTAGGACTGTAAAAAAAGAAATTTGGTGTTTCATTTCTACACATCTACACCTTTATAACTGAGAAAAAATCTGTCTCAAATTTCTATTTTCATATTGCCTGGATAAGAATATTACCCAAATCCTCAAAGCTGATGCACATTCTAGGTTCCCCTGAATAGTAGCAGTTATGACCATCTGTTAGTCTGGCATTATTCCTAGGAAAAAATGTTGTGCCTGTTTAAAAATGGCATGGAGGACTAACTGGTAGAAAGAAGCAATTCCCATCCCTTCTCCCTGCTGTGGTAGTCTTCATCAGCTATCTTTCTAAAATTTACCACTCTTTTTGTTTGTTTGTATTCCAAGCCTAATTCCAGAAAGTTGATTGTCCACATACCTCTTTAGCCAGCATTAATCTTGGACATCTACCAATTTAATTTTTGTCAGATTATGTCTGAGATTTATGAAAGCCAAAATAAAAGAGAATGGAGATTTCAAATAAGATAAGGTGAAAATTAAGGAAAGTGCTACGAAGCAAATGAAATGTTTTTAATGGCTTAAGTTTTGTGACAGACTCACCTTTTTAATTTTTATTTTTAATTAAATGAATAAATAATTTCAGATAAGCTATTCTGCAGGAATCACAGTTCTCATTTCTATTTCTAAGAAAAGCCATTAATTTTAACAACCTGGAATATCACATACAGTATAGATTCTAGACAAATAAGTACAATAGTTATTGAAGCATCCAAAAAAGATTACTTCTCTGTGATTATCTGGCAAGAAGTATACAAAAAAAATTTCTCCAGACATTACTTTGAAGAAAAATGTTTATTCTAGACTTACGGCCTCACAGCGCTTCAGCTATAAAACCTTCAGCTATTTTAAACATTTCCAGAAATTGTTAGTTTCATTCCTTAATGTGGGAATTCTTCAAATGACAATATATGGCATACATTGCTAAAAATATCAGCCAGGCACCTATTGCCTGCCATCTGGCTTAGCACTTAAAACTAACGCATGACACCTACACAGCAGTCACAGTATGGCCTCTGACCATGGACAGACTGACAGCTTTAATTCTTCTGTAGTGGACACACTGGTAAAGAAACTTGCAGGCTGATATTGCACGAAATGTTGGGAACAAAAGCAACCAGACAATGGCTGGTTATTGTTGCTGAAGCAGTATACGAGTTTAAAAACTTATTCCACCATGAGAAACTTTTCTTACTATAAGGGGACAAATGCAACACGTGTTTTTTCTCCATCTAGAGTAATTTGTTGTATATTCCATGGAATTTAATAGTACTGTTTGTTTTGAGACAAATTTACAGATTTGTCTTCAATTAACAATATGCTTTTGCCAGTTTCTTTGTGCAGGACTCAGTTATACTCTAAATTAACTACTCTAATTGAAGAGTTTCCATTTGTACTTGCATTCCATGCATCTTTTGGGAATGCCTTTATTTAAAACTGTTACGGTTTTCTGTTATATTTTTACAGAGAACAGTTTGACATATTTAACAGTTTGATTTTCAGGCTGCTATGTTTGCTCATTAATGTTTTTAATGTCCCTTGCTGAATTATTGATGTGCTAACATGTGTCAGGCTCTCACAGCTTGGAATTTATCTCACTGTAATGAAAATTTGGGTCTGCAACCTAAAATGTAATGATATAAACCATTCTGCTGCTACCTTCTACACAGTGGTGTTACTTGACAGGTTTGTTGAAATTTCTGTATTTGCTTGAGTTATGCAATTACAACATATCTTGTGAAATGATAGTAGGCTAAACAGGCCTGTTAGGAAAATAACTTCATTCCTGTTAAAACCAGGCAAAAAATCCAACCTGTAAAATATTTTATCGCATGAAATTCCTAAAAAAATCAGAAACCTGTTTATTGCAACTAGCTGTGCCATTGGTTAACTCATAATAATTAACTAGTAGTCCCATGGTAGCTTTGAATATCTTTAGAGTCAGGGACTTTATTTCAGGCAATGAGTTATTTATTAGTACAATTAATTTTTATTTGAAATTTGCCTTCATTATTTCTCTCTCTGTGTCTTAACCGTTTTAAAGTAAAAGTGATAGTAATGGTCTTCCAGTTAAAGAAAAAATCAATATTCTATCATCTATTTTTAAGACAATTGTGATTAAACAAGTGATATTTTCCATGAGACCTGCATTAGGACAGGAGGGTAAAAAGTGAAGTATAAAGGATGAAGGAGAGAGAAACAAAATAATCACTAATAGAATCACTAATAATAGAATTATTTTCAGTGGAAAAGATGTGTGAAACCTGGGAAACAGACTAGAAAGTGACATAGCTGAGAGGAAAACAACTGAAGCTAGATCCAAATATTGTCTGGTGTAGATATAACAAAATACTGATACAAGTAGGAAGTTCTGTCTGTGAGACAGCAAGAATCATAGTTCAGGGATCACAACGGGATGAGGATCAGTTCAGTCAAATGTGATGGGTCATTATTTCCTGTGGATTGTGTTTAGACAAGTGTAAGCTTATTTCCAGAGTTTTTCATTTCAAAAGAATTATTATATCACAAGAAGCAAGAATTCGAGGATGCTCAGGTTTTCATAGCAGAATATATAGTAATCTGGTATGACTTATACAAAAATTGACAAGCTTTTGAAGATCAATTTAGCCCTTCTGTGGTAACATATGCTCCCCAAACCAAAAATAACAACATGTAAAAGTATATATGTCTTGACGTGAGAAACTGTCAGAATAGATTCTAGTAATTGCATAAGAAGTAAAGTCAAGCAGAAAGGGATTGAATAGTTTGTGCAGAAAGAAGGAGACAGTTGTAAGTAATGCTCATGTAATGCAAATAAACCATTATTGCAGCAGAGGAACTGTGTTTCTCAACACTAACTTAGAGCTGAGTCTGCAGAAATAGTTAGCAGTCTAATGATGTTTGTAATGTAAACCTTGGTCACTACTGGCAAACTTATTCCTTCAGAAGAGAAATCATTGCTTCCAGTACTCCAGAATAACCTTTTATCACCTTTGGTTAGTGAGCAAGCACCTTCCAGCTGTTCTTCCTATTTACTAGGGCTTCTTCACTGAAAGACTGGAAAATTTAGAGTTAATTCCCATTGTAAAGTTTCAAGTTTTGAAAGATTGAATGGATTTCAGGTATTCAATCAGTATTTTTATGGAAAAAAATAGCTCTGTGCACATATGTATATAGGGAGTACGTGTAAGGAAAGCAGAGAATGAATCTAATCTTACTACCTTGAATGATTACACCACCTATATCTAAATACATAGGCCAAAAAACCCGAGCAAAGCAAAACATTTCAGTTTTACATATGACCAAGAGTAGGAACAGAGGATGCATAACTCTAACCTTCATTTCACTTGGAGAAAAAATAAGAATACATTGAATTGAGCTTGTCTCTTATATCTGTATCTTCAGTTATTTTGTTATCCGGCGTATCAAAGGCATCCAAGAGATCTAAACAAACCAAAATGGGTCTTGCCTTCTTGATGATTGTACATAAATAATTGAGACTATTACTATTGCTGTATCTTACTGCATCTTAAATCTGGATGTATAGAGACAAAAAAACCTCAGAATGTTCAACTATAGCCAAAATTGTTAAAATAAAATTTCATCAATAACTTTCTTATTAAGGGAATATGAAAGTTATTTTATTGATATGAAGAGACTCACTATGGCAGCAGGAGGCTGAAAAAATATCACTCATTTGTCATTTCTCAATGAATGCTATCTTCTTTAAGAATGCCTTTGTCAATTAAACAAACTCAGTATACAATATGTAGGTAATTCTGCTTCTGAGTAGCTGATTTCCTAAATTACTCCCTTATTTTCTTTCGTTCCTTCTTCTTTCCTTCCTTTCTGTTTATGTATCAACATTCTTATCTCCACTGGTTATGTCTACTGATTTCTTTGACATGTCAAACCTCAAGTTCCGCAAACACGTACTGCAAGAAAAGAACTGATTTGGTCCTGCTCATGTACATTTTTTTCAAGTAAACATATTTTTTAAAATATATTTAGGCTGATTTCTGCCACTCTTTCATGAAGAATAATGCTTCTGTAGAATAAGATTGAGAACTTGTGGCATACCATAGCACATGGATTCAAAACAATTACAAAATCTGACTTTCAAATACACACTTACCTGTTGAACAGGAAATTATACAAACATTTGCTAATAATTCTATAGATTTTACAGCTTTATGTAATTCTAATTTACTGTATTTTAAGCAACCCAACAAACAAGATACTTTTTATGGAGTTTCTCTGATGTTGTATTGAAAATGGCAAAATATTTACCTTATTTGTTTCTTTATTTTGTCCTCTATGGCATTCAATCTTCAATGAATCTATAAAATGACAAATGTTTGTGTGATGCTGACAATAAAAAAGTTTCCTTTGAGCACTAAATAGCAAGCTAGTGCTTTTCCATCTTTAGTCCCTGTCCAGCTAGCAAATATTGATATAGCTTAAACTTCACTTTTAAGTTTTTAATATGCATTTATAGAATTTAGTGTCATAGTAATAAATTTCAAATGAGACATACATTCTGTAATTCTGTACTAGAAGTGTTTCTGGATTTAAATCCAAGTGGGAGGTGTGCGAAGCATTTGTAGCTTCTTAAAATCTATCCCTGGCTTCACAATGATATTATAACTTCAACTCCAATTTTGAAATGGCTGCCACATTGCTGTCTGTCTGCTTTAGACAGTGCATTTCTGCAAAAACAGGAAGAAAGCTGAATTCAGTATTCAGATCACATTTCTACTTACCAACAAAGAAGACTTCATCATGAGAAATCCCTTTTTATCTAATTCTTTTTAGATACATACATACTGTCTGAAGGCAGTGTCAGCCTCCTCTGTCTTAGTATGGCTACAATTGCCTGTAGAGAAATGTTTTTTTAAAGTAACAATGTTTTTATCCGTATATAAAGGTATATGTGTATATATATATAAAAAAAACACAGACATGTATATAAATTTTATTTTATATATATTAAAACTTCTGAACATCCCCCTCTTTTACTGCAATGAGAGGTAAGAAAAATAAATTTTTATGGAAGACTGATACTGCAGGGGACCAAACATTCTTCTGACTAAAAGTTTGCTTCCTTCAAACTACCAAACAGCAGAATGATGAGCTCTTTTACCTATTAGCTTTTTCCCCCTGTTACTCACCCTCTCCAACCACACTGTCAGAGAAGCCAGGCCAATGTTTCAGTACTTTTACATTTCAACTCATTTCCATGGTGACGTATTGGGTTCATAGTTCATCCAGCAGTATGTGAAAGAAGGAGGGCTTTTTCACTGAGCTGTATATGGAATTTATGTCCACATCAGTTGCCCAAAACTTAGTAAAAAGGACTTGATCTGCAATGTGAGAGCTGCAGGACAAAGCCACTGCTCTGAGCCAGGTGGGCAAGAGACATAGGGGTGGAAGATTTGACCAAAGACCTGCTGTCTGTCCTTGCATTTGTATGGATCTCTTCCTCTGCATTTTCATCAACACATTTCTAAAGTCCCTGAGTTTTCCTCATGGCAGGTTTGTTACTGCATTGGAAAGCCTCTTCCTGTTCATCTCTGTTCTTCACTCCTGTGCTCACACCTATGCAATTTTGAATTTGCTGAAGCTATGAAGGAATAAGTGAGAAGGAGGAGCAGAGGGAAAATATATTTGACTTTCTTCATCATTGACCTTTACTTTTCTTTGTGACTTGTGACACATTCAGTATTTATTGGTACAGCATGCATTCTCATGGATCTAGGCCAGTTATACTTCATGAGCAGAGATACAGATTTTTCTCTTTGTACGACATGAAAGAAGACCCGTAACGAATTGATGCTTATAATGAATGCTGAAAACAGTTATTTGTAAGTACATATATAGCCAGGGGTTTTGGCACAGGTTAGTAAACTCTGTAAATGTGTGGCATATTTTGGAAAAACATACAACAATTGATTAATTTATATTTTCCATTGTTTTGCTAAAGTTATCTAAAAAACCCCTCCAACCAACCAAGAAAACCTACCCACAGGAAGATTGAGAGACTCGTAGAGAGAAATCGGGTTTTTTCATCCTTTCTGAGAGTAACATGAACTGGAAATTTTTCTGGTGCTTTTAAAAGCTCTATAAAGGAAATCTAATGTTACACTTCTAGAGTGCATGCAATTTCTATTTCTTTTTCTGTACACATACTAAGAATAATTGCCCGGTACTTTCCCAGAAGTCTCAACGAGTCACTTGAATGTTAGTGGAAGGGAAGTAAGTGTCATTGTTCCTGCATTAAAAAAAAAGACCAATTTTTTTCCTTAGTGTAATGCAAACGTTGGAAATGCATTGGGTATTAGGAAATGTGGAGTTTCCATTCTCAGGAACTTTGCTGTTCTGGGTTATAAGGATCGGTAGTTAGATGCTTCAGGTTTTCAAAGTCATTTCAAGAGAACTGATTTTAGAACATCTTACATCAAAGTCTAGAATTAACCATGGAATAATTTGTTCTGTCAGAGATTATATAGTACAGTATAAATAAATATCACGTCAAGAGTAAAAAACTTATGATGTTACATAAGTAAAGTCCTTTTATAGTATGGAAGAATGCTGAAATCTCATAGGTAGGTCCTATAAGATCTGTGATTTGAGTGATGTAAAACAAAAGTTTATATTTTTGTATGATACATCAAAAAGAAGTTGAGACAGAACTAGAAGCTAGCTGAAGATTTTTGGTGAATTGAAAAGGAGTGGACCTGCTAGACATTAAGTTTACATTCATTAAAGAGAAATAGGATATATATTTTCATTTAAAAAAAGGGAATAAATAGATCAAAGTTATTTATGTGAAATTTATCATGAATACGATCCTTTTCCAACATTGGAAAAGGAACAGAAAACAAAGTTACCTTTCTCTTGCTCTTCTGCAACTGCTTCTACAATATAAAAGTTTTGTGGTAAACTCCATGTTTCCATTTGTTAACAGTAGTTAGATATCAATGGAGACTAAGGTTGTCTTGTTTTGGAACTACTACTGTAAGACAAATGTTGTATTTAATATTTCAATATTATTACTCATGCAAGTCATCCATACAGAACTTAGAGAGGGATTACATTTCACTTTTTATAATGTATAGGAAAGTTTATTTCAGCCGGGCAGATTTGTATATATATAGGTGGTCATATTTTTCAGCCATAATTTTGTTCTATGAGTGTTATTGTTCTGGTTAAATTTGCTTGTTGTGACTGAACCCATAGCAATAAGCTATCCAGATTTCTCGATTCAGAAAGGCAGAAGAATTGTATGGGAAGTTTCCCAGCTTCATTAAAACACCATAACCCTGAGGATTACTAGTTTTTACTTTGTCATTACAACCCCTGTGCTGCAGTAGTTCTTGTACTCTACTTTAGAGTACAAAGGTGATACGAGATTCAGGCAGGTCATTTTTGATTTTGACAGGAGCACTGCTACTTTAATAATCTGAATCATACACATACCAGTATTGTAATATTGTACTGACGATGGACATGTCACCACAAGTACAATCCTGAAAAAAAAAATACAGCCAATTTTATGATAGGCCAGATTAACTTCAAGACAGTATAATATGTGACTAGATACTTTTTTTGTAGCCTGGAAGAGATGCCCTGTTCCGCACCATGGAACTTCTGAGGCCTTCAGTTCCAAGGTGTCTCAGCTTAATCTGTTTATTACAGCAGCCAAAAATTATGTTTAAAATAAACCTGGCAAAATAATTAGATTGCCCGAATTCAAATCGTTACTCCATTTACTTGAGTTTGTCTTTTGCTGAAACAGTGCATATTTGGACACATCAGCCTTTACCTTCTTTTTTTATCTAGCTGAATTTTGATACTACTGCACTTGAGCTGTCATCCATTAAATATACTACTGTACTTCCTTAATAAAAATGGCTACTCCAAGGGCAAGTCCTTCCTGACCAGCCTAGTGGCTTTCTATGATGGAGTGACAGCATCAACAGAAGAAGTAATGGCTATAATTTATCTGGACTTCTGCAAAGCCTTTGACACAGTCTCCCATAACATTCTTCTCTCTAAATTGGAGGGATATCGATTTATTGGGTGGACTGTTCAGTGAATAAAGAAATTGGTTGGATGGTCACATTCAGAGAGTAGTGGTCAATGGCTCGATGTCGGGATGGAGAACCATGATGAGTGGTGTCCCTCAAGGGTCCATACTGGGACCAGTGTTGTTTAATATTTTCATTGATGATATTGACAGCAGGATTGAGTGCACCCTCAACAAGTCTGCGGGTGGACATGAGCTGACAATGTGTGCTTGCAACCCAGAAGGCCAACCGTGTCCTGAGCTGCATCTAAAGAAGCGTGGCCAACAGGGTGAGGGAGGTGTTTCTTCCCCTCTGTTCTGCTCCAGTGAGATGCCACTAGAGACACCCAGACTATTGTGTCTGGTTCTGGAATCCCCAACATAAGCAGGATATGGAACTGTTGAAACAGTTCCAGAGGGGGGCTACGAAGATGATCAGAGGGCTGGAGCACTTCTGTTACGAGGACAGAATGAGAGAGTTGGGCTTGTTCAGCCTGGAGAAGAGAAGGCTTTGGAGGGACCTCATAGTGGCCTTCCAGTACCTGAAGGGACAACAGGAAATATGGGGATCAACTTTTTACAAGTAGTGGTAGGATGAGGGGAAATGGCTTTAAACTAGAAGAGGGGAGATTCAGGTTAGACATTAGGAAGAAATTCTTCACGATGAGGGTGGTGAGACACTGGAATAGGTTGCTCAGGGAAGTTGTGGATGCCCACTCCCTGGAAGTGTTCAAGGCCAGATTCGATGGGGCCTTGAGCAGCCTGGTCTGGTGGGAGGTGTCACTGCCTATGGTAAGAGGGTTAGAACTATATAATCTTTAAGGTCCCTTCCAACTGAAATCGTTCAGTGATTCTATGATTCTATGAAAAAAAAGACAGCCAATGTTTCTTTGAGCAGTTCACTAAATTACTGGGTTTAGACAGATGTAATTTTTTTTTTTTTGAGTTGTTGACTATCATTCTTGCAGCCTCTTGTTTCTGTAAAGGAGCTCAAAGACCTTTTACAACAATATTGGAGTTATTCCCAATAGCTTGGAAGCAATTTTTGGCATGAGAATAAAAGAGGTCTGTATGATGTGAAATTCCTGAAGTGGAATTGATGAGTATATATAAACATTACTATACTAATACAGTATGCTAATGTTATTCATAGATATTATGGGATAGACTGTTACATAGAGTTAGCCCACAAGAGATGTAGGAGGAAATTTTAATGACTCTTGAGAAATCAAGTATTTCAGGAAAAGTAAGATTATTCAAAGTAGAACTATTGAATTCCTCTTTTGGATTGTATTGTGCGAGGCTTACCTATAACTGTTCTGTTTGTAATTTAGTTGTAGATGTGTCAAAGCTAACCTTTTATATAAATGGGTCAACATAAGTATGTGTTTATTTACTGACATGTAGGAATTTTCAGTAAAAGTACTCTGTAAAAGGAGTGTAGATTAACCCATGACTTAGAATTTCAATGTGGAAACAAACATATTGTCCTTTGCATTTCCCTAACCATCTTCTGTAATGATAATTTTTCAGCATAGAATATGCCGCACACAAGATTTCATTTGAGAGTGGTTACAGTGATCCCTCCAAATGCATTATGTCTTTTATTAAAACTGCAGAAAATTTCCAGGGCTATCTCTGCTGCAGTAAATTCATGGACAATTTTGTTCAGTACTCACAGGATTTTTGGCTGGTAAAAGGTGATATTTCACTCATGAATTCATGTTGCATATGACAAAATACTTTGTTTTCTGTATATATTTTCTCAAATTATCCTAATTTTAACTTAGACTTTACTTTCTGATGTGAGACACAGATACTGTGTGAGCACATCTTTTCTGTCTAGGGACCAGGTTCTACGAAGAGCAGGCACCCTCCTCTTTGTGTATCCAGGTATTAGTTACATAACACTTGTTGTACTCCTGAGGTATCACTCAGACATCATGAATCAGTCAGGTCTATGTAACACAAAGCTGGGTTTAGATGAACATAAATACTTTTGGTTGATTTTTAAATACTTGCTAGAATTACTTTGCCTTAGCTTTCCTTAGCTACTTCATTGCCGATGGACTAACCTTTATCAATATTTACTCATCCACTAAAGAAATGTACTTGTTATTCCTATGTCAAAATGTCCTTTAAGAATCTGATATTTGCAATATTCACTGTAGATCTTATTTAAATTAATTATTTGGAAGATACTTAGGAGGATAGATTTGAGAAAGGAAGGTGCTGTTTGACACATAATTCTCTATGTTAGTTTCCCTTGGTTGTGGGAATATAATTGTGTGAACAAATGCATGAATTATGTAGTTATTGAAAATACTAAATCTAAACTTCTGTATCTTTAAGAAGTTCATTCATGTTTGGGTGAAACAATACTTTCGAAAAATAAATGACAACAACATCTAGTTTCCAATTTGAAAACTTATATGTATGAAGAAGACATATACTGTGGCATCAAAATCTGTCTTTATCCCTGTGACTTGTAGCCTACATTCAACATTCTTCTGCCTTTCCTATACCTGGTTTTCAGGAAAATAGTAAAACAAAACAAAACAACTTCTGTGAATACCTTTTCCATGTAGATCAATCTTCAAGGCACTTATTTTCTAAGCATTCAAGAGAACAGAAAGTTTCACAGAAAAGTGTGGTTCCATTTTTTAAACATTCGCAGCAAGGTGAAAACCCAGATTTGTTACTCTAAAGCTATTGTAACAGAACACTTGTCAGATCAAAACTTACGAGTAAAAAAAATAAAACCAACAAAACCCACACAAAAAAGCAGAGTCTCTTCATTTATAACTCTAAATCTTTAACTTGAATTCTTATATCACTCGGTACCAGATAAAGAATATCCCATAGCTGGAAACTGTCTCCCTTTGTAACCTACCTAACAGCTACCATTTCACCTTCTTTTGAAAAGATAAATAGCAGAAACAATAGCCCAAATACAAATCAACCAAACTGTGCTGCCTCTGGCACAACTTTGTGATAATCCCAAGTCAATTTCAAAGTACTAACAGATCATACTTTACAAAGTACCTTCACAATTGGCTGTAGTCTTACGACTCTGCAGATCGGGTCATGCTCATTACTGTGATTTTAGGAAATCAAAGAATTATAGTCTGGAATTTGAGGGAGGGTTGTTTTTTCTCATTAAAATGAACCATTGATTCTGTGGAACAGAATGTTCCCTGTTTTATGTCCAGAATATTTAAACCTTTTCTGAGGGACAAAAGGAAATAATGCTAAATGCCGAAAACTGTGGACAGGAAAAAAACCCCAAAACAACGAAACAACTGAAAGTAATGCAACCATTTTCCAGGAGCTGGCCTATTCAGCTATGCTTAGGTTAGCAATTCTTCATAATGACTAAAGCAGGTATTTTAAAAAGAACAGAAGAGCATTTCACCAGGTAAAAATACTTGCAAAATTTCCCTAGAATATGTTCAGGAGGAGTTAAAAACTGAATTTTTGGTTTTCAAAATCTGGAGACAATTCAATTTCTAAAGACTTGCTCAGTTTTCTGGTAGTTTTGTGTATCTGGTCTCACACAGATTTTCTCATTCAATTCTATAAACGAGGATGACTGAAAATCATGAGAAATAATCAGCTTTTATACAGAATAAAGAGTTTCCATATCAAACATAAAAACTGTAATCTTTTTTCCATATGAGTATTTACCTTTCTTTATCTAGGCAGGAAATCTGTGGGGAAAAAAACCCTCAGGTGGCATTTTTGTTTTCATGTGGTCGGAAAGAGATTGTCCTATCTACTAGCTCCTGTTCCTTGTCAGAATGATCAATGCAGATGCATTCATCTCCACTGTTTCTGTTAAAGGTCACTTCTTCCTTCCCTGACATATTTTTTCTTCCTAATACAAAATCAAGTCAAATTACTTTATCAACAATTTTCCATTCTTATGTTAGTGAAATTATAAAGGTTACTAGATGTTGGGAAATTAAAATGGAATATTGGCTGTCTCATGTTGTGCCTGCTCTAATCTGTTGCTAAATGCTGATGTTTTTATGCTTGGAGTATTACTGCAAGAATTCACAAGGTTGATAAGACTGCAAAAGAAAGTGAGGAGAGTCAGTATCCTGATACTTGTTTTTCCACAGAGCTTGACATAGATTTGTGTGCTAGTGAAGTCCTTGTTGTGGTGGACTTTTGCAGTTAGTTTGGGGTTTTGTTTTTTTTTTTTTTAAGTCCTGAAGAACTGAATTGAAATTAGCAGGATTGACAGAAATGAATAAACTTGTAGTGAAGGTATTCCCTAGTTGACTGGTGATCCCACTTGTCAGGTGCAGAGCATTGAAGTCTGTGGTAAGTTTTGGAAAACCATCAGTAAAGATGGAAGTTCCCACAGATCCATCTTTATTATGGCAGGGGTCCTACCATTTCCCTTCATATTTAAAAAAATGAAACAGAAACTGTAGGACTATTTGTGTTTCCTAAATCACCTTCTTCTTTGTTAACAACTTTGACTGCAAGTTTATGCTTCATTTATTGCTTTTTGGAGTTGTCAGCAATGCATTGATAACCCTAATGGTGGTGTTTTAGTTACAAAATGAGGAAAACATACAAAATAAGGAAAACATACAAAATACATCCATTGCTCTGCGCATTTTTTGTGGCAATACATACATACAGTTTATAGATACAGTACTGCTTATTTGCTATTGCCATAGTGAAAAAAATAGTCCAAGTTCTAAAGTTGCATATATTGACAGAAAGCTACTGAGTTCAAAAGTGTCTACAGTTTCCTGACTAAAAATCTGAACTTATTTATTGTACTTTTCTTTAAAAGGGGAGAAATATAGTTGAAGGTCTCATTTTCAGATATGTTTGTGTTAATTCCCAAGATAATGAGAATTTTCTTACAGTCTTTCAATTTGTCAGCTCTGCATCATCAGCAGAGAAGAGTTAAACATGGAAATAGAGTCAAGAAAAATTTCTGTAAGAGAAATAAGAATAGAAATTACATTTGTGGTTTTCCAAACAAAAATATTGACCATAGCTAGTATCAGCCAGGAAAAGGAGGAGTTTAAAGATTCCTGGCTTTTTTCCCCTCTCCACCTTTAAATGATTATTCCATGTTCTTTTTAATAGAATTACACTTTTTTTTTTCTCTTTTTTTTACTACTGGGTGATTTCTTTTAGTTGTTATGCCCTACAAAGTACATCTTGATTTATGTAAGAATACTCTTTTTAACAGGTTTTGAAAGTTTTTTTTCTATTGCAATTTTATACTCAATGCAAGTTGACTGGCAATTATTGCGACCCTGGAAATATTCTGATCAATGGATACTCCATTGTAGATTCAGATGTTTTACGTATCTAAAAGGAAGAGCCTCAACACTTCAGATGTGAATCCAGACCTAATCAGAGTTTTTATGGGAAGCTTTTGAAACTCTGTCATCCATTTAAGAATCCCGTTCTCTTCCTCTCAATAACTTATAATCTCCTTACAAGAGGAAGATATATTGAAAAAAAATATAATGATCTACATGTAGCTGATGTGGCTACATGTAGCTGATGAGCTCCTGTCTTATGTGATAGGAAACAATGTCAGAGTAACAGCTTTTTTTTTTTTTGTTCACAGTGGTTTTGATTGTCTCCTCTCACTGAACCACTACATAGCACATAAATGGACTTAGAAGATAGTGATTTTGTACACTCAGATGAGTCTTTTAAGGATGCATATATTAATTGCAATATTATCTGATAATTCAAATGTATGATTATGTAAACTCTTAGTTGTTCATTTTCATAAAAGGATACAAACATACTAAAAACACGTTATGTAAAATTTCACAAGGCTGGTGAACTTTGTTTTCATCCTCAGCATTTATTTTATTCCATCACTCTTAGATCTGAGCAGACTATTGAACATAACTAATTTTTCTGAAAACTCTTTTTCTGTGTGCTAATTATTGACAGTTCTCAGATTGTTAGTAAGTTTATTCATGCAGTAAATCTGAATCATATGTTTGTTCCAACAGCAATAATGAAGACTAATTATCTTCAGCAGAGTTGGTTAGTTATCCAGGCCACACGGCTGTGTCTGTCTTCTAATTCAATAATTCCCCAAACTAACCAGCATAACTGTAAATCATGGCCATTTGATTATTTTGAATATTTTTCAGTCTCACACTCTGAGCTACGCTGGTTTGGATTAACATGAATTTCACTAAATCAGAACTGGTTTAGAATTTCAAGATTCAATCATGCTTTTTCTAATATTGTTTTAGCTTCGATATTCAGATTATTTTAGATAATAGAGTTACCCTAATACAATTCTAAGGGAAAAGATGTTTCAAAGACAGTGCATTTTTTAGAATAAGCATTGTAACTGATTTTAAATAAGGATCCCCAAGCTATCTACGGTCTTTGTCTTATTTCATCCTTCCTGACCAGCATATGAGGCCAGCATAATCTGATCTGTAGTAGCATGATGCTGCAAAGGAGTGGTAACTATAGATCATAGGAGGGGTCAATAACCAATCCACTAAGTCATAGATGGTACTCTAAAAGCAAAATAAGAGAATCAGTACTCAAGGGCTAAGATCTATTATGGGAGAGAAATCTAGTGAGTGCAACAAGAGTAAAATTTATAGCTAGACATTTTTGTGACTAAGTTGGTTTTATTTTTTTTTTACATTTTTACACTTGTGTTACATAACTAATAAGTTTTTGCACTACATAAAAATGTAAAATAAATGTATGTTTTTAATTCAGGAATATTTTTAACAGCCTAGAAGTGACTGTGTACAAAGTGTAAAAAGAGTATTACACTTTTAATGTAGTTAAGATGTAACTGAGGGTCTCAGGCTTAGTATTCCATTTCATCTGAAGAATTACTGCTATTAGTTTATCTTTTCTACTTTATAAATATTATCAAAGTAAACTGTAATTATCACTGTCTTATACATCTTCACATCTTCAGTAGCCTACAGAACTGGTTCTTGAAAATAAATCTTGAAGTACGTTTCTCCAAAGGATGCTTTGAAAAGGTCAGAGCTGGGGTAAATGAGGGGGAATGCAGGTACAGAACAAACTTCTTGTATTATATACACTAAAATATAACACATATTTCTGCCTAATGTCTGCACTGTAACCTGCCAAATACTATTAACTAAGAGCTCTGTATATAAAATGCATTATGTGTGGTACTCTAAAGAAAATGTGTTATGATTTACAAATATTTTTTGTCTTTGAAATGGGACATGGTAAATAGGCAAGTTAATATAGTGCAAAAAAGCAAAAGCTGGGATTTTTTTCTTGAGAGTGCTATACATGCAAAGATGCTACACACTAGTTCAATTCCCAGTATCCTAATAGGTTCTTATGAAGTAGGTGCCTTGCTGAAGTAGAAAAAGGCTGCTAATATGCAAACTCAGAAAAGGCCATACATTTATTATTTTAATTTATTATTTGAACCATTAGAGATTTAGAATTCTAATGCTATCTTCTGGCATGGAGACCCAACCCTATCGTTAAACAAAAGAGAACAGAATAACAATAGGTATTCCTGCTATCAATTGATAACACATCGTATTTGTTTCTTTTCACTAGTATAATTACAAACAGTCTGACTGAAATGAAAAGTTATTCCAGATTTACAGCAGTGAAATGGAGCTCAGACTCTGGGCCAGTGCCTAGGATTAGGTTATTAGTATAAATTCATGCATATATTTTGATAGCAAAAGTGTGAGATGCAAAAGAAGGAAGATGAAAACACGCATCATTTTTAGGGTTGTACATGCACCACACAATGGGAGTAGTAGCAGCATACAATGTGAATTGCTGCTAAAATTATCTTTCTTCTTCCATGATTTGTTTTTCTCAATGAAATAACTGGGTGTTGGTGTTAGAGAAAGGAAAATCTTCATAAACGTTTTGCTGCATAAATAAATCCATGGGTTTTTTTCTTTTCTCAAAGAACATAATTTATAATTGCTTCATGCAATGTTACAATTTCAGATAGACAACACACAAATAACACCGTTTTAAACAGAGATATTTTCCAAATTAAAGGTCATAGATTGTCAATTTTCAACTCTTTACATTGCTTCTGTGTGCACATGGATTTGAAAATATCAGTATGATTAATAACTACATTAATTGCTATCTAAGCTCCTGGATCATGAGATTAGAATTATGAAACTCATGTTCTGATTCAAGGAAGCCATTGAATACGTGCTTTATCTCACTGAATTTTAAACCTAAAATTAAGCCTCAATTTGCCTGCTTGTCAAGCTGAAGATTAAACAAACATGGCAAGTCCTCTTAGAGAGAGCAGAAGTGTGTTTGACTGCCACGTACCAAACCCAGAAGCTATTAAGTTAAAGAACAAAGATAGTGAAGAGAAAAAAATCGAAACTGGATCACTAAAACAGACACCCGTCATAAAGTAGAGAGGAAGTGTTATGAATTAGGGAAAAAAAAAAGCCCTGAGAAAGTCAGGATACAACAGCCCATAGGTATGAACATTACAAAGGTTTGTAGGTCGTGGTAGAATTATCTTTAAATTGAGCTTTAGAAGGCAAAAAATTGTGCCTAGTGTCCTGTTATCCTGATTATTTTCCTCCATGCAATCCTATATTTTCAAACATCAAAATAAGCTGCCTATTTCCCCTTCCCCCCTCTCCTCATACAGAAATGTGTCCTGCCCTTCCTGTGTTTATTTTCTGAATTGCTTACATTATTTTTCAGTCACTGTTTTCCTGTGCATGCTTTCAGGAGTGCTGGACATCTCCATCATATTTAAAGTGAGCAGGCTGTATGCAAAAAGAAAAACATAGTATGGCAAGTCGTTGGCATTTGTTAAGAAAATGTGGAGAAAAAAGGGAAGCTACATTAATCCTAAATCTAACTGTTGTTTACTTAGCAAAAATTAATGAAAATTTATCAAAATGCTGAAGACAAACACATATCTTCCTAGAACTAAAAAAGCTTATTTAAAAAGCCCTCAAACACTCAAAATATTAGCTGTGTATAAACAAAAATGTACAGTCTAGTTACAAAGAAAATGATTAGGAGGGGAAGAGGATGAATTAAAGCATGGGAAGTTCTTATTTTGGATATAACAGAGTACTCCCTCACTGGAAATTTCTAACCATTATAAAACTTCTGTAACTCACTTTCCTCCTCTTCTAATTATAGACAACACAAGCACTTACAACAACCTTTGCATGGCAAAACAACCAAAAAACAAAGAGCATATCCAGGCAGAATATGTGCTGTTCTTGGCTAATCACCCTCAGTGGGAATTTCCACAGCTTGTCCCCAAGGTCACAGGGACAGGCTGAGCTGCAAAATTGTCATGTAAAAAGAGATTAGACCAACACCATGGCTGTCCTGGCAATTTTTAGCAGAATGGTGAGAACTTCATGCTTTAAACATCTTTTTTTTCAATGAGTATGAGCAAATGTTTTTTTATTCCATTGAAGTTAAGAGCTGGTAAATGTATCGTAGATCTTTTCACACGCTTGTATATCTGCTCAGTAGGCCTCAGTGGGGATTTTGCTGGCTGTTCTCAAGATCATAGAGCTGAATGTAAATGGAGGCATGTCAGAGAAATTTAGGTCTTTTACGAAGAAATGATTATTGCTTTTGATTTCCAATGTGTAAAAGGTAAATATTCTCATCTTGCTAGTATTATAATGACAATGAATATTCTGAACTGTTTTGCGTGATAACTTTCTCTTATACTTCTGTGCATGTATATTCCTAAACACACGCATCCATTCACACAACTTTTTTGCTTGAAATCCCACCAGTTAAAGGGTAAAGCTAAAGGCGCTGACTTGGAGTCACAGTCTATCAGTGCAGCTGATAAAACAGAAGCCTCTTGTAGTAAAACAAAGGAGAAATAATGCCGAGGTACATCCTGTGGCAAAACTTCTCATTTGCAAAGTATCACCAAACTTTCTGACGCTCTTGTAGTGCAGGCACAATGATTATCAAACAAAAGCATGTATGGGTTGTCTAACAGTTTCCAAAGGGAATAAGATTCATTTGCTCATAGACTGGGATGACCTTTTAATTCCTAAGTGTGAATGTTAATAGCCTTCCTCATTATAGAATATTATTAAAGTTAAAATCCCACTGAAAATTATTAACAGTGCTATGATAATGCTGAGAAGAGAAGCTCATACAGAAACAATAAATATATTTTGAGTGTCCTGTTAATCCAGGAGCATGTTTGTCAGACCTCCAATGACAGTTAGAATACTTTAATTCCATATTCACAATTCTACAAAAGGAGTAACATTTAAAATACTGATACGCTGTCTTTTGAAGTATTCCTTTTTGAGGGCTCTTTCATTCCTGATTAACTGGATTGTTGTGCCATAGATTTTTCATGTCTACTGTGTTTTAGTTTGCATTAACAGTTTCAGTAGCTTCATACATTGCCAATAGTATGACATAGCGGATGTGTCATGATTATCAAAACGTGTGAAATCTGAGACCAAGGTATGGAATGTGTAGCATATGAAAAAAACCCGGGAAAAAAAAAAAACAACTGGTCACATTTGGCTTTGTTAAAGGCTAACTAACTAACTGAACCAAGAATTTACTCATAGCTATGTCTTCCTTTTTTATTTCTGCCTTTAAAAATATTTTTTTTCTGTGAAGATTTAATTGCATTACCTTTTTATTGTTCCGCCTCTCTGATTTCTTGATTTGTCAAAGGAAAGTCTTGAGTCCTGCCCAGCCTGAGACAGATTATTCATGCTACTCAGTTCTGTAGGATATGACAAATCCTTCTCATGAGGGAAACCTCTACCCTACAGAAATTTGTGAAATTTGGAAGGGGTAATTGTTGCTGTCTTTTGTCTGATCCCATAGCCCAACTGTGTCTGGCTGTGAGGCAGAGTGTGGGTTACGTATGTTCAAACAAATAGTCCAAGTTTAGCATCTTTCTATTCACACACTTGCAAATCCAGTCCTCCTGTGACCTGTTCTGTGTGTTGCAAAATCAGATTTAATGTTCGATATTGTAGCTAATGTTAACTCTATACCCAGTGCACATTTCTGTGATAGGAGATGAATTATGCCTGCAAGAGGCACGCCAGTTGTACTTGTGGAAGTGAAGACCAGTTGTTAGCCAGACTTGCTGCCAAGCAAAGCAAAAATGAATCAGGTTTACAGTGGAAGTTGCATTACTTTTTAATAAACATGTTCTCCCCCCCTTCCCCAGTGGGAAACAGAGTATTTAAGGACTCAAGCAAAAATGTCTCTTAGTCAGTTCCTTTGGGATGGTTACGGGCTTTGTATTCACACATGCTGACTGAAATATTGGTAGTGCCTATATGAACGAAGAAAAGGAATACCGTGGGCCTTTCATGGCTAAAGACGCAAGCATGATTTTGTGCCAAAATCTTACTGTACCCTTTTATATATAACCATTTATCCTTTGCACTGTATGACAGATGGAGAGAATATGTTTTGAGTTGTGTGTTGGTACATGTAAGTAGCTGGAGCCTTGTCCTTTTTATAAGATTTTCTACAAAATGACCTTTTGGTGAAATGAGACCACTTATGTCCTTAGGATTAAATATTTGATTAAGCACCTTGCTGGAATGAGACATTGGACTTTTCCTTGAGGGCAAGCAGCGGTGTCTTGATCACCATGTAAAAAATTCTATTTCCTAACACAAAAATAATTATTAAAGAAATCTTGTTGTGACTGCTGTTATATTTTCTAATCCTAGCAATGCATTAGAAATTGACAACAGTAAGGACTGCATTAGAAACAATCCTCATACTGAGTTACCATGCTGCTAGCTAAAACAGTTTAATCTTCTGCCACAGCAATTTTTTGTAACATTCCTATTGTTATTTACTTCCTAAGTTAGATACAAGGTTCACTTATACTTTTATAGTTGATAATATACTTCTCTCTGGCACATAGTTGATGTTACCATGGTTTCAAACCAAGGAATGAAAGGTTTTTATTCGTTCCAAGTGGTTACTTCACCAGCTTTTTCCAAGCACCTCTTTAAAAAATACACAAATAATAGAGGAAACCAGGAAGCCTGTAAAAACAAATTTAAGTTCTATTCAAAAGAAATATTCTGTATACATAACTAAAGATATAATAGGGCTCATTTTATTTTGAGTCGACCCAGAGAATCAAAGGGTCATTTACTGAGAGAACAGTCCTTCTATAAATGTTTGGTCTTGTCAAAAGACTCACAAATCTATTACTGCTGTGATGCACGTTCAGCCTGCTAACGCAGATGAGAGAATGAGTACGATTCTCAGTTCCTCAGTACAAGAGAGATGCAGACACACTGGATAGAGTCCAGCAAAGGGCTAATGATTAAGGGACTGGAACATCTCTCCCATGAGGAAAGGCTGAGAGAGTTGGGGCTGTTCAGCCTGGAGAAGGCTCGGGACAGTATCTTATCAACGTATATAAATACCTGAAGGGAGAATGCAAAGAGGGTGGAGCCAAGCTCTTTTCAGTGGTGCCTAGTTCCAGGACAAGAGGAAAATGAGCACAAAATGAAATACAAGACATTCCATCTAAACATCAGGAAATGTTGGGATTTTTTACTGTGAGCACTAGCACAAATTTCCCTGGGGGGGTTGTTTGGTCTCCCCCTTTGGAGAAATATCTAAAGCTGTCTGGATATAAACCTGGGCAACTGGTTCTAGGGAGCTCTGTTGAGCAGTGCAATTGGACCAAATGATGTCTGGAGGTCCCTTCTAACATCACATATTCAGTGATTCCGTGATAAAGATACCTATCAAATGAAACTCAGTGAAGGGATCAGTTGACAGAGCCACTTAAAAGGCATTCCATTGCTCTCGTAGCACCCTTACAGTTTATGGAGACATCGCAGAAGCAATGATGTCTGATTTTCCCAGGGGCAATTTGTTCCCTGTTTTCTTTAAAGGCTTTTATCATTAAGTAGCAGTGGGAGCTCAAAGTAAATTCCGTTGTCATTTATGCCACTAGAGCTGAAAGCAATATTTGGCCCACACAGAATTTAAATCTATTTTGTGCTGTATTGCCGTATGTTATCACAGTAGGACTTCAAATACAGAATAATCGACAATAAGCCCGCAGATTTTTTTGGAGTTGTAAAGTTTTCAGGACAGCTGATTCCCCAAAAAGGTACATCTTCTTCTGTAAAGAAGAATAGTTCCTCAAAGTCCTTATGCTCATTTCAGCAGAACTATACAAATATGAGTGAAGGAAGAATTTGGCCCATGGAGAATGCTGTAACAAAGTTGAATGAATTTAATAGATTTTTCAGTCTTATGCTGGTGCAACAGCTTGTCCTTATTTAATTTTAACTCTCCAAATTTAAAGAGCAATTTAAACCAGAATAATAGAAGCTAGAGGGGAAAGACACCTATTAGATCATTGAGTTAATCTCCTGCCACTGCACAAATGTTCTCTATTGTGCATTTTCCAGTATTTTGTCCAGAATTGTTCTTAAAGCCAAAAGCAACAGGGCTTCTACCCCTTGGAGAGGATTAGGATTTTCTCGCTAAAAGCCCTCAGGACATTTTTCAGACATAGTCTTTCTTTTCCTTTTCATAGTTTAATTCATGTTGTCCTGATGTTTTGAGAAAACAGTAGGAGACTTAATAAAGAGTCTTTATTGCTGCTTTCTATTGACAGCCCAGGAGGAAACAGTAGGTACAGCTTTTGGAGCAGTGTAGTTTTTCCTGGCGTACCAGAGCTGCAGTGAAAATTCAACCCTACCCTTGCAGACACTCAACATAACCTGCTCCCTGTTATTCCCAATAAAGTCCTAAATTCTGTGCTTTTTTGGCTGTACTGCTACCTCCAGAAGCCCTTTTAGATTCTCTCTGTCTTTCACAGACAGAAAAGTTCATTTTCTTTCTTGCTGTCTTGTGAGGATGTCAAACCAAATAGTGAAGATATCTCTCTTGTTTGTTCCATAGCCAGGTATTCCTGAGGTTTTTGTTTCTTTGCTCCTTCTAACACAAATAATTTCGTGCATGTACTGTCAGTTTTCTTTCCCCAAAGTCCTAGGTATTTTCTGGCTGATAGTTGTGGCATTTTTTCTTTTTCTGCTCTTTCTCTGCAGTGATCTACTCCATTTACTTTTTAGTTTCTTCTGCCATTATCTTTCTCTTGCTCCCTGTTATAACCTTGTCCATCCCATTATTTCTGCTTGCCTGCTAATAATCCATATCTCCCCCTGTAGATTGCAGAATTAGTTCCTTTTTGTTACATTATTTTAGAATTTGTTCATGTATAAAAATGTTGCAAATGCTGAGGAGCAGCATATTTGCAGTGGAGATATTTCAGTCTGTTGAAGATTTTTCTTTTCTATTTCATAGGATATTCTTAAATAGTCATTAGATCTGAGCTGGTGATGAGTTCAATCATCTGGCACAGGGGAGGATTAGATTCCAGACCCAACACAAAAGATTATAAAATGTAAATATAGCAACATTTATAGGACTAATTATGCATCTTTGATGCTGAAACAGTGCCATATAGCTGGATTGAGACTCATATTGACGCTTTCAGTACCTTTCAGGTACTACAGATTCTTGGCCTGGCCATTAAGATCGGAAAAGTTTCAAGAGGAGGAACTGACAGACTCCAGGGTCTTCTCTGTCACAGAAACTGAAGAGATCATTTGTTATGAATACTATATGCATCTTACATGGATAAGATGATAACCATTGGGACACTAGATTAGAAGGCTTCCTTTTTAATGGGTGGTGGTTTCTGTAAGGGCTTGGTAATTTGCCTTGGCTAACTGAAGTGGCTGCCTGCTAGTTGTTCCTTCTTTTTACACTGCTTACAAACAGAGTCTAGAAACCTGATATTGGGTCTTGGCCATTGTGTTATATTCTGGAGAGCAAGTCATCTGAAAACTAAGGCTGCTATGTTTCTTACTGTGATGTATAAATTTGTTTCTGGGTCTATACTGAGTTACTTCCAAGATAGCAATGACAAAAAAATATATATATCTGAGCAGAACAGGTGGGGCAAACCCTGTAACGAATATGAAAAAAAGAGTTATAGAGGTTGATGGATGGGATGAGAACACAACACTAGAACCATGAGGAAGGAATTATATTGATAGGTGGAGATGTCCAAAACTTCATTGACTAAAGTTTGGAAGAATGCATGTGTTGGTAAATCTAAGGAAGTGGCTTTTTTTCTGAAAAGTTAAAAATACATAGTATATCTTTGTCAGATAGAGTATTGTTGTCTGGTAATGTTGATTCTGAGTGGTTTGTCTCAGTTTGTCCTAAATTACTTTGTTCCATATTTTCCCCTGAGTCAAGTTCATTTAGAAAAGACCATTATTTTTGTAACACCTATCCTTTATGTAGTTTCCAGAACTCTAACATCATGGATTTATTTTAAAGAAAAGAAGAAGACTAGAAAGATGGAAAGTAATGATTAATTCATGTTTAACATAACAAGAAAAGCACCCTTATTCTGACGTTTAAATGGAAGACTACTCAGTTTTCTGTAATTACTCAGAAGTACTACATTTCTTTGCATTTAGTGGGTTGCAGGCTGCAATGTTGCAGCTTTTTTTGCTCAGAGTAAGACAGATTTGGTTACTGACATGCTACAGTTGGATAAAATATAAATGGACAAATACATATGCTTTATAAATAAACATATAAGGATGTTTAAATGACGTTAAGATGGAATGTTAAAACATGCATTTGAATAACATCCAAATTACTATTTACCTCCTGTCAGTTTCCTTTTTTTTGTTTTTTCCTCTGAAGTGATATGTATGCAAAGAAATCAAATGCAGAAGGAAAACAAAATGCTATTAATTTTTTGTTGTGATTTTCTGTTCTTGTGTGTGTGCAGACTTAAGATGTGAAAAGCTGATTTTATGTTTTGCTGCCTTTCCCAATTCAGTGCAGTTAAAAATATCCTATTTATTTTCAACAGAAACATGTCACAGTTGGCTTTGTAGCTGTCATTTCTAGGAGTGATTTATGGGTGATGTATGATTACACAACTAAATGGTTACAAATCACATGTAAGAGAAATTTAACATTCATATAACAATGACCATAATTAACCAGCCAAAATCACAAAGTTGCTGTTGAAGGAACTATCCTTCAAGCAACAGATGTATATAAAGTAAGCTGCATTTAAAATGGAATTAGTTACATTAATTTATCCATTTCATTCTATTTTAAAGCCAGGAAAGATACAAGATTTTTCCTTTACGCATATATCCATATTTACAGTGTCATTCAGTGTTTCTTTTACCAGGTCATACAGAGTTGGGGGTTTTTATTATTTTTTTATGTTAGCTTTTTAAAATGTTTTCTTTTTTCAGAGTTTAAACTGACAAAAAATGAAGGCAAGTTGTAATTAAAGCCTGCACAGTGTTATGAACATGCAACAAAATGATAGAAATTTTAAGGTACTGTTTTAGATGATTCAGAAATTTTGATTGAAACATTGATGTAAGTCCTTTTCTGGATGTGTGCCAGTGCACTTAGTTGTTCTTTTACTGGTGACTCTCCAGTAAAGTAGATCTGTCAGACTGCAGTTGACACAACTCCTTGCTAGAATTTATCATGATAATTTCAATTGGGATAAAATTAAAGTTTTTGATTTATATTATGGTAAAATTTGGAAGAGTTCAGAACTGAAATAAGATTTGAGCTTCTCTGGTTAACTTAGATCACTGACACCATCAAAATGAGCTGCAGAACAGCACAATGTTGCTTCATATGGGTGGAAGTGTTGCTTTTGGTTACATTTCAGTGATTTTTATCTTGGTTATGTTCTCTTAAGTTATAATTGTTTCATGGCCTCATGTTCTGACATAGTTTGATATGATCTATCTTTCATTTAGACAACTAAGAAATATGTAAAAACGTAAACACCTGTATGCTTCACTTTTGTTCGATTAAACGTGAAAAGATGATAAATTAGTGTTTCATTGGAAAAGTAATTTTAAAACTGCAAGTAGCATTTAAAAGTATTTAAGAGAACTACAGGGTTTTTTTTTTGAAGAATGGTTCTTGAGCTAAAACAAAGAAGCTTGAGTAGAAGCTTTAAAGATAGCATCTGTGAGAACTTTAAAAGGAAGAGAGGAAACTGTGAAACAGCCATCAAATGAAACAGAGTCTGTACTCCACTCCAAGCATGATTGGAGGATTTTAGAGCCGAACTTTCCCAAGACAAGAGGGGATTGTGCATGTGTGTGCGTACATATGTATGAGATAAACTTTTTCTTTATCACCTTTTAATCAGGATGTGGTAAGATATTTTCTATACCTGTGCAAAAGTGATATGTTATTTTAAAAAAATCTACAAACATATACTTCCATCTGATTTGCCTTCACCTCAGCTATGCTACTTTTACTATAGTACTCTAAATCGAGATTAGTTAAAAACTAGTAGACAACCAGAATTTTAATCATAACCCACAACATGATTTAGTGAAAAATTCTTCTTTAAGAAGCAGAAAAATTAACAATAAGTACTAACATTGTATTAAATTCTTATTTTATAAAGTGAAACACATGGAAATATGTAACATGGTAATATACTTTCTCTGTTAGAAAGCACAAGTTGGGGTTTTTTTAAATGTCCTTAAAGAGCCCTTGCTTTTCTATCAACAGTTTCTGCATGTCCATGGAGTCTTTGTAAAATTTTCTTATTAAGAATGATTTTTCATTTTAAAATATGTTTAAATTGTTGCCATAACCATCAACATTTTACTGTAAAATTGTTAGTTTCATAACATTGTTTTGTTCCACCAAAGTCAGGTATTAGATCTCTGGGTCCTGAATGTTGCAAAATCTTTTCTAACATATTGCAGACAGGACATTTCCGAAAGCGTCCTTTAGCTGTTTCATTTCCACAGTATCTATTAAATTAATTTATATAACTAATAGGTCAAATCACTATTCCAGTATACCTAAGATAGCAGAAGTGAAGATACATTCATTCATTATTAAATAATTCACAAGTTAGTGTCAGATATAAATCCTTATGTAAATATAAGTCCTTAACAAGAATTTTTCATGTATGTCTTGTTTCTTTTCTCATTCTGAAAGATATGAATTTCTATTGCTGATATACAGCATAATTATTGTTGGAAGTAACACAGTTTTAGCGGGACATAATATTCCTAACCTATCTTCAAGTAAATATGCATATGTTGGTTTGGATTTTATGAAATATTTAGCAAGTGACAAGAAATACTTCAAAAGGTAGATATGTGCTGTCACACCAGTAACTGGGTTCATGAATTGCTTACAATATAAATGTGAAAGTTCTTTTCCTCTCTCCAACTAATTTCACCAGTGCTTATGAAAAAAAAGTAATTTTTAAATATAGTTTAGGAAAATTAATCTGCTCACACAGAGATGAAATACTAAATTTTTGATTGACTATTTTCCCAGTGACCCAGGTATTTAGAGACACCTTTAATTTGTGCAATACTAATCTAACAGTACGTGCAGTACTCAGAGATATAATACCAGTATTTTTCAAGATAAATTCCACAACCATGTTTTCCTTAATTTATGATAAACACCAGGAAGACATACTTGAGGACTTCCTATCAGGGAAATGGAGGATAAAGATAAAAAGCTTTCACTTATTTTCTCCAGCAAATAGAAATATCTTTACATAACCAGAGAGAATAGTACTATTTAGTAATGAATGCCTATTAAATAAATCTTCTCTAAGTATTCATGTTTATTTTTGAGGAAAATGTTGCCAGTTTCTCAGATATTAAAGAAGAGATACTACTAGAGATTACAAAATTTCTGCTTTTGATGCTTTAAAGACATGAGCAATTAAAGAGCAGAAGTTCCCTGGACACATCGAAGATCTCTGAAGGAACATAGTGAAGGAGGTTGGACCCCTATAGAACAAAACAGAACAAAGAAACCCAAACAAACAAACAAAAAAACCCTCCCAAATACAGGTATTCATTAAAATGAGTTTCTGTAGCAGAAAATATTTTACCTGCATTTGAGAGAAGGAAAAATGAGAACCTAGAAATAAAAGGTCTTCAGTAAAAAAATTGGTTAAAGTAACAATTTAAAAATCAAATTATGACATAATTAATGGATTGTAATTGTACAAGGAGATTGGCTTCTTTAAGGGGGAAAAATGTACTTCTAATTTAATGTAGTATAATTCCTTGAGGGTGGCAATAAAATGGTGAATGAAGGAGATAGGAAGACATATTTGTCTAAGTTTTCGAAAAGCCTTTGGCAAAGTCTTCTGCAAGAAATCGTTAAGAATGATCAGTCATAAGGGGAGAGCTAAAATTCTGTCACAGGCCAGAAGCTGGATGAAGCACGGAAAGCAAAAAGTTCGAATAACTCATCATCTTTAAAGAGGGCGAAATGTTAAGAGCTGTGTGTTTGAATACTGAGCGAGAATCTCTGGTTTAATGTACTGTTTGCATTAATGATATAGTTGAGAGATGAAATGAGCAAACCCCTCACTATTTATGATAGAAGTAAAAAGAAGACTTTGAGGCATTTTAGAGGAGTTTAGCACTATGAATTCACCAACATGATGACAGTTATAAAGGTAACCATGGTAGAGCAATGCCCAGTGCTAGCAATTTTCTGAATGCTCTTAAATATCTTTTGTTCTCAAGTTAAGATGTCTCTTCATTAAAGAAAGCAAGACTCCTGTATGTATTTCTCAATGATAGCTCAATTTGCTTCCAATCCCTCACCAAAAAACCAACCCAAAAGTTCTTTATACTGGAAGTGCCACCTGCAGCCAGTTAATAGTACATTGTCAAATACTGCAAATCATATTCTTCTTGGACAGTCCAGCCACCCATTTGCCAAGGAATAACATGCCAACAGATCAGTGTGGCTGGGAAGAGCAAGTAAAAATTCTGAATGATCTGGAAGATGTGTCATTACTGAGTTGTCTTCAGGAAAATACAAGTGAGATTTGTTTTTTTATCTAGTTCCTAAAGCATTTTGACTCTTTCCCTTTAATTATTTGATTTCAGACTCTTGCATTGCCTTGTGGTAACTTTGATGTTTCCTCTTACTTAAGATAAGTATTTTTTATTTTAAGAAGCTATTTTTTTCCCATTTTTGAGAGGCAGGGCATTTGTTTTTAAAGTATGGAGTAAACTTTTAACAGAAGTAGATACAATATTTCGGACAAGTAAAAGGCGTCTCAAGATAAGTCAAACTTTCATTTCAATAAGTTTTGGTCTCTGCAAGCTGGAAAGATGTGCTCTGCAGCTATTCCACCATACATATACAAAAATTATTTGGAAGAATTATCAAAGTGTCATAATATCCTTAAACAGCTGGAATTTTGCAGCAAGATTAGTGTTTCACCCCTAGTTAGAGCCAAAGCAAACAATATAGGTAGACATGCAAAAAATTATCAATTACTACAATTCTTTTGTTTCCATAAACAAAAGAATAAAAAGGAAAGATAACTTTAGAAGATGACTGTTTCTGTACCATCTGTTTATGATGGTATTTAAATTGTGCCATTTGTGTGAGTAATACCGAAAGTTAAAGACACAGCAGCTCATGCCATCAGCTAGGTCAGTGAGGCACAGGAGTAAGAACAGATGCTCCAACAGAAAAAACTCCAAGTCGAGATCAATTGCATGTATAATTTCCGAAGCTGGTTTTAGGAACTCAGCTTAGATGACATTTCTAGAACAGTCTCTATTTTTTTCAAATTGAAAGGATCCTGACATTTAATCTAATTTAAAGGAGGAACAAATTTGGAATTTGTTTGGTTAGTTGGGGATTTTTGGATTTGTTGTGTTGTTTTTTTTTAAAATACTTTCTGTTGAAGTGCAGCTTTGATTGAACTGGTGTTAAAAGAGGGACAACAGCACCCTGGCTGCTCATGCTCAGCCATTTCAAATTAGACAAAGATTTAAGGGAGAACTAAATGCCTTAAATTATTAGAGCAAGGAGTAGGTTAGAATATTTCTCAAATGAACTTTTTATTTTATTAAACTTAGATACTTTGAACACTTCTGTTCCTCCACAAAATAAGGAAAGCTATTATTTTTCTCTCTCTGCCTCAGTATCTGCTCTTTCATACAATTCAAATGACTGAGGAGGCTGGCAAGTGAGATGATGACACAGCTGTTTCACCCATGTTTCCAGTTCTAAGACATTCCTGAAAGAGGACGAATTTTTAAGAGATGTTCTGGCTATTTTAAGGATAATTTATAGACCACAGAATTCTGTCAAAAAATGGACACAACCCCACATCCAATGAGAAGCATTTCCCTTCTTTTAAGGAAATTATCAACTCCATTTATAGTATTTTTTCCAATAATAAGTCCAGCAAACCATAAATTGTAAATCAGTAATTCTGAGCGGATGCTAGCAGCTAAGGTAGATTAATCTGTGCATTTCCTTGTAAGAAGCAAAATTAAACAGCATTTGGAAGTTTTTTTCTCATTTATTTTATTTGGAAGAAAAAAAGCCTTTCCTTTCAAAGCACGTATTCCTTTGCAAAACATTAGTTTTGCTTATAAATCTGAAAATAAAGCATCATGCTGAAAAATAAGACTTTAACAGCAAAATTTAGTTTTGTGTCTCTTTTTCAGTGTTTCTATAATGGAGAAATATTGCTGCAGTGAACTCCTTATCTGAATGTTATTATCAGCTGTGTACCTAGTTTATGTACTAAGTGACAGCCTTTCCTGTGTTCTCCCCTTTCTCCCCTCATTGTCTATTAGAAGCATTTGTACTGACGTGCTAATCTAATAGCGTACTAAGATTTTGCTAGTTATGATACAACAATTAAGCAAGCAACTCTTTCTAGTTTTTCCTCCGGGACTGCAGTTAGTGTCTCTCATATATCATAAATAAGAAATATTTTAATAGATGGTTGTTCCTCCGCTCCTACTCCAAGTTATCATTTATTCACGGGATAACAAAAGACAAATTGAACTGCAAAAGAAGAGTCAATTAACGCAAATATTTTAATAATCCTGATGCAAGGCACAATCTTGCTACGGCAACAAGTCCACAAAGCTGAATTTAGACTGTTGTGTACATGATACAAATAATGAGAAAAAAAATGTTGAGTCCATGCCAAGTGGTTTCAAAAATGTCCTTAGTATTACAGCTTTTCTTGAGCTTTTCTAAATGGCAATAAGCAATGAATTCATGTAATGGGTAATTCCTAGCTTTTAAACCCAACTGAGCTGTGTCTCTGAAGTCTTGCACAATCATGCCAAATATAGTTCTCTGTGTTATAACTAGTCTGTGCAGTCATATGACAAATGTGCACGGCGTTTCCATATACAGTTAAAAACAGTTTGTTTCCTAATTCCTGAGTATGCTCTTCACTGTAGATTGGCTTAGCCTCCTATAATATTTCTTCCTTTGCTAGTTTTACCCACTTTGTCAGTGGAGCAACTTCTGTTTTACTTGCATAGACACTTCAGAATTAACATTTTTGATACTAGTTTAAGTATCCTATGTAACTAATCTGTGATACGGGCCCCAGCTGTTCTGCATCATCTGCAGCTGTGGAGGAAGGAGTTAGATCTTTTCAGTATCTTTTCAGATACTGCCTCTGTACAGCAGATCTCTGCTAGACAGTAATAAATTTTGATGTAGACCAACATTTATCATGAGTAAGCTGCTGTATGCTGATAATAGTCATGCACTTGCACTAATTGTAACAACCAGGACCTTTTTTACCATACTTGCTACTGAAAGCATAATCCTTAAAACTTAAAAATTTTTGAAAAAGCCCTTGTAGATATGATAGACATCCTATGCACACCATAGAAAATTACATTCTCTCTCACTGAGTGTTCTAAAAATTTTTAGATAAGACTTTTTTAATATGTCGTAAGTTACTATACTCATTTCTATAGAGTCATATTGCATAACTATGGTGAAAATTTTTCTCATTTTGAGTGTCATTTTGTAATTTTTAATGAAAAATACTGCTTTTTTTTTTTATTCAGAATAAGGCACCGAGTGCTGGCTACCTGAGCAATGAATGACTTTGCCAACTGACTCAAAGGTAAAGCTGGCTGGCCGCAACTATGATAGAATAAATGGAAGAAAATATATCATTGCCTGACTACCTCAGATTTATTTACTTTTTTTTTTAATGAAAAAAAAAGATTTGAAGTTAAAAAATACAGAAAATTTTGTAAAAGGACAGTTTTAATGTGAGAAATAAGACTTTTAAGAAAAAAAATTTGAAACATAAAATTTAAACATTCCTTGATGTTTCTGTATCACTAATCCACTAAATTTTATTGGCTAATGTGTTAGCTACAGGTTTTGTCTACTGGCGTGTTTGGAGTTAGAGTGTTTATGGTTTTGATTTTCATTTTCTGAGCTAGTAACACAGATACTTGAGTTTTCAGATCTACTTAATGTGGTATAATTGGCTATAATGGGGGATTTCAACGTTTCTTCAACTGTAAGGGCACACAGCAAGTCAGTCACAGAGCAAAAAGAAGGGTGCTTGCCTGTAAGAAGAGCATGGCTAGGTTCCTACAAACCATTTTATGACTTCAGAATTGGAGCCATGTGAAGTTAAAACACTCAAATTCAATAAATACCCAAGCTAACTTTTTGTTTGCAAACCTACATGAATAAAGTTGCATTATTATTTTGAATGCCATTAACTTCCAAGTGATAATTTCTATAATTTAATACCCACTGGTGTCTCCCCCAATATTTTCTTAAATAATGAGTATTTGATCTCAGTATTTCCATTTTCGTGATGTACTTCTGTATTATAGGCACATTTGTGTGCTTTCTCTTGGTTTTATAAATAGGCATATATGAAATATAAAAATAATTCTGATAGTGTTTCTAAAAAAATTTTTATATAGGCAAAATATAAGGAAGCGGTAGTAAAATGTAATTTACTGAGACAATTTTTACTTTGTATCATAAAGAGAAATGACCCATTTGTGACCAAAGCATTTCTGAAACCATTCTCTAGAATGAATCAGAAATTTATTAACCATTTGTCATGATTTCAAAATAAGGCCATATGCAGCATGACATTAATCCAGTTACTATGAAGTAAATATGTTCTGATGTCAGAAGTCAGGCCTTTGTTACCATTCTGTTATATGCATCTGTCATGTCCCACCCCACCCTGCAAGTGGAAGAGGGACATGGTTCATTAAAATTGAGTTCTGGAAGGTGAACTAAAGTCAAAAGGATACTGTATGGTTAATTTGAAGTAATTTATTAATTCTAAGCTAGTTTGCAAATATTGAGTTGTCTATTAAAGTAAAATAACTGTTGATTTGTATTGAAAGCAAAGATGTATACATATATAAACTGTATAAAACATTAATGTGCCTCTCCAGAAACGGAAATGCAAAAAAGAGAGAGAAAAAGATAACAAGTAAAAGAGAAGAGAGGCAGGTTAAAAAGAAGACACAGAATTAGAGGAAAAATACAGTTTCAACTTTCAAGAGGATACCATGATGAAATATGATCCATTGAAAATAAAGAGTCTTCCCCTTTATGCAGCTGACAACAGCTGAACACACCCGTTTACACCCAATGGATGTTCCTTTAGGAAGACCTCTGTGCTGCGTAAGCTGTCACGGGCTCCTTTCAGGGAGACAGGCACAGTTGGTCTCGGGAGCGCTGAGGCCCCCCCTGCCGATCCCCTCCCTAAATTATAGTGACCAGTGTTTAACTTCTTTTTGCGGCTTGTGAGAAGAATTTTTTAGCAGGTGTGAAAAACAGTGGCCTTATTTTTTTGTCCTTTTGAACCAATTTCAACTACCTCACAACATGGCTCTAAAACAGTGTTTAGGACAAAACAGAAGGAACAGTATGTCTCCCGTTTGAAACACAGTCATTGACAGCATCTCACTCGAGCTTTTTCCCATCAGTGTAGAAAAAGGCCAGCAATGATTCAAAGCTTGTCTTTTCACCATTCTTTGCAAGGGCTGGATGTGTAGGTGATACAACTAAGCTGCAGACAGCTTTCAGTGTATGTAGCTGCCAGCTTTTTCTTGCTGTTGAACTTGGGGGGGGTTGAAAACTATTCTTGCCCTAGAGCAGCCTGGGCTCCTCTGCAAATGTTACAAAGAAACCAGTTTGTGGAGAAGGATGGTTTTCACCCTGAGTAGTCACCACATTTGTTTGTATTTTTTTCTGCATTTGGTAAAATTAACTAGACCTTTTTTTAATAATTTTTCTCCTTCCTAGCACTTATAACTGCCCAATTTGACTAATGTTTTGTGTTCTTACAATGTCTATACAGAAGATATTTGTCCAAATCTGTGTTTATGAAACACAATTAGAACTATTGTTTACCATTAAATATTCATAATTCTGACTTCAAACAACTGATGGCTTTTAACTAACACAGAGATCAATAACAGTTCTCAGTTCAGAAAACTGATATTTTTTTCTGTTTTGCAGGAGTAATACAGGTACATCCAGTAACTGCAAAGTGGAGAAGGGCTATTAATACCATTCTTTTCTTTCTTCGTATTTTCCTTTTAAATATCATAATTTAATTTTCTCAAGTATTTTTTCCATGAAACAGAGAAAGGAAACAACATTCTATAAATGCTTCTAATACATAAGCTTTCATAAGAGAGCAAAATTGCTCTGAATGATGCATAATTGGATGACATATGTGGTTTTGGCCATTCTTCACCAGAACACCCCTTGGCATCAAATTTACTTGATTACCATATATATCTACTGTTCAAGTATTAATTTCTTAGACCTGAAGTCTAGTAAAAATCTAGAGAATACAGTGATATTCAACAGTTTCTGAAAATGTGTGTGAGACTTCATTTTTTTTTTAGCACAGAGAAGTTGGATTGTCAGTCAGGAAATGCTAACTGGTTAGGAACTGTCTTCTGCTACTTATTCATATTAAAATATGCTTATTGAGACTGCTTTCCATGTATTGAGAGTTACTGGAATGTATTTATTTCCTCTTTCACTATGACCATACTGGATTATGAACATGGACTGAGGAAGCAATTTGAATTTGACACCTGGGAGTTTCTGCTGGCAAAGATCTCATGATTTTTTTTTATTTTATGATTTTTGTGTATATAATTTTTTTTGGTTGTGGGACTTGAAGCAGCGAATTGATGGAGTGAGGATTAACACACTTCATCCTGGGTATTATGGTTTCTGTTGGGATAGAGTTTATTTTCTTCATAGTTGCTGGCAGAGTGCTGTAGTTTGGATTTAATATGAGAATAATGTTGGTAATACACTGATGTTTTAGTTGTTGCTAAGTAGTACTTACTCTAAATCAAGGACTTTTCAGTTTTTCATGCTGCCCTGCCAGCAAGGAGCATGGACAGCTGACCCAAAGTGGCAAAAGACATATTCCGTACCATATGATGTCATGCTGAATATAAACCTGAGTGGAACTGACCTACTGTTGGTGTTTGCTGCTCGAGGCAGGTTGAGCATCAGTTAGTGGGTGGTAAGACATTGCATTGTGCATCACCTGTTTTCTATATTCATTATCATCATTATTATTATCATTATTTCCCTTCCTTTTCTGCCTTATTAAACTTTATCTTATTCTACGAGTATTACTAATTTTTTTTCTCATTCTTTCCTCCATCCCACTATGAGAGGAGAGAGTGAATGGCTGTGTGGTATTTAGCTGCCTGCTGTGTTGAACCACAACAATGGGTAATACCCTATGTTCTCATTTTGGCACCAAAAGAAACTAGTCTGTAGCTTTGGGATTAATGACAGTTTAGTCCTAATTTTCTGGAAATTTAGTGATGGTCAGAAGATACAATTAATTTAAACGTCCCAAATGACACACAGAATTCAAGTCAATGATGATGTTATACTACTGATACCTAAGGTATTCTGTTACAATTCAAGCACATTAGAAGGAAAGGCAAAGTTTTCCTTGGTTTCTTTATAAATTATTTTTGAGCCATTTTGAGATGGGCTATTAATAAGATTTTTACCTAGTAAGAGGAAATCGGGAGTTCTGGACATTCTGCACAAAAAGCTCCTTAGGCCAATGAGTAGTAAAACGAAATATCTAACTGCTTAGATAATAATAGATCATGCCTTCAGAGTTGTACAAAGATGTAAAGGGAGTCAAAGAATTTTTCATTTGAGAAGGATGCAGTGCAAGATTTCAAGAAGGCATCGTTAATTTTGCTCTTTATTTTATTAGATACTTTTAGTTAGCTATTAATATTGTTTAGCAGTTGCAAACACAAAGGAACATAAAAGCAAGCAAACTGAATTTTTGAGCTTAAGTGTCTTCCTGAAACTGACAGATAGAACATAGCATGTGTTGAAGCAAAAGATTCTCATTACTTATTGTTACTTTTCTAATCAATATAAAATCAGAAAACAGATGCATGAAAAGAGCAGAGAACTTTCTTGAGATACAGGTAGGCTACCTAGTTCACTATAAGTGGCTGTAATGTCTCAAGATTCAGGAACTTCATCAATAATTGACACAAGGCATGAGCGTCCAATTAATAACACATTAAAAGAGGTGACATGCTGCTGGACAAAATCTCTTCATTGAAAATAAGTCAGAATTCTAAGTCCTTATTTATACAAACAGATGTTTGTGGGGTCCCAACTGCTACAACTCTTTTTCAGAGAAAAAAATTGTCCGAAGAGAAAACCAAGTGGATGGCTCTGTCTTATTTCAGTACAGCTGTAAAAGGAATGCATGTGTCAATGAAATAATCCTTGAGAAGATAAACTAGGACCCTTTTCACCACCAGGGCTCTCTTGAAATACAGCATTTTCTTTGTCTCTTAGTTTGCCTAATCAGTTGTATCATCAAAGTAATTTTCTGAGAAGGTGAATCAAAATCCTGATTAATACAAACTGTAGACAAGGAGCAGTTAATTATTTGGGTTAAGGGCACTAATGGCTTTTTTCCTTTTTTTCATAATTCTAGGAAGTGAACATATATTGCATTAACTGAGATTTGGAAAGGATTAAATCCTCTAGAACAATTAAGACACTGTAGGAACAAATGATTTAATTATATTAAAATGGTGCTAAGCCAGTTCCCTTCAATAAGTAATGAAGCAGGGGGAAGAGATTATTGCGGAAAAAAAGCTGTTGTATGATTTATATCATAATGGAAAGCCCTTTGCTGTATTGAAAATCTATATTTGTACCTGTACTGTATTTCCAACCTCATGATCACTGTGATCCATTTAATCTAGTTCTCAGATGAGAATCATTAGGGAAACGTGGGAGTATTTCCACATGGAACACTTTCCCTTTTACTTGAGCTGAAAACCACAGCAAAACCAGATCAGTTTTTTTGTATTAATATAATTAAATATACTAATAGGGAATGTGTTTTGAGCATGTGGGATTTTTTTCACCTTTTTCTAGCCTTACAATTCTATATAAAAATTACGTAGGTTTAGTTTTAATTTATTGTATTAAACTATGTATTTGTAAATTAAGAAAAAATGTATTTCCCTTTTCTGACCTTATTTTTTGATACATCTCTTCTAGTCTTCCCATATCTTCAGATGTAAATATTTTGCAATATTTAAAGAACTATGTAGAAATGCTTGTTGGAAGAAAGAGGAAACAAGACAGGTGAGAAGAAATGGCAGAAGATGTCTCTCTTCTTTTTCTGATGTTTCTTATAATCGTGAAACTCATGAATCACCAGGGAACCACATATATGCATATGCGCATATATAAACACACATACACATATGTATATAGAGCACTCTGTACATCCTTTCTGCTGTGAAAGACATAAATAGATGTTAAAGGGATACGCACTACAGACAGAAACCTAAATGCAAAGGTGGTGTGAATTGAGATGGTTTATTATATACATAGTAGTCACTTTACGTGGCAAGTGTCCCCATAAGGAAATTATAGGAGAAGAAAGTGTCACTTTTATATTGCACTTTTTCAAAACATAATTAATCCAGGTCCTGTTGGATTACTTATTTACAGCATATAAATGCAATCTGTAGAATTTAAATCTCATCAGCTCATTACTCAGTCTTGATGTAGATGTTAAATTGAAGCTCAGCAAGGTGCAGCTTGACATTGGTGTCAGGACTGATTGTGTAGGTTGCTGAAAGCCTTCAGGTATCTAGAGTATTCGCTTTCTTCTTCTCTTCAATAAGAAGGAAAAATGTTCATTGTATCTTTCCAAGCTGCATATTTGACTGTCCAGAAAACAAGATGACTACAGCACGCATTTCTAAGCTTACATCATTATTATGGTTTAATATTTAGATCCTGCTATTACACAAATATTCTTCATATGCCTCATTTTTGGGGAAGCTGTTCTCAGGTACTTTTGCAGTTGTATTACTAGCTCTGCTGTCTTAGTTTATGCTCCCTATGATCTCTTTAAAGTGGTAAATTATAGTTTCTGTTGCAAGATGCATACTGTTCTTTGATTTACTGCCTTCTACCCCATTTTATTCTTTATCAAGCAGCAGCAGAGGTTTCAGCCTTGATTCTTGATAATGTTAATGGCCGTCTGTAGAACTGAGTAGTACAGTGTGGTTTAGGTCACTGATACATAGATAATATTACAAACCAAATGTACTGCTTCAGGAGGTTTTTATGTTAATAAATGGTTGTAGGATGTCATTTTGCTCTTGACATCTTACATACAAGGACAAGCTAATAGTGTAGAACTAGGATCTGTAAACCTGTGAAATTGTAATTGTGCTTCTGATGTTGACACCCCTTCACCTCAAGTAAGACATTAATGCATGTTATGAAATTGTGAGGATAATTGACCTCATGTAAGTATCTTTTATATACCATAATTAACAATGAGTGTTATAGGATATACCACAGTGTTGTTCTTTAGTTCATGGTGTTAGCATAAGAATGTATTCTTTTGGGTTTTGAAACCAGTGAACTGACAAGGTTTTCCTTCAGGGTTTAGTCCTTTTTGAAATTGCATTGGCAAATAAGGAGGACCTGCAGTTGAACTATTTTCTTATTTCATGAAGTATTTTAAAAATTAACTTCTTGTAGCCTTTCTTTTGATGATACTAATAAATTGCAGAGGATTTCATCTCTGTAAAGGAATGTCTTCAATTCATAGAAATAGGAGTAAAATATTTATAATGGCTGAATTGGTTGATGATATACAGTTGATCCTTGCTCTCTATTCAGTCTTGAAATAGCATTATATTCTGTTGTGATTATGTAGCATACAATCAATTTGGATTCCATTTAGCAATTAGGAATTTGTTAACATATGACCTGTGCTTCTTGTTATCTCAATTCTATCCAGGAGTTGGAAAATTCTTTATAAGGCTCTGCAAGATAGCGCTGGGTTTTTTTGAAGGGAAAAGTGGTGATAGTGGGTATTTTTTTTTTAATACAATTGCTTAAATCCAACTGTCTGCATATTTTTTTTCCCTTTGGATTTTAGTTTTCTCTTGGCCAACGCATGATTTACTTCTTGTGAGAAGGTGTGCTAAAAGGAAGTAATTAAATCCTCATATAGGAAGTTAAACCTAAAGTTTGTTTCTCTACTTAGAAATTCAATGGCTGTAATGTGAATTAATTTTAAAAAGAAACTCAATGTCATAGTGTATTTTCAAAAGTCCCTTACAGTCGTATGATTAGCAATGCTTTATTTTCTTTCCCCATTATCTGTGTGCCTGTGTTTTCATCTTATTTCTTGGCTCTTGTGGTAAATAATAACCCAAGCAGTAGACGGTAACTTCATTGCTCAGACACTGAATGATGGAAAGGTTTTCAAGTCAGCCCTTTACTTTTGCAATGGCTGTCTTTTAATTCTTTTTTGATTAACTGTTTTGATCTATTTTTTAATAAACAGTTTAATCTTAGATGTGTTTGGCTGGCTGGCTGTTTTATTGCAAGGCTGACATGTAAAATAATATAGCTGGGGAGGGACAATTAGCCCCTGGGAACTGTTGGCTCTTGAGTAGATGTCTGCCTAGAAAGGTACTTATTTTTGCAATGTTTCCTTTGGATCAGAGGAAATAAATATATATGTAGGGGAAAGAATTAACTCTCTGGTGTATTCTAGTGAGTAATTTCCTATTCTGTGCCACTTTACTTAATATTTTTGAGAGTACCGTTCAGATGGGGATAGGCCTGTACTTGCAAATGCCTTGTGTTTCAAACCATTTTGGTCATGGGAATAGCTGAAGATCATGGCAAAGGGCTCCCCTTCCCTTGCACTCTCAGAAGCAACAGAAGAGGCTGCTCACACTCGCTGTGAATGTCTTGACTTGACACAGGCACAGGTGCTGGCTGTGTATGTGGGACATAAGGCAAATATAGGAGCTGTGCTCAGGCCACAGAAGTTGAATAGTGGTGCAGGGGCAGGCTCTGACCAACCTGAGACAGATACCATGGTATGTCCTCTGAGGCAGTAAGAAACTTCCAGAAGCTCTCCTTCCTCTCACTGCCCTGCCTTTGTAATTGATGAAAGCGTGTCTTCAGTAAGAGAGGCTGACTCTTCATGTTGATGTGGTTGCTACGTCCCACTTCTCATGCAGTCAAATAATTTACTGCAGGCAGTTTCTAGGGTACTGCTAAAGCCTAGGATTCACCCCAGCACGCTCCCATCTCAATAACGCGGGGCATTAAATTCAGATATTTTTTCAAAACAGAAGTTTTTATGTATTGCTTGGAAAGGAATGCACCCAAAAGAAACAACCTTCCATCACAATATGCCATTTAATCTGTGTCTTTAGATGCTACAGGAGTCTGAGTTTATGCAATGCAACTCTATGTTGGGCATCTCTGGAATGACAGGTTCACTGTTTCCAACAGTATAAATATTTCTGAAAGGAGAAAAAAAATCCCTGGCTTCTCAGTGATTATTCCCACGTCCCAGATTTAAAAACATTTGGCAATGGGCTGCTTCACATATAGCCTTGGAGGGGGACACTGCAGTAGCAGACAGGGTAATAAGGCAGAGCTGCTGTGGTGATGGATGAGCATTCATCAATGCACTAGTAACATTTCAAAAAGGGACTAGACTATCAAATCAATATTTTTCCTTCCTTAGTATGTTTATGTATCTGTTTAGGTGCATGTATGTATGTACAGCTGTGTGTGCCTATGTCTTTGATGACTGCTTTATTCCAAATAACTGCACTGTTTATGTTTGATCTTCTTGGGTGGAGAGGAGGTGGTGGAGTTAGGATTTGGATAGTTTGGAGGTTTGTTATTGCTTTATGGTTCATTTTTTTCCTGTGTGTGATGAGGAAAATCTCATGCATGTCTTGGAAAATTTCCTAGGGTTATAGGTATGAGCTGTATAATGAAATTCAATATTTCAGGTAAAAAAGCTTTGCATATATAAAAGGAAATCTATAACACATAATATTTTCTTAATTGAGGATAATTAATCTAAATGCTGTGCAGACAATGTGCAGACTTTAATTGAATCATTCAAAATGCTACCTCATTACACAATCAATGAATAAATACAAATGGTTCCAGAAGTAGACTTTCAGGGATTTAGATGCAAAATTCATCTAACATGAAAATATTTCCTGAATAAGAAACTGCTGAACTGGGGAGGAGAGGAGGGAAGTTACATAAAACATAAATGAACTAATTACACTGATTAAAGAGTAGTACATATGAAGGATTTTCAAGAACAACAACAGCAAAACCCCATAGTTAATATTTGAACCAAATATACATACATGTAGTTTGCATGCACTGAAAAACAACTTGTCGCTATGGATTGTTAGTGTTGATGGTTATTTCAGTACAAGTAGTGAAATTTTTTTGATAAATTACTCAAAACTTAGAATGGGAGAAGAGAGTTATTGTCTCAGAAAGTTATCCTATCACGCTGCGTTATACTCTCATCGACTTGATTTTTGCAAGGTATTGTTCTGCGAGCATACTCTTTACCACTGCCAAACTTATCTATGGGCAGCTCAAAGATTGTCTGTACAACTAAATAAAGCAGAGTAATGTATGTGTACAAAGTAATGTACACATTAATGAGGACTGGGCTCAGTGCCTTAGTCCGTGCTTTAAAGATGGTTTTAAAGCATAGTGCTGGAGTACTTGATAATTAAAACAAGTTCTACACACTAATTTGGTTTCAGTCATCACAGCTCACTCTACAGTATGAATAATATTTTTTTAAAAATCAAGGTTATAAATGTGTCTCTGAGGATTGAATTTCATAGTTTTAGGACGGATGTGCGGTTTTTGGTATTAATTCTTATGCATCCCCATGGATGAAAAATTAGTAGAGAACACCAACAGAATGCAATGGTTAAAAATAAGATTTCATGATTTTTGAATTCTTAGAGAAAATTGTTGAAATAGAATGCTCAATATATTTTACAATGCTATTGAGATCCATATTAGAAACATGTAACTAGTTTTGATGTCCACATTCAAAAGCAACTTTGTTAAATAAAGAAAAGGAGAAGAAAAAAGGATCTAGAAATCTTTCCTACAATGAGTGATGATATGCTGATTTAGCATATTAAGATGAAATTGTAGAAGCAATATTACCATAATCTGTCATTTGCGTCAGAATACAATCTTTGTTAGATAGTGGTGTCTTTATCTAGGCAAAGATATATGTGAGTTTGTTCCTCAGAAACTGATGCTGGATACATTCAGGAAAAAAAAATAGGCACAAATTTTAATAGTAAAATTATTGCTTAGTTTTAATAATTGAATAGAATAATTATAAAGGACAATTAGCATACTCAATAGTTGGATAAGAGAACACAAATTAAAATTAAATGTCTTTCTGACTGTCTTCTATTTTACATGTAATATACAGACTCATTGCAAGACATATTGCTCAATGGACCTCATTAGCTAAGACTTTTAAATAGTTTTTTATAATTCTTGCTTTTATTCCTACAGAATTGCTACTCTTTCAAATTGTTAATTTATCCAACCTTGATATATTTAGTGTAATATTTTGCTTATACATACAGCAATGTTATATACCAACACAGAACGTAAGTATGGAAGAGACTGACAAAATTATTTTGTATCATAATTGATACCATTAAATAGAAAAGGTAGATCTACTGATAAGACCTGGTAAGGTCTAACTAGGAGTTTAGTTGCTGTTAACTGACAGAACGGAGGTTTTCCTAGTTAGCTAAAATTTATTGTTGTTCTTAAAGTTATACCATTATCAGATTTATGCATAGTGAAAAGTAAGTTAACCAAATACCTCAGTCCTGGGAAAATTGTTTTCACTATAACTTGCCGACATCTAGTAACTGCATAAAAGCAAAACCCAACATGACTATCCAATACTTTTCTTACAGATCACAGTAGTTACTAATTTGACTTGATCATTCAAATACTTTGTTATCATACCGAGATTTAGTGTACTAAATGTCTCTGTTGGAAATAGCTAATGCAGAGAATTTTTTATTTCCATGTCTTGAAATGAACATTCCATTCTAATTTTCTTCGATTTTCCACAAAATTCAAGTTAAATTACAAGAATATTATTAACTTTGTGAGAGAAGTATGGATAGTTAATGGTACTGTATTCTGAACTAATCAGTTTCAGCAATGGCATAGAAGCATTCCTATGTTACTTCAAAATACCTTAGTATATTATATAGCTTTAATTAATATTTATGTTTATTAGAAGACTAAACAGGTAGGCAGATAGAGGGGAATGTATATTAATGTGGCAAGAATTATTCCTTTTTTCTTTTTTCAATAACATCACCTAGAAGCAAATATAATGGAGATTCTGTTCAATCTGCAATATCAGCCATTTACAGATCCCGAGATATGAACTTTAGTCTCTAGTAAGCTTTTATAAAGTCAATCAAGAAAAATGTCATATAAAGGGGTTAGGGTTTTTTTTTATGTACAGGACAGACTTATTTTCTGTTATTTCAGTTCCTTAAAACTTTTCATAGCAGTTAACTTTCTTCTTGTATAGTTATAGATGAAACATATTCATTAAATGCTTTTACATTTAAAAGTCTATTTCTAGCAGAGAGGTAAAAATCTCTGCAGTGAAAACAGGTTTCGTGTATGGCTGGCTATAGGTTTCCTTCTCCAGACAGGACATAATTAATATGAAAACAGATATAGACAAAATTGAAGGGTCTGTACTACTAGTACCTTTTCTTTTGTGTGTGTTGGTTTTTTCTCCTCTTTGGTTTTGTGGTGAGATAATAATGCAGTCCTGTATTTTCTTTTCTGTAATAGAAGCTTAGGATGCATAATATATTTTGGAAAACTGAAATCATGTTCACGTATAATAAGAATATGAGAAATTTCCAATAAAATAAGATTTTATTGCAAAGCTTTTTTTTGACAAACCCAAAGTGTTTCATCAGGGGCATTGGGTAATTTTACAGTCCATATATTTGGAGCAAAGCACTGACTCAAAGACTAGGCCCTGGAAACATGAGATTTCTGTTTTAAAAATTTTCTCTGAATTTCCTCTTCAAAATAATTTGGGGTTTATAACTTGGGACAGCTTAAATCTAAATGAAAAAATACGTGAACTTTATCACTGCTGTAAAAATAGTACTTTTGGTCACATTTTCTTATAGCATAAATTTTGTGATTAGTTTTGTAGCAAGGTAGTAGCTTCTGTATATTCCAGGTAACAATCTTCAACAGTTGTATTTTTTTTCTGCTAGAATGAAACAGTGTCTGTAGGCTGTATGTGCAGTAGCAATCTGGAATCTTGAGCAGTTAAAATTGTTCACTGTTTCTTTTGAGTTATCTGTTGTACCAAGCAAACTTATTTCCCAGCAATAAGAATGAATTTTTGATCAAAAGAACAGTAGTTTTCAAATTCACAGTATCAGTTTGAACAAAGTCATATATGGGCTTGACAAGGCAGGGCAGAGAAACAGGAAATGAAAAAAGAGAAGTATAACCATCCTTGTCATCAGTGCTTTAATAGTCAGATAGATCTAGCCTCCTTGAATAAGTGTGTTCTTGAATTATTAAAACAGGTTCTTATTTTCCTTCAGGAGAAGATGAGACTTACTTTAAAGAGAGATATTAAATTCTAAATAATAGTTCTCAATGTCTTTTTTCCAATACATTAATGTGATTTAAGACATTCATTGTTTCAACTATAGTATGTTACCTTGCTTAAAATATATAGAAAGAAAATTGCCTAGCTTAATAAATGTTGAAATTTCTAAAGTCATCTGATTTCAGTGGTCTCCATATCTGCCCAGGAGATTTGCCTCCCTAGATTTTTCCTGTACTTAGAGAAGTGGAAAGTCCTTACCAGAGGGTGATTAGTCTGCTCCAATTTGTCTTTAATTTTGCTGCTAGTAGAAGGAACCTCATGAAACCAGCATGAAATTAAACTTTGTGAATAATCCATCACAGCTCAAGACCAGATTATCAAAGGAACTCAGGTAATTAACATACTGATTTCAGTCAAATTTAGTTATTGAACTGATTTTAATTCTCTCAAATGTTTTGCATCGTAACAGAAACAATGTTTGAATGGAGCAGCTAGTGAAATGAAGAGTTTCATTTGAAAACTTGTTTCACTCAGCTTGGATATTGACCTATGCAATGAATTTATTGTGATAAAACAAAAGCCGATAAAACAAAAGCTGTCAGCCTTTACTGATCGAAGGAAAGCATCCTTCACATTTGTATATTCTCAGCAGACCAGATCTATTGTTTTGGTATTGTACTATTTAAGATTTTTTTAATCTTTCCTGGAATGATACAGAACAGAATAAACAAAACAAACTGTAAATTCACATATTTTCTTAATAACCAATGGGAGTTAAACTTTTATCTTAAGGTTAGTGTTTGAATATAGGCTTTACAGTTTTTGGTTTTGCTTTCATAAAGATGGAACTAATATAAGTTACAAAACAAGTAAAGAAAACCTAAGGAAGAATCTGTGCTGCTTCTTTGACAGCAAGCACTGAACTGAATATGAAATAACTTCTCATCTCTGAATCAAGCAGGAGATTTAAAATGTCTATATTAAAAAAAGAATAGAATATAGTGACTATGTATATGTCAGTAAACATTGTCCCATCACAGTGGTGTGAGGCTATATTATATATCATGCTGAAGAAAGTAAAATTCCAGCCCAGTAAGGTGCAGAGAATTAAGCCACCATATATGTCACGTGAGTAAAAAAAAAATTATGACTCCATCGAACAATTATATAACTATAGACATCACAATCATAGTTTACTACATTTTCTCAAATGTCTGGAACATATAGTAATAAAAATATTTTTTATAAGTTTTGAGTTTCAGCAAAGGTAGATCGCCAGCTGCAAGAAACTTTTAGATCAATTTCTAAAAACAACAAAAACGGAAAAACAAAAACAAAAAATCTGCACAAATGAAATATAGCAAAAATGTGACTGCAGAACTGAATCAGGATATTTTGTATACATGCACGACTGAAAAACAAAGAGGGAACTGCAGAGGCAGTGTAAGCAGGGACAAGTGACCTGAGAAGGGTATAGGGACGCTGCCCAGTTGTGTAGGGGTGGGGTCAAGAAGGCCACGACACAGCTGGAGCTGAAATTGGCAAGGGAATCAAAGAATAACAAGAAGGGTTTCTATAGGTATGTCAACCAGAAAAGGAAGGTTAAAGAAAGCGTACCCTCACTGATGAATGAAAATGGTGACCTCGTATTGGGTTTGTTCAGCCTGGAGAGGAGAAGGCTCCAGGGAGACCTTATAGCAGCTTTCCAGTACCTTTAGTGATAGGACAAGGGGGAATGGCTTTAAAGTGGTAGGAGGAAGATTTAGATTAGACACTAGGAATAAATTCTTCGTGGTGAGGGTGGTGAGACACTGGAACAGGTTGCCCATGAAAGCTGTGGATGGCCCTTCCCTGGAAATGTTCAAGGCCAGGCTGGATAGGGCCTTGCACAGCTGTGTCTCTGCCTATGACGGGGGAGTTGGAATTGGATGGGCTCCAAGGTCCCTTCCAACCCAAACTATTCTATGATTCTGTGACAGGTCTGTAGTCAATGATACTGCTGTACCATGGACTCATACCAATTTTACTGGAAGAAAATATTACTTTGTTTCTTATTCTTATGTGGATATAGACAGTGAATCATAATTAGGAACAGCCAAAAAAGGCTGGTCAGAGAAAACTGTGGATAACAAGGGACAACAGCTCTGTACTCTTTCATTTCTGTTTGCTGCAGACAGTACCTAGTATTTCTCTACAGTAGCATAGGTAGGAGATGACGCTCCTGATACCACTGGATTGTGCTGGTTTAAACATTGTGCAACTGGTGAATGTCTTTGTATGACGTTAAACAGACTCAGCATTGTAATACAGAATTTCTGAATATTTAGATCATATTGCATTATAATGAAATATAATTCAGGATACTTTTCAGACAGAAGTGGTATTTCTATATTTAATAGTCACTAATGTAATTGTTCTCTAGGTATTTGTTAAGTCATTTTTTCAGGCCATGTAAGCTTCAGTATCTGAAACATCTGGTAGCTAACAGCACTCCATAGAGGAAGTAGGTAATGTAGGCACCTGTTTTCTCTTTGCTTGCTTTGAACTCCCTGACTGATGGTTTCACCTCCTACTTCCTCTTGTTCTGAAAGAAGAGAGAGTGAGCATTTATTTCTTACAAATCCCTGCTAAGGAAAGAAAAAAATGAAGGGAATATAAACAATAGGGAAGTATGATCCAGTAGGTTAAATGGCTCAATTATAAAGAAACTGTTAAGGAAATCAGATATTAGTTATATTTGGTGCCATATATGGACTTTGACATATCACACTTTTCATTCTTGGCAATCTAAATAGTCTGTGCAGAGTGTAATTGTGAATGAAGTTTTCTAAGAATGAGACTGAGAATTAGCTTAATTGGACTCAAGTTAAATTGATTCAATTGAGATAAGATTAATGTTGATTAACAGAGTCAAATTCCTACTCAGTTAATGTAATTCAACCTTAACAAGGAAACATATGTGTTGTGACATATTCTTTGGCATAAGTGTCTTGAAACAAGATTACAAGTGTTATCTTGGACAATACTGAAGTTCGAGTACATTCAGGACATTATATGAGCAGGAATTGCTGATGAAAGTATAGAACTTAATACTGGGTTTCCCTTAGTGTTTATTAAGTTAGAGGCTCAAATGGAAATTGTACTTAAAAATCCAATCAGGTTAAATTGTCTAGGCTGTTATCCTCTATTTTTTAATGTAAAAACAGAATTGTAAACATTGAAATATGGTCTGCCAAATAAGAACCACAAAATGCATTTTAAAATTCTTGTATTTCTGAATTTGTATTCATTCCTTTGTCAAAACACAGATCAATCTGGTATAAAAATATAAACTACCGTTAGAATGAAATAATTGAGAATTAATAACTTGATAATATAGAGCTGGTAAAAGGATGTATTTCCTGTGTATCAACACACAAAAATAATTATAGAGAAAAAAAAGCAGCACAGTATAGTTGTACTTTACCATGCAACTAAAAAATAAACTTCCCAAAGGAAAACTTTCAGACCTCTAAAATGTGAATTATGCTCATTTAAACTCTGTCCTTATATTAAATAAGTAAATTTGTGAAATTCCATTACTATATAACAAAATCAAAATGCATCCAATCATTGTTTGAAGGGACGGCACTTTTTGAGAAAAATTAAGTTAACTTACTGAAGGTTAATTAACATGCTTAAAGAGTAGCACAGTTTCTTAAAAAGTGAAAGAAAGAGGGGAATTTTATTGGCTGAAAAAACTGTTTTCAGATATATCTTTTCCTCATCATATTGAAGAGATATGTTAGGTTAATAAATTTGTATTCTTGTTCCTCTGTCTGTCAGCAATACAGTCACTCAGAGTGCAGTATTTAAACACTGAGGAACATTTTTTTCCAGCCAACAGATTAAGGAGTAGTGTTTAAAGGTTATGTCTCCAGCTGATGGAGTAGATTCTCCAGTCAGTAAAGGAAGACATAAATGAAAACGGATGACAGGAGGGCTCTCAGTGAATACTATTAATTGAATAGACAATGAAGAAAGGATGGATACAAATAAACATTTGATTAAAACATCTTTTAGGGAAAGGTGAGAAAAAGAAGTCTATTTGAATTGCATATGGACTAGATGTTTTCATCCCAGAAGTTCAAAATGGCTGACTTTTGAAATCAACCGTTAGTAGCAGGGATTTGTAATCAGTCTGACAAGTTAGAGTGGCATTATATGACAGGAGAATATAGTATCTAGCTTATAAAAAAGAAAAATATGCAACTGCAAGCTACTTAGTCTATCCTCAATAGTATTCAATACTTCTAAATAAATACTGAAAGTAAGCATCACTGTAAAAGAATAAGTGCTGAAAAATACTACATCAGTTCATAAAAAGTATCATGTCAGACTAACCTTATATCTGTCTTTGATAAGGAAACTGATTGATTGTCTAGACAGGGAAACTCAATAGGTATAACCTAATTTCAGTTAAACATTTGATATAATACCAGAGAGAGAAAGATCATGGTGCAAGGTGGTTCAGGACATGGTGTTGATGAGACAATTGTTGGATTTATAGAAGGTTGGTATTGAAACTCAAAGCTAAGTGATAGGACAAATCTCACTTATTTTTTTACTGATGTACTGTACTACCTGGGCAATGAATGCAATGAAGCTGAGATTCAATATAGTAGAATAAGAATGAGACTCCTTAAGAATTTAAGTAATAGAAGTAGAATAAAATTTACTAGTACAAAGTTAAAAAGGTACTTTTAGCAACAGTTTGGTATATAAAATGGGAACGCTACAGGTAGAAATGAAGAAAACATATGACACCTCCAACTTAGTCATGGATTGGTTGAGTTGAATGGGACGTTGAGCGACCTGATCTAGTGAAGGTGAACCTGGCTGAGGCAGGGTGTTGAATTTAGATGAGATACCTTCCAACTCAAATCATTGTATGTTTAATTGAAGTCACAAAAGCAAACCAGTTCAAAAAAAACCTGTTATGCAGCCTTAGGAAGTATTGGTCAAATATTTTTAAGAAGGAATTACTACTGTTATACAAAACACTAGTGAGTTTTTGTTTAGAATATTATGTTCAAGGAAGAGATATTTATTTTCAGGATGAATATGGAAATGGAAAATATATTTACTAAGAGAAAACCAGAGAATTTTAGCTGATAGCATAGTAAAACATGAGCTGAGTGATCTATAAATATATCATAGTGAAAAGAGGTGATGATAGTTAACAGCAGTGAAGGGAAAAACACCTAAAAGAATATAGACACCAAAACAGAGGGATATAGACATCCCACTTATAAAATTACTGTCAAAAAGAGAAGATAGTTTCTTATCAGAATAGAAGGAATAGGACAAAGATATTGCCTGCTTTTAGAACGGATTTTAATTGCTTTAGAAAGGATTACATAGTATAGGTGTATGATTCAAGAGATGTTTCCTGCATATGGAGACAAGATAAATTTAAGGATCAGTACTGAAATATAAAGAGCAGAGAAAGTACATTCTTTCAGAATCAACAAATATGATTTTCATTATTATGAAATTTTATGTCTTCTTGCTTTTTCTTCACCTTTTCTGAAATGATGTGAATTACTATAATTACATATTCCCTACTTAGTGTCAAATGACTACCAAGTGTTTTACTGATAAATAAAAGAATTAGGAGATTGTCGTGAATATTCTGGCAAGTAACGCTGCGATTTGTGAAGGTCTGCTTTGAAGTAATTTGGGGATCTATATGTAAAGATGATTATACCTGTGAAAAAGTCTTTGCAGGATCCCACACTGAGTTGAGGTGTTGCTTAGTGTCAATCATGATAATTAACATACAGATCTTAATAAAAATATTTAGTTAATTACCTCGAAAACTTTTTGTGAGTCTTCTGTAGTTTACAGGATTTTGAGAATGAGACAGAAATTAGGTGAAGTCAAAGAGGCAATGCGCTATATAAACTGAGAAACTAAATTAGGGTGACAAGACTTGGTGCACTGTAGGCTTAATAATAACACATTCCTCAGCCAATCAGTTCTTTTCAGACACTATTTTCTAGTGCAAGACAAAATCTTTATTTTAGAATTTCATGAAAGGTGAGGGAAAAGCCTTGCATTTACAGGGAATGTGAATTTGAATTTTAAATTTGCAGTAAGGAATGTTACTGGTTGTAATTTCCCTGGAAGATCCTTTTTTTATTCAAATTCTGCTCAGATGCTGTAATTTTAAGCTACTTTTAATTTTTCTGTTTGGTGGTTTGTTTTTTTTTAATTCAGTTACAGTGCCAACCAATCTAAATCTTTTGCTTTTAGAGCAAAATAATTTCTCACAGAAACTGCTAAATCTATTGCATAGATAATAGAATGAGAGAAAATTTCTGTAGATAGTTAACTATGCATATATGTCATATAGCTCATCAAATAGTGATGAGAAAAGTGATGATAAATGGAGGAAGGAAATGATGGTGGGAAAAGCCAAAATATGTTTCCATAAGCGGCTTGGTGTAGTTGAAGAGGATTATCTGAAAGCCTGAGACAATACTGAACTCAAGAGCACAAATTTCAGATGGTATCTTTGGCATACACCTTAACCTTTGTTTAAAAAGAATATGGAGCTGTAATTCTGTCTTTAACTATATTGAAAGTAAAAATTCCTGTTTAGTAATGTATGATCAGTGGTAGAAAATACAACAGATTTTTGTCAGTTTTGTAGCTTGCATCTTTCATTCCAGTGCATCATGTACGCATACATCAGCCCATTTCGTATGGTTATATGGACCATAAATTTATATCATATTGTAGAATGAAGTTTTAAAAAAACAGTCTTATTAAGAAAAAAAAAGAAATAATTTATTTTTTCAAGGAGCTTAAATATGGTGCAGATTCCTTTCTTGTGTATAGTGTAACTTGTCATCAAGATACCAGAGCTCTCAGCTCAGCAAAGGAGCAAAGTATAGGCATTTCTTCCAACTGTGGAAACAAAAAAATTAAGCCAAAACTCAACACGCATAGAAATTATTATGTACACTATAGTATTCTTTTGTCTAACTACTAAAGATATCAAATCGATATATACAGACTTTCCTATAACCTCTTCAGTTGTTTGCCATTTTTTCTTCAGATATCTACTGGGCTGTGGGTTTTCTGAATTTCTGTTTCAACAATTCAGAAATGCAAGGTTGGCTTAGTGTTAGTATTTTTTGTTTACGGTGTTTGTGCAATTTTCTCAAAAAGTTACCAACAATCAAGTGAAGAAAAATTCTTAAAATTTCCATTGAGTCTTTTCTCACTCTAATATGGATATCAAGGGAGAAACTAATCCTTTCTACAGTTACCTTTATTCCACATAAGTATTAAAAACAGTATTTTATAACGATAACTGACAGAATTATCAAAATCAGTATTAGAGAACTCAAGATTGGTCCATATCATCAGCTGAGTTTAACCTTCCTCAGTTGTTGCCTGACTGGAATCTATTAAGTTAGTATGAGTTGATCAGTATGTGTTAGTTACAAATGGAAAATTGAGATCTTTGTATAAAATAGAGATCTTAATTGAGCTTAACTTATACATTTTAAGTGATAATACTCATCAGATATCTATCATTGGGCGATTTTCTCTGTGGTATAATATTTTTCAAAATTTACATATTCATGGGAAATACATAGACCAGTCTTCATCTAGAAATAAATTTTGTCTCTAAAATCTGAGGTTTTACTGGTAAGAACTTTTTGAGGAATAGGTTTAATTTTTATTTTAGTCTATTTTTCTATTTGTTTCTTACAAGAAAAAAAACTTACCTTTTCAAAATCCTTAGAGTCAAACATAAGTTTTTTCAGCATCTCTGTATAAAGTATTCTGTCATTGCTTTACAGTTATCTACTGTTCAATAGCATAGAAAAATTTTTCCTCCCACAAAAGCTATCAGAACAAAATTGTATTCTACAGACTCAAAATCCTTTAAGATTGCTACTTTATCTAGGAGATGTAGTGGGATGAATGGCCTAGAATATATGTGACCATAAAGTCATATAGTTATCATAGAATAAATTTATTATAAAAGATAATGTCTTTAGTATGAGTAAAAAAAATGTACTTTATGGTAGGAGGAACATCCATTGGAAATTCTGTCTATATAAATCTCAGAGCATTATCTGATTATGCTTTCTTGAAATGCTATGACAATAAAGCTATCCATAGAGAAGGCACAAAATTGTGGTCTGAGCTTTTTAGTCTGTCTCAAATTTGCCAAGGGCTTGGATATATTAGGGAACTCTTTGGTTGATTAAATCCTATTCAGCAATTTAAAATGGGTGAGTGTATGTCACGTTTGGTCCCTGTCAGTCTGTGGGGCAGAAGAATCAGGACTGTACTCTTAAGCACTTACTGCAGAATAAGGGAATAGTCTTCTGTTGAAATACAGCAAGAAAAAAAGTATCAGAATGTTTTCACCTGCCCAAGTTTGTCAGGAGGTCAGTAGCATGTCTTGGAGGCTATTTTTGTGGCAAAGTAGAAGAGATTCAAAGAAAAAAATGGTGGATTTTTTAACGAGGAGCACAAAAAGCATCACAACAAAGACTATAATGGTTCTGATAAAGTATTCTGATACTGTTATATCTGCACTAAACAACAGAATGGTTTACTTCACTGCCAAAAAAAACCAAACTGGAAGGCTTCCTGAGAAAAGGAACAGAAACAGTCTGAGAGTTGCAAAGACAGGTAAAAGTTAAAACTGACTAAATCTGTAACTGGGCTTACTTCCTATTAAGTTTGCTTACCTAGCCTACGATAAAAGGGAATGGCGTTAGTGTTCTCAAAGTTAGACATTAAAGTCGACTTAACAGGATACTACATTCTCAACACCTGACAGGCATGGTGACAAGGACTTGCATTTCAATAAGTTTCTGTTTTGAGACTGAAAACACCACTGCTGCAGCTTATTTTATTTGAGAGGTTTAAACTGGGTGTGACAGAAAACACCAGTAGGTCTTCTCTCAGGCACAGCTATCATAGTAGGATGGAAAGGTAAGTTAGGTCTCTTGCAGAGAATAATTACTTCTTTTAAATAAATTATAGATAAGATTGAATAGATTGTCAACAACATATTAATCTCCTTCAATTCTGCTGCCATTAACTGTTCCCTATGGACCATAGAAGAGACTCTGATTTGACTTTTAGATGACTGGCCATCTGTTTTTTGAACATCTTGTATTAATTGTCTGAAGGAACAGAAATTTGGAAAGCACATGTAGCTTATCTTGTCCATTTGTTCGTGTGAGCTGCATCATTAGCAGTATACTATCTATAGAACACAGTTGTCTCTCCCTTTTGCACATCTGAAGTAATTATGTACATGTAAGGCACAGCCTGTCACACCAGGAAATTCTATCGTTAATACTCTCTCATGTTTATGTAATCTGTCTGTCAAATAATTACTCGTAGCAAAAAGGAAAAGAACTAATATATGTAGGGTCTCTCCTGACAATTAGTGAAACTAGGTGAAGTAGTTTCAGTAATTTTCACGAAATCTTATGTGAAGGTTATGGTTTTTCCACATGTAAGTCACCCTGTTGTCTTCAACAAAGCTGGCTTTCAAAATGGGAGAAATACAGTTGTTACTAGTGGTGTTGTTAACTTGGAGTTGTGGAGTTCTGGTCATTGATTTCATATCCTAGATATTACTGTGACAGTAATAATAATAAGATCTTGTTAACCCATCTGACTATTTCAGGTGAATTTGATGCTACAATCAGGTATAAGACAAAGTCACATTGAAATGAACAGAATTGTTTTTGTTGGTATTTTTCTCTTTTAAATAAAATTATTCACTTCTCTAAATGGATATGCAGACCATAAAATCTTTATTTATGAGTTCAACAAAGCATTTAATTTGTCAGTTTGCTTTTAGAAAAGGAAGAAAACAGTAAAAGTTTGAAGCCCTAAATGTCACCATCACAACTGTATTTGGTATATTTTATGGTATGCAGGTGAGGGCTACATAAAGGTATGGTAAGTCATGTTATAATCATGATTTGAAATAAAATATTTCTTCTTCCTGGAGTGAGTCAGTGCTAAAAGGCCTGCAAAGCTCTAATGCAAATAGGGAAGTCTGGAAGCATACTTCTTGTTAATATTATTAGCAGAACATCAGATTTCTTGCAGCTAAAACAAAATTTAAAGAAAAAGATCAATCAGTTATGTTTCACATATGTGACCTAAGAACTGAGGCATAACAATAGAAGTGCAGATAGTGAAAAGATTCTTTAAGAACGTAGGATTAATTTAATACTTCAGAACTGGAGAATTATTTTTATGTTTTTCTTGTTGTCAATGAACACGCATATCAGATTTGAATGAGGATTGCAAGAAAGGAAGAAAAAAGCTACCTTAGAAAATGATCAACAAAGACCTGCATTTTTACATGTAAAATGTAGCTGGTAAAATACACTGCAGAAGAAAACCAGTGCAAATATATAAACTCTCTCTTTTTCAGATGTTTGATTATTGTTACCTTTCTTAAATTTTTTTTCTGAACTTTCTTTTGTTCTTTAGAATTTGAGGATGAAGTTTTCTTGAAATATGTGAAAAAGTGCATGTCATCATCTAATCTCATCTGTGATGACATATATACATTTAACGTTGCACAAAAACTTCTTGGAAATTCTGGATTCTCTACTAGAAGTTCTGTTCATTAGCAATAAAAGTACTTCTGTGTCCTTCTTGTCACTATATGTGAACAACCTGTTATCTGATTGACTTAATCTTGAAATCTGATTTTTAAAAGTGGTGTGTAACATAGCATGAAAATCCATAATGACTAATAATAATTAATGCGAAGGCTATTGTAAGATTTCAGCACAGTTTTGACCTGAGAAAATGTGTACTGATACATACATATAAGTATATTTTTTAAATTTTTTTTTGAAAAAAAATATTTTTTCAAATATTTGTTTGAATTAAGAACTTTCTCCCAAGGTCACATTTAGTATTTAAATTTGGTGTATAATTTGTGCACCTATTTTAATGCAATTTGTACACATGGTGTTGTCTATTAATGTTATATTGTATCATTTTCAAAATGCTTAATGTTCTGAGAAAAAGACTCAGCACTAGTCAATTAAATATTTTTTAAGCCCTCTTTTATGAAACTTTTTGTCACACCGGACATTCCTCTGGTTTCTCTTCCTCATCGTCTTTCCTTTTGTGTGCTAGGATCACCTTCAAGGTAAAAAATTTTCTGAGAGACTGAAAAAAATGATACTACAGCTGTATCTGACCTCTCGTAATTCAGGCAAAACAGGTCCGTGGTGGTACAGGGCAAATTTGCTCTGAGCAGACCTTTCTCTTACATTTTCTTTGAAGTAACTTCTGTAGGCAGGTGCAAGGAAACTAAGGTAGCAACTGTGCTTCAAGGGTAAAAATAGTTCTAAAAACTTGGGCCAACATATGCTGGCAGAGTGTCACAGCACCTAGAGGCACTGTCCTAAAAAACCATGCTGCATTCAGAAAGCTGCAGTGTGGCATTTACATGAGACATCTTTTCAGCATGGCAGAATATGTGCTGCTTCTAGTTAGTTAGTTATCAACAGCTGAAAATAAATCCTTTAGAAGAGAAAGATATAAACACAACTCCAAATTTAAAGATGGAAGTTTTGTGGCAAAACTAATCCCACATCTCAGTGAAACTACTTTTGCATTAGGGCCAGAAAACCATTTGCAAAGGCTAAATGACTCACAGAAGCAGTTTGTCTGTGGATTAAGGGTACTTTGGCATAAAGGACTCAAAATGACCCTCTGCAAACTGGAAGTATAATTGAAGCCCAAACATGTCAGAAAAACTAGTTTTCTCTATTATAAATTAAGAAAAAAATATCCTGCAGAGAACAGATAAACACCACATAACTCCAAATCCATTAATCCACTTTACTTCCACAACTACATTATTAGAGTTCCATAGAATCCCAGTAGGAACAATGGGATCAATGTAAGTCATGCATATGTATGTATGTTTTGAATTGGGATGTGGTTTCTGATCTGGTAACGTCTAACAATTGTTGCTTCATACGGATGATATAAAGAGTCACAATTTTGAAGACATGACCTAAACCCCCAAATTGCCCATCATTTTGGAACTGGAAGTCAGTCTCAATAGTTGTTGAAGTCTCCTATTCAAGTTGAGTGCAGACAACCACTAAGCATTTCCTTCCAAAGAACTTGCACAATTTGAGCTCGATATACAAAAATCATTCTTAAAAATCAGATAAAAGCATTGTAACAGTTAAAAAATAAAAAAACTCTACTGTTATGCTACATGTTAAAAAGATGTTTTTTCTCTTTTAAAAAATTCAAACAAATGTTTAGTATTATCATTTCAGGAAAAAAATTGAAAATGGATTTTGAAAGAGGCGTTCTCTTCCCTTGGTAGTAGTGTGGTTTCGGTTGGTTTTCAGTTTTGCTGGTTTATATTGGGTTTGTTTGGTTGATTGGTTTTTTTTTTTTTAGGTCTGGTTTTGGGGAAGTTTTTGGAAAAAGCATCGATTCCTCACTTTGTTCTTGAAAAGTGTGAACAGTTTCATCTTCCTTATGGTTAGGTGAAGCAATGTATTTAAAAAAATCAATCTCAAGGTAAAATAAAGAACCTAGAGGAAAAAGGCTTAAAAATCCATCTTTGATTTTATTTTAGTACAATTTTCTTTCTTTTTCGTGCTCTTAAGTTTGTGTTTTAGGTCAAATTTACTAATTCTTTTAATACCTTCCGTTTGATTATCACTTAGTTTTCCTTATGCCTTTATCTTTTTTTTTCCTGTATGCTTTTTTGAGTTAGTTACAATTAATATTGGTGGAAAAGTTTCTATGATAATAACCCTGAAGTAAGTTCATAGTTTATTGTTCAGAAGCATGGCATCTGGTAAAAAATATGTTTAAGATTGTATAGAGAAGAAGAAATCCCTAGGAATTAATTGCTTGCACACTATGCTGTCTCCGTACAGTATTTGTATGTGGTAGGTTGACACTTGCCTAGCCACCGGGTACTCATCAAAACTATTCTATCACTCCCCCTCCTCAGCTGGATGGAATGGACAGGAGAGAGAAAATATAATGGAAGGGTTAAAGACCACGAAAAGGACAGGGAGATATCATCCACCAATTATCATCATGGGCAAAAATCAACAACTTGGGGAAATTATTTTAATTTATAACCAATCAAATCAGAGGAGGATAATGAGAATATAAAGCCAAATCATCAGGAGCAGACCCCAGAGACTTGAGAGAGAGACACTGGGAGGGGTTTTATTTCCCACTTGTCCTGAGAAACAGGACTGGATTATTTGGGCTGTCCTTGTTTTAAGTGGGTGCCTATGAAGGTACTCTTTTCCTGTCTGTGTTAACCTGTTTGCAGGCAAGCTGTACTGTAATGACCTCGTGTGCACCTGTGAGGGGTTAGTGCTCAGCCTTATTCCTAGTGAGGCCTGGAAATGGGACAGGAGCAGCTCCTCTCAGCCAACATCGGAAGGGATGGGGCACCTGTGTTGTTCACTCCACTGGATTTCACTATTTAATATATAAGTTAATCAAATTTCCAAAGTTTACCTACCAGCCTTAAAGTTTCAAAACACTAGGGTCTGTGAGCTCTCCCAGGTTATCTTCATTTTTTTCATGGAAATGGGTGGAGGGAGGTTAGCAGGGTGGGGGTTTGTGTGCTTTTGTGGGAGATTGCTTGTTTTTCTTCTACTTATTCTATCATTGACATAGCTCATAATTGAAGTGGGGATAAAAGAGAGTTATTAGAAGTCATTAAACATAGATAGGCAACTATCTGTTCTGTTGTATCTCTCAGTGAAAAATTCATGTTGCAGCTGGATTCTGTACCAATCATCTTGATTGTAAGAAAGTGACCTGAGATGGCATGACTTATCTCCCTGCAGGTCATATTTTGGCTGGATTTCATGTTTAGGGTGTCCAGTTGCAAACCTGGACTGAGGTTTTCCCTTTGGAAAAGAAATTCTATTTCAGGAATACTTTACTTTTTCAATAACCTGTGTTTCATGAATTACAGTGTCACATCTTATAGCACAAGTCTGAGGTGCAATTTTGTTGCCATGAAAAGTTGCAGAGCAAAGCATATTCTTTCTTCAGTGTGATAAAGATAAAATACTGCAGGGTAAGTTACCAAGGTATTGAAGGGATTAAATAAGGTTAGAGGTAGTTTTGGCATTTTACTTTGTGTAGGAAAAAAAATGTAAAGAAAGGGTAGTAATAAGCTGTATAACCTGAAGGAAAGCACATTCTTTTTAGGTTCCACTAAGGTTATCATAGAAGCTTACTGGAACAAAGCAATAAAGAAAGAGAAAAATATATTATGATTTAGATGTAAAGGGCTTGAAAATATTTTATATCATTTTTTTAAAAAAGTGTTGCTGCCAAAAATTTTAAGACATGGAAAATATTTTTTATTACACTGATATTTTTATTTGCTGGTTTTACCCACTGATGAGATTCTTACTTCCCTTAGTAGCTGGCCAGTGAAACAAATACTTATGGCAGTTTACACTGTTTTTTGTAAACATTTCTCTTTCAAGTGATTTGCAAAGTAGAATTAAATTTCTAGCAATAAAATTCATACTAAATTGCTCATTGCATTTTCAGTAAATTTGTTTAAATCGTTACTAATACAGTGAGAGTTTGTTAAATCTACTCCCTATGCGTATGTTTTGCCCAGGTGAGTATAGTGTGTAGTGGTATTTGATAATCTGAAGTGTCTTCCTGGGAAGAAGTCTTGGATTAGAATGCTGTTCTGGGTTGCTGTTGATAAATTCACTTGCTGCATTGGTGCAGGATGATTATAACTGGTTAGCAATGATCATATATATATATATGGTCTATTGGAACTTCTATTGGAACTCGAGTTAGTTGGTATTTTCCCGGAAACAACCAACAACGTCACAAGTGTGCGATTCTTACCAAAATAATCACCTAATCCATCTGCCCTGCGAGATAAAGTTGGTTGTTGTTTAAGCAGAACCATTCCCTTTTGCAAACTACTCCCTTTTGCAAACCTCTTCCTTTTGCAAAATTCAGTACTTGCAATTCACAAAGGCCGGCAAATCTGTTATACCACATCAATTGAACATAACATAGGCGGCCATCTGTACAGGAATAATTGGACAATTACAACAAAATTTCATAGATGAACAATCCAAGTGGTGCAACAAATAATATAAAAGTGTTTAAGTTTCCGTGTATGTTTACCCTGGATTCTTCTGTTCTCTTCTTACTGTCTTCAGTATCATTCCCCAGGAAATAATGTAGTGTAACAGAAGGTCACAAAATCTTTGCATGTACCATCCTCACAGATAAGGAACAACTCTAGTCACCCCAAAGTTTAGCAAAGAGAGGTCATCTCTGCAAGAACAGACAGCACTGCTAGAATATCAGGACAGGGGGGAGCAGGGATAAGAACTTTTAAGCAAAATGAAATTATCCTGAAGTATCATTTTTCATCAGTGAAGGACAATTTTTAACAGGGATGAACTAAACTGTAAGACATCTGAAATTAGAAGTCATATCACACTGAAAGGATGCTATAACTGTGATTCATATACAACAAAGATGTTACTGAAATACTAGCTGTAACGTAGCTGAAAATCAGTGATAAAAGATAAAAAGTTAGAGGTAATTTTGAATAGAGTAAAACAAATATTTTCCATGGGAATTCTCAAAAGAGTGTGACAACAACTGCCACAAGGCAAACTGGCACGTCAGACGTCATACAGTGTGAGCTCTGCTGGGTTTGATTGCTGTGTCCTCTAAGGCAGCTAAAAATACTTTTCTTTTCCCCTGCTTTTCTATATAAACAGCTGTTATTATTGCTCGTGATAACAACTGAGTTGGGAACATCCATGAGAAGCTTTCTATTTAACAGATAATCTACAACACTACTAAATACACCTGTTCCTGCTGCTTTCTTAGCTGTCTTGGTGGTATGCTGATTGCAGGTAAATCTTGAGAGGGTTGAGAGGCTAAGTTCTGCTTCATGTGTATTTTTTGTCCTTTGGAGTTTTTGAGAGAAGTCAGCTTGGACTCATTTCTGTAGATTGTCAGTGAACAAGATCCATTACAGTGTGCCAGTAGAGATTTTACTTAGAAAAGCAGGGAAAATGTAGTTAAGCAATCAGCATGTATTTATTGTGCTTAGCTTCTGTGATTCAGGCACTCAAAAATAACAGTATGTGGTAGAAATTCTTTGTATTTTCAGTGCCTCTGCTGCACTAATTACCAATAACTTTTATGCAGGAAATTTATATCTCTGAAATACTGAAATGGATTGTTCTTGTCTGATCATTTGCTCAGGGGTGTAATAGCTCTCTAAGGTACAATAGCAACAGGTATAAGAAAGCAATACTTTCTTATAACATACTATTCCCTTTATTTTTTCCAGCTAATTGTTCTTGCTTAGTAGTTTCTGATATTATTACTAGGACTTGGGATATTTCACTAGTACAAAATAATAGCTGCTGGAGACAGAACATCAGGTCAGATTGTCAGCTTGATTCCAGTCGCTTTTGAAGGGGCGGGAGCAGTTCCATTGGAACTGTGATTTCCTGAGTATAAGTGTTAAAGTCTAGAAACAAGTGCTTTATTTCAGATCTATTGTACATAATAACCTTGTTTTCCTAATCATCGCTCTTTAAAGTATATTCAAAACACCGATAAATACTGCTACCATTCATTATCTGGTGTTCCACAGGTATTTAAACATTTATCACGTCAATTAATGAAAGTTTTACATTATAGGACAAGTACCAGTATTAACGATTCTTTTCTTAAATACAAACCACTATACTTCAGCACCTGTCTTGCTTCAAGTAATACTCAGTTCCGCTGACTGTTGTGCATGTTCTTCATATTATGCAAGTATTTTCACTCTTTATCATGATGCAAGAAGTAGTTACTGTTGCAAAAGCGGAATATTCTGGTTTGAGATAAAGTAGAATCAGTTTCCAGAATCAGCTAAGTCACTGAATTTTCTGAAAGTTGGCGGCATGTTTTTCAGACAGCATGATTTTCAGGCTATGTCCTTTAGAATTCCTTGTGCTAGGTACAACATGTGATGAGCAGATGCTGTATGCTGTGTCTTGTGTGTGATCATTTCTGTTTGTTTATAGTTTCTAATTATCTGAGGCATGCATGGTTGAATTTCTTTGAAAAACTCATTTTTGAAAAATCAGTAGTGGACTTCCTGTGCGATTAATCTCTGCTTTTTTGATCAAACCGTGTAGAAAGCTTGACTGTGCATTTGTGGAATTTAGGGAATAACTAAGATTTTTTTCTTTTCTTTTGTGGAGACCTTTCATGGTGAACATGGTATACTATGAAACAAGATTACAAAGTCCTTCCTAACGATCATGTTCCTCTTCATAAAATCACAGGTATTTAAACCAGGAAAAATATGAGCTTCTCTCAGATTTGTAATGACAAGGAGGGAGTTACCTAATGCCATAGGGTAATGAATATAGAAGGTTAATCTGCATCCAGAAATCCAAGCAGGACAGCACAAGCAATGATTGCCTATTTCAAGCATTTCTGGAAAATGTGAATATCAGAAATCTTTCATAATCTTCGTCTTTTAGCAGTGTTCAGTAGACAAGGCAGCAATTTTCTATCTTTGTTAAAGCAGTAATTTGCTATTTTTATTAAGCAGCTAAAAATATTTCTTGGCGAACTACGAAATAACTAATCATCCTTCAGGATTTGGAGTTTCCAAAGGCATATTTCTGAAGAATTAATCAACACCTGGAAGGGTTTTCTAATTTTTATATCCGTCTCGTAAACTTGGTTCTTGGTACACCAAACCTGCACATAAAAAGAACAGAATTTTTTCTTGATTTTATATGTTTTCTGTCTCAAATACTTTTACACAACTATTTATCAATTAGCTTGCATTTCAAACTGTTGTCTAGCACAAGGTAATTTTGAATTGTGATTTCTTTCAGGTCAAATTATGTCAGCCTTAATAGTACCAAATGTTTTTGGTTTTTTTTCTGAAGCCTTGAAGTTAGACATAGTGTCTGGTCTAGTGCCATTCTACTGATATCACTGTGTGTTCAGCCAGGCTTTTAGAAGTTCCTTGATTCTAGATCTTGTGGTATTACAGTGTTAAGCCTCCTTCAGTCTCCTGGGCATCAGCAGTGACTATGTTAAAGGTTTTCCTTTATTTGCCACTTTTAAGTGTAGTAGACATAGTTACAAGTAAAAAAACATATGACTTGAAGGAAGTTAGTCTAAACTAAGCAAACAAGACAGTCTTCCACAATTAGTGATACAAGATTACACAAAGACTAATACAAGGCACCGTAATTACTGTATGGCATCCCATGGCTGTTCCATTTATGGAGCAGCACTGGAGTGAATGGCTCATGACTTTGGATAAACTTGCTGTTTTTGTAAAACTCTGACCATTGTAATGTAAGAGGTAAGAACTTTATTTCTGTGTTTTACCGTCCCTCAACATATCCAAGTTTCATCCATTCAGTCTTCACCAGAAATTTTCACCAGTTGATGTATCTTTCTGAAAAGGTGAGAATGCAGTAACTTCTCATCCACCGAAACAAAAACTCATTTTCACTCTGTAATGGACAGTTGTACTGAAATACTGTAAAAAAATTATTATCTTTTTTTCTCTCCAGAAGTTATCACATTCCTTAGCACTGAGAAAAAAACAAACTTATGTGAAAAAAAGCAATCTCTGATCCCAAAACCCAAATGAAACTCAGGGTGGGCCTGAAGACTGCAGGGGATGAGTGAACAAAGGTAGGAAGAATTAGTGTGTTAAGCAATAATTTCTGCCCCCACTTTTCGCTTTTCATTCTGTAGAACTTACATTTAAAAAAACCAACCAACCAACCAAATGACTAACCACAACATATTTTGCCCTCAGCAGATCTGAGTTTAAATCATTCCACTGCTGTAATGGAGCATATTAAAAATAAAAAAAAATCCATACAAGAATAACAGAATTTGCTCTCTGGCAAAATTTATAAAAATAAATAGAATAGAAAGGAAAACTGTAATGTTAGAATCCTTATGTAAAAAACATCTTAGGTGTGCCACATGCTTTACTGTTGCTAAAAAATACTTATCAGTATTTATTTATTGTTTCTATATTTTAAAGAACAAAAAATTAATAGAAAGTAGGAAAATTACAGTATCACAGCATCACAGTATCACAGTATGACAAGGTTGGAAAGGACCTCTGAGATCATCAAGTCCAACCTATAACCCAACACTAACACCAACCATCATCTAAACCATGGCACTCAGTGCCACATCCAATCTCCCCTTAAACACCTCCAGGGTCGGCGACTCCACCACCTCCCTGGGCAACGCATTCCAATGGCCAATCACCCTTTCAGTAAAGAACTTCTTCCTCACATCAAGCCTAAACTTTCCCTGACGTAGCTTGGGTCCATGCCCTCTAGTTCTGTCACTGGTCACCTGAGAGAAGAGACCAACCCCTGACCGACTACAACCTCCTTTCAGGTAGCTGTAGAGAGCAATGAGGTCTCCCCTGAGCCTCCTCTTCTTTAGACTAAACAGCCCCAACTCCCTCAGTCGCTCCTCATAGGGCTTATGCTCCAGCCCCTTTACCATCTTCGTTGCCCTCCTCTGAACACATTCCAGTATCCTGACATCTTTCCCAAACTGGGGGGCCCAGAACTGTACACAGTATTCCAGATGAGGTCTGACTAGTGCCGAGTACAGGGGGACGATAACTTCTCTGGTTCTGCTCACCACACTATTCCTGATGCAGGCCAGAATGCCATTGGCCTTCTTGGCCACCTGGGCACACTGCTGGCTCATGTTGAGCTTCCTGTCAACCAGCACTCCCAGGTCCCTTTCTGCCTCACTACTCTCCAGCCACTCTGTCCCCAGTCTGTAGCTCTGCATGGGATTGTTGTGTCCAAAATGAAGTACCCGACATTTGGACTTATTAAACATCATCCCATTGGAATCGGCCCATCTCTCCAATCTGTCCAGGTCCCTCTGCAGGGCCATCCTACCCTCTAACAGATCAACCCTTCTTCCCAGTTTGGTATCATCAGCAAACTTGCTGATGATGGACTCAATCCCCTCATCCAGATCATCTATAAAGATATTAAACAGGACCGGACCCAACACCGATCCCTGGGGGACACCACTGGTGACCGGCCGCCAACTGGATGAGACACCGTTCACCACCACTCTCTGGGCTCGGCCATCCAGCCAATTCCTAACCCAGCACAGAGTGCTCTCATCTAAGCCACGGGCTGACAGCTTCCCTAGGAGTCTACTGTGGGGGACAGTGTCAAAGGCCTTGCTAAAGTCCAGGTATACCACATCCACAGCCTTCCTCTCATCCACCAGGCGAGTCACATGGTCATAAAAGGAGATCAGGTTGGTCAGGCAGGACCTGCCCCTCCTAAACCCAGGAAAAAATAATGTCTTCAAAACTTGTGTGGATATAAATGCAAGATCTGATTGTTATAGAAGATAACACAAGATCATCACAACATCATTGGCAAATGAGTATGTGGACATCAGAGGTGCAACTACATATCTCTAAGACTTCAGGGATATGAAAGTGCTATGGTATTTACACAGCCTTTTATTTTTTATTAGTTTGGATGAAAATTATTCTCTGTGCTACAGGATAATGGTGGTCTCATTTTCAATGGCTATCTAGAAGCTCTTTGGTCCATGAGCTCTCTTAACATTCATAAAGCTCAGCCAAAAATCAATTATTTTAAGATGAGTAATTTCATTACATATCTTAAAGCCAGATTGCCTAAAGGGTTGTATATATAGAGTGGAATCGCTCAACTTCAGTATGCATTGTTTGCTTTCTTTATTACATAGATGCTTGTGTTTCTTTTAACGTGAGAATCAACATGAAACTTCATTTTCCACTCTGTTAGGTTTAGGCATTTTTTTTTTGGTTTAAGTGGAATTCCACAACTTTCACATTACGATGTGAAGCCTTGCTATTAAAATATTTCACTGAACCTACTTGAGAAAATACCATCACAAACCTGTACCTCTGTATCAGTTAAACTGACTACTGGCCCCTCTATTGGGGTCAATAAATATTCCTTTTAACTTGTGTTACCGTGACCTTGGAAATGTAGGCTTGGTGACTTTCAGCTATTTCATTAGCATTTTGAAATCCTCTAGTATAATTTCTTCCCTAATAGTAACTGATAAGAATTAAGCACTCACATTAGATCATGGCATTTCAGACTGGTTAAAGAATACACCTCATTATGTTTATGTTATGCAGTATTTACTACAATATCACACATAGGAGTCTTGGGAAGACAGAATATCTGTAAGTGTTCGTAATATATGTATCTACTTTGTACATACATGTATGTTATGTTGTATATGACACTGAAAACATCTTGGCACTGAGTCGTTTTAGTTTTAAGTAGATGTAGAACTCCACTGTGTCTAAAAGACTACAAAATCACAAAACTGGAGGAAAACAATGGTAATCAATGTTTAAGAACTGGAATTAATATGAGAAACAGGTGGATTTCACATTAGTGCATTCATCTCTCTTGACTTTTGCACTTGTGCAATCACTTCTCTATCCTTTAAGGGAAAGGTAAATTTCAGTTTCAAAACAGCTTTATATGGCCTTTTCTTATTAAATGGTCTGTTCAATGATGCACTTGCCTTTTTTTTCCAAGTTAAGTACCTGAAAGGTTTGAGAGCTCTTGATCTTGATAAATCCTTTAAAGGAGTAGAAGAGATTTTCTTAAACTCTGAATTTGTTAAAATGCTCAAAACCTACAAGATTTTCAGGCAAACCACCTGAGCCATTGACACAGAGATCCTGTATTTGAGTGTTCTTCCCAAATGCCTGGTGCCAGTAACAATACTGCTTCAGAAGGAAGTCTAAAGAAAAGAATGTATATTAAACCATATATGGAGATTTTGAAGTTTCTTTCCTGAAAAATCCACCGCTTATGGGTGATAAAACAAGCTGCAGGTATTGCAGACAAAGTTTTCCCCTTTCTTGTTTCCTCTTCCTTTCCTCTTTCTGTTGCGCTACTCTGTTCGTTTGTTTTGATGGTATCACTTTATCTGATACATCAAGCAGGCAGTCTCCCAGAGGGTGGAACTAATGAGACACAGCTTGAAATTTACCTTGAAATTGTTCTTATAATATTTTTTTGTTCTGCCTTTAACCATTCACTGTTCTCCCTTTAACCATTTTAACTGGACATAGGACAGTTATAAGCAACCTGTTCATGCTACATATCTACTGTACACCCAGATGATTTGCCTGAAACAAGAGTTTGACAATATCCTGAGACTCTAGTGGCAAGATTTTGTCCAGCATTGTGGGAAAAATAGGGCCTGACATCAGAACATGTGGAATTAAGTGAAGTGCTTTATATGGGGTCTTGAGGTGAAGGAGTGTGTCAGCAGGAAGGCTCCACATACATTTTACAAACTGGTCACAGCTGCTGACTGGAGCAGGCTACCCTGTGAGCAAACTGGAAATTTGCTGCAAGAGCCAGTACTGAAGGAGTAACTTTTGAAGAACTAACTATAGATAACAGATGTTAGGAAATGGACTGAAATATTTAATTTTGCTGATGGCAGCAACCCATTTTCCATACTGTAGCTTCTCTTTGTTGCAGTAATAACAACTTACAAAATTATAAATAATTAATTGCAGAATATAAATTGTCTTTTTCTTAGATAATATAGTTCAAGCTATAGTTATTCAAGACCTACAAAAATGTGTTTACTGAGTACTAGGCAGAAAATTCTTGTCACAATACTGCTAATTCTCATCTCCACAGCTTTCCATGGAGGGGTGCAATGAAGTTTCTCTTCCCTTGTAATATGGTAACATTAGACATTTGTATGCTTTGGTATACTTTAAACTGCAGAGCAAACTACATATATTTAAAATTTAATTGGTTTTTATCACCACATCATAATCGGTTTTTAATAGAATGGATCACATTAAAATCTTTTTTAGCTCAGATGATTTTTTCAGTTTGTTCAAGTTGATCTTAACAGACTCACCTCTATGCTATTAATTTCTTCCATTAAATCTCTGCTTTCATTAGTTTTTAATAAAAAACTGTTTTTAATTAGAAAGTCCATTAATCAGAGTAACATTAGAAAATTTCACTCCACATTATAAAATTAACCATTTAAAATTGTATCTGTACAACTCTTTTATCTACAGCTATTTTTTACTGTGTGTTTCTAAGGTAAAAACTTATATCTAATAACTCTGTGCCCAGCTTTTAGTTCTTGTTCCCTTAGGAGAACCATTATGGAAACAACTCTACTTTTGCCCCCTTTGTTTTACTTTTATGTTACCAACCTTCCTCTTTCTCAACTTATGCCACTCTTTACCTGCACTGTAACGATGCCCTCACTAAACAGCCTTTACTGCTGAAGTTAAATACTCATACTATCCGCCTTGCTTTTGGTTGTGTAACTTACAATTATGACTCTGCTTGACTAAGAGCAGTAATCTTTCTATAAATTGATAAACTACATTCTTCTGTTTCTCTTTTGATTTTTTTAATGTATTCTTAATAAAGGTTTCTTACTGAAAGTCACTGAATTGTAAATATTTGGTGTAAATTACCCCTTTTCATGGTTCTACATAATGACTGAAAAGAACATATTTATAAAAGATAAGTAATAGAGGAAGAATGAACTGACTTGAGTTGTCATTGCTGCTAAAATCATTGCAGAGAACAATGATTAGAAAAATAGAAACTTTTCAAAATTACAGTCCAATTATAACAAGAAGGTTTTGAGAACATGTAGAATGAGTTATTCCCTAAAACATATAGAAACAGTACAAGTTACTCCTGGGTAGATTCTCATCTTTCCGGATGAGAAAAAAACAGCCATTGGAACAATGTCCCCAGAGGGGTGATGGATTCCCCAACACTGAGTACTCTCAGGGCCTGCTCCTGCCCCAGGTCATCATCCACCCCTCCCCCAGACCTGTTCAGCTTGGAGGGAAGGGTCTTTTGATGTCTGTGTGGCAAGTTGGAGTCAACAAATCTCCCATGGTAAATTCAAACAGCATTTATTTTGGACACAGCCAAAATAAGAAATCAGTACTTTGGACATGGCCAAAATATGGAATCAAATACTTGAGTGCACTCTGAGTTGCAGCTTCCCAAAAGTTGCAAAACCAGATCCCAACCTGTTCAGATCCCAGTGTGATACCCTCAATGCAACTACACAAAACAACACATCTCGTAAATGATTCAATGCACAGGAGTGCCATGAAAAGCAGAAGAGAGAGAGATATAAGGCTATCGGGGGGGTGGAAGAGGAAAAAAAAATTCTTATTCCATGTGCCTCTGGAAAACATGGTCTTCAGGAGCACGTGGTCCTTGGTTCTTCTGTGGTGTCTTCTCAGGCAGGTTCCATGGGGTGGCGGACACCCAGTGCCTGCCCTCTTGGTGAGCTTCTATTTACAGGACAAGTCTTGCCCCTCCCCTAGCATGGGGGGGGGGGGGAGGGTCTTGCTGCAAAAGTTCTTGAATTGGCACATGCACAGAGACTTCTTTGTAAGGGTTCTGAAGTTGGGGCTGGGGTCTCCAGGGTGACTGCTAGCTCCACAGACCCTTGCCAGAATAACTTCTGCCTGAACCGTTTGGGTCACCGTGCACAGTCAGAGTTGTGGGGGGTCAGCACCTGGTGCTGCACCTCTTCTGCAGCAGCACAATCAGCTCATCATAAGCCACAGCACTGGAAAAGATGTTAAAGACAGCAATACAAGTAGAGTCAGAGGAGGTTTAAGACAATACAAGTAGAATCAGTTGATGTTTAAGACAACAATAGAAGTAGAGTCAGTCTCTACAGTACTTTTAAGATTCAGCTGGATAGGGTGCTGAGCCATCTAGTCTAGACTGTGCTTTTGCCAAGAAAGGATGGACCACATGATCCTTGAGGTCTCTTCCAACTGGGATTCTATGATACTACCTCAGCAATTTGTTTTGTATCTTGTAGATCAGAAAATGCTATTTACTTGAATGATTTCAGTACTATATATGCTATAAATAACCAACCAAAAGAAAAGGAGTCAGGGAGAAAAGACAATAATAAACAGAAGAAAGTCATAATTTTTTTCCTTCTAACCCTGAGTGAGGGTTGGCACTGTCTAGGAATCCTGGTGCTCTAACTCCTTTGAGGTAAAAGGGAGTAAATTGCCACTAGCAGATAATGAGAATATGGTTGTACTTGACGTGAGTGAACAGGAGAATCTCTTTGTGATTGCTTTCCAAACCAACAAGCAGATTTGGAATAGGGCAAGCAACGGTACAACTTGAACTTTACAGCTTCTCTCTGTGATTGTGCCATTTTCATATAACATTCATAATATTGTATATTCAAAGGTTTTGTTAATTTTGAGTTCCTATTCAATTTGTTTGGGGTTTTAGCTTTTTCCTAACGGCAATGGAAAAATTCCTGTGATGTTACACTAATAGCTTATTTATCTTACTCATACATATGGATAAATAGCCAAAGGCACCATACTGGCCTATAGCTTTACAGAACTTCTGCAAAAGCTTGTAAACTTTGAAAATTTATGTTGCTGTTTCCAAGTCCAAATCTGAAATGCAGATCACATTCTAATGTTAATTAATAGTCTCTAAACACTTAGACTGTTTATTTGGATAAAGTCAAGTGAATGAAATGGAAATAACTTGGACTAGTTTACTTTCACTTTTTCATTTTATGTTTCTTTCTGGAACAACTCTTCCTGAATGTTTAAATGAAATTTAAATTAGAGGTACTAGGCTTGTGTGCTGTCTGTTTATTGGATTCAGACAAAGAGAGGAAAGAGGTGGGCATTGTAACAGTGGGTAAAATGTAGTAGGGGCCTCCACACTTGAAGGCTGAGGTACTTCAACTGCAACCTATAAATACAGTATGCCATCAACTTGTTCCAGATAGCTCAGGAAACGTGTGGCACAGCCATATCCAAGCTTTAACATTAGAGTAGCTGTGGCACAATGATTTCCCTCACCTTATTGCTTTCTGAAAAGGTAATAATACAGTTTGAAAGAATGCCAAAGATGATTGATGATCCAGCAGTTACCCAAGAGTAGGATGGATCTTCCCAAGCAGGCTGGGAAGTTATGGAAGGTAGAATTCATACAGATCCTGTATGAATTAAAAAAACAACCAAGCACCCAACCAATCAAAACACCACATAGAAACTTAACAAATTATGAATCTTAATTGGAAAACTAAAGGTTAAATTTGGAATATTTAGTAGCACTTGCATGTGAGAGATCTTCTTAATCCAAAGAAAAGATCAGATAGAAATTGTGACATTAGACCTTGGATAGTACATAAGAACTGACATAATTTCACCTGCTCTTAAAAACCTGACAGCTGGGCTTGTATAGCACCACTATTAGTTTGTTTTTATTCAAGGAGTGACACATCTGCACTTTGCTGTACTCTCAGGCTTAAACATATTATGCTTTAACTACCATTACACAGGCTCTTTTATCCCATGGCTGACATTTTGCTTTAAATTTATTTGGTTTTTACTGAGTGCTTATTTTATGACAGACTTCTGGATTTTTATTTGTTTGGGATTTTTTTTTGGGGGGAATGTGAGGATGGGGATATTCTCACCTGTATTCAAACTGTTTAAAACTTTGAAAAATGTGGTTATCTTCCTTTTAAGGAAACGACCTTTTCAACTGCAAATATATACTATCCCCTGTGTAAAAAGAACTTTCATCTATGGTAACAAAGGAATATTTTTGGTGATGAATGGCCTTAAGATGAAATTCTTCCATTTCCTGTTGTAAATCTGTGTGAATGCTTTAAAAATATGAGTTTGTTATAATACTATAAGAACAGGAATCAACATTTTTAAGCAGATATGGCCATGGAAGGGGGGAGGAGGGGATATATGTGTGTGAATAGATACTCCCATTGATCCACAATTAAATACTTGAGATGAGTATGTATTTTATCCTTTGGGTTGCTACATATACATACGCATATATATATATTTATATACATAAACCAGAAGGCTGAATATTTATTTATTGATTTGTTTTAACTGATAATCAGATGTCAGCCCAAAATCATATGTAACGTGCTGCATTGAAGCTATGTGGTGAAGTCTTTAAAGGCAAGGAAATATTTAAACCCAAGGATACTTGTCAGTGAAGACTGAGGATAAATATTTTCATTCTAATGATAATTTTTTTAGCACCTTGTAAAGATTTTCAGAAATCACTTTAACAGGTATTGCCTCTGAAAAAAAACTTTGAGGAATTGCAGTAGCACAGAGGTACTTATTTCCTGATACTTCTAATTTATCGACATGTTGAGCTGGTTATGGTCTACAAAGACTCTAGCCAATGTTTACAAATTGTATGTATTTGATAATTTTACAATGACAGAAATACAGTTGGGGCAGGTTTTTAATGATATTCATTCTTTTTTAAGAGAAATATTACAGAAAGGTCTTCCAAACAATAATATATTTATAACCTTTACCACAGCATCTAGAAATTCATTCATTATTCTCTTAAAGTCACTGACACAAATAATATTTATCAGAAATCAATATTCCTGTAGCCAAGAATAATTATTTTAAAATAGTAAGTTCCTGTGTATATGAACTTATAAACAAACCTAAGCAGTACCTCTGATCTGTAAAGATCATTTTTGTTGTACATAAGTCTTGAGAGAAATAATAAAAAAAAAATTATGCTCCCTTCTTAGAGCTTCTAATCTGTTCCTCTCCCACTTAGGTTTTATTCACAAAAAAAAATTACAAATAAAGAAGGCAGGAATGCAATTTGTAAAATGTGCTAAGTTAAACCAAACAGAAATATCATTTCACATATCAGAAAGTCAAGTTGTAGGTCTCGTCCTAGCGTGCTGTGAAGGTCAGAATGTATAAAGACTGGGAAGGGGCATAGGCAAATCCACAAAGAAAGAACAAATCCTATCAGTGGTTATCAAACATGATGGCCTGGACGAAACATACAGCTTTAGAGAGCCTTACTGTTGCTCCTACTATTTTCAGTGAGTAAACCAGTCATATTTTTAGTGATGTACAAAGTTCCTATTGCTCTGCTATTTTTCCAAAGCAAGCAATCAAATGGAAGTGAAGATAGGCTGTTAACAAACATTTAAACATTTTCCTCCTGCTGAGCAGGGATCTGAGGATACGTAGCCAGGCAAAATATAATTTCATTTTAATGCAAACTCCCATAGAAGTTTTGCTGATTTGTTGTACAAATGCTCCAAACACAAAGGTGAAAATGCAGAAATAGCTGTAAAACTCCTTCATGGGCTTTTTGCTTGAAAGCTATGTGTGTGCAGGATAATAAAAAAAGAAATTTAGCCTTAAAAACTATTGTGGCGAACTGCAGCAAATATCACAGAAGTGCTATTACTATGGATAAACCTGTACTCAAATTCAATTGAAACCAAATTATATATCTATAGTAACAGATACTAATTTATATGTATAATATGTAGCTTTATACTATATTATTTATATAGATTACAATGTATAAATAAATACTTTCAAAAATATTTACCTAAATATGTGTTTGATTGTGCACCCTTAATTTGTTCTTTAATTTTCTTGTGCTACTACTGAATCTCCTTTTTTTTCCAGCTGTTACCTATTGCTATAAAGATAACTCCACTTTCCTGGCAAATTAGAATGAAGTTATGTATTGGAGCCATACCATGGGAGAAAGAGACAATAAGAGAAAAGAAAGAATAATATATAATGTTTCAAAAATGATGGGGTTTAATTTTTTTTTAAGCTGGAAAATTCACTGTGTCTACATGCAACCTGTACCACCTTAGTTGTAGCATTAGATCTTCCAATCAGTGATTAAAGTTTTCTAGTTCAAGTAACAATTAAGATATGAAAAAGCAATTTCTTCCAGACCACTACTTGGAAAAAAAATTATTTTATTATTATAAGCAATTTGCTGAGTTTAATAATTTCTCCCTATGCTAATTCAAATACTATATTTCTCTCCAGGATGCTACAATACCTGGAACAACATACATTTTAAATGATTGAAATGAATTTCAATGTCAAACTTTCATGACTAATCCAAGGGGAAAATATAACAAAAAAAGTAGTTTAAAGTAGAATATAACGAGAATAGAGGAAATTTTATAGATTTACAAAGCATTTAGATTAATAATAATAAAAAATAAAATTACCTTACTGGGAACAAACAGTGTTTTCTATTTCAAAATTTTAACCAATGCAAATTATCCTGTAGCAATATTTTTAAAATGTACTTGTATTCTTTTTGCTGTCTTTCACTTCACAAGTGAATAAAGTAAGGTTGTGCTTCTTAGTTGCTTTACAACGGGGATACTTTCTTGCTTAAACATCTAGACAAATACTTGGAAAAAGTTGTTTTTCAAAGTTACCTAATCAAAATTTTAAACATTCACTTTTCCATCTTTGTTTATCAGGAATTTTTTTGTAGTCTCAGAAAGTTTTGATCCCCCATAGAACATCCTGTGCCACTTAAATGGTTAACTAGCAACAGTTTGTTTGGCTTTGTCCCTCATTTGGAGGTTATTGGCACCATCACTTAGCTAGAAGAAGGTGGCTTCTGGGCATTCATTATCTGCTACCATGCAAAGCTGGCCAAGTTGCTTCAAAACACTTCTAGTATCTGTGCAAACTAACCCTGCTCACCTTAAAGTTAGATAATAACAGAGCAACAGGTTACAGACAGGATTGTGGAAGATAACCTCTTAAAATATCACAGCTCTTTTTACCACCTGTGTCATAAGAGTTGTTCATCATATGGAATACACAGGAAAATTCAAGATAGAAATTCCTAAACAGAGGATAAATTAGTATTTCTATTTACGGAATTCTCTTCAGCATTCTGTAAACTACAGCCTTCTCAGTTTATAGTGAGTGTAACTTAACACATTTTTCTTACACGAATGCAATCCTTATTTCTACATTAGGTATTTCTCTCACATTCAATTCTTTCCTCAAAATACCCAATAAAACATAATTATTGCACTCCATTTTTACTATCTACAATTTCTTTTTCCTTAATTACACATTTACTTGTCCAATGTATTATCAGTCTTAGGGAGATACTACAATTATTGTAACAGGTCATTAAAAATAATAATGTCACTGGAATAGTGATATTTTGAATAAAATAATGTAATTCATTCTCCTATATATATGATGCTTAAACCTCAAATTTGCAACTGGTTTGTATTCATATTGTATGTCATTCAGGACAGGTGGACTTAATGTAACAGTGCAGCTACTTGTAAATGTTTCTGAGATTAAGAGTGGATTTTATGATTATTTAAAGACTTTTCAGGCACATAGAATTAGATAAGCCAGTTAGGATATTCTGAATGATGATAAAAAGCTGATCATACCTACACCCATCAGCCCAAACACCTGACTACAGTAAAGCATCCTGTGAAGTCTGTAAATGTTCTCGTGCACATTTGTGAAGTATACTGACGAAAGTAGGAATAAGCTGGAAAAGAGAGGATATATTTACAATATTTTGCCAATTTAATGGGTATTGATTGATTTCATTCTAAATAATGTAAACGTGGTTACAGCTTGAAATTAGGAAAACTTCAGTTGTCTAAACATCTTGAGCCACTGTTGTAGGCAGAACCAGAATAAGTTAAATGAAACAAATCATATTGTTTCTTTTGCTTTGAGTCTGAATATTGTTTATATTACTGATAAGATCTGTGTTAAGACACCCTGTAAGGTATTCTGTGTAACAGCTTTAATGTCACTATAGAAAACGTCACTTATTTGTGGAAAGTAGATAAACCTGTCAAAAAAAAAATTACCTGTAAATAACAACATATGTGATGGGAGAATATTGTTTTGTATATAGTAAATAAACAAGAGCAGCTCCAGAAGCTACAGTAACTAGTACTCTGCATGTGATAACTTGCCGAAAACTTAAAACAAAAGTGAGCTTTTGTCATTGGTGATTTTTTTCCATTTTCAAAGGTGAAGAAAAACCAGAGATTTGTGATGGTTTTTGCAGAGAAGAGAAACAGAAAGGGAATGGGTTAACATCAGGGTTTCAAGATAACAGTTTCACCATGGCAACTATTGTATCGCAAAACAGGTCTATTAATGCAAGCCTGGAGATCAGGATTGAGTGGCAGTGGTGTTAACTAACTCTTTTCTTCCTTCACTCCTAGGAAGTATAAACTCAGTCAGTTGCCACAGGTAGATGTGTTTTACCTCAGGAAAGATGGAGGTGGCCAAGAGAAATATATAGAAGGTTTTATTATTTGTCCTCAAACAAAATACAGAGAACCAGAAAGCATTTGTCAGTCTTTGCCCCTTTGATGGTATTTGGGTCACTCAGTTTGCTCTCTGCTGGATATGTTAGTGGAAGTCCTGCTATGTGTGAAAGCTATAGCAGACTTTGACAACTTTCTGGATGCTTGTATAATAATGGGTGGGTTTTAGATGAGTTCATCTTAAAGGCTTATCTTGTCCTGGAAGGTTCCAAAATTTCATCCAAGCAGGTAAGCTTTTTCCCAACACATGAATAGCCTTCAGATAAGAATACATTCTGGACTTCTGAAGAATTTTCTTGAAAGATTTATGTCATCCTTTACCCTCACTTCAGGTTTTCTGTTGGGTGTTAGATTTATTTATGGTGATGACAATTTAAACACCTTTTTCTGCTTTTAAGAATTTTAAATGTTAATGCAAAGCTAATTCTATATAATAGCAGATAAAAAATTTATTTTAACATGTGTACTACAAACTCAATGACAAGATGCAGATAAAGGCAAATACCACAGATGTGTCCTGGTAGTCCATTCAGCTGAGTGGATATTTTGCTACAGCACCTATAGGGTTACACCTCATTCTTATATCCATAGTAAAGGGTACAGCTGTGCCTTAATCAGTATTTGCAAGCACTTTCTGCAGTGGCATAACTACCACTAGTAGAGCAGCCATTAGTCAGCAGAACAGAACATTTCTGAATATAGCTTAAGACATGGGAATCCTGTATTTTTAATACATTTAAAAGTCATTCTGTTGCACTGCCATCATGCAGCAGGAAAGCTATGATGTAGTTGCCATTACAGAAATGTGGTGGGACGACTTGCATGACTGGAGTGCTGTCGTAAGTGGCTACAAGCTCTTCAGAAAGAACAGGCAGGGTAGGAGAGGTGGAGGGATAGCTCTGTATGTTAGAGAGTCCCTTGACTCTGTAGAACTTGAGGTCATCAGTGATAGAATTGAGTGCTTGTGGACTCAAATCAGGGGGAACGTCAACAAGACTGACATCCTGGTAGGAGTCTGTTATAGACCACCCAACCACAATGTTGGAGGGGATGAGTTATTCTACAAGCAGCTGGCAGATGTCTCAAAATCGCCCGCCCTTGTTCTTGTGGGCGACTTCAACCTGCCAAATATCTGCTGGGAGCTCAACACAGCAGAGAAGAGGCAGCCTAGGAGATTCCTAGAGTGTATAGGGGATAATTTCCTGCTCCAGCTGGTAAATGAACCTACCAGGAGTGGGTCCACACTAGATTTGCTGTTTACAAACAGAGAGGGACTGGTGGGAGATGTAGTGGTCGGAGGCCAACTGGGGCACAGGAACCATGAAATAATACAGTTTTCAATATTCAGGGATGCAAGGAGGACCACCAATAAAACTTTTATGCTGGAATTCCAGAGGGCAGATTTTGACCTATTCATAAGACTGGTCCAGAGCACACCCTGGGACACAATCCTCAAAAACAGGGGTGTACAGGAGGGATGGATGTGCTTCAAGGAAAAAATCTTGAGTGCACAGGAACAGGCTATACCAATTAGCCAAAAGGCAAGCCGGCGGGGAAGACAACCACCTTGGTTGAATAGGGTGATACTGAAGGAAATCAGAGATAAAAAGAGATCCCACTGACTGTGGAAGGCAGGGCTGACTACTCAGGAAGAGTATAGGACTATAGTTAGATCATGCAGAAGGAAAATCAGAGAAACAAAAGCGCAATTTGAAATTAATTTGGCTACTTCTGTGAAGGATAACAAAAAGCACTTCTACAAATACATTAATAACAAAAGGAGGGGCAAGGAAAACCTTCATTCTTTGCTGGACTTGTGGGAGAACATAGTTACCAGGGATGAGGAGAAGGCTGAGGTACTCAACACCTACTTTGCCTCAGTCTTCACCAGTAGGAGAGGTGGCTCTCACGATAACTGGCCTTCAGAGCTCACAGATAGAGACAGGAAACCAAATGGCCCCCCTGTGTTCCAGGAGGAAACAGTCTGTAAATTACTGAGCCACCTGTATCCACACAAATCAATGGGACCTGATGGATTCCATCCTAGGGTGATGAGGGGGTTGGCAGAAGAGCTTGCCAAGCCACTTTCCATCATCTACCAACAGTCCTGGCTCTCTGGGGAGGTCCCAGATGATTGGAAGTTGGCAAATGTCACGCCAATCCACAAAAAGGCCTGCAAGGAGGACCCGGGTAACTATAGGCCTGTCAGCCTGACCTCAGTGCCTGGCAAGGTTATGGAACAGATCACCCTGAGTGCAATCACACAGCACCTTCAGGATGGACATGGGATCCAACCCAGCCAGCACGGCTTTGTGAGGGGCAGGTCCTGTCTGACCAACCTTATCTCCTTTTATGATCAGGTAACCCGCCTGGTGGATGAAGGGAAGCCTGTGGGTGTAGTCTATCTGGACTTGAGTAAAGCCTTTGACACTGTCTCCCATGGCATACTCCTGGATAAACTGGTAGCCCATGGCTTGGACAGGTGCACTCTCAGCTGGGTTAAGAACTGGCTGGATGGCCGGGCCCAGAGAATGCTGGTGAATGGGGCTGCATCCGGCTGGCGGTCACCATTAGTGTCCCTCAGGGATCAGTGTTGGGTCCAGTTCTGTTAAACATCTTCATTGATGATTTAGATGAAGGGATTGAGTTCATCATGAGTAAATTTGCTGATGACACCAAGTTGGGAGGGAGTGTCGACCTGCCGGAAGGCAGGAGGGCTCTGCAGAGGGACCTTGATAGGCTGGAGAGATGGGCTGACTCCAACGGGATGAAGTTCAACAAGGCCAACTGCCGGGTCCTGCACTTTGGCCACGACAACCCCATGCAGTGCTGGAGAGCAGTCAGGTGGAAAGGGACCTGGGGGTACTGATTGACAGGAGGCTAAACATGAGCCAGCAGTGTGCCCAGGTGGCCAAGAAGGCCAACAGCATCCTGGCCTGTATCAAGAATAGTGTGGCCAGCAGGATGAGGGAAGTGATCCTTCCCCTGTACTCGGCGTTGGTGAGGCCAGACCTTGAGTATTGTGTTCAGTTCTGGGCCCCTCAGTTCAAGAAAGATATTGAGGTGCTGGAGTGGGTCCAGAGAAGAGCAACAAAACTGGTGAAGGGATTTGAGCACAAGTCCTATGAAGAGAGGCTGAGGGAGCTGGTGTTGTTTAGCCTGGAGAAGAGGAGGCTCAGGGGTGACCTCATCACTCTCTACAACTATCTGAAAGGAGGTTGTAGACAGGTGGAAGTTGGACTCTTCTCCCAGGCAACCAGCAACAGAAGAAGAGGGCACGAGCTTAGACTCTGCCAGGGAAGGTTTAGGCTGGATATCAGAAAAAAGTTCTTCACAGAACGAGTAATCAGGCATTGGAATGGCCTGCCCAGAGAGGTGGTGGATTCACCATCCCTGGAGGTTTTTAAAATAAGACTGGATGTGGCACTTAGTGCCATGATCTAGTAATCATGATAGTGTTGGATTAAGGGTTGGACTTGATGATCTTGGAGGTCTCTTCCAACCCAGGTAATTCTATGATTCTATGATTTGTGATCATTGTGAAAAATTGCGCTAGCTTTTTAAATACATGATTCTGTGCCTGATCTCCTTGCTTCTGATGCTGGATAGTTCTGACAGCTCTGAATCAAGGGAAAATAAAGGGGATTGTGGTCTAGTTAGTTTTACATTTTCAAAGAAATTAAATATTAAAGCATTAAATACTATTTCAGTAAAAAGAAATAATTAGGCTGAAAATCCCCTAACAATCTAAATTACAACTATTAAACTGGGGGGGGGGGGGGGGGAAAGAAAAACAACCTGGCACAGAGAACAAATATTTTAAGATGCAGAATCTTCAGTTGGATGCTGGCAAGAAGCTTGGCACAGGTCAGAGGTACAGCAGCAGCAGTCTGCTGATTACAATGTTTTCATTTCTGACCCCACACAATCTCTTTTTCTAAGCTCTTGTTTTGCCGAAGTGCATCTGACCTATCTCTTCTCCTAAGTGCACAAAGTAATTCTCTGTAGAAAATCACCAGCTATACTAGTACATGGAATGGAATGTAAATGATAAAATACAGTGTTCCCAGTGGACCTGCGGGAGTAAAAACTGAAACATTGTTTTCCAGTCCTGGAAATCAATAACAACAATGTTATTTGCTGAAATGTAAGTAAGTATTGAGTATAAAGACTATATGAAAAATTGTAGATTACCTGAAATTATACGATTGTGTATGCAAAGGCTCACTCTGTACTGCCACTGCAGATGTAAAAAAAGAAGTGAAAGCACAGTTATAAAAAACCACTCACATTCTGGTATTGTATGCCAGTTGTTCAGTTTGTCAGATGCCACCCAAACAGGTTCACTGTTGCCAGCCTATGCTTAGACCTATGTATAATATCAAAGCGTTGGGGATTGATGCTCAAGAAAAGAGACTCTGGAATTGGACCTGAATTCTATTTCAGCCTCTCACCTTCTTGTTGATTGCTTTGTGGGATGGATAGGGTATTTGAAGGCAGAAGTACATTTGCTTTCCATTCAGCTCTGAAAACAAACTCTAGCTACGCTTGCAAAAGTTCCCTCAGACAGGAATGACTTACAAGGGCTCAAAACTAAAATGAATTATCTTCAAACTGCATTAAGGCTTCTCCAGCCAGATTAGAAATCCAAGTGAAAGGATACTCTATCAAAAATATTCTGTTCTTGTTTCCAGAGAAACAACTCCCCTTCCCCATATTGTAAAAGTGTAGAAGAATAAAAACACTACTTAGAGGAATACATTCTTTCTGTCTTTTTATTTTATCCCAATGCTGACTGCTATGCTATAGCATACTGAAATTCTTTTCAGGTTTTACTATTTCTATAAAGACAGTAGCAATGACTGAAAATGTTTTGGTTTGTGGGTTTTTTTATAGCTATTTCATTCAGGAGGACAAACAGTGCTGTGGACACCTGCTCTGATGAAAAAACCTTAATTGAAATGCAGAATATTCTTGAAGTCGGTTAAGATGGACTCTGTGATGCAGGTGGGAAAATTTTCATCAGTATGTTAGCAAAATATTTCTGTATTTCTTAAAGCATGTATATCCTTGAGATACTCATAATCAGTCATATGATAAAGCCCTTGTAAGTCATCTCTAGGTGGTTAATCGATATGGATATACCTCAGAGTAGAATGATATGGATTTACGTATGACGACCTGACACATGTTTATCTGTTTTCAGGAACAGCAGTAGCTTACCAAGAAATTGTTTATTGGTACCATATAGCAATCCCCTAAATGATAGCCTAATTAAGTTTAATTTATCTTGTAAAAGCCACAATTTTTTGTCATCAAAAAGGACTTGATGACTGAAAATATTGTTTAACATAGCTTGGGGGGGGGGGGGTTAGAGTAGTTTTATTTTTTCCTTTTATGACTTCTTAAGGTGTTTAGAGCATCATTTAAGCTGTATGGTGCTACCATAATAAAATAAAATTGAGGAATGCCTTTTTCCAAGGTATTCCCAAGCTCTGATTTTAATGTTGTTGTTTTAATAACTTCTTGAAAGTCACTTTGAAGGTTTTCCTCCTCAGAAATCTCTTAACCTCCAGAGGTTTATTAACCATATCTAGTAGATATCTAGAAATCTATTAGAGATCCAGAAGTCAGACAGAATGTATGTGCAATAAACTTTGTGATTTGGTAAAACAGTCTAATAAGAAGCTCATCAACTTATACACATAAAGCCAATAAAGTTCCTTTAAAAGTATGTTATCTCTCTAAGTAAGAAATAAAGTATATTTATATAAAAATATAAGATAAAAAGCAGATATATTTGACATTATGGCTGCAAACAAGTGCAAAAATTTTGAGGTAAAATTGCTTTTGGTGTATTTAAGTATGTCCTGTAAAAATGCACTAGAAAACCAAAAAGGTAAAAAAGTACATAAAAGGCTACATGAAGTTATTACTGTATTACATTTTGTATCTGTGCACTGGAACTGGGTGTGTGTTATCAACTGCTTTTCTGTTGTGCCTCATGATTAATCAAGGTAAGAGGACTTGTGAAATTTGATACAGAATAATTTCTTATTTTTCGTACATAATGTAATTACTTTTTCTTCTACAAACTACTATTTCCTATGACCTACTTTACTGAATTTGTATTTATCATTATGATATATGGGGTTTTAAGTGATAATTGTAGGACGTGAGCTCACAATATACATGAAATACCAAATTTATTTTTCTGGTCTCCTCAATGGTGAAAGAGTCACAATAAGAAAACAGGACCTGAAAAAACATCTAAACTTACTAAAATTAATATGGTTTTAGTTATTATCTATAATCTATTTTAACTGTCATAATTTTATATTAATGTAATTATTAGGAAAGTTAAAATTCTGTTTGCTGTTATTGATTCCACTAACTAGTAAATAATATTCTAAACATTGAGCTGACAAGGAAACCTAGAAGTCAGTTTCTAAAATGCGTGTATGTGAAAAGAGTTTCTGTGAAGATTAGGTACACTTAATATCATCAAAAATACAGGAGGATAGTGCAATAACTTTAGAAGATTCAAATAGATATTTAGATACATTTTTCTAATGAATATCAAGACCTTACCTATTCAGTGTTTCTGATAACATTAAAAATATTAAATGAAGAAATAAACTTTGAATATATTTTTTTCCATATCTGGAGCAAGCTATAGGGATATTTTTCCCTCTATCTGACATGATACATATGTGCCTTGCTCAGGGAGTTTGTGCATAATATAACTCAAGGACAGTGCATAGCAACATCTATTACATATCCTTATTGATCAATTCTGTCATGCTGCAAAATAGCAAATCTACATTACAATACATGACATCCATTTTGTATACTTCAGGAGCAAGTTTTCCTTGATGTTTGCATAGCTGTTTAATGCAGCTAAGCATGTAATATAATGCAGATAACATATTCATATTATATTTTCCCTTCTAATTTTTTTCTTCTTTTTTGTGATCATGGAATGACTGAAAGCAGAAGACTATTTCTGAATAATTGATTCTAATATTTTGGCAGGAGTGCTGGGACACTTTATTTTGCTTTATTTCATAGAGATGGTGATGTTATTTTGTTAATCAGTAATGGATTTATTTTTCCAAATGTAATTCTAGGTCTTGCTATTATTGAGCCGAATCTCACCAGGAGAGTAATTTAGACATACAAATTCAGGGAAGGAAGACAACCCAGGTCCTCCCTCCTCCTAAACTCTTTCAGATGCAAGTGATACTACAGAAAGTCTATATTTATGAAGGGGGACTGGGAAAGAAAGTTCCTTATTCCCTTTATGTGCTCAACGTGTAGTGTTGTTGCCCTGACTTCCCTGTTTAGAAAGGCAAGGTATAATTTTCTGATGCTCTTTAAAATCGAGAAAACAGCCATTTCCATGCTTTATTATATTCAAGATCTGAATTTTTAAGTGTTCTTAGAGCATCATTAACATACACTACAGGAAGTGAGTCAAAGCTCTACAGAAGGAGCTTGATCTTATGCTTGAGCACCTTCCCAGACTTTAAATTTTTGCATTTTCATTGAAAATTCATATGGTAGGAACTTTAAGATCATCATTTAGAGATTTCTTAGAAGTGAGCCATTCTGTCTTTCTGTTTGAAAATGGAGGGGTGTATAGCCCAGGTTGCCTGAGTTGTGTGGACCGAGCAGAAGCAAGGCAGAGCCTCATTAACCATAAGATTCATATCTGGAGGTAATAGTTATTGGCAGCCAGGACTTACCCTTTGCAGCCAAATATCCTAATCATCTAAGCAAAGGGTGGGACTAACCAGTGAAAGGACCACTACCACTTTAATAAAAAACATGATACAAGTTCTCATGTCTTTTCCTTCCGTTCTGCTGCTTTCTAAACAAAAGATATGGCTTCAGGCTATTCACAGAACCGACCTCCCTCCTGGGATCAGCACATTCTTGTAGCGCAGAGCAGTGTTTCACACACAACCTTAAGCTGCTCTGTCCTATGGACTGACTCTGGTCAGTGCCAATTGCTATGATTACCAGTCTAGAATATCTACCTCTCCTCCTTTTACCATTTCTGGAACACAAATGAGTGCACCAGCATTGCCAATGATGCTGTCAGAGCAAGCTGCCTATTTCTAGGATTTTTAATGTTAAGGATTACAAAGTCAAAATCCCTTTATTATATCTAACTTCGAGTTTGGCTGGTTTAAACCATTTAGACCTGGCACTGTCAAATGGAGCAGCCTCTAAATAACTTTATAAACTAGGCCTAGGGAAAAGTATGAGAGAAGGGCCTGCAGTCTGGTCATGTTTCACTTCTAACATGCAAAATGGAAAGAATACAAGATCTGTCATGTTCAGAAGAGATAGTTCCTAGCAATAGATTCTGGGAAGAAAATGGTCTTACTACTTTGGTTTTCTTCCTGGTAAATAAAGAAAGAGAAAGGAGGAACACTAGCTACTCGATTATTATGATTAATTTGGTCTTAGGAAGATTAGCCAGGATACAGACTGCTCCAGCCAAGTGATTTACAAAGAGCTAGTGTGTCATGGGGAGCTTAGGATAATTTAGAAGAATCAGGCAAAGGAGTGGAGAACCTAAGGAGTTCGATATCTTCGGGATGAACGGGACGAATAATTTTTTCATCGTAATGTCTGCTTGCATTCTTTGAGAGCAAAAATGGAAAAAAACTTCTGAAACTCCGTTGCGATGGAGGTAATTTTAGACAATATATCCAAAGGAAGAATAACCAAGAAGAGGCAAATGTAATTCTGGTTTAGTTCTAAACATTATTATTGGCTTTTAGATTGGATAGTATCTGTACTCTCTCTCCAATAGTGTTTCTGAAGGAGAGACTGAAGCAATGTTCAGATTGATGTACTTAGTGTTTCTTATCACAGAATGATTAATTGATCAGATCATGTCTTTCCTTATAAACCAACTGGGTCCTGCATTGAAAAAAAAAACACTGTGAAAAAAAAATTCTTGGGATTTATGAGTTCTGGTCCATTTGTGTGAGATCCAAAGCAAAGAGAGAAAATGTTTTTTACAGTTGTAATTCTAACACATTTCTTATATTAAAACTTACTTTAATAAGTAAGTTATTTAATTCCACAGAATCATTTTCCACTGAATTCCAGAAGTTATAAACTATATATTTGGCAAGGAAGATGAAGTTGTTGTATGAAAAGATGAATTTAAAAAAGAAACTTTTGAAGTGGGCAAGCCATTAAATAGTCAGTAACAGGAACTCAAATAAGCAACCTGATGTACTTCAGGAACTTTTAAGTGACTGGTAATTTTACGAACTGTAAGAGACAGTCATGCAAGAAACAGAGAAGTAAATTCTAAAAGGATATAAGAAAAGGTTAAGGATATTAAATAATGTGAACACCTACGTGTAAGTGGAATCTGAAAGAAAAGAAAAATAGACCTAGAGAGAAACAAAAGTTTTAAGTAGTGACATTTACAAGAAATAGATGAGATATTATGAACTTCATACTACTTTGTTTTTTAGAAAGAAAGATTTAGTCTTCATCTGTAGCAAAGGATGGTAACTCTTATACTGTATGAAACTAGAGTCAGGAATCTAACAACTTGCTGCTGAGATATGTATAAAAAAGTAATCCATATAAATGATTTTTCAGTAATTTTTCTATGTAATTTTTATAATGGCAAGAATCTTATTTAGCTGAGAACAGAAAGCAGAGACAGAAAGTAGAAAGAAAGTGGACTCCTCTTAAATGCGCTTATTTGATTGACAGGGTATGGCTGGAAATTTCACTGTTTATTCTTCTACTGTGTCTAAAAATACAAATGTGTATTTATTGTTTTAACTAAATAAGTAGTTTTTAATGAAATGCCTGAGTTCATAATAATTTATGAAAGGGGGTTTTTAGGTATCACAGGTTGCTTTGTTGAGAAAACATATTCCACTGTGATGAAATTTTTATTCTGGTTCCCACAGAAGCAAGAGATGGGAGCTACCTGATTCTCAAGGTGTCGAAAAAACTAAGTAGTAGATTATTAAAGAAAATATTTTTCTAAGGCAGAAAGAAAATATGCTTGAAAGTAGATAAACCATTTGGACTCAGGTCTTCTCTCAGTATGATAATTGTTGATGTCAAATAAAAATTCAATTACATTGTTACTGGCAGGTTTACTTCAAGTTTCACATATTACTGTCTCCAAATTTAACTGCGTCTGCATATTCTCACAGTATTGCCAAAGTTACAGTAGCACATTTTATGCCAAATATCCAAGTCAAATCATGAACTGATGTCCCTTATATTTAAAAAAGGACAAGCTTTTGCCTCTTCCCTGTCAATGTCTACCCCACTTTGATTTTCTTCTTCTGGTAAGTGTAGGCTTCAACATAGGGATTGTCCACTGCTAAAATGCCTGCAAAGACCACCTTCCCTGTCATATCTGGTTATTGCCTGTTTGGGTCTGTCTAATCACCATATAAAAGATTTTCTCCAGAGCGGTGACCTTCACTTTCACTTTCATATTTTATTACTTCTGTCTGACAGCTGCAGTTTGACTGCTTGTTTATTTAGTCAAGAAATTTATTCTAATCTGAAGTGGAAAATGCTCTGAAGACTTTTCTGTCTGCAGACTTGAGATCGACTCATAATACTTGTTTCCAAAACTGGCCACTCGGATGGTGTGATTAGAGATTCATGTACATATTTGTCAATCAAACTGTATTGATAATGTGCACAATGGGGAGAATACGCTAGAAAGAGGAGGTTTTTGAAAGGACTAAAGATTAGGCAGATGAATCTGTATGATGTGCCTTGAGACAGAATGTGTTTGAACAGAGTAATGTCAACCTTGACAAAGAAATGCCCTCGGACACTTTACAACATGCATGTATGGATAATCCAAAGTAGTAGTAGTTATCCCTAAAGTACTGTGATAGGTTTTGTAATTCAGGCTGAAGTTTAAAAGACTTGTGTTCTTGCAAACCCTTGCTGTAGTTCTGTTCCCATGACTAGGCTGGCATTTTCAAACTATTTCCTCTCTTTTTCTCCGTATTTGACATGTCTGAAGTTGTAGTACCTACCATCAGCCTGTGCACAGTGAGCCTAGATTTTGACATTTGACAAAGACACGTCAGAATATAAAATGAGGCCACTGAGAGATAAGAAATAGGTATGTTATTTTGTTAGCTTTCTTAGCTGTAATATTCTAAATACTATAATGACCAAGATTTTAAGTAGGTATAGGTATAAAAATACTTAATAACAATGTTAGATAAATACTTCTTTATTTTTTTTCAACCCTTAAAATGCATTAGAAAGTTTGAAATCATATTCTAAATTCTTCCTTAAAGAAAGAATATTTTTCTCTTTCCTTTTTCTACAGGAGATTGCATTTAATACAATGTGTAATGCAGCAAAAATAATTCATCTGACAAGTTTTGCTATAGTGCAGTTGATTAGTCTTAACAATAGCTTACAGATTAAACAGTGCAGAATGGAAGGACAAACAATGCTGACTGTACTAAAGAGTTAATAATCTAAGGATGGATGGAAAGAGAATCATTGCCTAACCCAGACATACGGGAGGGGATTAAGAACTGATCAGATTATACTGATAAGCATAAAAAACTGTGAGCACAGAACAGCACGCAGCCTCTATGCTGTCATAACTAACAGACTCTTTTTCCAGTCTTCTCTCTATGTGTAATAAGAAATGGATGGTTAACGGAAAACCAAACACAAAGCAGACATAAACGGAAGCAACAGGAATGTCTTAAGAATTTGATAGGCTGTGTACTGAACTTATTTTATAACGTATCTATGGATCAGGCCCTTCTACTTGTAGATATGCACTTTAAATCAGCATAATAGACAAGTCTGTGTTCCTAGAGAGGAAAACAACTAATTCATGCAGACTGAGCAAGAATGGATTAAAACAAGGAATGTGCAAGTTCTTCTTTCTGTATCACAGTATCACAGTATCACAAGGTTGGAAAGGACCTCTGAGATCATCAAGTCCAACCTATAACCCAACACTAACACCAACCATCAAACCATAGCACTCAGTGCCTCATCCAGTCTCCCCTTAAACACCTCCTGGGTTGGCGACTCCATCACTTCCCTGGGCAACGCATTCCAATGGCCGATCACCCTTTCAGTGAAGAACTTCTTCCTCACATCAAGCTTAAACTTTCCCTGACGAAGCTTGAGTCCATGCCCTCTAGTTCTGTCACTGGTCACCTGTAGCATCAAGCAGCCAATTTTACAGGAGCTTTGACATAGTGTGACTGAAATTACGTTCAGTTTCCCTCTGGCAGCATTAACTGAAAATGCATGTTATAACATTTCATCTGTAGAAGTGTAATGACATTAAAATCACCAGTGACACTCAATATGACTGTAACTGCTCACTTTAAAGAAGTCTTTTTTTTTTAAACTCTCGGGTGATGAGTGTATCTGTTGTTAGCATCAAATCTTCCAAAACAACGAAGTTTGTTTTCACTTTCCTTTCACTTAAGGTTCTGTATTGATCTATGGGATCACTCCAACAGACTGTAACTATACAAAATTAAATTGTTTGCCCAGTATAAAAGTAGAACAGAGACCATACTTTAGTGAGATGGTGTAAAGTCCAGGAATATTGATTTTCTGATCAGTCTAATTGAAGTCTGACAAATCTATCAAACACTTTTCAATTCCATACGTACTCCTTAGCTTTTTTTTTTTTTTCAGATTTATGAGATGGACATGTACTTATTTTACTGTTGTCTGGTAGTGGTTGCGAAAAACTGCATAACCTCCTTTATTCTCCTGCAATATTCCTCTCAAATCTGCTTATAATTTTTTTAGATATTTTACTCAAAACTAATTTATTTCAAATGTTTGTAACATCTAGAATGAAGAAGCTAAATGCCTCCCTCTCTCAGTAAAGTCCAAGGAAGGAGATAAAAGAAAAACAGCTACAAGTCAACCCAGGGGAGAGGGAAATATTGCACGGATTTCTCCTGCCTGCTAGTTCTGGTGCATTCCCATGTTTACTTCCCTTTCTGTCTTCTGCACTCGAAACTTCAGAGAATATAAGCTAAAATGCCTCAAGCCAGGAGTGTATTTAGGAAATAGTCTCTCAGACAACAGAAATCTTAGAAGACTGCCCTTTTGTTGACTTAAAGTATTTATTTGGAAAATACTGTAATCTGAATAACCTATTCATTTCTTTAGGTACATTAAAATCCTCAACATACTCATAACTTCATTCATAACCACTGAATCAGTATTTTAATTAGTTCAGTAGCACAGACTTCCCAAACTTATTTTTCCTGAGGTTGCACAAATGCTACATCAACCCTCCCTACAAATTTGTCAAACAACTAAATCAGGTTCATGAGAGCTCAAGTTATGTTAATATTCTTTTGGTACTTCTGATATGTAAAATAATAAAATAATAAAAATAAAAATAAAAATAATAATAATAATTTCTTTTTAAATAGCTGCAGCTTTTTGATTTGCTGAAATTATAAAGTAACTTTGAAGGCTTCTAGGATTAGTATTCTCTCATATAGCCTGGGACTATTTTTAACACTGATCTCAGTTCAGTGTGTTTCACTCCTACTTCAATTCTAAACTTTTTCTGAGAAAGTCTGTCAGATCAGTGGCTTTTGATACAAACCAGTCCTGTTCCTGATGATGTTGCTAACTAATGCAGAATCTAACTATTGCAAAGTTTACTTCTATGATGTGTTTAGCTCTTGGTTGGTAAGAAATTAGTCCTGGAGTTTTCAAAAGGAGCCCGTAAATTAAGAAAGAATGTGTCATATAGAAAAATAATCATGTGTGCTTTGTTTTTGTTAATCCCATATATACCTCGTTAGGAAAACTGGATTCAGAAGAATGATCCAGTTGTGTATCATTTTAGTACGGTGTTAGATTCTCTTAGGCTGCAAATTAGAAAGAGTATTGAAGAACTTCACAGATTCAGAATAACTCAGGACATTTTTAATTAAGCAAGTCCAAAATGCATTTTGGGTCATCAGGAACAGGTTAAGAATGGAGAATTTCTAGGAATGAAATTGTAATATTCCCTTTAAAGACAGCTGAGGGTTGTCCTGTGTTTTGATGGACTTTAATTATGAAAATGACTATGAAGAATATATAGGTGCAGCACCATGAGAGCCCTCTGCTGTAACTGAATAGCCCTTACTTTGCAATTACTGCTTTTAGGTTCCTTTTCAAAAGATAAGTTATTAGTGAAAAGCACAGTATAAATGTGAGAACAGATTTTGTACATTATAATACAAAGCCATAAAGGCTTGTGCTATTTCATTCGTTTTCCTTTTTTTACAGAAGAAATATGGAAATATTGCTTACGATATTCCTGTATTATTTTTTCTTGCGCCTCCCTACAAAGAAATTTTAGTCCAATTTGATGACTTGCTTTGATTCGACTTTTCTTCACCTGCCACCATAATTGTAGCTTTCTATTTCTTTTACTATGAGAAGAAAAGTAACCATTTAAATCATATATTAAAGCTTTTTAAACTTAATTTTCAGCCTTCTAAAGGGAATCTGACTTTCAAGAGGAAAATTACTTATTTAATATAACTTATGCCAAATCAGGATGGAAGCAGCTTATTGATTTATTGACAATGTATAATTAACCAGGGGACTACACATTAAAGATCTGTGTCAGTAGCACAATAGATAAACCAGAACCCAAGACCGTTACAAAGTGTTGAGAAACACTAACAAATTTCCAAATGCTGTTCTATAACTAATCCCAAGGTATTCTAATCACGCACACAGAGGCATGTGTGCACACATATGCACAGCTTCCCACCACCGCACACACACACTCAAACCTTTCACAGGCCATGTGGATTGCAGTTATCCTCCCTTTTTCCCAAGATGTTGTGTTCCTATATTTACTTATGACTTTGAAGGGAGATATGGGAAATATGAGGTCGCACATGCATACCACAGGTGTGCATCCCACTTGTTTTGTCTAGACTGACACGTGCACTATCCAGGTGTGGGCTGCTCACAGTGTCTCACAGGAAGATGGCACTTCTGTCCTTGGATGAGGTTATAGTGGCTTGGAATGACTGTTGGCAGGGTCAAACCAGGACCATATAACCACATTGAAGCAAGCCTGAAGATATCTCTGATATACTACATGCTAAAAAGTTAAACAGAGATATATTTTCTCATTTTCTCACCTTCTCACCTACTGCTAAAAAGATTATTTTAGAAATAGCTTACTCCTCAGTTTAAACTGCTCTCAGTCAAAGGCAAAGCAATAACGTGTTTCTCTGGATTTACAAGCAAAAAAAGTTTGTGTATGTGAACTTAGAATGACAGGATAGTGGTGAGGAATCCTAAACTTTAACATGAGTCAATTTCTACAGATCAAGTCTTCTCTGGGAGTTAGATCAATTTTAACTACTGAGTAGAATCATAGGCTGTTTTCTGTCTGACCAAAGACCACATGTTGGGCTTGAAGAGCACTTGGAATATAGAGTGATGCTGCTATGTTGCTTTTGGATGAGGTTAGGTTTGTTGTTTTCTTTTTTAGTTTTTTTTAACAAATACTACTGAGAAAAGCAAATGTTGCTATAGATAAGAAAATGGCATTAGTGAAATTTTTTTCTGCTCCTTTAAAATGGATTACAACTTCCTCAGAAAGAAATTGACTATCTATTGCTATAGATAAGAAAATGGCATTAGTGAAATTTTTTTCTGCTCCTTTAAAATGGATTACAACTTCCTCAGAAAGAAATTGACTATCTATTACAGAATGTAACACAATGAAAGGTTTCTTTATTTACAGTATAAAAATCCCGTCCTAGTTTCAAGACCCGGGTATTTCTCATGCACAGTTGGCAGCCAGTCTTGTTGGTTTTGGTGGCATTTGATAGCACTGATATTGGACTCCTATTACTGCAGCTGAGTACACCTGGGTTGTTTCAGACCAGCTTTGCCAAAGCACTACCAGCTAGTATCAGTGGCATTTTTTCTTTTGAACATCCAGAAATCTGTATGGCTCCCCAGGGAACCATGCTGACCCAACTGTTTCTGAAGTTACTATATGTTGCTTCTTGAATAGTTCTATTAGAAGCTTAGACTGCTATATGACTGTTAGGAAGGTGATCACTAACTATATATCGTATGCTCTTCAACAATTGCAGGAGACTGAAGAACTCTCAGCCTTTATGCTAGAAAGATCCCTGAGGAGCTTTTTACAGGACTAAGGCTTTGAATTACAACCTCTGCATCAGATAGGTTACATCTTCCTAGATTTCAACACAAAACCCAGTCAATTCTGGGTAATAGTGTTAGAGAAATACATTTGCTTTAAATCTGCTCATATAAAAATATTGTAAAGCTTTACTAGAAGAGCTTTCAGAACATTGTTTCAAAGACAGGAAATTCTGGAATTTATTGCTGAACTATGAGATGTTTCTCATGTAAATGCTTTGCTTGACAGAAAATCAGACACTTAAGAAGCATATACATTGAGCTGTAATTTTGTTGTGTGGTCTTCTCCCCCTCTATCTTGGTCATATCCTAATTTACTAGATATTAACAAATAATATTTTAAAAAAGGGAGAAAAGTTGGTCTACTCATTTTCTCTGATGAGTATTATTCTCCCATTGTCTTTTTTCAAAAACACTGGCTCTGGTGAACACTTTGACCAAAGACAGCACTCTCTTCCTGTCCTGCAGTCCATCCTACTTTACCTTTCACCCAACTCTCATCTTCATCCTAGTCCCATTCTACAGTTATCCGATGTTGAAACATACAGCTCTGGAAAATTAACAAAAAATTGGTGGAATGAGAACCCCAGGTTTTCCCAGAGTTTCCCCAATGCTAGTTATACTGTAATATTGAAACAGTTTTACTGTGAAATACAGTTGGCATGGAAGAGGCCTATTCTGGCAAAGCAGTATGTTTAGCCTCTCTGGAATGGAGAACGGGATGTTGCTGTCTGCTGATTACAGACAGTCTCCATTAGCAGGGGTGGGCGTGGAACTGCAAAGATAACAGCATAGCTGTTATCAAGGAAGATGGGTTGCAACTGCTGTGTCATCAACCATGGTGAAATTGAGTCCTTTAGCTGAACTTCACTCATTATAATGTACCTACTTTCAAGAGACAACCACTCCCAATTGGGCTCAGCATCTTATCACCAACTACTCCCAAATCCTTATCCTATCACAAATCTATATAAAAAAATTCTTCTGTATACATGTACAAGTTTCTGGAAACTTCAATAGTCATTATAAGGGATATAAGGGTTTTGTCCCAGTGACACTGTCAGCACAATCCTGGCAGCCTGGCCACATGGTAAAGGACCAGAGGCTGGCCCCTCTTCTGTGAGGGATTTATGCCAGGACACTGTCAGTACAGTCCTGAAAGGCTGGTCAAATTGTAAAGAATCCTAGGAGATTCCCCTGTTTTCCCTTACTCTGACAAAAATGTAACAACAACATAGACTATAGAGTCTGGGTTTTTTTCCAAATGAGTATTACTTGTCAGACACCATCAAAGTTTGGACTAAGAAGTTTTTTATTCTATGTGCTACTTATTATAATCTCATCTAATATGAATTATTATTATAGTGTTCATTTCTTCAGGTTGCTTATTTATTTATCAATGATGTGGACAAAGGGATCGAGTGCACCCTTAGCAAGTTTGCAGATGACACTAAGCTGGGTGGAAGTGTCGATCTGCTTGAAGGAAGGGAGGTTCTGTAGAGGGATCTGGCCAGGCTGAATCAATGCGATGAGACCAAAGGGATGAGATTCAACAAAACCAAGTGCCGAGTCCTGCACCTGGGACACAATAACCCCATGCAGCGTTACAGACTTGGGGAAGAATGGCTGAAGAGCTGCCTGACAGAGAAGGACCCAGGGGTGTTGGTTGACAGCCGGCTGAATATGAGCCAGCAGTGTGCCCACTGTATCAAAAACAGTGTGGCCAGCAGGACCAGGGAGGGGATTGTGCCCCTGAACTCAGCACTGGTGAGGCCACACCTCAAGTTTTGGGCCCCTCAGTATACGAAGGACATCGAGGTTCTGGAGCGCATCCAGAGAAGAGCAATGTGGCTGGTGAAGGAGCTGGAGAACAAGTCCTACAGGGGGTGGCTGAGGGAATTGGGCTTGTTTAGCTTAAAGAAGAGGCTGAGGGGAGATCTCATCACTGACTACAATTGCCTGAATGGAGGTTGTGGCGAGGTGGGTGCTGTTCTCTTCTCGTAAGTGACAGGTGACAGAATGAAAGAAAATGGCTGCAAGTTGTGCCAGAGGAGGTTCAGATTGGACATCAGGAAAAGTTTCTTCACTGAAAGGGTGCTCAGGCACTGGCACAACGGCCCAGGGAGGTGGCTGAGTCACCATCCCTAGAGGTGTTTAAAAGACAGGTGGATGAGCTTCTAAGGGACATAGTTTAGTAAGAGGACAGTTGAACTTGATGATCTCAGAGGTCTTTTCCAACCAGATGGTTCTATGATTCTATGATTTCAGTTCCAGTTTTCCCAGTCCCAAATATTCGCTCACTTCCTTAACCTTCCTTCTTTCTTGATCACCTCTGCTTACTAGTTTTTCCCTGCCAGGTGACTCCTTCCTTGCTCAGACAGAATTATTTGTTTTTACTTCCTTTACCAGAGTCCCTCATCTCTGTTTACGCAACCTAAAGGCAACGTAACTCATGCCGGGGCTTCCCCTGGCTATTTAACCCATGTTTTTATTCATTTGGTCATATTTCTTTATTCGCTGTCAGTTTCTGTAGCACATGTCAGTCTCCCTCTAAATGGATTAGTATCTCTCACAATTGAATTAATACCAGTCACCTCCATTGCCATTCTAATTTCTACCCTACTCTTTCCTATCCTCTGCAATGAGTAACATAAGTGTCTTTTGTGTAACACAATGATTCAGTTCATCAGAGAAATTCTGAGAATTTCTTAGCACCATTAGATCTTATCTTTCTCTACCTAACAATAACTAAATTAAAATTGCTGGAATCTTCTAAAAATTTAGTCTAAGGAAAAATACATTAGGTGAAATTCCACAGAAAATACTAACTTTTTAATTGCAGTAAACTTCTATGTTCATTCTTACACATCACTGTTGAACAACCCTACAAATGTGTGATCTTGCAGTCTACTGATAATATAAATATTATTTGTTGTTATAGTTATAGGCATTGTAATTTCCATAACCCCTCTTTGTAATCTAAAAAAAGAGCCATGGAACAGACATTTATCAAGCAGTAAAATGAAATTTCTTTACAGAGTGTTATAAATGAAATATCAAGTTTAGTGACTTTTGTTCTTGCTTTGACATATTTTTTATTTTGTTGTAAATATTTTTCAATATTGTTCATGAAACATAATTGTAGTAAAAGTAAGAGTAAACATATTCTTGAAATAATTAAAATAGCAAGACTTTTTAAAATTACTTTATTTGCCTAAAAATTCCTACTGTTGTAACTGAACAAGCATATGAACCGTTCATTAAATCCCCATATAGATATGTATATGTTAATACTGTTAGCGTTCAAATGTGTCCCTACCTTATTCCTCAACACATATTATCATTTTAATAATTTAGCAGATTTCCATTATTGAACGATCTAGTTTATTTAAGAGTTCTCCATACATAAAATTCAGGTGAAAGTTCTAGAAAAATGAGGTAATAAAAACTATCCTCAAAATAATTTATCATTTAAAGTAATATTCAATCAATTCCACTGTAATACGATTGTAAGATAAGGCATTCTGATGAGTTTCGGTGATCTTTTTCTTATAGCACTTGGTTATATTTTGTTGGACAGATGTTAAATGTATTGCTGCAAAAAGCAAAAGGTAACATATGCCAAATACGTGGCAGGAAGCAGTAGGAAATAAAGCCCCCCAACTCTTTTTGAGCTCATCAATTACCAAGAACAGTGCCACAAAATGAGACTGCAGAGAAATGAATCTTGAAGGGAAGTGGAGAAATTGCATAGATAACCAAAAAAAAAGAAAAAGAAAGGAAAAAATAAAACTTGAGCTTTGCAGAAGAAGTTAAGAAAGTTAGGCATATTGTCTTAAATTAATTACCTAGATAGTCATTAGAGATAAGCAACTCCTGAGAAGTGTCTAAAATATCAGAAGATAAATAGACATGTAGGTACCTACTCCACTTGTAAAGGGAACAGTGAGGACCAACATTAAAGATTAATGAATTCTGCAGAAAAGAGTTCATATATATTAGTGTAACAAAAAGAGACAATAGATGCTTGAAACCAGGTAGAGACTTGAACCATAAACTGTAGCATTAGAACAGATCATAGTCAACTTAAATCTTCCTCTTTCCAAGACAACTGTGCTGCCACTAATGAAACAGAAAAAGTTAAAAAAAACTTCAAAAGACCTATTACCGGAATTGTTCATAAAAGGAAAAAACAGCTACTCTTGGGGAAAAGAACTTAAATAATCAACACCAAGACAAATACAAAACCAGTCTTTTTCTGGGAGATATATCTATGGATGATGCACGTTGCAGTGCAATATCATGTAGGCACACGCTGAGTGAAACACTCCTCTGTGGAGAGATGTGAACCAGCCAAAAGATAGTTCTGAGGTTTTATTTCGGTACAGCTTGGCCGCCTATTTCATTGGACACATACTCTCTTTACAAAAAAATATGTGATAAAAATAAAATTTTAAAGTATAAGGGGTGAAAACAGTGGTTAGATAGACTTGAAATAATATGTGAATACTTGACCAAGTCAGTAAATTTTAAATATTTTTGGATATTGATATTGATTGCAAATCAAGTGTTGTTAAATATTTTTAAAAGCCATTTCTAGTTATCTCAACTGATCAACCAGATCATTTCATCCCAGTGGAAACTGGTACAGGTAACCAAAGGCAATGTAAATATTGACAGTTTTACGTTGGATTTTATAACATGACAGAAGTTGTAACAACTTCGGGTGCCTACATAAGTTAGGAGTGAGGAATGACTAATGCATGTATCCTCTCTTAAAGTAGATTTTAGCTCATCTGATGTTGTGTTGCTCACCAGCTCATTTTTCTCCTGTGCTCTAGGGGAACAAGGTCTTAGATGAGACACTTAATTTTTATATAGCTAACACCTTAGGCCCAGTCCTCTACAAGAAGCAAGCTGTACAAAACATTATTTTGAGATGAAATACATTTTGAAGAATTAATTTATTCTGTTCCATATTTCCACCACTAACTTATGTACCCAATGATTTTATTGCCACTTCCTTATAAGCTTTGGAAGGTCTGTCTTACATCAGTCTTAGTCCATTAGTATGAAGACACAAGATAATTCAGCTTTTCTTTATGAATGTCATGTTCTTTTAATTAGCTTAGCTTCAGACACCAAAAGATTTTTTTTTCAAATACTCTTGCAACAGTGAGGGAGCATCTTTCTTTATCTCAGACTCATTCTGTAGAAACTATTCTTCAAATATGGTATCAGTAAAACCGTGTCTAAGATTATATATTGTTTAAAACACCATTTCTGTCCCTCAGTAATCATGGTTTTAATCATGCCATATTTTTACTTACTTTGAACTTTTTATTGTGTTGTACATCCATATGGAACGCCAATAGAGACTATTAACCTATTAATGTAACCTATATAATGGTCTAAAATTTCCTTTTTAATCTAAAATTAATGACTTACAAACAAATACCCACTCTTTTTTATTACTCTTTATTTTTTCAATAAATAATGAAATAAATATTCAGTTTTCTAGAGGAGTGTTTTATGTCCCAAAGAGTAGTAACAATTTTAAAGATTTCAATGTTTATATTTTTAATGAAAAATTAGCAATTACCTTAATGAATGCAAGCACTTTAAAGTAAAAAATGTGAAACATATTTTCAAGCTTGCATCTGCTAAAATTGTTCAACTTTCTTTTTGTATGAAATTAATATTCAGATTTGTATATCTACTTCTTTCTTTTTAAAAAAATTATTTTGTCACTGTGTCCTAAGAATGGATTCTCTTGGTCTGTTTTTATCCCTCGCCACTAAAAACTGTAATAGTCACCTTCAAATATGGGCTTTGATGAAAAAGACCTGACAGAGAAATACACTACAAAAGTAATTTAATTCTTTCTTTAGGGAGGACAGAGAGCAGAGGGAAGGTAATTTTAAAATTCATCTCAAAGACACAGTGCTCTGTAATTAAGAATATGTTTTCTTCTGGTAGCTCAAGACTATCACTTTGACTACTCTTCTAAAATACAGCTCTGATTGTATTATTATGTTTGCAGTTATGAAGTATTATATTCAAAGTAGGTGTAAATTAGAACATTTTTCAGGCGGTATTAAGTTACAATCTGCCTACCATAGTGACAGTTGAGAGTTACTTGTTTTTTAAGATCAACAGACAGGATCTGCATTTTTTTCGTGTGTACATATTACACATATATAAGTACTTTTACTGTCTGCAAATTGTCCATCATTGACTTTTCCTTTTCACACATGGAAACTAACCCTATTCCAAGTCAAACATCTTAAATTGATGCCTTGGGAAGGACTCTTTGGAAGTTATAGGCTTTGTGGACAACATTCTTTTGGTTGAGAGCACCATTGATATTACCTTCCTGTGCTATTTGATCTCCATGCTTCATGCCCTTCCAGGGGTTATTTATACCAAAAATCATTTTCCATCCACCTGCTTCACTTTTGCTTAATCTTCTAAGAGCCTCCTCAGTGCTGTAACTCCCCATTTAGCTGACCATCTCTCTGACTTCTAAGCACGTGCTTGCCTTAGGCCTGTGGGTTACATTACATGAGTTCTCTGCTACTACTGTGGTCTGCTTCTAAGTGCAGCCCTGCCCTTCCTCTTTAAGCTATTCCTTTCCTTCTCTCTGTAGCTTAGACATTATTCAGACATCAATTCTTATCATTTTCTTCAAAACAAACCCAGTGCAGATTTACACCACTCAAAAGATCATAAATTGAATATGTTTCCTTTAAAAAATAACACCCCACTTTAATACTTTTGTATTAAAAGAAGCATTTCATCTTCCTATTTGTAGTCCTGAAGTAATTCTTAAAGAAATGTTGTATATAGCAAAACCAAACAAAAATCTTTATGCAGAAGGAAAAATTTTAGACAGTAGAAAAAAAATTTGCAAATTTATCTTACTTTAGTCAGACAAAATCATCAGATGTGGTCCTTTGTAGGCTGATGCACTAATTTTCAACTGGATCACTGGTTTAGATGACATGAGCAGAATAGTATATGTCACAAAGCACAATAACACCAAAACAGTCAGTTAAGGGTCAGCTTACATTTTCTCACATATTAACACACTGATAATGAAATCAAGGGCTTCAGTAGCTGGGAAACTAATCCTAAAAGTATGAAGACATACATCCAGTTTACAGCTACTTAGCTCTGAAGTGCTTTCTAGTCTTGCCATTAGACACCCAAATTGGTAAAAAGGATAATTATCTCCTACCACCTCATCTAAACCTCTGAAAATGCAATGAACTAATACGTTGCCTCTGAAAGCACTTTACATGATATATTTGTATTGGCAGACGAGAGCTAGTGATTCTTCTCTGACTTAAATAGGTCCTTTTCCTATTCAGCTACCTGTTTCAATTAATAACTCCCATTTCCAAGAGTTATAAATGAAATATGCTTGCTTCATTTTTTTTCTTTCATGTTATTACAGATTTTAAAAATCTAAGTCTTTTCTATGAATAGATTTTCTGTGTAAACCATGTTGCATTCAGTGCAGAAAATCCGCAGTTGCTGCAATTGGTCACAACTTGCTTGAATGGAAAGGAAATAATCAATCAGAAAACTCATTCTCATATCTATGATAAATAAAGCTGTTTGCATACATTCAAAGTGGATATGCTTCACCTGTTTGTTCAATGAAATGCCATACATTTAAATGGCAGTTAAAAATCGTGTCTCTTGCCAGAACATCAACTGCCAGGAAATGCCCCACCCAGATGATATTTTTGCTTAATTAACAAAGGAAAAATGTTCTATGAGTACTTAACACATGGTTACTTTGCACTAAGTGCTTTGTATTTCCCTTTTTATGGGAATAAAACCATTCAGGTTTATGATTTTTTTTCACTTATGAAGCACTCATAAATATGAACCTGACACTGGAGAATGCTGAGCATCTGGCCCAGGTCCAGAAAAGCACTTCAGTGCATCCTTAAGTATGAAACTAATCTTAGGGTTTAACTGACAGTTATCCCAGCTGCCTGTGTGCTTTCGTGAATCAGTAAGGCTGGGCAGGAAGGATAAGGCTTTGTAAAATAGAATGTCTGTCTGTTCGCACTAGGTACTGCTTGCAGTTCACTGCAAGGTTAGTGAAAACCTGGACCTTTCCATAAGTTGTTAGACAATTCCTTTGCCTTAACGATCATACTTTTTTCCCTTCAGCAGTGGAGCTCTGGCCTTATTATTAGCTGTGATTAGCTGTATTGGCAGATACAACAACAAAGGATGTGAATCTAGGTGTTTGTCGTAATACTCAGAGCGTAGTGATTGCATGATTACAAATATACAAGAAGTGACACTGGTTCTGATCTCCTGTGAGTCTAATCATAGTCCATATCCCAGTGCAAAACTGGGACAATTGCATAATCCTTATCACATATCAAGGAATCCTTGCACACAACTTTGTCTAGATTAAGAGTCGTTCTAATGTTTCATAAACAGTGTGATGAGACTACTTCGGTGCATAATTGCGCACAAACTTAGGGAAGCTCATTCCATTGAAGGATTGACACACCTTTTTGCCATTACAGCATTTGATCCACACTATCCAGAGTCCATCAATATTAATGGCTTTGGTAGGCTTCGATCGGACACTAGAATCTGAGAATGGTTTCATTGGCCAAGATCAAGAGTGAATCTAAGCCAACATTATTTCTTTAACAGAGAAATTAAGCAGATATCTAGGGAGGATCAGAAACAGGGCAAACGTATATAACCATATCCCCTGCAGTATTCTCTGAAAGGATTCCTCGGCCCAAGCATGGTAGGTCTATTTAGCAATCCACAGTGGTTTACCCTTTCAATCTCTTTCAATATCTTTATACACCCTCTTCATGCCAGAAATCTCATTAATTTGAATATCTCTTTCATAATCTCTCTATGGTCTTTTTTGATTTTGATCACCCTGTTCTCATCCTAATTCACCCTCTCTTTTTGGAGGAGAAGGGAATGAGGCTTTCCCTGGTGAGTGCTTCAGTTGACTAGTTTTCTAAAGAGCTTGTTCATTTGAATTATCACAATTTATCTTAATTAGTATGTGCTAATTAATTTTTAGTGACTCATAATCTCATATTTTAGTGACTCATAATCTCAAAGTTTTACACTAAATTTATCTGTCCCAAAAGTTTTAATCTTTCATCTTCCCCCATCTGGTCACTTTCCTAGAACTGCTGTATTAATTGCCATATATAGTAACTGATCCATTTAATATAAACTGAAAAATATTTTCTTTAGCATTGGATCAGATCCATAACAGAAAAAAAAGGTTTCCTTTTCTTGTCATATCCATGGCTTTTTTTTAAAAATTGTTTGAAATTGGAAAGATAAGAAAAGAATACAAATATAAATAGGATTATTCCTCTCAGGGACCCAAATACAAGCAAGAGTTATTGCAAGATAGTAAGGAGATGACTGCTTTGGTTTGAATTTCAAGCAAGATGAGTGGATGTGTAAAATACTAAGAGTTCTATCCCATGAGCCTAAATTCAAAGCTTTTCGGATCAAATCAGCACTGTGACCATTTTTTTTGCTGAAAAGCAAAAGTATGTCTCTTATCCATTCATGAATTATTTTGACCAGATTTATCTTTCCCGTAAAACAAGATATTTCTATCATGTTAGCATAAAATTTTGACAGATGGTGTGCTTTGGAAAAACATGGATTGATTTGATTATTTCTTGGTGATGTTTTTGTTAAAGTAAAAGGAATGTGCAAAGAATATCATAGCTGTCATCTGTCTGGTCAAAGCAAATCTTATGTCAAACTAGGAATTTAAAAACTATTATTTCAATTTATATTTAAATTGGTTAGAGTCTTACTAGGAAGCAAGACTTGTAAGGGTGAAGATTTTTAACTTTCCAGTTCTTCTAAAATGAATATTTAGGCCAAAAAAATAACACAAATCAAAGCTGTTAAAAATAATTTAGGATATGTTGACTTTTTAATACCTCACAACAGAATTAATATAAGTATTGTTTACAAATATCTGCCAGCAGTTCAGATTAAATATTGTTGTCTGTACAAGACTAAAGACTAAAACTATCCTATTAGCTCCTATTGCTCTTTAATTTAACTCTTAATTAACTTTGTATTACAGGCCATTAGTTCTTATTCACAAGAAAATGAAGCAAAAGTTGTTCACTCCTGCCAACACAAACCCTAACTGTAGTGACTGGTTGGTGGGTGGTTTAGAGACTGAATCTCTCATACTTTTCACAGAGATATATATTGCACTTAAAAAGACCACTGGTATTTGATCCATACTTGGGACAGTTCAAAGATGCAAAAGCCTGCATATCTGCTCATTTAAATAAAGAAAATATTTCAGTATTTTTCTGGCCCTTTTGTACACAGAAAGTACTCTTCATCATCATTAAGAATTCAGTCTTATTGCATAAAAGATATTGCCCTGTCTCTAAGATGTTATGCCTACTTGAATTTGAATGTATGGTCTACTCTTTATCCTGATATGATAGAAACAGCCTTTGGAGATACGAAGAAAATGAAGACACAGGAAATGTCAACAGTAAAAAGAACTTACTGGACATTAATAACGCCATGAAATATAAAGGTCTATTGTGTCTATATGATGATAATTAATTCTGCCTTTATAGACTTCATGTCAGAGGCATATTCCTCTGTTTTAAAAAATTGCTGATAACATAGACTTTGATAGAATGAGCTGTTTGAAAATCAAATGTTTCATTGGTTTGGAAAGACAGAGCCCATTTTGGTTTGTCCTTTTTTAAAGCTTCTGCCCTTTCCTTTTATTTTCCTTTTTTTTCCTTTTTCTTAGGGTGAGAAAGTGATATTGATGGCAGCTAATACCTAATGTGTCAAGGTTGCCAGGTAACAGGCTAGAGATGTGACAGTGAAGCCTGTTTCCATGAGAGGAATTCAGTAGTCTGTAGTTTCAAGAACTTGGAAGGAAATAAACTCACCCCCGTCTCTTTTGGAAGGCAGGTTACAAGTTTATTTCAATGCACTGTGATTATACAAGTCTGTGTATTGTAAAAAGTAGCACGAAGGGAATAGGACAAAAAGGCAAAACCAGAAATAATATCCATAAAATTTTAACTGAAATCTAGTGAATTCAATGCATGATACTCTTGAAAGAGGCTGCCTGCTTACCTGTCTCTAACATCCAGGTTTTTTTAAAACTTTTCCCAGGCAGTGTTCCTATTAGCATCTTGTTAGAGATGAGGATTTTTACCTTTTGTGAATGCTGCAGATTGTACTTCCTGATAAAAAATCTATAATTATATATATTTACAAAGTAAAAATACTCTGGAAGAAAAAAATGGTATTATCAAAATTTGTACGGAAGAAACCAAGGTTTTCAGGATTTTTCCCTATTATAAAAGTGAGAATTACTATGGTGGAACAACTTATGGGTTGGTTCAGACCTTTTATTTGTCTGTGGGTTATGTACCTTCAAGTTTCAATTTGTCAAACTCGTTGAAGTGATACTCTTGAATTTTTCATGATTTAGAGGGTTTTCTTTGTTTGAGCTTTGGGTAGTGTGGGTTTTTTTCAGCATTATATTTCCTTCTCTTTTTTTTTCAGTATGTATCTCTGCAAAGCAGGATAACTGTAATAAAAACATAAAAAAAAATCTACCTGGAAACCCTAGCAAGTTTTCATACCTTTTCTTCTAATAAGTCATTTCTCAATATTGAGGGGGGAGGAGGCAAACCCCAAGTTTTATTTATTTCTTCTGCTTTCCGAAGTCTTAGACTCTAATATTAAAGAGAAAGTCATTTTCACAAATGGGATAAACTGAATTTACATAGATCAGGATTAGTATAAGCCATATGAAAAGTAAATAACAACCTTGGTTGACAGTGTCTTTTTTGCCTGTGCTAGAGGAGGTGGGAGTTAGTTCCTTTAGCAGTAAATGTAAAACAGAAAATCACTTGTTGTCTCTTCACTGCAGAAATCTCTGTTCCTGCTGCTGTTGTTCCTGATGGACTCAAAAGAAAGCTCCCAGCAACTGGCAGAACCAAACTCCTGTCTCTTCTTCAAGCACTGGCTCCCTTAAGATTCCAGGCTCCCACTCCTGTTTCTTTCAACCTCCACTCTCCTTACACATCACTGACATCAGTTTTTGAAACCTATATAAAAAAAACTTTATGCTCCATTTTTCCTCTCTGCAGCATAACTAAAGCTTTACCAACTTCTTCCAGAGGCCCACTGATTTCAGAAAAACTTTTCTGAATTTCTTACTGATTAAATAGGCAGTCTTGCTTTTCTGCTTCTCCCCATAATTAGGCAATATCAGACTAATGGCATGTATTGGGTTCAGTAGGTAAGCTACCACCCACATGTTTGCTCAGACCCCCCACAACTAAATAGAGGAGAGAATTGAAAGTTTGAGACTTAGAGCTAATAAGTGAATCAAAGCAGAGCAAATTAAAACAATGAATCACTATTTGTCTTTAGAAGTCTGATGTCGAGACAATTTCTGGAAGCAGGACCTCAGCATGTGCAACAGCTGCTAAGAAAGATGAAAGCCTTTACCATAAACGTTCCCCATTTTTCCTTCCTTCCTTGACCTTCTATTGCTGAGCACGTTGTATGATATGGCACATCCCTTTGGTCAACTCAGGTCAGTTTTCCTCGCCATGTCCACTCCCAGCTTCTTTCCCGTTCTCACCCTACTCCGTTTGAGGGAGATGGAGTGGGCAAAAGAAAAGGCCTTGATGTTGAACAGATATTTCTACATTACCTATGCCTTGCAAAAAATTTGGTTATTATTGTCAACATTATCCACTTAAACTATTACCAGCTTCTTTTTTATACTTTTCTAACTGAGAGTATCTCAATTTTAAGGTATAATGCCAAAAGACAGTAGAAGATACGTACGAAAAATACATTATGAATAGTGAAAATAAATATAATACTAATATATGATGGAAATTGCTGGTTTGATTTCCCAGTTTAGCTTCAAATACTGACAGCATAACTCTGTGAGCAAACAAAAGTGTTGTGGAAGCCAGTTTATATACAATTCCACTCTATTTCCATAGTTATAACATGAAAATTTTATGTACCAAAAAAAAACATTTGAAAGAACGGCAAGTAATAACTACTCCTGTTTTTTTTTCAAGTATTCAAAAATGCATTACAGTGACATTTTAATGGCTTTTTGTGGAAATAAAACACTTGTCACTGATATTTCAAAAGCAATCAAAACTCAACAATTACTTGTGATGCTTTCTTTCTGATTGCCTTTGAAATTTACAGCGATATAGTAACACTGAATAAAGAATGGTAGTTTTTCATTAATTTAGCTAATGTTAAAATGAAGTTATTCTCAATTCTCATTTCTGATCATTCTCCATTAAGGAAAACAGAACTTAAAAAGTATAATCAACACTTTACTAGGGAGCACGCAATGTCTTCTTATTCACAGTGCAAACCGGATTCACCCCTCACTGCAATGGTGCGAATAGAGATAATGCACTGAAACCAGCATACTTAGAAAGGTGGGAAAAAAAGTGTGGAAAGAAGGGTGAGGAAAGAAAATATATCTCTTCTTTGCTAGTACAACTTCATCACAGATGGCTGTTTTATCTCTGACTGAATTGCAAGGATTTCCATATGGTCAGTAACCATACTGGTATGTACAGAGAGCAAACGTTGTTTAAATTATCATCTCAAATCAAACCAATCAACGTACAGCTACTTCAAAAAGCCAATCAAAATATTATGCTTTTTACATTTCTGTAGCTATACTTGATCATTCCAGCCATCATTAACTTTGGCTTCCTATGATTACCTAAAAGGCAAGGAAAGTCAGTCAAGTTTATTTTCTTGTTCCTACAGTAAATCAGTGTTTAAGAAAGTTGTGAGGAAATATTTTTAAAACTGGACATAATTAGTTTGCTTTTTACCAAAATCAGTTACTCTATGTTTTTGACTCTTATGATACAAAGGAGCTACAATGCTTATCCACCCCTCTGTATCAAGCAGAATGTTTATATTCATGGGGATTTCCTCTCTGACCCACACAACAAAAAAAACAGTATTTACTACTCTGAAAGACATACGACCATAATCATTGAAAAGGCTGCCAGGATATGCTACAATAAAAAGTAATAGTGAGCAAAACAGTTTATAAGCATTTTCTTTTCATGTTTAGCATATTCAATTTCAAATAACTAATGTATAATAGTTGCATATCACAGCTGGACTTTCAAGTGTGCTATTAAAAAATCAGCAAGTGTTTTGAAAACTGAGGCTTCCCGTGCCCAAATGAGTCCATATTCTCAGTTGTGTTTCTATTAATTGTCATGGCACTTTAAGTACAATATTTAGTCTCAGAAAATGTTCTGTAATCAGTCAATCCTCATAGCTTTTCAGAGAACAAAGGAGAAAAGCATCAGATGACACTGAGACTGATTCCTTCTCCCTTCATGCAGCCTTTTCTCTCAAGATTTGATCTGTAGCATTGGTGCCATCCACAGGAAGGTGGAATTTTACTACTCAGATCAGTAGTGAAATAACAAAGGGGATAATTTGTAATTTTAATATCTGCAGATTGGAAAAAAAAACCCTGAAGGACAGGATTTTCTGCTGAACTGTCATGCTAGGAACACTCTGCAGGGCCTGTTCCTCAACATTACATATCACAGCGAGCAGCTGCAGGGTATCAACAAGTAACCTGCACATCAGCCTGGCAGTTCTTTTTTAAGGCATTATGATTTTTGATTATCTTAATAAACACGGTTCTCATAATTAACAGGACACCTTCCTCCAGCAAAGATTTTGAGATGCGTGCAGCAGGTGGGTTTGTTATTTGTACACTTGCCTTTGTATCTGAAGTCCTTAATCATCTCCTTGTGCATTTCCAGTTCTTTTACCTGTTCCTGCTTTCAGTTTCTTGGTTTTTTTTTTCACTAGTATTCTGGTTTCTCACCCAGCTGCTATTATTTACTGTATCTCTGTCCTTTTCTCATAAATTGCTTTTTATTTTGCTTTAATCCATTAACTCCATTATTTTATTACTTATTCTTTCATTCACAAAATCTGTAATGCAGTTTTTCCACTCTGTGAAATTCTTTACTCAAATCATTCACTCTTAAACAGTCCTTAACTGAAATCAAGAAAGCCCTACATTTCTTCTCAAATTCATGATGAGAAGATGGGGACAGGAAGTGGATGGCAACTTAGCATGTATTTTTTTTTAAAGTCAGGCAACCAAATGCATCAGTATTAGTTTAACAAAGTATGTTTACTTATGAAATTCGTGTAGTAATAAAACATGATGACATCTAATTCTGGTCAATAATCTATAAGTAACAATTATTATAAACTTGACCAAATTACAAAGAAGTTCACCTTCAATACACCTCCCTACTAGTTAATCAATATATGTTTTGTCCTTCACTTTGTTAATACACTGAGGTGTAACACTGAAATCAGAAATAAACAATAGAACTTAAGCTCAGTGTTTGAGCCAGATACCCGAGAGGCTTTTACTTGAAACATTTACCTTTGGGTTAGTTTTGTTTGAGACTTAGAGCTAATTGCCAGGGGAAATGTACTGAATTTTCAAATAATTAGGACAAATGGGTAGCTTCCACTGAATACAAATAGTAACTCTCCTTTCTCCTCCCACTTCAATTTGACAATACTGAAACTGTCATATCTTCAAATGTGTGGGGTTTTTTACAATAAAACTGGTATACTAGAATGTGAGATGGTGAATCTGACAAAAGAAAACATAAAGAAGGATGCCTGCAAGCTTAACCCACAATTTAAACAATTAAAGGGATATCTTATAAGCTCAAGTAATCTAGTTTGTCTATTATTTGAAATTGCCAATTTTACATCAAAATACAACCTTGGTATCAGAAAATGTCTTGACAACCTGTAAATAAGCATAAAGAAATATAAGCTTCTAATAATGGTCATCATACACAAATACCTCTCATAGAAACCAACTCAACAGAAATAAATAATATAAAAAAAGAAAAGGAGTGGTTGGCAAGTCAATTTCACCCTTGATAGACTACAGTAGTAAGTAAAATCATCCTCAAGTGGAATTCTAGTATGTCAATATTTTCAAAAAATTAACAAATAAATAATAAAAATATGTGAACAAATAATAAAAGCATCTTTACCAATATTAGGAGCATTATTCCTGCTCTATTGCTTGTAAGAGAACAAACATGTTCCTACAGATTAATTGTATTGAAAATAAAAAATAAAGAAAAAAACATAATAAATTATTCTAGGGAAAGTTTTTATAAAAAGCACATTGTTATGTTTTCCTTAGTCCTTCTCTAATTTAAGCCTTGCCTTTGGTAACAGCTTTGTAATTAGTGTGGATGTTATCAAGCGGACTGCGTTGTAAATGGCATAGAATTCTTGTCTGTTTATTTTCCACAAGGGCTTTTCTCAGATCTCAGGATTCTTAGACACTTTTAAGAGGAAATTAAAAAAACTATCTCTCAGAAACAGTTTTTATTTAGTGAATCATATCTTTTGATGGAGAAATGACATAGACAACACCTCGAGGTCCCTTCCATTTCTATTTCCTAATTCTGCGATCTCCCGGATACAGATACTCTAATTTGGAAGTAACCTTTCTCCAGGATTTTTTGGTATTGTTTGTAAGGAACTGTATTCTTAAACCTTGTTCTCTTCTGACATTCAGTGATCGACACGTATTTTTTAAGCTATCAAGTGGTTCATGCTGCTTTTGTGAACAATCACTTCTTTCAGACATTCGCCACTTTTCAAGAAATCACCTCTGGTATTACCACAGGTCTCTCTTCAATACCTTTTTTTACAGGTGTCTGGATACTATATTAGGACTCAACAAAACCAATTTAATCTCCATTTGTGTCCTACATGACTTAGCATGTCATATCTTTGTTGTTCTTTGGTTTCGAATTTCCGTTTTGTTCTCTTTGGAGTGCACTGCATTTTATCTGATTTATGGTATACTAGCACATAGTTTTCACCTGGAATAATGAGAGTAGAGGTTTTTCTTTCATCTTTAGGTGCATGAGAACTATAGTTATATAAATAAACAAAAGATCACCTATATTTTACATAAATGTATACAGGACAATCTAAAACTATTTTCAGTAATCTCTGGGAGAAAAAATAATGTATTCCGCATTGCCTTGAAATTGACCACACACACTGTGTTCCTCCTGAAGTATTCAAACGCACATCAGTAGCTCTAGCAATGGCACACAATCATTGACATAGAAGTACTGAAAGAAAGTATAGTTGCAGAAGGTTGTCTCCCACTTAGTAATCCTCTTTTCATTTTTTCCTGGTATATCAGTAGTTTTTTTGAAATATAACATTAAAAACTTACATTTTGCCTCTGTGGGCCACAGTTAATGGGCATTAGCTTTCCTGAGTTCCCTGGAAGTTCAGGTTTGTGTCTGCAGAAATGGGGAGACAAATCATAAAATGGGATATTTGTCAGATACAAAAGGACTTTTTTTAAGATGTTATTGTTGTGTTGTATTGAATTGTTGTATTGTATTGACAGATGAAAAAAACCCCACCATGCCAAAGAAATCACAAAAGAATTGTACTAACATATTGCAATTTCAGAGAATCAACTGACCTGGCACAGATATACATAAATAACAGAAGTCTGTCCGCTAAGTCTTTTCAATTGTATATGCTTTACAATTAACACCTAGGGTTTCATATGTGGACTAGTACTGAGCTTGACACTTAGGACTTAAGTATCATAGAATCATAGAATGGATTAGGTTGGAAGGGACCTTAAAGATCATCCAACTCCCTGACATGGGCTGGGACACCTTCTCCTAGGTTGCTCAAAACCACATCCAACCTGGCCTTGAACAACTCCATGGAGCACCCATGACTCCACTGGGCAACTTGTTGCAGTGCCTCACCAACTCTCCCAGTAAAAAAAAATTTCCTAATATCTAGTGGAAATCTCCCCTCTTTCACCTTAAAACCATTATCCCTCATCATATCACTTTACTCCCTGATATAGAGCTCCTCCACAGCTTTCCTATTAGCCCCCTGTTAGTGCTGGAAGGCTACTATAAGGTCTCCCTGGAGCCTTCTCTTCTCTAGGCTAAACAAGCCCAACTCTCTCAGCCTGTCCTCATAAGGGAGGTGTTCCAACCCTCTGATCATCTTCATAGCCATCCTCTGGACTCACACTAACAGTTTCATGTTCTTCCTGTGTTGAGGATTACAGAACTGAATGCAATACTCCAGGTGAGGTCTCATCAGAGAAGAGCAGAGAGGAAGAATCACCTACCTTCATCAACTTGCTGTCTACATTTCTTTTGATGCAGCCCGGGATACGGTTGGCTTTCAGGACTGCAAGTGGACATTGCTGGCTCATGTTGAGCTTCTCCTCTAGCAACTCACCAAAGTCCTTCTCTTCAGGGCTGCTGTCAATCCATTCTCTGCCCAGCCTTTATTTGTGCTTGCGATTGTCCAGACCCGGGAGAAGGACCATGCACTTGGCCTTGTTAATTATGAAGTTAGCACAGGCCCAGTTCTCCAGTCTGTCCATGTCCTTTTGGATGACAAACTTCCCTTCAACATGTCAACTGCATCAACTGCGCCACACAGCTTGGTGTCATCAACAAACTTACTGTGGGTACACTCAATCTCGCTGTCCTTTTTTTCTGACAAAAATGTTAAAAATCTTAGTCCCAATATTGACCTCTGAGAAATGTTTCTCGTTTTCATTAATAGTATTGAAAGCAGGATTTAGCGCACCCTCAGCAAGTTTGTGGATCACACCAAGCTGTGTGGAGCAGTGGTCACACCAGAAAGACGGGATGTCATCCAGAGGAACCTGGAAAAGCTGGAGAAGTGGGCCTGGGTGAACCTCATGAGGTTCAACAAGGCCAAGTGCAAGGACAGGACAACCCCAGGTATCAACACAGAATGGGGGACAATGTGATTGAGAGCAGTCCTGCAGAAAAGGACTTGCGGGTGCTGATTGATGAGAAGCTCGACATGAGCAGGTAATGTGCACTTACAGCCCAGAAGGCCAACAGTGTCCTAGGCTGCATCAAAAGAAACATCGACAGCAGGTCAAGGGAGGTGATTCTTCCTCTTTGCTCTACTCTTCTGAGACCCCACGTGGAGTATTGTGACCAGTACTGGAATCCCAACATAAGCAGGATACGGAACTGTTGGAGCAGGTCCAGAGGAGGGCTACGAAGACGATCAAAGGGCTGGAAAACCTCTGCTATTGAGGAAAGGCTAAGAGGGTTGGGTTCGTTCAACCTGGAGAAGAGAAGGTTCCAGGGAGACCCAATAGCAGCCTTCCAGTACCTGAAAGCGGCCTACAGGAAAGCTCTCCGCTTGGATATCAGCCATTGATCACAACCCTTTGAGTGCAACCATCCAGTGAATTCCTCCTCTGCTGAGTGGTCTATCTGTCAAATCTGTGTCTGTCCAATTTAGTGACAAAAATATCATGTGGGAAAGTGTTGAATGCTTTGCTCAGTCCAGGTGGATGATGTCAGTTACTCTTTCCTTATCCACCAATCTAGCCACATTGTAGAAGGCTACCTAATTTGTCAGGCACAATTTGCCCTTAGTGAAGCCATGTTGGTTGTATTAGCACAAATCCATAAATTAAATAAAGTAGATATTTTCTTTTCAAAACTACTGTGTGCATATGAAAGATGAAATTTAGAAGTAGAAAAATAAATTTAATTCACTGTAAAGGAGGAACAGGTAAATGAAGTATCACTGATGCCATTCAAGTGTTAGTAGTCAGTTTCATGAAACCGAAGTTATTAATAACCAGTTTTCTTTAGCATGATGACAATAAGACAGGCAAGTAAAGATTTTCAGTCTCCAGAAATGTCAAATTAATGACTGTACAGAGCTGTTGAAAAATAAGCTTTTCAATTTTCATCTCTCATGTGGAGATATCCACTCTATTCAAGTTTCTGTTTAAACATACAGCATAACTATATGGCTTTTTTTCTTTACTGCTTATCTTATCACTACCCCTGCTTAAGAAAGCATCTACAGAAAGTTCAGTAGACTACTGACGTTTAATTGATTCAAAATACTACCTTTTATTTGCTTAAATATTGTTGGGACTATCTGTTTATTTCCAATCTTTTCTGTCTGTAGATCAGACTAATTATGTCTACGATATGGTACTAGGCACTCATTTCCACTTCAAAAAATTTCTTCTAGAAGAATTAGCCTTCTTGTATCTCTAATCTACCTACAGCATCTGTTTTTAAGTGTCCTCTAAATACATATATTTTCCTCCATTACTCCTATCTTTATTATATCTAGTTTTTTTAATTAGCTTAGACTGGTAAATCTCGGAATTCCTAGTGCTACTTGAGTAATGCAAACTTATTTGTAAATAAGAATGACTTTGGCTTACTGTTGCTTGTTAAAATCTTCCCACTGATATTTTTTTTCCATTCACTGGTTAAATTTTGACATCCTGACAATTCAAATGGGGCATAGAGTACTAATTATTTTTGTTGTTACATCATTTTTTTTAAATTTTGCATTCAGATTAATTTGCATTCAAATTAATACTGCATGACTCAGGGGAATGGTTCTGCACAAAGGGTAAAATAATGCCATCAACAAAAACATTTCTTTTTAGTCTGTAAATACTTATGTAAGTAACAAATGAATTATTAAAAAATAGAGTTGATTAATGAAGGGGTTTCACATGTGAAAGCTATGCTTTTTATCACTATTATTTGCAATGAAAAGCCTATTGAAGTCTACAGAAACATAATTGGGATCTACATAATAGATGCTATGCTAGCAAAGGGTCAGCTGCATTTCCATGGAAGACAATGACAATATTGTGCTTGTTAAAATGTGAATAGCCTTAGACTCTGAAGACATTTCATTGCATGCTTGCATAATACGTACCCTCATGTTGTGGACTTGAGATAAAAACCTACTGTTATAAGAATATGCTTATTCACGTATTAAAAAATTATTTAACTGCAGTTGCTGCACAAAATTCTCACTCTGCTTAATACATGAGAAAGAGTATTAACAACAATAAGCAATAAGTTAATATTTTGTTGTATTTGCTTTTGAAGTTCAAAAGAATACTTGAGAATGTTACAACTACACAGATATAACTGATCCATTTTATGCATTACTCCTGATGCCACATTTGTACTATCCTGAGGATGAGTACAGCTCAGCTTCGCTTTCCAGCTATTTGATTTTGGTAGGAATAATATTTCCAGTGCAGATTCTGTAGAGGTTTTAGGTGGATGAAGTTATTTTTTGAACAGATGATTAATTTTGTCTGCTTCCAATTGCTAGGAAGCAGTTGCACAGCTGGAAACAATTGCCTCTAGCAAGAAAATTCAGGTTTTGATTAGGAAAATAGTTGTCCAGTGCAAAATATTAAGCATAACAATGTCTGCATCATTTGTTGAAGCTTAATGATGGCTTCAGAAGTACCGGCAGCTTCTTAGCTACTAGATATCTTAATACCTTAGTGTTGCTTCTGAAATGGAGAGCAGAACAAACTTACTCCTTTGAAACCTCCAGCACAATGTTGGAGGCCCTCTGTTACTATGATAAATATCTAGTAGCCTTTCAAGCAATGCGATATTTGGCCCCTTCTCAGACTAAACTTAAATTGATTTTTTATTTTGTTAATGTCTACAAGTAGAAGCAAAAATGAGAAAACCCACTCTCTTCTTATACTACACAAGATGCTACAGTTCATTTCTGCAAGAGCTTATATTCTAATTCAAAAAGCACTACAAACATAATGCAGAAGCATCAGTAAGCGAGTTAAATTGTTATTCTTCTTTATGGTTGTAAGTCACCTGAAAGCATTTTCTTGCTTTTCCTTAATATATGTTTTATGCGGGTGTGCATGTGTGGATGAATACTTACTTATAAAATAATAGTTAAGGCTGGCATAACAGACTCAAAATAACAGACAAAAACTTTCTACCCTCTTTATAGGTATTCTAGTTGAAAGGAGCTTAGCCTAAAATGTTGTTTACCATAGCCAGTATATCTTACGATCTTTTTATCTAAGGGTTGAATATACTTCTTAGCTTCCTAATAAATTATTCCCCTTTCTCCACATTTCAAAATGCCAATGACTCAATAACTAGTTGAGTGTCAGGTACGAAACTGGTAACTATGGAACAGCTATTGGGCACAAACAATCAAACATCCATTTATTCACACATCTCTCTGATATGTTTATGGAAAACATTTATGTTAAAATATAAATCAGAAAGACATTTATTATTTCTACTCCATTTGAGCTATGTTTCTATCAGGAAATTACATGGTGTATAGTGTTAAATTTTTCCCTTGTAAAATAACTTGTAAGCTATTAATTGGTAGATGCTACCAAGTCCTTGACATGGTCAAGAGATGGGTATAATGCAAGCAGCCCTGTGACTTTGACATGAGCTATGAATCAGCAGCTAATGGGAGAAAAATACTTGGGCCTGCTGGGAATGTATGCCCTGATATCACTGTGGGCAGATCGTCGGCCTGTGGTGGTATCTCACCACAGAGATTCTCAGTGGTACAGACCAGGAGAGATGTAGTTCCGTGGCCATCTGACACCACTCAGAAGAAGTGAGTCCAAGGGGAAAACATCTGTTTTGATGCCCAGCTGCTGCACAGGAGCTCAACAAAAAGATGATCTGGAGTGTTGCATTCATAATGCTTGGCTGTGCGGGTTCATTAGAATCATAGAATCATAGAATCTTCTGGTTGGAAAAGACCTCTGAGATCATCGAGTCCTACCGAGACTGATAAGTGAGGGACAGAGAGCTCCCATTAATGCTCTGTGTGTGCGTGTGTGTTTGAGTGAGTGCAAAGTTCTCTTTGATATGGCCTCCCTCCCTCAATGAACTGGGCTTGGCAGTGTTACGCTGTTTGGCATGTGAATGTTGAAGGTTCACTTGTAAATACTATATGGTGTGTGAGAGCTGGGTGCTATTCTCTAAACTGAAAGGTCTTCCTCAGGGCAACATTCTCCCACAAGAGTTTAAGCATGATGGAGAGCTAAATGTTTTTTTATACCAGTACCTGAAGGCACTAATGACTACATGAATCGTATTAAGAAAAAAGCCAGCACACATATACGTCTGGGAGCCTCTGGCTCTGAGGACAAATGGTGGAGACTGGTTGCATTTCACCTATCCAGCACCTGGTTTCTTGCAATATTTCTAAGACATAGTAATCACTTTCTTTATATCATAGACTCATAGAATCTTCCGGTTGGAATAGACCTCTGAGATCGAGTCCAACCACACCCATCATCCACTAAACCATGTCCCTTAAAAACTCACCTATCCTTTTTTTAAATATCTCCAGGGATGGTGACTCAACCACCTCCCTGGGCAGCTGTGCCAGTGTCTGACCACCCTTTCTGTAAAGAAATTCTTCCTAATATCAAGTTTGAACCTTCCCTGGAGCAACTTATGGCCATTTCCCCTTGTCCTATCACCTGTCACTTGAGAGAAGAGATCAACACTTGCTCTCCCATAGCCCCCTTTCAGGCAACCGTAGACGACAATGAGGTCTCCCCTCAGTCTTCTCTTCTCCCAACTAAACAACCCCAGTTCCCTCAGCTGTTCTTCATACGACTTGTTTTCCAGCCGCTTCACCAGGCTTGTTGCCCTTCTCTGGATGCGCTTCAACATGCACTCCAGTATGTGTTTATATATGTGTCTGTGTGTTTATTTCAAGGTATAGGAAGCAATGTGAGGGCTGTGCAGACAGTTTCTGGAAAGAGTTTCACAGCATGAAACCGATGTATGTGTCACAATGCAGGCCATGCAAGTAGGGAGGATGGAGAATGCAAGACTAACTCAGCTTGTTGGAGATCTCAGTCTGACAGAGAAAGACAAATCTGCTGCACTCTTGTCTATAACATCTGCTGTGGAGCTACCTTGCCCTGTGCTATAACTCCAACTGAAAGTCAGAGAAGTGAGTTTACTTGGACCCAAAACCCATACCTTGCTCACCAGTGTGCAGTACAGACATCAGAGGTGCAGTGCACAAACTCATTTAGATATCATCAACAATAACTGGGACTAATAGTAGTATGAATGCTTCAAACACAGAGAAGAATAAGAGAATACTTACCCCTAAATAATATTTAAACATATTAAAAAAAAAGCATTATAATCACCTTTTTAAAACATTACAATCTGGAGCAGTGTTATGGAGTGACTCCCCATAAGCAATACACTTACAAGACATAGTTGTTTGCACTCTAGGCCATGGTTGAAAGTGCTTATTTGCACAGTAAAAAAATATTTTACCTATAGTTATGGAATAGAATAATTGTACTTCCCTGATTTATCCATGCTCTGTTGACTGATTCTTTTCCCAATAGAAGTCATAAGAATACAACAAAGGACTCTCAAAACTCCTATGCGCTGGACCTAGCCATCCTTATAAGAACATCGTCAGCAGCAATGTTAGGATTGCACATTATATTTTATTAAATAACTAATAAGTGCTTATAATTACTAAGACTCTGAAAAGATTTTTCTTTGATTATTTTTATCCATAGCATGGGAAAATAAGATCTATTTACAATTCGTCTAAAAGACAACCACTTTAGACAACCTGTTTCAATGTTCAATCACTCTTATAGAAGATTAGGTTTTTCTTTAGTTTAAATATAATTTCCTATATTTCAGTTTGTGCCCACTGCCTCTCATCCTATCACAACGGACAACACTTTGAAGAATCTTGCTCTGTCTTCTGTTCTGCTTCCATTAGGCATTAGTACACATTGATAAGATCCCCCTGAGCCTTATCTTCTTCAGGCTAAACATTCTCAGCTTGTCTTTCTGGGAAAGATGCTCTAGTCCCTTAAAAATTTTTGTATAATTACGTGAACAAAAATATTTACAATAATATTACATACATATTTATTCCTTTGGAAAAGATGGAATTGTCATAATTTAATGCTGAAAGTATTTTTCCTTTGTTATATAGCATGTTTACACAGATTCTGGCATAGTTATTTCCAGAATTCTTTTATTTTTTCACAAATCATTCCTCTGAATTCCCTTGGGATCCTTCCTCCCCAACCCCAAAGATGCAGTTCTTCTTGCTTTGCTAAGGAAGTACATCGGAGTTTCTCCTAGAAACATAGAGATCTACTTGCTTATTTTTCTGTTGTCCTTATGCCTTGCAAGAAGAAAATGAACAACACAAAAAAATAAGGGAATAATCTCTTTTCCTGTAAGAGCTCAAGCTTGTGCCTGAAGTAGTAGGTCTAGTCAGCTGCAAAGACTTTGTCACTACTTGCTGAATTCACTATTTTAGGCTTTTACATTTTCATACAAAAATGAGTCTCAGTTGCACAAGCACATTTGCTAGTGATATTCTGCTCTCCACTAAATCTCATTTCTTTTTCTTTTAGGTCCTTAAAAAAATTGTTACTGTTCAATCTAAACTCAACTCCCAGTCAGTGCTAAGCAATAGTATTGGTGAGGCCACACCTCAAGTACTGCATTACGTTTTGGGCCCCTCACTACAAGAAAGACATTGAGATGCTGGAGCACATCCAAAGAAGAGCAACAAAGTTGGTGAAGAGTCTGAAGCCCAAGTCTTAAGAGGAACAATTGAGAGAAATGGGGTTATTTAGTGTGGAGAAAGGGAGGTTGAGGGGAGACCGTATTGGTTTTTACAATTATCTGAAAGATGTTTGTAGTGAGGAGAGCGTTGGTCTCTTCTCCCAGGTAACAAGATATAGGACAAGTAGAAATGGCCTTAAGTGGCTCCAGGGGAAGTTTTGATTGGATGTCAGGAAATATTATTTCACCAAAAGGGTTGTCAAAAATTGGAACAGGCTGCCCAGGGAAGTGGTGGAGTCACCGTTCCTGGAGGTATTTAAAAGTCTTGTAGATGTGATGCTTAGGGACATGGTTTAGTGGTGAACTTGGTAGTGCTAGTTTTACAGTTGAACTTGATGATCTTAAAGGTCTTTATAATTTTCACATATAGATTGAACCAGTTTCTTGATTTAAATCTTATCTTAAAACCATAATGTACTCTTCAGCTTGTGGGTGACTCTATGCCAAATGCTTTGTGATGACATGTAGGGGTGGTCATTTAAAAATAACTGATTTGTGTTCTCTTTATATATGAAATTCTTTTGACAATTCAGCTTGCAGCTCTAAGCAGTGAAAAGGTAGCTTGATTTCTTTTTTTTTTTCCTCCTTTTGGACAGATTAAGCCAGAACCAGTGAGCCATTTAAACACAGTTTTAGTCTTATTTTATGTTTGAAAATCAAAAGATTCACAAGACAAAAAAAAGGGGATGTCTTTTCTAATTTTTACTGTTTAATGCTGAGGTCCCTTGACTATTGTGCTAAAAAAGTTAATAATCAGTATTTTGCATATTGTGCAAAATATATATATAGCAAAACAGTCTCAATAGCTGTCATGATCCTTGTGGTATCTTATCTAGACAAGGAAGCAGACATGGAGAATAGAAAAAAGTTGCCTCTTCAAGTTATTTCCTTAAAATTCAAGTTCAAAGCATTCCTCTAGCAAGCATTTGTTTCCAAATAAATCTCCAGTCATTACTGAACTTTAAGCCCTGTAGAACAATGTTTATAAGGAACCTCTGAAAAAAAAATAGAAAATGTTAACAGTCTTCACTCCTCACTCATCTGTCTATTCCAGGGATTTTATCTAATCACTGTCATAATAACCATCGATTTAGTAATCAGTTCACATCTTCCCAAAAAACAATTTTGCACAGCTATAAATTTCTGTGATCATTACACTGTGTCTCAAAATGTTAACTTTTAAAATCCATTTAATTACTTTATCTTTTTATAAAAGATATTGCCTTGAGACTGGCAGATAATGAGTAATGAATATTCCTTAGTATTGCAAAATTACTGAAGTAGACACCGTATATCAATGAAGATATTAAATCTGTATATCAAACCCAAATTTGTAGAAGATCTATCTTTAGATCCCAATGAACAAATAACAGAAAAAAGTCCTAGATGTAATCTTCCATTTTCCAGATAACTTTCAGGTGAGTTATTTGTGTCCATGGATACCAAATCATTGTGAATGGCATTCATTCTAAACATCGCGAATGATAACATTACCTTTCAAATTTAACCCGCAGTACTTAAATTTCCTCTACCAGATTTCAGTGATAAACTATATTTGGATACAGTTAAGGTATGAAACCCAGCACTTAGTTTAAACTCTTGTGTTGGAAAATGATCTGTGCAATCATCTGCTTGATGTAGAACTTCACATCCAGTACTGTGATTGTGCTCATGCAACTATTAGTGGCTGATAGTGAAGACTGAGAACAATTTTGTTTGAATGAAATATATTTAAACCTGTTACATGGTCCAGAAGAGGACATCTCATATATTTATTTTGCTTTTAGTATCTGAGCATGTAGCAGTTTTCAACAGTGTTCAAAATAGAGGGAAATTTTATTGGCGGAATAGCATTTTCCCATTTTGTTTTTAAATAAAAACTGTTGCAATTATGAACCTGCCCTAATGTGTTTCAGTGCTAACAGAAACTTATAAAACATTTCTGGAAATTATGCTTGCTTAAAAACTTGTTCCTTCCCATCTTCGCTGCATTTTATAACTATGGAGACTAAAGCATTATGTCTTTTCCCATGATCTCAATGCTTTCTTCCTTTGTCTTATGCCTTTTTTTTTGAAAGCAGCACCAAGCTAAAAGCAACAACACAAGGTAGTAAAGAAAGAGAGTAATTTTTAAAATTGGAGGTGACTGTAATTTTCAGCATCAAAGGATACAGTGGAAAGGTTTGATACTTAACTTACTCAAACGGTTACAGCCCACTCTGTTTGCCAATATCTAACACAGAACTGCTAACAACTTTGAAGGGTCAACTCCTTTTTGAAATTTGGACCCATTTTTTTTCTGACATATTCTCATGGAAAGGCTGTTCTTGAGAATTGAAAGTGGTTGAGCAGAAGGCTTTATATATATGTATGTGCATATATATATATATATCATGAAAATCAAAGACTTTTATAAGATGTCAACTTTATGAGATTCATGATATTGTATACTTCTTTAAGAAATGTATATGGGTTCATATTCATCAACACTTAAAACTGGAAAGATATACTAGTACTTAATGACCCTTAGCCAACTTAAGAATAATATTTTACTGTTTGGTAAGTTTAAATATATTATTGATAAATAGGTATAAGCATCAGAAGACATCTAGTATTTTATTTTAAATTGTATTCTTATTCAGTTAACACCATAGATAAAAATGATCCCAAAGCCTCAACATTCTCCCTATACTTGAAATATTTTTCTTTACATTGAAAATACTGAATCATGTAAGACTGTTAAACCGGTACAATTTCTTCTTGTAAAATTTAATCAAAACTGGAAGAAAAAGTGCTATCTACCAGAGAAACTAATAGCTTTCAAAATTACACAAAAACTATGTTGAAAGAACACCTTGAAAAATAAATAATAATAAGACAAAAATACAAATTATTTACTTTTCACTTAATGAATTCATCTTTCTTCTTAAAGATTTTATCTTATGCATTTTGATAAGACAGCATAAGAACAACTAAAAAACATAATTAGGCATTAAAGAGTCTATCATAAATGTATATTAACCGTGTGGTACATCACAGAATTTCAACCTTGTGTATCTCTGTATGTTGTTGCAACCTTTGGGATGCGAAGATGAAATGACCTCTTGAGAATACTTGCCAGGTTTTTTCCTGGGACTTTATGTTAAGCCAAAAAATAGTTCTCTATGCCTTGTTTATGTCGTGCCCAGATTTGCAGGATCAAAGTATACATTAGATGAGGTGAGAGGTATCACAAAGGATACACACAATGGCCTTTCCACAAATCCTAATGCAATCCTTACGCAAAACATGACAATTACAGTGAAAAAGAGTCTATTACATTAGCAATGTAAAGGGAACTGGAAAACAGTGTCATTGCAGTTACTGTCCAAGATGCAAAAGAAAAAGATACCTATGGGACCTCTTCAGAATTATAAATTGTTATAATTTGTCAGAGTTCATTAGCAATATGGAGAAGTCAACAGATGCAGAATTGAATCTGCCAGCATTAATGCAATATTTTTATTTTCATTCCTGACTCTCTCACCCTTTCCAGCAACAAATAACTGCATTTAATCTAAGACTGTCAATCTGCATATTAGATGGCTTCATATTTTTGAAGGTAGAAATACTTTATTAAAATTGAAGTGTACTTTGGAAAGGTTTAAGACATGATTATCCTGAACTATCAAAAAATTGATTCCTCTTAAGAACAGTGAAAAATTATATATAATTAGTAATTGTAACAGCAGCACATTTTTCCAGATAATTGGAAAAACTCATCAGTTATACTGACAATAGTTAACCACCAAGAATGCACTAGAAAAGTAAAGGAAGTGGTGAGATTCTCATGGTAAGTTTTTAGTACAGAATCAGATAGCCTGAAATGCTTATTTCCAGGTTAAAGGAAAACCAGTAATCTTTGACTGAACCAGAACTGTAAAATTATAACTTACTACAGGCAGTATAATGCACCTTTATTGAGATTGCCAGCTATACTACATTTTCATATTTCATACACAGTCTCTTTAACATGAAGAAATTTGCAGCTTCTTGAACACTCATATCAGGTTAATTCCACATCTTTTTTTTCTCCCTTCGAATTAAAAATGTATTTAACTTACCGTTACCAAAATCCATGTTACCTTCAACTAGTATCTTGTATTTACTTGTTATCAAAAATGAGTCACATACATTGTAATTTCTTATTTATTCAGTGGTTATTTGGTGAAGAAAATAGAAGGGTAATGTGGGTAATAAAATGTAAAGGAAAAAAATTCCTGCCATCACTATTACAATTTGTTCATGATTTAAGATTATATTGATCCAGGCCAATTCTTCTGTTATTACGCTTTTATTCCATTCTGTCTGACCTTTTTTCAGCTTTTCGATGCTCAGTCCTCCTTGAACTTCTTTTGTACTGTTTCTTGGTTTTTTTTAGCTCTTAGTAATTGAATTCCACTGTTAGTGACTAGCCTACCACCTTTCTAATATCCTTTCAGTATCTGCTTCACACCTGTGCATCTGGTTCTTCTGTTTGTTGATCCATCTAAGTCTGTCTTTGGACTTGTTTTTAAACTTTTCAGTTTCTTCTGGCTGATTGTATTATATTATCTATGTGCAATTCTTTCATGCAGTTATTATCCACTTTGCTACTTTGTTATAATTACATCTTTCTCCCCCATGATTTTTTTTTTTTCATTTTCAGTGTGTTAAAAGTAGGCATAGTAATTGCATAGTGATTCCAAATTTCTCTCCTTTGAATTTCAGGGTCTTTATACAATCATAGCAGTCTGAAGGCTGATTTTCTCCAAAATAGACTTCATCTCATCACAAGAACTTGTTTTTTCTGAACACCTAGCTATGGCTGATGGTCTCAAAAAAACTAGTCAACATCCTTTTATTTCCATAATCATCTGTCTATTTTCACAGTTTATTTGATCCTGCAATCTACTTATTTAAAAGATGAGAAAAATAACACATGAAATCCTATCTATTGTGAAAGAATGCGTAGCAGATTCTACTGTGTTCACCTTGGGATTTTACTTAGCCTAACATAAACACCTGCTGCTCTTTCTTTTTTCGTATGTCTTGGTCTCATTTCTCCTGTTTCTCCAGGTTGTAGCTGTCTTTCATCATCTCTTGCTATGCTCTTACAGTACTAGCTGCTGCTGTTTTCTTCTGCTGCTTCTGCTGCTTTTCTTCTTTTTTTAAAATTTATATTTTATTTGCAAACTCGCCGTCATATATTTACCTTTTTCTCTTCTCTGGGAGCAAATCTTTTTCTGAGCCCTCTTTCCCTCCATTTTCTGTGTTCACAGGGACTCTTTTCCATAAGCTACTCAAATCTAAACTCCCTCCATTTACACACAGGTGTTGATCAAGTTATATTATGATCTTTTATTGGGGCATCATTCAATATCAAGGAAGAAAATATGGTCTCTTAATTTGGTCATCATTGTTGTCTCCTCATTCTTCAGATCCTCTGCAGCTCTGCATCACCACCAGCTTATTTTCCTTAGTTCCAACTCTGAAGTAAAAAAAAAAATCTGAAAATCTGGTTCTTTATCTTAGATACCATAAAATACAGGATATAAGATACAATAAGATTATGACAGGGAAAAGAAGGATGCTGAGAGAAGCAGAGGACAAAAAGAACACAGGCAGAATATGTGTTTGCCACAGCACTTGAATCAATAAGAAATAACAGAAATAACAGATTATCTGACCGAGTTCTGTACAGCTCATTCACAGTTTCGTGTTTTGGATAAGAAAGAGGGGGTATGATACTATTAATTATTTTATAATAATTAAAACAAGGAAAGTGGATGAAAAGGGTTGTAAATTAACTATTTCAGAATTAAGTCAGAATTAAGATTGCCTCAACTAATTTATCAAGCTTTGTTCAATTGACTTCATTGGATCTATGTTAATTTAAATTCTCTGAGAACATTGCCTATGCCTGGTGTATGGCATTAATTTAAATAGGGCACATATCATGTCACCTGGGGAAGTTATCAACCTGAAATGCCTCATTGGCTATCCTGAAATATTTATTGCTGCTAATGATCACTTATCACCACTTCCAAAATTAAATGCAATATAATTTCCCTTCAATCAAGTATTGAATATATCTTCATTTGCTTAGAAAATCTTATTTTTGAGAAATACTAGAAACTAATATAGAGTTTATGCTGAAGTTCAAAGGAATTTAAACTTTGTGGAAAATTTGGAGAATTCTATAATAAAGCTTTATTCTAGGAAAAAGTTTTTTGGTTTTTTTGTGAGTGGGGAGGGTATATGTTTGGTTTTCATTTTTTTTTATTTTTATTTTGGTGTTCAGTGAGGATTCAAAAGGGAAAAAGATATATTTCACATTATCTTCATCTGTTTCTCTCATCACAACTATATATCCCAATATCCTAGTAGCTTTGTGTTGCTATTCATTTTATATTGAACACTGAGTTGCATTCTTAGATAGACACAAAGTATTTACAGAAGTATCAATAGAAATTATGCCAACACATGAGTTTCTGTTTAACAAGCTCAGGTGAACATTGAGTGTCTCCAGAAATATCTGTCAAGGTTTCTGTCAGTGTTCACTTCAGCTCTATGTGACCTAGAGGAGGACAGACACTGTAGAAAGGACACTGAAGCTGGTCAGTATCCCCAGGTCTGAGGCTATAATGAAACACAGTGTAGAACCGCCTAAGTGACTTCGCAACTACCAGTTTGTGCCTTATATATCTTGTGCTAAGCCGGAATCAATGAAGTGTTATTGAACTATGCTGACTGTTTTGTTAGTGTCTCTGCACTTCTTGCCTTCATGTGTCTCATAGGATCTGTATTGTCTTTATTACAACGGCAACATAAGAGGTTCAGGTATTGAATAGTCTGGAAAACCAGGAAAGATCAAAGTGAGGATTTGAAAGCTCCCTAATTTCGGGGAACTTCTGAAGCTGATTCAGTTTGTTTTCTTACAGACACAGGACTAACTCTGCTTCTATTCATTTGACTCTATTACAATGTTCATAGGTTCAAGTTCTGCATTAACATTAGACTTATACTGACCCTGAATGAGGGGTCACTCTGCAGAGTAACTGTAAAATAAGTACAGTTTTTGATGTACTAAGAGTTCTTTCTGAATTATTTTGTAGATATTTTCTACGTATCCTATGTATGCTGAACAACACATATTTCCCTTTAGAACAGAACAAAGATACAAGCAAGAATAAGGCAACACATGGAGATCTGACATTTTGCTAGATTTTCTCTGAATTAAGGAGTTTGACTGCTCAGAGAAGATTCTGTCATTCATTCAAAGTTACCCAGAGATGCAAGGTTTGGTGTCCTGAAAGAGCCTTTTTTTTGCATGATTCACTGTTTTTTTACAATACACTAAAGCCACGGAAAAACTAGCAAAATTCTCATATCCCAATTAGAGAGGACTTGCCCTATACTGGTTTTTTTTCCTAGCCAGAAGTCTGAATCCATTTCATCATAAAAATCTCTCTATTGCACCACATAGTCTCTGGTCATGAATAATACTTTTCTGATAGATGTATAAGCAGACCTTCTGCATCTAAGGGTGCAGAAAATAAAAGCTGAAGCTTTTGCTAAACATTGTGCTGCTCTTTCCAGTGGTATACACCCTTGTCACTTATGATCATGCCGTTGGTCAGAATTCTCAATCTTTTGCTGAGTGTGTGATCATTAAAGTGATAGAAGTGTTATCTTCCTTCTGACATCAATTTTTCCACTGAATGTTAAGCACGAACATTCTCTGTCCCTGAGAGCACTCCAGCTGTGCTGCACAACAGGATAAATGATTGCTTCTCTACTTCCCTGAGAAGTTGCTTTCTTCATCTTCCTATATTTGTAACTTCTCCAACTTCAATTTAGGTTTCTTTACACACACCAATTACAAATTAAATGAGAAAACAAAGCAAAAAAAACAGTCAAAAGAAGAGGACATAAATGAAGACATTACTTGGAAGTTGTTACGGTTCAACTGAAATATATGCTTTCCAGATTTCATCTTTTATTTTAAAGGTAAATGGAGTTAGCTGGAATCTTCCACAGAAGGAAGGGTTTCTGTTTTTCAGTGATTCCAGGTTATTGACTTGCTAATGAAAGCAATGAAAAAAAAATCATGATACAAGTAGTCTTTATTTTGGTTTTAAAGAGAAGATGTTTGAATTTTCTTGGGTTCTCTTTGCACTATCAGAGTGTAATTTCACAACTACCAGATACAGCTTTCCTAAATATGAAAGTACAACACTGTCTGCATTTTGTCTAAGCAGTAGGTCACAGATTTTGTTTTTATTTATTTCATACATCATTCAAAATTTGGTTTAGTTATTCTGTGGAGTGAGAATGTACTGTAGCCTCCTTGGCAAAGAGAAAAAAAAAACAGCATTATTTTTCTGCTTTTCAACAATACAAGCTTGAGTATCCACGATTTTTTGTTATTAAGCTACAGTGCCATGAATTGCATCAATTTATACATGGATTAGGAAAGAAAACTAATCTTTTCCTGCTTTACTATGAATGTTTTCTTTTCTGTTCAGGAACACAGAATGTGGATATTTGACTTCTGCAATTTTGCAAGTAAAACTGGCTCAAAGTGAAAAGGTTTTAATATTAACAAATAATAAGTGTCCCTGGAAAGAAATAGAAATCCTGTGGTGTTAATAGTTAGACGTGTTCTGCATAATCTCTGTTTTCCCTCAGTTGATCATGACGGTATGTTACCATTAATTATTGTTAGGCATGTAATAAATTTAATTCATGGTACTGCCTGCAAAATATTTCCTTTATTTTTAATTTGTATGTTTCAGACTCTGTTATACACACTGAGTAACATAATCCTCAAATTATTTAAAGGTTGAGGGGAACACATAATGCAATACTTGGTCAGATATCTTAATAGAATGTGCATGCAATGTCTCTTGATTGCCTTTGAGTAGATGATGACATTATCTGTCTTTAATGAGCTGCAGTCAGTAGCAGAATGTAGGTGGAAATAATGATCTAAGCCCTTTTTGCAGTCTTTTGGAGTTCAGATCAGACCTTCATTAGTCTTTAGGTGAGGTATTCTAGTATTTAATCAAAATCACTACAATTTTATAGCATCTAAATGTGCACCACAAGCATTTTCATGTAATTAAGAATCACAGAACCAAAAAATGATTGAGGTTGAAAGGGACCTCTGGCAATCATCTTGTCTAATCCTAGAGTGGGAGCAGTGGCCCTAAAGAGGACCATGTCCAAATAGCTTTTTAATGTCTCCAAGGAAATGTAGTTCAACATTTGTAATTTTTCCTAGCAAAATTGTGGGGACAGAGTTGGAGGGTAATGATATTGCTATTAGAATTGCACAAAATATGATGACACTGAATTGCTGTAAAGCTATGCTTTTGATGTCCATGCCTTAAAAGTCCGCTGTCAGCAGTAACAACTTCTGAAAGATAGTATGATATAAGGGCTTTCATATCACCTGACCTTGGGCACCCAAACTAAAATGTTTAGTTGGGTACTCTTCTTAGTGTTTTCTAGTCATTTGAGATGGTTAAAGGCACTAAGAAGGAACTTACATAATGTCCTCCTTGGATTACCATCTAAAGGATCCCACTCTATTTCTAGTTTGCCTGCAGAGGGAACCTAGAGAGAATAAAAATTTACCTTAGACTGGAAATTATGGCATCTCACAGTCTAGCTCAGAGATACAATGCAGGAAAACAAAATACCCTGCATCATGTCTGCATCTTCTCACTCATATTAGCTAAGAAACGGCATCATTCACCTGTGTTCTGCTAGCTGTTGGTATCTGAATTAAAATGACATCCCGTGTCCTAATTAATACTAGAAAAACAGAAAACACTTAAACTATCATAATATATATTTGAATGTGATCATTCAAAAGGTCTATATTTCATGCTTATATTCATAACCTACTTTAAACCCCTTTTGTACTAGAATAGAGTCCATAGGAAACAATAGGAGTGCTCTCAGCTGCAAGAGCAAGAAACATCCTTCCATAAACTTTTTATAAGCATACTTTGTGGGTACTTTATAGGTTATTTAAAGTAACAAATGAATCTCTTTCTGAGTCTAAATATACCTAAGAGTAGAAAGAATGCTGTCAATGTACATGTCTTATTTTGCTTCTCAACAATTAAGCTACCACTGTGATTGCACAAGTTTTTTCCTTAGGCTAAATAAATATATAAAATACCACAAGCCAGATTCGTTTCCTTGTAAATAGCAAGTGAGTAGGTCTTGTTTAGCCCAGGAAGTTTCAGGAAGGTAGGCTCAGAGTAAATTTACCAAAATCACTTACATCAACGATTTATACTTGAATTTATATCTCTAGTCCTGAAACTCAAATTGGAAAGGGCTGATTGCAAGCAAATGTTTTATGGGAAAGTGAGAATAGGATTATCACATGAAAGTATTGAGGGATTCATTGCAGTGTTTCTGCAAGCTGTTATCAGAAAGTGGAAAGATTCCATGTCTTTTTGGGCATTGCTGGTTTTGTTCAAGAAAATTTACCTTTTTCTTCTACAGGTGACTTTATGTTGTTCTGTCACAGTAGCAGCTGATACTTCAGAAACTGTTCAGTTTACTAGTATCTTGGTATTATTTTCTTTTCATGTAATGAAATTTATTTTTCGCCTGGAAATAACAGAGAAATCATATTTAACTTGTTCTTGAGTTCTGTAGTAAGTCGTGGCTAAGTCAGTATCCTCTCCTACTTTTCTCGTTCTGTCTGGTTTAAGTCTGTACTTTGCCCTTCTCTCCTTCAGCCCTTCCTCCATTAGACCATTCATTGTCACTTTTCTCTCCTCTTTTTTGATCATGACTCTCACAACCTTCCATACCTGCTTCTTAATGTTGACTCATTACCCTGCATGTAAAAGAAATTGAGTTCTCTGTGGCATAACACAGTCAGAGCACAGACAGTCAGAGCACAGACTCTAATAGTACCATTTAAAACATTGTTCAGGACAGTATTGCTGAAAACTGTGCCTGAACGGCTCAAAAATTACCTTTCTCATTAACAGGATGCTTTTTCTGAGCCAAGTAAGAGAAAAATCTTTACAACAAAAGATGCAGAAACATTAGGAGGAAAATGCAACAGCAACAACAAAAAGTTGAAATGTGTTCTGGCATTGCAAGGTGTCAGTGCTCTGCTCCAAGAGAACTGAAGATAATACAAGTTTTGACATAGACTTTAATGGAAAAGTGCTTAGTTCATTGTGAAACATAATGCCTATTTCATGACAATATTATCTGCTGTCCGGCAGTGGCATATATATGCTGTTTATGTTAGAGTAGATCCTCTGCAAAGTCTGTGCAACTTATTTTGTGTAGTTTATGACTTCACCTTTGGGCAAGACTATGAAGGTTCTAAAAGCATAGTATTCCCATGTGTGACATTTCTGCTTTTCATTAATAAAATTAAATAGCCTACACAGGATTTTGAATCCATTACTTCCTTTGTAGAAATTCAATAGGATTGCAGCTCAACATGAGAAAAATATACTTGTCTAAACTACTGTATCTTATGCTGAAAGCAGAACATGGCAATTAGAAGGTAGACTACCTCTGGTTAAATTAGGCAGCACACATGAATGCACTCATTTGTTAAGGAGTTAACCTTAGGGAGGTTTTATTTTAAATTTCTAGTTTCTTCTGTTACATAAACAAAGACAACATAACCCTACAGCTTCAAGAAGAAGATGTATTGTAACTCATGATACTCTGTGATGACTCTTTTTTTTAGCCTCACAGGTTCTCTGAAGTATTTTTTAGTCCATGTGCTCTGTATGCAATGAAGGAAAGTGAGGAAACATATCCCATGAGCTTGCACATCACTGTGACTTTCATCAAAGCTGTTACATTCAATGACAGATGAAAGGTATGTAGTCATCTTGTTGATTGTGCAGGCAAGTGAATCCCCTCATTATCACTGTGAAGCCTAAAACCTACTTGGACCTATGCCAGAAGCACTACAGTTTTAGCAAATGCAGTGTTTTGATATACTAATATTGCTAAGACCTAGCATCATGCTCAGGTCAACTGCTCCCTGAAGCAGCATTGTTTACAGATTAAGGAGTAAAGGTAGTGTTTTGTTCGTTTTGTTTGTTTGCTTGTTTCCCTTTTTGGTTAAGCTAGCATGTGAGGTGTGGGAAACTGATTAAATATACTTCTATATACCACAAAGAAATAAAAGGTTTTGCTACTGGTACTTCCCGATGATATACATTACTCTGGAACCCTAAAACACGCAGCGTTACAGACTTGGGGATGAATGGCTGGAGAGCTGCATGGCAGAGAAGGACCTGGGGGTGTTGGTTGACAGCCGGCTGATATGAGCCAGCAGTGTGCCCAGGTGGCCAAGAGGGCCAATGACATCTTGTCCTGTATTAGAAACAGCGTGGCCAGCAGGACCAGGGAGGTGACTGTGCTCAGTACTGATGAGGCCACACCTTGAGTATCGTGTTCAGTTTTGGGCCCCTCAGTATAAGAAGGACATTGAGATGCTGGAGAATGACCAGAGAAGGGTGACAAGGCTGGTGAGGGGGCTGGAGAACAAGTCCTACAAGAAGGCACTGAGGGAACTGACTGAAGGGAGACCTCATCACTGTCTACAACTACCTGGATGGAGGTTGTAGCGAGGTGGGTGTTGGTCTCTTCTCCCAAGTGACAGATGATAGGATGAGAAGAAATGGCCACAAGTTGCGCCAGGGAAGGTTCACATTAGACATCAGAAAGAATTTCTTCACTGAAAGGGTGGTCAGGCACTGGCACAGCTGCCGAGGGAGGTGGTTGAGTCGCCATCTCTGGAGGTGTTTAAAAGGTGGGTAGATGAGTTTCTTAGGGACATGGTTTAAGTACGGGAATGGGTACAGTTGGACTTGATGATCTCCAAGGTCTTTTCCAACCAGATGCTTCTATAATTCTGCATTTCATATTCCTGAGAATAAGGCAAGTATAAGATCCTTTTCACTGGGATAACAGTTAAACTATCCAAGTAGATGATTAAAGGCATGTTGTTAACATTATTTTATCCAACTTAGATGGCAGTTAGAATTGTTACTGACTCCAAAGAAGGTCAAAGGCCTATTTTAACCTCTGATTTGGCTCTTTAGTAAGTCAAGCATAGATCTCTTATTGACTGCAATGATGACAATATTTCATCCCGCTTGCATCACTAAAGTGCAACAGAATATACTCAGGTTTTGACAGTACCTTTACACAATTCACTCTCTCATAGTTAATGTCAGAACTGTAGAAGATGCCACGAAATATCTCTGGAAACCTTCATCATTTCATGCAAATCCAATCCAGAGATAACATTATATGATCCTGCATGTACCATTGCTTCCTAAGAAGATGTGAATGCAGAATGAGAAAGAAAAATCTGCAGGGTCTCAAGCAGCCTACAGGGAGGTGCAGCATATGCCAGTCACAGAGGCAGCCAAAGGCCTTAAAAACCTTTTTATCTCTAACACCTGCTGTGCAATTCTTCTTTAGAAATTTCAATCACTACATTATCTGCCATTCCATATATCAAAAGCCACTAGGTTTCACTCAGATATGCTCTATCAGGTGAAAAAGCTTCAGTTACCAAAAATATTTTAATCTTCAGAGAAATTAAAACACTAATTACAGTTAGGTTACAGCAGGCACTAAGGAACGGTTGGTACCCAAGGACTCATACAGACTGAGGACCTCTGCTGCTGTCTCTGCCCTTCCCTTTCAAGTTCTGCAAGGCCAGGGGGGCTTCTCAGCCTTGACCGTATTTTTCTTCTTCTGATCTATATCTTTTGCTGAATTTGTAACTTTCATGCCTCCAGGCACTAACCAGGGCATCTTAAAGGTAAATGGAGCAGAGTATTGGTCAGATATGCTGAACCCCTACAAACTGAACTTAAATAACAGAGAAGCACAGACTGTGGTAGAGAATTTAACAGGAGTCCAGATCTCAAGATATGGAGTGAATGAGAAAATGCATAAATAACATTTCACTAAGCAACATCCATTAGAGATGAAGGTCTTGTCCTTGAAAGTGCATGGACTGTGTTTATTTGCCATTGGTGCATATTAATAACTACAGTAGTTAGCCAGAAACAAACACTGTTACCCTCAAAATCAACAAACATAATGTATATACATGTGATTTTTTAAGTGCCCTTAAATGTGCTCTCTCACCATCACCAATCTGCAATTTCTTCACAATTTCTAAGTCCTTCACGTCTTTTTAAATCAGAATTTTCTGCCTTCAGTATTTTCTGTTCAAGATCTAGCAAGAGGAAAAGAATTGTGATAGCCTAATCTAGCAGGAATCATTTAATATTCTTACTTAGTGAGAATAAATAACACTAACCAACGATGAGCTTCTCCTTGATTATTTTATCAGAAATCGAAGAGTTTTCAAGAGAAGAAAATCTCAAGCCTAAAACCACTCTGTAAAAAGGACATTGTTTTCTTTTACATTTTGCAAATGAAGTGCCCACCTCATTTCCCATTTTTCCAAACAAAAGAAGAGGTTCTGGTGGTTTGGCCAACTGACCAAAAAATTACAGCGTTAATAGTCTTTTGTTGTCATACTTGGAGGAGCAAGCATGCATCGTGGTGTAGTAGTTGGAGCTGCCACATGTAGGGGCCCGTCAGAGGGTAAGTCTGTTTTACTGGCTCCTTGTTGCAGGTCTGAACAGGGCATGAGAGGCTGTGGCCATGGGCTGTGTGAGTACACAGTGCATATACTGTAACCTGCTACACCCATCTGCCTTAGTAAATAAATTACAGGTTATATGCCTCTCTGTTCTTGTGGCCATCCCATTTAAACTCACCCTGACAACGAACAATCAGACCAGGTTTTAAACAGTGAAGTTCCACCATTCCTTGTGGGAATTCACATTGCCGCTTCGACAGTGGCTCAAATACCTAAATTTATCCCTTACTTTTAATATCATTTAATTATTACTTTATCATTAATTTAAATGACATAAAATGATATTTAATACTAGCAGAAATTATTATATTGAACCTTTGCTTTTCATGAATTTAAGTCATTTCTGAAATAGTTAAAACAAATGACATGTAGGTGGGACTGTATGCTGTCAGGGCAGCTAATTATTTAGTCCAGTCTCAAGACAAGTATAGTTAAGATGCTAAAAATGTGTAATCACAGAAGAAGCTGTGAGTGTTCCAAAACTACACCTCCTCGCAATCCCAAACTGAACTAATTCATTTGCTCTCCTGCAAAAAAAAAAAATTATTTTTATTTATATTTTATTCTTTGTCCCTTCAGTGGTTTTATTTTTTCTTTTCAAAACTATAGTCATTACTGTTAAAGCAGTAATTCACCTAATAGAAAATTCATGAGCTGTAACTCTGTAACTACCCAATAACAACATAAATCAGTCCTATAACCTTTCTGTTCTGAGTCAGATAACCTTTCTACTCTTAGGGATTAGACGTAACGCTGGTTCTTACCTGCAGTTGTCCTTTTATTAACTTGTGTGACATTAACACTGCTCTCAGGACTGGAAGTATGCCCAGATCTATTTTAGATTGGTTTTTATCTCTGAACTTGTTTGTTAACCATATGATTAGCCGTTAGCTGTAGCAATCCAATCAAAAATGTAAAGAAAACACAAAAAGAAATGTAACCCCTTCTTAGTTGATAAACAGAAAAAAACATCACTTACATCATTTTATCTGTGTGCAACTTATGCATGCTTTTCAAAGGGACCCCCACAATTGGCTAAACACAAATATTTATGTCAGATAGAACAAGATATGAATCTACATATCTGAAACACAGAAACCTACATACTGATATTCTGACTCTAATGTTATCTGCATTTTCATAATTACAAAATGGGTGACTAATAATGTAAACTCTGCCTCGATTATATTAGTAGTGTATGATTCTAAAATAATTATTTGTAAAGGGTCGATATTAATAGTCTTCAATCCAAGAAAATCAACATAATACTTAGATATTTTTCCTTTTCTTTTCAATAAAATCTTCATAGATGTAATGAATATCATTTGCACACACTGAAAGTATAGACTTTCTCATATGTTGTAGGATGCCTTTTCAAGAAAATGTTCTAAATTAAGTTAAAGTTTCCTTAAAATGTACTTGATCCAAAACCAGAGAGACTTTCCTATGTTAGTAAGCAGATGATCTCAGAAAGTTATTAAAACCCGAATGTGTCATGCAACCTTTTTCCTTCTTACTGTAGTTGCAGCGCTGTCAAGAGAAACTCTGCTGGCTCTGCTTTTAGCCGATGGAGTTACTAAAAAAAATAAAATTTCACAGTTTACCTGAATAACTGAACCACATGTATAATTCATGAAATTATTTCTTTAGAGCTCTAAATATGGTGTTATCTTAGGTGTGATAATAAGTTTGAGAATCAAAAAAACCTAAAAAATATTCCTTATGCAAGACAACAGGAAGGAGGAAGAGAGGTCTCTAAGCAGAGAAGGTTCCAGAACAATAAGAGACCTACATACTCTACTCCAGAGAAACACCAAGTCCCAAATTATCCTTAACTGAAACCTATCTCTGAATGACTGAGCTGACAATCGAGCTTTTGGTGTTTAACTAGATCACATTAACTGAAAATAAAGACATTAACTGAAAATAAAGATCTATTTAACAAAACTGCTAACAACTATGCTTTAACTTCCTAAGTGGCTTTTATATAGAACTTAGAAACCAAAGTAATTCACAATACTAGTATAGTTTATCTACGTGCTTTCAATGACTTCTGATCATTGTTATACATAAACAACATTTTGCAAATTCTTTAAGATAAAAGATCGTATTCTGTAGTAAATCTTCTTCATGAGTTGCTAATTAGTAATTTAATGGAAAAAAAACCCACAAATCTGAACTGCAGTATGCCTGTCTGGCTTGTTTCAGGTGTATGGGATAACGAGACATCTGTCTTTTTTCCTACCCTTTTTTTCTGGCACCAGGGTCAGACAGAATTTGTGCTCCAATTGTTGAGCTTCTTTGAGGCTCACTGTTGCAAAGTGTAGAGTAAGGGGTAACAAACTGGTAGCTAGAGACAGACTGTGGAGAGGGAAAGTGATGCACACCCACAGCGAGGTGGCAGTTTGCACAAAGCCTTGTAGACAAATGAGATCCAGAAGGTATTTCTTTTCAAACGGCCCGCTGCTAGTCTGAGCCATACAGCTGTATGTCTTGACACGTTCTCACTCTGGTGTTCATGTGCATATTTTTCATATTCTATACAGTCTTTGATCTATAAGGGCATGTTATGACAAAAGATAGAAAAACAAAAATATAAAATCCAGCAATTATACTAAGAAAAACATTACAAAAGTGTATGCTGATTTCCTTGGTGGGAGTTTACTACTTCAAACATATTGCAAATTAAGGGTTTCAGTCCACGTTTTGAAGTAACCTGCACTGCAACATAAGTAAATGCCCAGTTTCTGCTACCCTGCACTGATGTGAATCAGTGGCAATTGTCCTGATAAATGAGACATCTCCAGATTTATTTCAGTAAACAAGAACAGCAGAACTTGTCCCATGGGGAACTGAGGGTAGTCATCATCTTGTAGGAACAGAGCCAAAGTCTGGGCATTTCCACAGATGAAAAAAGCAGGCAAAGCATATGCTGCCACTTATGAACTAAATGTCATTTGTCTTCTGAAGCTGTCTTTACAGTAAGGTTGTTGTAGCTTGTTTTGCCACAGTCCCCGTAGTAACTATAAAAATTTCATTTCTACTCTAAATATTTATATCCCAGTCAGACCTGTTAACATTTTGGAGAGCAAATACAAAGATGTAGTGTGATTACTCTGCATCATTCTGGGCCTCGCTGCAAGGTTTTATCAACTATAATTCTTTTTGCATTTTGGGGTATAGAGATTTCTCAGTAATTTCAAATAAATTGTGTTCTGGGATAATCTAAATGTTCCAAGAAAAGCTAGTTACAACACATTAGTGAACTGTTGGGTACTGGAGTGTTAATTCTATTTTTTTGTTGTTGTTGTTCCAAATAGAAATATTTATGAATCCAAGAGCATCACCTCATCAGGGAGTTACGTTTCAAACATTTCCACTGTTTGAGCTGACATCAATTTAATTATTAGCATTTGTATTGCACATCATGTTTTTTTTCTCAGTTGTGATTAAGATCAAACATACAAACAAAAACTCCCCCAGGTCATTAGAAGTCAGCATTTCCTAGCAGTCACTATAATTATTGTGTACTTAATCTTACAAGTGAACTCTGAAATTCTGATCCATATAATAACATCATCGTGCTAGTGCAAAAATAGCTGAAAACATGATGCGTGTCACAAGGGCCTTATACTGTAAATTAAATTCAAAATGACCAAAAATAATAAACAATCAAACATGAAAGATTGATCTGAATGTTGAAGTTAAAAACAAAATTTAATTGTTTTACAAATTAAATATAACCAAATTGTATCCCTACAGAAAACATAAAAGTAGTTTCTGTAGTTGCCTTTTCATATTTTGAAAAAATGGATTCGTTTTTTTAACAGATGAATAGTGAACATCTTTAGTTCAAATAATAACCCGACTGTTTTCCTCCTCAGAAAATCTTCATGGTTTAATATTATTCTCTTCATATAATTTGTTGGTTTGGCTAATTATAAAACAAACAGCCAGAAAACACCACAACTGAAAATGAAAAACATTGCTGTAAGTGCTTTTATATTGATCTCAGACCAGTCTTACAGAACAGATCAGCATAATATTAATGCCATAGGCAAATGTATCTGTTGGTACAAAAATCAATTTTTTCTACTTTCATACTTGAAATCATGTTTTATTAATGGGAAATCCAAGAAAATACTTTCTGAAACAAAATAACTTTTATCCCTCTTTAGGAGTTCCATTAATTTATAATGTTCTTTAGACCCTGAAAATTGTTCAGTTTTATCCTTTCAATGAATAGGAATTTGTTCCCAAGACTATCAAGAAAAATTTCTTTAGACAAGCTTCCCAAAACTCCCTAATACATCAACTGTTACAGAAAATAAAAATATACTTTAAACAACCGCAACAGGGTTATACCCACAGGTGCAATTTGGCCAACAGAAATTTAATATCTGTGGAAAACAAACAAATATTTCTGCTTGTCATTTATATGGAAGATGGTTGGAAAAGAACCATACACTTATTTAACATATTTTTATAGATTTTATTAATTTAATATAAAACCTGGCAGCATAAGTCCATTTGATCTGTTTCAGGGAAGTGCAAATCTACCGTGGCAATCCTAAGAAAGCTGCGACTAAAAAAATCATAATGTTTCCATTCATTGCATTATTTTTGATCTCTTACTTGACTGAATACTGTTATACTCTTATCTCCTACCATAAAACACTCAGAATTCTCCAAGATAATGTGGAAGGTTGGAAAGAGAGAGTAAAGTAAAAACTAGGGTAGTTAAAGCAGCTTTAAGACTGACCTACGGCCTCCTGGGAGAACAACGCTTTGCAATAATAATAACAGCCACATGTGGCACTCATCTGATCTCCTGGCCCCTCTTTGTGTTGGCGAAACATCTGCCCTGTGCAGTGCACCAAATTTTCTGAGAAGTTCCCTGGAGGACAGAATGGTACACTTTTTCTCATCCAGTGGTGGTATCTGCCATTCCTACTGGTTTTATCTCCCAAAAGATGCAGTGAGCACCTTTTATATCTGATGACCTGCACTTGATGAATTCTCTTGTTGACTTATGGAGAGGGACAGAGAAGGACAGATTCCAGCTTCCCTTGTTACTCTTATATATGTCTGCAACTGCTTTTGCACCAGGTAGTGCTGTAATGTGACCACATGAACCCCCGTGGCTAGTAGCCAAGCACCCACCTGGCCATTTGGTCACTCTCTGTCCCCCATGCTGTCTACTGGGAGAGGGAGAAAAAGTAGGAAGGACATGAAGGAGAAAGCCTTTGGGTCAGGATCAAGGCAGGGAGATCACTTACCGTTTGTTGTTGTGGGCTAAACAGGCTCAGCCTGGGGAAATTTAAACTAAATGTAATGCTTTGTTATAGTACTAACACTTTCTTCTCCTGGCTTGGTCATGCTCTCATACTTTTCTGTTCTTTCCTTCTCTCTCTGTCCAGTGCTTTATGTAATTTCTCATACACATTTTTCAGGTGCACCACCAGCATGGCTGATGTCTGAGGGGCTCAGCTGTGCCCTGTGGTGGGTCCATTGGAACCCACTGTCTGGCACAGGTCAGTCTCTGACCTCTTCCCTCAGAGACTACCCCTGCAGCTCCACCTGTGTGCCAGCACCTGGGCATCTGCATCCAGCTCAAGAACCTTAAGCTTTTCTCTCCCAGATGCTGGAACCTTTACTATATGTTACCTTTGATTTAAAACTGAGTAAGGTTTTTTCTTCTGAAATAAAGCAAGCTATACCTCTTGTTTTCTTTTCTTTCCCCCACCCCACTCAGGAAATGAAGAAATCATACAAAAAAAAAAAGTGTATTGCCTGGTATAACCCCTCTGTGTACTACATAAATCTTCTCTTTTTTACTTATTCCTCCATCCATCTACAGGCTAATATGTTCCTGTGTTTAAGTGTGCTCTTCTAGAAAAATGTAAAAGTCTTGATGGCTGATGTAAGTGAGCTTTATTTGAGGTCAATAGCAGTGCATTGGTTTGAATACAAGTTACACTATTTACAGGAGTCCCTCCTTGGTGCAGTATGAAGTCAATGAAAGAATTATTCTCCCTCCCATTCCTCACACATGTTCTGGCATCTAAAATCAAGTGAATAATAAAGACTAGCAATTGAAATGCCACTACCTATTTCAGACAGTTTGTTTGAAATTTACTGGACCTTCATGAACGATCATAATATGCCAATTTGTGGAACAGATTACACCCTGTAATAGATTAGACACTGGGATTTTGTAATGTTTTTAATATTCTGGGTAGAATGGGAAGTGTAGATTAAACATCTAAAAAATTAGAAGACCTAAAAATGGCAAAAAGAAGAGAAAACATTTTATCTTAAGAACCACTCTTTCTACTTGGGTCTCACTCATAGAGTATGCTGAAATTGAAAACATGGAGATAGTTTGAGGAAGGTATGGAAGATAACACAAGGACAAAGAAATTATCTAGAATGACTCAAGAGTGAGCACTTAGATTACCCTGACTTTCTCTGAGATGCTGTTCCCCCAAATCAGAAACTCCGGCTTTAAAACCAAAAAAATCTAGACCAATTACATAAAAGCTCCAAGCTGGGGCATACTAGATGGGTCAGAAAATTGATAATCAGGAATGATTTTTCATTATATTCTGGCTTGAATGTGGTTTGAGTTAGTAATGAAGCCAAGCTAATTTTATTTCACGGTTGTTTAGTGGACTGTGAGACACTTAAGGAGAATCATTTCATATGTATTCATTTTGCAATGGGCAGTACTCCACATGAGACCTGCAGACAGTAATCCTGGTAGAGCTAGGGATTAAAGGGACAATCTGCCTCCCTGAAGTAGTTCTAGCTCAAGACAAGGCTAACTGGAACAGCAGCATGGAGGTCTGCACTCTTCCTGAGCACCCTGTGTCATTTAGGAAACAGAATGAAGTAATATTCCTTCCATATGAAGCAAAAACCTACAGTATCGTTACCAGTTGACCAACTAAAGTTCCTCATTCACCTGTACTGACAGATGTCTTCCTTTGATCTTAAACAATTATTTGCATTCCATTGAGAAGTAATCTGCAGGAACTAAAGCATAAGCGAAGTATAAAGTCAAAATATGTTACTTATTGTAACCTTAGTATTTATAAAATTGAGTTGTTTATAACTGTAAATTCATAAACTACAATCAATTATAAACCAATATTTACAAGAATTTTGGTTTATAACCATAATTATTTAAAAGGTTTTAATAAACGGTTATACCCAAAATGTAAAGCAGGGTTTTGAGAAATGGTTATACCCAAAATGTAAAGGAGTCATTTTTCATAAGGAAAGCTGATCTGCTCATCTACTTTCAATCTTCTTTGCAAACAAACAGGGCAGGAGTAAAATGAAGGACTAGAATGTGATAAATCTTAAAACATAAGAATAATCAAAATAAACAAAAATGCTCTTGTAACTGGTGATACTTTTCATTTTTTTCATCTTTGAAATGTTGAATAATTAGCAGTGAGAAGATATTAGCAAACATGAAAGAAAAGAACCACTGTTCCTAGAGCAGAACATGATGAAATGCGAATGAGAGAGTAAGGGACTTTCACAATATCTACTTATTTCAAAATAAAATTGACCTAAAGAAGAGAAAACCTCTTCCCAAAGGCCATTAACTCAAAATATATGACTTATCTTGCATTAACTTCTAACAGAATCATCTTTATGAGTCAAAACTTGTCAGTGTAGGTGTAAAAAGAACAAATGGAAATATTATCATTCTTCAGTTTGGGAATATACTGTTTTAATCATCATTGCTACTACAAGACATCCTATTTTGAGAAAGGCTTCTGTTGTATAAGTCTATTACTCTAAAAGGTGAATTTCAAGTATGGAGGCAATAAAGCTCTCCAAGATTTTAAAACTACCAATTCTTCAGCATCATCAAACTGTTCCGTGAGGGAGTTTGTAAGATTTTGATGACATGGATGAGCAATTAGATGCAACTGAGTGCAAAGAAAGACAAGCTAACCAAATTAGCACACCAGAAAAAGAGTATTATGTATTTCATAAAGAATCAGAAACAGTGCACACTCTAACAATCACAGAGTTAGGTATTTCAAACGGAGAGAGTGAAGAAAGATCTGAAATTAAGAGTCTTTGTCTACGATAATTTTTGCCCAAGTTTTCACTCAAGGGACTGAAAAGATCAGAGATGGCACTCAAAATATCTCCTCAGACCTCTTTACAAATTCAGGAGTTTACCAAGAAGTGTTCACAAGATGGACAATGAAACAAAACCAACAATATTTATCTCTTGACAACTTCAACTTACTCTTCGAGTTACTCCTAACTGCATCCCATCAAAATCAGAGGAAATAATCAACTTTTAAATTCCTCTAAAAATACACACACAATCATTTCAGATGTAGACAGGAGATGAGATTGGAAGGACAAATGGAGGAAAAAGCAATAGTTAGTTGGAACTTTCGTAAAAGGCAATACGGGTGGTCTCCCAGGTCATGTCTGAGCTGTGCAAGGTATCATCATATAGAGATGCCCCAGTAAGCAGTGTACATGTTGATACAACACAACCTTATACTCAATGGTCTTCTTAACTTGGATCCCAGAAAGAAACTAGACATATTCATATAGCAATGAGTCCTGGATAATTAAACTTACCCCTTAGCCAGGTTTTTAGGTTCATAATGATGCACAATAAAGCCTGTGCTGACTTCAAGAGCTGACTTCAAGAGCTCATTTGGATGAAAGCACTCCAAAGGATCTCTGAATCTAGCTGCAGTCACTTTCTCTTACATCTTAACTAACAAAGCTTTGCAAGTGTGGTGAAATGAAATGGTACTGGACCAACACATAAGAGTCATGATTACTCCCCCTTTCCTTAAATATTTAACTCATAAGATAGAAGAGCCATCAATCTTATGAAATTTTGTGAAAAAAACACTGAAAATGAAGAGGAAAATGTATTGATAGCTGAGAATTATCACAATGTTTCCCATGCATGAGAAATAGGGAAAAGGAGACATAGAAAAAAACCCAATATTAATATTTTTCCCAGTTATTTATTGCAGAATACAGATATTTACATATAAACCACATAACATCCATGCATGAAACAGGTTCCTTGAGCATCTGTTCTCTAGAAAATTTTTATTTGGATAAGTAATAGCTCCTTTTCAACACTTACTAAGTTTCAGGTGTGGTCACTTCCTTAAATCCTGATATATTGTGATACATACCTGTTATATTACTTTCCTGGCTTCCTGTAACTCTGAAAGCAATCAGTGAGAACGAACGAGTAAGTAAATAAAGAAATAAAACCTCTCCAGTTAGAAAATACTGTTATTTCATTAGTTAGGCTTTAAATATATTACTAGGTGTATAGAAGCGTCTAGAAGAACACTTCTGAAAATATATGGTGTTTAGTCTTAATTGTAGAAGATGCTATTTTCATGGCTTCTGTTTCCTTAATTTGACTTCTTTCATGGTATGAGCCATGAAAGCAAGCACTCATCTTGTCCTGATATGGGTCTTTAGAAAAGTGAAAAAATCAGAAATCTGTAGCTTTTCTGCTGAATTAAGTCCATGGGTATTAGATGATTGTATTCAAATCATTACGAATGGATAGTCAGCTCTAAGCAGAGGCTTACAATACAATTCTCTGTGCCTACTAAGGCACATTTAATTATTACGTATTAGTAATATGAAAAATACACTTACATTAAATTAAAAACCTACTAATACTTTTGTCTATGCAACAGAAAGTTCCATAGAAACAGAAAGCAAAATTAAATAATTAATCGAAATTCCAGGTAGTAATATTTTTTCCATGTCTACAACATATTTGACTGCAAATGTCTGATATCCCTGAGAACAGTGACATCACCTTCATTGCACGTAATAGAAAACTGACCCAAGTCGCATTATAGTAATCATATTTCAGACAATATACTCACAGCAAAACAATAGCTCATATTTTCACTGCATCAGAAGCTGTCTCATGATAGCAGTAAATAGGAGCTGGATATAAGTAAACGGTTCAAGAAAAGAAAGAAGTTCAAGCAGATCAGCAGGTGAATAATTTTATCTTTAGGCAAACATGTTATCAAATAGGCAGCAAGAACTGTGAAAGAATTAGGAGACAGTGAGGAACAAAACAAATGTATCCCATAGCCTTAGTGGAAATTACAATGAATGAGAAGTATTTGCACAGATTTGCAATAAGGTAGGTGTTACTGTTTTATATTCTCATTTATTCCAGTCAAATGAATGTTTTGGGATATTTTTCATCCTGAAGAAAAGCAATGTTTTTTAATTTCAACAAGTGAATAATGTATGGCCTTTCAAGAAAACAAAAGAAGAAACGAAGAAACATTGCTTCACAGTCACTTTAGCAGCCAACTTCTCTCCATAGCAACAATTTCTTGATGCAGTGGTAAAAGTGCTTACAGAATTATCAGCTCATTGAGCTCATGTTGCTGCTGGCACATTAGGAACATTCTGTTTCCTTTAGTATTTGAACATATAAAGGAAATTTTCCGTTGTTCTTACTCTAGTTTCTTTTGGTACACCAAAAGAAAAGTTTATTTTGTTGGGTTTTATATCAGGGATGACTGGTTGCCAAGTGAAGCCAGTCTAATTCCTCCTTAAGACCCAAGTCATTAAAATGCTGAGGTTCTCCAATGGGTCCCAAAAAGCATTATTTTACCTTAAAAGAAAAGAAAAAGAAGAGATGTGGAAAAGAGAAGGTGTGTGGTAGAAAAGGAGTAAGACCTGCTGTATGGATGTCTCACCAGCTATAGTGGAGACTAACTCTCCATTGTTCCTTGGTTGACGTCTTCAGCAACCAATTCCTCTAGCCCCACAGTTCAGCCCATATCTTATAAATACAGAAACAAATACCCTTTGAGTGTGAATTGTATTTGTTTATGCTATGAGAAATACAGATTAAAAAAATGAAAACAGGGCTCTAAACAATGCAAGAAAATGCACAAGTTGTCTGGAATAATATTCATATTATTGGAACATGTATTTTTACCATAAAACCAGAAAAGGAGAAATGCTAGGACATACTTGCAGTTGTTATTGTTTTTTTTTTCTACAAGTCAAGAAATTACATATTTGCTATTGGTTTTCTTAGATAACATGGAAAATTAACATTGGAAATAAAGTCCTAAATGTTGTAATGAGACATATCCCCATATTTATCCCCAGAAAGATGAGAGTAGTTCTACCTTAACTGAAGTGAAGGAGGAGAAAATTGTGCACTGAGTCACCATCTCTTCAAAGGATGTGGAAGTACATCCTGGTATGGTGAAAACAAATATTCCGTGAGCTTCCCCCAAAAAATTTACACCTTATACCATCTTTCCCAGGGCAAAAGAACAGTAGAAGGCTTGGCAGTTGGTGGTGATCTATCAGAATATGTTTAGCATGAGAGAGAACAGTTTCTATGATTCTGATCCTGCATCAAACCTATAAAGCCCCACACAAAATAAAATAGTTCAAGATATAGTAAACGTATATTTATGGATGCAAACAGCTGTTAGTTTCTTTAAGTGAGCACAAAGTGAGCTGGGCATCAACTTGTTCTGGCCTGAGAATTAGAGCAAAGATTTTTTCTTATTGACTGAAACAAAAAATTCAGACTTCTGCCAAAAAGAACATTGGAATGGCATTTTATTTGGCATGTTATGTGTGATGCTTTTCTCATCATATAAAAATATAAAAATACATGTTCCTTATCATGATTATATCTGTAGTGTCTGTTTTGGTTTTGATAATATCCAGTGACCCTTTTATTGCTGTGCTAACGACACCACCAGCTGTCATGATGTGCTGGTTTCACAGCAGTAGTTAGCCTGGCAAGCAAAAATTCTGTTAGTGAGTAGGAGTAGTTGGATGTGACTTTAGGGAGTTGAAGAAGAACACGGCATGTGCAGTAGTAGATGAATACTGAATCCATTACATTATTCATTTTTGTATAAAATTCCCACGTTGGACAAGTTAGGAAGGAATTTTAAAGTTGTAATCAGAGACACTACATAAAAATTATTGATCATCGAATAATTAAAACAGTTGTCATGAAGAATTAAGGGAACTGACATTTACAACATAACCTTAGGTCACAAAACTAAACAGCTGAAGGGAACAGAGTACATCCTTAAATACAACACTATGAACTCTGTCAGTTTTGGGAATGCAAGGTCAGCAAGACAAATAGCATTGACTACATTGCATTTGCAAAATTTTTTTTATTTCAGGAATGTAAAAAAGATTTCTCATTTAGAGTTTTTTCCTCCTTCTGAGCTAAATTCTGGGGCAAAACTTTTCAGCAAGGCCTGTATCCTAGATAAAACAAGTGGCCAGAAATCAAATGGAAACTTTAATTAATGCGAGTTATGCTGATAAATTGGAATAAAAATTAATTTTATGCTATAGAGAAGTCTAAAGTTAGAAATCTTTAAAGCACTGCACGGTCATTCTTTTATTTAACAAAAAAAAAGTTGTAACTACTCTAAAATAGTGAGGTCTAATGATCAAACAACTAGATTTCAATCTTTGTATTTTAAAGCCAAAATATAAGGTTAAATTAGGCCCCTATCAGGATAAATTGCATGAATCAGTTATGGACAAACAGCATCAAATGAAGAAATATCCTTTTCTTGTCACTTTATAATATAAAATGTAAACACACATGAATTATTTTTATGAACTTGTATGTATCTGAAATATTCTAGTAGATTTATGCTATCAATAATACAATACAATAATACAATCTGTACATAAATCATTTTAAAGATATAGTGTTCTGTTACTGATTGACAAAAACTGTTAATTTTTTTTCTAGCACTAATAGAGCCCCAACATACAAAATAATAGATTGTTTGATTTATAATCATGGGAAAGTACAGGCTGGATGACTAAACCATTGTTAATCATGGGTTGATGTGAATCACTGTTGAAAGCACAGTGCAGAGCTGAAGGTTGACTCTTAAACATCTCCATCCACGTTGTTGCAGAGCTTTACTACTACTTCCAGTGTTTTAACAGGGAAGAGTATAACATTACACCATCAGGCAAAGACTGCTGAGGTGACAGAGCCTGCCTTCTGCCCACTCGCACCCACAGCCATCAAGGCCCTCACAAAGGATCATACGCATGCAGGAAGAAATGGTGGAATCATAGCTGTTATTCAACAGCCTGTAACTGTCAGCAATGATCATGCCTACTGAATCAAAAAACTCCTTCAGAATCATAGAATAATAGAATGTTTTCGGTTGGAAGGGACCTTAAAGACAGTCTAGTTCCAACTCACCTGCCATGGAGAAGGACACCTTCTATTAGATCAGGCTGTTTTCAGTGCCTCATCACCCTCACAGTAAAAAAAATTCTTCCTTGTATCTAAACCTACCCTCTGTCAGCTTAAAACCACTACACCTCGTCTTATCACTGCATTCCCTAATGAAGAGCCCCAGCTTTCCCCTAGGTTCCCTTTAATAACTGGAAGGCTGCTATAAGGTCCTCCCAGAGCCTTCTCTTCTCTAGACTGAACAATACTCATAGCTTTTCAATGGCTTTCTATTAAATGTAAATTATAATAAATGACATAATATTTATATAAATATAGTTTAAAGAAGGGCTATTTAGGTTGGAAAGCTTAAGTATTAGGACATGGCAGATTTATGCTTCCTTTGACAACTGTAATTCCTTTGTCATTTTGCTTATGCAACATGACAATATTTTCAACTTCAGGATCACGTATATTCACCACAGGCTGTTTTCTCACACGGGACTAAAACTGCATAAGAAAATGAAAATATGATTCTTCAAGGGTTTGCCTTTGCAAATGAAATAAATCTGGACATCTTATTATGATTTTCAGTTTTCTTTTTACTATATATTTTGGTGGTCAACAGCACTGTATCTTCATTACTTTTAGAATGTAAACTCAGGATAACTTAGGTATCTGTTTTCTTAAGTTTCACTTTGTAGTAAGGTAGCATGAACCTAAAAGTCTCTGGGAAAATTATCTTCATGTATTTCTTAGTGCCTCCGTAACTGTGCCTGAGTTTATACACTTCATACAATACAGAATAACCAGACTTAAACCACAGTAAGTCAGCATTCCACTTGTTTTCCCTAAAACATTTTTTCCAACTAAACCGCAAGGTTATATTGAAATTTAAAGGTCATCTCAAAGAAGCATAAGAACTTCTGCCTGCACACAAATTATGTGATACTACTTTTCCAGCCATTACATATGGCTTTCCACAGATTCTACAAAGATGCAAATAATTTAAAAAACTTGTCAGTGATCACCATGTAGAAAATCAAAACAATAAACTGTTTCTTGTCCCTCAGCTGGTTTGATATTTCAGTGTTGCCAGGCTCTTTCTTTAACACTGAGAGGATACTCAGCAAGAAATTGTGCCCTTCTCAGGATATTAGAAGTGTGATCACTAAAAGCTGCAGAGGATTTTTGTTTGAAAATTAACACTACTCCATCAGTGTATTTTTAGCAGTTTTCTCTTCTTTGGAAAGAGGAAATGCAGAGAAATGACGTGTCCTAACTGACAGCTTGCCAGCAGGATTATCATTGAGTATATTTACTATGAAATATAAAGAAACATTTCTTTTCCTGCAAACTGCATTGGAAAGCTGTCAAATTCTGATCTGTTCCTGTACATAATAGACTCCTATTGCTGTTACATTTTTCTGACTGATGTGGGGATTATAAATTGTTCTTATGTATATACTAGTGAGTTCATCATTTGCATATTTTGGAAGTATTTTCAACATTTATTATGCCCATAACTTAAGCTCCCTCAGCTGTTCATCCCCTGTTAATCCCCTGTTCATCACCTGATAGGAATAAAGAGCCTATGTAGAAGCAACAGAAGAAATGGCTCTGTAAATGTAGACTTTCAGCTGTAACATCAAATTAAGTTAGCTCTTTGCTTGATTTTCTCTCTTTTTGCATAGCTTATAGACTTTTATGACTTAGGGACTTCTAATCTTCTTTCAACTTACCATTTATATTTCTCCCAACAGGTATTATTAGAAAAATATCAATACGTAAGTAGTTAAGAAACTGAATTTTTAAGATCACTCTGGCAGAATTTCTGACAAGGGTTTCCAGGAAAAAAAAGAGAATACTATGCCTTATGCCAATAATACATTGTGTTCTTCTTTGCATAGACTCAGAATGTTTTGCTGATGAGTAAAGCTATTGCATGGTTATGCATGATTTTATTGTGATTTTTTTCTTGTCATGCAGAAATTTACTCTGAACATAATTTGAAAACTTTGTGTATTTTCTGGATTCTATGGACATGAAGTTTGATTTGGTTCCTGGATTTCTAGAGAAAATGGATAAGTGACATTTGAATTGCATGATATATCTCCAGTAAAATAATGTGACACACTCAAGATCCTTCTTAGCTATGGTGAATGTGCTGTCCAGTTGCATTCTCTGTGCAAGAGTGAGGCATATTAGATTCACAGTACTTATGTTACACCATGTGTATACACATAACTTTATCCTGTCAATCCTGGACATAAAAATATCAAGTCATTTTAAGAAAGAGGTATAGTGTAAAAGATTCACCTGCTTTCTACTCATCCCTTCACCTTTTGTATAACAGAGCAGCAATCTTATAGAAGCCTCCTCTACACTCTTTTGGAGTCTGTTATATATGTCTATGCAGAGAAATACAGAATAATTTGACATATGACAGACTGAAGATCATGGGAGTGGAACAATTCTTATAATTATTGTTGGGTTTATTCGATATTTAATAATTTCCCTTAAATTATTTTTGATACTCTAAACCAAATTTTCACAATTGTAATTTCCTGGGAACATAAATTTTAGCTCCAAACTGTTAAACAACGAAAAAATATGAAGAAAGTGTTACCTGCTTCAGCAGCATATTTACAACCACTTATTCTCATCAGGTCAGAAGCACTCAGAACAGTGCAAACCACATTATTGGTTCTTGTTAAAGAAAACACTTCGCATTTTGATGCATAAATGTGATCACAGAAAATCACAACACCTGAACTAAATCTCATTGGAACTGAGGTCTTGCCTTTCTACAACCAACCAGCTGAATTATAGTTACCAAAGTGTGTTTTGGAAACAAACTTTCTTTAGACAACCAGAACTTCTTCCAGAATTTTTATGGGAGCTGAATATTTTATGCCCCTTAGGATTTGTTAGGTTGCTGTTCTGCTTTTTTATTTGTTTTTCAAAGTCAAAATTCATAATGCTCCTAGTGTCTTGTGCGAAATATTTTTTCCAGTTTGAGATTCAAATCTATAAAATAGTAGATGCTTTGGTTTGTGAAGTAAATTCCCTGATGCTTGTGAGGCAACCCAGTTGCATTTTCCTTCTTCAGCACAGAATAGGGACAAGAATAGTAGATTAAACAGCACGGGGAAAGTACAGAAGAGCAACCCTCTTCAATGTATGGGCATAGAGTAACATTCTCACCCATGTGCCTAGTTCAGAAATCAGCAATGCAGTTGTGTTTCTTTTCCCATTTCAGTATGTCAGTTTGCTTTGAGAAAGGTGAGGGAAAGTTGATATGCTGGAGATGGGGAAGCATTTCTTCCTCTTTTTCCATCCCATCAAACATAAAGCCATATGACCCACCTCATTTTAAGTCCTTCCAAGATCTATCCTTATATAAAGGAATAGTATATATACGCAGTTATAATACTTTGTCTTCCATGAATATACACTCCAAATTCCAACAAGCCTCTAAAACCACTAGGTTTCATCAGCATCTGTGCACCAGCAATAATAGTCCTTCAAGAAAATAAGAATTAATAGGACATTAAGTCAGCTAGGTAACCTTGCTCTCCACTCAATATCAGTCTTACACACACATAAATGCACCATCAGTGTGGGCACTCTACTTGAGGAAAAAATGTGGTTTAGGTAGACAATGACCAGATGAGAGGAACAAGAACAGTCCGTAATAAAAATATATAAAATACTAGAAATACTGACAAAAGGTTTTAATAAGTCTGGGAAAAAAAATATCAAACCAAACAACCCAAAAACCCACTAATTTCTAAGAGACATGATCATAATTTGTAGATATATAAAAAGCTACTTCAAAGCACACTTGTTTTTCCCCTTAGTCCCTGAAGATAAAACCATAAATACTGGGTGTCAGAAAGATTGTGTAATCATAAGGGAAACACAGGGATACACTTTCTATAAAGTACAGGGATAAATGCCCAAAGGGGCCTAAGCATTTAAGATCAGTATGATGTCTGCCAGGAATGTCTCAGTCCATCTGTCTGTCTGTCTTTCCTTCTACTGCAATACACTGTCAAAGAGAGATTACTTAAAGCACTTTTCTTTCCTTTGACTCTGAGATATTTCCTTTTTTACTGTCTTTTATATAAAGAAACAATTTCAGTCCCTGCTGTCCCTGCTTATCAAAGAAAAACCTTAGGCAACAGCTGGCTGATCAGAAGTCAATATGACAATCAGAACAGAACAGCAATCAGCAGAGCTACATAAGAGTAAAACCACGTCCTGAATCTTGACTTTTCTAACCATAACATAGGACACTTTTACCTAAGGCTTTCTTTAAGATCAAATGAAAACATGAGACAATGATCTTAAGAAAAATCTTTCATATGCTCACCTTTTACCTAGGGAGTTTATGCAACTGCAATAGAAATAGAAGGAAACTCAAGCTTTGTAAAACCTACCTTTAAGATTTAAGAAATCTTACTTTGATTTCCTACTCCCATATTGCAGCTGTTCACAAAAAAGATGTCTGAATACTTCCACACAACATACCTATAGTTGGAGGTGCCTTCACCAACTTTGATATTTGTACCTTGATCTGCATTAGATGGAAATCTGACCCTTTGGCTTTTATATACTTCTGTTTTAAGTATTTGCTCTGATGAAAAATTTTCTAGGTTAAATGAGACAGAAAGTAATAACTATTTTTCCATTTCAAATTCATATTTTACAATTTTTTTCTTCATTCTTCCCTTACAATATAACCACCTTTAATTACATGAAAGATTTGCATACAAGTGAAATATATGCAATCACAATTCAATAGAGGAAACAAAAAAGGGAGGATTTAACATCTGAAAAGAAATTGTAGGATAAGAAGTATGAATATTCTTAACTAGGTTTTTTTTGTTTGATTAAACATTACTTGAAGCATAAAAATTATGCATGTGTCTTTATTTTGAGAAGCGTAAAAATGATGCCTGTGGCATTTGAGGATTTGAGGGAGATAGGAAAGGAAGACTAGTTATGGCTATGTACGCTGTTCTTGCTTATTTCTTTGCAGGTATATAGGCTAACCAGAGCTTGCCTTCAAAGAGTCAGGTGAGATAACTCATAGAAATATAGAATTAATGTAAAATTTAAAATATAATATTAAAAAACTGTGGATGACCCAGGGTAAATGCTTAAACATCTGATCCAATAGAAATCTCTACAATCTAGATATCTATGTCTTGCTATTCATCTGTTTTCCCTTTGTGACCAGTGGAGGTACACCTAGAGCGGAATTCACACTAACAAAGATGTCCAAAATGTCAGATTAATTACATTCTTCAGATGCCTAGCTCTCCTTATTGACTATAAAAATAGTTTATGATTATTTCAGAAGATCTACACGGTACTTCTCTAGGATTTGGTGAGATTAATTCGATGATTAATCTGTTATTATTACCTCAGCTAGCTGTTTAGAAGCAGTTAGAACATCTCATGTGACCTGCAAAACATACAAGCTATGAGTTTGTTTTGCAGCATCAACTTCCATGCAGTGGGAAAGCCATAGAAAGAGGTAGGCCACTTCGATAAAGCACATACTGTCTGAATCAATGCAGACTTTGAACAAAAAATGATGTCTTGGCAACTCTCTTCCAATCAGTGAGACTAAGCTAAATTGTTATTCCTTCGTGGAATTCCCGATTAAGCTATCTTCTGCTGCTTTCCATGAAATGTCTGGATGTAAATCAGAGTTTTCATGAATTTTATACTCTTTCAAATAAATAGAGAAGTTGTAGGGGGATTTTTGGTAGGAAATAGAACAATTGGAATAATAATCTTTCTAAACTTAAGAGAAACATACACTGCAGCAGTAACTACTCAGCAAAGACAGATGGTGTTCTGTATTTTAGGAGACCAGACAGTAATTTCCAGGAAAAAAAATGATAAAAAGGGCCATTAAATATTTAGTTACAATTATTATTTCTAACACGTGTTTGAAATTAGTTTTCCATAAAACTCAGTTATTCAGATGTTCACAGAGAATAAATACAAAAGGAAATTCAATATGCTGTTACAAATTCATTGAAAGCCTCTGATAGTACATTGGTGGATGTGTATAAGCAGCTACACAGCTATTTATATTTTAAAAAATCCAACAAATCTTTGCAGACTTTTTTTTTATGTTTCAACCAGATGCTACTGCCATGATTTCCATTTAACAGAGAGGTCCCTGTTGCTGAAGAATGAAAGTCTGTTTATCTAAATCCTTTGACTTTACTCAGTAGTGTCACATCAATGTGTAGCTTTTGGCTAGTGTGCTTAGGACAAATAACTTGTGGATCAGTTACTCGAAACCTGCTGTTGCTTGAAGTGCATGTTTAAAGTCATATGTGGTTTCAGTCAAAACAAAAAAAACAAACAAACAAAGAAACAGCAAACTGGAGCTGAATCCAGTGCCCTGAAGTACTCAAGACAGCCTGTCATCACTCAGGAGTAATGGGAAACTGTGCCCCTCCGAGTCATCAGCTGTAAGCGGCATCAGACACCCAAGAAGATCTTAAAACAATTTTACATGTTAATCTACAGGCACTTCCATCAAGCCACTGTTGTAAATAGAGAAATGCAGCTTATCTTGAGGAAGAACAGTTAGACTGTTCCCTGGATCAATTTCAAGTTGAAAGATTAAGCTTTCTGAAGTCTGTGGAAAATTTAAAAAAACAGTGGTCTAGAAAGGCTAAAATGGCAACCAGAAGGAAGTATGCTCTGGGATTGTTCTGTGGTCAAGGCTAGAAAGATTAGCACTCTCTAATACATGCAACCTGAAACATAATATACACTCAAAGGAGAATCTGTATAAACACTATTTTTTTAGAAAAAGAAGAACATAAAAATCATCTGAAGGAGGGAGGAAGGAAGAGAAAAAAAGAGGGAGAGAAATCTTCAAATTTAAACTTTTTTAATATTTCTATATCTTATATGAATATTCTTAACTGTTTGCCTATTTTGGATATTCTAGCCAAACACTTCTATCAAAATTTTATCTTAATTTGGATTGAAGAGAATGTGCAAGACTGGATTTTAATGAATGTATAAGCCAAAGCATTAAGGCCTCTGAACTAATAGAGAGCTGGCAACACGGGAGACAAAGAAATCTCTTTCACTGATGAAAGGCAATCAGGAGGACACTCGAGCATGCAGAAGGATATTAGGTGTATATTTACCTTTATCCAAGCCCGATTTGAAGATGTGAAGGGATAAAGCATTCTTCTGACACAGTATTAGCTAAAAATTTATGCTTTATAGTACAGTATTTTATCAAGACAAGTGCAAAACCTCCTCAACTGCAAGTAAAACCATTTTTAAAGAGATGGATTCTTTTTCATTGCTTTCTTTTTTCTTTTTTTCCCATGCACTTCCAGTAGCAGCATATTTGCAGATACCATATTTTGTTCCTTCATTTCTTTGTCAGATCTATAAGACTCCTTCCCATTTCTTCTTAAATTCCAAGGCTGATGTCATTTATTGTAATAAATTGTTCCACATTTATCCTTGATGTGGGAAATATTAGTTGAATTGTATGTTTTCCTCAACTGCTAAGTTTGCTTTCTTGTCACAGTCAAAGTGTTTCTGTTTCAGCGTGAAAGAGTATAGAGTGCCATCTTGGTTAACAAGCTACGGAAGGTAAAATGTAGCTTAAATCAATTGATGTTCACTTACTGTAGATTTTAGCTACTAAAGATTTCTTTAAGCACTAATTCCCAAAATTATCATCTGAAGTGTTTAATATGAAACTTTTCTACTATAAATAATAATAAAAAAGTGAAGCTTGCCCTAAAAGTGACTTTTAAATTAGTTTCAAGAGGAAAATAAAATGTGCAGATGTGAGAGACTGCAGTGTACAAGACAAGCAAAAATTAGCAAGAGAAGTGTTCTTAGCTGGCTGATATTATATCATATTACAGATAGGTCAAAAATACCTCTCCACTTTGTGCTGAACTTTTCTTTACAATATAATTTAGGTATCTTTTTCAGGTTGAGTTCCTACCAGCAACTTTGTGTTCTCATCTTATTAGTTTTAATACTTTATATCATAACAAGGAAATGCTCTTGAAATTAATTTCATTTTTGTAAAGAAGGCCTGCATTCTATGTCATTTGTTTTCATATTAAAATATGTAATTATATAATTAGAAAATGAATTGTTATTGTACTGTCCCTTTACTAGTTCTAAACTGAAGATTAAGCTTGTACATAGTGATGCTGATAAAGCAAAGTTTTTGTAACTGTGATTCTTGGACATCCTTATGGTCTAAGTAGATTTGGCTTGTAGCATCTTACTGAACAGCAAATAACTATATTCACTTGATTCATTCCAATAAGAAACATCTATTGCTTAAAAATATATTTTTAGAGTTAACCTCCCAAGAGGGGCAGAACAAGATAAAAGTGCTTTTTTTTTCATTTAGGAAAAGGATAAATAATTATGGAAAACAAGAAAACAAAAACAAAGTAAAGCATTAAAAATGCCCCCAAATAATCATTGACATTTTTCCTGCTGGTTTTCAACAAACACTAAATGCCTGTGTTTAAAAATTTCATTTCAAATTAAGATAAACTGGTAAGTGAAAAAAAAAATGCAAATAAATGAGATGTATTAACAAGTAATTCTTCAAAGAATCAAGTACAAATTTAACAATCCAATAATTCAGATAAAAATAATTATTTGGAATTCCAGAGTTATAGATTATGTAAACTTAATAACATTTTTCTAAATATATAAAGTAGATATTTAGTTGCATCTTTACTAGTAATCGTGCTTACTAAAATGTTATTGGCAGTACTATTAACAGGATTATTTAACACATTTAACAATTTAATTTTTCCTTTGTGAAAAGTTAGTAAATGAAATATGTTTCAAAGTTAGTCAAAGAAGGTTCCTGCATTTTAAACATTTATGTAGGATGTGTAAACGATTAATTGCAGCACTGAAGATTTTAACTTTAATTAGATATTTATGCGTTATGCAGAAGATTAGATGTTATTGATAGAAAAACAAATTAGAAGTCAACAATGCTCAGTAATATGCTTGCTCACTGTACTGGCAACATAAGGTTGTGGCTAACTGAAAGGTCTTATAAGAGATTAACAGTTCAAAAAGTTTTGTTATTTTCTATACCAAGTTCATACCTGAGTGCCTGGTTTCTCTGAGTACTCTTATAGCTTATCTAGTAAATTTTCCACAAGGTTGCTCAATGACATACATGAAGTGCTAAAGGAGATCTTAAAGAGTTCCTCCACAGGGAACATGAAGCTCAGGGACAAATTAAAAAAAAAATAAAGAAAAAATGTATCTCTGACTTCTGATCTCTCATGCAAGAATCCACAACAATCCAGAATCCCTAAAAACTGTGCCCATGGGCACTTATTTTTCTGTCTGCTATAAAGCTATCTATCATACTGTCAAAGGTATCAGATCTGTACTGCTGTGGAGGGATCTTTGACACTGTGACAGAGACATTTTTCCACAATATAGTGCCGCCCAGCTATTAGACAGCTTAGCTTTAACTTTCAATCCAACAAATAGCCATCATTGCTTTTATCCCTTATAAATTTTCTCCTCCCTCACATTTCAGACCTGAAAGATGGGAAACAGTTTACACTTGTTAATTAATCACTCAAGACAGATACCAAGGTATTAAAGGAAAATTAACTAGCAACATGAAAAAATCTTTGAAATCTATCTTCTAAGCACAAGCCATGGACATTCCTATTGTTGTTTTCTTGCAGGTTGCTGAAATAACTTAGAGTAAAACTGAAATAACTTTTCCAGGTGATAAATCTAGTCTGTTCTGATGCTGACACTTTTCATATCTTCTTGATATTATGAAAAACTGTAAAATAATTTTGTTTATGAGTATTTTCAGGACAAAGATATTATAAGAGGGGTTTTTTTTAAAATTTTGAATTCTACGTAGAAGATCCATGAAATTTTGACAAAATTAATTGTCAGCAATGCACAGGAACTAACTGTGGTAATGGATAAAGGTTACATAAAATGCAGAAAACAAATTTGAAAGAAATCTGGACAAGACAGTCTTGTTATGATGGATGCTATATGAGCCATTATATTGATGTAAGAGCAAATTATTTGTGAGAGGGAGAGGAGCATTCTGAAGATAATGAAGCCAATGATGTAAAGGTTGACATGTCTAATGTTAACAGGACACTTATTGCAATTCCTTTTTCATGTAGCCATAACTCAAGGCTTACTTTTGGATCATTTATTCATTTGTTTGTCCTGCTTGATATCTCCTTTACCCCTGGCCTTGGTCAGAGATTGAAGAAAAGCCTCAGTATTTGTGCATATTCCAGTTACTCCTCCAACTGACAAAGCCGATAATTTTTGGTACATTTTCCTTCATCTTTTCCGGGCAAAATATGACCTCATTCATGCTTCATTTATTAGAATTTGCTTATAAGCATTATGTGCAAAGTCTGATTTTATTGCTCCCAGTTTTAGAAAATAACTTCCAAAGCCATGAGTTTTCATAAGGCTCTCCAAGGACTTCAGTTCTGCTTCTTTGTCTTTCTGGATGCTACGTCTTTATCAGGAAAGTTTTCTTTTCCTCTCAAATGCATCAACAGATGTCCCAGTATTTGCATTCAGAATCAAGTCCAAGAAACTTCTCAGCAAAGAAAGGAAAAGTTTTGCACTTGGCTTATAGATCTTTGTCTTCAAGGTACATGAAATAATTTAGACCACCGTTTGCACAGTCCAACCAGACCTGTCGATCATCTAAATAGACTCTCCATCTCTGTACTGGAAAATCAGGTGGTTTACATACCTGCACATTGCTGCACATGATCAAAACATTCCGATTGACATGGAGGTGTTTAATCTACCATGCAGCTGGGAGGTGGGTAGGGATGTGCTGAAACTCTGTGTTGAGTGCCTGCTAGCATTCTGAAATCCGTGAGGACAAAGGGTTCTGGCAGCACTGCAGACAGGTCTGGGACGTCCATGTTAGTCCCAAATGCTGTGGCTCACCTGCTTCCTGCAAAGAATATGTGGGAGCTTAAACAAGAAGTATTTGCAAAAATACTTCTGCCAAACTGGGGAGAGAAGTTTTCCTTTAAAGTCTTCCAAATTATTCTTTGGAGACGCCTGACAACTTTTCCCTTGACTGCTAACAGAGATTAAAGTTCCCAGCTAAAATCACTCCACCAAGCCAGATTATTGTTATTAAGGGATCAAAAACCATAAACTAGTTACTTTGAGTAGAAATTCAAAATACAGACCAGTAATGTCAGCAGGCACCTCTTCTGTTACTGTGTCTGTCTTCATTCCTATCATTTTACCAGGATGAAGGGTAGCTATCATATGCATTAGCATTTTTTAAAAGTTTAAAATTGCACATACAGTAAAGACATGCTTGCTGACAAGTACCATCATGCTCTAGTAGACCAACAAATTCACAAACCTGGACAGAATTGCCTTCCCTAACAGAAAAGGAAAAAAAATTCTATACATTCTTAAATGCGTTTCAATATAAAGCACGTAATTAAGCGCAGGCATAAGATTAGGGTTTAAATGCGAACATTTAGTGTTGACACTAATATATTTAAGCATACACATAGAATCTTAACTGTCATTGACTACTTTAAATCCATTAGAATGATTTGACCTTTTAAAATTAGAGTTAATATGTTTGCCCTGACATAAACTGCAGAAGATCATTTAAAGCACAGCTAGTGTTAAGTGCTGTATTAACAGTTCATTAGTTTTAATATTGATAGTGTGGCTATCATCCTGCTAAACTAGAAAATTAGATAAGATTAGCGCTTTAAGATGAGATTTAGATTACTGTGTATTGAATTACTTAAATTGCATTACAATTTATTGTTAAAACTTTGAATATTTCATTGTAAGTGAATATTCATTGGACAAATTTGTGTCAGTTCTGAGAAATCAGTGTGTGCCGCATGGCAAGGCTGGAAGAAAGCACCAGTTGCTTTAGGAGAGGTCACAGGTCTTCTGCACTACACTTCTTTGTTTACCAGAGAAGGTCCTGCACAGCAGTGCAGGTGGCACACTTTCTTGCACAGCCCTGCAACCAGAAGGACAGAACCTGTCTATAATCCTAGAGTGTCCTCCCTTAGATGTAGCCTCTTTGATGACACTGAGACTCCCAGTGGGGCAAAAAACAAAGCCCCTCTCCTCCTATTCTGCAGTTCATATATCTATATAAAAGTGTCTTAATCTTAAGGGTGAAAAAAGAAAAGATCAGTTTGGAGAAAATTTATTAGAACTGATTGACTTTAAGAGTCCCTGGCAATCCTAGATACTATAACTAAATGTCCTTCCCTGTCTCTCTCCCTTACACACATACAAGTTAACAAGTGTTTTTTAATCCACTAAATACACACAGACATTTACTCAAAGCTTGCAGTAAATATGAGGAAACTTAGCTAAGTTATTAGTCTTGTCATTAGACAAAAATATACATCCATAGTCAAAATAATTTCTTCCATTCAAAAAAATGTACTGAAGAGCCCCTACTTAGCATTCCTGGAGATGCCCAGGAGAGATGTGAGAAACTCGCAGCCAATATAGTTAAGGTTGCAAGTGCACATCATGAGCGAAAGAGCATCCAGAGAGGAGGCAGGTGAGACAAAATGCTCCAACACTGTTTAGTTGTGAGGGTTTCACTTGTTATATCCAGGTAACAAAATCCTACTTAGCATTATCAGCACTGTAGGTGATGTCTTCTCACCTAAATGAACTATTTCCTCTCTGAACAGGACTAGAGCAGTATTTTCAGTTAAACATATGACATTGTAAGCTTGCTGTGGCCAACTTACTCCATTGTTTTCAACATTGCATGTATCTGCATACAATATTATTTCATCTCTTCTAGATCATCTTACCACCTTCCAGGCTTTCTTTAGAACATGTTCATCAGGTTTTTGATTGTTACCTATAGGTATCATTGGGATATCTCTTCATTCATTAAGTCAGAAAACAAAACTAGACTTTAGTCTCTCAATGCTCTCCTAAATTTAACATTGCAACAAAGACATTGAAATTCTCAGCCCAAAACAGGAAGGACTAAACACAAAGATCTCTGAACGATTCAGGAAAAAGGTGAAAGAGGACACTGGCAGCCTAACTAATTACCTTTTTGGTACTTTGTTAGCAGCTTTCTAACTTTATTATGTGATGATGATCCTTTTCAGTTCAGGTCAGCAAAGAGACCCTAGTCAGTACGGCGTGCAGTCAATCGTAATGTGATCTGATCCAATTCATTATAGTAGGGCCAAAATAGCAAACTGAACTGAATCACTCACTATTATATGAAAGCAATCCCACAATTACATCTGGATTTTTTTCTAGGATTCTCTCAAAAACTTCATTTTGGCTAACTAGTGAATATATATAAAATACTATAATATACACAATTAATATATGTAGTGAATATATACATAAACTAAATGTGCACACTAAAAAAATATTATCAGAAATGGCATAAGAAATCATACCATCTCAAATGACAGACATGATACATTCCTGCATGAATATTTTCCCCTGTAATCTGAGCTGGTTATAACTTATCCCAGTGTGACCTTGATACACATTATCTTCTTGCAGGCAATTATGACTTTGGTTTCAAGTTAATCTCTGACTGTAATTTTGGTTTTAGCTGAACATCACTGTCAGACTGTGCTTTGAACAAACCTGTTATTTTGGTGTATATAAACATATATCAGTTTCACAGGAAGAAGACTATAGTCCTGGAATAGAAATGACGAGAAAAAGGGGCAAGGTGGACTAGCAAAAAAAAAAAAAAATCCCATCTCAAGAGAAGTGTGATTAGAGAGACGTTTTAACACTCAAAGATTTCATTGGCAGGAAGTCATTTTTATTACTCTCCCCAGTAGTGTTTTTTAAAAGGTTTGATATTTTAGTTATTTCTCACATAAATAAATAAATCTTCATCATACAGAAATAGTGTTTCTAACCTCATAGACGTTGCTCTATCTTTCCAAACATTCTACAATTGTTGCATTATACAAAAACGATCTTTTGAGAAAGTAACTTTTCAAAGAACTAGAGATAGAGAGAGGAATGATAATGAGTGAAAAGTAACTGAACTTCTCTGTCAATGCTGCAGAGTCATAGAGAAGATTTAGGCAGGCTTTTGAATCTATATATGACCAGTTAGACTTTAAAGCAGCCACAAAAGGTAACAAATTTTTAATACAGCCATATCTGAACCTCTCTATTTCCTCATTAGTATGGTACAAAAAAGAGAGTGGAAGAACTGCCTCTAAGATTGTGCAGGAAAAATACTGTACTCCTAAGAAAACTGAAACTTTTGAAAGACATCATTATCACCATATGCACCTCTCAAAAAACAGAATTTCTTTCATTTCTCTAAATTTGAGGAATATTTGACTGACAGTCAGTTAACAGGTCAGCTGTGTAATTATGGTATACTGACTGATTCCATTAGGAGAAATCAAATAGTGATTAGAATCAAAGATATAAAGCTACTGGAATGACAGCTACAAGATGGAAACCTAAATCAGGAAAAGCAGTAAGGACATGTCAAAAAGATGTTAGAAGAAATCTGAAATGCAGTTACACTGGATAAACAGTTTATCAGAAGGGCAAATGGGAAATGGACAGACAAAATAAAGTGAGAAACATCACAGAATAGCAAGAAGCTGTGATGGACAGAAAGTGTATTAGCTGTAGAAACATAAACAGATCCAAACATCCAGCATCCATATTTAGATGGCATGAACTTAACAGTTTTACAATATTTTGCAAATTGATTAGTGTAGCAGTGCTCCGTATTAAGAGAAAAAGTGTGAAAAAATCTGAAAACCACTTCCAGAGAAAGCCTAAATCTTCAAAATCTGAAACCAGGGATGACAGAGGGCTGATATCTTGAATTATAAATTGGATATTGATAATGAAGTGGATATTGGATGGGAAACATAGCTGTGAGCTTTTGAGTGAGAAAACAAAACCATTAAAGTCTCCATCAAATATACCTTTGAGGGGGTGGGAAATAGTTCTTCCTGAAGAATAACATGATGTTGAACTGAAAATAAAGAGCCTGAAAAAAATGAAAAAAAAAGCCGGTTACATTTGTTCTAATTGTTAATTCCATAAGTATACTGGACATTTATGAGCAAGTTAAACTCAAAAGTAAGAAATCCTGAACCTGTGATTTACAATTGTAAATTTGGTCCATATTTACAGATACTGGCTGAAACAGTTTAATGTTGTATTATTATTCACATTTCTCTGAGACTGGAATCTTGGAGGACCAAAAATGAAAACCTTAGTGTAAGTTTGCAGTACAGTTAAGGACTATAGTGTAATATACCATGAGTGTACATTAAATCTGTATTTACAGGACATGAAACTCCAGCAGTTTTTGACTAGTGATTTCTCATACTCTAATGAACAAAATAAAGTCTCTCATGGTAACTGCTTCTTTTTCATGAGAGTTTGTATGTATCAGTATTTAACACAAGAGGTGCCTGTGACTGAACAGTTTGATAAACAAAGAAATTAAGACATGTAAAGGATAATTCAAAGGTTACAGAGGCTGGAAGCATTTAGCTCTGCTAAACTTAAGGGCATCACCTTTAGAGCACAACACATCACCATTGAAATTGCATTTAGCAAGGGAAAGCAGATTCTCAGTTTAGCAGAACAGCAGCAGACAGTAGAACAAGTTGTAATGTGCAGCAAGAAAAACTGATACAGACACAAAAATGCATGATATAACAGGGATTCAGAAGTATGAAATCCATTATAAAGTGGAGCTACAGTTCATTTCTACACAGATACTTCATAAACTCTAAAAGACTACTGCTATCAGAAATGTTACTCCTCATTTCTGTGAAGTACAGAATCCTGAATATGAGGTTTTGAGGTAGATGACAACCAGTTCTTAGGAACAATCAGATAGACAGAATTTGCAGAGATAGCCCAACCTCCCCACTCCCCTAGATCCAATGATTCTACACAGACCCTAAAGAAACAGTAGTAGAGACAGCAAAGGAGCAGAAACAAGGATGTTTCATAGGATTTCATCTGGAATTCAGGAAAGATTGATTGTACCTTGCTCAAACAATTAGTGGAGCTGCAGTAGTGTTTGACAGAAAGAATATGCACTGTCATTTTTAGTAACTGAACCAGATCATCATGAGGCAAGACAGATACATGATTAATATAAATATCTAGTCAGCCTGTGCCCAGTTTGAGACATACAGATTGCACAACTCACAGCCAAAGAGACAGGCAGTAGTGTCTGTTCCCTTGTGGTTTTGTGACTTCTTCTTTGTCACATTGTCCTTCTCCTTTAATTATGACAGTCCTCCATGTCCCGGCCAACTTCCCCAGTTTACATGTTGGGCATAACATTGCATGATGTCAAATATCCCACGGCCAATCTGGGTCAGCTGTTCCAGCTATGCCCCCTGCCAGCTTCTCGTGCACTCTCTGACCTCTTGGTGGCTAGCATGAGAACTCTATCTCAACCAAACCCAGGACAGTCAAAAAGGTCTTGAGGTTTTGAGCCTGATTATATTACTCTTTCTAGTCCTTGAGTCTTTCTGGTACTTTGACTCCTGTCAACTACCAGAAGATACATGACTGCTACTGACTCCAGGCAGTTAGTTCTTCTGCTGGATCAGATTTTCTTGCCCTGTCTGTTGAACAACCATGCTGGTTTGTATTCTGTCAGCTGATTCTTGCTGAGCTCTACCAAACTCCCCTCAAACTTTGACTTCCTCTGTAAAAAAAGTGTAAGCTTTCTAAAGAAATATTATATTAATTTACATTAATCTTTGCTGTGAGTTATATAAATTATGTACACTATAAGGAGCCATTAAAGCCTCTGGAAATCTGCTCAAGTGTCCTACAGAATCACAATATTTGCTTGACCTAGGCCTAGATATAGGTGAAGAATCTCTGGGAAATGTAAATTTATCCATAAATCATTTTGCTAAATGAACAAACGGAAACAACATGAGAATCTCCTGACTGTGACTTTGTACCACTGGTCACCACCCTCTGAGCTAGGTTGTTCAGCCATTTTTTGATCCACCTCACTGCTCATACAGCCCATGCTTCAGCAAGTTTTCTGTGAGGATCTTATGGGAGACGGCACTGAAATAATTTGTGAAGTCTAGGAAATAATTTTTACTGCTCTCCTCTCATCTACTAAGCCAACCATTCCATTGCAGAAGGTAATTTAGTTGGTCAAACATGAAACCCCCTAGGTGGATACATGTTGACTGTTCCTGTTCACCTTCTTGTCCTTCACGTGCATAGAAATGCTTTCCTGGGTTGATTGTTCTATCACTTTCCCAGGGAATAAGGTGAGGTTGATCAGCCAAATGTTTCAGAACAGTATTATTTTCCTCCTAGTAGCAGGGAGCAGCTCTTTAGTGATTCTTCATTGCTGTTGCTGGACAATGATCCCCTAATTCCAATTTTTCAGCTCATGTTAGTTCATACCAACAGGTTTTTCTTTATTAAAAATGCCACTATTTGTCTCCCTCTGATTATTAATCCATAACTCAATGAGCTGGTCTGAGCTAGCTTCCCCAAGCTCTCTAATGCTCAGTTTACACCCTTTTCCCAAAGCTTCTCCATTACCAAAGAAAAAAATACTACAGAAAAAACAAAATCACACTTAATATATATATATTTCTGAATATAAACAACTACATATAGCAAGGATATCATGCAAAACTCCCAAAAAGGAAAGAGGGGAAGGGAAAATGAGAAAAAGGACAAAAAGGAACTAAACCAAAACAAATATGCACACTAGTAAGACCTGATAACTAACAGAGTAAAGAACTAGCAAAATCTCACAACAGTAGCCACAGCAGGCTTCGGCTCCAGACAGGACAAGCAGCAAGCAGCTCCTTCTCTCCAGCCTCCCGGAAGAAGAAGAGAGAGTACCCCCTTATCTACATCTTATTTATTTGTCGTGTTACGTTGAAGGAAGATATGGAATACTTCCGTGGATCCTGACCTCCATTGTTAAGGAAGACCTGTAAAGGCCATTTTTAAGGAAGATCTGAAAAATCCAAAAGCCAATCCACTACACTCATAGCTGCACAAAGGTTTTATGTAGGGAAGGTGATGAAGAAATTTCAGAATTAATATCCTTTTTTTTGCACAAAAATATTATCATTCATGCTCCAGTAGTCTCACTCACATGCATAGGAGCTCTTCTCCAGATATTTGTGTGAACAGAAGGAGTTTGTATGAATTTTCATGGAAAAATTGAACAAATAATCAACAAATCACAGAGAAATTAGATTTTATTAAAAAAACCTCGTAATAAAAATTATTTTTACTATACCTTAGTTAAAGCAGCAACTCTCTAATCTTAACCATTAATAGTAAGTGCTGGACTTGATTTCTATGTGTTGTCTTGATACCAGTAGAAACTGTTCTCTTACCTGAAAGAAGCTGGGTTAATCCTTGGCATTTCTAAAGCCCCAGGGATTTGCCTGTCCAAATTCACCTATTAGATATTAAATCACTTCATTCAGATCCCAGCTCAAGATCAGTACATCTGTGAACTTTTATTAATTTGAGGAGATTCCACTGATATGCCCATACATTTTTCCATGTAGCTACTAGGTCAAACAGTTTCTGGATATATACTTTGAACAGATATTCAAAGTTAAAATCTATCTTACTTTACACAACTCAAGAGATATACGATATAAAAGAAAAAAATCATGCCTTACAGAACCAGTTAGGGAATCTTTTTTATGATTTAAAATTACTTTCACTCTTCATGAAATGAAACGTTCAAAAGAGAATTGAGGGAAAAGAGAGGAAGAAGCATAGGAAGAAAAAGATGATTGATAAGTGTGGAGTTGCTCCTCCTGATTTGGGGAAGATGGAGTTTTGAGTCAAGAAAGTTCAGGGCTTTATCACACGTTGAATTACTTACTATGAAAATGTCTGTTGATAAGCATAATATTGAAGAAGATGGCTAAAGTTCTAACATGCTCTGCTTACTGTAAGTCAGCAGAGGGCTGCCAGTGCCAGGCTTGTTTTATACTAAATCCCAAAAACCATAAGGAACAGAGATCTGTCAGGATCAGCTTGAGCAAGGCTGTTGCTGAGTACTAATCTCCCTGAACAACACAGCATTGTAGTCAACTGCTCAGTCATGAACCTAACAAATTAGGTAATGGTACAGCATCTGGAATGAGGCGAAGGCATCACAGCCTGCTATTGCAGTAATGTGACTGGAAAAGCAGCAGGTGTTGTGTCAGCAAAACAGAAAAGCTTCTGTCTCTGTACTGATGGTGGTCTCACCCTTATCCTCCTCCCCTTAACCTTGTCCCCTCGTCCCTCACCCCACTCCCTCACCCTTGTCCCCCTCCCCTGTGCCTTTGCACAACAAGCCTTGTTAAGATCAAGACCACACATGGAAATTCTGGATCAAGAACCAACCAGTGTATGATATCTGACTTTGGTCCCACCTCGCCAAGAATCATTTGAGTTATTGAAGATATAAGTATTGTCTCCTACCAACACTTAGGTGAGAAGAGAAACTCCAACAAACAGAGCACTGGGCAGTTGCAATGGATCTTGATCTTCTCCACTCTCTGGGGAAGGGCGTTTCTCTTCGTAAGAAACTGCAATTACATCTCAGTTATATTGTGGACGATACTCGAGTAACTTGCTCACTGCTATGTACACATAAACTATATATTCTAACAGGTTTTCTTTTAAATAATTACCGTTAATAAGCAAGTGCATTCATCAGCGGCAATACCTTAATGAATCTGCAATGTCTGTCACTCTAATAAATCTTCTATATTGACTTTGTGAAACTGTTTCAGTGAAAGTCCTCGTGTGGGCTCTGACAGGCTCAGTCAATATTATATCCTTTCAGTGGGACTCCCTATTTGGGGCTCTGGAGGGCAAACCTCCAATGCAAAAAACAAGGGATTCCTTGTTGAAATCTTGTGATGTCAATGGGAGGTATTCCTTAGCTACATGCCAGACCCTTTACCCGTGTTACTCAACACTCACAAAATGAGGAAAATCTCCAGCAAATATGAATGAGCAGTTTTTAGTTTGTGATGACCTGTAACCTAATAAGAGAAGTATTTACTTGAAACAAACATAAGAGATTTAAGCATGTATTGTAAGTAAGGCATGGCAATTCCAAGTGTGATTCTCTCATCTACAAGTAAATACCGCAAGCGTCAGTGCAATAAGCCATACGCTACTCTGAGTCGTTACTCCTTTCCTCACTTCAGGTCCACCCAAGACTGATACGTAGATCATATGGAAATTATTTAGCTTTGACACATACTCGTTTCACTAAAACAACAAAAGACTTTCCAAGAAAATTCTCAGTGGTCTCTCTTGCATAGGAAACTTGTCTCTGTGTCCCTCCTTTTCTTTACAGTTGTTATCACCCTGGAGGGAGAGATCTCTGTTACTCCTCTGCAGAAAACAGCTCTGATTTCTTAAATCATGATATTGTAATGACCTGACATTTATGGCTGATCCTTAAGTCAACACTTCCTGTGATCTAAAGTCAATCTCTTTGACTTTCTTTGTAAATCTTTCTATGGTTTTGAATGCAAATAAGAAATTGAACAACCTGCAACATGACAGTGGAAGTTTTCTCTGCCCATGGCAAGGTGGTTAGAACTAGATGACCTTTAAGATCCATTCTAATTTAAACCATTTTATGATTCTATGAAATGCATTTTCTGTTCTGATTTTGAGGAACTTGTCCCCTTCCTAGGGCAATGAAATTTGCACCATTTTCTCTGGGCGTCACCTTAAATCATTTCATGTTCTTATCTTCTGATAGAGACTGACATAAGCACAGGTCCTTGCATTGTGCCAATTCCTCAATCTTGGAACAGACCTCTGGGAACTGTTGACAAATTTACAGCAGCTGTATTGTAATAAAAACAGTCCTTAGAACCAGTCTGACATCAGAGAGTGCTACAATCCCTGCTAAGCCATGCACACCACAGCCACGCTCAAAATGCTGGCACAAGCACTTCAACACACATGCTGCGTAGTTGGTGTGCAAGATTATTTAACTTCACTGTGCTTTAGGTGAATAGGAGTCTCTGAGTTTACAGTATTCTGGATTGAATTACTGTTGAGAAAGACCATCTTATTAGCAGAGTTCACAGAGATGTAGGTTGGGAACAGATTCTGACTTGGTTTAATGGAGTAACATTGGTTAATGGCTGCAAAATTGATTGGCTTTATACAGCAAATTAATTGGTCATGACAGGGAAGGAAAACTGTACACTTTAGTTAAATATCAAATAAAACAGATTCAAAACTCCTTCTGCCGGCAGAAAAACACTTCAATGAAATTTTCAGTGGTAAAGGGTGGCATATGGCTCAGAAAATACAAAAAATTATAGTAAATAGTACTAACTAAAGATAGGGTCATTTAAGGCTTCTAGACCACTTTTCTCTTCTTTTTTTTTCTTTTCTCATAGAACTACAACTTTAAGTGCCATAATGAACTAGAAAGTCCCTATGAAACACTGTTTACATTGCATATCCTTGATCTGCAGACAAAAATATTCTAATGATATCTCAGCAGGGATCTGAACTATGCAACTTGCAATACTACTGTAATTCCAACTAATGCCTCTAAAGCCAGTAAGGTTAAGGAAGATTGTGATTAGTTTGACAAGACAGCAGCTGGTCCAAGGTTTTCAGAAGCAATGACAATAAAATCTGATTATTTTGTTTAAGTGATGAAAGGGTGGGGGGAACCCCAAATATTTGTTAAAGCTTACTTAATGCTTGGTTTATAGATATATTTTCTCTTGTTTCATGCTGAAAAAATGAGATGGGAGCTGTAGTACATTTCTAGATGGGAATCAAACCCACTACATTTAATATTTACTCACAGCTGTGGACTACTGCATTCAATGACTCAATATTTTTTTCTTCTTGACACAGTTCAGTTTCTCTTCAGTCTCTGTGACTTTTTTTAGAGGATTATTATTGCCACTCAGGTGAAGGCTCTCCATGATCAATAATTAAACCATGTATTTAAGTGCTTAAACATTAAGTAAAATATTGGGTTCAGGTGACCCATAGCCTTTGAAAGCACTATGATTAGAATCACTCTGGCAGACAGATTGTTCTAGGAAGTTTACCTGTCCTTTATCCAACAGTCTGTGCTCATCAGTAAGTAACTGAGAGCTTAGATCAAACTCTGTTTTTCTGGGCAAACAAATCATTCTAATTAGCATTTATTTCTAGAGAGTTGTGTTCATTTTATTATATTTCTTAACTGCTGTGTCTTTGCTATACAGACAGATTTTATGGGTTTTCTTGCTGTTTTCCCTTATTATATACTTCTAAGATGAATGTAAAGATGATAGTGATATTTTTCATGTTAATGAACATTCTCAGACTATTGAAAAACATCTGATTTGTTGCCAAATTCATAACAAAATCAGTGTTGCTTAACTATATTTTATTGCACCATGCAAACTCTTTTAACATTACAGAGAATGCCCACTGAATGGTGACGGAAGGGAGGTTACACTTCTATCACATTTTAGCAATCATGGAGCAGTCAATCAGTACTATCATTCTTACCATTTGATTGTGATTGCCCTTTTGAATGTATCCAAGTTCTTTCACTCTGCCCAGCTTTTCAAATGTCCCATGAAATGACCTGAAGAGATGGCAATTTCTATATTTACTAGATTTAGAATTTTTAAGTAGATAAAGCATCAGTATATTGAAGCATTTAAACAACAACCTGTTCTCTTCATGTATACAGAGAGATGGCAGAGTAAACTTACAATATACTAAGATGGTTCTTCATAAATTTTCAGTATTTATCATGAACATCGGACTCATGGACTTCAGTACTATTTATCTTTCTTATTCTCTGAAGTCTTTCTTTTAAAAATTAAGTAATTTGTTCAAAAGCCTCATTGTTATGAAAATCTGGGAAGAAGGAGGGGAGGAAGAAACCAGAAACAAAATCAAAGATCTTAAAATCTGTAAAAACAGTGTTTTCTTACATTATAAGGGTCACTTTTAGGTCACAGTTCTACCTGGTGCTTGGGTGAAAAACTAAATCTAGAGGCTCACCTTTCACTATTTCGTCAGGAACACAAATAATGAACCTGTCAAACTCCAGTGACAAAAGCTATGCTGTACCATATATGGCTAGACTTGCTATCATGATTTTACAGCAAAGTCAGTATAAAGTCCACTGCACAAAAGTGTTGTCCAAGCAACCTACATTTAGGTGATATTCATAGTGAGAAGTGAAGTTTTCCAGAATATCTCAACCACTTGGTGCAACAATGTTTCTATCAACATCAATGTCTAAACTCACATCTACTTCAAAGCTAGAATAAAGGAGCCTAAAAGTATCAGAGGGAAATAAACAAGCAAAAATTACTCTGGGATTCTGGGCTTTATTCATTGTTTTCTGGCGCTATGGTATCATTCAGGGACGTATGATGTGTAAAATGTTTCCAGAGTCATGGAACTTTGTTGCCTTACCACCTGCAGGCATTAACAGGTATACAATTTATTTCCATTTTTTAATGTAATCTTAACATTGAAAATAATAAATTATAATGGAACAAAATTTTTAACATAGTGGTACTATATGTTACCAGCAGAGAATGTAGTCATTGTGAAAAAAAATTAGGGTAGCTTTCTATTCCTTTGTGATAACCAGTTTGGGGTTTTGGTGCAGCTTTTTGAAATTTTCCTCATTTGAAAGCAATCCAGCTATTCACCTTGTTAAATTCATGTATTATTTATTATTCAGTTGCTAAAAGTACAATAGAGAATAGTGACAACGGGGTCTGCTACAATGGTAAATGACATCCCATTTCTCATTAAAAAGACAGTGGCTGCTAATCAGTGTGTGCAAATACTTCTTGGTGCTTCTGGAAAAATGACGTTTTGAAGGCTGTTCCCCTTTCTCCATTTGTAAGTGAGGTCTTCACCATCTCATCTCAAATTACAGTAAAGGAAAACTCCCTAGATACTAGAACATGAGTCTGAATGGCCTAAGAAGGGTAATGCAAGGTGCACAAAGAACCGTGTGCACATAGCAAGCCGATCTGGAGCTTGAAAAACAAACATATCTACATCTGTAAATCTGTGAGTATGAATACAATATATCTGAAAATACGTATGGTGAGAAATCTTCATACAGATTGTAATGGTAATCTGTTTAAATTATTCTTCGAGGTTGGGGAAAGGAAGGGGAATGCTTCAAGGGGAAGAAAGAGGAAAGAGTTCCAGTTTGTCATTGAACTGGACAAAATCATCAGATTGAGTTTATCAGGTTAATGATAATAATAGAAATTAAAGGATACAATAGTGTACATTTTATCACAAATATTTTCCCTTGTATAAGCTATGCTGTATAGAAGAAATGCTAACCCCCCAAAAAAATGCTGATTCCTCCATTTGTCCTTCAACATGCCTTCAAATTTTCCATTGTTCGGTCAGGAACCCCAGGGCTTCCCTTATGCTCCTTATAACTATGTACAGTTCAAGAAAGATGCCAAAAAACCTCTTGGAGTTTTTTGTCAGATAATATATGTGTGTGTGCATATATGACAAATTTCACACTAAATCTTATTGATCAGCAGATAGCCGAATTTCTACAAGATAGATATGTATGTCTATTTTCACATATAAGAAAAAACCCATAGACATATATAGCGTATGTAATGTCTAACGAATGGATGTTTTCACCATAAGTATCTTATTCTTTTCTGAATCCAACAACTTTCCTCACTGTAGAAATAATCAATGACTGAGAGTTTCACAGAGTAGTTGCAATATGTACAAAGTAGTGTTTTCCCTACTTTTAAGTGTATCACACTGCCTTTCTGAACTACAGCCTGGTACTGTATGACAAAAGGTACAGCAAAATAGTCTTTTCTTTTATTTATCCTATCACACCTCTACCACACTGTCATTACTGAAAATCCTCTCCATCTCTTTTCCTATATTTTAATCTTTTTAGTCTGTCTGCTGTAGACTTGCGGTATTTCAGCACAGCATCCTCTTTCTAAACTTTTTAGGGGACAGGCTAATCAGAACTGAATGTAGTATTCAAAAGAAGTGTGTGACATTGAAGTTGTAGCCATTTTTGTAGGAACACTATCAAGATAAGACTTTGGGATTACTACTATGCATTGTGTCAATACTCAATGAGTTTATCAGGTGGGTTTTTATGCATAGATCCAGTTAGTGTTAAAGCTAGGAATTCCTACGATTTGGGATCAGCAGCTGTAGGGCTGCCACTGGGCTTAGACTCGCATCACACACGTTCAGCTGACAGTGTACAGGCACTGCTAATTTACCTTAGAAACTGAAAACTTCAGCAGTGAGACTTGCCCCCCCTTGTACTTCCCGTTTCTCATCTATGAACTTGCAATTGTTGTGCTAGTGATCCCAGAGCTCCCCTTAAATTCTTTAACCAGTTCAGTGCTACAGATATACATGAAGCCATTTGACGCACTTCCATGTTCTTCCTTCACGTTCCTGGGCCTCCATTTTGCTGCTTGTGCATCCTGAGAGCACTCTGCTTGAACAGGGAAATGCACACATAATTATGCATATGAGCACTCATATGTGCATATGAGCTGAAATTGCACATCTTGGATCTGTGTGAGTGTTCTTTAATTCACCACTAACAGACAAGGCCACAGCATTGATCCACACACAAAGAAATTAATTCTTTCACATTTCTAACCATCTAGGAATTCATCAAAAAATAATGTATTCTCTTAGCAATAAGTGGATTTTTGATAGAAAGCTATGAATAGAGAGTAAATGTTGCAGGAATAGGAAACCAATTACACTGTGAGCACAGCGGGATGCATCACACAGGGAGTGAGTGCCATATGGAGTGTAGATCCTAAGCCCATCTGCGTGTTTTCTTTACTCAGATCCACAATCTGAGCTTCAAATGACAAAAACCTTTAATATGCTTGTGTTATTTTATTTTTACTCTGATTTATTTACTTGTATACACAATGCGCATTAGTTGGAAGTATGGGGTTTTCAGTTATAAAGGATAAATTTCTGTTACCAAGTTTCACTAATGTAGGGTCAGATTTGAAAGTTCCCCAGCAATCAGTAGCAAGAGGCAGCAAAAACCTGAACTATCTTAGGAACAAGATAGAAAGAAAATTATATAAGGGCATACTCCTAGCACTTTTTAAACCCCTGGGGTGAGAGGCAATTACTCCGCAATGTTTCTTGACTTTTTACTGTTTTTTATTCTATTACTTTTCTAGTTTCTTCATTCAGCTGTGTAGTAAGGGGAAAAGGAGAGGAATGAAAGATAACTCAGTCATCAAATACTCTGCATTGTCTCTTTTACATGTTCTGCTCAGAGGAATAATGAATTTCCTTACAACTATTTACATAGGATAAGCCACAAGAATGCTTTACCAGGGAGTGTAGTGACAGGACAAAGAGTAACAGTTGTAAATTGAAAGATGGTTTATTTAGATTAGATGGTACAAATAAATTCCTCACTGTGAGGGTAATGAGACAGTAGAAAAGATTGTGCAGAGAAGGTGTGGATGTCCTCTCCCTGGGAGTGTTCAAGGCCAGGTTGGTTGAGGCTTTGAGCAGCCTGGTCTAGTGGAAGGTCTCTCTACCCATGTCGGGGATCTTGGAGCTAGATAATCTGTAAGGTGTCTTCCAACCCAAACCATTTTATCATTCTATGATAATCTTTCCTGAAATAAAGAAGGGGAATCCCGTTTCTCAGAAACCTGAAATGTACTTTTTTTAAACAGAGAATACTTTTTGTGAGCCCATTTCATTTTGCATTGCAGCAAAATCATACAACAATTACATGTCTCAGCTGATTTTTTAAAAGCAGCATATCAGGCTGTCAAGCACTTACCTGATCATGATCTGAGTCTTATTTAGCATTTTTCTTATTGCTGGAGTTTGATGTTTCTTCAAATATAGATAGGCGTGTTGCCCCTTGACAGTTCATTAATGTAGGAGCTGGAAAACACAAATTTTCTGTTTCAGCCCAGAAGGTATGTAGCCTGTTTTAGAACGTTCAGTGCTTTTAGCTTTTTTACAAGCCCTATCCATCATCAAAAGGAACACAGACACTGAACCAATCTGTCAAGGTTCATACTTATTTGCTATTATGGTTAACCACATAAACCTGTTTGTGTGGCTGACTGGCTCACCTTCAAGGAAATAGTCAGTGATTGCTCAGAGACCTGAAGATATTACAACAAGACAGAAAATGTTTTTTGTGGAGTTTTCCATGCCAACAACATTTGTGTCTGTGATAGATACAGTGTTCAATTAAACAAGCTTATCTTCGTTCACAATATATTAGGACCTTTCTTCATTTTTCAGAATAAATTTGTTTTCTCTGCTTATGAATAAAAACACATGTTTAAAATTCTCTGTGTAAAAACAAAATCACCAAATGAATCTGTAAGATCCAGCTGCAAATCTTAGCTTGAGTTTCCAGTGACCGGACAACTTTTTGCCAGCTCAAGGACAACAAGAACTTTTGTCTTATGCTCATCATTTCAATGTGCTTGATAAATAGGACTGGACAGTAATAAGAAACTGGAGCCTTTGGAATCTGGCATCATGATAACTTCAAATACAGTAGGACAGGCAAGCAGTGGGTACTTCTACAGATGTATATCAGAAGTAAAAAAAATATATCTCATTCAACATGACAGGAATTGCAACAGTGTTACATCCTATAAACACAACTGCAAGAATACTGATATGACTGCAAACCTGATGTAAGTTTTGCTTCACAAAACTAAAACCATTTATTTTCTGTTTCACAGGAGAGAGAATGAGTTTCTAAACAGAAAATAAATTTGTATTGAAATAAGAATATGGAGACCATCCTGTAGAGAAGAGGTTTCCTGTAGAGAAGAGGAGACGTGAAAGTAATTTAGGAATATTTAGGAATATGCGTGTTATTTTTATTATGTTTCAAGAGTGACTAGAATACCACAGTAAACCATTTATAGATGTGTGACTCCATTGGAAGTACCTGTCTTTCTCAAAACATGGAAAGAAAATTATTTTCTGCATCCATATGTATTGTGGCTGGGTTTGAGAACTCTTGGTATTCACATTTTGTAGCCTTTCAAGCAGGTTTCTTTGGGCCAGGATGTCTCTTTCATCTGTATCTTCAGCCTCAAGAAGTGACCTACCTAAGGTAAATTTTTCATTCAGCAGTGTAGGTCTGATATAGACCAGAGGCTCACAGATTAGCCTGAATCCTTTGAAGTAACTGGAAACAAATTCTGATGGGATTTGCATAAAAAAAATAAGCATATCCTCCATACTACTATTGAAAAGCACCAATGACACAGAACACATTTATACAGTACTGGATTTTTACTTCAAGGAAAAATCTGCATGTTTTATGTTTTCCTGTAATTTTCATTTGAGCTACATTATTCAATAATTTCAGAATGTATCTTCCAGGTTTTTTGAGTTTTCTCTACCATTTGAAATGTCATGTGGATCTGTCTTTTTTTTCTAAATTTTATTTTCACATATAAAACTTTATTTATAGTAGCAAAAATAGTTACTATATGTCAGTGGCCAAAAGAGTAACAGATATTTTCTATTAGAATACCACATTATTTGTTCTGTGTGCTGTCTTTTCTCTCTCTTCAATCTAGTATTTCACGCTTGATATTGATTGTTCTATTTATTTCATATTCCCTGAGTGTGGCTGCCTGGGGTCTTTTTGTTTGGTTGGGGTTTTTTTAAAACAAACAAACAAAAAAATCACTCTTTAGCAAGTATAGGCAAAAATGAAATCAGTTGAAGTATTTTTAGGTCAAAATCTATGACAACTGAAAAGTAAGCCTGCAAATAAATCAACGTACTACCTTCGGAGCCAAAGCCACAGAAGGAGAAAAAACCCACTCAAAACAGAGGGATCAAAAGTTTAAAAATGTACAAGCTCTTTATAAGTGAAAATGAACAAAGATTCTTATCATAATTTAAAAAGGAAAAATTACTTAATAAAAGCAAAATAAAATTTTTTTCATTCTGGAAAAGAGTATATGCACAGAAACATACCATGATTTAGTAATGAATTTTAAAATTCATATGAATTGTCTGGTGGACAAGCTCTGTAAATATCTGTCTTCAGTGACCCGTCTGTCGGTGAAAGGTATTTTATCTGACACTTTAAATAGCTGTAGTAGGGCTTTTTTATTCAATTGTACTAATTATTAAATTTCCATTTAAAATCTGAGCAACAGCCTGTATGCAATATTTCATTTTTTATTTTACCAGTGCTAATGGATAATGGTTTCTCACTCCTACTCACTTTTAAGAGGCAAGAATGATATTAATGTTTTAGCTACAGCCCTATATTCCCTTTTTTTAACGTACCTAAAGTTTTGTCAGTTACAGCTGTACTCACTCTAAAAACTTCAGTGGCCTTTATTCCTAAATGCTTCATTTTGCATTTGTGCATATTACAACTTTTTTTTTTTTAATGTGTCCTCGGGAATCTAGATTGAGGCACATTCTCATGATCCAACTCATCTTCAAATTATTTTCAAAAATTAATATTTTTCCATTTTTCTGGAATTTCCGAGGTATTCCAGGAGTTCTTTAAAAAGACTATTAACATGATAAAGACAACTTCAGTGAATTAAGAAGTAAAAAAAATTTCTAAGGAGAAGTTTGAAACACCTGCAAAATACTCAAAGTTATCATCTCAAGCTGCTTCCAATAATTTTTCTGCTAGACAGATGGCACAGGAGCCTTTGTGTTCATGCACTGCTGGGACAAATACCCAAGCTTTCAAACCTCCCCTTCCTCAAATGTGCAGCAACTTTCTTTTCCTTCCTCAGGGTGTATTCTTTCTGTACTCTGTTGTTCAAGTCTTCTGCATGTTGAAGAACTGGATTGCCTGAGTTTTGTTTGTTTGTAGTTTCTTTTCAAAATTTGCTTTTGCTTAGTGCAGATCTCATTTGGTTAAGTGTATTTACTATCAGAGCCCAATTAACCTTACAAGCACCCTGTCACAAGTTTCATCAACTACAATAAATATGAGCTTAAATTTATGAAATCTTCTTATCTTTTCATAGTACTTTAAAGAAAAAAGTTATTTTTTGGAATCTTTTTTGAAGGAAAGGATTTTGCTCAAAAGACCAAATACCAAGAATTACTGCTAATAACTCTTCTTCAATCAAATCACAGACATCTAACAGGTGATTACTATAAAAGTTTCTTTAGGGTAAACAAAGCTTCAACAATGTAGCCATTCTCCCTAAAACAGGACAAATCAATAGTTGCCTTCTATAGCTGTTGCATCATTAAATCAATAATTACAAGTTAGACAAAGTATTCATTAAGTAACTCTTCTACAACAAAGGTGAGTTCATCAAAATGTATATGTCATAACTGGAACGAACAGCAGTCTTTTTCTTCCTAGACTAAATGTAATTTCCAGGCTTTTCCATCTGCACTTTCTGGCACCTTCATAGCATTGGGTTATGATAAGTGGAGAGAAAGAGGGAAAAAAGAAAGCCAGGGGAGGGGTAGGAGGAGCAAAAAAAGTGCCAAAATAAAATGGACTTTGAAATTTAGCTCGATTTCTTGGCTAGCCTCCACCACCCACAATGAAACTGAAATACTTCATTGAAGATAAGAAAACATGAGTTTAACCCCAACTTAGGGACTTTACATACATTCATTTTGATGATTTTGAAAAGAAGTTTGAGCTTTACCTAAGGCATTCCTACCAATTTACATTTCAGTTATCAAACAAACTAAACACAAAGAAAATCACCCCACTTACTCTGCATCTCCAGAAGCAACATAGGAGGCTAAAAATACACTTCATTTCTCCTAGCCTTTTCTTCCTTTCTTTCCACATTCTTTACAATGAAATTGTTCCAGCTGTGGTAAATATAGTTCAGGCATGGATCTCTAATACATTTTGCACTTTGATATTCATAAGTATACATTTCCTTCCAAACTGAAGAGGTTTATTACAGTTTGACTGGCAGTTAGAGACATATTTTCTAGAAGAAATACACTATATATTTGGCTTGCTTTTTCACTTTTCACTTCCATTTGTAACTAGAATACATTCCTTTTCACGGGTATATTTCTGATTATTTCTACATCCTTAGACAAATCTACTGTGAACTACTAGTCCAGTTCTTTCACTTATTTTCTTCAGATGAAAATGTGAATCAAATTCTATATCTTTATTCCCATAATTCACTACTTCTTCAAAGAGCATCAAAGCACACTTTGATCAAATGAGAAATGATCAAAGACTAAACTTGCTAGGAATAAAAACCCCCACAAAGTGGAGATTCTAGTGCCTTTTTTCAGTTTTATCTTGGCTCCCTGCTTTATGTATTTTATTGTATGAAGAAGGTTGATGGTAGAATAAAGTAAAACAGAAATTGAAGGCCAATGGAAGTATAAGTATTACTGAAGTACTTGACTGTTTCACACTCTTGTTTTCAGTGCAATGTAAGCTTGTGTAACAAGAAGAGTTATACCTCATTGAGAACTCCATTCTCATATACATACATAAGTTTTCACCTCAGGTTAAATAGGATGTTAAATTCAAAAAAGATCTAGCAGTAGGAAAATAATGTCAGCTGTATGTTTCTGATTAACTTAGCAGTGTACTGGAGCCCTAAGTACTCTGAGAGGCTGGTGAAATTGTTTTATGATACTAATCCAATCCTCCCGTGTAGTTCTAACTGTATTGTTACAATGTGACTGCTTGCATTACAGCTAAGGTAATTTGAGATATTAATTAAAATACAGATAACTCGAGTTATCACTGCACTGGAGATAAACTTTGAAATTGACAATGAAAAAGAAGCTGGAACGGAAGTTGTTGTTTTCATTAATTTCTTAATATGTACCTGGTCCTAAATTTACCTGAAATCAAAATTTTCATTATATGGACTGTACACAACCTCTAAATATATACACTACAAGGTATGTTATAGGAAGGGATTAAGGAAGTTCCCTTAAAATTATAAAACTATCATATTTTTCAAGTGTAGGAATTTATCTTTCAGACTTGGTTTATGCTGTTTTAGATGCTTGACATCTATATCCATACGCTTACTTACTGTATTAATTACAGCCACAAATACAGGAATTGAGGACAATTCTATTTCAGGGCTATATGTCAAAACAAAGAGTTCAGAATGGCTCATCCACCTTCTGAAAAGTAACCAAAAATAAGAAACCATTATTTTGTAAATCTTTGGGATGTTGATGAAATCAAAATATTTTGAGCAGTTATCACCTACATAATCCAAAATTTAGGCCAGCTAGATAGTCAAAAAAAAAGGCAAAAAAATGTAGAAGGTGACTGAAATCAGCTTTACTCTTATTAGTACCAGCATAGGAACACCCATTGCCTTACTCCTCTCCTAACTTTCCCTTTCATATTTTTTGTATCACTTAGCTCCAAAACTTATACTTTACCTAACCTACTCTTTTTCACCCCTTATATTCAAATTCATGACCTTGACCACCCCTTTTACCACCATCATAGAACTGGATTAATTAGTCTTATCATAGGAGACATAAATATGAAAGAGTGAATAAAACCAGGTAGGTTTACAGATGTATTTTGGAGATAGAACTTTGCAAGGAGAATTCAGACTAATTTCTCAGAGATGAAATGAAGTTTGAAAGGTGACTTGATCATAGATTACAAGTGGATTCACACACAAAAATGACTGACAGTTAACCAAGCAAAGGAAAAGTACCAAAGAATGTATTAATGACTAGAGGCTTAAACCAGCAAAACTCAAACTGGAAATAAAACACAAATTAGTAACCATGTTTTGTATGATCCATAACTGTAAGGAATTATCAAGGAGATTTACTATTATCCAGTTCTTAATATCTTCACATTATACTCACTAATTGCTTTTTGAAAAATGGCCTCAATCTAGTCATACCAGTTACTGGCAAAATGCACACATAACTGGTGAATATGTAAAATACTATGACATACAGAAGTCAACCAAACACATTCATAGATAGAAAACAGTGAGGGAAAGTATTAATTTGGCAATGAGAGGAGGAAAAATAAATGGTAAGTGATATGTGATATAGAGAAAGCTGAAATGTTTCACTTTTTTGCATCAACCTTAACTAAAACAACAAATTGGAACCATGTAGCTACCTAATATTAACTAATAGAAACAAAAAAAGCAGTAAGGTATCAGCCCAGAAAGAGAAGAAAAAGTTTGCAGAGTAACTTCTACATTATATATTTCCAAAACCATGGAGTTTGATTAAATTTTTCCTGAGATACATAAAGGATGGTATGAAAACTCATAGAATCGTTCTCTTTGCAAAACTTTTGAGGAGGATTTAGGCACCAAAAGACTGGAAAAGCATAACTGTAACTTTAGTAAAGGTAGTAAGTCTAGCATTAACAGAAAAAAAAAGGTAAGGAAATAAAGAAATACAGCTAATTTGTGCTTAGTTCTGGGAAACTGAGAGATAAATATTTCAGGAAACTTTTTGCAAACGTTCTTCAGAAACAGTACACATCATGTCATCACATACTTCACTGTCATAAGAAGCCAGGAAGCTGAAGCTGATGTAATTGCTACACGGTAGTTGCAAAATCACTTGGATAACCTCATCCAGTTAACATAATTAAATTCAGTGATTGTTTTGAGGGACATACCAAAGCCTATAATGAGTTAGTATCTATTCAGTGACTTCATTAGTGGCATGGGTGAAGAAGAGGATGCTTAGTGAATCTGCTTAAGGCAAAGGGGGTCTGCAGAGAAGGATATAAGAATTATAGAACACCAGAGCCTATATACTTGCTCCCTGCTCCTAGTATAATGGGCACAGCCCTCATGAATAGAGCAGACCTAGTTACTGTGGTCCAAGAAAGATAGGAATCAACTGTATACAGCTTAGAGAAGATCTGCAGGGGGTCAGAGGCCCAGAAAACAAAGCAAGACAAGACTGGGTGGCTTTTTAACCTAATAACAAAACCAAATAGAGACAGAGGGTAGATTTTCATTAAGTTAAAGGTTGTGGAACAAGGAGAAAGTAATTCATTCCTGCACTACTGTGATGTACAGAACAAGAAATAACAGGTTTCAGTTACAACAAATAGGGTAGGATGTGAAGAAAGAATTGAGATGATACGAACTGAGCTGACAGCACAGGTTGACCAGTAATGGAGTCTCTGCTATTGGAATAATTTACCGGCTTAGGCAATACCCAGGTCCCGATAAAGCAGAAACTAATACTATTGACGTAGGTGATACTGATATACCTGATGCAGCTGTTATAGCGATAATCCATGAAAATCCACAGTACATGGGAAGAAGATGATGTTATACAGGTAGAGCCACATCAAGTGCATTTAAGTTTATAAACCAAATAAAGACTGCGGCCTCCTTTGGAAGGTCAAGTGACATTTTTTCAACCTTCTATAATAAATGATATTTATATGATGTTTCTACAGAACAGGAACTTAAAAAAAATCTATAAAACGTTATTCAAAGACCTTGAAGAAAAGACTATTCTTACTATTCCACAAACCAAGATTTCAGAATTCTTAATAAAACTGGGAAAGTTTGCCTTTGAAAATCCATGTACCAAAAACATAGAGCATTATTATGATTTCCTTCTAAGTTTTCTGCTGGAGAATTAAAAGACTTACAAAGTTGTATATGCACTAAATCTTTGACACAAACCAATTCAGTATGATTGAAGAGATATTCTGTGGGGGTTTACATTAAAAATGCAAATAAGATGAAAAAGGTGTGCAAAAGACATTAAATGATGACCAAGTGATTTTTTTTCCAAGTACATCCTTGACAATATAGCAAACTCAATTATTCCTCCCAATCCTCATTTCATGCTTTCACACATATAAAGTCCATTGTCTAGTGCCCTCAATGGTTTTCAAAGTTGTTATTTACAGATGTTCAAGATGACAGCAACGTAGCCATAACTTTTGCTAGACTTCAATTCATTAGTCTGTTCTTCCCTGTGGTAATATCATTATGTCTTCAACCTGTGTTCTAACTCCCACTGCTACAATTAGATGTGAAATTTAAAGCTACCAGATTGTAAAGTTATGCTACCTACTACTTACTACCCAAGGGTAATTTAACCATTAATTGCTGGAGCACCAGTTAACATTTGTCCCTTCTAGCAAACAAGATCTTCAAAGCTCACAAACTGTCTTCATCTCTAAGTGTATACTTTGTTGATTTGAGACTGAATATCCTCATTAATGTCATAGTGGATAACAGGCCTTAAAAGCACTCTTTAAATTACCCAGTAAATTCAGTGGAAATAAAATAAAATTTGGAGAGCTGGTATGAAGAATGTCATGGAAAACTGCCATGGAGAGCAGGGCCTCTACGTTTCTGGATGCTTTTATTTTGCTGTATCTGTCCATGGATGAAAAGCCTGATGGGGTCGTATACTGAATAAATGCAAACATAGATTCTGCTCTTGAATTCAACAGGACTATACTCGTGGAGCGTAAGTCTCAACACCGGATCCTTTAACTGTTTAAGGCAGGGGAAACAAATGGAAGAATCACTTGCTCATTCTGTTCTGATGCAGTTCATCAAGAGGGGCTGAGGCGTGCTAGTGACTTGGTTTTAACTATTTTGTTATCTCGTGGAGTTTGCAATCACACTTGATCTGTCTCAACCCTCTTGTTTGGTTTATAGAGAGAATGTCTAGGAACGGGAATCAGAAAACCCAGTATCAGGGTGATCAGGAGGAAGTGTTGAGGGAGAAAGTGAGGAACCTAAGTCTTATACCTCTTAAGAAGTGAGGTGCCTAAATCAAGACATTGATTGGCAGTAATTGTATTCTACCCAAGATTCACAAGAGTAAATCTTCTCCTGGATTTAGTCATCTCAGCATCCATGTAGAAATATAGGCTTTTTTTCCAGGCACTAAAGTACTATTTAAACAAAAAAACCTCACATATAACTTAGGCTTGTTTCCTTATAAGATATTATTTCCTGAAAATTTGTTTTAAAGGATTTCCTGTATATATACACACAAACACGAGTATATACGTATAAAAACACTTATTTATACGCACACATATGTGCATATGGTTTTGTCTTGTTTAAATATCTACTGTTCCATTAGTTCTTTTGCACACTACCACACTGGGCATCAGGAGGGAGAGAGCAGAAGGCATGCGCTCTTTAAAGTACATGTAGTATCATTGTGAGCACTGTTAAGCAATAGCTAAAACACTGGTGTGTTATCGACCCTGTTTTAGTCACAAATCTAAAAATATAGCACCACAAGGACTGCTATGAAGAAAATCAACTGCACCCCAGCCAAACACGATACAACCAGTCATGAAATTTTAGTTAAGTTATTCCTGCTGTAATCACTGGCAGGGCAATACATATGTTTCCTATTTCAAGTATTACATTGATACAGGACTTCTTCACTCTTACTTTTTCTTTCTTTTCCTCTCCCTCTCTTCCCTTTTTCTTTAATAACCTCAAAACTGAATTTGGCATCCAAACCCAACAGAGGCATATAATATATTGTTTGGATGTCGATGACGATGAGAACATGCAACTAAACTCTCAGTAGACATAAAGCCAGAAGCTTGTGATCTTATCATTTTTTTCTGTGGCAATAACACCAGACCTAATATCTTCTATCTGAGCTTGTTTCTTTCCTTTTGATAGAAAAGAGATCTTCCATTTGTTTCAAGGTAATACATGTCCTACTAAAAATCCTGTTTACCTATGTCATTTTTCCTCCCCTTTCCTGTGTGCAGTATATACATATAATATTTATGTGAAACCCAAAATAATTCTTAAGTCAATAGATTATGGATGTTTCGTAATTCGTATTAACAGGTCTTGATCTCATACAAGAGAAGGTCAGGAAGTAGAAATGAGGACACTTCACTCCTGAACACACAAGAGGGAAAACAAGTCTCATACTTCCAGATATGTGAACCCAGGATTCCTTTTGTATTAATAGATTGAACTTATCCTTCATTGCCAAAGAAGGACTACAGCATCTAACTGCAGGGAAGACAAATTGTTCTTTTCTTGACATTAGAAAAAGACTTAAAAATGTACTAAGCATGTAAGTTCCACTCTACAGAGCAGCTCATTTATACACTACCAGAGCGTGTCTAGTTTTTCATAACACAATTTACTACCCTATGTTCTAATTAAAAACTTTTGTTCTCTCTAAGTCTGGAGACTTTTGTACCAGGTCATTCATTCAGGTCAATTGTTCAGAAATTGTGAGAAATTTATTTTTCATTCTGTCCCAATAGGGCTGTTTTCTATTTGCCTATTAGCATTGACATTTTCTCCCTAAGGCTTTTTTCTTCTTTTAAAACTTGATCGAGAGAGTTTCATGGAGTTTGTGCAACTTTTCTCCCAAGGAAAATGTTATGATATATTTTTTGGTTATGCTGAAGCTGCCGTTTGGTGACATTTTTTGTCTTGTTAACAGTTTTGTATTTCATAAAGAACAAGCTGGTCTAGTAAAGGTGTTTTATTTGCTTTGTCCAGCCTTTATGATATTCAGCACATACAGTACTCTCCTTATTTCATTCCTACATAACTTTCATCTCTGATTGCTTCTTTTCTGCACATTGGTTTCCTGTATGCCCTCTGTCTGAAGTATATTTTCTTTTGGGCAGCAGCTCATTATCTCTGCTGGTAGCTTGCTTTCTTTCTTTCTTTCTTTCTTTCTTTCTTTCTTTCTTTCTTTCTTTCTTTCTTTCTTTCTTTCTTTCTTTCTTTCTCTCTTTCTTTCTCTCTTTCTTTCTCTCTTTCTTTCTCTCTTTCTTTCTCTCTTTCTGTCTTTCTCTTTATGTCTTTCTCTCTTTCTTTCTCTCTCTCCTTCTCTCTTTCTCACTCTCTTTCTGTCTTTCTCGCTTTCTCTCTTTCTCTATTTCTTCCTTTCTCCTTTTCTTCCTTCCTTTCTTCCTTCCTTTCCTTCTTTCTTAAATCACTCACTGTTATAGGAGAACATTTTGTTGACATTTACTTTAAATCTGTAAGTAAGCAGATCTTGTAACATTAAGATTAGGATTTTTTTTTTTTAGGAGGTCAAATATATTGTCTTTTTTTTTCTCCTGCTAGCATGCCAGAGCTGAGTGATTACTAATCTCTACAGAATACTTCCTACTTTTGTTAAAATCCAAAATATTTTTTTCTAATACCTACTGCAAAGGTGAACTAGAAGAACAGATTCCAGTGCCAAAATGGAGGTGATTGGACCTACAGTTTCACTGCTAATGAAAGGAAATACAAAATACTACTGAAAAACTTTCAAGCAGAGATATATGTTCTATCTCACAGTCATCAGAGATTAAATACCTGCCAAGCTGCAAATAACATTGTGTCATACAACCACAGGATCATAAATAACTGATGCTTATAGTAGCATTTTTAACAGCTGTTAGAGTCTAATCTGTAAAGAATAAAAGTAATTGGTTAATTGCAGCTGAGCTAATGAAAATCTGAATCTTTAGAGTTAAGTTTTCCAGAGGTGATATACTCTCTCTTCTTAATCAGGGTTCAGAATGACTTTAATGGGGAGGGGGACGATAACAACTTCAATTTATAGTGATAAAGAATATAAGAAATTACGTTTTCTGAAAATAAAGGCTTAGTCACACAGCTGTATTCTGGATTATGTAATTTAATTTTTAACTAATGGCATTATATTTTTGAAGTTTCAGCCTTGACATTAAATACAGAGCAAGTGGTCTCCTCTGATATATACCAGGGAGAAACAAAAAAACCTGTAAGGAACTGGAATTCCCATACGATTAATATCTTACAGAATTTCCCACTTTCACCTTAGGCTGGGCCCAAATATTTTGTGTGTTTTTTCATGACATTTTAGCACATTCATTTTGTGTGTAGATGGCAAGGTGGTAGCTGGGAGGACTGCACAGTTGGCCTCTGTGGAAGGACTGAGGGACTGCCCCATGCCAGACACAGCCACTCCAAATGGGTCTAATTGACCCACCACTGGGTACATCTCAGCACCTTAGACTAACTCGTAGAACTTCCATTTTTAAAAAGGCATAAAGTGTAGAGAAAGGATGGAACAAAAAGAGTGAGAAACAGCAGAGGGAACGCCAAGGTCAGAGAAGGAGGATGTGCTCTATGGCAGAGCAGATATCTTCCAGAGTTTGTGGAGAGTCCATGCTGGAGCAGTGTGAGGAGGCAAACTGTCATGTACTGGTCATAACCCCTTACTCCCTGCACCACTTAGGGTAGTGGTCGAAGAATCAGCGATGGAAGAGTTATGTTGAGCATGGGAAAGGGGGACTGGGACCAGGGGGGAAGGCATTGCTTTTAGCATTTGCTTATTTCCCACTACCCAAACTAATAACTACATATTTATTTTAATTAGCAATAGACTTTTCCAAGTTGAGCCTGCTTTGCTCATGACAGTTACTGGCAAAAATCTCCCTGTCTTTATCCTGACCCGTGAGCTTTCTCCTTCCTGTTCTTCCTCTTTTCTCTGCTGTCCTGCTGAGGAGATGGGGTAAGCGAGAAAATAGGTAGGTGTTTGGCTGTTAGTCAGGGCCAACCCAACACAATGTGCTACAAGAAACTCCGAATGCATGTCCAAGACACGCACAAAGCATGATTTGAATGTTGTTTTTATACAAATTTAAAACAAAAGGAGCTACATGTGTTTCTTATACATATATATATGCACATATAATTTCATTCACGTCTCCTTCATCCATGGATCTGACAACCATTTCTCAATGAAGTCTCAAACCTTCATTTGAGCAATGAACAATCTCCTTTTCTGTATACAGTCAGAATAGTTTCATTTCCTAAAATTCTTTAGTAGTTACTTAGCATCTTTCCATACCTATTGTTTTTCAACTCAGATAATGAGGATAAAAAGTGAAACACTTCTGGTTTTATACATTTTGTGGAATACTATAATTCTAACCAAGAGTAACTAAATTTAAAAATGTGTGTGTGTCTGTCTCTCCTACTGTGAATTTACAGGCCTTAAAAGGCTATCAAAATGGATTAGGAAATTGCTCAGTACTTGGTCTCTATTTTTCATTTCTGCTGTTTGTTTGTTTGTTTTAAAATAATTTTCTGAATTTAAATAATTTCTATTTCTTTACATATTTGGGGTTATTTTCTGTGCTTTCTCAGTTCGTGGAACGCTAATAGCTCTGAAATTGATAGCAATCATCTGCCTTGTGCTGTTTTATGTAACACCAGTGGTAATACTGCATGGTTAATTAACATAGAAATAAATGGTACGGTAACTTTGTTCAATCAGATTTTACACAGCTGACACTGAAAATGCTTGACTTAGACAATAATTTCCAATACAATGTATGTTTTCTTACTTGTTTAAGTTTACATTTTGAGTAATAACTTACCTTTCACGATGAAGAAGATGCAGTTACCATCTCAGTCTCCTCCGCTAGTCGCCACCGATGCTGCCTTACATAAAAGAAAACCATCTCTGTGATGTTGCTGAATACATTTCTCATTTCAACAAGGTGGAAGAATAGGAAGATGTTGAAGTCTTCGTGTCTTGAGCCTCCCAGACCTGAAGCTACACTGCCATGCAACATGATGCTGAAAGCATCAGGAGGTAAAAAAAAATCTTTCAGGACTTATACTTTCACAGTCTCATGAAAAGGCTAAGAAGTTATTGCCCAAGACCATCCTAGCTTATTCCATTCACAAATTCACATTCATTGATGATCTGTCCCTTTGATTTGTCCTTATATAATTTGTGCATATGAATCATTTACGTATTCATAGTTGCAGCCATGTAACGTAACAGTGAACTTGTAAGTCAATGCTCTTATCAAGAGGAGTGAGTGGCTACTGGTGTAAATCTGTACTGGTGAAATGAATGCTTTCCCTCAATACCTTCACATACATCTCCAAAATAATATTGTTTCCTACTTTTTACTGGTGTGTGGTACAAAGCTGCTCCTAGATATACGATTCCATGAAGTTCAAAGAACCCAGAGATATCATGAAATATACAATGCTAGTATTTTAAAAGACAAAACAAAACAAAACACCCTGCAGTAAAAAGGGACTTTAAAAAAGGGACAGCATGAGAAAGGGTTGATGACTGGAATTTGTAATATGTGCTTTACATTCTCTTCAGCTTTAACTTTGTTTCTGTTTTCTCATAGGCAGTATAAATTATATCACAGGCTACCATTTAAGTGACATTTTGCAAACCATATAAAGCTAGATAGAAAACTTATGAAGTGTACTTTTGGAGCAGGTTTAATTCAGGCTTAATCTATTTCAAGAAATTGCATTCTCTCACAATAAATCATGATTTATAGCTTTCCCCATTAAAACTTAATGTTTCTGCAACAGCTGCCTGTTTTTACTTGCATTGCCTTTTTGAAATGAAAGCATTGTAACTTGCTTGCTTTCTATTAACATATGTTTAAACTGGCCTTTAATTTACCTTAATTTTTTTTGTAATATCATATTAAATAGATGTATTGAAAAACTACCCAGTATTTACATATTTATTATGATAAGGGTGGATCTATAAAGTATTAATCACAAGAAAATTCACGTTAAGGTACCGCTTAAAGTCTTTGTGCAGCTGTTAGGATTCAATTGGCACAGGTAATGGAATTTAAAAAAAAAAATACAGAATTAATTTTTGCAATAATTCCAATAAAAATGGTGATGCTAGACTGGATGTCATTTTAACTGCTTGGAAATATAGAATTAAATATTTCCAAAATAATTAAAACTCTTTCAAGCCACATTGGTGGTTCAAAAGGGCAAAAAATTTACAGCTTTGTTGACTTACACTCTTATTACCCTTCCACTTCAATACCAATGTGCGACTCAATCCTGAGTTTGTTTACATCACTGCCATCTGAGGAATAACCTTGTAATATCAGTCACATTGATGGGGCTAAATGAGCTAAAAAAAATCACACCTACACCATAAAAATTGTATATATTTGGTCCAGAGTTTCTTAACTTTGGAGATTCATTATTAAAAAGACAGAAAAATCTACCTTTTGGTACATCTCCTACAGAATAACATTTCCTAGCCCAGAGCTTTAACAGATTTATATTACTCCTGTGGCACAAGAGAACTCATTTCAATTTAAATTTCAATTCATGCCTAAAATAATCAATAAACTGTCATTAATTGCAAGGATTGAATTTACATTTACATGTCCTCTATCTCCTTGGTGTTTCTCAATAGAAATAAAAAAAAAATTCAAAATATCTATTTCTGACCTTATTTTTTGTTTTTTTTCTTGACCACCAAACTTCAAGTGAAGCAATAGTATGTTAGAATACAGTTTATGCAAATAATTTATTCACGTGTTATTTTATTAACCAGGCATCTCATGGTCCATCTGGCATTACTGTGCTTAAATACAGGGAACATTAAAGTAAAAGAATATCCTTGGGATCAAATGAGACAATAGTCCAACATTTTTTTTTGGCTGCAGCTGAGCTGGGTTAAGCCAGTGCTGTTCTCCACTCCTCATCACCCTTTCCTGCCCATTAGCACCCTCTTAGATCTATTATCTCAACCTAGGTATCAGCATTCCATTAGCAGGAGTGTTTTCTAACCCAGATAATTTTACAGAAGCAAGGGAGGAATGATGGATTGTGCTCTTAGCTTGGCAAATAGAAGTGATAACTCTCAGAAGTGATGACATCCTGGGAGAAGCTATGAACTAACCTTTTCCACCAGCTGAGCTGCATTTGGAAGAACACGTCTGATAGCAAACTCAAAAAGACTGTGAGTTTGAGACTAACTGGTATTGAGATTGTAAAGGGTTAGGTATGTTCATGATAGATAATACATAACTGTGCTACTAGATAATGCAGTTATTTATCTTTCAAATGTAATTATTTCCTTTAGGGGTCATAATTATTAAGTTAACTTATTTATTTTATTTTAACTCTGCTCAAGAGTTAGTCCTGAGTGTTGTATATATATTTTCCAAATATTCATATTTCAAACCTAATAAAAATGGTCATTTCCAAACATTAATACTTATAAATTATTTTACGACATGAGCATCAACAATAAAGGAATTTAATAAAATAAAGTCATTCATAACAAGTTTTAAGTTATAACCAGGCTTCAAGTTCTGTTTCTTATTTAGTTTGGCCCTCTGTCATTAACAATTCTGGTACTAAATGTCACAGATGCTGTAAGTTGTATATTATTTTTTGTGTTTAAGTCTAGACAGATGGCTGGAAAATGAAACAGCTGTATTTACTCCAAGAGCCTGGAGGCACTGCTTCTTAGCAAAAATCCTTCTGATGGACAAGTTCGGATTTTAGGGACAGTCCTACAAATTCTTGCTGCAATAATTGAACTTGGATTCACCTAGAGATCCTCCTAATGCCAAAGAAGATAAACACATGGGAATCATTTTGCTCTGGAATGAGACTTTTCAGCTTTCTCTCACTGTAAGTATTACTTGTTGTAAACATTTTATTAAATTATTAATAAATTTTATTAAATTTATTAAATATATTGCCGACAATACTGAAAAAGTTGGGAATATTCATTGAAAATAGGAAAGCTTCTCCATTTATGCAGTTGATGCCAGCTGATAATGCCTGTTTACACCTACTGGGCATTCCTTTAGCAGGATTTCTATGTTACACAAGCTGTCACGTGCTTGTTTCAGTCAGGTATACACAGTTAGTCTCAGGAGCATTGAACCTGCTGAGCCTCTCCCTAAGTTTCAGTGGCTGATGCTTGGTCTCTTTTTATACGGTTGCACAAAGAACAGTTTATTAGGTACGAAAACCAGCAATATTATTTTGGTCCTTTTGAACCAGTTTCAGCCACTTAATCTCACAACATGGCTCAAAAACAGAGTTTAGGACAAAATAAAAGGAACAGTTCATCTGTGGTTTGAAACGCCATCCTTGATAATTACCAAACAGTTTAAGTCCCTTTCTTAGTGAACCTTGCAATTTGTACAAGTTTTGTGTGACTAGATTAAAAGAAATGAACATTTAGATCTGTGTATGAACAGATGGAAGAGGAGCCTAGAAAGGTAGTACTTGGCCTAGTTATAAACTCACAGATGATAAAGTTGCAGTGGTGATTATATCCCAAGATGAGATACAGCCAACGTTCAAAGTAATGGAATGAGACACTCAGTACAACTTTAGATTTTAAATGAACACTTTGAGATCGAATGAAGAAAAGGTTAAGGTTTTGGTGATTTTTAAGAATAGTAGATGTACATTTGTTCTGCCTTAACAAAACTTTGTTAAATAAAACTTCACAGTAGATCTTGATGCCCAGAATAACATGTCTGATATGCATCATCAGAAAAATTTCCCTCACATATATGGAGTTGTAATATTTTTAACACATTTAAGATTGACTGCAAATAAAACATCAGCAAAGTACAGAACCTAAGTTCACTAGTTTGAGATAGAAAAGAAAGCATAGAAGATTACTTAATCATTTCACTTATTGAAATTCACATGTTACCTTGACAGCAAAAGAGACATTGTACTCCTCTTATCCAAAATATCTTTGTAGAGTGAGAACGTCCTTCTCTTCTCATTATAATTTTTAAAAATTAAATTTAATTTTCTTCATACATACATATGTTTGTTAATACTAATACATATTAAACAAAAACAACAAAATCAATATATTATAGAATCTGTGTTTCAGCTGAAGTTGCGTATCTCCTTTTAAACATATTAAAAAGAGAAATCAAAATCATGGTATTATGAGTTAAACTAACACTTAGGCTGGTAATAATTTATCATGTAAAAGATCAGGACTGAAAAAATCATGTAAAGTAGTTGTGATCTTTCTTTTGAATTAAAAAACCAATCCCTTTCCATGAATACAATTTGTTAATCTTCTGTCTATACATGAAATTCTGTATGTAATTTAACTATTGTTCTTAAGGCTGAAGAATGAAAAATATTTCAATATCTTTATGCTATAACTTCTCATGATTGTGTATGAACTGTACAGGCCAGCTATGAACCAGAAACATTTTGTGATAAATGCAATCAATCATTAAATATCACAAATGGTGGATAAAAAATACTAAAATACTAACGAATACTAAAACCAATTGTACACTGGCATTGTTTAAGAACAACCATTTAGAAGAAAGAATTTTCCACCTACTAATCTTTTAATATAACTTTTTCAAACACCAAACTAATTCATACAAATCAAACCATTCATGAACAGAAGAAAAGAGAATTCATTGAATAAAACCCTTTTAAGTGGACATTTAACCCACTTATATTCAAGATCATCTTCCTTGATTTCATCTTTAAAAATGCTATATAATGAAGCTTTATCATTACCACTTTGTGCTGATTAAATACCCTAGTCCTCTTATTTGTGCAGATCCCTAGTGTTCTGCACTTTTATTAATGTAGGATTCTAATGAAGCTCATGTGATATCACTAGGTAATTACTACTTAGAGTCTGAAATGAAGCTCAGTTCCAAGCCATTTGCATTTATGTGCTAAAACTAAAAGATTAATGCGGTTTTTTACACATTTTAGGTTTAATTTTTCAGTCTAATTAAATCATAAATTTCAAGCTTTCAGAAATATTCCTATCTCTTATTTAATTCAATATGTAATTGAGAACATGCTTTTGCTACAGATGGAGAGTCCTTTTCAAACTTGAATTAATTTGGTGTTTTGCTGAGCTGGTAGATCAAATGCTACAGATTGCCTGATATTCACTATGCTAAATCTTAGCTTTCTAATTTCCGAAATTCACAAGGTCGAAAATATTTTCTGCAAAGGTGATAGCAATATTTTCTGCCCACATTGTGTGTACTGAATGACATCCACTGAACACTGATAGCTGGAAACAGTCAAGCAGAATACTAGTACATCAAAGTGAATAGAGCCCTAGTTCAGCTCAATAATGCTGCTTGACAAAGTCCAGTGGGAGGCAGTTCTAAACGACAAAGGGGCCCAAGATGGCTGGGTGCTCCTCAAGATGGAAATCCTGGCTGCGCAAGAGCAGGCCATCCCTATGTGATGTAAAATGAGTCAGCAGGGAAAAAGGCCAGCTTGGCTTAACAGAGAGTTCTGTGTTGGTCTCAGGGAAAAGAGGAAAATATATGAGCTTTGGAAGAGGAGGCAGGCATTTCAGGAGGACTACAAGGAGCAGGTGAGATCACGTAGGCAAAAAATTAGAAGGGCTGAAGCCCAACTGGAACTTCAACTGGCCAGTTCAGAGAAAGACAATAAAGAAATGTTTCTTCAAGTACATTAACAACAATAGGAGGACCAAGGAGAATCTCCCTCCCTTACTGGATGCAAGGGGAATGGTAGTAACAAAGCACGAGGACAAGGTAGAGGTACTTAATGCCTTCTTTACCTCAGTCTTTAATAGTAAGGTAAGATGTTCTCTGGACTCCAGGCCTCCTGAGCCAGAAAACTGTGGAGGTGAACCCTCAATGTTCCAAGAAGATTTGGTTAGAGACCTGCTCCGCCAATTAAACATCCAGAAGTCTATGGGGCCAGATGGGATACACCCAAGGGTATTAAGGGAGCTGGTAGTGGTCCTTGCCAACCCCCTTTCCCTCATCTATCAATAATCCTGGCTGACTGGAGAAGTGCCATGAGACTGGAGACTGGCAAATGTAACTCCCATTTACAAGAAGGGTTGGAGTACAGTACAGCCAGGTGATCAGACCCAGTCAGCATGGGTTTATGAAAGGCAGGTCTTGCCAGACCAACCTGATCTTCTTCTATGACAAGGTTACTCAGTTAATAGAAGAGGGGAAGGCTGTGGATGTGGTGTACCTGGACTTTGATAAAGCCTTTGACACTGTTTCTCACAGTATTGTGATTGAGAAACTGGCTGCCATTGGCCTGTATGGGCGCACTCTCTGCTGGGTAAAAAAATGGCTGGACGGCCAGGCCCAGAGGGTGGTGGTAAATGGAGTCAAATCCAGATGGAGGCCGGTCATGAGTGGTGGTCCCCAGGGCTCAGTGCTGGGTCCAGTCCTGCTCAATATCTTTATCAATGATCTGGATGAAGGCATCAAGTACACCCTTAGTAAGTTTGCAGATGACACCAAGCTGGGTGGCAGTGTTGATCTGCTTGAGGGTAAGGGAAGCTCTGCAAAGACATCTGAACAGGCTGGATTGATGGGCTGAGACCAATGGGATGAGGTTGAACACGACCAAATGCCAAGTCCTGTATCTGGGACACAAAAACCCCGCGCAGCTTTACAGACTTGGGGAAGAATGGCTGGAGAACTGCCTGGTGGAGACGTGTCTGGGAGTGTTGGTTGACAGCCGGCTGAACATGAGCCAGCAGTGTGCCCAAGAGACTATGAAAGCAAATGGCATCTTGGCCTGTATCGAAAACAGTGTGGCCAGCAGGACCAGGGAAGTGATTTTGCCCCTGTACCCAGCACTGGTGAGACTGTACCTTGAGTACTGTTTTCAGTTCTGGGCCCTTCACTACAAGAAGGACATTGAGGGGCTGGAGCACATCCAGAGAAGGGCAACGAGGCTGGTGAAGGGGCTGGAAAACAAGTCCTATCAGGAGCGGCTGAAGGAACTGGGGTTGTTTAGCTTGGAGAAAAGGAGGCTGAGGGGAGACCTCATCTCTGTCTACAACTGACTGAAAGGAGGCTGTGGCAGAGCAAGTGTTGTTCTCTTCTCACGAATGACAGGTGATAGGACAACAGGAAATGGCCATAAGTTTGGCCAGAGGAGGTTCAGACTAGATATTAGGAAGAATTTCTTTGCCGAAAGGGTAGTCAGGCACTGGAACAGGCTGCCCAGGGAGGTGGACAAGTCACCATCCTGGAGGTGTTTAAAAAACGGGTAGATGAGTTTTTGAAGGACATGGTTTAGCAGAAGATGGGTACGGTTGTAGTTGATGATCTCAAAGGTCTTTTCCAACTGGAAGATTCTATGATTCAATATTCAATATATCAAATCTATTTAGGATTTATACCTCATTTTAAAGAAGTGAAGATATTATGTTTAGCTGGTAGTACAAAAACCCTACCTAAAATAACTACAAAAGGATTATCCTTTAAATTTACGGAAGTATACCAAGTCATGAACACCAGGCCTGACGCAGTGGCTTCAGTGAGAGATTTTTGGGAAGGGATAAAAAAATGCCAACCACTTAACACGCTTTCTACATCATTATTCAGCACTGTTGAAGAATGATGTTTTCTATGTCTCACATAAGCATTTATCTAGTCTTCTGCTCCTCTGAGCCAGGAAGGTTAAAGATTTGTCATTATATTGGCTATCTCAGCTTTCACCACCATTTTCTACAGAGAAATCATGACATTTTTCCTTGATCATAATAAGAGGCACCAAAATGCTCCTTGACGCTTATCATCACTGACAAAGTAACGTCCAACTCTCTAGTTTACCTGCTTCTAAACACAGTGTAAATCTGAGGGCTACTTTATCACTATACAGAGATTAACTCACAAACCTTTCTGTGTCACTGCATTCCATGAATAACTCCATTGCTTGATATTCAGAACTATTATATTTTGCCTTTGACAGACGAGAGTAGTTATCATTAGGAATGTGTTAAACGGTTAATCACTACATCAAGTTACAAAATCTAATAAGAAAAAATATGTCCAAAATGCTCACAGTGGTAATAATAATTAAAAAATTGCCACAGGTGATAACAGTTAAGTCATCCAAGTTACAATTACCCAGGTTCAAATTTTCCAGTCATGGGGGCATAAAATTCAGGGTAATACCTCATTTTGCTCCATAACATCTGTGACAAGGCGTAATGCATCACTGAAAATCTAGTAATTCATAAAGTGTTTCCTGTTTGTATCTGTGCAGCTATTCCCCAGGGGTTCTTCTCAAAACACCTGTCCGGTTGCACACCATGCAAAGCATGAGACATTAGCTGTTTTACAGAATTCTCCAATTTCTTTGGGTTATTTTCAGAAGTCCTTGCCTTAGAGAAATTGCAGTATGAATTTCACATTCTGTCACTAGAATTTAAAGACATTCTCAGTGGGTGGAAGTGGTAGACTGATAACCTTGGAACTGTTGTTCTCAACAAGTAGCAGCTCAAAATGCCTTCAGAGTATTTATCAGCTCCAGTAATTCAGAATTCTGTGCTGCTGGTATAAATGTACTTGTTCCTTGTCAGTTAAAAATGTGTAGATTCTATTGGTTCTTCTTTTGATTATTTGATTTTATCTGAAGTTGAGACATATTGCTTTAAAGTTGATTCGGGAAAATTACATTTATTTTTGCGTGAACCTAATACAATATAACACTCTGGTATCATGCAGGCACATCAGTCACATCTAGAAAGTGTGACTGCAGCAGCAGCACCGCATCAGTCACAGATTGTGTGGCCATTGCTAGTGCATCCATGCTGTTTGGGATACACTTACTAGATTGAGTTTCTCAAGGAATGGCAGTCCTGCTCCGGCCAGTTTTTGGATTATGAACAGACCTAATTTTTCAGAGCAGAGCAGTTCTGGACATGCATACAGATCATAGGAGAGATCTTGCAGGTTCCAGGTCAGGAAGGCAAATGTCTCACAAATGGAGACATTAGTGAGCCATTTTAATTTTAGGAGGTTAGCACCTGCATAAACCCCTTTAGAAGCTTTGGTCTCTTACCAGGCTCTCCACTGCCTAAGTGGGCTGAAGTATTCTTCTAGATCCCCCTTTCTCATTATTCTTTTGATGGCAAAACTGTGAAAATTCCTCCAAACCCTATTTGCATCAGAAACTAACCACAAAAGATGGCATCAAGTCTTGCCTGATCAGTGCTGCAAGGGTGAAGTAATGCTGGCAATGCATAAGATTTTAGGGCACAAAACATCAGTACTTCGGTAACTCGAAGCATTTCTTTGGGCTTTAGACGCTGCATTCATCTTCTTAACCAAAATCCAATATTCTCTTTTTGTCACCCATATTCTGGTTGTGTCTCTCAAAAGAAAATTAAAAAGCCCTGGTCCTTAATGAGGCAAACTTCAATATTTACAAGGCAGCTGTGTAGGTAAGATGCCTATGGAACTGCCATATCTCTTCTTGCTTGCTGTTATTGATACAGTGGAACAATTTAGTGCTATACATACTGTAAAAATTTTCCTCTACCTATAGCTAAGTTACACAGCTCATAAAACAATAGAAAGAGCTCATTAAAGTTTTTGCCCCCTCTTCACTTATACTAAGTGTTCTCTCAACAATCATAGAATAACAAATTGAAATTGAGAGCACACTGTTAATTCTGAAACCTGCAGAGACGGAATGATGGAAAATAAATTATATTAGACACCATCGTTTTGATCTAGTTCAAGAGCTCTTGCATACATTCACAGCTCTGAAGAATTAATTATTCAATGTAATGGGATCACTCTTCATAATTGTGGCAGTACTTACTGACCCAGAGGGACAAATCTCGTGTGAAAAGATGCTTTCTCTGAAAACTAAAATTTAATCTTTAATATAGAAAGCAGTATCATCATGTTTATACCGTAACGGTCTGCCTCTGGACTACCTGTATTCCACAGGCAGTAAATGAAAATATTTGGTATTTAGTCTAAGACAAATTACTTTCTCTACCTCATTTGTAACAATATACAGCTTGGAAAAGATAACTGACAATGTGGCATGAATTGTGCACTTTAGCCCCCACACAGAGACACATTTAAACATTTCCTTTCATCTCTTTCATTCCTCAAAGAGCAAAACCACTCTGCTCCAAAGATTGAGCTGCTACAGCAGGTTTACAGTGAGTAGTGTCACTAAATCTAATATAACTTTAAAATCAAAGCCTTAAGTGGGATTAGGATTCGGGCTAGTAGTTATATCTAGATTCAAAACTACATGACAACTTTCAAACACCAAGCTAATTTTGGGTTTCGGTTCTTCCATAGTTTTACAGTCAATATTTTGCAAGGAACTGCATTGACATTTTTTGTCATAACTGAAATCTTGGTCTTGTAAAGACCTTAAGAATAAGTGAAATGCTGATGGGCCTCAGGATGGCAACACGTAAAGCAAATGTTATGGTTCTGAGAAGGCCTAATAAAATACATTGACTCATTTTGCAGATACTGGCTATCACAAAACCATTATTTTTCACCCAAATTTTTATTCTTTTATGTCTTAACTTGTAACATTATCCCAGTGATAATGTTAAAAAACTTCAGCAAGCATCAGATTAAGCTAAAAATAGCTCCGATGAAGGACTGTCATTAACAGTTGATGCAAGAAGATTTTGTCACACACACAGTGCAATGTTTATAAATCTTGTGGTGATTTTTGATAATGCCTTTAGCTCTTTCAAAATACGTCACTTTCTAGAGGATAATTCATTCTTCTTGGTCACAGCAGTGCCTCTTTGTCACCTTAATAAGTGTTTTTATCCTGTTCTTGCAAATTACATTGTTCCTATGAGATTTTGAAAGGATTTGTTGCTGTTATGGTGTAAGTTATTTTTCTAAACAGAAATTGAGAGACATTATTTATTTATATTTTAGAAAAACAAATATAAAGTTCCCCTCTAATAAAGCCACATCTTGGCTCTTCAGAAGGAGGTTTCAAAATTGGTGGCCTGAAACATTTTTTAAATAAATACAATTACACTGGAAGTTTATAAAGTACTGCATTTGAAATGATATTTCAACATAATGATTCAGAATCTCACACTAAGACTTTTCCCCTTAGGTTTGGATTATGTGGGATCAAACTCAGCTAGTATATAAGCATGTAGAACTCAGTAATACTTTCAATGAAAATTCCACTTCCACCCTGGCTAGATGTGTCTTATTGTCTTTAATTATTAGCACGTATCTAATACAGCTGTAAGCAGCCAGTTCAGATAATTTTCAGGGTTTTTTTTCCTTTAAACTAACGAGTTTCTAAAGACAAAGACATTTTAATGTCCCTAGAACAGAAGTAAAATTCAAATTATTCATTATTCATATTCCTGTGATTATTATATATATCTCACCTCAGGATGTGTCTCCTTGTTCCCTATTCTAATTGTCAGGATTATACAAACATCTATACAGATGTGTTTAAAATCAAAAGATTTGTATTTATAATGGACAAATGTTTTGAACTCAATAGAAATCAATCTTACATCTGTGAATGTTGTGACACTACAATATAAGCAGCAGTATCATAAAATATTTCTGTTTCGGAAACCTTAGCAGTGTAATTATTCACTTACCTATTTTCAGCACAATTATTCAAGAGATATTTCCCAAATATTTCTTTATAACAGTTCTAGACAAGAATTTACAAAACTTTGGTTTATCAACAACTTAGAATTTATTAAGGTAAGCTTGCAAAATTCCTATTAACACTTAATTATTAATGGATTAGTAAAGCGATTGGAATATTCTGTATATGTTATTACCAAATTGATCAGCAACTTTTTTGGATTTGAAAATAATGAGATTTGCTTCTATTTACTACATGGTGTAATACTGTGTAAACATGCAAACACAGAGATATAGAGATATGTATGTACACCAAGATATCTATATTTAAACATAAGAGAAGTATGGATCATGAGAGACAGAGAGGAAGAGAAAGAACAGACTGAAAATTTCTCTCTTGAGATTCGGTGAGAATACTCACTTATTTTTGACAGGTAATGGACAGATCTCAATGAATCTGGAAGATTTCTTGATATGGGTGAGAATATACACATTCAATGCACCAGCATTCCCAACAGGTGATGTTTTGCTCTCAAGGGGAGATAACTTTGCCTAAGGCCTTTTCATTTGCAATGTTAGCAAATGAGATTTTGCACTACACCTGGGAGGAATCCAAACTTGGAAAGATTACTGGTCTCAGCCTGCTGTGTTCCAAAAAAAATTAAAGGACCTTCTATGTAATCACTTACTTATAGGGTTTGGAGACAATTTACTTTTGTAGGATATTTGAATATTCACTTTGATATTTCAATATTCCCTTTGGGTGCACTTGGAAGATGTCATAGTAGTGGAACTTTCCAATAGTTGCATCAGACCACCTCATCTGGGATAGCGGTTAGGGGGGCGTGACGGTTGGTCAATCTCATTCTCAGGTGATGACAGGTACACTTCCCAGGCACACAGGACCCCAGGAACACAGGGGTAGTGCTCAAATACTCTGAATCGCTGTATTGTAACACTGGGTATCCTTTCCCTCAGTGTACCTTGTCGAGATGAGTGGTTATCAGCTCCCTTCTTCAGATAATTAGGGAGTTCTTTTTCCAGTTATATCAGTTTCAGGTAGGCCAAGGGGCTGATTTGGTGTCATGAATGACTGCCTCCATAAAATAGCAATTCTCCCTACAAAGGCTGTGTTCCACTAGATCTGACAGTAGTCCAAAATAGAAGCAAAGTTGTTTTCCCAAGTGCATCAAAAAGGTCGTGCAAAGCATCATAAAGTGATTTGTGAAGATAGCAGGGTGGGAAAAAAACCCACAACCACAACAATTAAAAACTAAAATATCGGAGTACTCAAAACAGCTCCACCTATAAAAATTGATGTCTCCTTAGGTACCTCACCTTGGACTTTCTAGGTCCTCCCAGAATCTCTATTGAGGCATATGGAAAATAAGGAGGTGACTGGTAACAATAAATGGCTTCACTAAGGGCAAATTGTGCCTGACAAATTTGGTGTCCTTCTACAGTTGGGCTACAGCATTGGTGGATAAGGAAAGAGTAACTGACATCATCTGCCTCAACTAGTTCCAAGCATAGACACTGTCCCACACCACAGTCTGGTGTCTAAATTGGAGAAATATGAATTTCACAGATAGACCACTCGGTAGATAAGAAATTGGCTGGATGGTCCCACTCAAAGAGTTGTGGCCAATGGTTCAGTGTCCAAGTTGAGACCAGAGACAAGTGGCATTCCTCAGGGGTCAGTATTGGGATTGTTGTAGTTTAACATCTTGGAGACATGAACAGTGGGATTGAGTGCACCCTCAGCAAGTTTGCCAATGACACCAAGTTGTGTGGTGCAGTTGTGGAGAAAACGACCTGGACAGGCTTGAGAGCTGGGCCTGTGTTAACCTCATGAAGCTCAACAAGGTCGTGTATATGTCCCAGCACCTGGATTGGGGCATGAATACAGGCTGGGTGGAGAATGAAATGAAAGTAGTCCTGAAGAGAAGGACTTGGGTGTATTGGTGGATGAGAAGCTCAGCATGATCCAGCAATGTATTCTTGCAGCCCAGAAAGCCAACCACACCCTGGGCTACATCGAAAGTGTGGCCAGCAGATCAAGGTAGGTGATTCTGCCCCTCTGCTCTGCTCTCGTGAGACTTCACCTGGAGTATTGCATTTTGTTCTGGAGTCTTCAACAGAGGAAGGACATGGGTCTGTTAGAGTGAGTCCAGAGGAGGGTCATGAAGATGATCAGGAGGCTGGAGCAACTCTCATACAAGCTTGTTCAGCCTAGAAAAGAGAAGGTTCCAGGGTGATCTTATAGGATGAAATGTAATGGTTTTAAGCTGAAAGAGAGTAGATTTAGTTTAGATATTAGGAAGATTTTTTTACTAATAGGGTTGTGACGCACTGGAACAGGTTGCCCAGAGAAATTGTGGATAACTCATCCCTGAAGGTATTCAAGGCCAGGCTGGATGAGGCTTTGAGCAACCTGGTCTAGTGGAAGGTGTCCCTGCCAATGGCAGGGGCCTTGGAACTAGATGGTCTTTAATGTCCCTTCCAACCCAAATCATTCTGTGATTCTATGATCTTTTCCAAACTGTAAAGTTTCTCACACTTACTGCACGCTCCATAAAAATACAAGCACAAACACATGCATGCATCCAAAGAAAAAGAGACCTAGAGCAAGCAGCTGGAAGCACCTACCTTCATACCCTGCTCTTCCCTGACTGGAAGTGCTCTGAAAGTGATTCTTAGAATATGGTACAGCATGTTACTAAAAAATAAAGAGCAAAAGCACAGTAATGAAAAGCTTGATTCAAAACACTTCGAGTCAGTGAAAAGTCCCTCAGCAACTGCAGCACGTTTTGTATCAGCCCACTACACAGCTGTCTATACCAAGCAATGTATTTATCTAACATCTGGCACAATCCCATTTTAATCAACTACTAGTTAATTATTTGAACTGGAATTAATACTTCAAAATTTTTTATTTTAACTAATTAAAATTAGTTTTTTGTTATGGTATAATTTATTAAGGGTCAATATATATTTCTGCCACTCTAAAAACCTTCAGAACATTTACTGCTTTTGAACGCAGGACAGAAAGACAAATAATCACTTCCATATCTTACCCCATTAAATTGACATCAATAACTGAATACAGACAGAAAGAGGCAGAGATGAGTGTAAACTCTACCATGCAGAAGGGAATATAGAATCATATTACCTGCCATTTGACTATTGGATTGATTTCTTTTGTTTCTGATTTCTTCTTATTGTTGAATCAAATAGTCAAGGAGGAGTAATGATAAGCATCAAAATACAAAAGCACTGCATTTGTTATTGTCAAAGGACACACAGCAGACACCGATAAGCTGCGAACAACATCTTGCCACTCTTATTCTCTGCTTTCAATGCTGTCTGACACCTTTCCAGCTGCCAACTTCCTCGTGCTACAAACCACAACTTAATGTAGCCCCTTGACTCCTCAGGTTTCCGAAAACTTTTTTTTGTGGCATGTTTGGGAAGACAGTGCTCCCAATGATTCCCATCCCTGAAAGCAGAAGTGGCAGAATGATGCTACAGCACTGGCCTACAGAGTCTTAAACCCCCCGGGTCCACCGTTTTGGCCAGTTCACACCGCCAAAATGGACCCTGAAATCCAGCTACAGCCAAGTGAGCCTGGTAGCTGACAGCAGCCTGCATAAAGGCAAACAATGAAGCTACCCCATGAGATGTTGTAATGACCAAGTCATTGCTGATATTGAAAGCATGGTGACTTTGATGACTCCAGTTTTGTGTCAGCTTTTTTGTGCATGAACTCCTAAGGGTTCTGGTTTACTGCCGTTCCTCTTCTTACCCACCTCCTGGCTATGCAATGTGATGCCACTGTCTGATAAAAGTTTGAGAGGAAATGTTTGGATAATCAGCTCTGAAAACCAAACCTCTTATCTATATCTTGCAAATGGTTCGTACTAAAAGCTAAAAGCAAATCAGAATTTTCAGATCTGGTTATATGCATGTCTAGTGAATCAGCTTTATGAGATTAGAGCTATAAAACGTTATAACAGGTGAAAACATTGTGAACAGTGAGAAATTCACTTCAGCCAGCAAAAATCTTGTTAAGACAGCAAAATTTTAAGCACAGGGAAGCCCTTGGAGAAGATATTGACTACATCTACAAAAGGACAGAGATGAGATGAAAAGCGTAATTGATTTCAGCCATAGTTGTGTCTGCACTATAGCTAGATAAAAGTTTTCAATAAAAGCAGAACAGGAAGCATGACAGTCTTGAACAAAAGAAAAAGTGCATCAGAAAACTGCTGCGCTTGTTTCTGAAAAACAGTAGTCAGGAGACAGGCTGCTTTTAAGTAGTTATCTCATCTTCAAGTGTTATTTTAAAGGTCAATGTAACTAGACATTAGACGTTCTAGGTAAAATTCTTCTGACAAGTATTAATTAACTCGATTTTGGTGCTGGTGGCTGAGTGCCTTCAACAGCTATTTCCAAACAATTCAACTGGTCAGTGTCTTACCAAGAAACAATCAAAGCAAGCCCCTGGGGCTAATTTGTTTTAGATGCCCATCTCCTGGGCTAACTGTTTCTTGATACTCTCAGGCAGCCAGGTAGTACTGCAGTTTAGGGAACAGACCCTGGTCATTCACTGGAGGCATTTCCAGAAAGCTAAAAAATTCCACTTCAGCTGTTACAATATCTGGAAACGTCATGGAAGACAGTGTCAAAGTTGACCTTTTGTTCATATCTGTGATTTTATAAAACAAAACCAACAAAAAAAAACCCAAACAAAAAAACCCCAGACTAAATCACAGGCTTCTTACCAGTACAGATTCTCCTTTTCTGTTGTCCATCACTTCAGAAAGTTACGTCAATACTGAAGGCAACATGTAGTTTAATCCACTTCCTACAGCTTACATTCCAGAAGCTAGATCCCAAAATCCTTATGCCTACCCTTCACCTAATTAATCACCAAATCTCTCTTTTTTTTTTTCCCTCTGAGGTAATCACATCAGTCCAAAATATCATGTGGCTTGAACAAGGACAGAATGTTGCAACAATATTTCACTTTTAAACTAGTGCCTAGGTATCTGATTTGGAAATGGGTATGTGAATGTATTACATTTTTAACACCAAGACTGAACTTTTCTTTAACTTTAGATCTGGATAAAGACTAAAAAAAGTTAATGGAAAAAGTTTTTGATTAAAACAAACCCAGAGAAATAAGAAAATACTGGGGAGGGGGGCTGGGAAAGGAGGATGTCTTTGCATTTGGAAAACAAATTTCAAGGGTGACAAAGTAAATTCTTTCATGTATGTGGAAATTCTTGTCGGAATAAACATTCACAGCTGATTCATAAACAGTGAGAAAGCACATCTATACAGACATGTGCAAGTATCTCTTCTTGTGCAAGCAGACACTTAGAGACAGTTAAAAATCATAAAAATATAATCTCCAAACTCTGACACTGTATTCAGGAATTCACTCATTCTCCTTGGTTTCCTCTTCTGTAGCTCCAGAGAAGCCAGTTCCAAAGAGGTTTCTGGTCCAAATATAGCATACATGTTCTCTTCACAAAACTTTTTTCCACTACTCTAAAACTGTTCCCAGTTGTTATGCCCAACACTGTTTAATCCAGCAATGCTTACTAGAGGTAAAAAGTTTCCCTTAATTTTAATTAAACATTATTTTTACATCTTCTAGATGGTGTACCATATGAAATATGGCTCAGATATTTTGCATCACTTATATTCAGCATGAAAAGTTACTCATCTGATTGTAGCACCCGCAACAATACCCGGTGATAACCTTAAGAAATGTTCAACTTTGCAGAAGAGAATAAGTTTAAACTTAACAAAAAGCAGACCATGAGGGTTTTAGAGCAATAACTGATAACAGAATAGCAGTAGATAAAAAAATTTAACATTGAATGAAAAAAAAAAAATAACAAACCACAACCATTTTATATGGTCTTATATCTAAAAATCTTACCTCCTAAGGAGATCTTTTTCAAAGGAGCAAAGATCAGATCAGTTTCATGATAATAAATCATTATTTCTTTGTAAGTAATATGTGACTCAAATTTATGAATTTACAACTACAGGTAATATAGGTAATACAGGTAACACAGGTAAATGTTACATGGGTGGAATAATTATGGTTAAATTAAAGAACACAAACTCATCTCTGTAAGAAATGCGGCACTTGCAGATACTTACTTACACTATTTCATTTCTGAACCAAGAAGTCATTCCTTGTGAGTGAAGAAAAGAATAGGATGCGAACATAACGAGAAATAAAAATCAATAGTCAGCAGAATTATTTGAAGTAACTGAGTAAGAAGCTTCTGTTGCAAAAAAAGAGCCTTTTTTTAAGTGTAATTCACTTCAAAAGTTATAACTAAACTACAGAAGGTCAAGATTTTTATTATGGTTCCCTACAATATGTTGCTAGAAAGTCAACAGTCTTTACTACTGACACCTATTATATTAGAGCAAAAAGCTACCTTTCTTCATCTGTAGTTCTCATAGTCTGTACTATAACTTTTAAAAAGGCTTAGCTATTAGAAATAAATACATAAAGAAATTCTAGAAATATGGTACCATTACAGAATATTTTTATAGTTTTTAAGAAATTATCAGCACTTACACTACAAACCTTTGCTTTGAAAGGTTTATGACTGAGCTGTAAAAATCAATCCATTGTATAACTTCACTCATTAACTCTCATTTTAGGAGTCTGTTCCCCCTCCTACATCCCCCCTCACTAAATATCCAGAGTATTTTTCATTACCTAAACTACAGAAATCTATTTTTAGAAATAATATTTTATGAGTGATTTTTCCAGTTACTTGCCCTTTGCTATTACACAGCGTGATATTTTAGACTATAACATAACAAATCTTTTAATATAAATATAAGAGGATCTCTCAGCTTTCAAAGACATTGATTATTAATAACTCAAGAATCCTGATTCATTTAATTCCAAAATCCTGAGCTTCTATTTTAGCTCACCACATTCATAACGCAGAAATAAGTGCCCTAGTTGTTGCTTCTCTCTTCGGTTGCTGCAAGCCTCAGCAGCATCACCATCTGATTCCATTTCAATTTGCCAACGTATATAAAGAGCTGTGAAACAGAACCACATTTTAACGAAATATTTGCATAAATACCACATCTTGGTGCTTGTCTTGTCTCTTTGTAACTCTGTGACACAGTGTCACAGTCCACTAGGTTGACGTGTGATAGTTCGTTTTCCGTGATCTCGAAGTGCAAATATCATGGCAACAACACCAAGGGCTTATGCTTCAATCAAATGGTGCAATTTTATTGGTTTGCCCATAAAGCAGCATGAGATAGACAGAAAGAGTGATAGGAAAGGAAAGAAAAGGTAAACTAAAGGGAGAAAAGAAGATTATAGCTACCATTATGGATTCAAAGCATCCCTGTGGTCCCAGGTCCAGGCAGTGTCCTGCTAGTCTTTCTGCATCGCGTTCCATGGTGGGGAAGACCTTCTTCCAAGCTTGGTGGCTAAGGGGCCAACTTTTATGTCAAGCAACACACCTTGCTTCTCCTCTGTCCCACAGATTGTTGCAAATCTCTGCCTCAAAAATGTTCTTAACTGTGCAGGTCCAGTAGGTGTGGTTTTGGGAGGAGTTTGCCTCAGAGGCGGGGAGGAGTAGGGTAGCTTTTGACTGAGAATGAAGAAATCCATCTTCTGGACACTAGCTATGCGTCTTATCTCAATTATTTCTTGCAGTTCCAGATATCAGAGAACAGCACAATACTCTCTGTACCATACAGTTCTTTCTCTCAGGGTGGTTGCTTCTTGGTACCTCTCCCAGTTGAGAGAAACACTGTTCTTCAGACCGACTCCTACACACAGACATAGGCCATAACACTAGCCTCAGATATTATTAAGCAGACTTTGGGGTTATATTAGCACCAGCATGTTTGGTAAGAGTGATCTCTGCATGGTGAATTACATTAGATTTCACATGGTATCAGAAATTAACATTTCAACTTCTCAGATGCAAGGCACCAAAATGGCTGGCAGCCATAGCTACAATAATCTCTCACATACGTGTCCTGCACAGGTAGTGTCCCAATCCCACACTATCGTCAAATACTCAGATTCACATTATCCAGAATTCGCCAGCAACTTTGTTTGGCTACTCTACCAGAAACATCACTGAAGGCAGAGGATGACTGATTGCAGCTGGCTCAGTTGGTAGCAGCTCTACAGAGTAGTGTTAGTAAACTGAGTACCCACTGCCCGGCCTATATCACCCTGTCTTTGCAGGAGATCTCCAAAAATTTTGCTTGTAAGCAGCAGTCACATTCTGATCTTCTGAAGGAGGCAAAACAAAGTGAACAGCTCTGAAATACACAAAAAGCTGCCTAGAATGGAGTTATTGGTGGGGCAGGGGGAAGGGTAGGAGGAGAAAAATGTTATCATATCAATAGGTCTCTTCAAAAACAGCTGTATGTGGTAAATCTTGTCCATCTTCTTTTAGGTGCCCTCAGGATTAGCATATCCAGGTAGATGTGCAGGGGCTTCAGGAATTACAAAGAGAGGAGAGGATGAACATCTGTCAAGTACCAGAGCAAGTGACCCACCCTTTGCTCCAGGATGTGTTTTATTCCTCTTCCTTTTCTCACACTGGATGCTTCTCCCTGATTTATTCCAGGCAATAAGTCCCTGTTCAAGGATCTCTGAGACTCATCATCTCATACTGCTTGAAAGACTCTCATCCTCCTTTGCCTTAGCACTAGAAGGCCATGTGTGGGGAAGAGGTAGGCACAAGCTCTTAAGAGGAATTCACAGCTTTCATGAGAATCCACGGTATTCATCATTCTGGTATTAGTTTGTTCAAAAATCCATTGGAATGATTAAACTGACTCTTCACTCTGTTCAGCCCTGGCACCCAGAGTAGGCGAGTTTCCTGTTTTGTGCAAGCTATTGAATGCCTCATTTGACAGAACTGCTATGTCAGCACAAATAGGTTTTGAGGAGCAGGAGAAAAGTTCTTCATCTGACTCTTAATGCATTTGTTCTCCCCATCATGCTTTTCTTGTGATGCACTATTGAATAATTGCTAGACCCTGGTAGGTCTCCTTTTGACCAGCAACAGGAAGGGCCACATATGAAAACCAACCAAGGGGACAAAGTGCAGGCTCTAGAACAGCAAAGTTTTTTCATACATGTGGCTTGGTGAGAGTTGCAGAGAGAGCCTGTGGGTCTGAAGGAGGACATGACTGAGCATTACTACACCTTCATTCCCATTGTTGCACACATGAGGAGTGATCTAACAGAGCAGTGGTCCTTTCTCAAGGAGTATGTTCATGTAGTGTAATAAAAAGTATTTTATTGATTTGGCTGTCAAACACAAAGATAAGCTCATTGACATTCCCAGAAATAACACAGAGTTCTCTTATCCCTTTCTGCCTGAAAAGAAGGAAAAATACATCGTGCTTCTACAGAGTGAAACCTCCTCTTTTCATTCTTTCTTATTTATCTATTTACTTGGGGGTTTTTTATTTCCGTTTTTTTTAATTGCTTTCTTCATGTGTCTCAACTTCCACCCCTGAGACACAATGCCTTCTGCTGGGCTGGCATGTTGAACCTGGTTCTTTTCTCAAGAAACTGATAACTGAAAGCAAGTAAAATTAGACTGTCTACTTAATTGTGTATAAGATATTGGCACTCTCCTAGATTAAGTCCTCTTAGGAAAGAGAGATCCATATGTCTATATGTGTCACAATCTTTCTAAATAATTATCCGGGGAACTGGCATAAAATCAAATAGACTGATTGGTTTTAGATTATTTACCCTCTTCTCTTCATGTCCATTCAAGAGATTAAACTCTGCTGGGAAGGTATCATATTTTTGTGTAGTATTTTTACTAGCATGCATACGACTCAATGATAACCAGAAATAACAAGATATTCTAGACTCTCACTGCTTAGTGTGATCTAAAGAGACTACACAGCTTGGATTCTTTGTGTATGAGTAAAAGTAAATCTCAGAATAACCTTCCGTAAATCACTCCACTATATTTTTCCTTAATTATGCAGTGGTGATAGTAATATTCCATAAATCACAAAGCAATTTACATCCTAAGCATGATCATTACTATCTAATTAACTTCAATTTTTTTTCCCATTTCCTTCCCAGAAATATACACATAACAAAAAATAACAAGAAAAAAACCAAATCTGCAATATTTTTACCTTCTTCAAGGTCTTTTCCCAGTAAGTGAATGACACCAATCCACTGGTCTTCGTCATGTGGAACAAGGATTCTAAATTTAAAAGCCATAAAATGACAGGGGAAGAATCTGATGCAAGTTACTGGTTCCAGAAGTCCTTGGATGAGACAATGAGAGACAGTTTCCATCAGATGATAATGTAAGAATATTTGGTCTTCAATTGTATCTCCCATTCTAAGAGATTAAAATTACTTTGCTTTTATGGGAAAAGGTTCAGCTGTACCTGCAAGGTTACATTGTCTCTAAGAGCACAACAAACCTGAACGTGGGCCTTCCTGTAGATAGAAATGTACAGTGGATGTATCATGACTGTCAAAAAGGAAAATAAAAATTGAAGCTGATGATAAATTTTCATATTAACAGTTATGCTGACTTCAGGATGAAATACAAGTAAAATAATACTCTTAACATTTTTATAAAATTTACAGATCAAAAGTAGTTTTCTGTGTAGAAAATCTCCACCCACTCTTTAGAAATGCTAGAATGAATTATACTCAGTATTTATGGGTCCTTTATTAATGGAAGTAATTTTTCTAAAAATAATATTATCTGGCCTCTAGAAAAACAGGAACTTGTTAACAACAGACTTGATGTACACATCAGCTGGCTGGGATATAAGAAAGCATACAAAACAACTGTTTAAATTTTGAAACATTTTCCTAATTGCGAAGAGAAGTAAAGAAACAAAACAATCAAGTTTCAGAACTCAAATTTTCCTATACTAATGTCAATAGACATTTTTCTTTTAGCAAGTCAACAACCAAAAGAAGCTGGTTCTGTTGAGAACCATCTGCTTTATTGTATTTTAAATTACATATAATGATTATATGTAGTTGAATATTCAAGATTTCTGGCTACTTTGAGAGAAAAATGCAATTTCATAACCCAACTTTTCATTTCTATTTTGGCTCCTGAACTCATTAGGGAGAGAACAGTCACTCCATAACAGTTGTTCAGGTCCACAATCATAAAGTTAAACAGGGTTTTTGGAATCACGTAGAAGAGTCTTAATATTGCTTTGGTCTACCCTGAATTGTCAACGGCACCAAATGAACATACAAGCAGCCATAAATAAGATACTTTTTTCCCTTTTGCCAGGGAAATGACTAAGGACCAGTGTCCAATTTAATCAGATTATCTAAATTTATGGTAAACATTATCAGGGACTTACTGTAGGCAAGTATATGACTTTAAAATAGTTATTTCTACAGAGAAATCATTACTTTGAAGCTTAGTCAAATCTAGTGCTATGTCTGAAAACAGTATCAGGCATTTATATGTGAGTCTTCCTTGTCTGCATTTTCTTGGTTTCCATTTTCTTTGTTTTCTTCTTATAACCACTGCTCTAAATATCATCAAAAATAATGAGGGAAAGTAGTTGAATAAAAGACATTGTAGAAAATATAATCTCTTCAAATGCATTGGCAGGAATCAAGTAAGTAAAACAATTTCTAGCCTTTTTATTTGCAAGTTTTAATTCCAGCAATACTAGAAGCAGACCAAGTCAAAAGACTTTTTTTTTTTTTAATGAGATGTCTCCGTGAACACCTTTGGGTTTAACTTTTACCTTGAGTAATGTAGTTAAATCGGTGATTGCTTAGGTGTCTTAATATTTATTTGGATCTGACCAAAGATATTATTACTTTCAATTCTATGATGAGTCGGAGGGAGGCTCTGGGGAACTACAGGCCTGTCAGTCTGACCTCAGTACTGGGGAGGGTCATGAAGCAGATCATCTTGAGTGCTATCATACAGCACACACAAGACAGTCAGGTGATCAGGCCCAGTTAACATGGATTTATGAAAGGCTGGTCCTTCCAAACCAACCTGATCTCCTTCTATGACAAGGTTACCCACTTAATGGAAAGGTTGTGGATGTGGTGTAGCTGGGCTTTAGTAAATCCTTTGACACCGTTTCTCACAGTATTCTGCTCGAGAAACTGGTTGCCATTGGCCTGGACAGGCACAGCCTCTGCTGGGTGAAAAACTGGCTGGATGGCCAGGCCCAAAGAGTTGTAGTAAATGCAGTTAAATCCAGTTGGAAACCAGTCACAAGTGGTGTTCCCCAGGGTTCAGTGCTGGGTCCAGTCCTGTTCAATATCTTTATTGATGATATGGATGAAGGGATTGAGTGTACCAATGGCATCTTGGCCTGTACCAGAAATAGCATGGCCAGCAGGACCAGCGGAGTGATTGTTGCCTACGCACTCAACATTGGTGAGGCTGCACCTCGAATACTATGTTTAGTTTTGGGCCCCTCAGTACAAGAAGGACATTGAGGTGCTGGATTGTGTCCAGAGAAGAGCAACAAGGCTGGTGAAGTGGATGGAGAACAAGTCTCATGAGGAGCAGCTGAGGGAACTGGGGGTGTTTAGACTAGAGAAGAGGAGACTGAGGGGAGACCTCATCCCTGTCTATGACTACCAGAAAGGAAGTTGTAGCGAGGTGGGTACTGGTTTCTTTTCCCACGTGACAAGCGATAAGACCAGCAGAAATGGCCTCAACTTGCTCCAGGGAAGGTTCAGACTAGACATTAGGAAAAATTTCTTTAATGAAAGGGTAGTCAGGCACTGGCACAGACTGTCCAGGGAGGTGGTTGAGTCACCATCCCTGAAGGTATTTAAAAGACGGGTAGATGAGCGCATAGGGATATGGTTTATTAATGGACAGGTGCAGTTGGACTTCATGATCTCAAAGGTCTTTTCAACCAAGTGATTCTATGATTCTATGCTCTTGAGTATTGTGGGCTGTCCTGCATTGAAGAAAAATGTCATGGAATTAGAAAGATGTGTAGAATGAGTAATTTCCTTACAAGAAGAGATGCGATTTTTCCATAGGGAGAAAAGGATGCCAAGATATTCTTGAGGCTCTGTAAAATCATAAGGGTGAGTGGGCAGAGAACCATCTACTCAACAAGGCCAAAGAGAACAAGCCAGCCCTCAATGAATCTATTGGATCAGTTTAAAACAGTTGAAAAAATAGATGTATGTATACAGCAGCAAGCGAACTTCTGAAATCTGTTCCCTTGGGAGGCTCTTGCAAGCAAACAGATTCAAAAAAGAATGAGACAAATTTAAAGACAACAAATGTGTAACAGGTACTAAAGTGAATAAGTAAGCAACATACACATTCTAATATCCTTAATCTAATAACTGTCGATTTATAATCTCTTCACTGCCAAGAACTTATAAGTTCTTCGAAGTTCTTACCATTCTTATTGTGCTTTTATAAGTTTTTACAAATTTTTAAGGACCTGGTTGGATAAAGCCCTGAGTAACATTGTCTCACCTCATAGCTGAGACTTCTTTGAGTAGAAGGTTGCTCAAGGTAGGAAGCTGTATGAGGATGGCTTCATGAGGTCCCTTCCAGCCTGTAATATCTTACAAGCTTATGATTGCAATAAGTTTAATACAGGAAAAATAAAATTGATAGCTTTCTAGAGCTAATGAGCTCTTCAACAGAAAGGCCTCATCATAGGAAAAAGGACAGCTATATTGAAAAGCAGAAAAATAAAGTTCTGCTACAATGTTTAACATATATTAAAGTTCATAAGGCATATTTTGAAACAGCTTGAAGTTCATTCATCCCCACTGTTACAGTTCAAATGGGTAGAGGATCATTTGTAACTTGGTGAAACTTCAGGTGCCTACCTGGAGAGCAAATCTTAGCTCACAGAACTGTTTCTTCTTTCATTTGAAAGCAAAACAGTTGTTCTTGCTTGTTTAACAGTAACTTCATTAATAAGGCTTCAAAGTGACTTGTGCACTGATCCAAGGGTAACATAAAATGGAGAAAGCAGATTGTCCATGAAATAAAACTCTCTTTCACATCTTGTGTAAGCATGATTCACAAAGGACTATCACTTTTTTTACCAATGAGAGGATAAGTTAATTTTGCTTATTTTCTTCCCTTCTCATCTTGATATTGGAGAGGAACGTTAAATTAGCATCGATTTTTTAATTATTTTTCATTAATATTGTCACATAAAAGATAAAATCACTATAAATTGTTTCACTTCTGGCCAATTAGTGCTTCTTATTATAGTTATCATGGAAAGTGATGCAGTGATTGTTAAGTTAAAACTTTATTCCAATATACCTGTAACCAGTATTGCAAAGGTCATAATAAATAAATGTTTCCATTCAGTTACATATTTTAATGAAAAATCTGTAGGGAAGATAGACAAGATAATTTTGCCTCTCTTACAATTGAAAACTAATTAAAAGAGAGAATTCCCAGAAAAAAATATATCTTAAGTAGAGTACTAAATTTATTTTTTTAAATATATAGGGTAATATTTTCAGACATACTGAACTGCACTGCCATATTCAGTCATAAAACCTCCCCATATAGCCATCTAAGAATCACTGAAAGTGAACAAGAATCAGCATTCCTTCTCTATTTTGACAATGCTTTTTGCTATAATGGCATTTTACATTTGAAATGTACAATGTGTCAGGAACACGCTTTTTTTCAAATTAAGTAACTCGTGCTATTTAACTTCTTATATTATTCACAATAATACTAATGAATACAGTTTACTGAAATAGACATTAACCTCTTGACCCTGTATAACAACAAACTTTAAAGAAACCCTCCAAATATGGGCACTGTAGAGTGAGGAGTTAGCATTTCCAGCCATTCCTCTGCTTACCAACCCTGCACAAGAGGAAACAAAAGCCCATGGAAAAATTATAGATGTATACTCAACATTATTAGCAACTGACAAATTTAAGTCACGTTCCAGAGACCACCACACACAACTACTTTATAAGGAACAGCGATACTCAAAATGACAGCTATAATAAAGGAAGAAATAGGAGATAAGCCATATGTATCTTTATCTAACACAGTGATGTACTATTGACCTTATTTGATGATCTTTCACTCACAATGCTGTAAACTTTTCGGTGCAGGCAGATAAGTACAGGGAAAACCACACTTACCTATAAGGAAAACCTAAAAAGAGCCTCTGATTCTCTTAATTTCATATAAATCAACTATGTTCCTGCTTCTTATTCTACATTTTGTTTGCCTGGGGGCTTCCTGGGCACATTAGAGGAATTAGCAAAATCTGAAAGATGTTCTAGAAAAATCCAAAGATGCTTTCCATTCTTTCCAAGCCTATTCAGTCATCCTCATACATAAATTTGACTATGATTGCTGCATTCAGTTTGGAAAATGGCATTCCACACCTACCTTCCAGTAAAACAGCAGAAAGTGACATGCATATTATCAGCTCAAATGTTTTCACTGAACTTAGTAGTTATAGTATCCATCAACAGTCATATTGCTAGCAATGACAATTCAGTATGCATCTCACAAGGAATGAAGGGGAAAAGATTATATTTTCCCCTTCTCTGCCTGAGTCTTCAAGAAAAGCCAGATTTCATCCTAATGTTATGCAGCTGCCCACAATTTACTCCACAGCCACAAGAAACTTCATACTATTCAGCTATTTTCTACTAAGCTCAAATGTGAGTCAGGGTCAAAGCAATCCTGGGTGATAGAAACCCTATGGATTCTCTCAAATCCAACCTGTAATATTTCAAATTGTCTTAGAGTTTGAATACCAATGTCTGTCTGTGCCATGTCAATAGTTCAATCTAAATCTAAATAGTTTAATCATTCATATCAACCATTTTATTTCCTCTAGGAGCAAGTCACAAGCTGAAGATGAAAACCAGTGTCCTTCCACTGATTTTCACGGAGCTATGCCAACTGGCACCACTTAAAAAGTTCATGTTTTATCTGAGATCCCACACTTAATATGAATTAATTTGTAAAGAAACTAGAGCCTTGTGGGAAGAGGCCATGCCTCTCTGCTGCACTGTATCATTACTAACACTTACAGAACATTAGATTTTAGAATTTATGACCTGCTTAGTACTTCAGAAAGAAACAAAGTTTTACCTTTAGACAGTAATGCAAAACCAAAGCTGGTTTTATGACCTGTCTTGTGTGTGCAATGCTTGTTCACTATCTTGGCTTCTCAGTACAAAAGTATAGAAATAAACAGATGCCAAATAAAATTCTTAAGACGTCTTTGAAATAGTATTGTTACATCCAAAAAAGATATATTTCCCAAGGTCACCTACATAATAAAACATTATAGAGAAGTGAAGAAATAACTTGAAAGAACCCCTAATAGGCAGTTCGCGCAGGCAGGGCAAGCAGGCATTCTCTGGCAGGTGGTTGGCTTCCTACTCCCCTACAGCAATGGTGACCAGGCGTGGTAAAACCTCTGCCACCAGGAGTGTAGGCATCCAAACTGAGCCACTGTTACGGGACGCAGCTGCCCAGACTCGGGACTGCAGGGAGTGTCTCAGCTTGCTTGTGGTTCCTGAGGACCATACAAAAAATGCCTGCCTGAGATGTGAACAGATTCAAGATCTGCTCCTTATGGTTGCAGATCTTAAGGACCAGGTAGAGAGGTTGAGGAGTATTCGTGAAAGTGAAAGGGAGATAGACTGGTGGAGTAGAACCCTCTTTCCTCCCAGTAATCCTCCCCAGGAGGCTGAGGAATGCCATATTCCTCATCAACAGGATAAGGAGAGTGTCCTGGTTGGTGAGGAGGACTGGGAGCAGGTCTGCTCTCGTGGGGGTTATAGACCTCCCTTTCAAATGCCACCTTTCCAGCTGCCCCTACAAAATAGATTTGGGGTACTGGAATTTGATGCTCAGGTGGAGGATGCTCAGGTGGAGGAGAGCATTACAGAGAACTTACCCAAGGAGGCTGTTAACCTCACATTGCCCGTCAGACAGGTCAGGACCTCAAGTAAGAAAAAGAAAAGGAGGGTCATTGTAGTGGGAGACTCCCTTCTGAAAGGGACGAAGGGCCCTATTTGTAGGATGGATCCAACTCATAGGGAAGTCTGCTGCCTTCTCCAAACCCGGGTAGGTGACATCACCAACTGACTCCCGGACCTAATTAAACCCTCAGATTATTACCCGCTTCTGGTGGTCCAGGCTGGTGGTGATGAGCTAGCTAAAAGAGGGTCAAGGGTAGTTAAAAAGGAATTCCAGGAGCTGGGATGGTCAATAGATAGGACAGGAGCACAGGTGGTGTTCTGCTTGGTTCCTCCAGTGACAGGGATGTATACAGATAGGAACAAGAGAATATATGCACTTAATAAATGGCTTAGGGGCTGGTGCCGGCAGAGGAATTTTGGGTTCTATGATCGTGGGGAAACCTTTACGGCACCTGGCCTGCTTGACCCAGATGGGTCTCGTCTAACACCAAAGGGTAAGAAGATTCTAGCCCAGGAGCTGGCAGGGCTTGTAGAGAGGGCTTTAAACTACGTAAGAAGGGGGAGGGGGGAGTAACTACGCTCACCAAAGATGTTCCTGTGGAGGATGAGCCATCTCAAAGGGTGTCGTCAGTAACCCAACTGAAGTCCATGTACACAAACGTACGCAGTATGGGGAACAAACAGGAGGAGCTGGAAGTCCTGGTCCAGCAGGGGAGCTATGATATAGTTGCTATCACGGAAACGTGGTGGAACAACTCTCATAACTGGAGTGCTGCCATGGAAGGCTACAGGCTCTTCAGGAGAGAGAGGCGCAAGAGGAGGGATGGAGGGGTGGCCCTCTATACTAGGGAAACCCTGGATGCTGTTGAAGTTGAGATCGGTGATGACCAGGTTGAGTGCCTATGGGTAAGGGTCAGAGGGGCAGTCAGGTCTGACCTCCTGGTTGGAGTATGTTACAGACCGCCTGACCAGAAAGAGGAGATGGATCTTCTGTTGTTTAAACAGCTGGAGGCTGCCTCTAGATTGGCTGCCCTTGTTCTTTTAGGGGACTTTAATCTTCCAGATATCTGCTGGGAACTTAACACTGCCGAGAGGAGGCAGTCCAGGAGGTTCTTAGAGTGTATTGAGGATTGCTTTCTGTCACAGCTGGTGAGTGAGCCCACTAGGGGTGAGGCTTTTCTTGACCTGCTGTTTACAAACAAAGAAGGGCTGGTGGAGGCTGGTTGTCGGAGGCTGTCTGGGGTGTAGTGATCATGAGATAAATGAGTTCTCTCTAAACAATGTAACAAGAAAAGGCAGGAACAGAACATCGATGCTGGACTTTCAGCGAGCAGATTTTGGATTATTTAAGGAACTGGTCAGGAAAGTACCCTGGGAAATAGTTCTTAGTGGCAAGGGCGTCCAGGAAGGCTGGATGCACTTCAAGAATGAAATCTTGAAGGCGCAGGAGCGGGCTGTCCCCATGTGTTGTAAGAAGAGTCGTAGGGGCAGACGGCCGGCCTGGATGAGTAAGGAGCTTCTGAAGGAACTAAGTAAAAAAAAGAGGATGTATCGTCATTGGAAAGAAGGGGACATAAGCCAGGTCATGTTCAAAGACGTTGTTAAGTCGTGTAGGAGGAAAATCAGGGAAGCAAAAGCCCAGCTGGAGCTCAAATTGGCCATTTCTGTTAAGGATAATAAGAAGAGATTTTATAAATATATCAATGGTAGAAAGAAGGGTGGCAGTGACCTCCACTCCTTGCTGGATGTGGGGGGAAATGTAGTAACCAAAGATGCAGAGAAGGCTGAGGTACTTAATGCCTTCTTTGCCTCAGTTTTCAACAGTAAGGATGTCAGCTCGCTTGACAGTTGGTCCTCTGAAGTGGTTGATGGGGGCAGGGTGAAATATGGCCCTCCTGCAATCCATGAGGAGGAAGTTAGAGACCTACTGAGCCACTTGGACCCTCATAAGTCTATGGGGTCGAATGGGATCCATCCTAGGGTGTTGAGAGAGCTGGTGGATGAGCTTGCTAAGCCACTCTCCATCATCTTTCAACAGTCCTGTCTCACCAGAGAGGTCCTGGAGGACTGGAAGTTGGCCAATGTGATGCCCATCCACAAGAAGGGCCATAGGGACGATCCAGGTAATTACAGACCTGTCAGCCTGACCTCGGTCCCAGGTAAAATCATGGAGCAGATAATCCTGGGTGAAATAATGCGGCACCTGCAGAATGGCCAAGAGATCAGGTCCAGCCTGATCTCCAGGGTTTAGGAGGGGTAGGTTCTGCCTGACCAACCTGATCTCCTTTTATGACCATGTGACTCGCCTGGTGGATGAGAGGAAGGCTGTGGGTGTGGTATACCTGGACTTCAGCAAGGCCTTTGACACTGTCTCCCACAGTAGACTCCTAGGGAAGCTGGCAGCCCGTGGCTTAGATGGGAGCACTCTGTGCTGGGTTAGGAATTGGCTGGATGGCCGAGCCCAAAGAGTGGTGGTGAATGGTGTCTCATCCAGTTGGCAGCCGGTCACCAGTGGTGTCCCCCAGGGATCGGTATTGGGTCCAGTCCTGTTTAATATCTTTATTGATGATCTGGATGAGGGGATTGAGTCCATCATCAGCAAGTTTGCAGATGATACCAAGCGGGGAGGAAGGGCTGATCTGCTAGAGGGTAGGATGGCCCTACAGAGGGACCTGGACAGATTGGAGAGATGGGCTGACTCTAATGGGATGATGTTTAATAAGTCCAAATGTCAGGTACTTCATTTTGGACACAACAATCCCATGCAGAGCTACAGACTGGGGACAGAGTGGCTGGAGAATAGTCAGGCAGAAAACGACCTGGGAGTGCTGGTTGACAGGAAGCTCAACATGAGCCAGCAGTGTGCCCAGGTGGCCAAGAAGGCCAATGGCATTCTGGCCTGCATCAGGAATAGTGTGGCGAGCAGGACCAGAGAAGTTAACGTCCCCCTGTACTCGGCACTGGTCAGGCCTCATCTTGAATATTGTGTACAGATCTGGGCCCCCCAGTTTGGGAAAGATGTTAGGATACTGGAATGTGTTCAGAGGAGGGCAACAAAGATGGTGAAGGGGCTGGAGCATAAGCCCTATGAGGAGCGACTGAGGGAGTTGGAGCTGTTTAGTCTAAAGAAGAGGAGCCTCAGGGGAGACCTCATTGCTCTCTACAACTACCTAAAAGGAGGTTGTAGTTGGGCAGGGGTTGGTCTCTTCTCTCAGGTGACCAGTGACAGAACTAGAGGGCATGGACTCAAGCTTCGTCAGGGAAAGTTTAGGCTTGATGTTAGGAAAAAGTTCTTCACTGAAAGGGTGATTGGCCATTGGAATGCGCTGCCCAGGGAGGTGGTGGAGTCGCCGACCCTGGAGGTGTTTAAGGGGATACTGGATGAGGCACTGAGTGCCATGGTTTAGATGATGGTTGTGTTAGTGTTGGTGTTAGTGTTGGGATATAGGTTGGACTTGATGATCTCAGAGGTCCTTTCCAACCTTATGATACTGTGATATCTTCAAAATTGTAGGATAAGTTTGAACTAAATATTTTGCTTGGACTGTAAATGCTTTGACTTCTGTTTTTCAATGAGGTAGAGAAATCTGGGCTCTGTGTGTGTATTTTTTCATGTCTTTTTTTAAGTTATGAATATTCATGAAGAACTCATTATTATGGAAAGCCTTTATATATGAGAAAGATCTTAGAACTGTGTCTAGGAAGATTTTAAACATCACAGCACTGAAACATCTAGTTTTACTTGCTTGCTTCCCTTTAATGAAACCTACAACTCTGACTTATTTTCCCAAATTAAATTTAAGAAGTACAGGGATAAAAAGTCATCTCAAAACCATGAAAATCACAGAGTAACTCTGGAAACCAACCTGATGTGATGTTTCTAAAGTCAGTGGATAAGACAGTGAAAAAGATTTCACATAGCCTAGAGAATGGGCTATAAGGAAGGATGAATTTCAGGCCATAGTCTAACTACTTGAAGTAAAATCCATGAACAGCCTTTGGAGTCAGCATCTGTGTGTAAGACTACAGTCTTCAATAAAGCAAATGCAGAATCAGGCCTTTGATATAAAAGACCAAAGGCCTTTAAAAGAAAAGATCAAAAGCGTTTAAAATGAAAGATCAAAAAGCCTTTAAAATGAAAGAATAGTAGAAGTCTGCAGTGATTAAGGATATTATATATGTCTTAAGATCCTGCAATGGGATGGAACCTTTTGGTGAAAATACCCAGGTGATCCCTGAAACAAGATCATATGAAATGCTACAGTCTGACATAAGAGAAAATTCCTTCTTCTACCTAAATCCATCCATAGGATTTATCTGGGGCAGCGAATCAGACTACAACATCAATCAGCTACAGGCAACTAAAGGATTTGTCAACATGACTGGAACCACAAGTGTCCCATGACCACAGGCCTTTGGCTACCCTAGTGTAGCTGCACTCTTTCAGAGGAAAGTGGAGCAAACCCTTATCCAAGTTCCCATCCCAGCACTTCTCCCCAAATCAAATCACATATCAAAGGAGAGGATAGTCTTTCTATCTGAGTCAGAAATCTTTAAAGACAGCAGCAATGGAATGAAACACCGATTCCTCCAGAATACGTGCAGCACTGATCATTGTGCCTCAAAAAAAAAAAAAAAAAGAGTTGGCAGAGTTTGAGAAAAGGGAGTTCGAATCTCAGAGAGTGGTTTTACTTAAAAAGGCGGTAGAAAAATGTTGCCCTTTTAGCATTCGCACCACTCACAATACAAACATATAGACTGAAAGTCTGGAAATTGGGACCACCTGATTTCTGCTTCTTGTAATAAGTAGACATAGGGAGAAAGTTCAAATAAAAGGTAAATTAGAGTTAAATAGTTTTTCTTCCACATAGCAGAAAAGAACTCATTGTTCCTGCAGGAAGATGAAGCCAAAAACTCAATGATTTTTAAAAAGAACATCCATATCTGATGAATATCCTGAATTCTTACAAGTATCAATAACTTTTATTTCGGAATGTGTAGAAAATCTGAAGACTAAAGGGTATCTAGAAGATCTAGTGGCACAGAAAGAAAAAAAAAAGACATTGTAATCCATTCATAAAGTAAACCAGAAATTCTGACACTTTTTTCTTTCTTTTGTCTTTCTAGGTCCAGATGCAGTAAATAATACTCTTCCTAAACTCAGAATGAAAACTCTGGACTAGATAGACCTCTGGTCTAATCTAATATAGCAAATCCTAAACCAGAAAGGAGATAAGAATAATCTACGAAATAAGAGTAATATATTTTTTGAAAGAGATAGATCAATAATTACAATAGTAACGTTCAAGTAATCCCACTGCTTAAATATCCAGTTAAACTGAATGCTATTGTTAATTTTTTTATTAAGCAATACTTTTTATATGGTTTTATTCTTGAATTTTCCAATATTTTTATTAGGGTTGGGTTTTGGTTTTTTTTTTTTTTGCATTTGAATTGAACAGCACATCATATACTCTATCTTTACTTTAGCTCTACTTTGATACAAACTTTATCCTAAAAAGCAGCTTCCAATGATTAGGTAAATTACAATGCATGTTGTATATTTTATTGCACATACTCACCTATACATCACAGATATTAGCCATTTCATTGTTTTAATAACAGTATAGCTGCTGAATAAAAAACAAAGAGGTATCTTTTAGTAGGTAAAGAAAACATTTATAACTTCACTTCTGAAACTTATATCCCAATAAATATGAAGAATAGGAGAATAAAGTATCATGAAGTCCACAGTCATTTGCTCATATTACAGCATGGCTGTGATAAAAAAGGCTAACCAGGCTGTTGGAAGCACTGTTTTTGTACTCTTTACGATTGTGTGCTTTATAAACTGATTCATTTTAGTGATATGTAAATTTAAAGTCATATTTTTCGATTTGCTATTACATTATTAGTGCATTTATATCCACTATAAATCTTTATTTCCATTGTCATTAAATCATTCACTCTTTGTCAATGCATCTGGCTTTCCTCACAAAGTATATTCTGTTTAGATTTGTGTATTTTGCTTATATGTATCCAAATTGGGCTTGCTATTAAAAAAAAACAAAGCCATACAATAACCCCAAAGACATCAAATTTCCTAACATTTTACAAAATTACTTCAAAATACATACCAGCATTCTTTCCTTCTGAAGTTTAGAAATTTCAGATAAATATCTAAGCCTGCCTGCAAAGAATCACATAGTCAAATCGAGTTTGGCATGCAAAACCATACCAGACACTATGTACTAGTCTATTGCAGTCACTGTGTATCTCAACCACAGTTTATTATTCCTAAATTACAGTTCATTTCTTAAATGACAGGAGGACACATGAACAGTTGTTGAGATGTTTATAAATCCTGCAAGTTCTTGCAAAATTAAGACTTTGATTTAAAAAAAAAATTAAAGAGTGGCTGAAAGAACACTGTCATGGGGCTTTACTCCTTGTAGATTCCATTTGAAACTCTCAAGGGAAACATTCCTCCTATGCATCTCTGTTGGCATGCAAATACAGTCTTTCTTAAATGAACATTTAAGCAGGTACCATTTTGATTTTAGATATTGTTGCATTTCAGAATGTTTCATAAAGTGATCTCAGTGCTTCCCTCCTCCTCATAATGGAATATTATACAATTTTGATTTTAAAAAACACAAACCCAGAACAACTAATGATCCTTTTTATTTTTTAAGGGAAAAAAAACAAGCTCCCAGTCTTCACGTAGAAATAAAAAGAGAGGGGTGTTTTCTCTATTTTTTCCCTGTTAATTGACAAATTTAAATGAAAATACAATTAATATTCTACTGTCTACAATTAAACATTTTTAATGGTTTAATTTTATTCTAAAAATTAATTTAATTTTATTTATGACCTCTGCTAGTCTTTAAAAATAAAACCTGGGAAATCACACTCAGATATAATTCTTTACTAATATTTTTTTCCAGAATGCCACCATGCATAATATCTGGATATGCCTGTTAGTTTCAAAATGCTCTTCAGAATTAGTTTAATCACACTCACAGATAAGAGTTACAGAACAGCAAAAGAATGAGAGCATCTGTTTTCTCACACTAGCTGTAAATGAGTCCAGATTGCATTACTGAAAAAAATCTTGATCTCAGTCTAATCAGTGACAAAAATTTCACTTTAGTGATGAGACTACAGAATATTAATCATGTAACACACATTACACGGATTGGCATAATACACAATTTACATAAATTGTTTGCTCTGTTTTGTTCAAATTATGTTTAAAATTATTTCAAAGATATTTTTCTAAAGACCAATACCTCTAGGCCATTGATACATTTCTGCAACTGTAAAAGAAGTATGCCCAGCACAAGAATTAATAACTTTTGGAAAAGAATTGCAACGAATTCTGTTCTACTTCCATTCGAAAACATCCGTTCTCCTGTAGATTATAACTCAGCAATTCAGATACACAGGAATCAGTAGGGCTCAGATGCCCCTATATTACAAAGATTTTAAGTCACAATATTCAGCATGGTGGGATTTTTTTAGCTGAGACCTTTCACTATGCACTTGAGCCAGATTAGGAACATCCAAACTTGTGTATTATTAGAGGGAGGATAAGGTTTTCTTTGATTTTGGACTACTCCAGTGTACCTGCATCATTCAGCACCAAATCACCCTCATACCACATTCAAAGAGAAGAAGATCCCTCTAAGAAAGCTGGGCAAGACTTTATCACTATCTGTGGAGAGAAAGAAGCATGTCTGCTACCACAGAATGCTCAAAGGTCTTTCAAGTTTTGCAAACACATTTTCTGATCACTCCTGCTGCAAATACAGAGAAGTGCTACAAATCTGACAGAAAAATAGATACTGTGGGAGAGAAGAATTAGACTTTTAGCCTACTAAAACTCAAGTTTGACATTTGATATGATTGATCTGTGCAGATACATCAAGAGGCAATGTATCAAAAAGAGAGAAATGCTATATCGCATCAAGGGCAATGTAGCACAAGAACAAATGAGTATAAATTAGGCATAAAGATTTGAAATTGTTCTGGAAATTTAAAGCAAGTACTTTTTTTCTGATTACAATTCTGAAACACTGGGAAGCCCAAACATCAAAGTACTTTAAACATGGACTTTATATTTTTTTATATATAATTGGACTTTGCATATTTAAAAAAAAAACACATAAAAAATCCCAACCAACCAAACCAAAACCCCCTTATGTTTAGATAATCAGAATGTAAACAGGAACATCTGATATTTCATTGTTTGCCTCACAAACTGCTATGTTTAAAGTCATTGATGTAGACACATTTATAGCCAAGTTGATCATCCTATTTGCACAAGAGACCCGTGCTGCAATTTGTCAGTGTTCCTATCCTGATGGGCATAATCCCCACCTTTTCAAGGAGTAAATATGCAACACAATAATGATTCACATTTCCGTTTTGCTATTGATAACTACCACGTAATATGAGAATCTACCTGTACCTTACTCTACAGTTATAAAAGCCTATAAAGGTAAAAAGTCACACTGTGTTACTCATTTTCTACACATGTCTCAGTGTTCTTATGAGAAGGAAATACTAGATCGCACCATCTTTGATGGAAATGCAGTACAGATTTGGAGTCTTGAGGAATTAAATTTAAAACAGTAAGAGTTCTATAGAAAGTATAGGCATATATCATACATTGTTAGAGACAGTCTGTTTATCAATTGTGTGAATCACATTCAGAGGAAACTACTTAAATAGGAATTTAAACCATACTGAACACAGAGCATTGCACTATGCTTGTTGGCTCAGTACTAAATATTTTATTGATCCCTAGCCATGAGACACTGTGTACTTTTGGCACCTGTAAAATTGCCATTTTAGAAATCACAGGTAACAGTTATAATGACCCAGAGAAAAAAATGAGACACATAATTGTTACAAAAATTGTATAATCATCATGCAGACTTATAATCTAGTTTTGAAACTGATATTTATTGGCAGTAAGACAAATAATAACGATCTATGATACTTATTGAAAAGTTGGAGCATTAAAACTAAAATGTGCTACTTTTTTTTTATTTTGTAGGTCACACAATATAAGAAAAACACTGCTTTTCCAGCAAATTTGAAATACATGGAAGCATCTCTTTAATGTGTGTCTGTAAAAGTGATACACATTTCATAGAACATTAAATATGCCACTTGAATCTATTCATTCTTAAGAATTATTGATTTTAGAGTTGAGATGTCTTTTACCCTTATTGCTAAATCTAGTCTTTGTGTTTTCTTTTGCTTGATTTGAGGGAATACGGGTTGAATTCACTATGTCTCATATAAGACACTTGCCATCAAAAACTATCTATCTCAATTGTTCCTTCAAGGTACATATAAGCGAGATTTTGGGGTTTTTTCAGTCAGTAGAAATATTACCATCAATCTTAATGGGATCTAGAGGAAGGAGTGTCATTGACTACACTCTTTAAGAAACAGGAAAAAATACACAAAATCCATAAAGCACTGAAAAGTTCTATATTGATGAAGGAATATGTGCTTCCCATGCAAAGATGAAAAAACAAATGACCTCCAGCATCTCAACTGAATTGAGTTTCCAGGAATTATTGTCTCCAACCTATTTTTATACAGTGGATAATGAAACTGGCTCTCGGTATCCAGGTTTGGATTCTTGGCTTAAAGATTTCAAACACACAAATATCTGAAATCAGTACAATTCTTAGTGATCCAATTGTGTGTGTGTGCGCAGAGAAAGCTAAGTATCATTAGCACTTACAACAGTTTTCAGTGTTCAAGGGCATGCTGGCAACTGTTTCAAGTTATCTGTTTAGAAGAAAAATTCTGGAGACACAGCCCAAGGCAAAAAAAAAGAACAGGAGTGGGTAAATGCAGTGAAGATTACAGAAATTCAAAGTAAAGTATTCAGCGACACAAAGAATATATTAAAAACACAGAAAGCTATGAAAAAGAGGACTATAAAAGCACATGGCAATTATGTAGCAAGACTTTATCTCTGCAGACAAAATTATGCGCATTTCTCTGGGTGCTAATTTTAACCTGTACAAAAAAAATCTGAGATTCAGTCAAAACCATATTTTTTCAAGATTGAAAACTAAGTCAAGTATCCCGGCTGATATCCAAGATAGGAAAAAAAAAAAAGTAATTTTGTGTTGCCGAAGGATCCTGTTTCTTAACTACTCTCTAGCGGTATTTTGGAATGGCACAATCCTTTAGAATCACAGGTATAAGTAATAAAGTCAAAGTGATACCTTCTATCAGAAGAACAGAATATACCTGACCTTTTTACCCTTTCTTTCCCTGTCTTAAAACTAATGGAGTAAATGTTTCTGCTTTTCTAGGGCCCCTTTATTTTACAAACAGACAGTATAACATCAGGAGAAAAAATATAACAGCAGTAGCAGTATTCCTGTCTTGAGAGGCAAAAGGATACAAAGAAGGAATGTTTCCTATTATGGAAGGAACATGGGCCCTGGAGTCCTCTGTGGTAGAATTTGACTTCATCAATGTTAAATCTGTTTCACCTGAGGATTAAGCTACAACAGAACTTCTCTCTTTAGCCAACCTTTTTCTTTGCCTTCCATCTCCTACCTCCATCTACACAAAAGATGTTGATCAAGTAATTCACAGAATTGTGAATGAAGAGAACAAAAGATATAAAGAGTAATATACTGATCTGTTCCCTCCTATAAAAGGTTTATACCATTTTTTATACCACTTGACTTGTTTTAGCTAGAAATCGCTTTCCCTATTTTATCCAACCTAGGAAAGTGCTGTTATCTATTCATAGACTCATAGGACCATTAAGGTTGGAAAAGATCTCTAAAATCATTAAGTTCAGCATCAGCCCAGCACTACTATGTGCATTCATATACACGTATCACTTCACAAGGTCTTTACAAATTGCATGTATACCGTACAAGAAACTTTTCAGACACCTGGGAGTTGCAGTCAGTTCTAGGGTGAAATGTGGGGGTTATAGCGATTTTACACGGTGGTTTATAATAGCAATTGAAGATTACATCTGTTTGGAACTGCAGGTGAAGTAAGAGAAGGTAATTACCCAAACTGGAATTTGAATAGAGTGTTAACAACTCCATTCTTGCAGAACAATTCTGACATGCTTTTGGTTTTGTCACTTATGTGAAATATGTTATCACCTTTATAATATGAAGTCCCTTACCCACTGCTGACTCGTAGATTCAAAACTGACTCAAATGAGTACGTTTTTTAAAAAAAAGAAACCTATTACTGTATTTTCTTTCTGATTTTAACAGGAGGAATCCAGCCTCTTTGATCATGGTTTTTTTGTTCAGGAACCAGCCTCTTTGATTAAACTATTGAAAAAATACAGCCCAATATAGATTTTGACAACGGAAAAGCCATATTAGATACATTTCAACAGTTGAACCCAGTTCTCTGTAAGGTCACTTACATTGTTTTCTTTGTCTTCAGAATAATTCCAGGAGCAAACACTCTCTGTATGCAGAGCACAGGAGCAAAGATATGACTTATGTGCTTTTAGGGCTGTCATAAGATTTCTGTTAGCTGTGGACTCAGGATCTGACAGTGAATGCTGAAAATCCAGGATCAGGTGAAGGACTGTGGTTTAAGACCTTCACACACCTAATCCAATTAGTTCTCCAATTGACATGCAGATGTGCCCAGTTTGGCAAAGCAGAGAACAGGAGGATTAGCCTGCTGATAGCTTAGATGTAAAGATTGTTCTGTTTAAGCACTGCAAACTCTCCATAATCATGGATTTTCATATTTTTTATATACTGCAAATTAGTTGCAATTTTCCTACAAACACTGACTGTAATTTTAAAGATATCACTTTTCCATTAAATAAATCAATTTGTTTTTCCTTTTAAGTTTTACCTTTACATGAACTCAAGAATCACTTTTCTTATCCAGAAGCAGAGCCTCAAGTGCTGATGGATACTGTATTAGAATTTCACATACATTTCATGGGATTCTAAAATCACATAGGCTCTGTCACTGAGAAAGCCATAATTGTAATTAAGCTCAACATTAACAAAATCTTTAAGCATTACTAGCAACTATATTGAAAAAAAAATCTTCTTATTTTGGTGGTAATAAACAAGACAGTGGAAGACCCAGACATGCTTCTTCAGTTCCCTTTTGGCAGTTATTCTGTCTGAATTATCCTATTTATTATAAGAAATATTGAAAGGAAACTACAGCTTGAATACAGACAGCATATGTGGTTTAGAGACAGAGCTTCCAAGAATAGGATATCAAATAAATGGAACTTCTATATCATGCTCAGTTGGTGTTGAAACGAAAGAGGGTAATACTGTCCCTGTCGTGTATTCATAGGAGATGAAGACAGATATTTCTATGTTCCTGAAATGTTTCTGAAGACTTGAGAAAAGCTGCAGAAAAGCTGCTCGGAAATAGAAGGACTTTGTCAACTTTCTCATTAATTAAAACCAGAAGACACATATTTCTGAGATGAAATACATATCAGAAAGTAATATACCGAGAGTTAGGTGCAGAAGCTTTCTACTAATTTCTGTTCATCCTATTGGAAGAAGGGATTGTCTCACCACAAAGATGCTTTTGTAATCCACTCCTTTACTCAGTGGGATGTAGAACCCCACAGACGCCCTTCGTCTCTGTTGTGCCTGGTTGCACGGACACTTTGCAGTTGGTGTGGAGAAGGCTTCCAAAGGATTTGTGTGTTCAGTGATTCACCTCACTTGGTGAATTTTTAGACCAAATTAGAGGAAGAGGATGGAGCACAGAATAGAAGAGAGTGTTAGGAGTTATCATAACATTATAATAGTTGCTTTTGATCCTGCCTTTCATATTGTATAACACAAGACATGCAGTATTAGAACACTATTCAACTTTCCTGTACAATCCTTAGGATCAATATTACAGCAATCAAAAGAATCTACAACTATCAATGATGTAGATAATGGCATTGAGTGCACCCTCAGCAAATTTTCAGACAACATCAAGCTGAGCAGTGCAGTTGACATACCTGAGGGATGGGAAGTCATCCAGAGGGACCTGGACAAACTTGCAAGTGCAAGGTCCTGCACTTGGTTCAGTGCAAGCCACAGTATCAATACAGGCTGGGAGATTAAGGGATTGAGAGTAGCTCTGCCAAGAAAGTCTTGGGGGTATTGGTGGATGAAAAGCTGGACATGATCCAACAATGTGTGCTCACAGCCCAGATGGTCAACGTGATCCTGGACTGCATCAAAAGAAGTGTGACCAGCAGGACAAGGGACATGATTCTGACCCTCTACTCTGCTCTAGTGAAAGCTCACCTGGAGTAACTGCATCCAGTTCTGGAGCCCTACTACAGGAAAGACACGGACCTGTTGCCTGTCCTGTGAAGAAAAGCTGAGAGAGTTGGGGTTGGTCGGCCTAGAGAAGCAAAGGCCCCAGGGTGACCTTATTGCAGCCTTTCAGTATTAAAGAGGGCTTATAAGAAAAATGGGGACGAACATTTTAGCCCACCCTGTTGTCATAGGACAAGGAGTAATGCTTTTAAACTACAAGTGGGTAGATTTAGACTAGATATTAAGTAGAAATTTTTTACAATGGGGGGAGAACACTGGAACAAGTTGCCCAGAGAGTTGGTAGAAGCTCCGTCCCTGGAAACATTCAAGGTCAGGTTGGATGGGTCATTGAGCAACCTGATCTAGTTGAAGGTGACCTTGCTCATTGCAAGGGGGTTGGACTAGATCTTTCAAGACCTTTAAAGATCCCTTCCAATCCAAACTACGATTCTATAATTCTATTATATACCTGTGCTACTGCCTTTCAAGATTTTTATGTATTTTACTATCACCACATTAAATTAACCTATTAACTTGATCAGTTTTGTTATAAGTACTTTGCTTGACACTTTCCAAATACCTTGATACTAGTGCAAAATTTTAACAAAAAAAAAACTATACACAAAATCTTGTCAATTCATCACTGAGATTTCAAATTATTTTAACATATACAGAATTGTCTGAGTTGGGCTCTCGACCTACTTCACCTAATCATTACTGCTGAAACCAGAAATAAAAAGCCCACTAAGCAATTTTAGCAGAATAATTACAACTGCATGTTTCCTCCTGTTATTCTATGCTTTTTTCTATTTCAGCTGCTCTCTTTTCTTTTTCTGGTAATTATTTTTGTTCTCTGACCTACAACATTTTTATGCTATTTCCCTGGACTGTTCCTAATTTAACCTCAGTTTTTAATCCATGTTTAAACTTCTATTCAGGTGTTAAACACCAGTACATGACTGTGCATGATTAGGGGATTATTTTAAAGTTATTATCTTCAGTGTCTTACCTGTTTTCTCATCTTCTCATTTAAAAAGAAAAGTAGAGTAATCAGCAAGCAACACCTATATGGAATTTACTTGTGACTGACAAGTGAATTTTGCAACTTAATGATGAGTGAACTGTTATAAAATGGACTATCAATTCTGTTCCCTAGGATTAACTCATCAGTGAATACATATTCTGTTAGAGAAACATCTTTTTCCCAGATTTTTCTGCTAAACGGAATATATTAAATAATTCTAACTAGTCTAGCATTCAGAAGATTAGCCTCCTAGTATGGATTTCTGAACCACACCATGCATCCATCTTACCTACAAAATGCTACTTCAACCCTTTGCACTCTGCCTTTTCAATTTAGAATTATGGTACTTCCAGTTATAAAAGATCTTCATTTTCCTGACATTTTTGATTATAGACTGTCCATATATAAAATATTATCCTCGATATAGCGCAATTTAATTAAGTTCCTTATTTCAGTTTTAGGTTCACATTTTCCAAAAACTGAAAACCTCTACATTTTGGGCTTGAATCCATAAATGCAAATGACTCCTTTAGAAAATGTTAGACTGAATGCAAGGAAAGTAACTTTTCTTTACAATTACAGCACAAGTCTCACGTGTGCAGTATACTAATCTTCGCTTCATTACACAACGGCAGTTATGTAGTTCACACCCAGAAAAACAATAATTTGGATGTGATTTCATGCAACAGAACAATTGCATCTACAAGGTATTTTCTATTTAGAAGAAGTGCACTCTAAATGGGTTTTATTTTAGAGCTACATGTAGAAGAGCTGCTGCTTAAATATTATTTTCTAACGAAAATTCTGCAGTACATAGCCCCATTTTATCTAACATAACAAACAACATTAAATTTTTATGTAGAATGCTTGTTATATACTATCATCTTTGTTCATAGTAAGTACAATTGAGGTACTTTGAGATGGATCACTCTTGCCTTTGGACCCAGCAAATGAATAAAATAGATTTCCCTAACTGACAGGAGAAGCATAGGTCGTTGTCAGAACTAACTCTAACAACTTTCCGTGGATCTACTAGGAATCATAAATAAAGACTTCCATAGAAAAGTAATTTCCAGAGCTAGTGTAAGGTTTGGGAAAACTAGGGAAAAGATTTTCTGTGACGTATTCAAGTAGGACATTGTAAGAAATTTATTACAGATTTTTTTCCTAACATTCTTTAACAAATTTGAGGCCAAAATGATGCACACTTAAAATGCGAAATTCAGAGGACAAGAGGTAGACAAATATAATGGATCTTTCTGTATAGAATCATAGAATCATAGAATGGTTTGGGTTGAAAGGGACCTTAAAGGTCATGTAGTTCCAAGACCCCTGCTATGGGCAGGGACACTTTCCATTAAACCAGATTGCTCAAAGCCCCATCCAACCTGGCCTTGAACACCTTCAGGGATGAGGCATTTATGACTTCTCTGAGTAACCTGTTCCAGTGCCTCACCACCCTACCAGCAAAAAATGTCTTCATAATATCCAATCTAAATCTACCCTTTTTAAGCTTAAACCTCTCATCCTGTAACTGCACTTCCTGACAAAGAGCCCCTCCACAGCTATCCTATAGGCTCCGCTCCCTGTAAGTACAGGAAGGCTGCTATAACGTTTCCCTGGAGCTTTCTCTCCTCTAGGCTAAACAATCCCAACTCTCTCAGCCTGTCCTCATATGGGAGGTGCTCCAGCCCTCCGATCATCTTTGTGGACCTCTTCTGGACTTGCTGTAACAGATCCATGTCCTTCTTGTGCTGAGGACTCCAGAACTGAACACAGTACTCCAGGGTGAAGTCTCGTGAGAGGAGATTAGATGGACAAAATCATTTCCCTTGACCTGCTGGTCACACTTCTTTTGATGAAGCAGGATATGTTTGTGGCTGCAAGCCGTCTCATGCTGAGCTTCTCATCCACCAACACACCTAGGTCCTTCTCTTCAGGAATACTCTCAATCCATTCTCCACCCACGCTGAATTTGTGCTTGGGATTGCCCGTCTGCAGGACCTTGCACTTAGCCTTGTTGAACATCATGAGGTAAGCAAAGATCCACCTCTCAAGCCTGTCCAAGTTCCTCTGAATGGCATCCCTTCCCTCCAGTGTGTCAACCACACCACACAGCTTGGTGTTGTTGGCAGACTTGCTAAGGGTGCACTCAATCCTTCTGTCCATGTCTCCAACAAAGATGATAAACAACACTGGTCACGATGCCAACCCCTGAGGAACGTCAGTCGTCACTGTTCTCCACTTGGACATTGAACCATTGACCACAATTCTTTAAGTGGGACCATCCAGCCAATTCCTTATCCACCAAGTGGTTCATCCATCACATCCATGTCTCTCTAATTTAATTGCAATAATGTTGTACAGGACACTGTCGAGTACTTTGCACAAGTCCAGGTAGATATCAGTTACTCTTCCCTTGTCCACCAGTGCTGTAGCCACATAGTATAAGGTTACCATACTAGTCAGGCACAATTTCCTCTTAATGAAGCCATGTTGGTTGTCATCAAGCACCTCCTTATTTACCATGTACCTCAGCAGAATTTCCAGGAGGATCTACTCCATGATCTTCCCAGGCATAGAGGTGAGACTGACTAGCCTGTAGTTCCTTGAGTCTTCCTTTTTACCTTTTTTAAAATGGGAGTTATGTTTCCCCTTTTCCAGTCTGTGAGAACTTCACCAGATTGCCACGACTTCTCAAATATGATGGATAGTGGCTTAGCAACTCCGTCTGCCAGTTTCAATAGGACCCATGGATGCATCTCATCAGGTCCCATGGACTTGTATTCATTCAGGTTCCTTAAATGGTCTCACACTGATCCTCTTGATCCTTCAATCTACCAGTCCCTGCCTTTGCCTTCTGTGACTTGGGTGGTGTGGTTTGAGCCCTTGCCAGTAAAGACAGAGGCAAAAGAGTCATTGAGAACCTCAGCCTTTGCCATATCCTGGGAAACCAGGTCACCCGTTTTCTTCTGGGGAGGGCCCACATTTTCCCTTGGATTTATTAAGATAGATTTGTATTATAAAGTTTCAAATTAACCAGAGACGGCTTCCTTTAAGTTTTTAAAGTCAAGAGAAAAACTTCTTTATTGTGAGGGTGATGGAGTACTGGAACAGGCCGCCTGAAGAGGTTGTGGAATTTTCTTCTCTGGAGATATTTAAAACGTATGCATGGACGTATTCCTGTGCAACCTGATGTAGGTGAACCTGCTTTAAGAGGGAGGTTGGATTATGTAATATCCAAAGGTCCCTTCCAACCCCGATCTTTCTGTGATTCTTTGAAAAAAATTAGGGGTTTGTAACTACTAACAATGTAAGCAATGTAGCAATGTAGCAATGTAGCAATGTAGCAGTGTAGCAATGTAAGAGACCAAGTTTGGATTTAAAAAAAATATTGCTAGCTTTGCATTTGTTGGCTAGAAAAAACAATCTTGAATGCTAGAGAGCTTTATAAAAATCAGAAGCTTTTGAGAATGGTACTAAATCCTCTGATAGTTTGTGTGTTTATCTTTTGGGTTTTACCTTTAAAATCATTCTCTTTCAAATATGGATGAAAATTGAAAGACGTGATAATTGAACATAAGGTTAACGTAGGGCAGGAAAAAAGCCAGGAAAACTGAAGCTGACAGACCCTTAGGTAAGTAAACTCAAAGAAGAAGGCTTAAAGCAGAGAATAAGGATACACTACCACGCAGACAAAAGGCTATCGACTTTCAAAATCTTCTAAATAGGTTAATATAAGTGGTGCACCTTTTTCATTGGTCTTCTCCAGAGGGTGTAAACTGAGAAAGGAAAGATTAAAAAGCTATATTGCTATCTAAATAGCCCAGAGTTATTGTATTTGCAGGGAATTTTCAGGATCTCCACTGACTATTATTAAAGAAAACAAAGGAAGCGAGAAGGGCAGAGGTGCTAAGAAAAGTAGATATCGTAAAACTTATGACGATCATCAGTGCCCAGCACAAGTGCCTTTGCTGTTACGCCACAGAACTTGATGTTACTGGCAGTTATGTCAAACACAGACTCAATGAGAAAATGTCCCTGGAGAGCAGGACTGTGTTCTTCCACAGTTTTCCTAGGGGCATTCAGATCACCGCAGGTCAGGAATCAAGTCAAATCACCACTGAGGAATAGTTCAGAAAAACAATCTTGTTCATCTCTGCTGTTTAACTACTGAACCTCTGTGTAGTAGTATGTGCATAAGATAATTTGGAACATAGTCCTAGCAGTGGCATTCTGCAAATCTTCACTTCCCAGCCATGCAAAATAATTTCAAAAGCTAAACACGGAAAACCATATAAAATAACTATTATGTAAATCAACTAAATTCTATCATACATTCTGCTGTATGACAAAGATCTACTGAGCATTATCTTATTGATGTATGCAACATAAACCTTTGCATAACAACTAACTTTAAACATCTCAGACAAGAGCCTCATAGAAATATAATCTTTCACACCATCTATGTATCAGCTATCCAAGCTGTCTGTTAAGTGCTGCAAAGGTCGTATGCTTTCTCCTTTAATGAGGAATAAGTTACTCTATGCACACATCTCTGCTTAGTTAATGAAACTTCTCTTCCATTGATTTAGTTGTTGACATATAATATCTTGACGACCTTACAAGCTGTACGTCAAATTACAAGATGTGCACATAGAAAGAAACACACTGTTGGCAGAAGTGAAATAGAAACTTCAGGAGTAGAGAGGTAGCAAGTCAGGTGATCAGTTTTAACTCCAGACTTAAGAAAATACGGGTTTGGATATAGGCCATAAGCACTATTGAATTTGTCAAGATTAAATATAAAATATAATGCCATTACCTTTGTGATACAAATAAGAAATATTAAAGTGATGAATTGGGCATGGTCAGTACTGAAAAAGAAGTAGAAGGCAATATTTTACATTCTTCACACCTTCTACAATTTTGGAAGACAAAATACTAGCAGAGGAATTTGCACACAAGGCAGCTGCATTTGAATAGATAGGCAGAATGCAGAAGCACAACTGAAAGCTGTTTGTGTACCAAAGTGGAGGGACAGAAGAACAAAATATTCTACTGAAAACAAACTCTACAGAACAACTGCACTACGTGGACTCTTAACTGAAGATTGAATGGTTTCCACGTACAATAAACATACTTTCAAGAGCCAAAGTAGCATGAACAATAAAGGTCTAATTGAAAGGTTTTCAAGGGGTCTGGAATCTCCAGAACACCATGTTTGTACACCACTGTAAGTAGTCATTCAGTAGCAAATAGAATTTGATTCCTTCATCTCCATTTCCAAGATGCTTGCAATTTCTCCATCACAAACACCAGGCATGCAGACCATTGATTTAAGTCAATTGATTAACTACACACTCTTTAAGATTTAGTTTGAGTTTCAGCAGAAATACAAAGATGGCATAAGCTTTGTGTGAATCCTTTTAACCTGGCTGCTCAGTGTGGCTCCCATAGCATAAATCAAATCCGAAAGAAGAATGAGAAGAGTATTTTAGTGGGGCAGAGATCAATCCAGTGGAGGCTACTGATTTGTACAGTCTCAAGCTACTAAATTGTACTTATTTGGAGCAATAGGTCATGTGCCTCAGGAACTCATGAGGAGCCAGGAGCTGCTGCCCTAATACAATTTGGAGGTTCTCACAGTATTTTGAGTGGTGGAAACTTGTATTAGGGCAGCAGTCTGTTTTACAACTCCTTCGGTAATTCAGCAGGAGCCAAGAGTAATTGTTTATACAAAAGCAAGATGATGGGCCATTAATCAGTAAATCAGCATTTTCAAGGTGGAAAACACAATTTTTGTTATTGAGGTAGAAAAACAACTCACACTTGCTGTGCCTTCTCTTCAATTGAACTTCAGTACCAAAAACTTATGCTTTTGAAAATCTGAATGGATGAAAAATCCAGGAAGAGTGTACAAAGGTGAGAAGAAATGTTTCTCTTACATTAAGAAATTATGCCATGGGAAGACCAGGAATATTTAAAAATACATAATTATTCCTCAAAAAATAAAGTAATCCAAATAATCTCAGTCATTATTGGATGCAAGGACACTCATTACACCAAACCACAAAACTGCACATAAATTTTGTGGTCACCAGCACCTAATCAAAGCTGCCAAAATAACCACTCAGACTAATCATTATTTAGGATAATTATCATGTACAAAACAAAACTGAACAAAACTGTATAATTTCAGTGAAGAGTCAGAAGCTTCAAACTTCAGCAAGGCCCAGCACAGAGTGCAGGTTTTCATTTACAGTTCTTTATTCATTCAAATAACCCAAGACCTACCATGTCAACTCTCACACCGAAACTACTCTCTTAGCTAGAGGGTTCAATGTTTAGCAGCTTCTTCCATTGTTCTCATAATCCTGCCAATTTCTTTAAATACAGTTCAATATTTTCTGTGCTGACTTGTAAAAGAGCAAATACTCAGTGTGTCCAAGCTATGACAGCGTCTGGAAGTCACATATAAGAGCATCACTGCACATCGTGACCTTAGTAGAACAACACTGTTGGTTCAGGCTTTGCTCCTCTACAAACTTCCATTGAGAAGGAGTGTCACAGCTGGAAGCTGTCTTTTAATGCAATGCCACTGGTTGTTGCTGTATTAGATCAAATAATGCTACAAATCTTATTTAGAACTTAAGAAAATACTTCCACATACAGCTAGTGAGCACTACTTGATCTTCATTTTGTTTTTAAATGAATCACGGCACTGAATTCAACTAATTCAGGTTGTTCAGATCTGGCAAAAATGCTCTCAACTTTATTACTGACAGGTCTTTTTCATAGTAAAACCTAGATGATAAATACAGGTGAAATGGAAAAGGCCAAACAAACTACAGACTTACCCTGTTGACCTAAAGATTCCAAGATTCCACAGGTGAGGCGAATTTCAGGTGTTCCCTTTGGTCTTCTGCAAACATGACCTGCTCTGTACCTTCTGGTTATATACAAGGCAGAGCGTTACGTGTCACCGACTACATCACAGATGGCACAAAACCCAGCAATCCATGTTAGTCGCTTTTGTTCTGTCTTGCTAATAATGAACGTGTATGACACTTAGTTTTGCTGTACTATTGACAAAACCTATGCTGCCACAGCAGTAACGGCTTGCAAGACTGCATCCTTAGACATGTCGCATATAATTTTGCCATCATCAGATTAAGTTTAAAATTAATTATATTGTGCCTCCCCTGATTTATTAATCTTTTTCTTATCATTACTATTGTACTCATAAACATCCAAAGCCCATTTTTAAGCTATTAAGCTTGTGTTTTCTAGATTTCCAGCTTGTAAATTAAAAAGTAATATAGCAGCTTTTCATTCCATTCTGCAGAAATTGAAGTTACACTATCATGATTACAATTATTAATGAATCCATTTCCCAAAATTACTTTTTCATGATGTACATGAAAAAAAAGCAAATAATAGCATAACATATAGGTGAAACAAATGGTGAATGGAGCATGGCCAGCATTTGATTCTGATAATTAAATATACTGAAGAATTTATCAAACTACAAAAATAAAGCATGATGTTAGAAGCCAAAGTATCTTAATATTTCCAAGAGACTCACAGAACAAATTCTACCCCTGTTGCAAACTTTGTTCATATTTTAGGTTTCAATAGGCATAGTTCTAAGATATTAAGGGAAACTTCATTTAGAAGTCTGCAGTCAGAGCAAAAATCTGTTTTCTCTAGAAGGGACAGAAGTTTCACTGAATGCATAGACGCGATCGAGTCAGTTTTCCTCATTATAATGACACCTGCTAAGAGACTTTATTATATGACGTTCTATCATAACTGCTTTCTCAAGAAAGTGAGTTATGATCTGTGGTACAATGATAAGTAGTTAATCACTGGTGATATTTTGTGCTCAGTATTTTCTATACATCAGTGCACTGCAATGTCTACTGGTTTATTATTGTGACCGATTTGAATTGATGAAGTGTGATGATTTATTAAATATTTTTTGAAATTTTCAGACTATATTTCAACAGTTAGTGACATATTCTGTTCCTATTACCTTCAACTAATTAGCACTCCTGGATTCTTTATTCACACAGCTGACTGAAGATGAAGAAAAATGCCACCAGAAATTTGCATGAAGGATGTGGCACCACAAAGGCTGCAGTTCAAGTGCTTTGGATTGAATTCAAACCAGATATTTTAGTCACAGGAATGCTACTGGGGAAGCAAAGTTCCACTGATTGTATCACAACTGAATTTGGTTCCTTAACATTAAGTTATGCCACTGCTCTTGATTCTTTTTACAGAAGAGAACTACTCCCTGGGTAAAATTCACCTCAGCACAATAGGTCAACACAAAACCTGTGAATTAGTTAAGTCCCACTTATATGTTGCTCAAAATAGAACTATAAGCTAAATGGTCTTTTAGTAATTCTCTATAGAAAAGTATATGCTCTTCCCTCCACCCCTACTCTCTCTCTCTGCATATTCAGAGGAGCACTTTACTGAAAAATAAAGATTAGGATTTTTTCATGTTAATGTATATAGCTACACAATCTGGGACCAAGGGCATTAAATAACAATGATCAAGTGAAATGCTTAAACAGGCAAGCCCAGTATTTGACGGGGGAATAAAATGAAAGTGTTAGCAATACCTTTAATAGCATTCCTCTCAATAGCAATAAGGAATCTGCAGCCGTGAGTAGCAAGTACTTCATAGCCACTTGATATATATCATCAAATGAACAGTCGATCCCAAAGGAAACATGATCAAAGCCTAAGCCTGGAGTTTGCATCTTATCTTCCATATATACTATGTCATTTTCTCTAACAGTTGTACCTGCATTGTACTTTGTGATACTTTTTCTTTCAGAAATGCGTATGAATAGATTTTACCTTATGTTTCCATTATATTGCCTTTAAGATTGGATTTTCTTCCCCTGTTACTTCTTAAATTGGCAAGAAAAATAATCAGTATAATAGAAACTCAACCTACTGTGATCAATTTCCTGCCCTTTCCTGTTCTGTTCTGGTTTGTTCAGTCTTGCTCAATCAAAGCTCAGCATCATACAGCCAGTTTTATAATCTCAAGGTATTTTCCTCTAAAGCTACAGAATAGCCATATACAGGCAGTATCGGATCAGAAGAAAACACTTGATATACCAGCTTTATAGATTTTTTTAAAATTAATATTCCATTAACATAATAGTTCTGTATTTGGATAAAATTTAATTAATAGATATACTTTATTACAAAAAATTATTCTTAGTTATGTTTATGTATAATATTTATTTTAAAAGATGCAGGAATCCCTGACCTTTATTTCCAAAGATACTTGTAATAATTAATAGTAGACAATGCAAATAACATATTTATAGCATTATTTTTCACTGTAACATACCGTCTGATGGTGATTGTACTGTGATGATATGTTTTACCAGGGTCGACATCGATTGCTTTTTTTATCATTAGAATTATCAGTGAGAAGAAAGAAAAAAGACAAACAAAACCAAAACAAAACAGCAGACGAAAGATGATTGTAAAACAAATGCTTTTGTGATTCCTTTTTGTATGATATGAAATGTCAGGAAAGGTGTACTGGTTTGAGCTAAAGTACAATTAGTTTCCTAACATCCGCTAAATCTCATGTGAGTAATTTCATTTTCTGAAAGTTAACTGCATGTTTTTCAGACAGTCTTTCTCTCTAGAAGTGGTAACATGAGGCATTGGTATGCAGAGAGGCCATTGCTTGTACTTATCAATGCAGAGAGGCCATTGCTTGTACTTATTCCTATAGAAACTAAGGCCATCCTGATGCAATTCCATAAGTCAAAGAGGAGAAAAGGGATCACACCTGCAAGAAGGGGCACACAGGACACATGACGCAAAACTGACAAATTATTCCACCCCATATACATCATATTCAGTATAACACTGTGGGATCACGAGACTGTAGTTTTCTTTTTCCATCGTTAACATCCAGTCTGTCTGGTTTTGCCCCTGATCCTGGGTCCACGAGTTCTACATTCCTGAACCCAGTGCCTGAGTCCAACCACTGGTCCTTCCTTGCTCTACAGCATCAGTGGTGATGTAGTCACTGGGGGGGCAGTATATTTGTATATCTTTTATTATATTCTTAATAATAATATTTTCATCATCATCATTGTTGTTGTTGTTATTATTATTATTACTATTATTAAGCTGTTTTCAATTTAGTTTCCAGCCAACGAGTCTTACCCCTTTCATTTCCCTTCCCCGAGGAGTACCAGGGAAGCGAATTGGATGACAACTGCTTGGTCTTAGCCATCAAATTGGGCTGTGCTGGGGATAAGCCCTGTTTTGTTTAAGAATTGTGAAATTAAACTGGAATGTGCTGCATAGCAGGTCTAATACAATGATTAGATGACTGGAGAACTCTTTCTTTAATTGAAAGATAGATTAAAAGCATGTAGATTGTTTAGTCTACAGAAACAGAACTTGAAAAGGAAGCTGAGAAAGTCTGCAAATATGGTAAGAGCAGAAGTAAATACTAAGATGAAAGAATTATTTCAGTTATGACATATGTGCTATGGTCACACTGATATAAGTTATTCTTTTAATAACTCAGTAGAAATGAAGGGTGCTTTCCAGGTCTCCACAGATTAAACTTTTAAAATGGAATTTTTAATGGGTAGGGAGAACTTATGCTCTTTACAACTGAGAGAAAAGTTGATAGAATTTAACTGTTCTTGGAGTAGAAAGGAAGGCTTCAGTTTAAAAGCCTCTCTTAGTCATGTTTTTGACCTCAAAGGTAGCGTTCACAGGATATTGAACTGTCGTTTGAATGTCTGATCTCTTCTGCTTTAATCTTGTGAAAAACTACAGTCGACATTTTTGTTTCTTTCTGTAGATCTCAGGGTGTCACAGTGCATTGAAAAGCATATTAGTGACTGTGATGAGGGGGAAGTAAATGTTTAGGAATATAAACATTTTATGTGGAAATCTGATAGGTGGGGAAGGGGACAGAGCTGAGTACCTCAAGAAGTCCATTCCAGCTTTTTTCTTTACATTATATTTTTTTTCTCCCTTTCTATCTGCATATACACAATATGTAATCTTATTAGTCATCCCTTCTTCCTACCCATATATATGTGCTCTAAAAGTTTTGGTTTGATACTAGGTGGTCAGAACTACAGGAGAAACCGACATGAACACATCAGTCTCCTTCTCACATTCAGTGCTACAAATCCATAACAATTTGCTAGTTTTACAAGCAGAAGTCTCTTTTTTCCTTCTAATTTCTAAGGACACATTTCCCTTTCCTTCTGCTGTGTAGCTTTGCCTGTGGCTGCGATACAAAAAAATTACTCATCCGAATCAATGTTATCCATAGCCTATGTTTACTTACAGGACAAATTATCAATTATAAGCTCTAGTAAGTTCTTCAGTCACAGCATCAGTGCTCAGATGCTTAATAAAAACATAAGGAGAATTGTTCCTGAGGTCAGAGACATAGATTGCGCAAACTAGAGAGATGTAAACCACAAAAACCCAACAGTGTGCAATTTCACGAACAGAAGGAAAAGCATACGTAAAAAGGCTTTTTTTAATCTGGCCCAAAAATTGCCTTTCTCAATACGGTAGTTGTCAAAGATATTCATAGAAACACCACACTTCTTGCCATATTCTCTATCAATTGGAAACTGAAGTGAATTCACAATACTGAAATAATTGTACAGTTTTACCAGTGATATTCGCAAATAACGTGAAGTAGTGTCTTTAATTTGTCAACAGTAAATTTAGACCAAAATCTAGTAATGCAGAACTATGATTTATATAAGACAGTCCCATCAATTTAAAGTAAAAATTCCTCTCTGAAAGAGTATGAAAATATTTGGGGTATAATAGATTTAGCAGTCCGTGCAACTGTATAGAAACTATTTTTTCCCTAAAGATATTTTTATCACATAATTTAACTGCTTTTTAAATAAATTATCTTCAAGAATATATAATACTTTATAGTATTTATGGTAGGACAAAATCCTTTTCTAATTTATTCCACAAATAAAATAAATAAATGTGCTTTAACATGGGATATGATGGAGTACATAGTAAATACAACAGATTCACTATGAAAAGTAGAAAATCTAACCAGTGTTTTTTCAGGGAAGAAGAAAGTGTGTTTCTTTTGAACATTCACATTAGTCTGATTATATCTTTTTTGCATAAATGACTAAGAGGGTTCTTCCCACTCACACAGTTTACCACACTAGTCCTATATTTTCTCTACTAACTGTTATCACTGTGGCTCTGAGCATTACAGCTGTCTAGGATACAAAATGCCAGAAGTTAATTTACTGTTCTGCTCATTAAAGTTGTATTTACTATTGAAGGTAAAAGAAACTAGATCTCTGTAAGCTTCCATGAAAAATGGTAAGACATTTGCATTTTTGTTTAGAAATGCCCTTGCTACTCTGTTTCTGCAACCTGCTAGAGAGATTTTACAAATTCTTCAAATTTCCCTCTGCATCAACAGCTGGTGTTTCACAAGTGATAGACTTCTGCTTTAACATGGGCAACAGCATTAGCATGTGCCTAAAATAGGTATATTGCTGAAAAATTGATGTGCTCACAAAACTCATGAACACACAGCGCCATGTTGAAACTCTTTGTCCTTAAAAATAATAAAAAATACATCAGTATTAAAGCAGAAAGCAGATACAGTTGGAAGGCATTTACCTTTTCAATTTATTCATACCTGAAATGTCTCTCCAACGTATCTTTCCAGAATTATTCCAGTTTGCCTTTTTCCTTGTTTCTTCTTCTCTCAGGCGTTTGTGGGCTTTGAGAATAGTCACTAAATATGTGGAACAGGATCCTGCTACTCACAAACAGACATCTAATAGAAAGGGATGGAAGAATACAAGCTGGCAGTAGACTTTCTGCATCAAGTTATTATTGAACGCTGATGGTGTTAGATTCTATTCAGCAAGGATCTGCCCATACATCCTAAGGAACTGCTATTAAGGTCAACTGGAGAATAAATTAAAGCAGCTCCTGCAGAAGTAGAACAGTATTCAGAACATTTGTTCAGATTAAACAGGAAGTAAATTTGTTTTCTGGATTTTTGTTTACTTATTTCTTGACACCAAAACCACTGACACTTTATGACATGCTGTTAGTTGTTCAGCAGACAGGAAGAATGATAGCTCTGAGGGATTTTAGAATCCAGACTGCTTGACCTGAAAGGTTTATAGTGACCTATGGTCCTTCTTGTCACTTCTCCCAGAAAACAGTACGAATAACAAATGCTGCTTCATAACTGCACGACTTTGCAGGTGCTTGCAAGGCAGAGAACATAACAGTAGAGCTAGAATCTGAAAACAAATAAGTGCAGAAACTGTCTGTGCAGTAAAACTACTGCAGAAACATGACTGGAAGATCACTATGGCAGCAGCATTTAATTAAATCAAGAAGAAACAATTACATTTCATTTCTTCTATTCCTTTTATTATTTCTGGTAGTAGAATAAAAATGTGTACTACTATTTCAGCAAAATATGTTAAAAAGATGGATGTTTCGACCAATCTCATGCATTATATATACAATGTCAACGGTGATTTCTTTGATAGCAAGAAGTTATTTGAGTGAGAAAGAACTCTAATTCAATATTTCAGAGAGAAATAAAATACAGTTACAAATATAGGTATGTATTTATGAGTTGTTCTTTAATGCATTTTGTTTTTTGAAAGTCCAAAGTACTTTCTAGTCTGTGAATCTATGTGAATCTCCACTAATTTACAGGGTATTAGGAGGATTAACAAAACCTTAAAGCCAACCCATCACCTCCACAGAACATAATCACACTTGAAGTATTCTAGTGTAACATTAACAGCAAATACAGGCTCTACATTAATGTGATTGCTCTAGAGAATGGAGTGAGTTGCTGTTTTTCCAAACTCTTCTGATTATCAATTTCAATTTGCAAGCTTGACTGCTTCAAAATCTTAATATTCTACTGGATTTTTTTTACAGATTTCTGAAATTTTGTAATAACATAAAATATTTAAATCTTAAAAGGTTTGAAATATCTAATCTGACATAACTTTTTTTTACTCTGATGCAGTCTACTAGACTCTTTGCATTTTTAAATACATATTTTAACATCAAATTGAATGCATGATAACCTTCGAAAATTTAGGGACTGATTACTTAAAGTTCTTTAATGTGTTCTATAACGTACACACATTTCTTTTTGCTGATTTAAATTAAAAGATAATGAATTTTAGAGTAAATGATTGCTGGGTTTGTTAAAGACCTTGCTGAAAATGAATTATAGTGATCTTTAAAATTAAATAAGGTTTATCTGCTGATTTATACAGAAAATGTTGGCTTCCCTCTAGGTATTACCTTTAAAATCTTGTATGCTAGTAGGTAGACTCATGTTTGAGTTAGGAAAGGTCACCCCCAACTGAGACAAAGTACAATGAAAGTGGACACTAACAGTGTTTGTTCCTTAAAGTTTATTCCATTATAACAATGAAGCTAAGATGCAGCACCTTTAATCTAAGCCTAACAAACTCAGTAAAGATGATCACTACCTACAAGTGGCGAGATATGATGGCTCTGACCCAGACATGTTCGGAAAGGTAAAGTAAAATCTACAGAGAATGCGCAAAATCCTTGTTTAATTACTTTCTTAAAAGCATGAAAAGTTAAGTTAATTAAAACAAGAGCAGTAAATTTACTTCTGGCAAAGAGCCAGACACTAAAAGGCCTTAAATATGCAAAAAGGGAACAAAATATAATAGGTCTAATTTCACATTATTTGTTAACTATTTTTTGCCATTATACAAAACCCCAAATATAATGAATTAAAAGCAAAAAAAATTAGCACATAAGGCTTAACAAGATTACTAGAAGAGAATGAGGGGCTTAAATTATTCAAATGTCAAAACTATCAAGTATTCTCATTTCTGCAATATCAGAGAACACAAGACAATCCTTTGCTTAATAGAATTTCCCCTCTCTGTAATTATTTCAGTGTCTGGGTCCACGGACAAAATACTTCTAGTACACAGGTATTTTTCCATTGCTTTCTTCTTCTTCTTTACAGTTTATTGCCTATTGACTCTTTTTATTAGTCAGTGCTCTGCTTTCTACTGTGCATGTTGGCAAGAGCCTTCTCTGGTATAAGCAAAAGCAAGTCTGTTATTTCTTGAAGTGTTTTCTCAAAATAAAAATAAAATAATTTCATTAGATTAAATTTCTTAATTCTCTTTCTCAATAATTATTTTTTATTATTAATTACAGAAAAAATATTGACAATAATACGATTTATTACTTACTGTATTTCTGTACTGTGAGGTACAAATACTGGCAGGTTTTTATTGCATTTGTAAACAGATCTATATTAACATTTAGACTGATGAAGAGATCTTCCGTCTTCTCTATCCTGCACTACTCAAATAGGTGCCTTCTGTCGTTATTGTACTTTGTACCTTGCACAAGTGCTAAAGTAGAATCAGTTTTCTAACTTTATCTAAGCCTCATTTAAGTAGTTTCATTTTCTGAAAGATAACTGCATGTTTTTCAGATGGTTTTTCTCTCTAGAAGTGATAACATAGACCGCTAGTATGCAGAGAGGCCATTACTTATACTTATCCCTATAGAAACCAACGCCATCCTGACGCAATTCCATAAATCAAAGAGCCAAAAAAGGGTTGCACCTGGAAAAAGGGGTAGACAGGGCAGGCGACCCCAAAGTGACCAACAGAGTATTCCATCCCATGTATGTCATTCTCAGAATAAAACTGAGAGATTACAAGAGTCAGGCTCTCTTCTTCAATGGCCAGTGTCCACTGAGGACCTCATCTGTCTTTTTTCCCTGATCCCAGATCCATGAATTCCTGAATCCAATTGCTGAGTCCAGCTCACTCCCGCTGCTGAGTCCTGCCTGGGACCTTTTCCCTGTGCCTGCAGCAGCAGTGGCGACATAGTCATCGGGTGGGGAGAGGGGGAAGCAATTTTGTGTATTTGTATATCTTTTATTATTTCTTATTAATAGTATTTTACTATTTTTTCATTAAAGCTCATTTAGTTTTAGTTTCCAACACACAAGTCCTTATCTCTCATCTCTCTTTCTCCAGGAAGGGTGGAGGAAGGGCATTGGGACCGCAACTGCTTGCATGTCAGCTGTCAGTCAATCTGGGCTGGGGCTAAACCATGACAGCAAGCTAGCTCTTTTTGTCTTATTCACAAATATGTTAACCATATTCTAGATTCTTCTGTACTTACAAAGGGAGAAAGAATGAGAGTGGAAGAAACTTGGAAGATGGGAACAAGACTTGCTGCTGCTAACTCCATACTGCACAAATAGGCTGAACTTCAATCATTTCAGAATACCAGCCTCCTCCCCAGAAGCAGAACACCAGGATGTGAATTCTGCTGGATACTGAATGTAGATGTTTACACTACAGGTAGTTGGCAAGTTTCCACATGATCTTACGTGTAAATCAAACTATGTAAAATGCTAACTAGAAGCTGCTTGGGAATTTGCTCTGAGAACGACTACGGAGAGATTTCAGTTTCTTCAAAATATAAATTTTCCAGTGTTTTGGGGGAAGTGGTTGTGGGTTGTTGAGTAATTTTTTGTAATTCTACAAACCTTGCTAGTATCTTCTCATTAACTTATGAGAGAAGATCCTTTGTATATGGAAAGTCAAGTTAATTCAGTATCAGATTGCATTTCCGTGTAGCATAATTTATAGAAGCTACTTTATTCAGAAGTGACTACATCTTCTTTAAGCAATGTGATAGAACTAGGAAGCTACTACTACATTTTAAAAAATTAAAAGTATATGCAATCTGAAAAAAAATGGGGGCCAGATACACACGAATAAGAATATCTATTCCTAAATGGAAATACAGTACTAAAAGAAAGATATTAAAATCACTCTTAAACAACAAAAATTGTTTTGATTCATTCACTACAATGGACAAAAATATTATGGTTCTGAACACTCCTCACAATCTCCTTCAAAATAAAGGAAAGAATGTTTCTCAAAATGTGTTTTACCTCCACATTGCAAGGTTTACCTGAAATAAGAGGCACAAATAAAAAAAAATCAATTACTAGTAACAGCTTCTAGGGTCATTGAATTATCATTTTCCAAAGGAGGAAAACAGAGCCTTCATCAAATTATTCCCTGTTACATCATATTTTCTCTAAAGCCAGGGAAGTAATTCTTACTTTTTGCCAGTGTGACTGATACTAGTAATTCTGATCTCTGCATTTCCAAATAATAAAGCATAAAACATGCAATATGCAGCTTTACCAGCCTATGTGAGGAAGAAGTTCTTTACTGAAAGGGTGATTGGCCATTGGAATGCGTTGCCCAGGGAGGTGGTGGAGTCGCCGACCCTGGAGGTGTTTAAGGGGAGATTGGATGTGGCACTGAGTGCCATGGTTTAGATGATGGTTGGTGTTAGTGTTGGGTTATAGGTTGGACTTGAAGATCTCAGAGGTCCTTTCCAACCTTGTCATACTGTGATACTGTGATACTGTGATGTAATTCACCTCAGGGAAACTAAAGTTGCAGAGTTTTTCCATAATGACAGACAGAACTGTTCTGAGCACAGGAATAGATAAGGGATACTCAGAGCAGTACTGCTTCAGAGGAAGCATTTGATGATGTATCCTACTCCCATGCTTTTTATGGATTCATGCTGTCTACTCTTATCCATTTTTTTAGCATTCTTTTTTTTTTTTTGCATAACAATATTCAAACTCTGCTCACATCTCCTTGCCTAATCTCTACACTACCAGGTCTAATGATTTACACTCTAGATCCACAGCAAAATTATTTTTCATGATTTATTATTTTATTTTCCCTCACAAAATAATAAACTGAAGTAGTGAACTACGAAAAGAAGAGTGGATTATAGTGAAATTCACAATGTTAACGGTGATCATAAATTTTGTTGTTCTGTGGTGATGTAAAAAAATCACATATATATCTCCTAGCCACAAAATGACCAGCAAAAAAATTAGATGTAGGTGCTAAATACATGAAGTAAAATGAACTGCATTAGAAGGAAGCTTCAGAAAGTGAAAGGAAACCATTTTTCTCAGCTGTTTCAATATTGTATCATCAAATCATTAAAGCCATATGACCATGGTTGCATAGTTTAGATTTTTGGGTTCACTACTAACTAAAGTTAGATGATAGACTATAGGGCAAATTATTTGAGCAGACCAGCAATATTTGCTGGATAAATTGAAATTATTATTTCATGCAGCTAAATGATAATGACTGTTCTTACACAAACTGAACATTTTCATATGCATATTTCAGATGAAGGTCACCTTAGTGTTAAGATCTATGATTTTAATGCACTGTAAAACATTATTTGTAGAATTATTTAATAAATCAAATGGAATACTGCCTATAAATAAGATTGATGATTCTTAGAACAGTAAAATTAAAATTTTATGAAAACAGTATGATTTATTTTTTCTGACTTCTTATTGAAGCTATGGACTACAAATCTTCCAATACAGAAATTTAAATGGAGATGTGTCTCTCGAATTAATTTTCAATTAATTTTCAGCAAGTTTGATTTAATTTCATGGATTTTATCTTTTCAATAATAGATCTTAAAATCAGAATTAACTGAGAAATTTGTGTTTTACAGTATTTCTATTTTATGTTCATATGTTGACAAGTGTACCCTAGTGACAAACTTTACAAATAGATATAGCTCTATAATCAAGCAAACAAATACAAGAAAGCAAGATTTTAAACTTTGGTAATGAAAAATTCTAAGAACAGTGGCAACAAACATTTTACAGTCAAATAGAAATTTCTGTTTTGTCTCTGTATATTATTCAAACTCAGTTCTTAAACATGATGCAGTTCTTAAATACGATGACTTTTTGGAAGGATTAAAATAAATTTTTCACAATGATTAATTAAACAATCAGTAAATAATACTTTGCATTACTGCACAGAATCTTAATATCTCTCTAACGTCGTTACTATGATTGGAATAAATGCTTTTATATCTTCACATTATTTGAGACTGACAAGATTAAAGATGGGTTCAGAGTTTCCATAAGCAACCAGACTCTTCAAACGCTTCTGAGCATTGCCCTAATCTGACCTTCCAATGCAGTTTATGACTATATGGGACTTCTATTCTGTTATGAAAGCAAATTCTGTTGTATTATGTAAATCAGTAAGTTATATAAAGTTATACTTAAATGTGAGAAAACATCCTTATTCTTCTGTAGAGGCATGGTGTGGACTGCATAATCACATCTCTCTGAGCACTCATCTGTGTCTCATTCTCATTTTTTTACTGCCTGAAAAAAAAAATATATAATTCTAAGTAGTCTCCTAAAAATTATATCCTCTACACTCAGAAAACAAACTCAGTACTTTCTGCTTGTGACAATATCTTTCGCTACCAATATATTTTTTTGGTTTATGGTCAAGCTACAAAATAAGGTAATTTAATTTTTTTTGTTTCACTTCTGAAAACAGAAGCAGATTTGAGTATTAAAAATCTTGTGTCAACTCTGTGTTGTATATATGTTAGGGTGTATAACTTAGCCATAGCAGAAAACATACATGCAGGATATACCATCTCAATATGATGTGTAACAAAAATTAAATTGTCTGAGTTCACTACTATGCGAAAAGACAGAGAACAGAAAAAATATCATGTCAAATTTAGTGAAAAAAAGGATTTATCAGTACTTTACCCCATATAGAAATCATATTTTATTTTCTAAACTACTGAACTTCTGAAATTCAGCCGATACTTAAAAATATGCCACCACCCAAATACAATTAAACTGGATTGTTTACTTTGCATAAAATGTAGAGAGACCTCTTCAATGTTTGCTATTCTGAAAATGAGAAAGAGACCATACTGAAACCAGAGGCTTCAGAAGGTAACTAATGCATCTATTGTGCCAGGAGGAAAAATAAAACTTCCTTTGTGAGCAAAGGGAGAAGGAAACAAGACACCTCATATTTCCCATCATCCTGTTCTCAGCCTGCAGAAACTGCTATCATGCTATGAGTGCCTGAGACAGAGAGGCAGAAAAATACAGGAAAGGGGCAAGGACAATCTCTCTTTCCTTTTATTGTCCTCCCCTGAGGGAAGCTGTTGGCACAAAGCTTGTTATCATCCATCACAGAAAAGTGTTCCAAAAACCAGTTTAATGGCTTTGACTACTTTCAGTGGGAATGTAGGTTTAGAACTACTCATTGATTTGAGCAACAAAAGCACATTTTGATCTCACGGTATATTCAGAATTTATGTAGAATTGGGGCTCAGTTTTTAAGTTAAATCTGAAATGGAAATTCCACTACCTTTCAGTATCTGAAAGAACAGTATTAATAACACATTACAGTCCTCAATCTCAAGTATTTAGCTTGTGATAGGCAGCCAGCATCTCTAACTCTATTATATACCATTTTAACAGCATTTTCCAATAAACTAAAAAAATAAAATAATACAGTAATTTTTTCTGTGTACAGCTGTAAATTTCACCTGTGGGTGCAACACCTAAAGTCTGACGGGATGGTGAAAATAAGATTTTTTATTTTATTTATTTAAAGCTAAAATTAATTCTGTTTTAGAAAAGAGAAAGGTTATTGAAAGAAAAAAAGTACAAAATAATAATTACAGGCTATTTTCATTATCTACTTATCTTGTACACCTGAATGAAAGGAAACTAAATTGCTTGGGCCAAATACTTATCCATTACATATCACACTGTCCATTTAGAAAGGTTTATAAAAGACACAGAGAATTGAACTTTACTTTTTCTTTTAAAAATTGCATTTACTTGAAGATACAATTAACTGCCCTATTGAATTGTCTTAAGTTTTAGGCTACATGAAATTATAAAACTTTCTCTAAAAGCCCTAGAAAATCACTATAATGTAATAAGTTCCTATACTGTTTTTCAAGATATTCACAATGAAATTAGGTTAGTCAAAAAATACTTATACTGGTTAATGTGAAGAAACAGATCCTCTAAAGCCAATATTCTGTTCCTATTAAATTTTCATCTTAGATCCACCCCAAAACATAAGTATGCACCTTTGGACTGTAGAAATGCTTGAGCTTTATCTAGTAGGGTTTTGAGAGTGCACAGATGGCTATTATAGATTACTAAAATGGGACTGTGCAATAACAGTGCCAGCTGTATAACAGCCAGTCTATCTCTAAAAGACGGCAAATTCAAAGAGGGAATCCCTTCAGAAAAGGGCCAAGAGCTGCTTCAGATGAACTGAGACTCTACATTAGGAGGACAGAATTTTGGTTTTACACAAAGGACAGAATGTTTCTAGCCTATTCGACATTAAAATTGTGTTTCAATGAGTTGTTTGGGAAATGGAAGTATCTATTATAGCAATTATGCCATTAAGCACTCAGCTCTGATTTAGTTTAATTTTTCTAATCTGAACATAAAATTTCATTTGAGATAGACTAGATTGGCGGAGAGAGTTACTGGGGGGAAAGATGATTTCAGACCATCAGTCCTAGCTGCGATCAGGTCCACAGTGTATGACAACTATCTCTTGAGGAATCTTTGCTAGTTTATTTGAAAAGACATGACGTCCTTGCTCTACATCTCATTTCCTGGGAACGGGGACAGGAGCAAGGATTCAATTCAAAAGCTGGCCTCTGAATTCTTAAAGTTTGGTATCATTTTATACCTCTTCCATGACACAGCAGTTCTTCACAAAACTGATCACCTTCTTCATTTCCTTTCCTATTCCTTCTTTCTGGCTCATTGATACATTCAGCAATTGGGCTAAACATTAGGCTAAATGTTTTTTTGATAACTACTGAAACAGTTATTGCATATGTTTGGTATCCTAGGGTTCAGTGCAATAGAGATTGACAGTAATAAGCACCTTGCAGAGCAGGTGCTTTGATATCAGCCATAAATAATTAAAGTAAAACTTTAAATAATTCTACCATTACTATAAATACATAGTCATCTTCACAAAGATGTCAATAATAACACATAAGAATGATTTTACATAGAGGAGAAGTTAATATTACAACTTTTTGGTGCCTCAGAGAAACTCTTGAATATCAAAAAATTTATATCGCCTTTTCTCCTACATTCAGATTTAATCAAAACTCTTGCTTCATACTATATTTACCGTATTTGTACTTAACTAAATATATGAATCAAGCAAACATCTTCCCGTCTTTCTGGCTTCTTTCCTCTCTCATAAAGACCTTGATCCAATCCTCGATAAAAGGAACTTGATCCTGGAAAATATCAAAACAACTGAGTTAAGGATCCAGTTATCACAAGGAGTTTAATCAGCTGGGGATTTTACAATTTTCACTGCTCGCTTGAAAATCTGAAATAAAATTCATCCCCATTGAAATTAAGGAGAGCTTTTTGTGAGATTTGAATTGAATAATTTCACCAGAATATGTCTCTTGAGACTCAGACTTCTAAAACAATCCCTACAGAAAAGGTGGTCTAAAACATGCACTGTAAATTATTAGCCACAGAATTTAGCACTTTATGTTTTCTCATAAATATGAAGATCTACTCAAACATCTATGAAATATTTACCTGCAAATCCACTGAGGTTGTACGAAAGTGCTTTTTTTCTGCATAAATGCAGACATTCCTACAAACATCAGTTCAACAACTGTCAAAACAAAAATTTGTTCTCTATTATCCAATAATAGCTTACACTATTAGTAGTTAGGAGGACCTATATTAAAAACTGAACAGCTATGAGGAATTTAAAATTATGCTATCCACACTCTGGATAGATTTTTATCTAAATTTCTTTCTTCATTTATCTACTATCTAACATTATTTTGGGGCTATTTCCCTCATAAGTTGGCCACTGTAATGCAAGGTACAACTAGTCCAGCAGTTTTTGAACAGGAAGTAAAAGGAGGAACATTTACTCTTTAAGATACACTTTTAAACAAATTTTAAATAAGCTAAATCTTCAAGAGAAGAAAGCTTATAGATAGAATCAGAGCAGGCAAAATATTAATATTATTAGCAAAAATAACTGAGTTAAGGCTATAGCATGGCCATATGAGTCTATTATTTCAGAAGATTTAATTTATAAATGCACATTCAAAACCAAATGTGGAAGACTTAAACAAGTTAAAAACCTCTTCATCAGAATATACATAAAACATATGGTGCTTTAAGGGGATAGAAAATGTTCTTCCAGCTGGCTAAGTATGGGGAATTTCTTTAACTACCATCATCTCCTTCTAGGAGCAGAAACAGTACCAGGCATAAAACCTTACAATAGTTCCTGTAGCAGTATCAGCTGGAGTAGAAGTAATACCAGAGATTGCTGAAGTGTCCTTTAGAAGGTGAGGTTACTGTCCTGTTAATGATCTGTTGTGTTTTCCTGGTAATGTCATTTGTCATTATGCATGACTTACACCGTTATTAAAGAATAAAATCAGAGGTATTTGTAATGATATATTTTAATACTAGTCTTTTTCCAAAATTTTATGTATTTTCTCAGTGAAGGAGGTCATTATTTAGTGCTTCTACTACGGTAGATCCAATGGCTCTTTCATAGACAATTGTATCATAAATTGTTTTATCTATTCTGTTTCATCCTTTTCTTTAAGAATTATTATTATCTGACTTCTGAGCTTTACTTGTTAATTCGCCAGTTTTCTTACATTAGTTTTAGGGCTCCACTTCCTGGAAGGCTCCTAAGATTTTATGAGGGGACATTTTCCATGCTCCAATGTTCATCTGTGTGGTGGCCTTTCATATTTTGAGGTGGATTGTTTAAATAGTGCATTAACACAACATACATTGAAGATGACTTTAAAAAAATGTAGCAGACTTAGTCATTTTCTTCCTATCATTCCACGGATGGAGTTATCAGATGGAAATATTTTTTTTGGACATTGCAGATTAATACCATTAGAATATTTTCTTTTCATGTGAGTGCAACACTCTTTAAGGAACTCTCTAATATTACTTAATAGTGTTTAATTCACTGGACATAATGATTAGAAAACCTCAATGACCTGATTTGGAAACCACCATATAGTATATTATCTAACTAGGACAAGTAGATAGATAGATGAAGTGTACAACTTTGAAGGAAACATCCATTCAGATAAGACTGCTTTCAGGAGGATAATACAGAAACATTCTGTAGCAGATAGATTGGAAAGGTCAGGGCTGGTTTACTGATTTTAAGGCTTTCCACACCTTTTTCTTGCATATTATTTCAAAAAGAAATTCATGAGAACTTCGCTTATCTGCTCTTAGTATTCATGAAGTAGGAGAAGATACTTTCTTATAAGCAAAAAGAAACAATGTAGGTCATATACATATCTGACACCACACTTTTACATAGGTAGTGGTGCAGCAGAAATAATAAAATGGCACATATTTAGTAAAAAAAAGGAAAAAGTTGTTTGTCTGGGGTGGGGGGTGTTGTTTGTTTTGTTGTTTCCTTCCCCAGAAAATGCATTCACTAGCCTATTTATGTTTGACTAGCCCACTTTGAAGAGCTGTTTTCCTTCATCTTGCATGTGACATTTAATGATTTGGCAGACCACAACTTTGTTGTGTATTTAGAACTGTGTAAACATCCATCTCCTCTAGCTAGGATTTCTGAGTGAGTTTGGCTGCTATCTTGCAATTTCATGTGTTTACACATATATATTTATAGATACGTATTTTAAATATGGTGTAAATTCCGCTTATCTTCTATCCACTAAAATCAATTGAGGGGTCTAAGATTAGAATCAGACTCCTTCTCTTTATGTTGTAATTTAAAGGAAATCTTCTGTGACAATTTTTACCTTTTTTAAATGCATATTTCAAATTCAGCTGGAAAAGAAAAACAAGCAAACCATTACAAGCAAAGCAATAACACTTTCTGGTTTGGTACTTTCATTCTTATCACAAAGAACATCATGAACAGAAGAATGTATGTTCAGATGACAGATTCCATGTAAGAGTCCAAGTAAAAAGGTGTTTTCTTACAGCCTGTTGAACAATATTCTACTAGCAAGTAATAGGTGCCATTTTCATTTACGCATAATCAAACACACCAGTTTTATCTCCCTTAGGTATTCATAATGACACTTTATTTTTGTGGTTACTTTAATTTTTTTCTGCTGATTTATACATATTTTAAAAGATTGTAAATGTGTCCAGTACCTTATGTATGAAGGTACAGATCTTACCTTAACAGTCTCAGCTAGGCATAATGTAGATGAAAAATACCATCAGAAGCAGAAAGCAAAAATGAGATTCCAGTGAAAAAGCCAACAAACTATTTTTTCACATATATATTTTCCTTGGTCCAGTAGTTAACATTTGAGCTTTGGAAAAGAATGCAACATATTTTAATGAATTTCTAGCTTTAGAGTCCAACTTTTTCAAAGTGCCATTATTACCAACTTTGCAAATTACTACAAAAGATCTCAAAAAAGGTACTAACAGCAGAGACAACAGGTCTTCCAATTGTATTCTTATTCTGTTATCCTGGATAACAAATTTGCAGAACAATACTAACAGAAAAATAGAATATATGCCGTCGTGACAAGTTTGACAATGTCTGGATGCACCTAGTTAATGCTAAAAGCTTGTGACCAAAATGTAACATCCTGCAATAAAGACCATCTATGTCACTGCCTTTTGAACTCAATATAAGTACACACATATATCATGCTATCCACAGCGGGACTAAATGGCGTCATAGGTGGCTACTGTCACAAAGAAGTAAAATCAGAAATGCTGATTCTTAGTGAGACATTTCTTTTTCTCAGCTGCCTTGGATAAAGAAAAGGAGCAACTGTCCTGGCCAGCTGGGCCCGCACCCCCACCCCACCACCCCGCCCTCAGTCCTCGTGTTAGGAAGGTGAGAAATTCTCTGAAAGACCTGAAACTACAACACTTAAAATACATTTTTCTTTGGTTCCAAATAACCACGTGGCCATAGCAAAGGCAACAGAATTGAATAGATTTAATATTAAAAAAACAAAAAAACCCCACCACTTACTTGAGAAGGAAAAAAAAAAAAGAAGATAAATTTTCAAACTACATATGCTAAATTTTTAGCCAAATCACATTTTTTTTCTAATTGTTATTAAAAGAAACATGATTTTTCAGAAGGCAAGCAGGTAACTGACTACAAAGGCAAGCAGCGAGGCAAATGACTGTCTAGCTTTTACTGTATACATCTGTGCATGTATTCCTGCCAGTGCAGCATTAACATTCATGATCCATCGTCTGATCTCACCCAAGTGGATCAGGAAGGGAGAAGGCATCTGTTTGCAACTCTGCTGATAAGTGAGACTGCGATCCTGCAGAAATATTTTCAAAAGTATACTCTTAAGAGACATATATAATTCACTTCTTCCCCTTCCACCTTGACTTTTCTCCATACTTTCCTCCCTTGAAACATTTTACTAGAGAGTGATTTTTCACCCTTATAATAATAATGGTATGCTCTCCCAGGGTCTAGCAGTTTATGGAAAAGCAAATCCTTCAGCCCAGGAATAACAAAAGGAATGAACAGAACTACAGCACTGTGAATTGCCTTGCAGAGATTCCAGAGATGCTCTGTTTAGGAGTGTGCACCAGCAGCAGCACAGTACTGAATTCAGATTAATGTCTTGCTTCTCAGCAAGGCAGGACAGAATATTAAGCTATCAGAAATTTAATGCTTTAAACTAAACTACTAAAGTACCAAACTACCAGCGGTACCTCCACTAGATACATGACAGTGTACTCCACCTATCGGGAAAGTACAAGCAATCTCCTTTATCAGTACTAGCTGCAAAAGTGCCACCTCCAGTACGAAGTGTAAGGCATTGCATATGAGTAGTTATACCTTTCTTTCTCTTCAGCCATATCTCAAATCAGCAGTACCTGTGTAGAGTATGATGGTCTGGTTGGCTTTCTGAAAGCTCTTTTTTTTTTTACTACTTTAATTTGTTTCATCGCGGAAGACCATGTCTGTCCGACCGAAGAATAAGGGAATCCAGTATTCAAGCAGTTCCTATATTAAAGGACTTTACAAGCCTTTGTTTTTTCTTTTCCATATATGGCTAGAAGATCTTTAGAAATTGCTCATAAACATTTAGTAGACTTTCATTTTGACTAGCAGATACTTCTTTCTCCGTATCAATTACACATTTTTGCCAACAGCAGATGATCTGGGAAAGAAACACACAGGTTTTGCACATAGTGAGTGATGCGTGTCTTCCATCTGCCCTAAATCCAACAACAAATATCTTCCATAAGTGTTTGCAATTCTAAACTAGAGACATTGCTCTCATCTTACAATATCTGACAAACACAAAATAGAAAAATTAAACACATTATTTCCTAAAAACCTTTTCTCTTATATTGGTCTCCTCTCCCCCCTGTCTTTGATGGCTCATTAAGATTAGTAAATGTTAGAAGGTAATAGTAGTTAGGAGGAGCTCACAATTGTATCTCTGGTTTAATGGCACATTATTTTCTCCATGTGAGATTCCACAGCCTATTAAGGATACAGAAGCATTTACCCTACTAAGTTTAGGGTTTGGCTTCTCATAGACAATGTGAGAAGGTGCAGATGTTGTAACCAACCTTTCTGAAGGATGAGCTGTTACTATTAATGATGATATCATACTGTTATCCTTTCCACCATAGAGATGTAGAAGAGTATGGTTACATGAATAATGTTCTCAGTTTCCATCCCTACATAACTCAACTGGTCAAGGTGAATGGCAGTCAGAATCTTTTCTTCCTGGCAAACACAAAAAAGCCACTAAATGTACAGTCCATGTTTACTAGACAGGGAATGTTAGATGTCCATAAGACTTCACTGTAAACTGAAAGCCAGTAGAGAATGATCACTTGCCTTTTTGAATCACTCAAAATTCATGGTGAACAAGTGGAGTCAGACACTCAGCTTGTAAGACTTTGAGTTTTACAAAATCATACTTTTCTGGTTTATGACATACAAATTCTCACCTGCAGGGACAGAGTACAACCAGAAAACTGAAGGGATTTGCAAGAAGGAGTTCAAAGAGAAACTTCTTTTCCAAATGAGCGCTCCACAACAGACCACAGTCATGTTGTAGGTGATATAGAAGCATAGAATATTCTTTTAGAAGCTTATAATACTATTGAACTATTCTCCTTTAAAACTAACAGTCCTATGTCCATACAAAAAATATTCTTGAATCTATATCTAAAAAAAACCCAAACTGTTTATAAAGGTGTAAGTTTTATGTTTAATAATAAATGATAGAAAATGCATTACTTTCAAATTGTAAAATGAAATATTTGATACCTAGTAGAACAGGTATCAACATTTTCAGTGTAATACCCAGTTTTACTATAGCAAGTACAAAAATCCAGTTATATAGCAATGAAATATGAATCAATGAACTTAAGCAAAATAGTTTTTCATACCACAAGAGTTTACTAAGAGGCCAGGCACAGAAAAGTTGCAAATTCCTACCAGTAGTATTTTATCAGAGAATATCAGCTGCTAAACATTTATTTCAGAGGTGAGGCATATCACACTAAAAGCTCATGCTATACGTCAAAGTATCTGGCTAAGTTCTAAGGTTTTCCATTTTCCAAGGTTATAAATTACTGCAAATGTAGTAACTTTTACCATCTTTCTTGATTTACTTCCTTTCTCTAGTATGACTATGAGTTGTTGGACACTACTTCTAGTCATTAGATGACAAAAAAACCCATACGCCAGATTTATCTCTTCAATTCTTTCTCCCATATTCTACTTTTTCCACAAAATGCACCTTCTAGCTAATGACATTTTCTTCATTTTAATGAAAGTTGCAGGCCTAGTTGCTACCACCAGCTTATATGATAGATCATGAGGCTTTAAAGGATCTGAAAATAGGACCTCAGAAAAAATATTGCCTGCAACTATATTACAGTAGACTTCTTCTCAAGTTTCCTGAGATGAATTAGAAAAAAACTCTGGCCTCTCTCATTGTGCATCTTCTATGACACTGGCCTCATATTACTGACCTAAAATCCTTTATTTTGTCAAAATAACTAATTTATGGTGCACTTAAAAGACACATCTCCAGAAAACAGGGATATCACAGAATTCATTCTATTTGATTCAGTGACTGTGGGAATACAACGGAAGATCAGTGAGAAGGAACTATGAACATGATCTAGTGACCTTGCAGCTTGGATATAGAAAAACACATATATCACATTAATAATTTTCTAGATGTGGATGCTTAATAAGCAGAACCTTTTGTGTAGATAATATAGGGCCATCCTAGAAAACATGCTTGAGATTCTAGCCCTGCTGTGAGAAAGATAAAAGTACAGTGGAAAACTGCTTTGCTTTCCCCTGATAAATACAGGCAAAGTGGCAGGTTACATACGCACTTTTTCTAATAAGGATCAAGCTTCTCAGTGCCTGCATTTCCACTTGCATTTCCTCTGGATGCTGTTTCAGAGTCGCTCTGGATCATGAGCAAGGACTGAGCTCTGCAGCGCCTGCATTCCTGTTTGCATTTCCTCTGCCTGGATGCTGGTTTGGAGTTGTCCTGGATTGTGACGTAAAAGAAATAAATTTATTCTTTTCATTTTATGTACGGCTTTGTGTTTGTTCCCTCCTTCTGCCTTTGTTCAGCTCACACATTAACAGTCTTCACAATAAATACTATATCTGATATTTTTTTCTTCAGATTTACTTCCACTACACGTTGAGTCGTGTTGGCTCCAATAATTTACAAAGAGGAAAGAAGATACATAACCACTGTGAAAGGAGAAAGATATGCTTACTACACTTCTTACAGGAAAGAATTTGAATTAATATGTTAATGGTTTTTTATTTGAGTAAAAAAATTTGAATATAGACATAATAACTTCTCCTTAATCAGCCAATAAAAACTGGCACCCACAGTGTTTTCCTGGCAAAACATACCTTCAGGTTGGGTACGATTTTAAGACAGTAAAATGTCCTGAACTCTTCTAATGCGTATAACAAACAACAGAATTTTATCCTTGTACATAATGGAGGAAGTACATTTTTATAAGGTGAGTCTTAGATAAACCATGTTCTAGAGCATAATTAATTCAGAGGTAATCTTAAAAAGCTTCTGTCTCTTTGTAGCAAAAATTGCTTATGTTTTCCATTCTGGTATATAGGTATTCCACTATAGCCCAGACACTGTAAATGGCAATTCTTTTACAACTCCATTTCTTTTCAGATTTCTGTCTTCAGGCATCTATGCAGTCTTGATTTCCTCCTTGTTCTTGTTGAATCCTTTTCATTTTGGGTTTGCAACTATTTTGCTGACTCCTTCCCAGAAAATTCTTCCTCGTAACACAATTTTCCATCCTGAAAGGATTATATGCTGATTGGATAGGATCAACCTAAGCTAAATTTCACAAGATTCTATAACGGCACAATTTGGGTCACAGATCACCTCAGCCTATAACCCTGTCATGACAGCTGCTCCCATGACAAATGAAAGGAGCTTACAGATAAGGCAGGGTTGCAAAGGACAGTGGATTTCAAGGAGTCATCAACTAAAGTTATTTGCAGATAGAACAGCTATTTACAATGTCCAGTGCAGTATTTTCAGTGAAAAAACGGATATGAGATCCCTTAGCATTCACAAGTCATACTGGTGTTCTATTCACTCTTGTCTCCTCTTCTCTATCCTCTCCTTTTTATTCACTCCAACACACATACACAAGCTCACAGAAAACTCTCTTCAGCTTGGAAATACTTTCCTAGGAAGTTTCACAAGGAAAAACTGTGTAATCAAGATAGAAGATACAAGAAAGTAATTAGAGGAATATGAATTTTTCATGGCATTCATGTTGAATTCTAATGAAAACTTATACTGCCTTCTAACTACAATATAATTTAATTTGTAAGTGTAATAACAGATCTTCTGACATGGAATATAATCTAATTTCCATGGAATAATTTATTCTTTATGTTCTAACCACTGTACTGATTATATTTTTAGTAAGTTTGTGCATACTGTTCATAACTGAATGATAACAAAATAAAAATTGCTAAAGTTTCAGCTATTTTAGAGACATAAATCTTTAACAGAAAATGCTTCATCTATGCATGAAGAATCTACAGTCCAAATACTTAAAAAGAAAGCTCACATCATCAATCAGTAGTTACAATCCTAGAGCAGCCTTGAGAGCTTGAGAAATTTGTTTACATTCACTGTTCTAAAAGATGTAATCCAAAACATTACTTGGGTCTGAGAAATACAAAGTGGTCAGATAATCTAAGTACTCAATAGGTCTACAAAACTTTCCCCTCTTTAGGAAAGAGCTGTTAGGATTTAATCTTGCCCTTTCATCTGTAATTTCCCATATCTCAGAATAAGCAAATGCAATATTATTTCTCAAGTGAAAGAGATTCTTAAAATTTAATGAACCACAGGACTTCATCCTGTTTAATTATATGAGCAGTCACTCAAAGTGAAAGATGTAAAACAAAGAAAAATATGCTTACGTTTCAGCAAGGATGAGGAAACGCCTCAAAAATGATCGGAAGTAACATAACAAGGACAAAAATTTGATAATACAGTTCTGTAAGTCCTTACAAAGCCTGTACTTATTTCAAAGCTTATCATTTTCTAGACACTGAAACAGAAAGTAAGTAAAATTTACACATTGGTCTGATGAATATTCATATAAGTTTAAGAGTCTGTCTGAGGCTGAAGTTAAGATATTAGTGTCCGTAGACCTAGATTGCACTTACTAGAGAAAAGAGGACTATTGCTTTGTGCAATTCAGAGAAACAATATTAATCTCCTCTCCTGAACACGTGGAGAAATGAAGAACAAGTTCCAGTGGTGCGGGAAGTTTAGGAAAAGCAATCCAATTTAGACAAACACATTGATGATGTGAATGTACCCCTATTATTTTCTTTCCTTGCGGCATTTTACGTAATGTGATCACACTGTGATCTCTAAGACCAGAAAGAGAGAAAAATCTCTGCTTAGACCAAGTGCTCTAATTACATCATCTTAAAAGAAAGCAGGAACAGCCAGAAGATCAGATTCAAGTATCTACATAGAAGCAGTTGGATTATGGATTTTGTTGTTTCTGGAATATTCCAGGTAAGTAGAGTTACTGTCTTTGGACCAATGGGCAGTTACTTATTACTTATAGAAAATAAAATACAGATTGAAAGCAATGCATCCCAGTACAGTCAATTGTATGGTAGGAATGATATTCATCTAGGATTTGGCTAATTATATAAATTAAATCTTGAATATCTGCCTGGCAGAATCTTTAGTCAAAGAAACCTCTGGTTTTCTAGGTACAGGTAAAGGTATAATTCATGAATATAATAAGTACCATAGGCTGCCTTCACTGCTCAAACAGCTCTGAGAGTATTAGGTAGGAAATGAGATATCACTTGATAAAGGCAGGAGAGAAAATTATACCAAAATACTGTAAGTCATAAAATAGATTCTTTCTGTAAGCTGAAAGGAAACCAAATTACTTGCTTTTAATACAGTCAATCCAGTTAACTTTCAGGAGGTCTGGCACCAACAAAACCATTTCTTCTCTTCAAGCATTTCAGGTTGGCTGTATAAAAAAGGCCACAAAATTGTGCAGATGTTATAGTTTCACCTTGCACGTGAAGGGAGTACAAGATTGAGGGAAAGGAATTATCTGTGGAGGGTTTTGTATACTCTCACATACTGGTGTCTCTCGCACACAGAAAAGGGGTGCAGTGGTCAGTGATGGTATTTTTTCTGTACCTTTCTATCGGGCACTTTCAAACCACAGGAAAACCTGGTGGGATCTTTTCCCTAATCACAGCCAAATATGAATCGTCATTTCCCCGTCTTATTTAATCTTCAGTTGAACGTTAGCCCTACATTAGTTTTGCACATCTTCTCCTGTGGCCTCACCAGGACTTTGGATGGCAGTGTGACTTAGACATGTTTACTGACCATATTCTAATCCAGACTACAAATCACCACTGAAAATGCCAAGTCCTTCTCTACCTAGTGTATATACAAGAGCACAAATTACTTACAGATTACCATTCTGATACACAAAGTCTTAAATGTTTTTTTTTAAAAAATAAATTACAGCAACACTGATTGTCTGTTGGCTTACAGCATTGTATATCATAAATAACTGCATTTTTGTCAATTACATCACACAGCTATAAGACTAGCCTAAGAAAACTGAAAGTAAAAAAGTTTCATGTTCTCTCCCATGTGTGTATGTGTGTAATAAATCACATGTAAATGCCATGATTTACCAGAATTTTTAAGGTGAAAGACTCTTTTATAGCAAATTACACCAAAGTGTTGTCAAAGTACTGCTGACATGTTTAACCCAATGGAAAGAATTATCTGTTGTTTGTGGTTTTACTATAACAAGAATAAAATTATTTTATGTTAAAATTATTTTCTCTTTTTAACGAATCATATTACATCAGACTTTCCCAGGGTGCGTTATTATTGGGGTAAAAACAATATTCAAGATTCTTGAGAATTTCCTGATATTGAAAATCCTGCTGGAACAACCAGACAGGCAGAATGGCATGCAGCATACTCTTCAAACTGTTACACTGAGCCACCCTAGCTGTATCTATGTTACTAACATTTTCATATACAGAATAATAGTGTTTATCTAATTCCAGTGACTGGCACAAGTCTGATGAAGGATTTTGTCAAACCTGGGGTTTACGTTTTGGTTTGGTTTTCCATGAATCGAACAAAACTGGTTTTTATGCAGATAGAGACTTTTTTTGTGCTTTCCTATTTTTTCTCTCATAGCTAATGCTATAGTAACTGAAGATGCGATAACTTCCAGAAAAAAAAACCCCACAGTATTTGCATTTTTAAAACATTAGCGAGAAAAAGTCCCAAATAGATACATTCATTTGAAAAACAATTATAAAGAATTAGACTAATTTTTAAGAACTTCTTTCATAATAATTATGCAATTTTTGTTCATTTTTTATCCACTGAAATCTGAGTTAAATCTATATGTCAGCTTATATTGGCCTATATTTGCAGAGTAATTAGTGAATTGTGGTACTCTGAAGGGGCTTGCTCAGTAACTGCAAGGTATCCTGCAGTTCCCTTTGGAAAAAAAAATTGGTGGTCTTTCAAAGCTGACCCGCAAAACTGAGGACCTCAGACTTGTGGTCATTTCTGAGGGAAAAACATGAGGGAATACTCTAGGGGAAAATCTGGGTTTTCTTTAGAATAAAAACTTTTTACTTTGTTAGGGAGCAGATAGAATTATTTACCTTGTTATCTTTCTAGAAGACTACTGATAAAACCAAGAAAAACGTCTATGCAAAACTTGCAAATGTGAAAGGGAAATACAAAGCATTGAGGTAATGTGTAACTAATCTCTAGGAGAGTTCTGAACCTAAATTGATTGTACAAAAATCAATGATCTTTTCAAGCAAAGCTATCATGGAGGAGAGAAAATCTTAAATGCTTAAATGGGAAGTCATAAAAAAGCATAAGAATCACAGCATGGTTACAATTTGCAATTCCAAATCTTTTCACAGGTCCTAAAAGCAGAACTATGCAGCATGCAGACTGATAAAGTGGAAGCAAAATAAATATAAACTGATAAGAGATCAATAGGATAATGACTTCATTTGAACTGTTTGGTGAGCAGATCAATAAGTCAGAGAATCAATGGAAGTTTTTTAATTATAAATTAAGTCAAAGCAGAATAACAAAATGAAATGTGACATGAGAATACAGAACTATGTCAGCGCTGATATTGTCAAGAAGACCAAAAACTGGCTGAATTTTCAAAAAATATGACAAGTTATATGTTATTAAGAGCAGTAATGATCCATTTGTCATTCTATCACCAGATAAGCAGGGTATGCAAATCTTTATTTGACAAACTGTTATGGTTTGAGTCAATTAGGATGACTCTGACTCTGGCTCAGCCTTAGACTAAAGTAACTTCATTTTCTGAAAGCTAACTGCATGAGTTTTTTCAAACAGTTTCTCTCTAGAAGTGATAACATGGAACAATAGCACGCAGAAAGGCCTTTAGTAACCAAGGCCATCCTCAAGCCAGCAAAAAAGGTCACACCCACAGAGAGGGGCAGGCAGTACAGGCGACTCCAAACTGACCAACAGAGTATTCCATCCCATATACGTCATACTCAGTATAAAACTTAGTGATCATGAGGGTCTCGCTCTCTTCTGTGATGGCCAACGTCCAATGAGGACCACGTTTGTTTGATTGCTCCTAACCCCAGATCAGTGCATCCCTGAATCCAGCTCCTGACTCCAACTCCCTCCTAGCTATGGATGTATTCCCTCTTGTCTGTTCTACAGCATTACAGCATTTGTGGTGACATACAGTCAATGGGTAGGGGTGTGTATGTGTGTGTGTGCAATCTCAGCTATTTGGACATATTTCATTACTTTCTAATTATTTTCATCATTATTATTATCACTATTTCATTAAAGCTGTAGTTTCTGATCTGCAAGACCTTTTCCCTCCCATTTTCCTCTCCTGCACAATTTTAGCTGCTGAAAATTAGCCAGGTCAGGGCTAAACTGTGACACCATACTGAAACAATAATGACTAAAGATATGCACAGCTTTTACTATTGTTGTTCTTGTCTAGTATTGAATGGGAACAAGTATAAACTTTGTATGTGAAAAGAAGAATAGTAGGTAAGGAAATTAACTGAACTGACCTGGATTTTATGCAGCTGGAGGCAAGGTCAGTGTTTCATTTTACCCTTCTGTAAATATATAGATATATCGATAAATATATACACACACACACTGAATTATTAATACTATACATGGTGATTTTTCTGATGGAGTTATGTAAGTGATGTATGCAGATACTGTGAATGCTGGGCATTACGCAAACAGGTACTTTGGTCAACTTCTAATTCATCATGGCTTAGTATCCTTGTTACTAGACAAAGGTAGAAGTCAAAGTGAAAGTTTCACCAAATAAGCAAGAAGAAAATTGATGTCAAGTGCTATCTTAAGACAATATAACAACTTTGTCTTTAACTAAAAGACTGCAAGATCCAGTTTGACAATTCACATTATTCTTTTGTTCTAAAAGGAATAGATAGGTTTTCACTTTACCCTTTGAAGGTTTGCTGTAATTATTCAGAGGCACTAGTGCAGTTTTCGAGCATGATTAAATGGATAAAAAAAAGATAGTGATAATTCCTATATAAAAATGGAAAAAAGTTGTGGTGTTAAAAACCTCTGAAGCCATGTCTAAGAACAGAATTGTAAAGAAAAACTAATTAAAAAAATATAAAAAATATATAAAAAATATATAAAACTTCAGTGTAACCAAAGTTTCCCCATGGAAGATAACAACTGAGGCTCAAGCCACAAGATCCTTATGCAATTTGGAAAAAAATAAGTGTTTGAAAAAATTACTTTAAAGTTGAAATCTTTACTGAAAAACGAATTTACAATAAGCCTGACAAGTTGGACTGCTCTTCTTACAATGCTGGTTTCATTTCTTTCTTAATGTTTTCCAGCTGACTGCATGAAGATCAAATATTAGGATCAATAAACCCTATAATAAAGAGTTCATAAAGAAGCAATCTAATATCAAGACACGTAATGTATGAAGAATGCAGGACAACATTCCACACACTTGCAGAACAGGCCTATGCCAACATGTAAAAAGAAAGTTCATTCTGACAAATAATAAGCTACAGCCCTACTTGCTGCTCATACAATGCTGGATATACATGGAAACAATATTGGCCTGACCAAGGAGAGCTAGAAAATTCTGTCAAAACCACAGCCTCTATTTATGGGATGGTATGAGCAGTGCTAACATACACTCCACCTGCAGCTCCAGAAACTTTTCAGGTGACAGGGTGAAAACAGGTGGAAAACAAGTATCAGAAAGCAAAACAAGAAAAAGTTAGAAATGTGTGCAATTAAGGCTGCACCTTTAATTTAATTCCTCTCTCTCCTCTCTATCACGATACAGCCAATTACATAATTACGTGATTTGCCTCATTTTTTTCAATAAATAGCAAGGTACCCCTTTGAAGAGAATTGGTTTCATTTCCTTTAGGAGCTGGAAGGATTATGGAAAATTAAATGAGATACTGCAGGGGAAGAAAGGACAATCACATGGCTTAAGAATTTTTACACTCTCCTGGAATATTAGATTTTATCCCTGTCTCTGACAAAAAGTTCCTGGAGAATTGGGACAAAATTCTTTAATTGATTCTTTTATAAATCCTAACTAATAGTTCCTCATAATTTTGGCATAGAAGTTTGATGATATAAATTGCAAAACCACTGAGCACTCATTTCTGATAACTATGTCAGTGGGATTTGATTTTATGTAATCAAATGTCAGTGCTTTGATTTAAAAAAAATGTTCTGTCCAACTAAGTACCACGCAAGATCCTGAAATTTTCTGAATTGCAAATATCATGGTGTGGCACCCTGGATTAGTAGAAAAAATAACTGATATTTCATGTGTTTTAAATAAAGTTGATAAAATTGAGTGAATACTCCACACTTAACATCACATAAAACTAGCAACAAACAAGAAATTCTGTCTTCAGAGCAGAGTTTAAATATCATTCAGTACTTTAGACTGGACTTGCATGTTGAGAAGCAAAGAAAAAATAAAATTGAATCTGAGTGTCTAATGCTTGTCCTGTGAACTGAACAAGTCTTGGGGGGACAGGGAAGGGAAATAAAACATGCCATCATGCTTATGGTATTAATAATGATTCTGTTCAGTGCATCTCTTGATACACACAGGAAGAGTTAGCAATCCCTTCTTATTTTTGAAGGATTCCGAATTATTTTCAACCCACTCTACTCTCTCCAATTTAGGTTCCAGTCAGTCTTACCATCATACAAATTTATTTTTGTAGATTCAAACCATTTAGGCTAAGAGATTTGGTGCCTTTTAAATTCTAAATGTTTTCATTTTTCCTTCTTAATTATTTTCTTAGTATAGTACATTGTTATTCTTAGAGTTCAAGTAAAAAGATCAATAAAGCATGCAACAAACAAGCCATAAAGAATCAATATTTACTGTCTATCGGACCAGGCTTACGGTGATTTGGAATTTGAACTGAATGGTAAAAATGTTAAATTGTCTGTAACAGAACAATTCAAATTACTAACAGTCTCAATTATCATACCTAGAAAATTAAAAGCTGTATATATGTATTTGAATTTATACTATAAGATGTTTTCTGCTTCAGAGGAAGCTTTCAGAGTTGTTTACCTCAAGCACAAAATTGCTCCTCCAGAATACTTTAAACTGTTGTGGGAAAGCTAATAGGCCCCAAGGTTTGTGAGCTTCACAGGTATACACACCCGAAATAAAACAGTGAAACATATCACATATCAGCTATAACCAGTTTAACTTCTTATACTCTTGAAAACTGTATGTAATGTAAGATACCTCTGTCTTTTCTATCTAAACAAAAATTTGGATTATTAAAAATTGTTGAAACTATATGGTTTTGGGATGACCTTTAAGCAGAAGTCTTAGTGAGTTCTGACAAGAGACTTGATCCATTAATTTAATTTTAATAGACGTCTTTAACTGGCTTATGCAGTAATTGTGGTTCAAACTCATATGTCTTCAAGATAAGTCATTGCTAGAAACTGCACAGAATATTAATATGCCACACATTAATGGTGTGTTTATTCCTGATGTAAAACAAATTTCCTCTAGTTTATTAACAGCTGACAGTCTGACCAAAATGTAATGACATATTTACTGAATTCACCAGGAAAGCCATCCACATACACCCATCTCTTATGCTGTTGATAGAGGTATGTTATCTTTCTGACACTAACAACATAGGAAAAAAAATGAATAGATGCAAACTTTTTCTTAGTTGCCTTTTTTAAAAAATAAAAACAACACAAGCCTTAAACTACATTCATCTCCTCTCATTTCATTCTCTCATTTTCTATTTCAGGTCAGGTGTCGAGTCATAAAGGTATTTGATTACATGCAAGTAGGAATTAAAAAAAAACCTTTCCTGTGCTGTAAAACAAAAGAAGCACTCCTTGTGTATTTCTATAAAGGTCCCTGTACAGCAATCTGTACTCTAGACCTACTATTAATCTCCTTTGACCTGAGAGGTAACACATTTGGCTCACCTGTTCATTACCTGTTTTTCACTCACAAATGTCAGTGCTGCCAGCTTACTGGAAGAAATAAGCTTCCTCTTTGCCTGAAACAAGTCTAAACCTAGCCAGGAGAAAGGTTTACTGCCCAGGGAATCTGTGATGGGCAATAAAGGTGTGGTTTACTGCAGTCTAAGATTTAAACACTTCAGTTTAAATTAATTTCTTAGCTTCTCAGCAAACAAAGTTGAAAGTAGGGATTCCTTGAAGGGGAAGTCTCATATAGAAAAAATCTCACTGCTATGCTAGTGGTATAGGCAACAGGTAACAGACTACTCTAGGTCCAGATAGACCTGTTCAGTATAATGCCATCAAGACAGTGTTCCTTGGAAGATACTGATACCTGGTAGGAAAAAAAAGGAAGGAAGCATTAGACTGGGAACTATGCAGAGCAAAGGAAAAAGGGCAAATTCAAATAACCTCTGCCAGAGAAGCTATATTTTTGCTGTTGCTCTATTATCAGTTATATCACTTTCAGTGTGTATTGGCAGAAATTCAGTGTAGGAGAATTTAGTAGGCAGTAGCCTGTTCTTGCATCTCATTATGTTCTTATTCCCAAAACAGAAAGCCAGTGAATGAGTCTATAGTAATGATAGGAATAAAAACAAGGAATACAATGCAGAGTCATTTATTGTAATCTCGATTTGTAAAACAATTAAATGGTTTTCTTCACTTGACATTTGTTGCCTGGCATACATTTCATACTGCTCTGCCACATACCAGCAAAATGTAACCAGATTTCTCGGCACCTGGATTATGGTCAAATGAAAGCAAAGTGAAAACTGTAAATGTAGAAGTCAAAATCACCAGCTGAAATAAAGCAACAGAAGTACTGTACAGAAATCATCATCATCAGTTGGAAGTTTGGTGGTTCCTATGGGGGGAGTAATCACAGAGTTAGACACCCTTACTCTCCAAGACTGTGTTAATGCAGTAAAATATAAGCATACATAGAAATGTTTTCTGAGCAGATTGGATTCATTAGTGTAGGTTTTAACCTCAGTGTATCAATTTATGAACCACAGCCAAAAGACTGAATTCTTCTTGCATTCATTCAAGTTTTAGCTTGGTGTGGAAGTGTAATAATAGGCATTATAGCAAACTTCAAGTCCAGAAATTACTTATTCAGAGAATGAAGTATCAGGCTTGGAAACTATTGGACACTTTTTTACTCAGTTCACTATCACCTTGATTACATGTTGTGTCATAGGACCTAAATATTATATTTAAAGAAAAAAAAACCACAACACAACAATATTCAGAGTTACCCAAGTTGGCACTAGCTGTACAAGTCAATCAGAATCTTATTAGTACTTATTTGCTGTTTGGTTTTGGGTTTTTTTAAGAGAGAGTGCAATTAGTCAGTAGGAGAGCTTACTAAGCATTTTTCATCAATGAAAACAAGAGGCTCAACATTTGAGGATAGTTTTCTAAAAGCAGAAGGTATTCAAGTACTCACAACTGTGGATCTTCCAGTCAGAAGTAATTCACAGAAGTTCTATAGGTTCTGTGGCAAAGGAAGACAAAGCAAGACGATCACAGTGGTTTTAACGTCTGACTTTCGCATTTATTACCTAAATAGTAGTAAAGAAACATTTCAGATTTTGCTGAGGTCTCCAGACACATATACAAATACATTCCACAGTGTAAACCAACACCATAATTTTCTGTTATTTTTCAAAAATGCTAGCTATACACATTAAAGTTAATAGAGGCTCAGGGTTGCAGAGTACTAGGACTTTTTGTAAAACAGAAATAATAAAGCTGTGAAAAAAACTTACTGTGTTTCACAATTTCCACCAGTATAACCAAGCAAGCTTGGTTATATTTTTGTGTCCACTTTTTCTATCCATAAGATTGCTGCCAAACTGAAGTAAGTCTAATTAATTCTACTTGTGAAGTAATCTGCGGATTCCTCTCTGGGAGAAATATTCAAATGTGTTTTCTTGCAGAAGTACTCTGGCTTTGAACACTTGTCTAATACATTTCTTGTATACATACAGTATACATACATACCTGTATAAAAATGATTCCACCATGACTAGATAGATATTACCACTACCACCTGTCCTCCCCCCAAGAGGTAACATCTCCAGAAAAGCTCATTTTGGAGCATCTTCAAATTACTTTCTCAAGCAATGACATTTAAATAGCCTCTGACATTTTTGAAGACTTTTTTTTTGTGAAAAGTGGCAACACTATTTCCGTTGGTATGCAGTTGCAATCAAGGATTTTTACTCACCATAAAACATGTCAAAATAATGGATGGCATTCCCAGTAAAGAAAGTTAATTTAAACAAGTCGAGTAGAAACACATACCTTTCTTCAGAAAAAAAAGATTCTTTATAGAAGTTCATCTCATTTATTGCTTTTGAGGAAAACCATACTGCACAATTGTTTGGGACTGGTTTATTTTCCCAGCATATACCTTTGAAATAAAACAAAATTCCAATCCTTCCACTGGTAATGTCGCTTCTCTTGACCTGTGTGCAAAAAAAAAAAAATCCCTTTAGACTTCCAACTGGCCTATTAGTTAATTAGTGCAGCTTATTATAAAATCAATAACAACATGCCATTGCTGATACATTTACTATTTACAAATGTGAATATACAGGGCTTCCCTCTACTTCATTATTGAATTTATTTCTTCAAAAGATTCTTCAGTAAGTAATGCATTATGCTGGCATGAAGTCTCTCAGTTCCACATGTACAGAACACAAATAAAAGTGGAAATGAGAAAAGACTGCCTAATATCTTTCTGTTTCTATAAATTCTGTTGATGTATCAGATTATTCTTTACTGTATGAAATATGAATATAATACAGTATTAAAAACCTACACACATTTCTATATTCTTTAATAAATCTCTCTCTAAAAACAGAAATAAAAAGAGCTTCAAAATTCACCCACCCTAACTCATGTAATCCTTGGCAGTCTCAATTTGTGTGTTACTGAACTCAATAACACCAGACACACAAGTGCCTCAGCTATTGTAAAATACAAAGAGGAACACCTCTGGACAGATAAAGATATTGTTAATACTCAATAGCAACAGAGTAATTAGGGTCAAACTAATGTTCTCCTGGATGTTTCAGTAATCTTTTTCCAAAAAAAAACCCACCCTCTAATGCTACATCAAAAACCAAAGCATCTTTGATACTTTGATCAGATATACTTTGAAAAGATAGTAAGGCAGTATTTTGTCTTTATTTATTTTAAGGTCTGATGGCAGATGCTGCCACCCTGACAAGTATCAAGTCTTGTCAAATATCTGACAAATTGACACCTGAAAATCTTCTCTTTGGGGAGGGGAAAAATGACCACGTTATCTGACAGAGGGGTTGATGGGCATGGACCTCTCTTCTCCCTGCCTCCCCAGTCCCGCCCAGAGGGGACACCTTTTGGGTAAGAACTGAGCACCTCTGAGTTTTTCAGATGTTCCCAGGAACATAGTTACTAACTTGAGTTTCAGTTGTTACTGAGTCTCACAGGCAACACTAATTCTGACTGATGGCTAACACATATACATACATCCATGTAGTCCTTTAGTCATAAACCATCAACCAAGTCTGGGACCAGAGGTGGATCCAGCCACACCTAGACTGTCCTCTGAGGGGAAGCTTAGAAGGTAAGGGGATCTGTCTTGAGCCTCATGGTGTGATGGGAAGCCATCCATCAGCCACCTGTTGAGCCATACCTATTTAACATGACAGCCCCTTTATGCCAGTGTTTGACCACCCTTGTGGTAAGAAAAGCTTTTCTTTATATCCCCTTTCAGCAGTTAATTTTCACTAGCAGTAGCAAATTACCAGAAAAGGTTCCTAGAAAAAGTGGCTCCCAGGAGGTTTCCTGAAGGAGGAGATTTCAAACTGCTGTGATAACTACTCTCTCTCCATTAGCTGCTCCTGATGTTGTCCTATGTTGCACAAGAAAAAAATTACCAGTACGGGGTACAGTGAGTCTTTCAGATGCCGGATGCTATTTACTAATCTTTCCTTTTAAGTATTTGCCTACATTTTTTGTTGGGAGCAAATGCAAAGCATTAGTGAACATTCTTCACATTTTCCTCTTTGCTAGAAAGTAAATGGGATGATTTCCTTTGGCAGAAAATAAGATGATTTAAAAAATCTGTTTATACTGTAAAATAACTGAAGTAATAGAGTAATGCTATGTAGTCTAGGGGACATTTGCAGAGTATTTTCAGTTATTTCCATGAAATGAAAACTCTACTTTCAGTCCCTAAGGACCAGTTTTTTAATAAGTTTTATGGTACCATTTCTGTTCTACTACACCATCTGTTCTTAGAAGTCAATCAAGAAATAAAACGAATTTTGGAGGCATTGAATACAAAGATTCTAAATACCAAGAGTGGACAAGGACAATCTCAAATTATTTCTGTTTTTCTTTAGAAACTTCCTCATGTTTAGACAGTTCTGCACAGTGAGTCATGTTGGGATTAAGGTGATACATTTAACACTCAGGAAAGCAAGTTATATGAGAGTAACTTGTTACTTAAAACAGCAGTAAACTCTACTGACATAAGGCTTGTAATTCTTAGAGGAATGATGTACAGGGTAACCAGACATTCCACATAGTTCATGTTTTGCACGTGTTTTTTGTGGGCTCATAATGACAGATAATCAGAAAGTGACAATAACTAGTTATATGGTAAGATTTGAACACAGATCTTAATATTGTTTTGATATTTCTTGGGCAACCAGCATATAACAAGTAGTAAAGAGTAACCACTGTTCAGTTAGTATTGACTAGAATTACTTAATTACAGCTGATTGAACATTAGTGGCTTTCTTCTGAACTACATGACTCCTTTCACTATGCTCTAGCTTGAAAGAAATTCTTCAAGCAGAGAAAAAAAAATTGTAAAAGCTTACCAGAAATCACGCACATTGGAAGACTACATCACAGCCACAGAAGATGCCTCCAAAGAAAAAGAAAAAAGAAAAGCTCTTTTAGTAAGTTCAAAATCTATGCAATATGTCAAGATCTTACACCCATAACTGCAGAGAAAACTCAGTAGGAACTCAAGAGCTGTAACAAAGAGAAACTCAGTCACTACAAAGAGTATATAATAGCTGAATGCTCATGCTTAAATTGTGTTCACAATGCTTTTTGCTCTTAACTTTGAGTTGCCACAAATTGCCATGGGAACTGAGGTCAGGGACTGGGAACGTTTTTTAGTGAAATATCACAGATAAAGCTAACTTTAAACTTGCATGAGAAAAAAATTCACTCAGTTTAGTTGCTGGTTCTAAACTCTGTCCAGAAATCTGGAAATTTTATCAATACTAAAAGGATTCTCTCTACAAGTGAAACTTTAATACTCTACAATCTATTTTAATCTTGTCCTTTTTTTCGAGCACTGTTGAAAGCTGCTCATCAGAAAACTAAAGTACAATTTAAGTAGAATATGAATCAGACTTTTAAAGCTTTTTTGCAATTTTATTCTAGTATAAATCAACATGTTTTTAAGGGTTTTATTTAATATAGTGAAAGAGTTAAGTCTCTGTGCTCAGTCACTCTTTAATAATTGAAGTGGGGATTTTATGCACTTGGAATTCAGGAAGACAGTACAGCACTAAAGAATAGATGTTTTGATCCAAGAAAGAGCTGCAGTTCATGTTTAAGTGCCATTGTCTAAGGTGCAGCCCAACTTTAGCTATCAGTGATGCAACTATACACATATTGTAAGGTGTGCAGTCTCTTAAAATTATTGGGATTGTTCAGGAAACAGAAAGACTGGTGAGATTTAATAAAAGTTGATACTATCCCAAAGAGCTACTGAGAAGGTTCTCGCATTTTCCACTTTCTGTGCTGAGCCTGATAGAACCAGATGCTTGGATGTTTGCTCTCTTTGGAGCTGTTATATTGTCCTTGGCTTTTATTTTAAAAGCATAGGGATTCAAATACAGAATTATATCGTCAACATCACTCTTTCTTCTCAAGAGTTTCTTAACAGTTTATTTCAATGAGACAAACCTGTTTAAAATCAATTTTGCTAATACAAAAATTGATTTTCCATATCAATGGAGTTAATACTATCAAGTCTAAAGATGTGCGTATGGTTCCTAAATTTCAAGTTAAGAAAACAGTTCTTCTTTCTGAGGAATCTTTGAAACTTCAATTTTATACTATACAGAATATAACTTCATTAAATGCTAGCTGCTGCTAGGGCTCTATTCAACTGCAAGCTGAATGAGTTCCTAATAAAAATAATTTTATGTGAATGTGCAGAAAACTGGGAATTATTAAGAGAAAAGTAATGATCATCTTTCCACCAGAAGATGAATGATAAGGAACAGTAGTCAATACCCCATTAACAAGTCCATTATAACTTTGGAATAGAAACACACTTTATTTTAGAAAGCTAAAATAATTGTAAGTGAATTTTAACAGCTGACTAAATGTAAGTGTTAATCTATGCTTGTAAAAGCTAAGTAAATTAGTCATGCCACCACTTCTGCACAAAAAAAAGTTAGTAACTTATTATCAGACCCATTATAAAACTCTTCATTATGTCTACATACTTTTATGGTTAATGTTGCGTCAGCATTTCTGTTATAAACACTTCAGGAGCCTATGATTCAATAATCACTGAAATTCTGCTATGAATTCTTCATTCTGGAATGCATTTTCATAGATGGTTTTAGCATATTTCTTAAAAACTTATAGAAGTTCAAAAATAAGTTATTATTTGACATAATTACTTCAGCTTAAAAAATTCTTCTGTTGTTACTGACAGTCAAGTCTCTAAACATCTCAGGTCAAAACCGATAAGAAAGCCCAGTCAAACATTTTTCAAGACTGAAATATTAAAAAACACAAGGTGAATGTGACCCTCTTTTTTCTTCTAAATCAAGTTAGTATGTTCCTTCATGTAAAATTCTGGTACTTATGTAGTATCTAGCTTTCAATGAATACAATGAGATATGGATGTGGGTCCATCAGACTTACAGGATCTGATTCCCATTTCACCTCTGTTGTCTGTTAGTGGAGCTGAGCTACCTGCTGACATGATCAAAAATAGTTGCCTTGTCTCATTCCAGTTGAATGGCAGGATGTCAAATTCAGGTCTAATTTTTTTTTCTTTAACACAACCAAAAATGCATCTTCAGTGCTCATGTGGAGACTTTCACTCTTTGTGAGAAAAGGATACAGGAAGAAGTCAAGAAAGCATGTTGTACCATGCCCTCCCAGCAGTGTTCCCATTTAGCATGTTCCATGTGATCTTTTTTGGAAGAGTATCTTCTTGTTCATTGTTTTGTAAGACAGAGTGAAAAACAAATTTTGCACTTTCCTATGTGTCTGAGAAGGACTCCATTAAAAGAGTCTTTCTAAAGTAAAGTAAACAATTTTTGTGGTCTTGCTCAGTTGTGCAAAACGTACCACTACCAGATATGAATCGCAAAAAATAAGGGAATCCAGCAACATTACAGATTTTGTTAAACCAAGTTCAATGTTGAGAAGGAGTAACTCTTCTAAGCCCTTTATAAAATTTTACATACCTATTCATACCATGTCTAACTCTTCCACATCTCAAAATGATGAGTAATTATAGTGACTCAACACTGGTCTATCTGAAGAGGAGATTTAAAGATAAAATCTATTATAAACAGCATACCATTAAGAGCTCCTTCCCCACTAATCCATAAGATCAGTTGTGAGACAGTTGCATATGTTAATATATTATTATGCTACTTAAGCATGAAATCTGAAAATATTTTGATGGAGGGTGCAGGTCTTTAGAACAGCATATGTTAACCACTCCCTTGCTAGAAACCTTATATATAGACAAGCTAGACAGATTCATGTCTAGCAACTCACACTCACATAGCTTAAAGAGATATGTTGTCATTGCTGCACCACAGATACATCTACCAAATTCAATTTTGAACTTCATTTTTAACAGATAATTGAATGCAATATGCAGTACAGCTCATATCTGCCTGTGTTCAGATTTGTGCTCACCTTACCAATATTCTAAGTTGGAAGGTCAGTGACTTCCACACTTCTCCAGGCAGAGATGTCCTGTGATATGCCACTGTGGGGAACCAACATCCATAATTATCCACCATGAGCAGCACAGCACTTGTGATGGGGCTCTCTTCCTTCTCACTCTTTGACGCACTTGAAATTACTTTTAAATGTCTTCTAATCACATTCTGCTTTCTCTTTTCAACTGGTTCTCGGAGGAAGTTTGAAAGCTGTACAGTAACCTCCTGCGGTCTCAGTTGGCACAAAAGGCTGGGTTTTGTTGGGCTTCCATTCTGCTTGTTATGCTAGACCTGATAATCTACTCCCTGGGTGTGTCAGACGTTTAAGATCTCTGACATTCACAGAGTTTAAATAAAACACATTAGCAAGAGTTAACTGCTAGAAAATTGTTAAAAGAAGCTAAAGTTTGCTTAGGACCAAGTCCTAAGCCTATCAACTTATACTAGGCATGGTAAAGTTCCTTTTTACTAGGCTGTGAAAGATAATGTTTTTTTGTGTGAATTCCAGTTTCTGTCCTCCTGTCACATGTTCCATTGGCAGAAGACAAGAAAAGATGGCTAAAGGAAGCAGTGGGCAGCAACTATCACATTGGAACACCTCCAATATAGAAGATGTGGATTGCTATCAGATTTCTTTTTACTAGAAAAATGTAGCAGTTTCTGAAAAAAAAGAAAAATTAAAATTTCCTCTTTCAGATTTTGTTCTTACATTGTTTCAGACAATCTTATTTATTTTGTTTTCCCTCCTGTTAGAACTGAAACATTAAAAGGCTCTAGGCTTCATTTTTGTTTGGTGATTCAATGTTATCTGCTACTACAAATAGTTTTTCTGATTGTGGTATTTGAATTATGTGAAATTTCCACGACTGTTTAGATATTCATTGCTATTTTTTAACATGACTGTAGAAGCTACTAAATAAATCAAATAAAAAAGCATAAAATTAAAGCACAAGATAATCACTGTGTTCCACAGACTCAAAATAAACATTCACATTTGAATTTTGTTGTGTCTGAACATATACTGAATAATTGGATTTCTCAAGGAACTTTGGGAAGAGTTCTGAGCCATTACAAACTGAATAGTCTCAAGGAACGAAATAAAATGTCAACACTGAAACTCACTGGTAAACTCTATAGTGCATTTAAAATACAAACTAATGTGACTAACACAAATAAGAACATCTGATGCACTAACTTCATCTTGCAGGTCTGAGGAGGCTTCCTTACCTCTACGCTCGAACACAGATCTTCTATCATGGATTTTCCTTTGGTTTACTTCAGCTCGTTTCCCATGGAAACCAAGCTGATTTGATAACTTTCTCCTTGACATTGTTAGTGCCTGAATATATATACAATCACTTCTTTATGAATTGACAGTGGCAAAACAATCTTAAAAAATAGTCACGTTTCTACAATTTTTATGAAAATAAACATCTAGGTAGGGAATAGAGATACTCTAAATACCTTTTCCTAGAGAAAAGTTGCAGAATGACCTTAAACCATCCTAGATCCCATATTCAAACTGTCCTAAGACTAATCTATAGGAAATCAGACCACCCTGGATTCTACATATTAGAGAAACACTTGTTTTTCAAAAAAGTAACAAAATAATTCTTAATTTTTATCACTTGTTATTCCCCTTCACATGCTATGTCCAAAATTAAAAAAATGTTAATAGATTGATGATTTTATATTCTATAACTTCTGCTTTAAACTCTGACACATAAATCACAGAAAGCATTTTCTGTACTAAGGAACTAGATTGAGAATGGAAGATCCAAAAAACTCTAGGCCTCTTTCCTAGCATGAGTGAAACAACTTTTTTTCTTTTGGTTTACCTCTAACAGCTTAAAAGAAAAAGAAACATACGACAGTAAATCATTCTAGAAAAAATATTGCTGCATATATTTCTCATTTTATTAGTTCTATTACTGTACAATGTACAAACAAATCTTACTGTGCTCTGATAGTTTCATAAGAGACTGCTTTACTGTTTTAGCTTTTCTCCTGAAGTAGATTTAGTGATAGTTTTTAGGTGTACTTAATTAAATGTGGCACGAACCAAAAATGTGGTTTAAAAGCAAAAAATACGTCAATATAATAGAAAGTAAAGTGTATTAGATGTTCCTCTGATTTTTCTCTTTTAAAAACTATTTTGTCAACAGCTATATACAAGAGAAAAATCACCACTTTTTGCACACATCTATTGCAGGCCCCAGGAAATTAACAAAATAGTTAATAAGAATTTGCATACAACATACAGCAAAGCTGTTGAGTTTAACTTGGATGTTATGTTTTTTCTGTAGCACTCAGGTGTATTCTCTATTCCACAGACAAATCGTGTAAGTGACAGACAAAATGAGGAGATATCCAATAACGATAAGCCGTAAATCAGGTGTATCTTCCACAGAGGGATACAAATTTATGTGGGTTTGGGTTCTTATTCAGAGACTTCATTTGGAGAAAAGAAAGCAAATGTTTATGCACACACATAGTTTGTCTTACTGTAGGTTGTTGCATTAGAACTCCTTATCTTCACATGTACTGAATCATATGTATAAGCTGAGATCTATGTTCTGTTGGAGAAATAAGCAAGTGTACATAGAGAAGAACAGCACTGATGTTACACACAGTTCTGTGCAGGGATATCTGCAAGATAAGAGTCAAGATTAATTCCATTAACCAGAAGGCATCACTGAAATAGATTTTAATCCCTTAGATAGATTTTAACCCCTTAGATGCAGTTACTCTGGAGGAGCTGGAAGTCCTGGTCCAGCGGGAGAGCTATGACATAGTTGCTATCACGGAAACGTGGTGGAACGACTCTCATAACTGGAGTGCTGCCATGGAAGGCTACAGGCTCTTCAGGAGAGACAGGCGTGAGAGGAGGGGTGGAGGGGTGGCCCTCTACACTAGGGAAACCCTGGATGCTGTCGAAGTCGAGATCGGTGATGACCAGGTTGAGTGCCTATGGGTAAGGGTCAGAGGGGCAGTCAGGTCTGACCTCCTGGTTGGAGTATGTTACAGACCGCCCGACCAGGATGAGGAGGTGGATCTTCTATTGTTTAAGCAGCTGGAGGCTGCCTCTACATCGGCTGCCCTTGTTCTTTTAGGAGACTTTAACCTCCCGGATATCTGCTGGGAACTTAACACTGCCGAGAGGAGGCAGTCCAGGAGGTTATTAGAGTGTATTGAGGACTGCTTTCTGTCGCAGCTGGTGAGTGAGCCCACCAGGGGTGAGACTCTTCTTGACCTGCTGTTTACAAACAAAGAAGGGCTGGTGGGTGATGTTGGTGTCGGAGGCTGTCTGGGGTGTAGTGATCATGAGATAATCAGGTTCTCTCTAAACAATGTAAAAAGAAAAGGCAGGAACAGAACATCGATGCTGGACTTTTGGCAGGCAGATTTTGGATTATTTAAGGAACTGGTCAGGAAAGTACCCTGGGAAATAGTTCTTAGTAGAAAAGTGGTCCAGGAAGGCTGGATACACTTCAAGAATGAAATCTTGAAGGCGCAGGAGCGGGCTGTCCCCATGTGTTGTAAGAAGAGTCGTAGAGGCAGACGGCCGGCCTGGATGAGTAAGGAGCTTCTGAAGGAACTAAGTAACAAAAAGAGGATGTATCGTCGTTGGAAAGAAGGGGACGTAAGCCACGTCATGTTCAAAGATGTTGTTAAGTCGTGTAGGAGGAAAATCAGGGAAGCAAAAGCCCAGTTGGAGCTCAAATTGGCCACTTCTGTTAAGGATAATAAGAAGAGTTTTTATAAATATATCAATGGTAGAAAGAAGGGTGGCAGCGACCTCCACTCCTTGTTGGATGTGGAGGGAAATATAGTAACCAAAGATGCAGAGAAGGCTGAGGTACTTAATGCCTTCTTTGCCTCAGTTTTCAACAGTAAGGATGTCAGCTCGCTTGACAGTTGGCCCTCTGAAGTGGTTGATGGGGGCAGGGTGAAATATGGCCCTCCTGCAATCCATGAGGAGGAAGTTAGAGACCTACTGAGCCACTTGGACCCTCATAAGTCTATGGGGCCGGATGGGAGCCATCCTAGGGTGTTGAGAGAGCTGGCGGATGAGCTTGCTAAGCCGCTCTCCACCATCTTTCAGCAGTCTTGGCTCACTGGAGAGGTCCCAGAAGACTGGAAGTTGGCCAATGTGACGCCCATCCACAAGAAGGGCCGTAAGGATGATCCAGGTAATTACAGACCTGTCAGCCTGACCTCGGTCCCAGGTAAAATCATGGAGCAGATAATCCTGGGTGAAATCATGCGGCACCTGCAGAACGGTCAAGAGATCAGGCCCAGCCAGCATGGGTTTAGGAGGGGTAGGTCCTGCCTGACCAACCTGATCTCCTTTTATGACCATGTGACTCGCCTGGTGGATGAGAGGAAGGCTGTGGATGTGGTATACCTGGACTTTAGCAAGGCCTTTGACACTGTCCCCCACAGTAGACTCCTATAGAAGCTGTCAGCCCGTGGCTTAGATGGGAGCACTCTGTGCTGGGTTAGGAATTGGCTGGATGACCGAGCCCAGAGAGTGGTGGTGAATGGTGTCTCATCCAGTTGGCGGCCGGTCACCAGTGGTGTCCCCCAGGGATCGGTGTTGGGTCCGGTCCTGTTTAATATCTTTATTGATGATCTGGATGAGGGGATTGAGTCCATCATCACCAAGTTTGCAGATGATACCAAACTGGGAAGAAGGGTTGATCTGTTAGAAGGTAGGATGGCCCTGCAGAGGGACCTGGACAGATTGGAGAGATGGGCTGATTCCAATGGGATGATGTTTAATAAGTCCAAATGTCGGGTACTTCATTTTGGACACAACAATCCCATGCAGAGCTACAGATTGGGGACAGAGTGGCTGGAGAGTAGTCAGGCAGAAAAGGACCTGGGAGTGCTGGTTGACAGGAAGCTCAACATGAGCCAGCAGTGTGCCCAGGTGGCCAAGAAGGCCAATGGCATTCTGGCCTGCATCAGGAATAGTGTAGTCAACAGAACCAGAGAAGTTATCGTCCCCCTGTACTCGGCACTGGTCAGGCCTCATCTGGAATATTGTGTACAGTTCTGGGCCCCCCAGTTTGGGAAAGATGTCAGGATACTGGAATGTGTTCAGAGGAGGGCAACGAAGATGGTAAAGGGGCTGGAGCATAAGCCCTATGAGGAGCGACTGAGGGAGTTGGGGCTGTTTAGTCTAAAGAAGAGGAGGCTCAGGGGAGACCTCATTGCTCTCTACAACTACCTAAAAGGAGGTTGTAGTCGGGCAGGGGTTGGTCTCTTCTCTCAGGTGACCAGTGACAGAACTAGAGGGCATGGACTCAAGCTTCCTCAGGGAAAGTTTAGTCTTGATGTGAGGAAGAAGTTCTTTACTGAAAGGGTGATTGGCCATTGGAATGCGTTGCCCAGGGAGGTGGTGGAGTCGCCGACCCTGGAGGTGTTTAAGGGGAGACTGGATGAGGCACTGAGTGCCATGGTCTAGATGATGGTTGGTGTTAGTGTTGGGTTATAGGTTGGACTTGATGATCTCGGAGGTCCTTTCCAACCTTGTGATACTGTGATACTGTGATACTGTGATACTCATCAAGATTGCCCTTATCACAGCTGTTTCCTCTTGATGGATTGAAAACCATTGGATACCCAAGTTTTACTAAGACTGGAAAGTTATCCAGAGCATTTAAAGTAGATATTTTGTGTTGGACTCAAATGAGACAGGACATTCAGTCAAAATCAGTTTTAAAGATTAAAAGAAGCAAGAGGGTGAGAACAGAGGATGGAGGTGAGAAGAGAAAAGCAATGGGGTGATGTATCTTTACATTATCATTGGACTTCATTTTTATTTGCTAATACTGATATGAATTCATAACAGACACCAAGCCATTTCAATTTTCCTTTTTACCCTTTGCCCAGAATATTTCTGGAGGAAGAAATAAACAAACTTACAATCACAGAGCCATAGTGGCCCTTTGTTTCCTTCCATATGCATGGTATAATTTGCAAATACAGGTTTCAGCTTTGTTTACTAACAGCTAAATAAGACACAGCTACCACTTCAGCTCCACAAATTGGCTTCCTGGATAGCCTCTGGAAGGCCAGGTCCTAGAAAGCAGAGAGATTTAGAAGCAGAACTACAGAAAAGGACAGACATATACCTCAAGTTCAATATTCTGCTTTAAAAATGTACCATGAAAATCACGACCCTCTAATTCCCAAATTCCTTAATTAATTGCTTTAGGCAGTTCATATCTATGTACAGAGACACATTTTGAACAGAGAACTATACTTGATAAAAATCTGACTCTAAATTTTCACTGACTTCTGCCAAGATAAAGATATGATTAATTCTGTTCTGTTTTTTGCTTGCGGAGCCTATTAACCTCTCCTATAGAAATCATCTTTGCACATGGAACTCAAAGTTGCTTCCATATCCATATACCTATCTAGTTTTTGGAAATATATATCCCCTCTTGTGTGTAGTGTCTTTTTTTCCTCTACACACTGAACCTTGTATTATTTCATGAAAGTGGGATATCACGTGCAGGAAACCTCCACAATCTTTGCCTCACCTCAACATACCATTTTTTATAATTAAAGAACACTAAATAGTTTGTGGATGTGGGAGTCATTTCTCTTAAGTATAAATAGGAATTCCTTCCCTGTTCTCAAATTTTGTATGAGTGCACTAGCCACTGAGCTGCTAGGCACAGAGCAGTATTTTTACAATATAATTAGAATTTTGTGTGAATGAAAAGGCCTAGGCATTGGCTTCTAGGGGAAAAAAATGGAGTGTCTAACTGTGTGTAAAAGAAGGCATTAACAATCATTAGAAAAAGAGTATTTAAATATATATGTTTTGTTCAGGCATTTCTTAGGGATAGTTTAAGTATTTGAACTCACTTATACAGGCACCTATATCTTTGTATTGAACAACTTTACATGAATCAGAGAATGCAGATTCTGTCACAAAAACAGGATGCTAAAAATTCACTTCTTCAAAACTGAACATTGCTATAGATGTAGCCCTTAATTCCTCACTTCTTTATGGATGTGGAAAACATACAACCAGTCTCATCGCAGTACCTGAGAGTGCCAATAACATGAAAAGCTCTAAAACTGTTCTGTCAGGGCTGACATCCACCAGCTTGAATAGGAGGTGTATCGATCTAATTGAGGAACAGAGCTATAGATAAGAAAATCTGCAAAGTTTCATCTTACAGGTTAGACTGTTAATGACTTAGAGAGAAAGCAGAAGAAAGTAGGAGCAACTGTATGCAGAAAAATCTGATTATGAATGTAAATTATAGTGAAGAATATTTGTCAAGCCTCTGGACCAAGTTATTAATTCTCTTTATAAACTCTTCAAAATCAATAGTTAGGAATTGTGGGCTAAATGCTATCTTCTATCCTGGTGTAAATCCAGACTAGCTTGTCTTTGATTAAGTAACATTAAGTTATCAAGATCAGTATTTTCCTATAGCCTGTTTTTGTCTGTCATCCTGATCCAATCATGCAACCATTTTATAACTAAGTAAATCTGTGTTTGATTACACAAGAAGTATCTACTAGATTTGTTACACTATGGAAAATTTTATTGGTGGCCCATTAGTAGTGGTTGTTTTGCACAGGTGTGTGGAAGCTCCGTTAAAGATCGGGTTTGCTGTATACTAAGCTCTGTAAAATTATTAAATATAAAATAAACTTGTCAGATTTTCCAAGTTGCCCAGACCAGAATTCCACTCTTGGAATTTCGAAATACCATTCACACAGCCTTCACTAAAATCATGTAATCACTGAAATTAACAGCACTATGATTATTTCAATATCTTCAACACTGAGCTTATGGAGAAATCAGCCAAATATTTGTTTTTCTCAGTTCTAATGATGCGAAAAAGCAAAATAAGTAAAATTTGTCACTTATTCTATTGTAAGGCAAGTCACATATTTAGTCCTCATTAGTTTACTGTTTGAAGTATGCACTTAATATTCCATACGATGCTGTGAATGAGAGAAGTCATGTAATGTGGATCTTAACTATTTGAAGAAAGGTTATTTTCATTTGATTTGGGCAACTGAGGATTGTTTGACATTTCTGAGGAAGACCAGTAAAACTACTTAGTGCAACATATTCTCAAAATGGTATCTTCACTCAAAAATTTATATATTCTAAGAAAGAGTCATCTTCTATGTGTCAGTATAATATACACTACTTCAATACATTTGAAAATTAATTTAAATGCATTTCCTTTAATAGCACAGCATGGAGGGCAGGCTTTTAATAGTCCACATTTAGCGAACTGCTCACATTCCTCTACCTTTACTAAGTTTACCAGCAGCAGAGAGTAGCTTGCATCTCAAATGATAACATGTTATGTTTATATACTTATACAAGGCTTTCCCACTATTTCCCTGTCATTTGCTACTTTCTTCCAGCTGTCATAGTCTCTATCCACTTTCATGTGACTGCTCTGAAAGATGAGAGAGAGCTCAATGTTGTCAAGGAAATTTCACAGCTAAGTAAAGACGTAAAGAAATTTTATATGTAAAATTTCACAATCCAAAGTTAATGTCATCTCTTACTCAAATAAAGAATGAAATGCCAAACGCTGTTAAAGCTTTCCAATTCTATGACAGTTCCTTTATTAAATATATATAAAGTTAATCCATTCCTGAACTGATTTCTCAAACGTCAAAATAATGAAAATAAAATATGTGATGTGTGCTGGGCTTTTTTGGGTTTGGTTGATTGGTTTGATTTGGTTTGGTTTTAATAATGTTCAAGTTACAACCTACAAAATTTTGGACAGTGACAGTATCTTTTGCTATATCATTAGTGAATAGTACTTTTTCATGAGTTTAGAAAAATATGACTTTTTCTTTCCAATCCTGAACAAAGGTATTGATAATCACAATATTCATTCTGTTTCTAACACTAGCTGCATAAAGGACAGGAATCTTGGCCTTAATTCTGAACCTTAATTATACACATATCTATAAGTGATTCTGGATTATATTGCTGTAAGAAATTAGCTCTGCTAATGTTTCATAAAACCATTACTTCTGACGCTGTTCACACTGTGACATCGTATTCAAAACAACTAATTCTGACATCATGACCAGTGTGTTTATCAGGTACACTGCTTTCACACCATATTTTGTATTTGCTTCTCTTTTCTGGCATAGTTAAAACTTAATTCTTAGTAACATTTTTGTCCCTATGGAAATGTTATCTAGCAAATATGAAAAAAACCCAAAACAAACCACACAGTAAATAATAGAAATATTTCAAATTACATCTCTTAACAGATTTATAGAACAAATATTCAATAGCAATGATCCTCATCATTACTAGTTACTATTAAATGTTTTTTTTTAGTTTTGTTGACCTTAAAATAGCATTGGGAGAAAATATTGATAAAAAATTAAGAGTAGTCTATATAATGTAATGCTTTTGAGTTCCTCAGTTTCAAAGAGTGAATAATGCAGCAAGGACAAAGATTTACATGTTCCTAAAATAGAATTATATTCCTTAGTAAACTCTTCTTTTGTATTTAATGACTATCAGAACACTATTCATAGGTTCTCTTTGGTAACTTAAAACTAGCATTTAGGATTTCACTTTCTGTGTTTTCCTGAACTCTGAACTGCTAGTTATCTTATATCTCCTTAATCATGTTGATGCCAAGCCAAAAGACTTCTGCTCTGATTAGCAGCCAGTGTAATTTCACAGAATTCAAGTGCTTTTGCTAGAGATACACAAGCATAACAGACCAACAGCCAACAGGCATAACAACTTAGCCCAAAAAATGTTATGATTAAAAAGTTTGAAATTATGCCCAAGACACAGCAGTACAGTGACATTTCAGCTGTACCTCTATATTAGTCCTACTTTCACTAATTTCAAGTTATTACACATCTTAAGTTAAAAACTCCAGAGCACCAAATGCCACATGAAAACCTCCTCCTGACTTCCTGGAGGTTTCTTCTCTCCTTTTCACACATTAGTCTCTCTGCTTGTATGGGGATTGAGAGACCAACTCTCCTTCACTCTCTTCAACCTTTTCTCACAGAATTCTTCTTTCTATATGATGTGGGTACTTTTGCAGCTCATCTTTTAATGTTACATCCCTCATATCATATTATATTCATTATGTCATCAATATAAAACAATGCAATAAATTATGTCATGTTGTAGTTTTCTTTTTCATGTAGTTTCATGACTCAAACTGATATACCTATTTGTATCAGCCATATTAGTAAGTGATTTAGATTATTTATGTCAGGGTACAAGGTAAAAGGGGAAGTCTTTATATCTTTATATCAACATAATCAGTGCCTTGTCCTCAAGTCATTAACTAACAGTGGTTTGGACTGAGATGTTAAACTGCTTCAGGGAAAGAAATTTCCCTGTATCATAACTTATGCTTGGACTGTATGATTTAAACTCAATTATAAATAGCTCAGAAATTATCCTTCTTGATCAAGTATATTTCTTTTCCTAGGAACAGGCAAGTCTTTGACTCACAAAACTCCTCAAACTTTGCACCCTACACAACATACCATGAAAGGAAGTGAAGCGCAGGCTGAGTCACACACTGCAACATGTGTGTCAAGAGAGCATCGGGGATGCAGAGAAGCATTCTTTGAACTCAGCTCTTGTAAAAGTGTCTAGAACTAAAATCTATACAACAAGGTCAACTGTTGAAAAAGAGGGGTGAAAGTCTGATAAAAAGACGGACCGCAACACAAACAGCTTATCAGTTATGAAAAAAAGCAAGTCAAAAATATTATCGACCTAAGAGAGCAAAAGCATATCAAAACAGAGAGGAGTATCACAGATCAAGTCTTTTGTAGTTTACTCTGTTAGAAAGCTCTTCCTATGCCTACTTCACAGAGGGCCCCTCCCTACATGAATTGCACGACAATATACAACACTAACTGCAATTACTCATTGTAAGTTTTTACAAATACATAACAAGCAATGTGAATATACAAATACTCATCAGAGCAGAAGCCCTATCTAGAGAACAGCTCATTGTTCACTGATTGGACCAGTTCTCTTGGCTGATCCTGAGATAGCTCCTTTCTTGATGATATAAATCATACAGCTATGCTGACTTGCTATGGACACATGCTTTTCTGTTTGTTCCTCAAACTCTGTGTAACTTTGCTGGAAGAACCAGGGAGGAGAGAAAATATTGCTGATCAAAAGCAGTACAATAGTAAGTAAAATATCTTCCATTAACTACATGCTGAAAAGGCTCTTTGGGAGGCTTTTTTTCTGTTTTTACTTACTTCAGAATCAGTCTGTATTAAATCAAGTGATTTGCAAAATGTTCCTTCTGAACAGTGTAGTCAGAACCATAAAAGAATCTCATCTTCCTTATTCCACTGTGATTCCCCAGCAGTTACAAAAATCCAAACCGTACAATTCTAGTAGTTAACATTCATGCTTGAATATCATTTAAGCAAAACTGATGAGGTTTGAATATATTAAGGACAAATCTACTTATGTTAGAATTCTATCCCAGGAGTCTGAGTAGGTTATAAACTTGACTTCATAAATGTACTGTTCTCTTCTGTTTGGAATCTAAAATAAAAAAAACAAAAGGGAGAATTCAAAAAAGCAGTTTTATGTGACATTCTACCATCATAACTAAGCATGTTTAGTATTAGGTTTTTCATCAAATCTTTAAGAACATACATTAAAAATACTGTAAAGAAATAAAATAGTAATTTTTCTCAGTGATAAACTGCTTATTTTAAAACACATTAGAATTTCAGTATTGAATTGAAAATGTATAAACACTCTCAAAAAAAGGGAACTTTGCTGGTGCAGAGAATTTGTGATTACATTTCTTAAACATGATAGCCACTACTTTGCTATGTAAGACACTGTGAGAGCAAATATATGAATGGTAAAGCTAGAGAAGATTGCTCTTGAATGTAAAAAATGAGCACAATTTTCAGTCACTGAAAGCCTGCTGGGACTGGCATCTGTGCTACTATGTGAATCCTGTGCTCATGTTTGCCTTATGTTTTTTTCTCAGTGTTGATTACCAAAGAAATCGCTTTAGGTCAGAGCAGAATAAATATAACTTATCTTCAGAAAGCAAGATAATCTAAGCATAAAAAATAAAGAATCCTTTTCTCTTTCCATCATCATTATTTCTCATCAGATATACTCTTGGAGCATGTACTTCAAGACACAAGACTGCCTGGGTCTCCTGTTAGGTCTTAATTACACAGGAGTTTTAACATAAAATCTTCACAGATGAAGCAAGTTACTAAGCATTTCCAAAATAAAGATATCCTCATATCAAATGTACAACTGAGTGTCAAAAAAAAATTCTAGAAGTTGGAAATTGTTATGTCAGCATTTCTAAATTAATCATTTCAACTTTGCATGGTCTTTCTCTATAGAAGTGTGCTGCAATTTTGCTTTTTCCATTCTATTTCAAAAAACTTCATGGTCACCAGCTGAAGTGAAAGAGTGTGTTATGAGCTGCGTTAAGGATAAATCAAGTCAACAGAAACTACATCTGTCTTCTTCAGGGGGGAGGGGGGAAATAATTTCCAGACATTTTAGACAGAAAGCAATATTTGCTTTAATCTTTTGGAACAGCAGCCACTTACTTCTAACTTTCAGGTCTTTAAGGGAATTTGTGTGCTCTTTTATTTAACTTTCAGGGTTGTGTTATCGCTCAGCTCATCGGGTCTCTTTTTTCCTTGTAGCTCCTCTACTCTCATAGCTTGTATATATATTGTTTTGTTAGGTTGACCCTGACATCATCCTTAGCATCAAATTTGTCATCTACATTGAGATCTACATTGAGTATATCCTGGTATGCCTAATGATAAAAATTAGTCAGCACTTAGTCCTTCTACTACTAGCCACATGTGATAGTGGAGTCCTTCTGGCACTTCAGATGACTCCCTGCACCAGGAAACATTAGTACCTTTCAAGATGTTCTCCACAAAACAGCCCAGTATGGCTACTGACACCAGTATCACTATGCTCCACAGGACCACGCTATACAAGAGGAAATGGGTGCAGCTAAATCTTGCCTCTCACCCAAATGTGAAAGCTGACTGAGGGATGGATCCACATGGCTGCAATCAGATCCAATCAAATTCTTTGGAGCCTGCAAACAACATTCCCCTTTTCTTAGTTCCCAAGCCCAACTCTCTCAGCCACAAATCAAGATTCCCATTACTCACAATCCATCAGGAAATCATGAACCTGGCCAAAGTCTGAGATAACAGGGTCCATTTGACATTGCCAGCCACACCCATGCAGCCACATGATTGCTGTTGTCCCAAGCCATGTGCTCCTGTACCGGAGACATCAGCCAGAGCAGTTTAGAGTCCTTCACGTGACTAATATTCCAACAGACCAGGGCTGTGTAGCTCTGTCTGTGAGCACAAAGGAAAACACACAGAAAGGTGATTTGGATTGTCCCAAGACAGTCCATCTGTGCCTTTGGGATACATAAGGCAGAAGGCTGCAGTCTATCCTCATTTCATCCCTAGGCATTTACTGTCATCCTCTCTCTTCCAGCATGACTTATTGTCCTAGTTTTGGCTGGGATGGAGATAATTTTCTTCTTAGTAGTTAGTATAGTTCTGTGTTTTGGATTTAGTATAAGAAAATGTTCCTAACACACTGATGTTTTAGTTGTCACTAAGTAGTGCTTACACTAATTCAAGAACTTCTCAGCTTCTCATGTCTTGTCAGCAAGAAGAGAAGTGCACAAGAAACTGGGAGGGGGCACAGCAAGGACAGTTGACCCAAACTAGCCAAAGGCATATTCCATACTATATCATTTCATGCTCAGCATATAAACAGGAGGAGTAGTAATGGTTGCTGCTCGGAGACTCTCTGGACATTGGTTGGTGGGTGGTGAGAAATTGATTTTCATTTGTATCATTTGTTTTTCTTGGGGCTTATTTCTTTCTCTTGTGTTATTTTGCTTTTCATTACTGTTATTGTTATCATTATTATGTTTTATTTCAATCATTAAACTGTTCTTATCTCAACGCATAAGTCTTCTAGAAATTTTTACCTTTCTGATTCTCTCCCCAAATCCACCAGGGGAGGGTGTGGTGACTAAGCAGCTGGGTTTAAACCATGACACTTATGCATGTCCATTAGCCTATGTTAAGTTCATTTTTAGGAAGATTTGGGCATGCAGTGCAAAGTCATTTTGCTGTGAGGAATTCCTTAGAGAGAGACGTGTGAGCTGCAGTTTTTTCTGCACGCTCTCACCAGAGGAGAGAATTAGCTTCCTCTGGGAAGGTCAATCCAGCTGCCCATCATCAACAAGATGCAATAGTCACAGGCAGACTCACATTTCTTGACAGTAGACATTTTGCAAGGCTTCCTCAGGGACACACCTTGCAGTTTGGCAATCCTAGAATAGAGTATCTATTGCCTGCCTGATGTTATCTGGCTCCTCTGCAGGGACACATGCAAGAGCTCATCTAATATTTTATCAGCCCGAGCCTGACATTTCAGAAAGACAAGGAAGAAAACCTGAAAATTAACATTGCCAGAGGTAAGAGGATGTATTTTTTTAGGGGCTATAATGAATCAACCTTTGGAGAAACTTTGCTGAGAACTTACTGGGCATCTTTCTTGTTCTCTGATTCCTCTTTGGATCACAGGAGTTAAATACAAATCTAGTGGTTATGAGGGAGTGAACAGAAAACAGGTCACCATAAGGGACTGTTACATTTATAAGCATTTGGCTTACTGTGAACCTATTTCTGCCCCAAATGTAGTCAACGTTCCTTCCTACTCTTCTAAGAGTATGCCAGACTGCCTTTCAGGATTAGTGACCATGAGTGCCATCCCAAAAAATCTGTGAATACAAAAGCCTCATCAAAACTCCAGTCTTTGTTTTATTTAGAAAAAAACTTCCTATCTGTGTCCAGCTGGTTTGGTTCTCCCAAAGCAGGGAGTTCAATAGCATATGTATTTCTGGACTGATAAGCTCCGTCATCATGAGAGATTGGTTCAGCACCCTTTTCATGGCATGGAATCATCTTCCATATCTCCATATATAAGTTACTACAGACAAATGATTATTCAAAGTTTTATTTATTTTATCTGCACCTTTAACTGCAGATTATTAGGTGCTCTAATATCAGTTTTTAGCAGGGGAAGGTATTATACTTTGTAGTTTTAGGTTGATAAAATTGCCAACAGGTAAAAACACACATATCCCTTCTGACTTCTGACTGAGCAGTTTTTTAATAGATCACATAGGAAGTGGTTCATCTCATATCCCCTAAACTGAAGTCCATTGTGAACTATTGTATAATATAGTTAATATCTGATGAAGATGTATTTGATATGCACAGCATAGATTTCTCTGTAAATATACAACTCATAATCATAGCATGCTAGGTTGGAAGGGACCTCAAGGATCATCTGGTCCAACCTTTCTCAGCAAAAACGCGGCCTAGACGAGATTCTAACAATGGAAAAAAGAACTAGCCTAGAATGAATAAAAGATGTTTGAACTTCCTTGGGGGCATGAATCATAGCCTAGCTTAACTTTTACAGATCTGTGCTATATGTAATTTAAACTTGCCTTGTCCACCAGGAGATATCCTCAAACAATTCCCCAACTGCTTCTTACTCCCCAGTGAGACCATGTTGATGCATTATATTTTAAGCCCTGGTACTATTAAAAAATGAGCATGTCATAAAATCATTCAAGATTTGGGAGTTCCAAAGGTGTTCCTGGCTGACACGGGTCATCAGATACCATTGTTTCTTTTCACTATGAACTTCCAAACAGGATTAGGCAGTAAACAGAAAGATGTATCCTTTAAACCTCTGGAAGAAATGTTCGTGTTTTGGGCTGTCTGTGATTAGTCTAGTACCCAGTTTGTAACAATTACACAGCCCAGGGAATGAGACATATTGATGTTTCCCTCACTTAGCTTGTAACTCAAACCAGATAAGTATTTCTCTGCAAAATCCACACCATTAGATGCTGTTCATAAAGTTATAGGTTCTGTCATCATAAAAATTAAGAAAAGCCACAGCTAATCCACTTACAACACAAACCAATCTCAAAAATCTTTTTCCCTTTCTCAAAGTCCAGCATCCACATCTCAAGACACTTATTTCACCTCTACAGTCGGGGCAAGCTTGAAAGGATAAAACATCACACAGGAGAGATGATCTCATTAACCCAGTTAACGCTATCTCAACTACCATAAAACAAAGGAGACCTTCCTTCCTCACAGGAACTGTATTATACTGTTGACCCTCTCAGACTTTACTAGTGGTGTTTGGAGGCAGCCCTCATTCATACCACGTTACTGATGGGCTAAGAAGCTTGCTCAGCTCCCTCAGTGGAGACAAGTCTGGATACAAGAGTATCGCAGGTACTGTTCTTTGAATGTCCGTGCTAGACCTCTTGATGATGCATGAACTTGTTGAGTGGGAGGAACAGCTAACTTCATCCAGTAAAATAACCTCCATACTACTATTTGGAGGTTTTCCTTGAAATATAGCTTTTATCTTACTCGAAAACTTCACACAAAATCAACAAGGTTTGCATGAAATCTTGTGCAACCTCAAGCTTATATACACAAATGCAAACAGATAATGGTTCAGATTTACATGTAAAAATATGTTATTTCTAAGAAGTAACACTAATGTCTTTTCTGAAAATCAGGAATTCCAATGCAAAATCAGGGCTGCCTAAAGACAGAATTTTCCCCCTAGTAGCCAAGCTAAATAAAATGTCCAGGCACTTGGGAACATGAATAATATGGAATGAAAAGGATGTATCTCACTTCTGTATCAGCAGCAGCACTTGACTTCTACTTTAGCTAAACAACAGGAGCAGCAATAATAACCTTCCTCTGTGGAGGAAAGTGTAGAATTCTAAAATATTGCTGGAAAAAAAGAACTGTAAAATTTCTGTTAAAAGGGTATGTGTTTTAAGGAAGGAGAAAGCTTATTTTTTTTTTCCATGTATCTGTTCTGTATAGCTCAGGGAAGGAGTGAAGAATATTCTCAAGACTAGTCTGTCTTCCTGGATCTTAAGGAGTCAGATAGATTTGATCCAATCTCCATTCAAACATGAAACAATCTCTTCCTGCAGTTTTCCTTTTGCACGCACACCTGCAACCTCCTTCCTCCCCCTGTTAGTGACAAAAAATTGAGAAACAGGTAAGGATCTGTTGCAATGCCAAGCATCTCTACTTGGGAAATTGCAACTGTTGTATATTCTTTCATCTCCATATTGCATACCACTTTGTGAGATACAGCTGGAAAGCAAGGTCTTGAAGCCAGTTATGAAGCAGGATATGCAGAATTGAATCGAATTTTCACTTTTAAAGCAAGTTGACCAAAAGAGGTTGCTGCTGGAACAGTTCTGTCAGTTTTTCAAAGGAACTTTGACACACTAAGAACTTTTGTAAATACATCTGACACAGTGTTTGGAAACGTACTTCAACATGCACTTATGAAAGCATACAGACACACATATTTATATACACATTTATGTTCATGTACTTACTCATGCTCTCTTTCTGTAATGTACCAACAACAGTGCTGACCCAGATATATCTGTAGATTTTTGAAAATGCCAAAGATCCCTGCCAATTAGAAATCACATTGGTCACATTAGTCCATAACCTCTTCCTGCATTGCTAAAAGACAACCTGATCATTCTGCTTCCTCTGTTTCTGACTGTGTTAATAACTGTAAGACATTTCTGAGACATTTGCCCTAGAGGGAAATAGTATTTCCTGGAACATGGAAATTCATCTCTCTGTCTTGGTGAAAGTATCAGAGTAACCATGATAGACCAACACTCATCTACCAAAGTCATTTTCATGAGGAATCACTGTTCTTTAACGTATGTGCATGTCACACACTGCAGCATGTTAATGATGCTTTCTGTGCTGCCTAGCTAAAATGGAATAATAGTATTTAGATCCCCTCATTTTTTATTTTAGCGTACAAATTCTCAGTAGGATGTAATAAAGCAAAAATTAGATTTCTCTCAGTACCTGAACTGAAGCGAGGTTAGATATACAGCATAGATATATAAGTAAATTAGACAGTATATATCACAAAAGGATTAGGTGAGCTAGATCACTACCTCATTACAGTTCGTCCTAAAGCTATAAGTGTGTTCCAGATGCTCTTATCGAATATTCTGGGCAAACAAACAAAAAATCAAGTTGTGCTTTTTTTCCTTATATTCAGTTGTTCAAAAGACAGTCACAGAGCTTGAAGTTCACATTTCCAACAAGAAACAAAAATAAATTGAGCAACAACCCCTATCACATGGGCAAGACCTTTCCTGCACATTCCTGCATATTTTCTGTGCAGATTAAAATAGCCTTGGGATTTAAATATGTTATCCCATGTTGATAAAAGTCAACATCTTTAGACATTATATTAAAAGAACTATGGTACAATTACTACTCTAATATGGAGAACAAGAAAAATGGGGAAAGGGGCGGGGGGATGAAATCAAAGGAAAAATAAGTGTTAGAATCACAGTAGTCAACCCAAATCAGTTTTCTATCTGCCAAACATGGTTTTACAATGAAATAAAACCTGCTGAGTTCATCAAAGTGGAAAGTATTTTCCCACTACATCAGACTGCAGATCACTGTGAGTCTAATCACAAGAAAACTAAAGGAAAATGTAACAAATTAGCTGGGAAAGGCATAACTGATTTTCATTTCTTTCACTTCTTATAGCACCTTAATCTGAATAAAGTATCACATAACCCTGGCTGAGCCTAAGATTAGAAAGATATATGTATAATACATAGTTTAGAAATTCAGACACAGCTGTTAAAAGCTAAGATAATTGCATACCAAGCAGAAAGATGATGAAGAAGAAATATGTAGTAGTAGTGCACTGTCAAACTGCATGATTGCTGTGTTAATCTCCACAGAGAATAAGCTGTTTGTTACAACTTTAAAACTGGTTTACATGCATGGTGGCTCTTTTATTGGGATAGATTGTAATGTTTGTAATTTCCTCATTCTCGCTAGTATTACGGAGACCCTTGTTTACAAGAGGCTCTGCTGGTTTTACCCTTTGCAAAGTGTGGGGACAAAGCTCTCTTTCATTAAGGTGTTGGGGCATGGGGAAAGTATTACTTGCAAGTAAAATAAACTCAAATATTGCCGTAAATACTATTGCATGCAGCTGTATAGTCCCATCTAGTGGCTAAAAATTACTTTACTGCCTAGAAGAAAAAATACAACGCCTAAGTCATAGTCCCAACAGATCTGTAAATGTTATCTGTTTAAGCATTGTACCAATATTCTCATGCTGGTATAAGATCCAGGCCCACTATATTTTGTTATACTATATCCTAAGGTAGAGCCATATACAGTGAATGCTCCCTGTTCACGGCTAATTCCAATGAAAACAGATACAATCTCAAAACTGGATTTATCTAAAGAAAGCGAGCTATCATTCATTTTATTTTATAGCTGACTTTGTTTCCTCGGAGTATTTTCTTACAGCAAATATCACTCTCCAATGGTATTCTGCAAAGAGGCAGCTGACGGCAGCATCATAAACAGCACTTTACAGATATTGTGGATTATATTACTATCAACACAGCTTTAAAACTAAGCTACTTGCAAGTGCAACATCTCTTTTACAGTCTTCAAAACAATATTTCAAAGAAAGCTGAGTCCTGCTGCTATAAAGATGTATGCTTTTATTGCTGGCATATACAGTATTTATGACTATTTAAAAATCTCTAGCATTTGTTGAAAGTTGTCTGGAAATTCGTTTAATAAAGCTCAAAACCACTCTTAATAAGCTAGTAAGTAAATGAATTCCTAAGAGCATTCACAGTTTATAATGTATCAGTTTGCCATATTGGAAACAAAATCTCTGGTGGTTGTGATACAGCTAGATTTCTGGTAATGGTCTAAATCAAGGGCTAATGCACAATTCGCAACACCTTGGTAAGGAATGTGAGCAGCAACAACACTCGGAGGCATAGTTATTTCTACCTTTTGTAGAAGTATAGGAATAAGCTTGGCGATTGTTTGTGTAAGTAGTGACACATGTAACATGGGTAGGGTGAGAGTAATATCTTTTTCTAACAGAGTTGCTACAGCTACTGCAATTGCTGTCATCACTGCTACTGTCTAACGAGAAGGGCCACATGTCCACCACAAGAGGCAATGATGTCTGAATTGAGTCTGAAGAGACTAGAGGGGCAAAGGAATAGCAAGTGCTCTTACATATGAAAGTTTACTAGACACCAAAATGTCCTGTTATAATTTTTCAAAACAAAGGTTACCATCTCAGTGAGACTGTCCATCACCCAGAGAACGTTGCCAAGGCCCTATACATTTTTTCAGTCTGTATCCCAGGCACCCACTCTAGAAAATGAGATCTCATTTACTTTTGCAGTCATACAAATAAAGGCATTGTCCAAGTAAAAAAATCTGCAATTATTTTTTTAAAAACCTTAGAAGAAATTTCATTGCAAGTACATCTGATTCCTTTATAGCACACAATATCTGTTCAAACTAAAACCACTGCATTATTACATTGGTTAGCTGAATTACATCCAGCCAGCAAGAGATCAGTTCCCAAATCTGGGCTATGAGGCCGTAGTATATTGGAAGCACAAATGTGTTTCCAAATTCCCCAATTAATTTAAATTTCTCTGATATTTCAGAGCAATCTTGGCTGAAATTTTACTCAATTTTATTCAGAATACAAATGTAAATTTTCAAATGAAGGCAATCTACCTAGGAAAAAAAAATCTCGTGCATAAAAAAATCCAAATATGTGTGAATACCTCTGTGTGTCAGTTGCAGAAAAACAATAGGAGAAATTGTGCAATGTACATTACAGGATAGTAAGAGCTGACATATATGGCAAGAAAAAGTTTTGATCCCCTTCAGTATAATTCTGTATTGCACTAAGGTATGCCTACCTGTGTTCATCTGCAAAATAGTCTTCTCTGCTTTTGCCACATTTCCTATAAACAATTTTTTAAAATACTATTACTTAAGAAGTCTAGAAAAAAAATCATCAGCTGAACTAACCTAAGTCACCATTAGCCAATGGTACTACACTACAGAGATCCTTGATAAAAATCCAGAATTTCTACAATCTTGCTACACTAGTTTTGCCTACCAGAAAAACCTAATCCTCCTTTGTACTAGCATGCAAATAGTTTTAGTAACACTCTCCACCAACACACTTTAATCCCATACCCCAGTGCCACCAGCAGTAAAGTTCAGCAAAATTACTCTCAAGCTCAGGCCTCTAGACATTCTAGCAGCCTTTCAGACTGTCCTTCCCCCTTTCAACATTATCGACTTCACCTTCCTTTTTATAGTTCGTTATCCATACAACAATTGTGCTTGAAATAATTGTCTTTGAGACACTTAATCAATTTTTTTTTTACTGAACTATGGTTGACCAGCCCTATTGTATTTGCCCTGTCTATAAAATCATTTATGTTACCAAGGAAAGACACTGCATCATTGTAATATGCATTCCCCTTTTATAAACCCATATTGTCTTTTTGCCATTTTCTACTTAACTCTACATCTTTAATTAATCTGTCTTCAAAATGTGTCTCAAAGTCATCTTTGAGAGGTTGAACTGTTGTGGTCAACACTGCGCCCATGTCACTTTTCTCCAGCTCTCTTCAACAATATCTTCTTATCCCGTATAACTCTCTCTCTTATTACGATTCTCTGCTTGTTATTTGGATAATATGGTTGACTGTGTCAAAAAAAAATATAAAATTAAAAAACATACCAGGTTCTTAATCCATGAAAAGAATGAAGAGATCTCATGGAGAAACAGGAATAAAAGGGGAAAAAAAAACCTTCTCTTACCAAAATATCTACAGTATGCACATTCCAGTGCATTCCAGTTGAAGTTGCCTGGTAAAATAGAAAAGTTTTGTTGAGTTCTTGTGGAATTTCCTAGTTGTTACACTCTATATACTGTAAATATGTCCTTTGGTAGTTTTTAACTATGGATTTTTGGACCCAAACAACAACGTGTGGTTGTAAATATTTTCAGGAAAGTGTCTCTGTTCAAAAGCAATGCATAGGCTTGAGCAATTGGATGTTAAATGTATAATTAGACACTGGTGCCAAAGAGCTCTCCTGATTAGAAATGGACTTGCTTAAATGCAAGTTGCAGTTAATAGGCAATAGCTCATTATTGTACACCTATCAGAATTAGAATATAGTCTGTCTTGTTCAGTTTTACTGGTTACATAGCTAAGCCTTTTCTAACAAATTTGCCTCACTGAAAGTGAAACAAAATGCTCTATAAAAACTGGAAATAAAACAATAAATCTACCTATTCACAAGGCTTAGATCATTCTATTAAGCTCAATTATAACTTAAACTGTTAATATAATTAGAGTTAAATGCATGCTATGATTAAATGAACAAAAAATTACCTGGTTTAAAGTTCTTTGAAATTCTATACATACACACACACAAAAGTGGTGAGTTCCCTAGCCTGAGCAGAAATTTGGTTGTCATATAATGAGCAGAAAATGTCTGCACAAGTCATTAGAGAGAAAAATAATAAACAGAAAAAACAGGCACAGAAGAATCCATGTTGTACACATCTCAGTGCTGTTACCAGGATAAATAAAAGTTCAATTAGCATCAGTTTGCAAACAGGATGAGTCCTTCAGACATCACAACATACTAAACTACAAGTGCACACCAGCCAGAGATTGGAGTGCTGATTTTGGCATAAGCATAGCTAAAATGATAGATTGCAAAGAGAACTGCAAATCTCTCTGACTCTAAAATATTGCATGAGGTGGAGATGGGGGAGAGCTACTTAATATTTTGACTTTTCATTAGCCTTTCTTCCTATGATTATCTTCTCTAATAACTATTTATATCCTGAATAGGGTACTGAGAATAAAGAAAATACTTCCTCTGAGTAGCCTTGGGACAGGCATTGCTGCAGAAACCAGGTAGAAGGCAAAATAGTAGTTTTTCTTCTTAGGTCACTAGTTTGGAGGCCACACAGGCCATTTATAAGACTGACATCAGCAGCAGAGCTCTTTGGCATCAGGAACTCAAGAAGGTTATCTTTCTCTAATTGCTCCCTACGCATCAACAGAAGCAAGATAGCTTTTCATTACTTCCACTGTTGCTCTGTGGCTAAATGCCACAGCTAAGACTTTTATTTGACATTGCATTCCCATTTCATTCTATCATTCTTTAACATCTATCCCCTTCTGATCTGTTCTTTCTCTCACTTTGCTTTTTATAGACATGAAACTTTTGAGCTGGTAGAGATTCCTGTAACCAATATGCATTTCAGAATATATTAGTTGGGCATGGATCTCCATAGAATTACTAGGCTTTTTTTTTTCAAAAAAACTCTTGCAAGTCTTGATACTTACCTGAAAGTTCCTGTTCTTTACACACATACTTCTATGTTATATGCTAACCATATTGTTCATTTAGAAAGCAGAAAATACCTACATTTCTCTCTACTACAAAAAAAATTAAGTGTCCCTTAAGACCTCAGATATTAAAAGGAAAACACAATGTACTAGCACATTGTTTTCTTTTAAAACTTTCTTTAAAGCTCTCTTTAATATTTAACACCTAGCTGGCACTGCAGTCTCTGTTTTGAATTTTCTTTCACATAACTTCCTAAAATAATACAAGTAAAAAAAAAAATAAATGTCTTCATAAATGGCTCTTTATTAGGGTCTTTTCATTGTAGATCCCACTGCAGTTTATAAAGATTTGGTTATATAACTCAGATGCGTACGTACTTTTCTGCCACATGTTTTCAGGGCCAAGCCTTTTATCCTAAAGCAACAGCTCGAGAAAACAGATTCCTAAAATTATAAATATATTTTCACTGCATTTATTTACAATGTATACATTGAGTAAGGTTTATGAATGCAAGAAATCTTCTCTCTAAATACAAGTTGCAAGACTTCTCTCTTTACCTATAACTGCTGCAGATACTCTAAAGATAACGTATGACTGTGGGGCTTAGGAACCTTGTTTTTAATAAAGTCATCTTCACTGGACATTAGAAAGTTTGGGTTTATGCAATCTAAACAGATTATTATTCACAACTGTTATAACTAATGTTTGTCATTATTTTCTTCTTTATGGCAATCACAAGGAGCAGATCAATGGCAACTGCCTCATGAAACGGTGCTGTTTTATTTTATCTATTCTCTATAAACTCTATCTCTCTCTTTCCATCCCGCTATGATTGGCCTTTTAATTCTATTGTGTTTGGTCAGTGATGATCTTAGTAAGTCTTTGGAAGCACACACTTATTCCAGCTGCTCTTACAAGTCATAAAAGTATATTTCTGTTACATAAATAAATAATGTGAAATTTACTGGTGCACATATCATTGACTTACAGAGGGTCAGTAGAATTAAAATTAATAATAATTAAAATTAAAATTTTTATGACAAAAGGAAAAGCTTTATTTAAAAAAATATATGGAAAGAATATTAATCTTCATGCCTCAAGGCATAAATAAAGCCGTAACTGATGGGTTTGAGGAAGAAACCTTTTCCGCAGGGCAGATTTTTATAATCACTTACCACATATCTTCTTCCAGCTTACTTTAAAACACGTTATAGCACTGAAAGTCACTGCTTAAAACAGAATACTAGAACAGATGGAGGACTGGATTGGGTTTACAGGGCATTTTTTTTATATTTCTCTCACATCGTTTTAACACTGCTTTCATTTAGAGTTACTGGGTCCCAGATTTTACAAAACAGACTCTAAAATGATCCTTTCCTCAGCTGTCTTTTTTCCATTTTTTATTTTGCTGCATGTTTTATACAGAGTAAGTTTACTTCAGTTAACTTATTTGCAGGACTTACAGCCTCAGCTGTATCTTTCACCTTACAGCCTCATTCACACATTCTGTTTGCCAGTTCCTAAGTTCTGCTTTGTTTTGTCTGACAGTCTTCTGTCCTTTCTGGTTTGGTTTCTATCTTTCTTTTCAAGTCTTACTGCAAGAGTTCTTCTCTGTGAACAAGAATAGCTGGCATACTAGCACTGCTTTCCTAAAAAATCAAACGAAAACAAAACGAAAACTTCAGAATTTTTATGCCTAGGAGCTGTATTATTTTTACAGTGACAAAGTCTTTCAATCCACACCAAAGCGTTAAAAAAATAACTGTAGCTAGTAGAGATGAAGTCTGTTAACACTCAAGTCACATGTTTTAAACAGATGAGCTAGTTAAACCAAAAACTTTAAGGAAACAAAGTTTATCAAGAGTTCTGTGCCAATAGATGTGTAATCTGAAGGAAGAAAAAACAAGATAGTGTAGTCAAAATAATTCAAATATATATTTAAGCTGAGGGATGGTCTAGTTCTCATAACCAGACGGCCTTTTATTCTTATGAACTGATATTGTGGTATAAAAAATTTAATTTGTCTGTAGAAAACAAAGCAGTGAACAATATAAATTGATGCACATAAAAATAATTTTTTTTTTGTTTACTGAAATTAATTTTACATGTATTTTTCCCATCCAGGTGTGAATCAGCTATTTATGTGTCACAAAGGACGCAGCTTAAACGAATAGGAGGCATGTCAGAACAGATGCAGATGAGTTTGGTTATCATTATACAAGAAAATAAATAATGTCTTGCTGAAATATATGATGCAAGAAGATAAACTCGATGACTCTAAACCTTGTGTAAATTCTACAACTAAGATTTACCGTGCTTTGTAACCAGTGACAGCTATTAGCTTTCATAATTTCACATTTGATCTAAGATTCCATTTCAAGTAATAACTTTCAGTATTTGTGTGATTAGTATGGTCCAGTCAGGAGATAGCAAATTTTTTTTTTCCACTGCTATTTAATCTGCCAGTGATCCCTGAATATTAGTCACATCTTCACTTGGTTTCTTAGTATTTCACATAATGTCACTTTGTGACATGGTTTAGTAGATCTGGTGGTTTTAGGCTGACAGTTGGATTGGATAATCTTAACAGTCTTTTCCAACGTTAGTGATTCGTTGTTCAAGTCTGTACATCGTTCTGCATCGTTCATTCATTTGCCTTGGTTATCAGGTTTCCTTTAAATGTTACACGTACAGCATTTATTGCAGAAGTGTCCTCCCATATGTTATTATGTCTATAATTTAGTGGTACTCAATGTGTTCAGAACTGAGAAAAAGTGATAGTTACTGTCTTTCTATGATTGTATTCAGTTTGGTCGGTGCTGTGATTAGTAAACCTCACACATATACAAGAGGAACAGGTGTGTAAGAGCTAGGTTGAGGATAACTAATAAAGTTAAAGGTAAATTGAGTGAGAATGTTGGACTTTCATTTTGAAAAAGAATCCTCTATACTTCTCTAGCATTTGCATTTCTATTTCTTTTATTCAAAGTTATAGGAAATTGTGATTAAACCTTAAAGGACTCAGGGAAGATAAGTGTTCCTCTAGTTCAGAAACTCAGCAAGATATTCCTTGCACTTAACTAAAAATGGTTGAATGAAAAAATTGCTTTTTTGGTGCAGCAGTTTTTTAAAAAATACCTTAGATCATATCAAGATTATTGGTTTTCTAATCTTTCCCTGATTTTTTTGGTTAGTATCTAACTCACCTGTTGCGGGACCTTAAGTTAGACCACCCATGCAGAGGGAAAGATTCTGAGTTCAGACCTCCTTGAATACAGGACACTTGGAGGAATATGACATCATACCAGTAATCAAAATGGCTTTACAATCCACTTCTCTTCATGTATGTCCTGACCATGAAATCAGACATGAGTCTTAATAATATTTCTGCACTGTGAGCAGCATTGGGCAGTCTCAGGGCAATCTTTCACATATCTCAAGCTCACTCAGTCCCAGCCAGAAACCCTGATTAATATTGTTAGTGGAGAGCTGGCATCCACCTACCCAGCAGTGCTGAGCTTGTGCCTCTCAGTAGCAATTACAGTGCAAGCTCTGTGCCCACCTTGTTCTTACTCTTTATCTCAATGCAAGCCTGTACAGAAAATGAGACAGATTCCCCTTAAAATCTGCTCCAAATCTTTTCATTTGCCTTTCTCCATACACGATCCCCTGTGAATTCTGATCTTCAACACCTGTGCACATGACAATTATTTGAAATGTCTAGTCTATGCAAATAATAGTGCTCATCCAGGTCCTCTTGGCTTCCCTCAATTCACATTTTTTCACTCATTTTCATTCTGAGCAGGGGAATTTTTGTAAGCTGCTCAGTCAAATTCTAACTCACCTTAATCTTATGTCTCTCAGTCATACTGTGGAATTTGAGGAGAAATTTCGCATTTTTAGAATTGGATCCTGAGAGGCGGAAGGAAAAAAACCTTCCCCAATAATTCTTGTATTCATTTACTTTAACTGTTATATATAATTCGGTAAACAAAAATTACTCATTCCTCAAGTTAAATATAATTCTTCTAATGCCTCCTTTTACTGAATATATCAACATTGATGTGTATTGCCTTTTGAGTCAATAGTCTGAATGCTTGAGCAATTTACTATATGTTTCTTTCCTATAGTACACAGCTAGGAAAATTAATTCTATTTTGTCCACACTCAAAAACAAATGTTCCACTAAATGCAATTAATTTACCAACACATGAACAAACCTAGGACAGGATTTAATTGCATTTACAGAAATTTAATCTAATGCATCAGGTTGGGCTTTTTTTCTGGCATTTAATGGACCTCGTCAGGATCAGTGTAAGTAAATCACCCAAAATATTAAAACAATTTCTTCAACCCTTCTTTTCAAAGAAGGAATATGTATAGCTAATCAATATGTAGACTTAATAATCAATATAATCAACAAATAGTGCGTATATAATATGAAGGGAAAATTTCTTTTTTTCTCATTCTTTCATTTCCTGTGCATACCCCCCCACACACATTTTCTAAAATATCATCAGGATTGGATGTGGTTTAACAGCCATAATGGAAAACAGCTCTATGATGGGTACATCAAGACAGAATCTGCCATATTGACTTTCTGATATAGTGTTCTGTCTTCAATAGTGAACAGTATTAAATGTAGTAGAAGAAGACATAAAAATTTTTATAGTGGATAAGCATGTAATAATTTATTCATATAATATTTCTTTGAAAATATTTGACTTATTGTCCTGAACTACAGGGAATTATGTCCAGTCTATCTACCAAGTATAACTCTACTTAACATTAGCATAAAAACACGTGTATTTATTTAGTTTATCCTCCGAAAGTGAGATTTTAGTTTTACTAATATCACATGGTGATGAATTAATAATTCTAATATTTTGTTGACAAAACAGATTGTTTCTAGAGCTACATACAAAGGCAAGTTTGTTTTTTTTCCTATGCAATTGTTCAAATATGTTGCCAACTTTATATTGTCTGTAGCATTCTCTATCAGCAAACAGTGGCTATCCTACTCTTTTCTACTGACCTCACATTACCACATTTTTGGAGGCACTTTTGGTATTTCTAGTAATTTTCATTCTGCCTTAGAGGTATGCTTTTTCATATCAGTTTCTCAATTTTTAAAATATAGTGGTTTAACTCAAGCTACTTTTTTAACTCCACCATTAAGTGGTTTTTTATGTTAGAATTTCTTTTTATCCCTCTGCTCTGATTTCATGACCTTATTTAAATAGGAAAAAAATCTCAGTCCTATAGAAATCAAATTTTCAGTCCACCAAATTCCTGGGGTTTGAAAATAAATATCAACAAATTTACACACTCAAAGGGTAAATGATAAATTTTGTTCATAGATAGTAGTTAATATGAAGAGGAGGAGAGGTAAATTGTAGTCTTAGCAAAAGAAGATTTTAATCCAACATCCATAATCTAATATGATAGATTTCTCTTCTTTGGATTTATTTCTATAACATATATAGTTAGGCAAACCAATCTTCAATTTCATCAGATTTTATCAGTTTTACATATAGTTTCATAAAAACCTTTCACTAAGTACTGAGTTTTTGTTTATCTAAGATCTTGATGTTCAGACTTCTCTTTTTCTCTGTAATGAATTGCTATAATAATCAGAATTAGGAATTTAATGTTTTACTATTTCTTAAATGTTTTTAAAATGCAAATGTAGTTCAAAAAATTTTTAACCTAGACTTTTTGGAAATATTTATTTTCTTGCATCAGATTTCCAAATATTGCCTAGAAAGACTTTATATACTTTCAATCAAGATATGTTACAAATCATTCACTTTTATAGTATTAATTGCAAAATCTTACACTACAAAAGCAAACAAGTGCCTATACTTGAATCTTATTTATGTCATATTAATGGAAATATTACCAAGATCATGTAACACTTTTCTTTTGAAGGTAAAAAATTAATGTTATGTTTCCAGTACTCAGCAATTTGGCTTTCATTCAGAGGCACACTGCCTATGTTGTCACATGAATCACATAAGTACTCAACTTATCAAAGACTTACTTGGTCTTGATAGTAATTTATTGTATTTTATAATTAAAAGAAATTCAGATTCCATTTCTGTTCCCTAAATTATTTCATCCAGAAAAAAAAAAAGACTGATTATAAGAACAAATAATTCACAATGTGGTGAACTGCTACAAATCATATTGCTTAGATTTTTTATTTTGTAGATTTTTTCCTGGACTTTCCACTGGAAAAAGTATCATTCTTTCTCTCTAAGGCAACTTAAAAAACTCAGAAAAAAAACCCTGTCATTATTTCTGGTTAAATTGATCAACATGTGAATGTGGTTTTAGTTGAACTAAAGCAAATTTGTGCATATGGATTGTCCAGTATTATTAATGACAAGAGAAATATTGTCTACCTGAGAAAAACTTTTGCAACCACTTCAGTTTTGTGTTCAGAAGTTATTCTTAATGTCTTCCTGTTCTTCCTGCCTTCAAGGCACTTTCTCATTCTCATCAAAGTTTTGTTCTGCAAGCACTTATACAAAGCAAAGGGCAAGTCAAACTTTTGAAAGATGTGCAAGCAGGTGGCTGAAGGAAGAAAGTGCATAAAATAATAAGAAATTGTTCTGGATTTAAAAAAGAAACAATGAGGAGCTTGAATTCTAAGATATTTGGTACACATTCACATGCTCGAGAAGATCTCTGTAATCATCTAAATGCACAGTCACACATTATACACATCATATATACAGTCAGAAATATACTCAAGACATTGTCAAACAATAATAGAAAAATTATGCAGCTTGGCAGGTATTTCATCTTCGCCACTTTTAGGTATCGTTGCTGATGTCTCAACTGCAAAAGCGTTAATATACTTATATCATGTTCTTTCAATTAAACTTTCTCAGTGCTTTAGAAAAAGTGTTCATACACAATTACATTTTATCTATGCAGAGGGAAAAAAGGGAGATGAGGTTTTATAGGACCTTTAACTTCTGTGCTGTTTCCTGAAGAGAACAAGTCTTGGTTCAAAACTGTGATCAGTTTCATTTATAAGTAAAGTCAGAAAAGTTATACTATAAAAATGTTACTTTCTTTGCCGGTTCTTTTGGAGTATGAAGATCCAAGGAATTCTGGCACAGCTGCAGATGTGAGAATCCTCAGAAGATCACAAGATAAAAAAAACCAAAAACCAAGGCTCTATACAATAAATGCCCTGAGACTAGATAACACTAAATTATGTAATTTTTGATTGCTGCATGGATACTAGCTGTCATATAACACTGAGTCCAAAGCTGCTGCATAGAATACATTGAAAGTACATGATAATTGGCTGAAACCAGACTCAATCAGAAATATTTGCCAGTTGTGGCTAACTACGCACTTCTAGGCTGGCTATCACAGTAGGTAACTGATTAACATCACCTCCAAGACTGTGTGAAATTTTTATCCGTGAGCCAGAACTGAACACAAAAAAAACCAATGCTGATGAAATGGGTAACACAAAGTTTTGTAGAAAGGCCTCAGTGAGAAACGTGGAGAAGAGGGAACTTGGAACCTCTGTGTGCTAAAGCAGCACAATCCATCCCAAAGTAGAGCACACATGGAGGAGTCAGAACCCACACCAGGTGAAAAAGTTACAGAAACTGGTCATATATGTGAGCATAGAGAATGGTGCAGAGAACATTGGAATGACATGAGTAAATGCATTTGCTTCTTTTGGAAACAGAGTGGAAAAGGTCATTTTCAGTTTAAAAATGCAATTTTTCAATCGTAGATTACTTTTCTTCATAGGAAACTCAATTAGAAGTTCTTACAATTGGCTTCAGTCTAAATACTGCACAGACAGAAATTCTTCAGCACAAATTAAATTTCAAGAATTAAATAATGACAACCGGGATCTTTACTCTTTCACCCACTGTGTGCAGGGCCTCATCCTGAATTCTCTTGTATAAAAGTATTTGAAAATCTGTATGGAAGAGTGATTAAATTCACTGAAATTACTTTTCATTAATCCCTTTTGACATTAAAAAAGAAAACACTTTAATGACTTGATAATGAACTTAAAGTTGATTGGTACATAGACTAGATTAAATCTCCTTTAAAAAGATTTTATATCTCACAGCAACAGATCCCTTTTATTCTAGTTGTCAAATCTTTCTTCAGACTGCTTTTTCTCTATGCAAACATGAAAGCAGTTTTTACAAGGAGTTGCTAAACAATTTCTTTACCTGACCATAGTAACATCCCATGATAAAAGCACATTACCCTGAAAACAGAATTAAATTGATCCACAGTACTGATGTTAAATAGCAGTCATTCAAATAAGTAGTTTTATTCAAGTCAAAGAGATTACGTTCATGAGAACCTAATTTTGGTAAAAAATACTTTCAAGCTTTATATGCTTTATACCAGAAGCATGATCTTAAATTCAGACTCTCTTAAATTAAACAGGATTTTATGGTCAGGAAATGGGAAAAACGGCAGCATGAAGTAAATGAGAATTACAAAGAGCTGATGCAGAGAATCCTGACCCTTTCATGCCAATTAACTGAAATAACTTGAGAGGAAAACTGGTTCACTCTTCTTGGACTGTAACAAATTCATGAATTAACTTACTTTACAAGAAAAGCAACAAGATCAGTGTGATTTTATGTTATTTAACTATGTCATTTAGTAGGCAATGCTAATCAATGCACTGAAATACAAGCGAAATATAGAACTAAGATTGTAAATCCATTTTTCAAAATCCCAAACTACACTGTTAAGTCATAAATCTATTCACAGCTAACAAATGTAGGCTTCGAACCAGTATATCTAACTACCTAAGTTTATTTATGTGCAACATCAATGTGATTTAGACACCTAAATCCAACAGCCACTCTGAACAGACCAGCCTGAATTACAAGCTTTTGGAGCAAGATAAGCCCTAAAGTAAAGTAATGCAGTCACATTGACAACTTCCAGAATTTTACTGTATATAAGGCATGTCATACGTCTGAGCTGAAAGAGAAGCAGAACATCCATCTGTAAATAATCGTACCCAGATATGGTACAAGATGCTTAAGACAGTATTTTAGGAATAAAACACTGAAAACAGCATTCGTGTTCGTCATGTCTAATACCTTGTTACTGGAAGACAAGTACAGTCCAGTCTCACTTTCATAAGCACTCTCTCATTGAGTTATTGAGATGGCATAGACAAAGCAGACCTAAACAAAGACTACTTCAAAAACTCGTTCTTCTCATGGCTACTCGCTCACTAAATTTCTAATGTTTGCTGTATTTGTTTTCTTTGTCCTTGATCCTTTGTTTTCTGTGAATTTGCTATTTGACCAGCATGGTTTCTCCATGACATTCGACCAGCATTTTTTCTCCTTTTGAAAAATTTCTAGCAAGAAATTATACAATCTATGAGCTAGGTAGAAGAAGAAAATCTCTTTCAGTGCTCTGGTAAAATGAACTCTCTTCTTTTCTGATTACTCCAGCAGCCTTTCTGTTAACTTTCCTCTAGGTGACTAGAATTGAACAAAGCATTCAGGTCAAGAGCATAATAGGGACTTTTAGTTTTTTTAAATGCTTCTGGTATTTCAGTAGTTGAGTGGAGCGTTTTCTTTCTATATCCACAAATTCTTGAGATATATCACATTTTAAAAGCCAAAGCAGCAGCATTTTTGGTGGAAATATGGCAAGAAACAGAAAAAAATACCAGACTGGAAGTACACCTTTGTCAAGACTGTTTTCTCTATTTTCTGCTGGAGTTTCCCAGAGGGCAGAAGAGTGTTAACATAACTCACACATCACCATAGTAGAGCCAGTGTCCTGGCAGCCTGTCCCAAAGAGTACCCTGCTCCACACCACATCATCTGCTAAGTTTTGCTGCTTATATGAGTTGTTCAGTGGTATTAGTGCTACAGTTGCTTTGATCTCTCATGCTTTTACCAAAATAAACACACAAACAAAAAGCTTTGAATCTCATCAGTACAAAAGATTGCCATTCATAACTGGATCAAAGGATCTATTACTTTATGTTCAGGTACCACAGCTCTTAGATGATGCCTGAAAGAATGTATTAAAGTTCTGTCCCGCACTAGAAGATTTGCACAGAATAGAGCTGTAAACCCTAAAATATCTGAAAGAAAACGGATTACTACACTGTGTGTCATTAAAAATTAGAACCAGAACAGACTAGTACCTTAATTTTTGCCAAAGCTATTGGCTCACAAGGAAAGATGGAGTCCTACTATTTTCACAGTAAGGAGTGGTATGACCTCTGATGTATTAGAAGAAGAAAAATTACTGAGATACTAATATAGTATTTTTTAATGTATCTACTGAGTCCTTCATGATTGCATGAATTAGTTCTCAAGACTGACCTGAACAATTTTATATCTATGAGGTTAATCAAAGCAGGGTTGACTTTGCAGCTGAGCATCCCAAGTAGTTAAAAGGAAAAATTATCATTTCCATTTAGTTATGATAAATGGAAATTTTTGGAATATGTGACATACTAATGCAGAACTTCCTCCCAAATTCCTGAAAAAAAAAAGAGAACTAAAATAGGGTACCAATTCCTTTTCACACCTCCAGACATACTAACAAGATCAAAAATAGCTACCCCTCACCCAAATCTATTTTACTTACTTTATGTATTATGTAGTATTCTCTTTGAAAATTAAATAATTGACTCATTGGGTGTCTTTTCATATAAGTAGAAGGATTTTTTTTATTACTATTCTCTCGTTGAAGCCAAGATCTTTCATTTAGTTGTATTACCAAGTGCTCACTGTTATGCCCTACTGTAAAACTCAAATGCACTGTCTCAAAATGGAAATGGATGTAAGTACTATATAAAACCACTTAAGTACAAAAGATTAGAAATGTTTGTGTCTCAGACTTGTGTCCAATAAGGCAACAAAAAGAAAAAGAATCCTTCTTCCTTTGTGGGATGCCATCATGTATTAAAAGAGATGATTTATAATTAAAAAGAAATACTTAAAAAATTTGGAATCCTGTCTAATTGAAAGCTATTATTTAAGGTAATATAATCTCATTTAATGCTGTAGACTAACCTTAGAAAAAAATCAGCGTACAAGGTATCAACAAATGCTTTCTTTTTCTTTTCACTGTTGATATATTCATTACCACTATTTTTTAGAAGGTAACATCTTCCGTTCCTCAAATAGGACTCTCAGTATGTTTGGATGTGTAAAGGAATGAATCTCTCTGAACAAAATTTTTCTTAATCAAAACAGTCTTACTGTTATTTAATCTGGCAGAAATACACATAAAAAATATCTGAGAAAAAGTATGATGCATGACTGAGAAAGTTATCAAGCAACCACTGTTTAATGTTAAGTGAGAATAATAATGTCTATGCAATTAATGAGCCTATGTGAGAAAAATATCTATGTTAAATCATATGCTATCAGATAAGAAATTCCAATACAAAATGCAATTTGAATTGTAACTATTAAAAGATGAAGCTACAGGAATAACACCAAAACCATGTTATATGTACTGGAGGCATTGAAAACAGATATAGTTTTATTGTATGGATTTTTCCAAAGATGAACTAATGGAATCAGTAAGAAGTATTGCTGACCTTGCAGTGTCTATAACATTCAAAAAATATCTAGTACAATCTACTAGCAGTTTCTTAAGATTAGTCTATAGCAACAGTATGTTTTCAAGTCAAATGAACTATCTGATTTGGCCAGCAACATTCCTACTCCCAAATTAACAAAAGAGAATACTGAAATAGCTAGTTGAGCAATTTCATGACTGTAGTGTTGGTAAATTAGCACAGAAAACAGTGACAGTGTAATTACTTTGTTTAAGTACCTAAAAAAAAGTAATAGCAGTATCAGTACACTCGTTGGTGTTGCTACAGTAACACCAGAGTAAAAGCAGTTTATTATTAATCAATTTTGTAAACATATAAGGAAGGAATACACATACAAACAGGATGCAAGGTTTCACATTTTTAACCACAGTGGATTTAAGGTAGTAGAATAAAATCTATCACACTAAAAACTGTGTTTAAATGTCATTTGTTTTAATTGAATTACTTCCTTCCAGAACATTCATTGCACAAAAATCTCACGGAGGAGGGGACAGGAGGATGGAACACATAACAACAACAACAACAAAACAAATACACACAACCCCCCCATCAACAAACCAGGGTGAGAGAAAGTTCTTACAGTATATAACCTGGCATATGTGTGGCTAAATAAGAGTGTCTAGAACATGACAAGTGATATTTACAGTGTTATTTGCAGGATTCTGCATTCTAGTTTGACTAGAACACACTCAGATAATTTAACATAAGGTACATGACTTCAGAGGAAAATTTTGTAATTTCTTAGAGTAGCAAGAAAGCATGTGTTAATGAGAAAGAGTAAGTTGTTTATAGGCTGCAGAAACATTCTGACTGAAAAATAAATTTTAGTATTAATAATAATAGCCAAGAGATCAGCTCTGTTTGTTGCAGTAAATGTGATTTCTCTTCCATTTTACCATTGTGCATAACAATCAGCACTCTGTTCCATTAGTGTTACCTGCTTTGAGTTTTTTCCCTGTTTTGTTGTTATTTTTCAATAATCTGCAATTCTGAAAGCATTCCTTGCAAAGACTATAAAGACATAATTTAACCATCACTCAAACTCAATTAATTTCTAATCATTCTATAGAGCTTGCTTAATTCAATGTACAATTATTCATATGATAAGCGAGGTAAAAAAATGACATTTTCAAATCTCTCAGAAGAAATATGTCAGTTTTCTTATCGCTGTAACTATTCACTACAACAGATATCTCAATGTAACTTGATTTTCAAAAGGTTTCTGCAGAAACATAGCTAACTGTGTTTGCATTTTCATTGTCATAACTTTGATTTAAAGAACAACAAATATGCCAAAGTAGGATTTATGTTTCATAGAACAGATAAAGCCCAATTTTTTTTGGTAAAACAGAACCTATTTTCTTGAGTTACACATTTATGTACTTTCAACTTAATATGATTCCTTCTTTGCTCTTGCAGCAGCTCTGCTGTATTTTATAAAGACAATGATAACATGCCCAGAGAGCCAGACTACTCCGCCAAACATGCTCTTAAATTAAAACACCAGTCATCAGTAGTCTGTTTATTCATTACTGAGTGCCACTAAAATTTTGCTTTTAAAGTGTCACTGTTCCCTTCATCAGTGTCTTAGAATCTATGTTACGTCTCCAGTCTATTGGTAAAGCTGCATCACTGTTACCATAATTTTTCTCTGCTTTTTTGTGTTATCTCATACAAAAATCTTGAAATATATGCTTCTAAAATCATGATTAAACAAGACTACTAGACACATCTTTCTTCTTTTTTTTTAATTGGTTAAATCCTAAAACTAAAACAACAAAATAATTTATGAGATAAAAACAACCCCATTTTTATTTGGTTTAAAGTTCAGGATAGTCATGGCAGCATCACAACTGAGAGGTCTAGATCTGTGTTTGGGTGGTAGTTATTTTAGTCACTTGAGTGCGAGTTGGCACTTAGAGTTTACAGTACCAGCTACACAGTAGGGTAATACTGTTCAATAATATTGAATTTTCCTGTATCGAATAGGTATATATGGGAAGTATCATCTTCTGTCATAAATTTAAGAATTCTGCTGTTGCAATTCCACTGACTTCAGTGAGTTACTCTTCTTCACACCATCAAGATGGGTGCTTCTTAATTCACTAAATTTTTTAATTATACGGTTGGGCTGAGATCCAAGACTTATTGACATTGTTCACCCATTCTGCTGGGTCTGGCTCACTGACTACAATATAATACAGTTAACAATAGCAATCTAGATTACTTATTGCCATCCTGTTAGATAAGCCTTTTAACAGGTTTTTCCTTGTAGTGAATATAATGTTCAAGTGATGCTAGAAAGCTTTTCATACTTTCAATCCTATTTATTTCTATTGCCCTTTTCTTCATGAGTGAAGCAAATCATTAATAATGATTTCTCAGAACAATTTTTCCCATGAAGATTTATACCTCAGGGACTTTGCTAAAATTGTTCATGATTGCACAAGTAACACAAAGATATGTGTAATTCCATATGGTTTTAGACCACATATAATGCTAATAAAGACAAGATCCACCTAAATTCATTATGGTATTAATTTTCTAATATTTAACTCAACTGTAAAGGGAATTTAATTGAAAAGATTTACTTTCTTTTCTAAAAATACAGCTCTGCTCTTTGTCTCCAAACGGTAAATGGCACTGTTTGCAGAAAGGCACTATCTTTTAGTTTCTTTTAAACAAAATAATTGCTTTCATAGAGACCCAGATCTTAATTTGAGCTCCTTAGCTTTCCATAGTTTATAATGTTTCTCCACAAAAATTTCAGACATCTTATTTATTTAGGGGAAAAAAAAATGTCAAATCTTCTTAAGAAGAGAGCAACCTTTTGCAGGTTATTTCCTACCCCCTCAGAAAAATCACTCCATATAGCATTTATTTCTCTCAATCTGACATATTGCTTTGGCTGCAAAAAAACCCTACAGGTCAAGGCCTGCCCTGTGAAAAGCCACACCTTCAACTAAACACTCAGATGTAGATGTCAACTGAAGTCATATTGAGAGGAGACAAACAAAATATCTCAAGATAATTTGAGGACAAAGATAATAAGGGTAAGGAGTGTGTAATTGCTCACATCAATATTAGTGGAAAGCATCATCCTGAAAAGTGAGGTGCTCACATATTCTGAGTAAAAGATTGAACTGTACAGAAGTGACTAATCAGGCTGGTTCTCTTTTGTGTAAGCGAAAACACTGTAGAAGCTTGGTTAACTTCAGTTGATGTGCAAGGCTGACATTCCTCAGCAACCATCTCAGCAGCTGAGATTGTTAAATTGCCTTTTCCCTGAGAGCTGGAATGGCAATGGACAATCAGGAATTTCAGCATCACAAATCCTGACTAGCAGGCAACAGGGTCATCTGTTTTTGCTGCCAGCTCATCACCATTTTCAGGAGACAATATTTCCGTACACAGCAGGGAAAATAAATCCCAAACAGAGCCTCAACTGAGGAACACCTGAAGATCAGGACCTATATCTGATGCTAGCAGGGCAGCTGCACCAAACCAAGAAAACAGAAGAGTATGAGCAGTGAAGCCAATACTTCAGGGAAGCTGAGTTTAGACTGCTACTGAACACAAGTTGAGTTTAGACTGCTACTGAACCCCCTTCAGTAGGGTCCCAGAAGCCATGTCCCACTATGCAGCACAGCAGCTGCCCTGCCAGAGGATAAGAGAAGACATAGATGCTGCCCCACACATGACAGGAGATGGCTAACAGATTCCTTGTTCCAGCAGTCCTATGCAGGATTAGGAGTTGGACTTGACAATCCTTGTGGGTCCCTTCTAATTCAGATTGTTCTGTGGATTCAATCAGGGTCACCTGCACACGGCATTATTTATTACCCACAGGGCAATACCAAAGGGGAATTCCGACAAAAAGAAAAGGCATCTCTTTCTTAGAGAGAAATGAGTTTAAAAGATCAGGTTTTTTGCATATGCATTGAATATTGAAATTCAGTTCATTCTTTCAATGGAGCACTTTTCTGAAGACCTCTTCAGTATCTGATTTTCTGTTGTTCATGGGACAACACACTGCTGTATGCAGAGAGCTCAACAACAGCCATTCACAGAATATTTATAAATGCAATTCCTTTTTTGTTTGTATCCTAGGGAAGAAAGACTTGTGCAGCCAATACACTCCACTGGCACATCTGTTTCTTACCTCTGCATGTATGTCTGGCTCTTAGCTCACCTCAAAATAATTATTTAATTTGTCGACCAATTTAAAAAGAATTTCAAATAGGGGTGTGGTCTCCAATTAGCATCCAAAATCTTCATCTTCTTCAATCACTCAGAAAGGATGTTGTGAGCCGCTGTATATAATTAGAAATAGCAGCAGACAACAACGTGCATTAATGAGACTCAGGACTCTCCAGCTAGGGAAATAACAGTTTACAGTATGACCTACTTTCTTCTTCACTGTTATTCAGGTGTGCTGTCAGTTACCAATTTGGGGATAAATAAGAGCATGGTTTGAGTTTTGAAGGTGCTGATCAAGAAAAGTGGTATGAAGTGATATTTTTTTCTTGCACTTAAATATGCAGAGCTTTAAAGCATCAAACTAAAAAAATCTCTTGGTGAACTGGGAAAAACATCTAACCTGCAAAAATATGCAAAAATGTGGAGAGTGCTAGGATTTAGGGTACGTAAATTTTGCTCATACCAATGCCACAAAAACTTCACTGCATATATTTACTAGGTAGAGCGATGACACAGCTGCATCAGTTCTCATGTAACATATATGAAGAGAAGCTTGTATGACCCAGCAAAATTCTCTCTCCCGTGAGGTTTGAGGTATAAAGTATGATCTAAAAATTGTGTGAATCATTGCCATTCAGTGATGAAGATGAGAGAGAGATATGGAGATAAAAATGGGGGGTGATGTGATTGAATCTTCGTACTCTCAACTGGGAGGGAGACATCAACGTTGATGTTTTATTTCTAAACTGTAACACTGAGCCTACTGAAGACTTTCTGAACCACAGGTAACAAAAGAAAAATATTAATTTCTTGAACAATTTCATATTTCCTTAATTAAAAAAAATATCCTTTCAAAATCTTTATTTCCTAAGAGGATATTTCTCCTTGAAAATTTCTGCCATCCTGGAAGCTTTATTCCTCAAACAAAAATGTAAATTCAGTGTGGAAACAAGTCATGAGTCTTTGTTCATCCCAGAACACGGGTCTAATATTACTAGGAGAGGAAGAGATGGAAAACACAAAACAGACAATCTGTGAAGTTCTGGACCTTAGAAAGAATTTCTGCAGCTTCCATACAATTAAAGATTTGCCCCAGCAAAGATGCAGCAAATAAAAAGGTGAGTGCTAACTACAAAGCCTGCAAGAAGAAAGGATCCCAGCAATGCACAGGCTGAGCAGAAAGGTCTCCTCTGTGTACCAGAAAATAAATATATTCATTTTGAGCCAGAAATAGTATTTTTCTCCAGTCTTTTTTTTCAGATAGTTTAAAATTGGTATCAATTATTTTGAGACCTATGTCTAAATGTAAGAGTTTAAAATGAAATTTTTTTTTTTTGATTTATCTTCTTTTTACTCACCTTGTTCTGGATGAAACAATTTTTTCAGCCCCCAGGTTACAAACTAAAAGATCATAAATTGTATCCATCCTTATCCTATCAGATTTTCCCAGGAAATAACATCATTTCATTTTTATTGGAATCTGTCCCACAAGCTAACCTTCATATATGCTTCATTCCCCTCTTGCTTCTAATCTCAGTTTACAGTTTGAGGCAGAGGTAACAATCTTTGTGTCATCATTGTACTAAGAACATCAAAGCAAATACGTTATCACATAAATATTGGTATAACAACAATAAATTAACACATACACTTTTTAAAATGAACCCATGTGGCCATTTCCATTGTCTCCTAATTAATTTAGGCAAATGAAAGAACATATGTTTATCCTTTAAATAGTGTAAATATTCATGTTTTCATTACATGGCCTATGCAAAGCTATATTTGAATTAACAATTATTTCAGTTTTATATTCAGGTATATATTTAGATATATCTATTAGATACACATTATCTTCTGCTAGAAGTCCAAATTAAAAGAAAGATCTTTACAGAAGAATTAAAATACCAAATCTCACACAAGGAAATGGTAGGAAAATATAGGCTTTCCTATTTCAACTGACGTTTAGATCAATGACCACCTTCTTCTGCCCTCAGCATCTGTCTGACAGGCACTATTACAAAACACTATTGCTAGCCTTCAGCCTTCAATTTTTCTCTTGTACTATGCAATACTGTTCAGGTTACACATACCATCCCTTGAGCCATTAAAAAAACTCCTGGATTTTTGCCTGCGGGACATTTATTGTAGCTCTAACTTCAATTTCTCTTCAGTATTTAAAAAGCAAGATGGTAAGGGTAACATTCGCTTTCTCCGATGTAGATTTTTTGGATAGAAAAAAGATAGAACTGTCAGTCTACAAGTTTTTTAACAGCAAATAATGAATTTATTCAGCACTACAGACAAATCAGACTGAGTTTTAGACAATTTCAAAACCTTCCCAGTCGTAAAACACTTGCAATTCTGCTTGTCAGCAATAAACTACAGATTTCCAACTTGCCATTTCAAATGAAAAACACATTTGACATTCTTGAATATTGTTAATTACATTTTTTTCTCCTTTCTTCACCTTTTTAGTTGTCCTTTCTCACTTATCTTGTGGATACTGCTTTTTAGAATCTGACTGTAAAATTCATCCTGATATTCATTAAGGATAAAGAGATATATGCCATGGCAACCTCCAGCACACCGCCAACACTTACACTGTTGGGACTTTTGCCTAGGCATTTAATCTCTTCCTGACCAGCCACCAGGCAGCTGCATAAAATTAGTGAATAGAACACAAAGGTTTAGATTAGTTTTGTATTGAATCGCTTTACAAGCAAGGTCACAATTTCCTGACCAGTCAGATTTGAGCTTTGCTCACATAGGAACATCAAACCCCAAATATTAAAATAAAAATGTAGACTCAGGCAAACCCTGGTCATAAATTTTTATCGTGGGTGGAGTCAATCTGCAAATAGGTAAGATATAGGATTTCATATGACAAAATTGGTGTTGTTTTGACCTAAAGAGGTCAAGAGATGTTATAGTAGCTGTGATCTATAAGCAGAGCGGTATTCTGAGACTTCAGGATGGTAATTAGGTTGAACGACTGAATGCTTTCACTTAACTGCGTAGTTTTTATCCTGAGACCTATGTTTTCCTTGTCATTTGGCAACTTTGTGTCAAATAAACTTACCCAGTATATAAATTGATTGCGATGCCATTCTGAGGTATATTTATATAAATAAAGAATACTGTTAAATTTATTGAATGTCTGAAAGCACAGGCACACAAATTGAAATAGATATCCAGCTAGGGAACAAAAAAAAAATCACACATAAATTAAGCATATACATTTTTCACACAACTGTCTGCATAATCTGTGTGTATATCTCCATAATATTACTTAACTAAAACAAACCATATAAAAATAAATATCTTGGAAATTATTTATCCTTATTTTGCTTTAATCGCAGCAAACTGCACTGTTTGTTTGCAGAGAAATAAAGAAAACTTGGAGGTTGTATAAGACGCGGTAAAATTTGCAGACTGGATAACCAGTTATCCATTACTATTTCTTTGGGGGAAAGACTTGCAATATGAATTTCATGCTAAGAAAAAAGAGCAGCTGTGCTTTATGCTGTTATTACAGCCTATGTGTGATAAGTTGGTTTACTTCTGGTAGTGAACGATGGTGTGTTATTATGTACTAAATCAAAGTGTTTTGCTTAGAAAAGGCAATTTTAAGCTGTGACTGGATGCCAGTGACCCAAACAGGAGTCTACTAGATCTTCAACTGAGCAGTCATGCTCATTGGGTGCCCCAAGCATGAACCTTTCCTTTGGCATGGCTCATTACAGATGCCTTTTGCTGGATATCTCTGGCTGTAGAAGGGAAAGGGGGTGGTTAACCCAGGACCCAGAGACCAAAAGTTAATCACAGTAGTTCCTAGGGGCTCCACGTTCAGTTATGGTAGATAAAGATTATAGGGAAAATACTGAAGAACTGGGCAGCAATGACTAAGCTTGTCCTCTTGTGCTTTAATTGATCCTTGATACCTGCTTGGACCCTAAAGGTGAATTTCTGGTGGAGATGTTTTCCCCGGTACTTTTGATTAAGGGAGTTATTCTGGACATTGTCCCTGAAATGGTTCGCTGGTAAGGCTAATACACGCACAGGGCTTCAGAACTTCTTAAATGATTTTTTTTTTAAAGTCTAGCCTACAGGAGCATGAAAGCTCCGTTACAGGGAACACCAGAATAACAGGTTGCGAGATAGGTAACTTTTCAGTCAGTGCATGAAGACCATTCCCCTCTTTCCCACTGAAGTTCTCTTGATTTTAAAATAGAGCAATGTGTGATAGTTATTACAAATGCTTCTGAAATGCGGGTTTAAGATAAACAAGAAGTGAAGGTGAGAGGGGAGGGGTTCTCCCTCGGCAGGAAAATCAAAAGCAGATAAATTGCACAACATCTAGCATGTGGTTTGGCTTTCTTTTTGGGTTTGGGTTTTTTTGGGGGGTGGGGGGTGTGCTTTGTTTCAATGTGGAAAAGACCTCAGGAAATATGGCCTTCTGTGAACCAACAAAGTACGCAAGGAATAGTACTGGGCTGTTCTGTAGGTATAGTTCATCCCACTGTTACCATTTGCTCTAAACCCTTCAGGGTAGTTTTTTTCCTTCATGTTTCAATTTCCAACTCAGAGAGACTGTATTTTTCTTTCTCTAAGAGGAAAACAATGACTTTCTAATTATCTGAGAGACAGGTGAAATTTATTGTAACCAATCATGTACACGATTTCATGTACTAAAATGTTATTTATCAACTATAAAAAAAAATCTAGATTTAATTTTTAAGAAACCTGGACAAACATTAAGAATACATCTATAACTGTTCATCTTCTGTGATGTAATCTGAATATACTGTTGCAGACACAGCTACACATTAAGAAAAGGAATTGTAAGAATATTCAGAAAATTCATACTTTGGTCTTCCCTTAGATACATGTTAGAATCACAATCCCAGCTATTTTCAGAATAGAAGCTTTAAAATATCCATTGTATATAAAACAAGGCAAACAATTTTCTGGTTTGATGATGTTTTTGAATATAAACAGTCTTAATTACAACATTTGGAATTAATTCCAGAACACCTTACAGAATCTTAATTTCCTATGTTACAAAATTTTACTGTCAAACAGAATATTCTCCTTCATAGAATCTATCTAGAAAAACAGATGCTTCACTGGAGCATCCCTGTACCTTGCCATAAGACAGTGTAACTGAGGGATTTGGTCTTGTATCACCCTCCAAAAGTGACAAAGATCAATGATGATTACAGTCAAATAAGCAGATTTATAAATTTTAAGCAAGTCAGCACAGTTCTTAAGTACACATGAGTAACACCAAACAGTATCATAAATGCCCACACAGAAAAATACTAGTTTTTTCACACAGCAGTATGCTCTATAGATTTAGAGCGTAATTTATAGGAGTGAAAAAATGCAACTAGGCTTCATATGTAAAACACATTTTAAAACAAAACCTCCCTAAACATCATATAGAAAAACAAAGCAACATACGATTTAAACATTAATCATGTTAAAATATTACCTCTGTGAAAATGGGTGTATGTGTTTGCATTGGTCACACCTATTTCACCTTTTTTATTTTTAATCACTTTTAGCCTGAGGAACCCTAGTCTTCCTCTCTTTCTCATAGTCATAAGAGAGAGAGGGTTTGAGCTATTTTAGAGCCCAGATAGAGATAGTCTTCTCCATAACTGGTGTAAAAAAGAGAGTACCTTGCGTGTTTAGTTTTCCTCAGCTGAAGTAGCCTTTGTTTCTATATAGCCTTATGCTTCCAGTGGACAATTATCTAGTTCCTATAAGCAGAAGTAAACATATGTTGAAGAAAATAAAAGAGATGAAGCTCTTAGAAATAATTATCCACTGCATTATGATGGCAAGTTTATATCTTGATATCCACATATAAGAGTCTAGTTCAAATGAAAATGTCCACTTGCTTCACCATACCCAACAAACTTTCTTATTTTTCGCTAAAAAAAATATGTAAGAATTTCTAAACAAAGTAAGATTAGATCTGGCTAGGAAATTAGAGCCCAGCAGTGGGAGGAGCTTTCAGGAACTGAACTCATCATTTTAAGTAATGAATAAATGAAATAGGGAAGAAACCCAAAGCAAAACAAAAAACTAAATCCTACTACTAATTATCATGAATATAACAGGAAACAAAAATTTGCTAACTGTGCATTTCTAAATTCAATCAAGGCTGAGAAAAATCATTAATTCAAGAAGTAAACTTTAAGTACATTTATACATGCACGGCTTCTTTTTGGAAAGGTCAATTAAATGCCAAAATTGTAACTGAAAAATAAGAAATTCTGCAACACTCAGCATTTACAGCTTGCCTACTGGTATACATTACATCTAATTATGTTCTTCACAATCATCTCAGAAAAGAAATTCATAAAACATTTGCAAAATATGTTCAGTGCATTAGTCATGACAAGATGTTTAAAAATGCTTTTAGAAATACGATGAATTGGAAATTGACTCTACTTATTAAAAAGTGTTTTCATTTAAAGGAACAGTGGCAGCGGACAAAATATCTACAAAACCCCTAGAATACACGTTGTACCTTGTAAGATATAAAAATGAATAAATAAAAGAAGCTACCACATATTTATTAAATTTTTTTTCATCCTTGATTTGCTATATCTGCTATGAAGGGATTTAAAAATAGTAAATGCATTCTTGTGAAATCTGCTTTATAATAAGAAAAATGTATATTCTGAAAATTGTGATGCATCTTCTGGTAAGGTGGCAGTAAATTCCACAGACAAAACTGGAGACCACCAAATATTTTCTGTAAAGTAGTGAATAATACTGTCAGTATTCAAAAAAAATACTGTCAGTATTAATAATATTCAAAATAATAATTCAAAAAAAAAGTCTCTCCTGTGTTTTTGTTCTCGGAAATATTCCACAAGTCATGGACAGAAATATATTCTTACATTTCATAAATCGACGTTTTCAAAGCTGCACTGTGTACAAACATATTGCTAATGCTCAGATTCTCATATCCTTATTCTCACTGAATTCCTTCTTTTTGGTCACTCATGCAGCAAGGTGATGTTAAAACAAGAGAAAGTATATTAAAACTTTGCCTGAGAGGAATTAAATCAGTGCAGCAGAAAGACAGGCAGAAGAAAAGAGCCAATAAGAAAGCAGATACTAATCAATAAGCCAGATAAGTCATACATGCACTCATTTTACTAATTGTAAATTAGTATTCCTGGATTTTTCAAAAGACTCATTTTTCTTTTCTAGCCCTTGCAAAAATATTTTTTAGTTATTATTTTAGTTTTGTGCTTCTGGCAGTAATCCTCCCTAACCTAATGCCCTTTAGGTTTTCAACAGGTGAACTTTGGCCCTCCAAAGCAATTTCATCTCCTGTAAGATGTCCAAGAGTGCAGTGGTACCCCAACAGGCTCTGAATACCTCAGAATTGTGACCAGCAGCTCTGTGAATTCTAAATGTTGCAAAAGGGTCATCCACAGGTCTCCTGGACTCCCCTGGAAAATAGTATTAAGTACAGTGGAGTATCTAGTTCTGACTGACCATCCCACCACTAATTTTAATTGCTGTACACATGCAAAGTCTTATTTCTCACATTTCATTGTTCCACCATCCCTTCTACTTCTTCATTTACATCAGATCTATTTCACTGCACTAATTCCTCTCTGTCTTCATTTACTAATCCTTCATGCCTCCACAATCTGTTTCCACGGCCCTTTTCACAGAAAACTACTTCTTTGTGACTTCATTGCTCACAAAAATATACACATTAATATGTATAAAGACAAAACTTGTTTGATGTTCACATATGTTTATGCTTTTACTCTTCTTCCTCACTTGTTTTCATCTTAGAAAGACTATTACATTGGTTTTATTTCATCGCTCTGGTTAGGTCAAAGTGCAGAACCATGCTATTTTCATAGAAGTGTTGAAGACTATGCAGTTGTCGGTGGGCACTATAATAGCAACATAGGTGTTCCTCTTGGTGTGAGACCCTTTGACCTGAAGCAAGATGTATCCTGGGAACTTAGCACTAGCTGTGTAATCCTTCTGCACAAAAGCATCCCCTTGTTCACTTGATATTTGAGATGGGCAGCATTAGTGCAGTTTTATGTGAAGCAAACAAATTCTATGCTCCAAGTATTACACACACAGGATTCTACACACACCTGCTAACTGTATAGGCATAGAAGTTATCCGAACTTTAAAAGTCTTAATTAAAACCTTTATACAGCCTCTCAAACTTTCACTGTAGTTTTCCATTACACTATGACTTCAAGCTTCCCAGTTATAAAGGCCAACATCCTAAATAATCTATATTTTGCATACAGTAAACATTTAGAGTTTGAAACCCAGAATACAAGTATTCCCTTATGTTTCGTCTCTACTCAGCTCTAAGAAAAGGTGTGATTATTTGACCACAAAGTAGCCTCTTTCACATGGAAATGTGAAAGGAGCACAAGGGAGACAAAAAATTGCTGAAGAAAAAAAGCTCCCAAAATGCACGATGAAAACAGCTTTCAAACACAGGCACAACTTGAAAACATTTGTCTATAGTTCTTGAAGAAAATGGCCAGGTGCTCGTGTATTTTATCAGTATGAATTAGAAACTCTACATATTAAGGTAAGGATATTATCAAAGTAGATAATTAATATATCTCTAAGTGAGAACAGAGACTAGCAGGCAGTAAAAGTAAAATACTGAAGAATGTGTCATTTATATGATGTGCAAAAATATTCATGTACTTCAAGAGAATGAAAACAAGTATTTAAAAAAATTACTCATGCTAGCGATTGTCCACAGATTTAATTAAATAGAATTATTTTTATTAATACTGATTATTCCTAACAATAGATATTTCTAAAATAAAAGTTATTTGTATATCTCTAATAAAAACTTCCTCTTAGTGCAAAAGAAAGGAAAAATCTGATGACTCTTAGAATGCAGAAAATCTCAATAAACAAAACAGGTGGTCAAAGGAAGACAGTAAACATCATCAGAAACTGCATCCCTCATCAAGAAATTTCTTTAGAATTACACCAAAAGAAAATCTCAGGCGTAAATATAGCACAATGACTTTATAAAGAACACTTATTTGGCACCTCACTTACACAGGTGAAGGGATACTAAAAGTTCCATTTACTGAGATATTGGTTCTTAATTTAGTGAGAGGTATACCTTATAAAAAAACTCCAATAAAATGTACTTTGATGTTCTAGACTTTTCTTCATTATATCATCACACAGCCATTCATCAGTGTGACTGACTCTGGAATGTCAGTATGGCTTTTACCTTTCTTCTGACATAAAACCATCTTTTATCTGTATTTTGAGACATCTGCACCAAGTCACATGAAGTGAATTTTGGGGTTGTCGTGTGCAGGGTCAGGAGTTGGACTCGATTATCCTTGTGAGTCCCTTCCAACTCAGGATATTCTACAATTTTATTAATGTATGAAGTCTATTTCTGTCTCCTTCCTAAGGAAAATTTAGGATCCAATGAGCCTGAGGTTCTTCCTGTTCCTTGGACTGATAAAGTACAGAGTTTCTACACAAGAATATAGAGCAATTTTTGCCTTTAGGAAATCCATTACTATCCTTAAAGATAGAAACGATTGTAAGAAGAAATACCTTCTTAAGGAAAAAGTAATGAATTTCAGGTGCAGCCAACAGGTTTATCATTTCATTTCTTCAACTGTTGACTCCAAGATGCTCTGTGTTGGAAACAGCTGGAAGCGGTTCCCTTTGAGCTCTGAAAATGGTGCAAGATTGCAATAATTGTTTTATTAGTTTGGTATTTACAACTAGTTCTCATGATCAAAGATAAACTTACTTAGCTGCTAGTGTTGGAAAATACTATCATAACTGAAAACACTATCCACAGAACTTTATTTTTTGCACATTTTGAGTACACCACACTCTAAGAAACCTGACAGGTGGCTATAGTGGTTTGCCAGATGATGATCATAATACTATTCAACCGCTTTGCAATAATATTACATGCATTGGTAAAGAGGTAGTTGTAATATGTCTTCAAATAATGCATGATTTGAGAAGTCTGTCTCTTGTATTTTCAAAATATTATTTTAAAATATCTTATACCTTCACATATATTCTTAATTCAACAACCATTTTTTCCAGTGTGGTTTGGGCTTAAGTTGTTAACCGTTCTAAACACTGACCTTACTTTGCTTCGAGCTCCCTTCTACATGAGCAGTTACATTGTGTTGTGTCTGTTCCCCGACAGAAAGGATATCATTATATTTGTAAGGAGGACAGCTTAAAGCAACATCTGGCTAGAGCACCTATATTATTTATAGCCTCCTGTTAAAGATTTTACATTTTCCAAGCAAGCCTGAAGTGACAGGAAATTATAGTTACATTTTCAGTCAAAGAATTCAGAGTATGAAGAATGTTCGATTTCTGTATCTGCCATTATATCCGTCTTCCTACTGCCACCATTACCATTATTACCCCCATTACAAATTTTTGTAGGTAGTATTCTAATGTATCGAAGACAGAGGAACATAGATTGTTAGTATGCTAGAAATGATGAATCATGTAAGCTCCAAACCCATATGAAAAGGTATAGTTGTTTAAAAGAGGCTGAGAGCTAAACAGAAGACTATACTTTGCAAATTAATCAGGTAATTTCTGTTCTAGTCTTGATTCTGCTACACGAGCTTGAACAATCACAGCTTTTAGGTTTATTGGTTTTCTTGCTGTATCATGTCTTTTTTGCTTTAGAAAAAAACAAGAAAGGATTCCTTAATGATTTGCTGAATAAGCAACAAAATTCACTCAGGTATAACTGCAATGCTGAGAAAGGAATTAATCTGAGATGCTTCTTGTGCTCAACTGTGTCTCCAAATGACTTACACACGCCCCCAGTCCCAGCTATCAGCCATGAGGCAGGACTATTCTGTACTATAATAATCAGTGATAGAGCTACCTGCTAACACCATCAGCTTCCAGAGGCATAGGAATGTATTCATTAAAAATGGCTATGTTGCAGGTGATATTTTAGCCCCATGATATATTAAACAGCACAGACAATTTCATAAAAAAAAAAGCTGATAAATATTGCCCTTTTCACTGCTTTGATTGTCTGCTATTTGATTGACTTTTACATCACTGTTTGCAATTTCCAGTTGTTTATCAATATACATGGTGCACAAATTTCAGGCTGTGGATTTCTTATAAATGACTGACTCTAACAACTGCTGTTTAAATAAGTTTTATTTTTATGAATATTCAATCACATTATTTTCTTTCCCTGCCTGGGTGACACACTCATTTGAAACAGTTCTGCTTTCTTTCACATCCACTGCTTCTTTACTCATGAAATTTAGATATGTGTCCAAAAACGTGTTTTCTTGAAAAAGTACCCTAAGTATGTGTCTGTGTGGAGGGGTGACACACTCATTAAAAAGCCCACATATACATAGTGAAGCCCAGATTGTATTGGGAAGGCAATGAAATTGCTCCTGCGCTGCACACTGTGATGTGATCTAAGAATGGAAACAGCTGTGCTACTCAGTTAATGGAACAGGTTACAGTACGATTCAAGATCACCTTCTCTCATTCAGAAATGACTGTGTACTGACTTTGAGAAAAGGATCTTTCTCCTGAATTGCACACATCGAAAGTGATATACTTTGCCTTTTCCATTACAAACAGGTAATGGATCCCACTTATATTTGCCAAAATTTGAGATAATCACAGCGGAAAACACTGGGAGACGGCTGGTTCACAGTCCATCATGTTATATGCAAATCCCAGACAGTGTTTCCCAGTGTGTCACTTTACATTTGTCTCTATTAAAGTTTTCCTACCATTTTATTCTTACCTGGGTCTTGTAAGGTCCTTTTATGAGTCTGTGCTGCCTGTCACTGGCCCCCTTACTACCTTGAACACAGCATCGTCTGTACACTTTGTGCCTGCTTGTCTCTAACAATGACATTAATCTGTTCATCTTTCAGCCACGTTGCAATCTACTGCAAACTACTAATCCCTCTTGCCCCATTGATGCCATTGAAGCCCTTGAAGATGGTTCGCCTTTTGGAAACTTCAGTACCTTGTTTTAGCTGTCTTGATCATCCCACTAATACGTGTGCTGTTACCTTGAAAGGACTCCAAAAAGCCTTACAAAGGCACACTCTCCGCCATGAGAGCTGTGTTGAATTCCACAATATCAGAACTTCTGCTGATCTGCCCCATGCAGGAGTCAGAATGGCCAGACTGCACATAGCTCCCACCAGAACATTTCTTTTTCAGATATTCGAGTTGCCACTCATTCGCCTCTGGATACCAGAGTTGTACCAAAGGATGCATAGAAGTGTCAATCAATCACAACCATGATGACTTTTTGGGGTTCCTCATATCTAGTTGTACCACAGCTTCTTGTGCAATCAGTGTATTTTCAGAGACATCCTATGTCGAGCCCTCCTGCCTCTATTTGAATATTCCAGGAAGAAAACCTTCTCAGTTCCTTCCACAACGAGCATTAATGCATAAAATTCATGATGCTTCCTTGAAATGGCCTTATCCTCTCTGAGTGCTCCTCTTATAATCTAGCCATCATGTTACAGGCCTCTCATAGGCTTCTTTTGCAAATATGTTGGAAAAAATATTTTGTTCTAGTTTTGTTCTCACTGCTCCTTTGGTTTGCTAACTATTAATTTCTATTTAAGCTGCAATTTTATTACATTTTTTTTACTCTTTATCTTATTTATATTTGTGTTTATTTTATGCCTATTTATCCTATTTCATGGTGTTAGGTACAACTATTTACAGAGTCTTTGCCAATCATTGCAATAAATGTAAGGGCCTGTGATAAGACACATTATATTAAATTGTCTTCCTTACCAGTCCTGTAGAATGAGAATTGCATCTTTTTTTTACTTATTGTCATCATCCCCGATAATAAGGAGCATCCTAAGCTTTTTCTTTGTTTCTGCCTATAGAAATATTTTCATACCTCTATCTAGGCTTTCCTCCTATTCAGTCATGGGAGAAGAACTTGCCATCCTGCACATTATTCTAGGTAGCCTCACAGAGTGGAGGAGGAGCTAAGAAAACTGAGTCTACATTTTGGCTACATAATTTCTATGAATCAGATGTTATATATATATACATAGAAGGAAAAAATTAAGAGTATTTATTTACAATGCTTGGAAGACTGATACCACTTATCTTTTTGCTGGCAAAGTCTGCAGAGATGAAGATGGCATTTCTTTGGATCTTAAAACAGTCTTGATGCTGTTACAGTTGTGGAGCCCACTGTGATTCCTGATCATTCCTTTGGAAGGATACAGTAGAACCAAAAAAGAAGCAATAAAAATACAGTATGGAAAGATACCACCTCAAATCTTGTCTGTCACAGAGCAGTATTTGTATGCAACATCTTTCAAAATAGAAAACATCAGATTTAGCAAGAGGGTCAAAAAATAATAGTTAAATGTGGTTTATTCAGATATCACCCACACATTTACAAAAAGATAAGCATCCCCATCCTGGGTCCTTACATTTGCTCCAGAAATATGCACAATAATTACAAGTAAAATTGTGACACATATTCAGGATGGAAATTTGTTTGCAAGTGGCAGTTCATGCATGCTTGGCGTGCAGCAAAAGTGCTTCAAATATCTTATAAATGCAATTTATGTTTGATAGGGGTTTTGTACAAATTATTTTTTGCACTATAAGGAATGTTTATTACCTTAATTTTCACAGGAAATAAAGATTTTGGAATATAAATATAAATCATTACATGACAAAGAATCATCCGTGGGATACAAAGTCCTGAAGGAGTCTTCACAAAAGTCATCTGATTTTGCTGTTTATTTTCTTCTACTGTAACTAACATTGTATCTAACAGCACAATTATGTATCACAAACAACCTAGTCACTTTTTTAAATAATGAAGCAGCCTCAATAATACTTTTATAAGAAATAAAAATAACTGCTATTGGCTTACCTTTAGAGAGTTCATTTGATGCAAATTTATATTGAACATTATTTTGCTATGACTTCTAGATTTTTAAGGAAGCAACCTATTCATACATTATCATCCATCTTACAGAATTTTAATAAGTACATAGCTTATTCATTGATTGTTGGACTTGTCTTTAGTGATTCCAGCTGAAATAAATATCCACCATAATTAATTAGATTTAATTAGAGTTTTCATAGTAACCTGTCACTGTATTTCTGTGCTATTACATTGACCCAAAAGGACACACTTGAACACCGTACTTTGCTTCAGTAGTTCTGTTCTAACCTAGAATCATGACCTCTGGTTTATAATGTCTCTCAAAAACATTTTGACCTTCAACAACCTTATCAAGGATATCTATATAACTAAATTTTATACAAACCTGACTGCTCTGAAAAAGGACAGTAATTTCAAAGCAGGAAAGAACACTGGCCAGTTACATATTTCTCATAAATAAATATGTACAGCTGAAATTGGTCCTGCCATTTCGTAACAGAGAACTCTCTGGAATGCAAAGCTAAGCTCCTGGAAAGGAAAGAGTTAAGCAATACTAAATTGTGTTTATTTAGCCTGACCTTTCTCAAAGCTAGCTATATAATCAGGCAGACATTGGCAGTACACTTCCTCTCCTCTGTAGTCTATGAAATTTTCTCTATTCCTTAACCTCTGAGCAGCTTTGTCAACATCTTCCCTTTCCTCCAGTGAACTCCCCAGTCTTGAAAATATTGCAGTAAAGGTCTCCAATGAGTTTTACCCACCCAAATCCAAATCACTTCTGCTCTGTGGCAAAAAGCCATACTGGCATAGATGGCTACATGCAGATATCTGATATCTACCAACACAAGTTAGCAGAAGCATGATAATTTCTTTAACTGTGTTGCCAAGATTTTGGTATATTCAGGATTCACTGATTTCCGCAGGAGTGCAACTCTCAGCAAAGTCAATCTACTCATGTAGAGTATCAAGAGAGGTTACAAAGCCAAAATGTGTCTACTGTAAGTATGAAACCCTCTTTTTCTCACGCTTTAAAAATGAACGATGGAAAACAAGAATATTTTCCCCATCCAAAGAAAACATTTTCTTGTACCAAAAAGAATAAAAGCATCCATTTCTTTCCTTATGACTCTCTCTAGAAATGTTTCAGGGATACATCTCAGGCACATTTGGAAAGTGCACTAGTTATATGTTTATGCAGTTTCTCCATGAAGGGTTCAACATTCTGTCACATTCAGCATTGTGTATAATAGCAATTGGCAGATGTCACCACTCTATTGATTTAAACACTACCAAAAAGAAAGAGCTGTTCTTATTCATTGGTAAATGTGTCCTTTAATGATAATGCTTCTTATCTCCCAGTTTTATATAGTCTTGTGATTTTGTGGTAACTATGGTAACTATTCATTTTTGCTCCGAATAAAAGCGTGTTGTAAATCCATGCAACTTACTGGCATATAAATTAAGGCTGCCTGCTGGAATTATTATAGTATGCCAGAGTTCAGTTCTCCCACTTAGCTTTAAATTGACATGTTCAATGTTGATGAAGAAAGTACCCATCTTCGCTGAGGAAAAACAGATTAGACCTGAGCAGGTAGAAAAGGTCATTCAGTTCAGCACACAGAACACAGATGCCTACTGACTGAGAGCTGAGTAAGTCACACTGAGCAAGTCAGACTGAGCAGAGAAAATATTGGAATTACCTTTTTAAAAGCAATGGCATTGATAAGAGCCAAGAGGAAAGAGAAAACAAAAGGAGGATGAGAGGTGAAACTACAGCTGAAATTTACAGGCCTCCTAGAGGCAGCATCCTAACTCCTAGGTATAAGAACATGTTTTGCAGCACTAGTGCAGGCTGCAGTGTGCAGAATCACTGGTGCAACAGTCCGCAGCTCCTTGCTTCTGACTGCCCTGCTGCCATTCTCCAAATCAGTGTCACCTTATCACTTAAGAAACATCTGCTAGAACCTAATTAATCCTAAAATAAAGTCCCAAAACTTTTATTACTATGTTTTTAGGACCACGTAATTCAATGGATTAAAGCATCTCACCAGCATAATTTTGCCTTCGTAACTCACTCCCATATGTTTCCCCACTTTTGTTTCCTCAGGAGAATTTCACCCAAGTCAGTTGATGCTAAAAGGTACATTTACACTTCTGTATTGTGGCAGCTGCCCGCATTTCCAGTGTACCTGTTACTTGGGCCCTGTTCTAGTTTCTCATCTGTATAACACGGAATCGTAGAATAATTCAGGTTGAAAGAGATTTCAGGAGGTCCTCTAGTCCAACCCATCATTCCAAATGCAGAGTCAAAATTTATTTCAGACCAGGTTGCTCAATCCAATTTCAGCAGAGCTCTTCCTCAGATGTCTGGGACAGAGGAAAGAAGAAACAGCCTGCAGCAAAAGTAATAATTTTATAGTTTGATGCAGGGTATTTCGAACAAATGTTAACATAAGAGCCATATTTCTTTTCTAATCCAACAATAGTTTATCTTGAAATACCATCTCCAGAACTACTTTCAGAATTCCCTATCCAACCTCAGTACCGAGTTTCATGGCATTACCTCTCCAGATGAAGTTCCACACGTGTATAATTTTTTATGTGAATTTAAAGTTGGAAGATATATGTCATTTGATCTTAGCAAGCCATTATTACATCATTATCTTCCCAAGCAGTAATTAATAATGGATGCTTCGTTCATCACAAAGCTAAGCATATTATTTCACACCTTCCCTGCTCTAGGGTCCCAATTCTATTAAAAATGTTTAGCGTTAGTGCATCTTCATTTCCAGATGCTTAAGTCTCTTAACTACAGAATTGATTCAGCAGCATATTTTAGTATTATTAATTTTCTGAATATGCTAAAATAATTATCTGTGTTTTCTTTCCTCTTCCTATTTACAATACTACTTTACATTAGCTCTTTATTTTAGAAAAAAACAAGAACTGACATTTTAAGTAAATTATTTCAACACAGCTAGACAAAGCATTAGGTCTCAAAATACTAGCAGCAGTTTCCATGCTGCTACATTACCAGGATTTCAGATTGAGGCACCAGAAGACTGAAATCATCATTTCCTAAATTCTATGTATAAATATAATTGTTCAGTGCAGATGACTCATAATAGGCCAATGGAAGTAAATAACAAAGAAGTGAATTTTAGGAAGACCAGTGTTAGATTAAAGCCAATTTTGACAGATCTGCCAATCTATGCATCATACATTCAGGAAGAGATGCAATTCAAACAGGTTTTCTTCAGAGTTGTAGATCACTGCTCCAGTGATCCTACCTTAAATCTGACAAAGCTTAGTGGAAATCATATCAAATCAAAAGTAACATACCTTGCTTCAATTCAGAGGAAAATGCCAAAGCAAGGAGAATTTTCCCACCATGCATCTAAGTGAAGTAAGAGTGGAAAACTCTGCCTGCTTCACTTTATTAGGGCACAGTAGCTGATTAAATGTAGTCTCCAGTTATGGGAATTCATTGAAAGAGGAAAAATAAAGGACAGAATAGAGAACATGGAGAAATTTGGAAAAGCATAGGGATTCTGTGCAAGGAAGGACTGTTGTGTCCTATTCCCAAAGGTCAAAATTCCTGACCTGGACACCACTCCCAGAAAACTATCTGCCCATGGGAAAACATTCAGTCTCTGAGTGTATGCCTACAAATGTAAGCTCATCCCTTTCTCATTTTTTTTTCTCTTAGAAGGGGCTAACCAGAGAACAGACCCAGTGACAAGGATTAGTAGTCAAATCCTACACTCCTATCTTCAGCAGCAAACCGATCCAATCTACCAGATTGAGTAGAAGAAGCAATGTTTCACATCAAAAGTGAAACAGAAAAAGTCCCTCTCTATCACGTATTTTCCAGATTCAAACTGACAACTGCAATTTATGCTGCTGCATAATTTATACTCAGTAAGTATAGTGTTATTTTAGGGTTTTATGAAAGTGTACTTTACCTATCACCTCAACATACCACACAGGCTACACAGAATCGTAATACCAGTTGTTTCCTTAGTCCAACAAAATAAATACAGAGAAACAGGAGCCAAATATGACAGAGTTACCTGTACCATCAGTCAACATTGCCAGCAGTGTGACTTTTAAATTTACAGAATTAAGATTTATGAGAAGTGTTCTTAGCTGCAGTAAAGGAAAGCATCATCCAAATTCCAAAAACAAGTAGCGAGAGGCAAGACAAATGAAGGGAAAGCCTGGTTAATACTTGATGCTGGGAGGAGTCCTCTAGAAGACAGGATAAGCTGGCTCTGAAAATCTTTCTAGGATTCAAGGCTGAAAACTGCAAGCACACATTGAATCAATTAGACACACCATTAATTTAGTTCTCCAATTTTATCTGCTTAGGACGTTGGATTTACATACTTTACTTAATACATTTCCTTCTACATCTCAGTTTCTCTGCTGAATATGACACTACAGGATATGAAATAAAGTGAGCATGCTTGGACCTTCAGGATTACAATCTCAATTTACACTAGGATTCCCATTAATGTAAGCAAAGTGAAGATGAAAAACAGCCTTCAGCATATTTCAACAGCTACCAGTGGGTCTTACAATTCAGAGGGAGTGGAGGTGAAGGTAAAACATGATTCAACCAGAACAGAAAAATCCAAACTGCAAAATCTATTATTTACTCATGTCTCAATAAAAATACTCCAAGATCTTCTGCATAAGTATGTGATTGAATCAGTCATTTTATTATTCTGAACACAGTAAAGATCCATAGGTCGGGAATAAGAATATTTGCTTTATATTTTCTTGAGAGGTGAAACTTCTTAACTGAATCTTACACTTAATCATTTCCAAATCCCAGGCTATATCTGCTGATCCCTGTTTCGATTTACAATGAAATTCATTTTCTGGTTTGCTGCACGACTTTTATTTCAGATTTGACTTAGAGATTTATGAAAAGAATACGGCTTTTCTTACTGAACACTCGAACAATCTTTGTCCCTGTTGTGATTTCCACGTTGTCACAAGTGGCAAGAAACACTCGCTACTGTAAAATTATTTGACAACCCTACTTCAGAAGCCAACACAAATTTTTGAAGGCTGAAAGGTTCAGTTGCAGGAGGGATGGAAACCCAAGAGGATCTAGGCCTTGCAGTATTCCGAAAAGTCAATGCAAGTTTTCAATTCATTACTTCTTAATTAAGAAACCAAGAGAATCTGGGTACCAAATAAATCATTCTCATTATGTAAGTGGGGGGACAAGGAAGTTATTGATTTAACTCACAATTTCCCCTGCAGCCACTAATACTAAAATTTGACTTAACATGAGATGAAAACAATTTCACCTGAAGAGAACTGCTCCACAGCACACTGCACAATTTACCATGAAGTGCATTATTTATGGCAAAACGACTGTAGGATTCTGAAGACAGAGCTGAAAACTAGACAACACCCCTTGCACTATGGTATCTGTACTGTCACACTTCCTGGGATAATATCCTAAGCAGCACTGACTTACCTGCACACACAAATGTTCTGAACCTTGACTTACGATGCCATTCCCAGTGCAAGTTACAAATATAGGAGAGTTGATCTTTTCTACCTAACCTATTACTCAAATAGGGGTTTCAGAGTTGAGATATAAAATGATCTGTAAAAAAGGAAAAATTCAAAGTGTTCAAATTCCAAACTGCAATGCTATGAACCCCCCTTTGGTTGCTTGTTTAATCCTGAGGTGTTTGGTTAAAACTTAGAAATGCTCCGGTTTCCACACAGCACAATTTATTCAGTTTCCAGCTCACAGTGAGTTTCAATAGTATGGGATAAACACCACTGCGCCCCACAGACTTGTTTTCTTCAACATCCATACCAAGGTAAATCACACTCCATCCCTGCTAACATATTGAGTGTCCATCCAGAGGAAAGCCTCCACAAAAATTACAGGTGCTATGTACAATGTTTATTCTTTTAATATGCATTGAACTGTAGAAGTTATGTAGGCATTTGGAGTGCAACAAACGACAATGACTTTGAGGCTGAATCACTTTTAAAAATGGGATTTGGTGCCTATATCCTGAGGACAGTGAAATAATGACTGGCTTCTTGTTTGATTTTGTGTTTTCATACTCATTGTCTGAAATAACTGGGAACAAAGTGACTCAGTTCTCTCTAAAACAACACACTAGGAACCTATCCAAACATTCAGACACTTCAGTGCTATTAGAGATACTACCCCTATATTAATATATGCATTTATTATGCTTTTAGCCTTGGACTCAGGCATCTAGAAAAGTGACAGAAGAAACAAATTAACTGAGAGCTGAAAATTATTACAAATCCATTTGAGGAAGAATAGTCAAATAGAGAAGAACAAATCTGTGGAATTCACATCTAAGTTTAGCTGGAAAACATACAACTTCCAGAACATCAGGAAGCTCAAAACAGTGAACTCAATATTCGAAGTAAACACACTTATGAAATTTATAATAAATGAGTAACCAAACTGCACCTTCACAGATGAACCACCTGAAGGCTATGTATCTTGGAGATACACATCCATTATTCTTCAGATATTGTACTTTCCATGAAAATAAAGTGTGACATTAATCACTAATTCACTGCTGAATGTAACGTGCTCACATGTTAATGAGCCAGCTGAAAATTTTACCTCATTTACAGTCCTACTTTGCAAAGCATTTCCCGAATAATTAAGTTCTAGCAACTTACTTTGTTCTACTAGTATCTTACTGACTACCTAGCATTGCTTACATAATCAATTTCCAGAGCATTTCACTTCAAAATATGAACAGAACTGTGACTTAAGTACACCTGGGAGCACTGAACTATATGGCATTTCCTTAATCACAAACCACAATCACTGTACCAGAGACCTCTCTTTTATTATTTAACTTAATTCATAGTATAGCAAATTCTATTTTTTTCCACAAAGCAAAATAGAAATATCATTTATTCAGTGTTTTACATCTCCAGATATTTTACAAGCATTAATCTTCACAAAAAACATTACACTTAGAAAGTATGTAGTTCCAGCACTTGATATAAAACTGAAGAAAATAGCCTTATCAATCTTAGAGACATGTATGCCTCCACAGCTTTTAAAGTATTTGCTTAACTTTGCATGTGAGAAAAGGAAATCATATTATCCTCTTTTCACTGCAAAACACTGAGTCATGAGGTCTAGAATTCAACACATTTCAGATTAGCAAACAAGTCAGTTTGGGCTCCCTTTTCAAAATGGACATAAAATGGCCATTCCAGAAGACAGTTCACATCTTTAGTTAATTGTGTTTTAGTCTGGAATAATTATCATCTTCTGCTGATTTTAGCAGCAACTTACAATAACTAGGGTACTCTAGGTTAACTGTTTAAGATAGTAGTGGACAAATCAAAGCCTACAGTGGTGTACTAGAACATGTTTGGCAGAAAAGGAAAAGATGGTTCAGCATCTGTCAAGACCTACTATTGCCCACCCCACCTCCAAGGATGAACTTTGCAAAAGCATCATAGGTAATGGTCATTTATACCTCTTTTGAAAAACTCTCCCAGCATGATGAATTATTCACTAAAGCACACAGAGGAAAAGACTGCTGCAGCCGGGCCTGGACTGCAGTCCTGCCCTCACAGCTTGCCTATCCCTCAGGCACCAAACAAACATTAATTTAGAGCACTCAACTTTAAGAGATTCCTTTCACACACCACCCAGCTTTGCAAAGGCTTCTGACTGCTCTTCAGTATATTTTTGAACCTGGAATGGTAATAACAATAAATATTTAACCCATCCATAAGTAACTGTCATGTGATGAATATAAGTACTCCTATCTGAACGGACCAGATAAAAATATCCTGGTATTTCTCTCACTTGCTATGACTGCCATCCATTCATAAAGTTTTAAGATAAGTTAAAACAATGCACAGGGTAGGCCCAGTAAAGATTGGTACCAAAAAAAGCACACATAAGTTGATCAAAGAGACATGAGACATGTATCTAACAGGTTATATAAAAGACAACAGGGTCAATCTCTGTGAAGCATGAGATAGTAAAGAAAATCTCAGGGGACAGACCAGCAGGAGAGTATCAGATACTGTTCTCAATTACATGGATATATATCTTAGGTAAATGGTGCTGATATCAACATGTTTTAATTGAGATCAAATACTGGCCAGTCTTTCAACTTTCGGTAGATCTGATATTCTGCCTGCTCTATATTCCCAGGCAATTTGAATTAACAGCTGTTTCAGACAGTCATTTATCTCAATCTGATCGTAAATCCTATTAAGCTAAAATTTGAGATTAAGTAAAAAAAAATATAAAATTATCCCAGGAAAAACAAAAAAAAAATGAAAGCATTGCAATAGCAGCATTCAAAAACTGTACCAACCCCAAGACTATTTGTCACTGTATGAAAAAGTCCTCTTACTTGAAGGAGATGATCAGTAGAGAAATGTAGGATAGTGATTATCTCAATGCTTAGTTTGCAGCCCCTAGCAAAGTATGGCTGAAGAAAACAGAACTGAAGATGATTTTTTAAAGATTATGATGAAAGGCAGCTCATAAATACAAAAAAGAGTGCAAACTCTACAGAAGATGTACTTCTGCTGCTGATGTAGTTGTTCCTGGGGTGGCCTTATTATGTTTCTCTTACACAGTGTAAAACCATTAAGTGTCATTATCAAAGATACTTGTACCAAAGTTCTTGGTTTGGTTCGGGGTTTTTTTAATGAAGAAAAACAAGATTATAGAAAAAAAATTCCTAAGGACTCAACAGAGATGTATAGTTGTATTTAGAGCCATACTTTGAGTAGATTATAACACTCAGTGTGTCTCCTAAGAAAAAAATTTTGAGAGTCTGGAGGCAAAACACAAAAACAAACCAGGATCCAAAATTCAGATAACATTTGCCCTGAGCAGCATTCATGGGACAGTCAGATAGCAAGCAGTAGCCAATAGCATCCCCAGACGTTATTTGCATTTCAGTAGTATTGCAAGTGCTACCACTACGATAATGCACAACTTCGTCTGAAAGATTATTAACAACTCACTCTATTACTCTTCTGCATGTTGTCAAATAACACAGGTAAATCAATATAGAATGTAAGAGATTTTTAGGTCTCAGAAGTGCAGATGCAAAGTCTAGCACACCTGAAAACTTCATCCAGGGACTGCCTCTTTTCTTTCACATTTGTATTATGCCTGGCACAAAGAGGACCCATGACTCTTGTGCTTTTGGATAAAAACACAAGTCTTCAGTAAAAAGAGGGCCATGCAACACACCCAAGCCACACTGAGAGCCCGCTTCTTGTTTAATAGTAGGATTTCTGTATTTTATGGAGCTTTGTTTCTGGCTCCACTGTAATGTGTAAGCTGAGTTTTACGCTTAAAACAGCAATTCTAGATCTTTACAATCCATCAAGGCATTCTTTCATCTAGTTTTAAAGCACTTACACTGAGTATCTCTGAATATAAAGTGAATATTCTGAGAATACAAAGTAATTAGTTTGGAAATGGTTTCTTCAGACCTTAACAAATCTCTTATATAATTTGCATTTATCCTAAATAATCCAAATGCAAGGATTTCAGTGTTCCCTGGCATGTACCAAAACCAGCTCCTGTGGAGTAGACTGCCATTCATATTGGCAATCTAAGAAAAAAAATATTGGTTTAAAAATCACTGAGATATTTAACTCAAATGATCATCTCAACAATCACAGTTGTTAAAAGCTACATGTACTTTACTTTTCATTGCACAAAAGGTAAACCTGGGTTAAAATTACAGAAAGTGCGGGTTCTCAGAAGTCTGAATTGGGGCAGCTCTCTAGTAAAAGAACATAGGTACAACTGCTGGAACTGGGAAATACTGGTCTTGTTTCTGTTGTGTTTTTTGCTGGAATAGAATCAATTTTCTTCTCAGAAAGTTATATTTCTAAGTAACTGCACTTCTCAGTAACTAAGGCATTAACTTTAGTGTGGGAATAAATGTAGTAAGACACTGGTCTAGTTTCATAGTCAACCATGGAATGCCCTTTCCATGAAACTCAATGACTTTTCTCAGTTTCAGGGCTTTTACAAGTAAGCAGGTATATAAGCTGGGAGGAGCAGAGCCAGGACAGCTGACCGGTGCTGGTCCATAGAAGTATTCCATACCATAAACATCACACGTCCTATATAAGTGAGAAATTTTCTCAGGACAGCTCTCTTTTCCAATGACTGTTGACCTTTTGGGGTCTTGCTCACTCTTTCTGCTCTTGGTGCCCCATTTCCCACCTGCTGTGATCATCATCTCTCACTGGAACTGCTGTGCTTGCTGTCTCCTCTATTCAGGGAGACATTGTTGAGAAGCATGCATTCTGCAACCACTCTCTGGGCTAAGTATAGCTTTGTTTATGTTATCATTAGTATTATTTTTTATGGTTTTATTAAAAATTCTTGTATTTCAGCTCATGGGTCTTCCTTTCTTTTCCCAGTTCCCCTCCTGGAATGTGGAGGGGTTATTGGGTGATAGCGCAACTGCCTATTGCTTAGCCTCAGATACAAGCTAAAGCTAGACAGTTTCTAATATTGATTAATATGCCTTCAATACAATCTGATTTCCTTCACAGTTAATATCCTTTTAGTTAAGGTTCACTAAAGTAATTTGAACCACTTAAATTTTTTTCTCACTATGATTTTGTACAAGTGCTTTTTTCTCCAGTCAGTCTCGGACTATTTACCAAAGATATTTTACTTTCTCTATGTCCTACTTGTCATTATCTTGGGGTAGGATACTGCCTTGCTGCTCCCCACTGAGACTAATATGAAGTAATGTCTATTCTGAAAAAGGGCCAACACTTAGCAGTTTTCTTCTAAGGAGATAATTGTATTCCTTTTTCTGTCTACTGAGACCAAATCTTACAGTTTTGAAGAAAAGCAGAAAAAGGAAATGTCAGTCATAAATATTTCTTTACTTAAGCTATTCTTTTTATCAGAACTAATCTCCAGAGATGGTAGGAAGGAAAGGGCAACAGAGGGTACACAAGTGTTCAGGGAAATGTACAGGAAAGAAGATGAAGCAAAGGAAACCCTTTAGACATTCCAGCATACGTTTCTCTGATGAGGTTAAAAAGAAACAAACACAGATTAACTGCAGGGTTATTATGTTTGTTTTGTACAGCTCTTCAATAGAAAGAAAAAACAGACAATAGAGTAAATTTCATACAAATCTGCTCTACTGCAGATTATTAGATACATCATATTAGCATTTTCCTTATTTTACATTGATTAGTGTAATATCCTTCACTTAAAAATCAAAATTAAGTGAAAACAAGGTGATTCCCAATAAGATTTTTTTTTTCTTTTCTTATTTGAATTTGCCTGTAAGAGGTCCACAGGAGATACGTTTAATTTAGGAAACTACAGGACAAGAGATACAGCACTTGTTTTTTCTGGTGGACAAAATCAAAATGAGAAAAAAAGTCATATATTTACTATGATGGAGGAGAGATTAGAACAGTTCCTATGGCTTCCTTTCCCTCTTTCTTTGTCACTAAAAAGAATCTGCTTTTCTTTTTGCAACAATCTCTTACTCATTACTTAGTGATTCTGAGGGAAAAAAAACAACAGTTTCAATGAAAATACCTGTCTGATACTTGTGAGCACTGGAACAGCAGAGTTTGCAGACATTTCTGAGTCTCTGAGGTACTGACTCTCATACTCATTAATTCATAAAGTTCCCATTAATCAACATTTCTCCATTCCTATGTTGGCACCAACTAATACGAGAATTAAGGAAAGATGTAATAAGCAACAGTTCAGGTGGAATTCACATGTGAGGTCCTTACCCCAGTCAGCCAACCTATTTCAAATTCTGCTTGCAGATACGTAAATAAAATTCTGTATCACCAGTACTGAGTAATTTAATGATGACCAGAAAAAAATTTCTCCAAAAGAGGAGGAAATAAAATATTTTCTTTTCAAATATTTTCATTGCAGCTTGTTTCTAATTAGAGTGCATGTTCTATCATGGCAAATACACCAAAATACCATTAATTTAGAGAGTCACAATCATCAGCTCTTTCTCAGATATTTAGGCATCCAACTCTGCTCAGGAGATGTAGGGAATACAGAAATCCTGTTTGGAGTGAGCTTATCCATTACCTTACTGTAAAACACAGCACCTTGCACCATACCAGTTAGAGTTTGAATTTTCTTTAGTGGCTCTTCCCCTCAGTAAATCCAACTTATGCTTCTGATCAGTGAAAATAAATGTTTTAGACCAAATCAAATGGGTACCTTTACATTTGCCAAACAAAAATGCCACATCAGAAAACAAAAATAATTGGACTAATAATGACTAGAAAGCCTGAAATGGAAAGAGTATGGGAGGAAGCATAAAATCAACATTTTCAAACACACCCTAACTCACCACACAGACCTTCAATAAGAACAAGGAACTGTACGTCCTCCAACTAACTTGTCTGTTGGATTTAATACCCTTGTCCATACGTAGACATCTACTGCCCATTTAGATGTTTTAGGGCTTTTAGCTTGGCCTTCAGCTGGCATGCTTGAAAACCATAATCTGCTATTGGTCTTGCATCATATTTGCCAGTTCCACATAGAGAACTTGGATATTCTGAGTGGACCTCATATAGCCCCAGACACTTCCATATCAGCAATGATTTGGAGCCAGTGTGTCATATTCTGCAGTGCCATGAGACAGTCTGATTTTACAGATGTGGCCTATGTGCCCAGGTGACCAAAACGGGTCTAAATAATCTGCCCTTGAGAGCCAAGAATTGTGAGTTGCTCAAACAGTCAATTGTTCTCTTAGTGACTGGAATAAATGAAGTGTTCTTACTTGTCATGCTGAATAATTTGACTGAAAACCATAAAAAACATTACACATTGCCTTAGGCAAGCCTGAATCTGTTAAGTCTACATAGAAGTCCTCAAATTGTCAAAATACAGCAGTAAGACTCAAGCACGTACTTGCTCAATTTCAATATAAAGATTTTTTTCTAACATCAGACTGTTTATTTTAGCAAGTCAAGTGAAAAGCAGGTTCAGATAATCAATATTGATCTATATTATAGAATCTATATAGAACAATGATCATAAATTAAAAGTTTTATTGGGGAACTGGAGTTGGACATTAAAGCACAAGGGTGCTGAGGAGGTTGTCAAATGGATATGCTAAAACTTCAATATCTCGCTGGTGGAAAAATGTAGTGCACTGTAAACTTACCAAAAGAATAATCTGTCTCTTTCAAATACTTAATTTTTGTGGTATGAAGATTTTTTTCCTAACACCATTAAAAACAGAAAATAGAACAGTGACCCAGCCTCCTGCTGATGTTTACTTGTTGACACTAATCCAGGATGTCATTACACAGTTTCCTCAACTAAAACAGAGGAAAATATGTCACTTTGTCTGCACTTCTGCAGAGTTTCTCTTAGCACAAACTCTGAGTTTCTCTTTAACTCAGTGACCTTCTCCATGGGTTTCTGCAAAGAGGTCATTTAGAAAACAGTGAACTTTCCTGATAAAGAATTTTCTTGCTGTAGTTTTGGAATAAGCTCACTTTTCCCTTTTGCCAAGTGTTTTGAAATCCCCCAGTCATAAGGTAAGCTTCTTTAAAGAATTTGCTCTTCTCAGGAATGCTGAAGGTAGTCATCCTGAGCAGAAACAGTGAAATAGCTTTATCGAACTCAGCCTTGTGCATCTTTTCTTAACTTCTGAACTTTCTTCATTAGCATAAAATTCCCAGCTAGCTGTCAACAGTCTCTGTACGTACCATTTACACTGGATACTTTGAAAAAACTGGTTTGAATTTGATCAGCCTCTTACCTCTATCTGAATATTGACTCTGTTCAGATTTCAAAAAAATAATGAGCACTGAACTGCAAAGCTATCATTGAGGTACAGATTCTATTCATTTTATTTTCAGTACACTTAGTGCTAATGAAGGATGTCAGAAGAATCTCTGAGAGTGCAGAAATCTTATCCTGTTAAAAACCGTGCACTAGAAAAACAAGAACATTTTAAATTTTAGATGTTGGTTTGACATATTGAATGAAGCTATAATGGTTCTGCTATCTCCACTCTTTCCTCCTATGCATTTTGACACAAGTAAATAAAAGACAGTAAATCAGTGGCATGGATTGAATAAAACTATGTACTTAGCAGGTAAAAAATAAATTCTCAAATGAGAACAAAACTTTTTCAAAAGTTAGGACCCTTATGTTGCTGTGTCAATTTTCCATTTAGAAAATAAGAAAATTGGATGATGAAAATAAATTGCATAAATTTTGTTCCTTTATGTTCCCTATGCTAACCAAACATACTGGGTAGAATAAAAAATACGTATTCTAATTAGGAAGTAACAACAGCTTTATTGAGATATTAGAAAGATAAGCAGAAAGGCTATGAAAACCTAAGCTTTTCAGATAAATATTATTTTAAACTACATGATATGTCCACCTTATGAAGAAACAAACTTTATTTGAGTCTGACGAGACAGAAAAAATACATTATGATTACATTTATTAAAAAACCCCAAATAATAAAACAAGTGATAGGCATGCACTACCAAAGTATTTAAGATTAAATTATATGAAATAGAGAAAATCTATTTCAAATGCATGGGTAGACTTTCCTTGACTGGTCATAGCTGTCAGTTATGAGACTGCAGAGAAATGTAGAATTGTCTATCAGAGACTGCAGAGAATTGTTTATTTTGCTCAATAAACCATTTTATATGCATGGTATCACATACTACAGAATATGCATTCATCAGCCAACACACTCCCAGCTCTCACAAGGCAATTTAACAAGACACTGCCAACTTGAAATATTAAGAATCTGAAGTCCTGCCCCACCCCTCTCAAACAATAACAAAAAAAAAAAGAAAACAAAACCGAAACACCGCATAACTTTTAGTTCTGAAATAATACTTTCAGGTGTAACTCCTGCTCCTGACAATCTTATTATTTTGTAATCATATTTTCCAGCTAATGAAAAATTTTTCACTTTCCTGTTGCTGTGAGAAAATCCTCTGCCTGCAAAGCCTGTTGCATTAGCAAAAGGCAAACTAGAAAGAATGACCCATTTTATTTTATATTTGTTACTTGAAATGAAAAGCTTGCTATTTGTAGAAAATATAGCTATATATTTAGAAAGAAGTGTGTCTTTTTCCTATGTGTAACTGTTTTTTAAATAACCTAGTCTGTAGGTCCAGCTGGCAAACATATGCAAGGGCTTGCCAACCTCTAAAACACCAGTAATGCTATCAATTCAGGTGCCATTCCCTCTGCAGAATGCACCTAACAAAATTCCTCTAAAAGCAAGTAGTATATTTTTAAAATAAGGTTGGCTAATCAAACATTCAAGCAGTGGTTGGAGGACACAGAAGGAACTTCCTGGATGTTTAGCCTGAGCAAAGGAAAAAACATAACAACTCTATGAAATTTAAATATCTTGTAGAGCTTAACTGTAATATTAGGAGCTGAAGGCAGGTATCACACAGTATCACAGTATCATAAGTTTGGAAAGGACCTCCGAGATCATCGAGTCCAACCTATAACCCAACACTAACACCAACACTAACACCATCATCTAAACCATGGCACTCAGTGCCTCATCCAGTATCCCCTTAAACACCTCCAGGGTCGGCGACTCCACCACCTCCCTGGGCAACGCATTCCAATGGCCAATCACCCTTTCAGTGAAGAAGTTTTTCCTAACATCAAGTCTAAACTTTTCCTGACGAAGCTTGAGTCCATGCCCTCTAGTTCTGTCACTGGTCACTTGAGAGAAGAGACCAACCCCTGCCCGACTACAACCTCCTTTTAGGTAGTTGTAGAGAGCAGTAAGGTCTCCCCTGAGCCTCCTCTTCTTCAGACTAAACAGCCCCAACTCCCTCAGTCGCTCCTCATAGCGCTTGTGCTCCAGCCCCTTCACCATCTTCGTTGCCCTCCTCTGGACACACTCCAGCATCCTGACATCTTTCCCAAACTGGGGGGCCCAGAACTGTACACAGGATTCAAGATGAGGCCTGACCAGTGCTGTGTACAGGGGGGATGATAACTTCTCTGGTCCTGCTCGCCACACTATTCTTGATGCAGGCCAGAATGCCATTGGCCTTCTTGGCCACCTGGGCACACTGCTGGCTCATGTTGAGCTTCCTGTCAACCAGCACTCCCAGGTCCCTTGCTGCCTGACTAACTCTCCAGCCACTCTGTCCCCAGTCTATAGCTATGCATAGGATTGTTGTGTCCAAAATGAAGTACCCGACATTTGGACTTATTAAACATCATCCCATTAGAATCAGCCCATCTCTCCAATCTGTCCAGGTCCCTCTGTAGGGCCATCCTACCCTGTAAGAGATCAACCCTTCCTCCCAGTTGGTATCGTCTGCAAACTTGGTGATGATGGACTCAATCCCCTCATCCAGATCATCAATAAAGATATTAAACAGGACTGAACCCAACACCAATCCCTGGGGAACACCACCGGTGACCGGCCGCCAACTGAATGAGACACCATTCACCACCACTCTTTGGGCTCGGCCATCCAGCCAATTCCTAACCCAGCACAGAGTGCTCCCATCTAAGCCACGGGCTGCCAGCTTCCCTAGGAGTCTACTGTGGGAGACAGTGTCAAAGGCCTTGCTGAAGTCCAGGTATACCACACCCACAGCCTTCCTCTCATCCACCAGGTGAGTCACATGGTCATAAAAGGAGATCAAGTTACTCAGGCAGGACCTACCCCTCCTAAACCCATGCTGGCTGGGCCTGATCTCTTGGCCGTTCTGCAGGTGCCACATGATTGCACCCAGTATTATCTGCTCCATAATTTTACCTGGGACCGAGGTCAGGCTGACAGGTCTGTAATTACCTGGATCATCCTTACAGCCCTTCTTGTGGATGGGCGTCACATTGGCCAACTTACAGTCTCCCAGGACCTCTCTGGTGAGCCAGGACTGTTGAAAGATGATGGAGAGCAGCTTAGCAAGCTCATCCACCAGCTCTCTCATCACTCCCATCTGGCCCCATAGACTTATGAGGATCCAAGTGGCTCAGCAGGTCTCTAACTTCCTCCTCATGGATTGCAGGAGGGCCATATTGCACCCTGCCCGCATCAACCACTTCAGAGGGCCAGCTGTCAAGCGAGCTGACATCCTTACTGTTGAAAACTGAGGCAAAGAAGGTATTAAGTACCTCAGCCTTCTCTGCATCTTTGGTTACTATATTTCCCTCCACATCCAACAAGGAGTGGAGGTCGCTGCCGCCCTTCTTTCTATCATTGATATATTTATAAAAGCTCTTCTTATTATCCTTAACAGAAGTGGCCAATTTAAGCTCCAGCTGGGCTTTTAACAACATCTTTGAACATGACGTGGCTTACGTCCCCTTCTTTCCAACAGCGATACATCCTCTTTTTCTTAGTTCCTTCAGAAGCTCCTTACTCATCCAGGCCGGCCATCTGCCCCTACGACTCTTCTCACAACACATGGGGACAGCCTGCTCCTGCACCTTCAAGATTTCATTCTTGAAGTGCATCCAGCCTTCTTGGACCCCCTTGCCACTAAGAACTATTTCCCAGGGTACTTACTTGACCAGTTCCTTAAATAATCCAAAATCTGCCCACCAAAACTGCACTCTTAATATAAGGGACCTTTAAAATTTACTAACCAAATCTCCAAGAGCAGGATCTATAGAATTTTGTAAGAATTTCTTGCCTATCTATATTTCCTACAAGGTCTGCTGCGCTAGAAACGAAGAAAAGAAGAATCTTAGCATGCCACTTCCTCACTATACAAAAAAATATATTAATTACAAATAATAAATTTAAATATACCAAGGATTTCACATGAGCATTAACAGAACTGAACACACACCTACCAAATTCTCTTTCAAATTCTGTTGGGATTTTTTTCAGTAGTGGTCAGCAATGAAACTGGAACAAAATTTCCATTTTTATTCCATTAGCATAATAAAGGCCATAGATTTGAAAAAATAAGATTATAATAAAATAATGTATTTATTTCAGTATATTAAAAATATTCAGAGTTAGTTATTCTGACATTACAGTTCAAAACCACGTACAAGACAATTATGGTTTTGTAAGAACTACTTGTTGGGTTGAGTTAAGCTTTTAACAACCATTTTGTAACTTACTTTCTTACTATTATTAACACTTTATTGGCCATTTTTTGCTGCGGTCCACAAAATTTAAATCACCTCAGAATCATATTTCACACTCAGCTAATTTGGAATATCTAAAAATTTCACAGAAGTGGGCAGCAGTCAGAAGCAGATATTTTCATAGATGTTCTCAAGTGTTCTACCAGCCAGCCATCAAGTCATCCACTCCATTGCCACTCACCTTTCAACTTTTCCTTTCTCATGAGAATCAAATGTCATGTTTATGAGAATATGGCAGTTGTGACCTTGGAAAAAAATACCATTACAATATTTTTCTTTTTTGTTCTATTAATGACATTACAGCTAGAAACACTGTGCAGAGCCTACTAGGCAGGAGAGTCTACTGTCCCGCAGAGCTGGTATCAGGACCTTGGTGTCCAGTTGCCAAAAACAGTGATTTGAACAATGCTGACTGTACCCTGTGCCTGGCTTATCTCTCCCTTGTAGGATAGCTCTCTCCTCTTGATGTCAAGTTTAAATCTACAGAAGAAGATATCACTTTTACATAAAAAGAACATAAACACTACAGTTTTTGTTAACAGTTCTGACCACAAACCTAAGACAATGTATTCTGTAAATATGGAATTGTCAGAGTTTAGCTTTCACAATATTAAAAGCCTTTGTCAGACGACTGAATTTACAGCCATAAAGGACATCCACCTTAACGCAGTTTTGACATAAAATTTAGGAAAAAACTTACACCTGACATTTATTTATACATAATGCTAACATTTATGACCTATCAATACTGTATTCTTTTGGGGCTGCTTTCTATTAAATCAGCATTACAAATGCAGAGTTAGGAGTTCTTTTAACCTAATTTATTTTATGTGCTTCTCCCCTAGATTGAATATATGTGACTGAAGACAATTTTCATAATGGAAGGAAAGTTCATATGATTCATACTGCAGTAGCAAGACCTAAAATCTGAAGATAAGCTATCCCTTCATCTTCTGATTTGTGAAAACACTGCATCATTTCAGACATACATTATGTCATCATCACAATGTTTCTGGTGTAGAGTCAGTGTCATCATTATTCTAACCATATCTAGCAAACAGAAAAATCTTTAGGTAATCTGATTCTATTCCCCAACACTAGAAATGTATTAATAAAAACACCTGTCAGGCCAGGATGCTCTGGCATAATTCACATAAAAAGTTCTCAAGTTTCTCCTGAAATAATATATTACCCATACATATGGGATTAGAGAGAAAATTTAACGTATTCTTAGTGCTTTTCTAACCAGCAATCACAGGCAGTCTTTTTATGCTCAGAAACCTCTTAAGATATGGCCTTATGTTGTAATTTCTCCGACACCAATGCAATTTTAAGAAAACGTCTGCTCTCTTCATGCCAAAGTCATGCACCTGACATTTGCAGTAAGACCATTTAATGGTGTGGACTTTTTGTTGTTGTTTAGATGAGATTGCTCTGGAGCGTGACTCCACACAGAATCACAGTGGCATGATTAGCGGGCCATCGAACTGAGGCAGGCAGGAAGGTGTTTGAATGGGAGCACTACTGCCACTGCAGGAGTCTGACGTGGACTGCGTCTTTTGTCAGCAAGAAACAGCCCATCAGGGATTTGTTTGCTATAGTACAGCATATACATTCCTGGTGGTGTTTTCAAAGGAGGCTGTATGTATGGGAGTGTGGGGGCAAGGGCAAACGAAAGCTGGACATACAAAGCTTCCATGTTGGAAATCCCAACATTAGTGAGAAATATCTGACTTATGCTTACACAGGTAACTTGAGATTGCATTTGCCTCAATCACTGAGCAAGGAAAAAAAAATAAGGGATCAATAGAAGTAAGCTCCAGATGGAGTTGAGGTACGAGGGGAACTCTACAGTCATAAGACTGAGTTAGAGCTACTGAAGCAGCTGTAGCCAGCACAGAGCAGAAGGAAGGGTGAAAGACAGGCTTCAATTCCTTCTCAGTAAGCTTTGGCAATTTACTTGCAACATAGAAATGCCTAAACTAATTTTTAAATGATCAGTCTAGCTTGTCAGCACTATGCTCAGTACCGGGTAATTTATCCTGCTTCTCAGCCTCTATGATAGCAGATATACCTGAAAGGCATGAACACATAGAATTTTAAATATATTTCAATTAAATGTGAGATATGACATGGTTTAAATAAAGCTTGACAGATTTATAAACAACACTACCATGAGGTTATAGGCCAAAACCCTACACGTCTTAGGGGTATGGTCTAGTAGGGAAACAAGCATGGTTGGACTCGATGATCTCAGAGGTCTCTTCCAACCTTATGATTCTATGTCCAGTTATCACATATCAGCTAGTAAAAAAATTACTGACATAAAACATTTAATTTTTTAATGTAAATTCACAATGGATGGATTCCAGAGCTTTTTTCTGTGGTTTTTTTTGCATGTTCACAATGTCAGGTGGACTCATCGTAACGATGGAATGAAAGTATTGCTAATTAAGCTGACTCTCACTCTAGACTCTTCTGTAGATTCCCATCCTGATTTTAGAACAGCACTTCCGACTTAGAGCAGAACACAAATGTTGAACGAAAATATAAGGGCTATATTTTCCTTTCCATATTAACAACATTTCTGGTAATTTACTCGTTGAAGAATTGCCTTACAAATAACCAGTTGTACCATAGTTACGTGCCCAGGGTGACAGATACAAATTTAACATGCACAAATAATTTTGAAGGAGCATTACTAAGCAATTCAAACAGTGAAATCAAAATGCAACATTCATTTGAGACAACATTCACATAGCTGCTTCTCTGTTAGCTAACAGAAGGAAGATAGATTTGGTTTATGTGGTTAAGCTGTTCTTTTTCAGAATTCCAGAAGGAACCCATTTGTGTCCCAACTGTAACACAAAGCAGGATACATGCAGCAAGGCAATAATCAAATGCAATTCTTTTGGTTATCTGGAAGCTCAAATAACACAGACACAAGACAGATGTATGAACTTGGGAATGCTACTATCACTTGCTTATCCAGTATTATGGAATATCTTATTTTCTTCTCATATTAATGTAATAAAGTGGAGCATTACATATATAATTACGTTGTTTCACCAGTAAGGTATTCAGTATAAAATAAACAGAAAAAAAGGATGAAAGATTGTTCTTATAATAGTATTGATTTTAGACTACACATTAGGACTTGAGGCCATACCTGAGATGCCTGACCAACCTAATCTCCTTTTATGACCATGTGACTCGCCTGGTGGATGAGAGGAAGGCTGTGGATGTGGTATACCTGGACTTCAGCAAGGCCTTTGACACTGTCTCCCACAGCAGACTCCTAGGGAAGCTGGCAGCCCGTGGCTTAGATGGGAGCACTCTGTGCTGGGTTAGGAATTGGCTGGATGGCCGAGCCCAAAGAGCAGTGGTGAATGGTGTCTCATTCAGTTGGTGGCCGGTCACCGGTGGTGTCCCCCAGGGATTGGTGTTGGGTCCAGTCCTGTTTAATATCTTTATTGATGATCTGGATGAGGGGATTGAGTCCATCATCAGCAAGTTTGCAGATGATACCAAGCTGGGAGGAAGGGCTGATCTCTTACAGGGTAGGATGGCCCTACAGAGGGACCTGGACAGATTGGAGAGATGGGCTGATTCTAATGGGATGATGTTTAATAAGTCCAAATGTCGGGTACTTCATTTTGGACACAACAATCCCATGCAAAGCTACAGACTGGGGACAGAGTGGCTGAAGAGTAGTCAGGCAGCAAGGGACCTGGGAGTGCTGGTTGATAGGAAGCTCAACATGAGCCAGCAGTGTGCCCAGGTGGCCAAGAAGGCCAATGGCATTCTGGCCTGCCTCAGGAATAGTGCGGCGAGGAGGACCAGAGAAGTTATCATCCCCCTGTACTAGGCACTGGTCAGGCCTCATCTTGAATATTGTGTGCAGTTCTGGGCCCCCCAGTTTGGGAAAGATGTTAGGATACTGGAATGTGTTCAGAGGAGGGCAACGAAGATGGTGAAGGGGCTGGAGCACAAGCCCTATGAGGAGCGACTGAGGGAGCTGTAGTCAGGCAGGGGTTGGTCTCTTCTCTCGGGTGACCAGTGACAGAACTAGAGGGCATGGACTCAAGCTTCGTCAGGGAAAGTTTAGACGTGATGTTAGGAAAAAGTTCTTCACTGAAAGGGTGATTGGCCATTGGAATGCGCTGCCCAGGGAGGTGGTGGAGTCACCAACCCTGGAGGTGTTTAAGGGGATACTGGATGAGGCACTGAGTGCCATGGTTTAGATGATGTTTGGTGTTAGTGTTGGTGTTGGTGTTAGTGTTGGGTTATAGGTTGGACTTGATGATCTCAGAGGTCCTTTCCAACCTTATGATACTGTGATACTGTGATACTGGTTTAGATTAAAGAGGTGTCAAAAATCTTACAACTTCATGTGATCTCATAAGATCTGCTCCACTTGGATGAATTTGGAAAACAGAACACTCCTTCAAGAAAAGTTGAATCTGGGTTCAGACTCTATGTAGCCAGAAAGAAAATAAGAATATATCTTGTCTGGAAAGACACAAAGCTAATATTCATTGTTCATCCTCAAAACCCAAGAGGATTTTACATTTATCTAACTTGAACTATCATCTCCTGTATTTCATATTTTGCAAAACAAACATTTGTATTTGGCAGGCTGAGAAAGACCAAAGCAAAAAGAGAAGTAACATAAAGCAGTTGATTTTGCTCGTGTACCTAGGCCTTGATAATAAGAAAGGAGCAACAAGCAATGAAGGGGTGAAGGGTCAGGAACCTAGATTTCTGGTAGAACCTTTTGAGTCATTCATCATTTAATGTTTATCAAGGTAGGAAACTACTGACCATAATTGGTGTTGCTGAATTCTTAGAGAAGAAAGAAAAAAAAAAAATTGCCTCTTGATGCAAGCATTAAGCACCCACTTACTGACATTGAAGGGTGTAAGATCAAAATACAGACTCAAATTTAAGTAAAAAAAAAAAAATCTAAAGCTAATTTTAAGTAGACAATTGAAGTAAATGTCAGCTTGAGTTTTGAAAAATATTTTTGTCCTTTACTGGGACAAAACCCAAAGCCTTTCAAGTATTATTGCAAAATGTCCTTGGGTCCATAGTCCAAAGAGAAGAATTGAGATTTTGGGGCTGGAATTTATTTTTTATTTAGTATGTCTTTTCCTCTTATTCTCTTTTACTTTGCCTGATCCAAAGTAACAAAATAACTCTGAAATCCCAGAAATATTCAGATGTCATCAGAATTAACCCATATCTTTGAAACTGTATATTTTGAGGTCAATACATGAAATTAAAAACTTTTTAACACGCACTACTATCTACCTGTTGATATGCATAGCAGTATAGGCAAGAAAAGATCAAATTAACTGGGGGAATTGGTGTATACTTAAATTAAAGCAGCATTGATAAGCATTTCGTTAGCTTTGGTTAACAATCCCACTGAGTGGAAAGGGATTTCTGAGAAGGTTCTCATTCAAATTCTTCTCATAAGACTCAGCTTAAATGTACAGGGAATTGATTACTTCTTTTAAATCAGTTCACCTATTCTTAAAGAAGCATACAATAATTCAGTAATGCTTGCTATAATAAGCATTACCACTTATTAAGTTGAGGGACAATGTTGAGGTCCAAGCTCATGAGTACACATGTTATTGAATAGGTTGGGCATAGACACAACCAACTGTAGGATAAAATCATGTTAAGAAAACACTCATGATTAAGAGCTAATGAACAGTTTATGTGACATTATGCTCCTTTTTCCATAAGGAAACTTTGGCTTCAGCCTGTAACTGAGCTCCATGTAGGGAGACTTGCAGTACTCTGTCTCTTAGAGTGCACAGACCTTCCCTGGGAGATTCACAAAGCCACTGTCATCCTTCTCTGAAAATTTCACACATAGAAAGCCAGCACTATACCACATACTTTGAAACAGAAATGTAACCTATTCAGAATGGTGGAAAATAATCTAATTTTAATCAAAACAAGCAGGTTTTGCAGAAATTTCTTAAGAAATTCATAGCAAAATGCGGAACATCTTCAAATTACAGTGTGTTCATGATAGAACCCAGTCTGTGACCTGAGCTTTTCTGAAACAATTGTCTTTATTCATGTATCAAAGTGATGGTCTATCAGTAGCTGTGTATTGTCTCATTTTTCTGCTCAAGTATATGAGAAGAGGATAAAGGAGACAGCTATACTTGTTTCTGTTGGTAATTTCAGAAAGTTAGTTTACAAATTTTACATTTAGGGAAGGTAGCATTCGGGATAAATCTTTAATAGTGTTTGCTCAGTCATGAGAAAATTTGTCTAGACAGAGACAACATTGAATAGGAAATTAAAGTAGGTCTTGAAAATAGTAATTACCTTAAAGACAGGTAAAATTCCTCTCAAAGTGAAGGTTCAGTCAAACATTGGCTTCTGTGAAAAATATTTCATTAACAGTATTTTGCACATCATCTTTGGCAACCAAATTCAGTGCCAGCTCCTTTAATATTAGGAGCAAGTATCATGGTAGTTCATAAAACTAATGGTAATTATGTAATCATCTATTAAATCTGCTTCCAAAACCTGCTTCTTGTGTGAGTCTGTCAGAGACTACCAATGTTCATATTTGTGATGTTGTGTGATAGTACCAGGCTGAGAGCAGAAGACAAAGAAATATTATACAATGTGCATTTATTCCCAGTACATACTTTTAAATGTGTAGCTGTATGATTTAACACTATGATAATCTCATTCCTATTAATGCAGCAATCCCAGCTGCAGAATCTCAATTTATGAGACATTCATTCACATCCATCAAGCTGCTAAGTCTTTCATCACAAAAGTGTTTTCTAAAAGAGATCTATTCAGAGTAATTTTAAATTTTAATGCCAAAATATATTGTAATGGAAACCTCTACCAAATATGTCATTTTCTTTGCAGTCAGTTTAAAATTGTTTACTCATTCCACATTTTGGTTTGTTTGGCACAATACACAAAACATTTCTACTGACACATTCTACTCTCAGGCTATTGAGACCATGCATGAGTCTAACAGTATCCTTTTACTGATGAGCTATCAGGCATATTTGTTAGTCCTAGGCATATAGAACAGTTTAAAATTATCAGATTTAAAAAAAGAAAAACAACCTTATTTGCATTGCTGTCCAGAATAGTAACTGATTCTATTCAGAAGGACATGTGTTTAGCTCATGACAAGAATTTTTTTTAAAACGTTTTTCTGGTAAACATTGTGGAACCCGTATAGCTCATAAAATTATGCTGCTTGCTCTTAAACCACAGTATCAGAGCTGGTGATATATATCCCAATTTGTAAAGCAGTTAAGGACATGCTTTCCTTTGTGTATGCACAAAAAGCCCTTTCCTAGGTTGGAATTAAGGATGTTAATAAAAGTGAAAACATTCCCCAGATGAGATGTAAGAAAGTTAGTGGCTAACACTCCTAAAATGCAGTCGATGCAAGCACATGCTAAAAGTAATGGATTTAAACACATTGTTAAATCAGAACTTGGATTACAATTGCAGAGCCAATTTACAGCTCCTCAACATTACAATTTATACTGTAGACAGCAAGGACTTACTAGAGGACCTATAATCTCTTTATTAGCAACATTTGGTGTGGTCCATTGCTCATGCTCAAATGAGAGAAGCAGTCAGTGAGCTGAACAGAATATCACACATATCATCATTGCACCAAGCCCAAACAGCTGTACAAATGCCTTGGAAGGAATTTTTTGTTAATTTACAGTCACATCAGCATGCAAAAGATGTAGAAATATAAGGAAAATACAGTTTGAAGCAGTTTCTCAGGAAAGGAAGGTCTACTGCTGACCCACCAGTACTGTGGACCTCCAGCAATAACAGTTCACACAAACGTGCAGTCTGCCACATTGTCCATCCAGAGTGTTCACACTTACCATGTGCATGCTACACAGCCCTTCACTTCTGTGTGTGTGTGCACGAACAAAAATCACTGAGCACAAGCTGTGCTGGCTCTTCATCTTCTGGTCACACAAAAGCGTGTATCAGAGATCTGCTGATTCACAGCACATATAGCACAAAGTACAGTTGTACATATTTCCAGGACTAACTTACAACCATGCACATGCTATCACAATACAGTATTTAGGATTTCAAGATATATACAAAATGGTTTGAAAGCTGAACAAAGCTTAGACTGTAACTAGGAAATCATCTCTTTGCACTAACACTGAAACTGCCAGTTTAGTGGATGTCAAGACATAATGACTCACTGCCACCTAGAGGCAATTCAGATATCGCCTTTCTTCTCCTCCGATAAAACCTTTCCTACCTAGCTCACCTGCTCAAAACGCATACATCCTGTATTAAGTTTTTTGAAAAGTAGATTAATATCAAGTTTGTTAAGAAGGCAACGAAGTAAATCAACACTCTACAGAAAATGGATATGAGTTAAGAGTCTGTTAATTATCCAGGTCCTCTTATTATTGAGAACATCGTAACTAGGCCCAAAGGCTGTGAGTTCCTGCAATACAAGGATCTCTTTCAAAGGCAACAAAAATTTGTGGTAAGTATAAGTACATATGTTTTAGTACATATGGGTAAAAACTTGATAAAAAACCTTCAACAATAAAACTACATCTATAAAGTACAGTCAGACTGTACAAAACCAGTGTGTACGCAAGCTCTTGTCTTAGTTTTTAGTAACTAAAAAAAAGAACACAAAATATTTCAACTTGGTCTCCAGACTTCTTTTCAGTGTTGCTCCACTTTAATGCTTGCTGGCTCTTTGAGTGTTGGTATATTGCATTAAGAAAACAATTTAGACATACAGCTGTGGAGCAACTCTAGACGTATTTAGTATTTATTGCTGCCATTACCATTCATTCTGCATAGAACAAGTATTTCCCATCTTTTCCTACAAGATTTTACACAGATTAAGTTCAATTCACTTTACATCAGTGCAAAATATTTGCCATTAAGAGTTTTTTCTTACAGTAGAGTTGCCCATACTGCATTCTACCAATTCAACGCCCTTCTAAGAGCTTCACGGCTGTGGTGCCTAATGTCCCTATGAGGTGATTCACCCCAGAGATGATGCCTCTGCACATCTGGAGACACCCATGAGCAGGGTTTACAGCACACTGAAGACAAGCAGGATAGGCAGAAGGGTTAAAGGGAGGGCAGTAGTCATGACAGGTTGTGTGGCACAAGGTCTTATCTATGGTCATGAGACTGAAGGTTTCAGTTTAGGGATAGTGTGGTTACCAGGGAGAAGGTCTAGAAACCTGCTTTTACACCTAGGGAATGATGAAAGAGAGCAGAGTCTGGTAGTCTCACACACTTGGCCTGGTAAAAACCTGCTAATGCCACCAAAATTCCCACAGTTTTTGCTGTCACTTCTTGTGGTTCTTGAACAAACAGGCAGAGCTTGTGATTTCCTGGGTTAGAGAGATGGATCTTATCAAATTTATTTAATGACAGCCAAAAGTAAGAAAGGGAAGACTGAACATGCAGAAACAGAAAAAAGTATTGGTGTGCTGTTAAAGAGGAATGGTGAACTTCTCACCAGTCCTGAAAAGGCATGCGCTCTCAACACTCCCTTCACTTCTGTCTTTACTAGCAGTGTTCAGCCACAGACCCTAGAAACAAAAACTCAGGCTGAGGCAAACCCAGACCTACTATCAATGAAGGAAGAGTTGGTATGTGAACTGTTAGAGTAGCTTGACCCCTACAAATCCAAGGGCCCTGACAATACTCACCCAAGGACTTTAAGAGAGGTGGCTGACACTGTTGAGAGGTCACTCTCTATAACCTTTGAAAAGTAGTGGAGATTAGGGGAACATCAAAGATGACCAGAAGGCAGCTAACATCACCTCCATGTGCAAGAAGATCTTAAAGGAGGATCCAGGAAATAATAAGCCCACTAGTGTTATTGTAGTCTCTGGGAAAGTTATGGAATGAAACTTCCTGGGGGCTATCACAAGTCAAATGAAGTACCTGACTGGGAAGAGCCAGCATGATTCACCAAGGGTTTGACAAACCTGATCACCCTCTAGGACAAAGTAGGTTTTTCAGATAATGTGGGGTGAGCAGTGAATGTTATCTACTTGGATTTCTCCAAGGATTGCAATACGGTTCCCCAGAGAATCTTCCCAGAGAAACTAGGGTGTTAGAATCTAGATAAGTGGTCAGTGCAGTGGGTGGGGAACTGGCTGACAGGCTGCACACGGAGAGTGGTGGTAAATAGTTCCTATTCAAACTGGCAACCTGACACAAGTGGAGTCCCCCAGGGATCAATATTGGGGTCAACACTCTTTAATATCTTCATAAGTGATCTGGATGGTGAGATCAGGTGTACCTTGATGAAGTTTGATGATGATACCAAACTGAGTGAGGAAGTGAACACTTAGGAAGAAGGAAGAGCCAGACTTCAGAAAGACCTGGGTAGGCTGGAAGAGTGGGCTAAGGAGAACCTTATGAAGTTCAACTAGGACAAGTGCAAGCTCTGTGGAAAGAGACCTTGAGATCTTGATAGACAACAAGCTTAGTATGAATGAATAGTGTGCGGCTGTGGTAAGAAAAAGCCATCAGGTTGCTGGATTGTATCAAAAACATCACCAGCAGAGATAAAGAAGTCATTATCCCACTCTACTTAGCACTTGTTAGGCCATACCTGGAATATTGTGTTCAACTTTGCTCCCTGTTATTAAAAAAAAAAAATTGTGGACAGACTGAAGAAGGTTCAGAGAAGTGTCACAAAGATGATCAAAGGACTGGGAAGCCTGCCATAGGAGGAAAGGTTGAGAGGGGTGGATCTGACCAGCCTTGAGAAAAGAAGGCTTAGGGGACACCTTATCATCATGTTCCAGTATGTAAAGGGTGGCTACAAAGAAGATGGAGACTCCCTTTCTACAAGAAGTCTCATGGAAAAGATGAGGGGTAATGGGTATGTTACTCCTGGGGAGATTCCAATTGGACACATGAGAAAAACTTTTCACAATTAGAACAATCAGCTATTGGAATAATCTCCCCATGCTTTTGTCAAGAGAGGTTGAACCAGATGACCCTTTAGGTCCCTTCCAACCTTCTATTCTATGATTCTATGAATGCTCGTTGTTCTTAAACTTCAAGGTGGGACCTTCAGATTTGCTAGGGAGTCAACATTCAGCACCTTTTAAAGCTTCTGAGTTCGTTCATACTTGGCCAGGTTCTACAGCCACGGAAAAAAACTGTCACCTGCACATTCAGTAGAGATTTTCAAAGAGCATACTAGTTAAGTTCTCTAAAGAGTCTGACTTTAATCAGAGTGGTCCTCAAAACTCTTACAAACCAAAAAGACAAAGGACTGCATTTATACACACTTCTCCTCAGGCATGGTCCAACCCATTTATGCAGGATTTTCCCTAAAACTGTCACAGAGGTTATACAGAGGATTCTGGAAACTAATCAAGAGTAGAATTACTAGGAAGGATATGTAGGAATATCTCAGCTGCTCCATTCATCCCCAATCTCTCTTCTCTGCTTATAAAGTCCCAAGACAGTCAACAGAGGTTCTCTTCAACATTTTCATCCCACCTGCAAGATGCTGTGAACAGGCAAGAGATTGCTTCCATTTTCAGAGACAAATTTGTTTGTTCCAGGATGTAATCATTATACTGGGAGAAGTATAAGGAAGCTCAGTGTTATTACACAGGATCTGCATCCATTCTGCATACGACATGACGCTTACTTATTAGACACTCAGACTGCCCTTTTTTAGTGCCCATGAAAAATGGAAGATGTGGATGTAACTCAGCTCAAATTCTGCCCTAAAGGAAAGAAATGTAAAGCAGACTGAACAGGGAGGAAAACAGCCTTCATGAGAAGAGGGTTAAGTGCAAGACAGGAATTATGGCTGTGACTGAAGTGCAGCTGCTTTCTGATAGTGTTCTTGAGTACTATCCAACTGTATTGCTGGCTAGGAATACCCAGTCTGCATGATACACTGATAAAAAATATCTTACTCATAAAATCTGTGGTTTTCACAGCATTAAAAATACCTGAGAAACTGCTATTTTTCCACTGAGAACTTGAAATGACAGACACCTCACTGCTGTCAGGACAACTGTATTCACATATACTTAGTGTCTTCAGGCAGGTTGCTGAGGATTTTGGATCTGCTTTCCTTATCAGATACTTCCTTCATATGTAAGCTACCAGCAAGGCTGCGATCAAGGCTTCGCCAACCTCCTTACCCTCTCCAAAAGTGAACAGTGACTGCACTTACTACCTTTTTTTTTTTCAGCTACTCAGCTGAAAGTCTTGTGCCAGTTTTGGTTTCTGTCTGCAAAAGACAATCTAGATGACAATACCTTTTTGGATGAGCCACCTAGAAAACATAGGAGTGCTCTCTGGGACCTCTTAAAACATGAGACATAAGACAGACCAGATAGCTACAAAGACCAAACACAACAAGAAAGATATATCATTCAAATAGCAAACAGCTAGGAAAAGATTTGGATAAAGTACCAGCTGGAAAGATGCTCTGAACCATGAAAAAGGAAATTATTTTTCACTTTTTGGTTCACACTGTGTTCAGGGGAACAGAGTGTTCTTTCTTTGAAATTATCAGGATTATGTGAAAGAAACATGATTTCATTTTCAGTTTATTCCCTTCTTGGAAAGAATCCGTAAACCTCCCTAAAGCTCACCGTTTGGGTCAAAAGTACAAGTTCAATATATTCTCTCATATAAAAGGTATTGGTGTCATGAAGAAGAATTTCAGTTGCAGGATTATCTGTTTATAAATATATCAATATTAGGCATTATCATTGACTTTTGTTCCTGGGATTTACCTTCTACATCAAAGTTAACAGATCTAATTGCACATCACCATATTATACTTCATATTATTACTTCAAGGAGTGAACTCAACTGAAACTGCCTCAGCTTAGTATCACATACATACATAGTCACTGGACAGGTTATTCTATTCTGTAAAAGCATTTCTCAAATTCATTGAGTTAGTCCCTGAGTTGGCAACAGTTCAGTGCCTCTAGAACTGAGAACTGTGAACTAGCCAAAAATCAAGTTTTGAAGTATTTATTATTCCCTGACTTTGAAGAAAAGGAGCTGTTGCCAGTCACTAGAGGCATTTATCTGTTCTTGGGTTACTAGAAGCACTTAAGAAGACTGGTTCTCACTCTTGTTTCTCAAAAAATATCCATAGAACTGGGTGGGTTTTGCTGTTGTGTGGCACTTAGTTGGCTCCCATAAATGTCTGCATCAAAGCTGGCATGAAGGAAGGGCAGATTTGCAGAGCCAAGAATAAGTGAAAAGAAAAGAAGGCAAGAATGAAGTGGAATGGAAAATTATCTTTCAAATAAAGGTTTAGCTTTTTTAGATCTAGATTCTAAATATGTAAGGCTCACATGACCCTTTTCCTACAACAGGTTTTCCTAATCCAACAGGAATGACAGTAATGGCTGCTAACCTTATCCTTGCGTAGCTGACAACCAAATACAGTTACTTGGTATGAAAGTTTTTGCTCAGATTTCTGGCATTCATTCCAAAGGCACAGCAGTTTTTCGCAGTAATATTTGCTCTGTGACTCAGTGCACTTCAGAAAAGCAGAAAGATAGCATGAATTCAGTTTGTTATCAATATGGATCATGAACTCGGTTTAGTTTCCATAACTGCAGAAAAATCAATCAAGCTAACCTATATGGCACGAAGCTACTATGTCAAATGAAAATTTCCCAGTAAATTTTTATAGCAAAGAACTACATTTAATAATGGTAGCTCCAAATGTTAATGAAGTTATTTACTCTGGCCACCATGTGACCATGTGAAAGCTAACAGTGACAATGAAATTACAACTGCTTCTCATTGCAAGTTCCTTTTTATCATACACGATCGACCGCGTGCTATCAACCAGGCAGATTCCCCTTAGATTCCTATACCATTCAACAGTGATTTTTGATTAAAAGTAAAACACAAGATATGAAGCTTCAAGACAGATTTGCAGGGAGAAATGAACTCCGAGTGGCTGCTGAGGGAAACTATGACAGCAATATCTAGGCCGTAAAAACTGACATATAAAACATAAATAGTCATTAGACAATAATGTATTATCAAGATTAATAGTCATTAGTTTTTTCTTCGAAGTATTTTCTCCACGACAAGGCACAGCTGTCAAGGCTTCAACAGATCTTGACTTTTTTGGCAGAAAAAACAACAATCCACAGTTCACTGATTATTTTCCAAGTGTAGTTCCCAGTTGCCATAGAAGTAATAGACATTCTGGAGGAGTTCCAACTGAACCAAAAACCAAGCAGCTCTCAGCACTGCAAATGGTATTTTGAGGCTGTCACACACTCCAGTAGGATCCAACAGTGAATTATAAAAGTACTGCTTCAAAGGTTTCACAAATCCTTTTTTGAAGTTGGTCTGAAGCCTCCAAAATACACTATCATTGCAACAGGGGCATGTAATAATTTCAGGGCTATGTATGTCAGAGCTCTGCCATGATCTGCATCACACTAACTGTGGAGCAGTATCCTACGCAGCCAGAAAGTCAGGCTATCTTGTAGCAGTGAAAGGCAGGAAACCTTTGAATGTTCCAGCACTTTGGAAAGAGCCCACTGAAGAGCTGTCACAGAACAGTTTATTCAGTGATACCGAAGGAGTGGGTGCTCAGGACAAACTGCCAGCAGGCTACCATTTGTTTTAATTTAATACTCAGATTTTATTCATATCTAATAAAATATTGGTCTTGTTATTTAACTGAAATAGTAAAAATCTAAGCTGTATTTATCTGCAATTGGTCAGCTATATTGCAGAATGCTTTATGCTCTACTGACTGCATAAGTTTACAGGCATATTGAAGGACTGTTGTGCAAATGAAAGTAAAATGCAGATCATTCCCACAGCACATGAAACCTTGGAGTTTGCATTCTGCGAATGTTTGGGATTGTCAGACTATTTGGAGAGGAAGGACAGGGGGAAATACGGAGCAAGCTTGTTCGAAACAAATTAATTTAACAGTTCAAAACACTTCACACTATTTACCCTAGCCTTAATTATTATTGACTCTGAAGGACACATTTTGCACAAAAGCGTGCTGGAGATATTTAATCTCTTTTAACATGCATGAGTATAAAGCTGTCATCATGGGATATCTAGGGAGAGATAGCAGTCGCTAAAAGGAAAACCAGAATATATACAGAATACTGAAAAAGCCTCATTCACTCCTTCTCCGAAAAGCAAATTCAGGGGAAACACAAGCTCTCCTATAACATTTAGTCTCATTTAAGGGTCTATAACATTCCACGTATACGTGATACCCTTCCTGACACTGTGCAAAGATAGTTATTAGCATCTGGAGTGATAGCCCTGTTTCTGAACACTTTTGAGACTTGAACTGAAACTTAATTGAACGCCGGTTCTTAAAAACTCATTTTCTTTAGAAGACAAGTTACTGAAAAAAAAAGCAGTGAACTTACTGTCATGAGGCTTTCAGTCCCTTTTGATTAAACCAACTAGTATAAATGAGCTCCAAAACCAGAAAGTTTTCTGCAAGCCAGAGAGCCATGTTAAATATCTCACCTGTCATAATGTTGAGACCTTAAATTTTATCTCACTTGGAAATCTGCAAGTATTTTCTAATAAATAATTTCTACTGTGGACCAGCTTAGTTTTTAGTCTTTTGCTCCTTTTTGTTTGAATTGCAGTGTAATTCAACTATCAAATGACAACACATGAGACCCCTCAAAACAGGTAAGTAATATCAGAAAAAATCTTTCATATTCATGAACATCCTGCAGCAAATAGTTATCACTAATAAGAAATGCTGGAACAGTTAGTACTTAATGTTATTTTAAATGTGAAGTCATGTTGCACGCTTGAAAATTTCACCCAGATATTCTAAATATTGCTTTCAATTCAAATATTCACTTTTATTTTTAAAGAAAGCTTTTAAATATAGTCCTCTTTCCACACATTCACATTCTGACATCAATTCACAAATTCCTTTTGCAAAAAAAAAATACTTTTTACAGCTTACACTAGCTTTCATGCAAATGGCACCCAAAAATTGATAGTCACGACAAATAAGGAAATACTGCCTCTCGTTCATAAAAGCAGGAAAAGGCGTTCTATTCTAGGTAGGACTCAAATGTATTACTTCAGATTTATAAATTTGGCACATCATTTTCCCACTTGTAAATGAGGGATGCTATTTTCAACTTTACAAAAGGTTAAATACGAGTATCTCTTTCAATGTTTGGCTCTCGAGAATAAATAGAACTCACAAAGTATTAGTCCTGTACATTAGTATTTCTTCTGATCAAGCACCTAAGAAATGTTCAAGTTATACATTATATCAAGATTAAAATCTGTAAGGAAAAAAGGTGGAATAACTCACATGGACTCATAACCATTAATCTTTCGTTTCTTGATCAAATCTTTTGCAAAATACACTTAAATCAATTATGTTTCCAGACAGAAGAACAAATATAGAAAGTTGTCATCAGTTAAGAGGATCTCATAACAGAAAGCAAGCGCTAGATCATAAGTAGATAATCTATAGTTCTAAAATAGTAGTTTGTTTAATGTCAGCTTTAAAATGATGCTAATGAAGCCAGTTGCTCGGTAGAATTATTTGTAAGTATCAACAACATAATATTAAAATAGTATGTTGAACATTGCCTTTTAAAAATTCTCTGTTATTTCCTGAGAATCCTGTTCATTATTTTGTGTTTAGGAATCTACTTGTAGATTGCATCAGGCAGTAGCAAAACTGTCTTTCCATCCAGGTTCATTCATTGCTTTATTTTGGAGTGAAATTATTTGTTTGTTCTTGGGGAGAGCTACGAGGTGCCTTTGGAACACCATGGGAAATTCAGAGAACAAGGTGCTTTATAGCACCTAGGGTAGTAAATCAGATGGAAAGAAAATATCCAGTGAAACAGGCAGTTCTCTCTACTCAGCCTTTCATACTTGAATGCTGACAGTAATTGCTGACCAGTGTACTGAGAGTTATTGTGGTATTGCCTGATGGCTCAGCAGCAATATACTCCTGATAATCCTAATAAAGTACGACAGGTGAAATTTTCTTACTTATTCTGGAGAAAGAAAGGGATATTTATTCTAAATCCAGCCTCATCAGGATTTTAAAATGTCTTCACTAATTAGTTCTGACTGCTTCAAGGATTTTGGCTTCTTCTTTTCCAGATAATTATTATAATTTTCTAACCTCGTCTAGCTCTGCCGTTGTTTCCTAAACCTTAAAAGCACAAGTGGCACAAAGAAGACTTTGATGCTTTGCAGCTTTTTGTATTTTTGTTAAATTTCTTCTCCTCAAAAAGGACTGACATAGATTAATGTCAGCACTCTTTAATGTCAGTTTACCATTTATTTGCAATTAATGAAGAAAAGCACAACTTCTGAAGGAGAGTTTTGGTTAGAAATTTACTTCAAAATATATTGTCCTACACAAAAAACAAATTACATTAGAACTACTTCCATTTTAAATAGAATACTTTGTGTTTCTGAGGAAAAAAGTCACACCAAATTAGAAAACATTCAAGTTTTAGTATTAGAATATGTTGTTTCCAACCTGTATTTTGGAAAATTGGGCCAGAAAGCTTCCAAAAAAACTCCAAACATTTCCTAATTTGATTTCAGAAAAAGAATTGCCCATTTTTTACTGATTTACTTCTTGAGTAAAATATGTTCAATTAATGGTAGCAAGCTTAATATCCAGCATAAAACTTTACCAAATATTGCAGAAATAGGAACAGGCAGAAAAAATATTTGTGATTTCAGTAAAAGAGCTAAACCTTTCAGTTATTCAAGAAATAAGTCTGGAGGTGAATGGGCAGCTCTGCATGTTATAAGAATGTGTGACAACTAATATGGAGGCATGAACCTATCTAGAGAGAATATACATATTTAGGCCTATTGACACTAAACTTGCCTTTCTTAAGCACCTTCTACTGACCCTAAAGAAGTAGACACTGGAATTCCAAGGGCCTGTAGACCACAGGTCAAAACCTAATCCTGTAGTGAAAAAAAGACCATCTGTCTAGAGTAAAAGTTTAAAAGCCCCAGAAAATAGAGCTTTGGAGTACTGTTACAGAATCCCTAGGCTTGAGATAGAATATAAAGAGAAATCTCCATAAGATTATGGTGAAATAAAGAGTAATAATTGTGTGAATATAGGAGACTAAGCTCCCAAACTTGGATGCAATATAAATACCATCACTAAGAGCTGAAGGCGTAGGTAGTCTTGAACTTGTTAAGACAGATTTCTTCAATAAATACCCAGTGAAACAATGAAAACTAATGCTGCTTTGGACATAGGTTTAGCAAGAAACAAGATCTTACACAACAGCTTCTCACAGAAAGTAATCTTGGACTCAGTGTTCATGAGCTAAATCAGTCTTCTCAAAATTGCAAGACAGACAGCAGGTCTGCCTATAACTAATGTTTGGGATTATAGAAAGGAACTAAAGAAACCATACAGAGTGAGTCCAGGAATGCAGAGTTTTTAAAACATAGAAAGTAAGGAATTACTTTTAAACAAACACAAACACTATTCAGAGTTAACATTGCAAACAAGAAAAAAAAGCTAATAGAAAAATCTTATGTGTTTCCTTCAGTGAATCACCTGCTTTTGTATACATGCAAATCTACAAAGTCAGAGCTCTATTCCTTAGAAGTTAGAGAATGTAGAAAGAACAAAAATGACTGAGATTTCTTGAAATATACTTTACATTTATTATTAAAATAATTAGAAAAAATTCTTTACAAACAAAAATAAGGAAGCATAGGGAACAAAAAAGTTACAGTGCAGTAAATATAGAATATATTATTTAATAGAGATTTTATTTAAGAGAGTTTAACACTAATCTAAGTGTGACTGACATACTAAATTTATATTTTGCCTCTATTTTCCATAAAGGTTATGATGAGGACACTAGAGTAGTAAGGGGTAAAAATTAAGATAAAGCATCAGAAATTATTATACCTAAGAGAGAAATAAACATTAACATTCTTAATACTTCATAAAGCAAAAATAAGACAGTCTAGATAATCTCACTGTTGCATTAAAGAAAAATGAAACTGCCAAATAAAATTGCCAGTCTAACTGCTAGGACTTTTGGAGGCAGTATCTTATGACTAGAGAACAGTAAACACAGAAACTATATTCAAAATACCAGTAACAAAGACCAATTCCGGAACCATTAGACTTATTAAAGTGATTTAACTTAAAAAAAAAATACCTAGAAGAGCGTTTGAAGGAAGAAATAAGGGCAGAGAGATAAACAGAAAGCAGTATAAATTATGATGTGGTTTTATCAACAGTAGATCGTCTCAAAATAATTTAATATAACTTTTCAAAAGTTGTCTGTTTTATTAAACACAATAATATTATTTATCAGGGATTTAAATAAGGCATTTGAAGAAATATCCCAGCAGAAAAGGTGGGAAAAGATAAGGTGGAGAAGATAAGTGCTGATACAATGTTTCTAAATCAGTTAAGGATATGGCTAGAGGGGTCAACAACAGCTTATATTGACTAGGTATCCACAGACTCAGGAGAGTTTACTGGCTGTCTTATCAGTTGTGTTTAATAAATTATTTAGATATCTTAAAAATATATATAAATTGGTAAAGTAAAGGTAAAGTTACTGTCGTTATTACAAACACCACATCACCTTATAAAAGCATTGCATTATTGTATTGATTTGATGGATAGAAAGAGATATAATTTAATAGTAGAAAGAGAAGATTCATGTACTTGGGGTCATCTGTACAGTACACTTGGGTAATTAATTATATGTGACCATATATGTCAAAAAGTGAAAAAAGAAAAAAGTAGATATATTGGAAAATGTAGTCTACTGGAAGTAGTCTGTTGGGAGATGGCTGTGAATAGTGACTGCAGAAGCTATGAAAGGGCTAACGAATTCACAAGTGTATGAGGAAAGACATTTGTTGTGACAGGAAATAAGAGGCCTGCTTAGCAATATTGTGTACAGTTCTGGTCAACCAGTTTCAACGAAGATCAACTTTAAACAGAGTAACTGCAAAGAAAGATGGTTAGAATGATTACAGAGAACTAAATTGAGCAATGCTATCAGCACAAGATCAAATGGTAATAAATCATCTATAAATACATCTTTACAATAAGTTCAGGAAAGGGCTTCCAGATAGACTAATAAAAGTAGTAAGAGAAATCTTTTATATGTAATTTTATAACCAGATGAAAGAGTTTTTCGTGATAACAATTCTTATTCTTCTTATATGCTTTCCTAGATGGCTACATATGTCTAAGAAGTCACATACATACATGGAACTTATCCAAACCACGTGTTCAAGAGGACTAGTAACCATCACCAGAGTAAGCCAGAAAAGAATCCTTTCCTCATGGCAGGTCTGCAGCATTCACTGGTTGAGTTTTTCAGGTTACATTTTCATGTTCATCACCATAGTGTGCAGCTCAGGTGGGAGTTTCGTTTTACTACTACAATGTGAGTTTGGGGGATGGATCACTGATGTGAGTTTGAATGATCCTTCAGAGACTCGTTACATTTGTGCCTTTGTGCTTACACTACAAACCTTAATGTTATATGGTAATGGGAAACATTTCATTACAAGTGACATACAATAGCAAGTTAACAAATACTTTCAAATTTCACCGAACTGGTTGGCTACATGGCTGCTCACAGCTGTTTCAGTTTGGATTTAACACAACTCTTGCCTTTCCATGTAACACTGGAGTGTGAGAGAGACTGTAGTGGATTGACTTTTAGATTTTTCAGATCTTCCTTAAAAAAATGGCCTTTACAGGTCTTCCTTAACAACAGAGGTCAGGATCCACTGAAGTATTCCATATCTTTCTTTAACATAACACAACATATAAATAAGGTGTAGATAAGAGAGTACGTTCTCCTCTTCTTCCAACAAGCTGGAGAGCAGGAGCTCCGTTGCTGCTGGTCCTGTCTGGAGCTGAGGCCTGCAGCAGCTTGCTGTTGTCTGCCCACAAGTGGGGGAGAGTCCTGGGTCGGATTGAGCTGTTCTGCTTTCCTCAAGGGAAGTGGTGAGATTTTGCTAGTTCTTTACTTTGTTAGTTACCGGCTCTTACAAGTGTGCATACCTGTTTGGTTTTAGTTTCTTTTTGTCCTTTTTTCCATTTTCCCTTTCCCTTTTTCCCTTTCTTTGGAATGTTGCATGATATCCTTGCTATATGTAGTTATTTTTATTTAGAAAATACAGAAATACATATATTTAGTGTGGTTTCAGTTTTTCTATAGTTTTTTTTCCTTAAAGGGGGGGGGGGAAGCTTTGGGAAAGAGGCAGACTGAGCAGTTGGAGAGCTTGGGAAAACTAACTCAAACCAGCTCAGAGACCAACATGGAGCTTATGGACAGCAGACAGATGCTCAAAAGCAGTGAGTGTCCAGATCACATCTGATTTCAAATCTGGATACAAGCTGAAGCAATTCATATGTATACACACATATGTTTTGCTCCTGTTCCATACATCTGCTCTTTTTCCTAGCAGTAGCAAAATCCTAATAAGTGCATCTCTCACCTCATTTTTGTGTCTTCTGGAACTCACTAGCAACATGGACATACGTTCACTAAATGTGAACAGAAACTAAAAAACATTGCCACATACAAACACCCACCACTGTGTGAAGCCCTGATGACCTTGTTGGAAGATCCAGGGTGATCAGGATTTGTCTAGTTACGAGGAACAACTATCTAGACTTGGGGCCAGCATGGGTGGAACCAGCTTGGTTTTGCTCAAATGATCGGTTGCTGTGGCGTTTCTCTTCCCTCGCGCCTTTATACCTCCTAGCACTCAGAGATGAGGAATTCCACAGTTTGCTCAGGTTCAATCAGTCTTCAGATTCTTGCTCCCACATACTCTTCATGGATCTAGTCAGGGCAAAGGATAGTGTCCTGAGGGTCGAAAGCAGCAGCCAACTAAAGTAACCAACAGCTGAAAAGTCAAAAATAAAATACAAGAATACTTTACACATTGCTCATATTTCTTTACCTGATTCTCTTTATGCATAGTATAGAATGAGTTGAGTATTTCTTAGAATCATATGAAATACCCTCCACAAAGTCCTGTGGGACTGCCTTGCTGTAAGAGTAATTCTTGGCCATAGCCTTCCATTGCTTCAGCATTGTTTCATTGTAGAGATAACTTTCACTTGACTTTCTGCAGTTAGGCAAGCAGAAATACAAATAGAGAAAAATGAGTTACACAGAGGCAGAGAAACTCAAATAAAGGCCATACTGTCAAAAGTGATTTTGTCTTCTGTTAGGCATATTTCATAGTCAACATTCTTCATGCTCCCCTGCCATCTCACAACTGTCTCTAACCCCTTTTGTGTTCAGTTCCTCAGACCAACAATAATGTATGCGCTACAGCTACTGCTTCCCAGCCCCTCAGAGTTGCATAACACTTTTCATAGTGTTATTTCCCTTCCCCACAGAGCAAAGTGCAGAGTCCCACTGTGCTACTGCTATGCCTCTGCATCTAGCTAATGGTCTCCATGTAATAAAAAAGCTGTGAAGAGACTGTGTTGTTATAGCCTTCAGACCAGAGGCTAGGTTGCACTGAGCCCCCCACACCTCCTTGCCTTCCCTAGACCTGAAGCTCTGCCTCTCAGTAAAGAAAAGGTAAGCTAACACTCTCGGGCTCCTTCACACACCATACTTGACCACTTTGGGAACATCCTGTTAATGCAGACCCTCCTGCAAATCACATCATTTTCTTTGCTTGGTATTTTGTTTCAGTTGGCTCAAACGTATTTCTTTGAACTTAAGGAAAAATATGTAACAACCATTTGGAAATTTCTTCATCACATCACTTAACCCACCAGACTTTTTCTAAAGTTTCAGCATGTCACTTATTCTGCTGTAACCCTTCTCCACCCAGGCAAGTGTAGTTAAACAAACCGTTCAACTCAACTGTTTGAAGAACTAAAATGCCTTCAGCAGACCATTACTAAGATGTGGAGACTACATCTTCAAATAAAGGATTTTCTTTTACTCTGTTTTTCACAATACAGAACCAGTTTTAAATGGCTTAATCTCACCTATAGCACATACTTATGCTGTTATTTATAACACGAGTATTCCAGCCAAAAAAAAAAAAAAAGGGCAAAATAAGTCTGTTCATTCCATATAAAATCTAACAGTGACTGTTTTCCAGGTGCTCACCTGTCATTTTGCTTTAACTTATTGGAGTTCTTTAACTTCACACTTTACATAAAGGAAGTTTTGGGGCAGTAAAAATACATGATTGTCTTCCTTTTCTTCCATATGACTTCTCCTAACCACCTAGCTAATCATTATTTTCTTTCTGATGGAGTTTCTAATTATCAGAGAGGATGCTTCGCTGCGAAGAAAGACTAACATTATTTCTACATATTTCCATAGCATAGAATACTTTAGTTTTGTCATACAGTAACTGCATTGAGATGCATTTTAAACTCAGCTTTGCAGAGTAAAATCTAATCTAAACACCGAGGTTAAAGACTAATATACTAAAGAAAATACATGCCAATTATGATGTCCAAGTTCTTCTGAACTGAGTGCTTAAATGCTCAGTTATTGAGTGAAGAACCTTACCAATACTGTCTGCATTTGCCAGATGTTTAGTTAAACATTATTGTGGATCTTTGTCAAAATGCTGCTCATTACACCATAACAATCACTACAAGAAAACAGGATAAATTATAATGGGAGTAACAAAGAAAAAGAAAGCAATTTCTTCTTAGAGGAATCAAATAGATAAATTTATTTGTTGAAGGTGATGCATGGCCTCCTGCTTACCTCTGATTAAAAAGACCCATAAGCTAGGGAACAGACCCATGGAGGATGATGACAAGACATTTAGAAACTCTCAGTTAGTACTTCAGATTGTCTCCTTATAATAAAAACACTTCTTACAGTAAAAGCCCAGCAAGCATGTTTGTATTGTATTGGATGCAAGTAATTTCTTCAGTTCTCTTTCAAATAAGATGAAAGAAAAGGGAAGCTTGTAGATATCAATCCTTGCAGCAAAAGGAGCATAAGTACTCTAAGCCCCCACTAGAAATTAATTAGAAAATGTTAGTAGCTCAGTGAAAAAAATTCTGCAAGTACTGAAACTCTTTCTTTATTCTTGGGATTTGTTATATAAAAACAAAAGTAATTTTTAACACAAGGTTTAACACAGTAAGGATTTAGCACTGTGAAAAGAAGCAACACACATTACGCCAAGAGCTTAGTGGACATCATCAATGATCTTGGTATTCTCTAAGAAACTCAAACAAATCAATTCTGGATAAAAGGAAACAAAGGATATTGCAAAACTGCCCTAACATTTCTGTGAATGGAAAGCATGAAAAACTTACAATGTATTACATGCTTTTTTTTCTTTACAGTTAAGAACACCATACCTTGTGAGTAGGACATCTAAATGCTGGAAATTACATAGCATTTTATTTACTGAAAGATCATTATACTGGGTGCTCTATAGACTGCAAAATAACTGACAATGATGTGGGAAAAGACATCCCACAGGACATGAGCTTCCTTTGCAGTAGACTCCTAAGTGTATTACTTAAAAGTGTATTATGTATCTATCCAATTTAGGTATTTCCACCAACTATTCATTCTCGCCAAACACATCCAGATGTTATTTCTTAAATGCACAAGACCACTTCTTATTTATCTTCTAAGCATCCAGTTTCTCACAGATTTGTAAGTAACAAACAGTATTCCTGTTCAGTAACAATACATACAGTAATTTCTCAGCTATGCTGGAAAGCTGAAATACTATATTTGGAAATCTTATTTTCTAACTCTCTCTGTCTTTCTCTTCCAGTTGATCTTTGCAGACACTTAAATCTGTCCTCCTTTTCTCTCTCCCTCTCTCAGTGTCCCATCAAGGGCCCTATCAGCAGAAGATTATTTTCCAACATCTCACACAGATCAGATCCTGGCTTTGTCCTTTGGTTCCTCTAGCGTGCTCACACTTTCTCTGTAACAGTTTATGCGATCTTGAAAAATTTCCAGTTCTAAACATAAGAGGGATTAGTGGAGCTCCTTTTAAAATAACAGGAAGGTTGCTCTGTAATCACATACTAGTCATCTGTCTTCCAAAGCTCTAATCAGAAAGTGATGCATTAAAGGCCAGTATTTGATGTTCCTTCTGGTCCTGATCAAACATTTAAGAAAAGAATGTACTCCTTCTGAAGTGAAGAGGGCATCACCTCAAATTAACTATGTGCTTAAGAACTCTGATTTATCAGAGTTTCCAGTACTTCATTTGTAAGCAAAATTGTAGAGTGTACCTTTGCTCTGATGTCAGTCTATTAACATTAGGAAAATCAAAGTGGCAGTTTGAAGTGATTAAATGTCATTGTAATGAATTTCATATACTGAAAGGCAAAAATGCCAAGGAGTCTAAGTTTTTATAAGTGCTTAATAACAAGAGTGAGGAAAGCTGATGACAAAAATCTATGCTGCAATAAATTAAATAAAATATGCGATACTGATGTGAAAAGGAAAACTCTACCAGAACAGCCTGAGTAGGCAAGCAGTTCAGATTCTATGATGTGTACAAGCAGAAAGTACAGAGGAAACCAGGATTGATGTGTTTCTCATGGCAACTGGCACTTGAACTGTGTGGGCAGCTGAAAGGTCAAAATGTACGAAGTCTCTGCATGTATCTTGTTGGTGTATTTTCTCCATCTAAAGTATTAATTGTTTTGTCTGGAACTTTGACTTGACCTATTGTTCCATAGGAAGGAACAATGGCATACACATGCATACTGAAGGCTTAGAATAAGTCATACCATTTTTTCTGCTGCTAACTCACTTCATTATGAAGCAGGCTTTTATCAACAGTCATTGACAGAAAAAACATGAGTCACCAGCACTTTTCAATGTTCTCTGCTTTCTATCGCCCAAGTACAGTTACTATCTTAGCAGTTTTGCCTGTCTAGGTTTTATTAGACCTGATGGAAAGCTAACAACAGAAGAACAAAAGTGTCTTAATAGAAGATCTTACTTTCTCTCTTTCTTGCATTGTCTTTAATGCACTGTCCTATTTATGCAGTTTAGGCAGTGTGGTCAATTTTTTGTGTAGGCATGGCATAAACAGAATAGTGATAGAATGTTGTTCTTCATCTGCTATATAATTTTTCCATTTTCTTGTATTTTCCCAATAATAAAAGCATTTTACATATACACATATGAGAATGTCACAGCTCATGCAAATTCAGGGCAAATTTTACCACTCACTTTCTCAGTGAGACATCTTCCAAACCACAAGACCAACCTTCTTTTCATAGAAAATTTACATCAGTATTACTTACGTGAGTACATGCTGCAGTTACTCCTCTTTCTTTACATTTTGAATGAGAGAATTAAACTAAGAGAATCAGCCTCTGCTCATATCCAAATATGAATAAATCCAAACCAGAACAAAAGCAGTACTTCAATAAATTAAATCACTATGGCTCATGACCACTTCTCTGCTCAAATGTAAATGAAAAAGCTTTTTTTCCTACGTTTTCTTCTTTTTGATCTCTGTTCTATTTAAGTCCTTTTACAAAGTCACTAAAGGGTAGATCTTTGTAAGCCTTCGGCACCATTTTTACTGACAACATTTTGATCACAATACATTATGATAGACTACCAGGGATACAAGTCCTAAGTTCTTAAGTCATTATTTCCTGTGTGACAGATTCTGCTCAATATTTCATGAAAATAAAAAAGGGAATCACTAATAAAACTATGCTCACAGTATATTAAGGTATATTAATACTTCAGAAACTGTTCTTTCAAAGGAGAAGGGAAGAGTTATAACAGTTATGACAGTTGGTCACTATAGAATCATTGAATGGTTAGTTTCGGAAACTAAAGCCCACCCAGTTCCAACCTCCCTGCCATGGGCAGGGACACCTCCCACCAGATCAGACTGTTCAAGGCCCGATCCAGCCTGGCCTTGAACGCTGTCCCCCAGGGAGAGGACATCCACAGCTTCCCTGGACAATCTGTGCCAGTGCCTCACCACCCTTACTGTGAAGAATTTCTTCCTAATGTCTAATCTAAATCTCCACCCTTCCAGTTTAAAGCCATTCCCCCTCTTTCTATCACTACAAGCCCTTGTAAAATGCTCCTCACCAGCTTTTCTGTAGGTCCTTCAGGTACTGGAAGGCTGCTATGGTGTCCCCCCGGAGCCTTCTCTTCTGCAGGCTGAATAAGCCCAACTATCCTCCACAAAACAGACACCTCTGTGACTGAAAACAGGCAAAGAATGATGACACCGAACAACATGCAGAAATCTTAAGAGTGAAAACTCTCCATCCCTACTGATCTGTTCGTATGCTTTAAGAACTGTTTCACATCATTACAGGAGTAATTGATAGTTATATTGCAAATCATGCCTGACAACACTATCTTTGTTATTATTATAAATGCTCAGTTGATCTCTATATATCGCTGAATATTTTTATTATTATTTTATGCAGGCCTCCTTTGGAGAAATCCAGACATTTGGCAGTGACAGTTCCATCCACAGAATGGCAGACAATACATTCATCTGAAATATGGCTTACCTGCTAGTCCTCATCTTTGGTTCTTTTATTCATTAAATCCACCTGCTAAATACCCTATAATCTGAGATTTCCAACCACTGTAAACATTACACTACAGTAACATGGAACACAGTTCATTAGAATCACACCATTAGTTACACATTTAAGATTAAAGAACCTTATTTTTCATTTTTAAAACTGAGCAACACTCAACCTCAAAATCACCTGAGGTACAGCAGTAACGTCCAAAATCAACACACCGAAACTAAAGTTCTTATCATTTCTCTCAGGACCAGTTATGGTTTGTAAAGTCCTCTTAATTATTTCTCGCTATGTTGATGTTTTATGGCTTTGGAATTTCCATATTTCATCCATGAGTATAAAGCCACTAGGTATATCAACATCTACAGGTCTTATATTAAGGAAACATCTCAAAATTTAGATTGTAAATGCCTTCCCTTATAATTTCTCCCCAATTTTTTTAGTTGATCCAACAAACAAGGAGGCAAAAGACCCACTACTATTTACTGGGTTGACATAATCTATGAGATCTGACACAATAAAAATGAGACTACTCCTGTAACTCTTTTTATACAAATTCAGAAAATAAACTATGATCACCGCCAAAAAAGTTCCCTTCAAAGTTGATGCACAGCTGCACATGGTGCTGCCCATGTTCAAAGCAAATCTGTAGATCATTTTCTGAAAGACCGTTGAGGATCTCCATCATTTTTGCTTTCACATCTTTAACAACAAAAAATTAGTTCCTTTGAGCACCGATTTTATCTTTGGGAAGAGGTAGAAATTGCAGGGAATCAGGTCTGGCAAACAGGGTCATGGTCAAACACAGTGATCTGTGCTTCACAGACAAAGTTCTTCAGGTTTGTATTTTTTAGGATGTTAACTTTAACACAAGATGTTTCACGTCAAAGTCTCATTTCCCTCAGGACAAATTATAGTTTGTAAACTCTTAATTGTTTCTCATTACGTTGATACTCATAAGTCCCTGTCAGATTAATTCGTTCCTTCTCCCCTCACTGTCCCCCTTTTTTTGAGTCAGAATGTCTTTTGTAAGTACAATCAAAAACTTTTCCAGGCTGAATCAATGTCCAAACTAGATGCATTTTCCTCCAGAGAAAGGGAAAAGTTATTTACACTTCATCTTTTTAATGGGCTATTCTGAAAAATGACTTCTTATTTTAATGTTCAATTGAGTAATAGACTAGGACAGCATCATGATTTAGACAGTATTTTTTTTAAAGCAAATTTAGATCACATTTCTTCTGGAATTGGAAAAATCAATGTACCATGTAGAACTCAGCTGGAGTATCACTAATTTCAGTTCTCTTTTATTAATCAAAAAATGAAATATCAATTTGTTCTCACATTACATTTCTCCTCTAAGTTGTAAATAAGCAAATAAATTAACAGAAATTTATTTCATATTTTTCTTAATATATAGTATGCTAGCTTACCTCATTCTAATAGCACATTCATACACATCAATATTAAATTCACTCAAATTTTTAGAATGCTTTTTCATTCATGCTTTTCCCAGGATAGCTTTTTAGAAGGCAAGTTATGTAAAATCCCAGCCCAGAGATCATCCCTGAGGTCAATTAGATTTTTGGCATAAATATTTAATCTGATCTTTTACTTTTTAAAAAAAGGACTGTTTAATTCTTATCTGTGCCAAATATATTAAGACTACAACTAAAAAAAACCTCCAGCACGTTAAGATTGTCTGAAAATCGAAATTTTTTCATAGATTCCCTGATATAGTGCTTGGAGCACTAATCCACTAAACTAAACATTATAATCATTTTTATTCTGTAATTGCTTATTATGCCATTCCCTCTGCTCTCACCATCAGGCTGCAAATAAGCATTGACCAGCTATAGGTTCTGGCTTTTAATAGCTTCGCACTTTCCATCACCCTGCTGAACATACATGCATACAAACTTTTCCTGCCTTCTTGATGTGATACATAACCAAACACATGAGTTCTGTTTGGAAAGCTAAGTAGGGTAACACTTGAGTTTCCTTAAGTATTTAGCTGGTTGCTCCCATGAGAAATAAAGTAAAATTCTCAAATACTTCTACAAAACTGAATCTGGCAGTAATTTATGCAAAATCCTTGAAGGAAACTTGCTGAACACCCAAATAAAAGCCTATTAAAAGTTGCCATCACCAAGAAAAAGGATCACAAGTCAACAATGAGAGCTGAAATTTGTATCTGGCTGACAGGTAAGGAAGAGGAAAAATTCTTGCTTGAAAAAGGGAAACAGTTTGAGGGAAATGTGTACCATTGACAGAAGAAGATACTGCTGTTATGTTCTGCAATATATATCATACAAGAATTAAAGACTTCTTTTAATCCCCGACAGATTCCATTGAGGTAGCAAAGATGTATCCTCATTTTGAGCTCTAAGAAAAATCAAGGACTTTTAGGAGCATTCAGACTCACTTTTATATCCAAGACTTTTCTTGCATATATCATCCACAGCAGAGATAACTGGTGTTTGTAAAATTGGATTGCTTATCAGAAAAGTACTCAAACGAATTTTGAAAACCACCAAGAGTAGTCACATTCTTGTGCATTAAAGGGTGTCTCTCAGTTCATCCTCTTGTCTAATGAAGAAATCTAAACCAGTGAATCAATAAAATATTCATAGAACAACACTAACTTGTGATGAAGTGTGGCTCACAACGTAGAAAACAGCAAATTAGAATGCACAGTGAAAGACAGAGGGTTTTTTGTCTGCATTGTTGTGGGTTTTTTTAGCTGAAACAGCAAAAGATTTATAAATTATTATACTTTTGCATTTATTTTCTTTCATCTGCATAGAACTGTGTGTTTAACAAGAGTTATGTATGTGGTTTGATGGTTAACACCTTCCTTCATTAGATGAGATATTATCCTAGGCCTTGCATTTGTAACCAAGACTGCAAAAATACATGCAAGGAAAAGAAATTCTGAGAACTTGATGTTTACAGTGACTAAATACTAATTCACATCCTTCACAGTAGATTAACATTTTTTAATCAACCATCCTTGAAATTAGAATTACTACTCTTAGATAGGATGATGTTTACGATATAATGTTTCATATCCAGGACAATCACAACAAAGCACTGATAACTTTTTGTACATATATAAGCAAAGATGAGAAAAATAAAATGGGAATTACCCAGTGGTATACAGTAACTCCCATATACCTGATTTAATATATTTATTTCAGTCCTGAGTCAATCACTTACTCTGGAAAAATTTTGACTTTCTGAAGAAAGCATAAGCTTTACCAAAGCACTGAACATCACAAAAAGCTGAGTGGGAGATGTTTCAAGAAGTGATATTATGTATTTGGAGATATGTAACACATGCTTGAGAAGTCTCATAATATGAAGTCCTTCTTATCTTTTTTTTTTAACTACCTATGGAATTTTTATGTCCTTCCCTACCTGTCACTCACTTGTAAAAAGAAAAAATCCTATGTAAATAATGTTGGTAATATTTATACCCCTAAACCAGAATATAGTGAAATGTCACCTGTACATATAAATAGCTTGAGGTGATGCTTTTAGAAGAACTACTGAAGAGTAAATTGGAACTTATGATAAATTAAATTACACATGAGGGCAGAAGAAACATACCTGGGGAAAAAATAATAAAATACCCAATAAGAAAAGGCATTTTGCTTTAAATGATGTGCTGCATCTTAATTTTCTTGTGGTTGACACTTTCTTCTATGTAAGAAATGCACGTCTACTGAAATACTCTATTATCTGGGTACCAGAAATGCTTCTTTTCAATACATCACAGAAAGAACTACTGAAGGAGAACAAAAACTGTCTGAAAGAAGTAAGAAAAGATAGTCGTTTTCTTACACACCTTTCATCTGCCAGCAATGTTTTTAGTTAAGTCACTTTAGACTTAAAGTTAAATTAGTTCAATGGAAGTGCTTAATACTCATGTTTGGCTATACTGAACTATAAAAAAAGAGATTTATCAATCCCAAAGAAACATTACGAAGACCCAGGCTATGGATCAGAATGCAAAATTATGGCATTTCCTCCATCTTTCAAGTTGGTTTGCAAGTCACTGTAGGATCCTAAATTCTACATAAATAAGATTTTCCTTCACTGCGACTTCTACCTCTTCCATCACCAGACAGAGGATCAGTATCATCACACAGGTTAAAGCTTTCTGAAAACATACACAAAGAAAGTATGGTCATTAAAGAGAACCATACTTTACTGCTTTTAATTACAAAAGTGATGAAAAAATATCAATATGTATTCAACATACTTTTGGCCAAGGAGGGTTTCATACAGTTTCTTCTGAACGTGTGTCTTGGGGTCTATCTGCTACACATCTTTCTGCCTAAAATATAAGAGCAGGTTCCTGCTGGTACATCAAAAATTGGATGAAGCATTAGAGTTATATGTTCTAAAATACCTTTAATTAGAGTAAAACACCTTAAAGGAGTCTGAGACCATTTCTGTAACTTGGCTTGAAATATGAACTCAGAAGTATTCGTATCAGCAGAAGACAAAACACAGCATGACAGCAGAATGAATAGCAAGTGGGATGCACATGCTGTCTTTTCTGCCAGAGTACACGTGAAGTTCAATTACATTTCAGGTGTGTAAATCTTTGATCAACAGGCTCACCCTGTCAAAGGGCAAAGGGATTTCTCCTGGGAAACACTATCTTCTAAACTGACACAGGCACTGCATAGTTGTGCTGTCAATCATGCTCAAGCTGAACATAGTTACGTGTTACTAGGATCCTTTAGGCTACAATTCTTCCACAAATTTGACAACAGTTTGACAGAGAGGTCTGGGTTTTTTTCTTTAAAAAGAGAATAAGAAAAGAAAAAAAGAAAAGAAAAGAAAAGAAGAAAAACAAAGCTATTTTGCAAGACAAAGACATGAAATATTTTGTCTCTAAGAATATTTTCAGCTACGCACAATATAATGGATCCATATATGAAAATGAAAAATGTGTAGAAACAGAAGCTAGGTTAATAGACTATAAAAGACAATGTTTGAAATTATATGCTCTAGATTAACTTCATAATTCAACAACGAACTTCATTAGGGAAATAAAACAAAACTCTTGCAAGCAGAGAGGAAAGAAGCCACCTTCAATAGTACAGACTTTTCTCTGCAACATGAATTTGTGCTACAGCATTTAATTTCTATACTGATAAAATGGAAGAAGTAATAGAGCAATCTAGAAAGACAATATAAATCTGGTTTTAAAGACTGAAAATGAAATGTCTTTGTGTATTGGCCCAGTGGAACTGCTATATTTTTTATGGCTTTCATTGAATAACAGGGAAAACTAGAAAAAAAATCTTTTTTATTTAATTTTGGAGGCAATTAAATAAGGGAAAAATAACATGTGACTGCAGTCTGCTCATTACCATCTGGCATGTGGAAGAGAGCAAATTTTAATACTTAGATCAGATTGGTTATAAGTTTTAACTTTGGATTTCAGTGCAAAGAAGGAATAGTAACTCAAGTTTTCTTTTTTGATAGCTCAATGTCTAAATAACATCATTATTTTGGCTTTCATTGAGAAATAAAATGATTCAGCCCTTAGAACTAACACTGCGTCCCAAACAGTCTGATTAAAGACGTACATTAATTCACATCCCTTTCCCTCATACATCATCATCAGCAGATCCTTTCTGTAAAAGCTCTTATACATTCACTGAAGAAGAATCATTGAATCACAGAATCATCTGGTTGGAAAAGACCTTGCTACTCAGCCAAGCCTGTTTGCTTCCCACCAACTCGTTTTACGGCACCTGGGGATGGCCTGCTCTTGCGACGCCGGGATTTCCTTCCTGAGGAGCATCCAGTCCTCTTGTACTCCTTTGTCATTTAGATATGTTTGAAGTCAAATACATGTCATAGTTCTGAGTTTTTGTTCGTCCTTTCATCATAGAATCATTAAGGTTGGAAAAGACCTCTAAGATCATCAAGTCCAACTGTCAGACCACCACCACCATGCCTACCAAACCATGTCCTAAAGTGCTTTGTCTGAGTGATCCATCGTTCAGTCTGAACAAAGCTCCAGGGAGCACAACATCAGAGGAAATGAATTTTCATTCAAAAAGGAATAGACACAATTACCCCAAAACTATTTTCCCTCTCTCTGGTCCTAATCCAATAAAACAACTGAACCCTAACAGATTAAGACCTTTAAATACATGTCAGAATTAAATTCTGTTCATTAGACTCACATGAAAGGTATAGGAACACTGCAAATCACCATCACTTGTAGAATTGCAGTACAATTTTACTCTTTGAAAATAACTTGCACAAAATATAAGCTATTCTGAGAAACTTTGAATTATTTTTAATTTTTATTCCCTTAGGCAGAAAATGTATTCTTTTAGATAGCATCAAGTGAGTTTGGCTTGAGTTGTTCAGAGAAGCTGGGAGAAGGCAGCTGAGAAAAAGTGACACAGAATAATAACAGTATTTCTAAAGATCAGTGAAAACAAAATTTACATTAAAGTTACAGCAAAATGTTCTCCAGCCTATCTGGTTACTGGAGCCTTCTAATGATTTTTTTGCCAGATTACAAGATCTTTGCACTCACTCAACATAGTATACAAACACAACTGTTGAAATCTTCTGACAAATGCTTTCATTTTCCGGGTAACCTTAAAGATCTCAGAAGTCACACACTTCATTCATTGTGAGTAGACACAAACGAACATCACCATTAGACCTGTCTTCTAAGTAGATGAATGTGCCAACACTGCTGCTGAGATTACTTTATGTATGTAAATTTAAAATCCATTTTCCTGTCATCATCATGCGCATGACTTTGAGACTCACTTTTTGCAAAATGCCACGCCAATAAAACTCAATCACATAAATGTGCATGGAAAGTGAGTAAAAAAGAAACAAAAGAAAAATTATAAAATTTAAAAATATACATAGTCATCCATCTCCGTTACCTACCAAAAAAAATCTAGATTCATATTCGTTCCAAATTTATGCCCTTGAGTTAAAGGAAAACTTCAGACACTTTCAATGGGCTATTCATGGTTCTTAAAAATGGTGCTGTACAAAGTCCATTTTTAAATTTATACATTAATGCAGCTAGTTTAAACCTCTGTCAGGTTTGATGCTCTTAACACTATTTTCCTAATGCACAGAGACACAGTTTACCTTTTATTCCCTACAGTTTTCCTTGGTAGCTTGTATTCCTCAAACACCTTTTAAATTTGACAACGCACTGCTCCTCTGAAAATGTGCAACATCCTTTGTTTCATCGTTGCAATTGGTATGGGTAGATACTGTATATAGCCAGAAGGAAATTTCTGCATCTAAGGATTTTCTCAAGGAATCTGTATATTTGTCAATAGACATACTTAGGACACAGTATTTTCATATCCAAGGCTGTAGGTCCCAGAGTATAGTGTACGCAAACTGATACCTATTATGTGTGTAGAAGCATGAAATACAGATTTATGGATATAAGCAGAGTCTTTCACTCTAGCTATTCATGAGCATAACACATACACATCCAGAAATAAATATGCAAATCCTGGCTCCCTTGGTGCTGATGGCAAAATTCATATCAACTTCCAAAATTCCTAGCTTTCACCTGTGACTGCTGAACAGTAGACTATGTTCCTGTTAGTCCAAATTATGAAAACACTGAGGACGCACCTCATTCTTAAACAACCTAAAGTTTTTGAAGGGCCTGTGTCATCCTTCAGATTGCAAGTTCTCTTTATTAAAAGTCTAGTCTCTAGAGCCTAAGTGTGTACCCGTTTAGTTGCTCATGAGTGTTCAGGATAACTTGAAACAATAGACAACTTCTAAAATCTACCAAAGAGCAAGTATCCAGATTATTCTTTCCAAAACCTAACATTACACGTGTGTTATTTCACTGGTAGTAGAGTAACTAATGAATAATGTATACATAAGCTAAATCATTACTATTATTTTCACCAAATTATTCCTGTAGCAATGTACTCTTTTTCAATGATCACCAAGTAAGCAGCCACAGCAACAAAACAAATGCTGATACTGTTCACAGAAATGTTTGAAGCCAAATACGTCATAGTTCCACATTTTTGTTCATCCCTTAGAATCATAGAATCATTAAGGTTGGAAAAGACCTCTAAGATCAAGTCCAACTGTCAGCCCAACACTACCGTACCTACTAAACCATAGCCCAAAGTGCTTCATATCTGCACTTTTTGAACACCTCCAGGGATAGTAACTTTACTGCTTTCCTGGGCATTCTGTTCCAATGCTGGACAAGATCTTCAGTGAAGAAATTTTTCGTAATATCCAGCCTAGACCTCCCCTGACACAGCTTAAGGCCATTGGAGTAACTGAGTTGAAACCACTGATTTCAGTTCCACATTGTAAACCTTCTATACTTTGGGAACATTCAAGAGGTATGGGCTTCTTTTCAGGGCTGAATGACATTGTCTTTGGGACAACATAAGTCTTCCTGTCCCTAGAATATTAGTTCTTACGTAGCCCATCACTTTCATCTGTGATGCCTCTGGTTTTGTACTCTTTAAAGTGCCAGACCTCGCTCTGAAATGACAGTTGTCTGAAGGCAAGTTTAAATTATAATATACCTCATTCACAGTCAGAGAGAGTTTTTTGGTGAATATTCTTTTCGTTTTACACTATTTTTTTTCAGTTCTTCAAATTCACTTTCATTAGCTCTTCAACTAATCCTTGACCCACAGTACTCACACTTCTCAAATATTTCTGAAAGAGGGTAAACATTTGAAAAGCGATACTGAACATTCACCTAATCTAATTGCTTTATGAGACCTGTGGGATTAATCTGGTGCTGGGCTATAATTTTTTTTAAGTATGTAAAACTCATTCCTGCACAAACACTTTACTACAAATATAAGCTACACATAATCCAATAAAACATGTATCAGAAAGAGTTATGTCTTTATTTAGTATTAATTACAAATGCAATTAATGTCCTGGAGACTAAAAACATCCAGGTAGATGTTATGTACTTCTCTATTAATTGAACTAACACCAAACCTAATGATGACATTATCTATGTTCATTCATGTTTCTATGGGTTAAGAAGAAGAAGCTGCTTTGAAATATATGAATGCAGATAAAAAAACCCCACGCACATGAAATGTCTCAACAGCATATTTTTCATTCTCATGCCATTAAATATGACAATCAAATAACAACACTATTCAGACATCATGTAAAACTTTCCCTCTTTACCTTCATCGCCCTGCATCCTACTGGTATTAAGGCAAAACCCAATGCTGAATTGAAACAGCTTTTGGCTTTAAAGGTCCACTGACCTTAAAAATATTACTTGCCTCTGTCATAGACAAAGAGATTACTTTAGAGTCAGCTGAAGTGCCATACCACACAGTTTGGTCAACGTCTTCCCCCTTTCCCATCCTAGTTCTCCTTTCTTTTTCATAATGAGCCTTTATCAAGAGGTCAGCCTCTCCCTCAGTACCCTCCTCTTTGGAATTTTGCAGATTTTCCTTCCCTGTGTTAGCAAATCCAACAGATTCCCAAGTCCCTGGGATACTCTGCTCCCTTCTATTCCAGTACATATCAAATCATTGTTTGGGCTTTTTTTTTCCCCTCGCTCTGTATGAACCACCTGAAATTTTCACATGCCTTTTCCTCAAAAAGCAATGATGTTTTTTAGAATTGTTCATCATATTCAGTCTTTCACATTTCTTTTTGATCTTCATGCAGTTATTGTAAATATTCAGTAAACCCTCTTCTAGAGCATGTATCAGAGAGAAATGTCACTACTCCATCTTACTTTCACCTCTATCATTTCGGCCAAATAAATCTCCAAATGCACTTTGAAATATTTCCATTTATCTTGCGTCCTTACAAGACAATTGCACACATGATGACAGATACAATTTCTCTAATCTAGACAGGAAAGAAGTTTGATCAGAATTCCAAGTTTATCTAACATATAGAACTCCAAATTTTATTTAATTAGACAGCATAGGACAAATCACCTCACAAAAACAGGACTGACCCTTCTTTAAATCTACTTTCCTTGAACCTACAGTAGCATTTCATGTCATTACAGCTGTAAGATCGCAATGCAGCCTTTTCTGCTATTTCTTTTGTGCATTTAATATTACCATTAAGAAACTGCAAAGCAGACAGTAATATCTACAGTACAGAGAGTTTTCAACTTCACCAGGAAAAGAGCCTAGTTGAAAAAAATCCTCATTATCAGCATGTCTAAATTTGAGAAACTTGAAACAGAGAATTTTAATTCACATACTTAAAAAGAGAATGGCCATTTTCAAATATAGGGTAGATGTCCAGTCCATAGGCATTCAGGAAAACTTTGTAAATTCTGAAAGGAGGTCTGGCCTTATGCACTTCATTAAAGATGTACTGTCCCAATAAGATATAAATAAATTAATTTGATTTTCAAATTCAAAGCTAAAACTAGGTATAAAATGTTTGAAAGAGTTAAGATAATAATTTTGTTACCGATCTGTTTACCTCTTATTCTAACATCTTAATCTGCTAAATTTTATCTTGTGAAGTTAGCATTTCTTCATAACCAAATAACAAATGTTCATTCCAGCAGAATTTAGAATGCTTTATTGGTAAATAAATAAGATTTTTATTGCACAATTGTTTGCGGATTTTCCAATGAATAAGTCTAAAATCTGATGCCTGACTTAAATGTTCTGAGGTTACCTCTGAAATCCAGTGTTTACCAATATATTACTAAAAACTCCAGGGAAGTTTTATTTTGTTCGCTAGGGCTGGATTGGTCTTTTTCCTTTTAAAAAATATATTGCACTGTTCTGACACACAGAGGTCAACAGTTAAATTTTTTCCTCCATTTTCCCTTCTTTTTCAGACTATTTCCTATCATCTAAACACCATTCCTTCCAGTTACGCACTCTGCTATCGCTATAGTACTACTTCTGATAAACTGTAAACTGCAAACTACAAGATCAATGTACTTTTTCCTCAGGCTTCAGTTCTCTGGATCCCACACATCAAGCTGGAAAAGAGACAAACAAAATAAAATCAGTATGCTAAGGTGAAGAGCAAATTTGAAATGTTTTAATGTTGGTAAGTTAAAATTTAATTTCACTAAGTATCAATACCATACTTGACATGATCAGTACAAACATGGTAGATTCACAGCGCTGCTTTCTTCAGACCATCCTTGACAGATTTCTTGGGAAGAGACACAAGTAAATTGAATTATTTTGAAGTATTGATTGACTTACTTTGAAAATCATCATGTGTAATGACTAAGGATTTGATACTCACCTTTATGAGGCTTAATGGTGAGTCTTTAGTAAGAGTCCACTGAAATCAGCACTCCATCATTTTAGTTATTTTAGGGAAAAAATGTATAAAGCCAGGGTTATTTTTTAACTCCTTCATTTATAAGGTTAAAACAAGTCAATGCTATTACATGAATTTAGCAAATTATTTATTCATTCTTCTTCTTTAATACCAGTTCCTAATTTTATCAGGTTGTGTTTAAGTGCTGTAACCAATATTTTCATAAACTAATTTCACTTCATGAGTGAGCAGTTTCTGCCAGCAAAAAAGAAATATTTCAGAACACTGTCATCTGTAACATTTTGGTCTCAGTAGGGGATTCTGGTCATATTCTGATGGGAATAGTAACTACTAAACAAATACATTTGATTTATGTCTTTATTTATAACTTGGCAGCAGTTGATTCCCTTAGGAAGATGCCTATTATTTTCTAAATCCAGCTGAAAATACCATATTTAGTAGTAAAATTCTTGGTCAGAGAATGTTCAGAATGGTGGTTGCTTCATAAAGGTGACCATAGTCAGAACCTTAATCAATTTGATTTTAATGCTAAGTTCAAATCAAAATCTGCTCAGGCAGCTGAGTCAAATCACTGCTCCAGTGTAAAAAGTTCAGCAAAGTTCTACACAAAGGTCCCTTTTCATATCCTGAAGTTCTCCGTACAGTGGAGAATATATCCTATTAGTTGCAATTGTCCAATTCTGTACGGATCTGCATGCAGTGCCACAGTCTAACCCCTTCTCCTCCCTTTCCTTCACCCTGTCCATTTCAGTCCCTCAGTCTGCTGCTCTTTCACAGGCACCAGGTGTTAGGGCCAGTTCAGAGCATGGTCTACACTGATTAATTAGATCATGCAGCCAGGCTGTTGCGTCTCTCAGCTGGCTGGCACCACTGATATCACGTAATTGACACTGATTTGGATCTCCCTCCTCTATCCAGCCAGCAATTTACACAAGCCTGTAGACCTTTCATACCTTTGAGGTCTCTACCCTCTCTCAATATGGCTGAAATCATGTAATGAGCTCAAAAAATATTAGTGATAACTGGACAGCTGCACAGCACATAAGCCTCATTTCTTAAGAAACAAGGCTGACACCTATGCATTCAGATTTTTGTCAATGAAACTACAGGAAACAATACAAAACTCAGAATTGTAATACAAAGAAAACAGGACAAGTTACAGAGGTTTCTGAATTTCTAAATTAAAGCCATGAATTGAAATTAAATTATCAAATACATTCAATCTAGACACAAAAAGAAGTGCTGTGAACTTAAGTAAGATATGGTGGTTTAGTTGCACAAAACTAATAGATGGAATTAAAGTGAAAACGGAGCTTAATATTAGCTAGTGGAGTAGCAACATTAACTCCATAACAAAATGAAAGTACATAGAATGAAGGTATTACCTCCTGTGTAATTGTGTGTCTGCGCTGTGTGATCATGGATCCTAACAAATGTGATTATCAGCCGCCTGAATGATGGACATTTCATCAATTCTGCACCAGTCCAGTAAGCACAAGTGCTAAGAGCAGTGAAATTAGGAAGATGCAATAAAATGAAATGGACTTACAAGAACAAATGGTTACCAGAATTACTGAACCTATTGTTCAACATACAAAATATTACCAGAGTACTCTGCGTTACATTATGCTTCTGTAGCTACAATTCTCTGTGCATATTAAAAAACATTCTGAACTAGGGACACACTGTCTGACTTCAGGATAGACATTCTGCCTCTAACCACTGTAACCGCCTGTGATTAGGGTGGCCAAATATAAATATTTACAGGACAGAACAAAATGTAATCTTTCTACCTTGAAATGAGTAGCATGATGTACAAAATGGAAAACAAACAAACCAGAAATTTGAATGCCCTTAGAATTATTAAGAAGGTTGAGTATTTTTTACTCTCTTTTGATGCAGTGCCAGGACAACAATTTCAATGTAGAGCTCTACAGCTGCCTCTGCCAGTATTTCAGAAAGGAAATGGGTCAAGCAGTAGCAGCTCATTCTTTAAGTCTCCCTTTTATATCCCTGCACTAATGGTTTAGAGACTGTTAGCGGCTTCATGAAGGCAGAAGGTATTGCTCCCCATCAACATAGTTGCAATATTTTTTTTCATTTTAACTCAGGTAAACAAGGAAACTCAGTCATCAGTATCAAGATCAAAACTCCAGGCTTTTCCAGAAGCAGTATTGTAGTCCAGGCCCACCATCTTCTCATCAGGTAGTCTAAATATATTCTGATAGAGCCTTTGAGAATAACATGGCTTCCTCACTGCTGACACAATTACTGTTCAGAATTGCCACTAATATATTCACAGAGAGGAAACCATGTTAACTTTGAAACAACTCCTCATTTTCAGGTCTGCATTAACCTTTACATTGTTAAAACAACACTGTGAAATACCTATTAAATAGAAGCAGTAATGCTGTAGTTAAACTAATTGTTTTCAAGTTTTCTGCCTGCAAACATGATTTGTTTTATTTAGAAGTTTCTGCATTCCCCACTGTTTAACAAGCACTACAGCTGAATAGCTCTCACCTTCTCCTTTATTCCTGCTGTGCAAACTAAGCAAAATACTGAGGGTTATTCTATCTAAAGTGTGACCTGGATTTGTTAACAGAAGAATCAGCTGATCTGAAGCTTATACTGAGTGTTTTTTATTTTCCCCTCCAAAAAAAAGCAGTGAAAATTGTGGTGGTGTCTGGAAGAAAAATGGATGAGGACCAGGAAAAGTATCTGCTGCACTAAACAGTGTTAATGTTAGTATGACTAGGAATTTAATGCTCAAAAGTCAGGAAAAGCAAAGATAACGTTCCCATAAGTGTGCTAACTCATGCTTTTACACACATGCATTATTTTGTATTACATCCTGTTAAATTTATAGGAACTATGTGGATATATTATAGTTGTTTTTTTAAGATTTTAATTTGAAAATTTTGACTACAGAACTTGAGGTTGTACAAGGAACACCCAGCAGTGTATTACACAGCCACAATCCTGAATCTGTCTGCCACTGTAAACAAACAGAAATAACACAAAAAGCCTGTTGCTCTTTTGATAGAGCTTGACTATAGTTGGAAATGTTATCAGACCTAACTTGCATAATGTTCAGCACATAGACAAAATAACACTCTGTGGTTTGATGTGCATCAGCTGCACAGGAGTTCCTCAGTAGTCCTCAGTACAGGAGTTCCTCAGTAGAAAATGAGTTTTTAAACTTCTGCGTGTTGATTTGTCATAAAGAATTGCACATCTCCATTGTAGGGAAAGGAAGCAGTGAAAATCTGCCTAACCTTCTTTGACACCAGGGACTGAAGAAGAGAAAACAGAAGGAACTAATCTGAAAAACTATCACCACCATTACATTTATTGTTCCACATAGCTGCAATCTGCCTCAAAAGAGAGCAACTTTCAGGCTTGCTAAGCTCTTGAAATTGCATGTGACTTCTTAAGCAGAAAACGGTTTACTGAATTTTACAATATTAAGTAATTGTTCATTTACTTGAAATTTAAATAAAGGTGACTTTTCAGTAAACTTAGGATACAGTTTAGATTTCTCGTCATGGACAAATAACGCATAATAAAATCCACACAGATTTTTATTTTCTCTATTTTCATCTAATCATTTGTTTCCAGATAGCATTAACTTACGTTATCATCCTTCACAAAAAATCGACTTGAGTAGTTTCTTTATACATGCATTTGTTACCTCTCAAATATTAGAAATTTCTATGCTTAAAGTAATTCATGTGAAAGAAAAATATTTACATTAATTGTTTGTATTGTTTTTAACAAGTTTTTAAGCACATCCTGATATAACTAGAGTACATAAGAAGAAAGTAACACTAAGCTTATGTTAAAGTATGCATAGCCACAAATCATTGTTGTCATGCTAAGAGCGATTGCAAATTACAGAACCGTTTACCAGACTAGACAGAGTTCTCAAACTGTTCTTAGCCCTGCTGTTTCTTCAAAGAATGTCTCCAGAGGGAGGAGACATTTTTCGTATCAATGATTCCACAATAGCATTTGGTAATGCCCCACATTTAAGCCAAATAGCACAAACTGTGCAGTTTATACAGCTTGGTAGGAGGCAGCTGTAACATGAGAAGGGTATCTTTAGACTGCAGAATATTGGCACTATAATAACAAAGATTTCCTTCAAATGACTCTCTCCTGCAGCAAGTTATAGTATCTTCAGAGTCACCAGTCTGTGCTATTTTGGTATTTTTATTGCTCTCAGCCCTGCTGAAGGGGACCAGCTACTGACAAAGCTCTGATTTTCATCTGGGGTTTTCAGCACTGTGCTTCTAGTCCTTCTTGTCATGACACAGAGAGGCCTGGAAACTAGAACTTGTCAAGTTTCAATAACGATGCAAAGTTAGAAGTTGCCCTTCATAATTTGTGTGTTTGACTTATGAGGCTGGAGCTCCTGAGGTGGTAACGCTTCACAATGTTATAAAATGCTAATATTTCACCTTGCATATGTCAGCACTCAAAGAAGCAAAGGACTTGTTTAAAGTAGCACCAGTTTCTAGCCAGCTCCAAAAAGGGACAGGCCAGACCTGTTCTTGGCATTCAAAACCAGGACAAAGAATCCAGAAAGCCTCTGACAGATAATACGGATATCATTTGCTATGAGCAAGCAGCTTATTCTCTAGCTCACCCCTCAGAAATAACTTCAGGACCAAAAGAGCCTTCCTGTTCCAGATCACAAACATCCTCTGTAATCAAAACCAGGTTTTTATCCTCAGATCTGCCCATCTGCAATGACTGGAATACTACAAGCAACTTTGGTTTCTGTGTTTTGGTGTCTAGCATCCTTTACAGGACTGGTACATAAGCAGCTAGACCCTGGCCCTTAATGACTTGTGGATGTCTTGACCTACCCCCAAACTCTTGAATTTTACCTGACAGCAAAGAGGAGGACTTTCTCCTGATAATCACATAAAGAGGAGGAAAGTACTTTAGCCTGACTCATCTAAAATACCTTTTCTTTCCCTATGAATACAAGCTAAAACTTTAAAAATAACCTAAGTGAAGTGAGGCAAAATCATGGGCTCTGGGAAAAACAGAAATACAGGTGGAAAATGCAGCAGAGCGAGACAGTTTAAGTAACTGTGGTTGACAACCTATGAAGTCAATGTATGCACAACATGAGGTGTCTATATCCATACCTTGGCATCAGAGGAAACAATTTTCTGGAAGTGATGCAGGCCTGCAATTACTTACAGTGTGACAAAACCGTGTGTGTTTAGCAACTCTGAAAATCAGCACTGGCATGTTATCCATAGGTGACTACAGAGAGTAATTTTTAGTGCTCAGGTTGGAAAACTTCAGTGAAGTGTGACAGTGCATAACAAAGGTCTCAGAGCAAGCAAGCAGCAGAGCTGGGAACACATTTCTAGCATCGGCATTCTATAAGTCTCCCTGATAACGTTAACCATCAAATGATCTTCCTTCTTCTTCTACAATACCGTAGGAGAACGAGATCATTTAAAGCGAGACACTAAGCTGTAGGCTAATAGCTGTCTTTCAGAATTTATACCCATGCATGCAACGTAATCTAACCAGATTTTTTAAAAAGAGAAAATTATGTTCTACAGGTTAAGAAATAACAAATAAATGGAAAGGAAAGTACAGCAATTTTTTAGTACACTTCTATTCTATATGGAAAAAATAAAAGCCCACACAGTGATATACTGATTCTAAAAAGAACAAAGAACCCCAGGAATTATGGTGTGGAGGCCTTGCAAGGCGCTGCCAAGCAATCCATTGCCTTGAAAGACTTCACTCACACTGTAAATGCAGAAGAGGCAGGTTGAACTTACAAAAGAAAGGGTAATAATAGAAAGTCTGCAGGTTGCAATGTAAATTAATTACTTGTATTTGACTGGTTTGATCTAAAGGAAAGAAAAACAATAGTTACAAAATGAATGGTTCAAAGATATGCAAAATCACAAGTGGAGAGCTACAACTGAAGAAACGTAAGGCAAACTCAAGAGCCATACGAATCAAAGTCATCAAAGATATATTCTGCCAGTCTCAAAATAATGATTTATTAGTGTTACGACACATTAAGTTAAAAGGAAGACAGTAGAACAAATTTTGATATTGCTGCTTAATATTAGGCAATGGGTACCTTACTAGCGCCATTTCAAGCAAACTCAATAACTGCTCTTAGCTGGAAGAATCGCCCCTGCCTCAGACCATGAGGAAAATTAAACTATAATTCTCTGTCTTCTAGTTTAATCAACACCTGGAGAAGAACCCTAGCTGTATCGTACAAGTGGAGTAGAAAAGGTAAAACCACATAAACTCTTCAAAATACAGGAAATAGAGACAGAATTTGAGCTGATATTTTTCCAGTTTGTACTTTGTTGAAACAAGCCAATTGAAAACATTAGCAATTCATGTCCCTGCACGCATTCCCACACCTCATGAAATTGCCACATATCTTCATTAAGTACCCTTCAGAGCACGGGGAAAAGCTTCATAGTTCATCAACAAACATGAAAGAGTAGTCTTACAGAAATTCAGCCATGATGTGTTCAATTATTTCAGTGGAATCAAGCAAGCCTTTAAAAATGAACAAAAATAAGAGAAAAACTCCTGTGAAGGGTCAAGTGTTTTAAAAGCTTTATTCTACACCATGGCTTGGAATACAAAATATACAATAAAAAGTACTATCTTTTGGTGGTTGTTTTTATGAATTTTGTGCATTATGTGAATAGTTAGTAAGAATTATTTTCATTAAAACTGTATTTTTGAAGAGGAAGTACCACATATTCTGTTAATTACAATTTTGCATACATGAAAGAGATGACGATCATTTGTAACCAGTGATCTGGAATGTTGTTTCTCTTTCTTTTCAAAACTCAGACAGGAATATTTAAGACCCAAATTACTGCTTGGACGATGCTTTGCGCTTATTACCTACCCCCCACCCCAATGCTGGTAAAATGTATTCATTCATTTTTAACCTAAAAACAATTAATGTAGGATGCAAAAGGTTAGATTTGAGATAAGGTATGATACAAAGGGGTTGGCAGGCACCCTGATGAGCAGCAGATTGGCTCTGATCTTTTGCAAGCCAAGTGAGATGTTGTTGATCTGCTATGGATGAAAGGGCTCATTATCCCAAAGATAATTGCCCAGATGCCACACCAGTGAGGTCACACAAAACACACTTTCCTGTGGTTACTGAACCAGTACTGCAGCTAATTACCAGCTAAGGATGCAAGCAGCCATTCTGTAGAGAATTCTACTTAGATGTACCTTTGCCATCCTACTAATGTTAACCATTTGCTCACCCTCTTTTTGCTGCTGACTGAAAAATACCATCTCACCTGTCAGAAGAGCAAACACTTCGGTGTTACTTTTACAGCATTAGAATTCACGCTTTCAATCCTCATGCTCATAACAAGGAGCATCAATGACTTTCGTTGCAATGGCAACTAAAGATTTGGCGTCTCTTCTTGTTTAATGCGGAAAAAGGCTGCATCAGAAATTAATGGTAAACCTGAAGTTCTAGAAAGAGCTAACACAGTAATAGGAAACATGATGCAACATTTTAGTTCTATCATGACTATTTTTTCTGCTGTCTCTCATTCAGGATTACATTCCTTGCTTCATAAAGTGAAACCATGAACTGAGATTTTTTTGCATCTGGTGCTTTCAGAGATTTACCTGTTCTTTAGCCTTAGAGAGGCAGTTTAGTCAATAACGCAGAGGTAAATTCTACACTTGTAAACTCCTGAGCCTCTGCGGATTCCTCCTTGATTTTAATAGGTATCTCAACATGAGTGCACGCAGCCGTCCAAGTGGAGTTCACTGAAGCAGTAGGCAAACCAAACAGGTAGTTTTTAAATGGTCTTTTTCAGACGCTATCATTTCTTCCAGCTTCTTCGACTGACATCTAAGTTGCTATTGCTTTGAAAAGCAACAATTTAAACTTGATCATTCTGCATTTGTGCAACAAAACTGAAAGTTTACCCTCGTGGATTCAAGTCAAGTTTAGTATATCTTTATAGTCAAGAAGTATCTAATATCACAAAAAATCTGGTTTAAGACTGCAAAAAAATACATCAGTTTCCCCTTTCAAAGTTGGTTACATTTACTCAGAAGTCAGAATAGTTTTTTAAAGGAAAGGGAATCATTTTGGGCTTTTTTTTTTATCAAGGGGGAAAATTTGGTGTTTAAGCTGTTGTGAGACAGTATGTGCATCCTTTTTTTTCTCATTTCAGACACTAAATCAAAAAATCAACTGTCTCAATCCCAAACTGCTAGTTTTATTCTCTGGACTATTTAACTATCATAGGGGCTCTTTCCTAAGATTTATGCAGACAGTGAGACCATTGCTACACATGGAACATGCAAGAGTCTGCCTGACCTCTAATGTCGAGAAGCCTGCTTCCACCTAAAACCCAGCTGTGACCTCCTTTACTTTTGCCTGCCACTTGGAATGTTTTGCTATCCCCTGCAGCTTCTGAAACTCTTGTCCCTTTTCAGAGGGCTGATGCTTTGCGTAGATTCATGCAATATTTCTTCTCTTAATCAACAATATTAAATAAGTTTTTGTTGTGGGTATTTTCTGTTGTTGGGTTGCGTTTTTTCACCAGTACTTTTTTTTCCAGTCAGGTTTGCCCATCATAAATTTTGTATCACTGGGGCTAGGATTGTCTAGCTTTAAAATATGGGCATGCACTTAAATATGTATATTATATGTACACATATATACCCATATGTATGGGCAGGAGTGTTGCTTTGGATACTCTTTACTGTGGTCTGTCAGGTTTTCCTGACCATATGAAAATACCAACATTTGTCACTGTTTGGAAAAATGTCAAATGTAGGCAGTATAAATAGATAGTGAAGCAAAAATAAAAAGATATTTGAGAATGAATCTCTGGGAACTTATTAAGGCTGTCATTGAATGGCTGTAAATGGGTAAAACCTACACTGTAAAGAAGTTACTGTAATTATTTTTTCTGGGTGTGCAAGAGGACTCCACACAATGTAAATGTATTCTGAGAGAACTTGCAAATATTAAGACTACCTATTTTGCTATTTTGAACTCATGGTAGGTAATAAAGGCTTTTTCTGGTATCTAAACCAGAAAATCATAGCTTTCAAACAAACCCCTAACTATATTATTATCATTGTCATCTTTATCACATGCACATGTATTTTTATGCCTATGCTTTTGCCAAAATTTGAAGACTGGTTAATTAGCAGAGCACACCCTGTGAGAAATGCACACCCTCCAAGAAAATGTGATCCAAATGTAGGATTCATTCAGGCTCTGCTCTAGTCCCAGTCCTTAGATTTGCTATCTAACTAAAATTGTTCAATATCATAGAATCATAGAATTATCCGGGTTGGAAGAGACCTCCAAGATCATCAAGTCCAACCCTTAATCCAACACTATCATGATTATTAGATCATGGTACTAAGTGCCACATCCAGTCTTATTTAAAAACCTCCAGGGATGGTGAATCCACCACCTCTCTGGGCAGGCCATTCCAATGCCTGATTACTCGCTCTGTGAAGAACTTTTTCTGATACCCAGCCTAAAGCTTCCCTGGCAGAGTCTAAGCTCGTGCCCTCTTGTTCTATTGCTGGTTGCCTGGGAGAAGAGTCCGACCCCCACCTGACTACAACCTCCTTTCAGATAGTTGTAGAGAGTGATGAGGTCACCCCTGAGCCTCCTCTTCTCCAGGCTAAACAACCCCAGCTCCCTCAGCCTCTCTTCAGAGGACTTGTGCTCAAGTCCCTTCACCAGTTTTGTTGCTCTTCTCTGGACCCGCTCCAGCACCTCGATATCTTTCTTGAACTGAGGGGCCCAGAACTGAACACAATACTCAAGGTGCGGCCTCACCCATGCCAAGTACAGGGGAAGGATCACTTCCCTCGTCCTGCTGGCCACACTATTCCTGATACAGGCCAGGATGCCATTGGCCTTCTGGGCCACCTTGGCACACTGCTGGCTCATGTTTAGCCTCCTGTCAATCAGTACCCCCAGGTCCCTTTCCACCTGACTGCTCTCCAGCCACTCTGTCCCCAGCCTGTAGCGCTGCACAGGGTTGTTGTGGCCAAAGTGCAGGACCCGGCACTTGGCCTTGTTGAACTTCATCCCGTTGGAGTCAGCCCATCTCTCCAGCCTCTCAGGGTCCCTCTACAAAGCCCTCCTGCCTTCCGGCAGGTCGACACTCCCTCCCAACTTGGTGTCATCCGCAAATTTACTCATGATGGACTCAATCCCTTCATCTAAATCATCGATGAAGAAGTTAAACAGAACCGGACCCAACACTGATCCCTGAGGGACACGACTGGTGACCGGCCGCCAGCTGGACGTAGCCCCATTCACCAGCACTCTCTGGGCCAGGCCATCCAGCCAGTTCTTATCCCAGCTGAGAGTGCACCTGTTTATGCAGGAGTATGCCATGGGAGACAGTGTCAAAGGCTTTGCTCAAGGCCAGATAGACTACATCCACAGGCTTCCCTTCATCCACCAGGAGGGTTACTTGATCATAAAAGGAAATCAGGTTGGTCAGACAGGACCTGCCCCTCACAAAGCCGTGCTGGCTGGGTCAGATCCCATGTCCATCGTGAAGGTGCTGAGTGATTGCACTCAGGATGATCTGTTCCATAACCTTGCCAGGCACTGAGGTCAGGCTGACAGGCCTATAGTTACCCGAGTCCTCCTTGCAGCCCTTTTTGTGGATTGGCGTGACATTTGCCAACTTCCAATCATCTGGAACCTCCTCAGAGAGCCAGGACTGTTGATAGGTGATGGAGAGTGGCTCGGCAAGCTCTTCTGCCAACTCCCTCATCACCCTAGAATCGAATCCATCAGGTCCCATTGATTTGTGTGGATCCAGGTGGCTCAGTAATTCATAGACTGTTTCCTCCTGGAACACAGGGGGGCCATTTGGGTTCCTGTCTCTATCTGTGAGCTCCAGAGACCAGTTATCGTGAGGGCCACCTCTCCTACTGGTGAAGACTGAGGCAGAGTAGATGTTGAGTACCTCAGCCTTCTCCTCATCCCTGGTAACTATATATGTCTGATATTTACTGGTTCTGGAGATATTAACTTGGAATTGAGAAAACATAGTAGAAGAAAACAACACAAGGTCTGACTTAGGAAAGAATGTACTGACTTATTAAAGATTTTTAAAATGCTGTCTAATTCAGTCCTTGCAAGTCCATCATATTAAATAATTTCTAACAAGAATCTAATCTATTCATGTACTGCTCCAGAGCGCAACATGCCTTATGCATAAAGGTGTGAATCTTTTGAAAATTCTGCTATTAAAAAAAAAGTGATTTGCATCTTCTTATGGAAGCATTCAAAATGTTTTGATCATTGAAGCAGTCTTTTGAAAAGAAGTCAAGTTTGGGTTTAAAGATTTGAGTGTATTGGCTAAGTCAAGCTCCAGGCTTTAAATGTTTTTACATTATTATGTATGATATTACACCATTATAATCTAATATTCTGTTCTGGTGTCACAACACAGCAAAAAAAATAGAGCAACCAAATTACAGAGCAGCAGGTACACAGGAACTGAAAAGGCTGTACAGCATATATACATAAGTAACATATATTGGAAACTGAAAATGCTGGAATCCTGAATATACTTCAAAATGGGAGCAAACATTACATGGATTTTTCAGCCCAATGTATAGGTAAAGAACTCCCAAAGCAGGTAAGCATATCAATAGGATGGAAAAGGAGATAATTTCAGTTTTAATGTTAATGTATCTTTAGTAGCAGGTAGTTAAACTGGACTTGCAGAGGAAAAAGATGGAACTGAAAGTAAATATTTTTAATGGGAAACTAGGAATGACTCATTCTTTTAGCAATAACAGAAATGAAAGAAATTAAAGTCTCAGTGCTTTGATGTTTGGTATCCAACTTGATCAAGTATGTGCACATTAGAGAAGAACCACTGGAAAGCAACAAAGGTCTGGAATAGAAGAACTATTTAAAGATGACAGCAAGGCCATGGAGCAATTGAGTGGGGGCTCAACATTCACTGCTTCTAATTACAGTTTTGCCTGCAGTGCAGATACTTATATTCTTGACAAGTTGTCCTTTAGCATTGTGATGACAGACGTTGACCATTATAGCATATGCAACCATTATCTGCCCCCTCTGAAGGTGAATGAGGCTGTATAAACTAGAAAGATATCGTTCACGTTCCTCACACAATTCTCTCCGGAATTCACTACCCCTCTCTGTCCTCTCCAATTTATGCAGAAAACAACTAGCTATCACCCTTCTTCTCTACCTGTTTCATATCTGTTGTCGCTTGGCTCTCCCATCCTGCTCGCAGAGTCAGTAAGATCTGTCGTCTGCTTTAGTTGACAGTTAGACTCAATTTACACCATTTATTCTTTAAAAAAATTAAATCTTTTTGTCTCTAGACAGTAGTGTCTGAATGTAACAGAAGCTCACAACATTGGAGGGTTCTGAAATAATACAGAGGAGCAATAAACCAAACTGGAAATACTATAGGGAAGAAATAAATCAGACTGAACAATTTCCTAAGATTACTCTGATACTGTTAACATTGGGGGGGGGGAAGCAGAAATCGCACCTTAGTCTCAAAGCTCATTCCATGACATCCTGAAACTACTGTGGCTGTTTGGTAGCAGGATGCCTTCTTCCCAGTAAGAAATTGATATATTTCTATCTCAACCTGTTTGACAGGTATGCACACTTGAATAGGGTAAAGGTACAGGAGCGATTCTAAGGCAGGAAATGGCATATTTTTAAAAAAAGGCAAAACCAAAACAAAACAAAAAAATGTAAACCAAAACCAAGTCCTCCTAACTTTCCTAAACGGTGAAAATAGCCATGAGATCATCTTTCCCAGTATAAAGAACACCACTGGGATTTCTGAAAAGGAATCTACCATTCCCATCGAATCCCTCCTTTTGTCCCCACAGGGTACGATTCTTCCTTGCAATAGCAGAAGATAGCAGGATACAGCTTTTTCAGGCTGAGAAGCTTCCAGTTTTTTCCCAGACCATTGCCTACTGCATTTTTATGAAAATCCCATTGCAGTAATTGAAGCTAAACTAGTTTCTTTTACGATGGCTGAGGGAAAAGAACACCGCACCAAGCACCATATTATCAACTGCACAACATCAGTCAAGTTCCCTTCACTTATGTTTGGTTCTCCCACTACCCATAGTACTCGTAATCTTCGAACTGTGCTGTGCAAATCCAGGTTCCGTGCTTAGATCACAAGTGATAATGCAAGCTGATCAAAAGTAGGAGTCTTACGATGGTGTTGCCTGCCTCAGGCTGCCCTCCTTTGCATTTCTATGAACTCTTTCCTCCCTGCTCAGTTCTGAACAGGGCAATGTGCTGCTGATCTCACTAACCAGCAGAGAGGGAGGTTTTGGAAGGTTATCTGTGGTACTGTACGAATATTGACCAATATATCCACAGCCTGGTTGGAAAGAGGAAGAAGAAAAGAACACTCAAGGAAATTAACTCAGAGTCTGTCCAGCTGTGTAAGTGCGTGTTGCCCAGGATAAGCTCCTCCACATGAATCACATTCCATCCTTTCTTTTTTGCTACTAACACTGATTAAAATTCTTTTCCAACTCTTCTTCACCCTTCCTCCAAATCAAAGTCATCTCATAATAACCTAAGCAAATGATACCAGCACACTGCAGCTATTTTTTCTTCAGACAAACTATTTGCCCATTTCGTCCCAAGTAGTTTCACAGTAATGGAAACGCCATTCAGAGATTAATAACTTAATCTTTTCTCTTAACAGCCTTCCCTATCTCTTCCATTTGATATGGTGTCTTTACTGGCTCAGTATCTGTTGAAAGGATATTTTATTGAGCAAAGACTCTACTTTCTGAAATATTGGTAGAGTGGTTAGGCAAACATATGAATATGCTTTTATAACTCCTTTCATTTCGAAGCTATCCCTTTGGACAAGATGCTAATTTAAGTCATCATGGCCTGTCAACAAAGATCAGTTAACTTTGACTTTTCAGGTAATTGCCCTTTTTTAATATTTATAATGTAAAATATACAGAGAAATAAATGGAATTAACAGCACAATACAATTGCTGATTTTCTAAGTTCTACAGCAATGAATACATAGGACAAGGATAAGACCAGTTTATTTGAAGAAAGACTGTCCAATTTACTTGTTTAAAATATAATAAGTATATTGCAAATTATTGGACAGCCTCATCTAAATTACATTAAGCTTTTATAAAAAGCCGTGACTATGTTGGAATTCTGTCTTCCTGAAAGAGAACTGACTGGTATGATACTTTTATCAGTCACATATGTGTCTTTGTTGGGCACAATGTAGAATTTAGAAATCCAAGGCAAGGAAAGATCAGGTTTTTTTGGTGTCAGACTTCTAACACAACGTCGTTCAACTTAAATAATCACAGAACAATGAGCAACTTGTTCCTGAAGGGTACACTTCCCATGCAATATAACAAGTAACCACCAGCTTGTACATAATTTGGAATGCCAAAAATATATATACGTAAGCTAAATAGTATTGTCTAAGGTGTCTTTATGCATCTTTTCATTTTCTTGATCTTCCCAGCATACTGGCATCATAGTTACCAGGTGACAATTAACTCCACTAATTAAAACCACTTGCTCTGTTGCCTATCCATCAAGCCAGGCCAGCTAATTCAGATCCCGACCTTGGTTCCTTCTGGAACCTGCAGAAATTGCAACGTTAGAATAAGGGACTGTCTGGAATGACAACCTCACTCAACCCAATGCCTACCTCTTAAGACATCCCTGCTCTTCATAGACTCTATTTTCTATTGCAGCTACTTCTAGTCTCATCTTCACGGATTAAGGGTATTCCCAAGTACGCCAAAGTTTGGTTTGATTTACCTTAGTTGCCTCCACATACATCTGCAATTCCCTGCTGACCAAGACACTGGGTTTTTTTAATCAAGGAGGCATTTTTTGCATACAATTCCTATTTGAAAAAAAAAATCAAAGATGATGAACCACACCTCACTGTCTCCGTTATGTTATTTAGCAGAGCTAAGAAGAGATCACATGCTGAACTTGCATACCCCTCCACTAGGCACTCAAGTATTTTGATGTCTTTTTCCAGCAAATCATTATGTGTGAACTCATGGATTACACATGCTGCACTAATACTTCACTGAAACCCCATAGCCACCTGACTGGTGCATTCTCTGATACTACTACAACTCTTTCCAATGAGAAGCCCATTTTTTTGGAAACAATTTGCCAGATTTTACAAGCTTTCTTAATGTCATTCTTCAGTTGAAGATCTATGATCTTTATCTCATATTTTTTTCAATCTTAAAGATCCTTTCTGCACTCTATTTCACCTATTATTCTAATCCTTCAACATGAGCAGATTTAGCAGTCACGAATGCATTTTCACATCAACAACTTTTTTTTGCTTTTTTCCTCACTTATTTTAAACATTTCTGTCAAATATTTTTTTATCATAGAAAAGCACCTTCCGCTAACACATTTGTACAGTTATTACTGCCAGAGTAAATTAAGTGTTCCAAAACAAGTCACATATGACTGACTGCCAGACAATCTTGGGGGGGTTTTTGAATATAAATATTTGCAGACAAGACAGAAAACAAAACACTATTTAAACTCTGTCCTGATTGTTTTCCAGAGAGCTTCAACTCTGAATGTGGCTCCTCTTGCCCTCCCTCTCAGATTATTTTCTTTCTCTGTTTTATCCCTTTACTGTGTATGGACCAAATACCACTCAGCCAGAGACTGGCAGAAGTGGCCTATTTCATTCGCTGGCTGCCTTTTAACCTCTCAGCTTTTCACCACTGGGACCTCCATACTTCAAAAGTTTATCCAGTTGACTTATGGCAGGATAACTTTATATTACAGCTCTCAGTCGCCTCAACCTGATTCACTGGCACCTGCCCTCTGCTATCGCAGGTCTTTATGTGCTGCTGTACTCATTAGAAATGGAGGATTAGCACTACTTGGTGACTTTTGGATCAGTTTAATCGGGCTAACCATCTGGGTCATTTTAGTTCACTTTCCAAACCTGCAATAATTACTGCTTTTGAATCAGTTGTTGCCAGCCAGCTGCACTGAGTTCTATGTCTGGCTCGTAATTTAGTCTCCTTAAAATAATTGCCATTTCTGAGTAAACAGCAACCAGGATCAGATGGGTGAAAAGAATTTCCCTTTCCACCCCCAATTACCAGCATAAAAAAAATATCAGATGTATCCCTAGCACATCTTGCTAAGAACAAATGAAGTTGGAACACATTATACCAATTATAACAAATGGCACTCGTTCATACATAGCAATGTTTTCTGCACCTAGGAGTGTGTCTCATTCGTGAGTAAAAGCTACATCCAGCACATCAATTAGCACAGGATAATTTGATTTCTGTTCAGCCAAGTAACACAAGGTATTCTTAGAGAGAGGATGAGAGCCAGAAGGAAAGGCACTCTGAAGGTAATGTGCTCTCAAGCAAGCAAGGTTCAAATCTTGCACGATTTTTCTATTCCAATTCTAAAAATCAAACCACACTAAACCCAAGAATACTCATCAGCTTCTGAAGTAGTAGTCTATCCTTGCCAGGGGCTGCTTTAAGTTGTATGAAGTTTCCTGATGAAGTTGGCCAGCAAAGCCCTTCCAGTCAGCTCCCGATCACCCTGATATGCAGCACCTCCTGCACGGAGAGGCTGGGGCAGCAGAGGGCTGGCTCTGCAGGGGCACACAGCAGTTCCCTCTTCCCAGCTCCTACACCTATACTATGCCATCTGTGGAAAATTAACTTAAGGCAGAGCAGAGATCTGCATTCCACGCAACCCCCTTTTCCCCATTCCAATCAATTATATAATTAAAATCCTTTTGAGCAGTTAAAAGAATAATTTATACATATATGCCTATATATGTGCGCGTGTGTATATATATTAGTTTGATCCAGATGCACCACCACCCGAACAGCAAGGAGGCTCTTACCTCAGAGGTCTCTGAGGGTGGCCGGGCAGGCGGCTACCACCACCGCCTGCCAGGGACACACGAAGTCTCCTTTCCGCACAGCTGCCTCCAGCCTTTCCTGAAGACACATTGCCACCTAGCAACGGCTCGGTGTAACGCACAGCACAACCGCAAAGCCTCCTAAAAAAAAGAAAAACTCCATCCAAACACAAGAACCCTGCCCCTCAGAGGAGCTGTGGGAACTCCAGGCGTAGGGCCACGCTGGACAACGGTGAGAAGAAGGCAAGGAGCGGGCATGGGGCAGGTGGTTGCCAGCCCTGCAGGTTTCAGACAGTGGCACAGCCCTGGGATTCTCCTGACAATAAACCGACCATGCCCAACACAACACCTACCAGTCCAAGAAGCCAGAGCCAGCCCAGTGTGCCCTCCCGACAATAAAGATTTTTTGATGTACAGTATCTGACCCTGGTTGCATCTTAATCTCCTTCTGGGGGATCATATCAAAACCCTTCCAACATTAGATCAGGACATTCCAAGAGTAGGGAAAGGCCTGACAGGCATCAGGGCTGCACCGTTTTTTCCCTCAGTTCTTCACTCGGTGATTGTCAACTCCCAGACTGCCCTCTGCATCCACCTTAGGAACAGCTGTTTCCCTGGGTGAAATTCTTCTTGCACCTCAATGCCTGGGACTGACTGCCAGGGAAGGAATATAATGGGTAGAGGGAAAAAAAAAACACAAAAGCCAGACAATGAACAATTTTAATTCTTCTGCCACAAATATAAGTGTGGACGAGATAGTGGATCAGGCTCTACCACTATCCCATTAGCATGCCCCTCTGTAAGGTAATTTATTTGAAGGCAACCCTTCTCCTGGGCAAATCTCACTAATTCAAATTCCTCTGATGCCTTTTTAGCTTTCTTCTTTGTGTGGCTCACGGCGTAACAGCCTCATGCATCAATCTGCTCGTCCTCACCTCTCTAAACACTAGCTGGTCACTTCCTGCACCAAGACAGTGTCATGGATGGCTTCAAAGCAACACCCATCACATGCCCATCTGCAGCGAGGGAGAGAGGGTGATTACATCCCATTTGTCCTGCTGAAGGTACAGCTGGAACGGTACAAAGCCACAAAGTTGTTGGGAAAGGGCCTGAAGGAACAAGCAAGAATTCAGCAGGTAGAGAAGACACGTGTTTTAAGTGGTACATCAAGATGAAATTATTATTTAATTCCTTTAACCATCATCTATGGTCAGCTTTGCACACAGGTAAGAGAGAAAGGCTCACAAAAATATTGCAAACACTGTTTTTGAGGTGGGATTAGGAATATTTTCTTCAAGCATATCCAAGGCAAAAGAGCTGTAGTTTTGCTATCCAAAATCTTTTTTACCTTTAGCTTATATCTTGCAAGGGACTTTTTCCCCACATTTTGTCCTCTCAGTTTTTAACGGGAAGCAGGGACTCCTTAGAAAATCAGTACCAAATCTGGGATTGCCCAAGGTAACTCGAATCTCACTTGATACTGCTAAAAGTGCTACAGATTTTCAGTACCAAACAATGATTTTCATCATCAGTAGTGTCTGCTCTCATTACAATAAAATATTATATGAAGAAATGGGATATAATATGTTGAACAAACTGTATTTCCTCATAAAGTAAGCTGGAATTACTGAAGTATTTGAAGCTTTTCAGTGGGACTCCAGCTCAGTAATTTACCTCTACAATGCTTGAAAAGAAGGAAAAAAAAAGGACATATACAGTTATTTTAATCAATAACATCCTCGGTCAGCAAGGTACCTACAGGCTCTAGAACAAAGAAATAAGAATGCATTCACTGGGAGGCTCACATGTCTTACAGCCCACTGCTGAGATTGAAGTGAACAAATTCTTTTCTGAACCTGAGCAGACCTGAAGTCAAAAGCACCTCTCATTGATTTAGTGCATGGTACTGTACACTGACACTACCTATTGTTTGCTCTATAAACTGCCTTGCAATAACACATGCTCTTACAAAGGCCTTACAGCACTGAACATTTTGATGAGTAATACAGTGGTGCTTAGAATTACCAAGACAGATTACAAATATTTATTTCAGCGTCGTCTCTGAAATGCATTGTAAGAAGAACCTCTCTTGTAAATTGCACAATGGCTTCATTGACCTTTCTCTAATACATTTCTAGAAAGTGTGACGCTCAGCTAAAAAAATGCCTTCAAATCACAGCTGTGGTTTTGTCCCAAAACTGCAGTAACAGTAAAGTCAACTTTCTCTGCAGTTGGAAGAGGTATTTCAGACCACAGATAAATTCACTGCAGGTCATACTTTGGGGGTTTCCTCATATTTTGGTACAGCTTCACACTTTAAATTTATTGCCCAGAGTAAAACACATTAATAATATTGAGATAATTGCATGTCCATACGCAGATGGAAACACGAATGGATCGATATATGCAGTTATTCCAAAGATGGTATTAGAAGAAAGATAAATACCTGTGAGGCTAAATACATTCACAAATCTAGAAGGCAGCAGTGCTGACAGACAAACCTCACTGGTTCAAAACTGCATCATATATATTGCATTGCTTGAGGTTATATTAATGCTTGCTGAATGTGACCCTTAAGTCAACAGTCCTTACACAGGATTTTTTGAATTATCCAAGAGATGAGTGCTTTATACATATCACCTCAAAATACAAACGTGCAGCAGGCTCAGCAGTCGCAGCAGGATGGTTGCCTCAGAGCTGGCTGCAGCATTCTCTGGTTCAGTAACTGAACTGGCTCTAATCTGTCCCTGTCAACGCTGCTCAGACAAAGGTGATGCCCTTTCAGGCAAAATGCCCAAGTCTGACCCACTTACCTCTCTCCCATCTCAACTTGAATAAGCATTGCTTATTTCTGCAAAGCACGTAGCTACTATTCTGGATGCCGAAGCCACACGACTTTGAAGGTTATTTCTTGCGACAGCCCTGGCCTTTCTTTCCCAGCAGTTATACGCAAGGCCCACCTGCACTGCACAAACAAGAGCAGCACATGCATCCCTGAAACAGCCCCAGCATCAGAAGCAATGCAGTAACATCCTCACAGCATGCTCCCAGACTAACTAGGTTTGCTGGATGGCTAAGCACTACAGGAACAGCCACCATAATGCAGGTACAACACTTCCAGAAATCAAGTGGCCATCTTTGCATAGTCAGGAAGACACCACTTTCTCAGAGATAGTCTAAGTCTTATCAGATCCAATCTGGCTGCAGAGAACCTGAGGGTGCAGATATAGCCTCTGCAGTAACTGCTCCTTCCTTACCTAAATAGAAGATTCATAACCTTTTATTCTTACTTCTTTCTGTGAGGGTCAGTAAAAACACTGCATATTTCTCCACAGTGCATAGCTAACCTGGGGATGCAAACTTTCAGAATTATGGGAAGTTGCCTCTCTACAATTGTCCTGGCAATTGCACCGCACTGCATTCCGCGTTATAAATTCATTCACACCATTTTTATGAAAGAGGGAGAATTTCCTGCACACTAAATCTTGTCAAACTTTGTTAGGTTTACTGGGTAGGGGGGGTTGAGGGGTTTTTTGGTTGTTGTTATCTGGGTTTTCATATGCTTGAAAATCACAGCAAACATCCTTCTAAATAGCAAACAAATTATTAGCACATAACAACTTATACTTCATTAACAGTGCTCTGCAGTGTAACAAAGTTAAATGTGGATCAGAGGGATTCTCTTGTCTTTTCTAGCATGACCTTAATTGCTCTGATACCATTTCCCTAGAACCTATTATACTGGAGAGAATCAGCTCTAGCAATTTCATGTCTAAACCTCCACTCTTCCGTCAACTTACTACATTCTCAGCAAAATCTGTGTCATTTTCAAAGACTGTTTGATCTGAAAAATAGGTAACATATGGTAAGGAAAGAAAAATTACTGAGCATGATCACTTATTTAGTTGGAGCATTCTCTGGTGAGTTTATCTCAAGTAAATGAACAAAATATTACAGCAAATAAGTCATTTGTGGTCTTTTCCCCTTCAGTGCAAAAAAATCTCTGCCTGTCTTACTGCTGGCAATATTTTTTTTTCTGTAGCATGAAACCTGATGTATATTGTTTGATTTAGTCTGTATTTTTTCCCTGTGTGAAAGTCTTAAGAATTTTTGCAATGCAATAATTAACTTGAACATAAGATAATTCTGGCTTTTATCTTAGATTTTCCAATCCCTAAATAACATTCCTATACCATTCACTACACTGGCCTTGGCAAGGGCAGACAGTCTGTACAGATACATGGCTGCCTCCTGCCAAACATGCAAGAAGGAACACTTACATTCAGCATAATTTAATAGTAAAAATACAGTTTCTTTACTCACACTTGCAAATATGCACCTTGTCTTATGTTTCCTTTTGGTAACTCTTTGCAATCACTTGTTTTGTCTAGGGCTTGTGTTTCCCTTACAAATCACGTCCTGTAACTGGAAAAAAATGATTTACCTACCTTGGGGGAAGCAAAGGTCACTCACTCTTCAAAATATTTATTTCTTTTTCACATAACAAACAGGACTTTGGAGCCTTTGTGATTCACAGATCCTGCTAATTAAATTTGATTGTTAACAGTTGTAAAGACTAAATGGCTTAAACCCATCTGCTGTTTAAAAAAAAGAGCTACCTAATAATCATCTTTGGTTTCTATAGCTAAAATTACTTACAACTCTTCCTCCCTTTGTCCTCGACCAGATTGTAGCAAATCTCATCAACAGCAGAAATTTTAGCTGCCCCATTTTCCCATCCTTGTCTTTCTTGGTTTGTTCTCTTCATGTTCCAGTGTCATTCAGAGCTCAGTCAGTGGAGAAGAGCTTTTTCTGGTGATGCTAAAGGAAAACTCTTTCCATGTAGGGGAAGAGGTATTGGAAGAGAAAAAAAACTATGACTGTGAAAATATTAAATTAATTAGTAGATAACTGAAATAATTAACTTGAATGCACCATTATCAGCACAGAAAATAATTCATATTACCTAAACTAAACACTTAAGACAGCTAATCTAAAGTCTTTCTGTAGTCAGGAGAAAGAAGTTCTTTCCATGGTGAAATTCAGAGCATTTAAGTGAGACTCTAGATCAGCCACTAAGCCTCTGTCTCCTCAGTGGAGGCAGAGAGAACAGTGTTACTTATTGGGTAATGTAGCTGTCAGCAGCTGGTAGCAGTGAAACATCCCTCACTTCAGCTGTAAGGATGCATATGGACAAGGAGATAGGTTATGGAACTTAATGATGGAACAAGATTTATGGATTAAAAATGCTTGAGGTGATGCTACTGAATACTTAAAAGAATTCCTCATGGACATGTCTGTAAAGCATAGACTGCTCTGGACCATCAGCTTCAGTAGCGGCACATATAACGAACAATCTCTACTATCACTGTATTTTCGTGTTATGTGGGAAAACCCAAATGCATATGGCAGGTCTTTACTGATTTTTGGAAGCACTGAAAGGTTGAGAATGACTCTGTGTGTATATTCCAGATATGTCCAGGGACCACAGAATAGCAGCAGCATTTAGATACAGCAATTAGTTGTTGACTTGCCGACCCACATACCAAGAGTACTCTTGCTACTTGTAATCTATTTAAGATTTGAGAGTCAGATTTTGCAGCAAATACAGATAGCTAAGGTTTGATCTTATTGTCACTGTTACAGCAGAATTTCCCAGCAGCTGCTCTTGTAAGCTTTCATTCTTATTTTTCTAGTATTGCAGCATGTTTGTCCTTCATTTTAGGCACCTGTGGAAATAAGTGTTATATGCTGTACTGAAACGCTGCAGAAAACTTTATTGTACTGTGGAGGCACATGTCCATAACAATGTTGTTTTATGTCATTAATAACTATTAAGCCAGAACAAACAAAAAAAATATAGTCAGCTTCCTTTCAATAATTGCCTTGGCGTGAGAAAATTTACACTGCAAGACCATGAAGTGTCCTCTAGTGTTATTGTTATTTTTGATACAAGATTAAACTTCATTAAAAGAAGTGTAACATATATCTCTGATATTCATTTTCATATGATCACTAAACCCATAGTAGGTATGCATTCAGTCATAACTACAATTTTCTTTTATTCTAATGACATGATTGCTAGTAACACAGAAGACATTATTAATATATTCTAATTGTGTCACAGAACATCATTCATGCGCAAATCAATTTGCTTAAATCCAATGAAAATGCATTTAGGATTGGAATGTAACTAATTTAATGTTGGATGTATATAAAAGATCTTTCTGCAAAAAAAGATCAATGATGTCTAATTTGGTTGTGGAAAGAACAGATGCTGATTAACTATAGACACTAGTTTTCTGAAAATATATTACTCTAGTTCAGAAAGAAGAGTTCTTATTTTCTTATAGGCACTATTTCAGTTATTTAAAAACTTGTTTTAGCTGACATGAAGTTCTAAGGGAAAGGTTCTGTCCAACTTGTTGTATACACTACTTTGAATCCACAACATTTCTAATACAGCAGCGCCTCCTTGTCCCAAATAAAAGCAAAGAGTCTTTGTAAAGGGTCCATTCTCCCACTCATATGCCTCCCTGCCTTCCACTCCAGCTTCAGGCTGCTTACCTAAAACTAGTTTCAGGTGAATTCATGTCTTACCAAGTATTGTTGTAATTATCTATCAACAATGACAGCATTTTGTAGAGTCCCAGCGAACCAATGGAGCACGACAGCATGTGGCAGCATGGTATTGTGGCACCCTCAACAAGGAGGAGCAGATTTATAATGAAAACTACTTTATCCTGAGGACCTGACATTCACACCAGATGTGGTTGGGGTTTATCTGTTTATACACTTCGGACAACCTCATCTTTTTTTCCGCAGGAACAGAACACCTCCTGTGGTTGGTTTGCATTAGGTGCCTCCTGGAGCATTGCTGCTAATGTGTCACCCAAGAGGAATACAGTTCACTAAATTTGAAACTGCTCCAGGATGCAAACCAAAGTACAGTATGTGGGGATAGTCAGCAGACTGACTTAAAAAGCACAACCCAGTATGCACTAATACACTAATGTCAGCCTAGCACTTGAACACCAAACTCCCTCCTACTCAGATGCATTTCTGCCCACTAACTTCTGTTTATATACAGAACTTTAATATTAGCTTCCTTTTCAGTCAGGCGTTACCTTCTTGTGAGTATATTTTTCTAACGATACAAGTTACAAAGGAGTCTGTTCCAAATTGGATCTTTCAGATGCTGCTACACAATAAATAGGAGATAATAAGAATTTGGCAGTTTCACACTAGAGATTCTTTTTCAAAAGGGAGCTTGAAGTTAAATTAATGCCAGACAATGTTGATTCATGCCTGATTCACACTTATGCCATTTTTCGTTGTAAATGTATTTTCCAATGGAATGTTATGCTTGCATAACCCAGTAAAATATATATTTGTCTATATTAATAGCCTGCATAACACTGGATCCCTGCAGTCAATCATTCCTTACAACTCAGCAAGGCCTGAGTTGTTCAGATCAGTTAGTTTAGTTATCAGAGGTTTCCAGGTCACCTTGGACAAATTTAAGCCATAATGCCTATGGAAACAATGGCACTTGTAGTGTTACAATATCAGAATAGATGTAAATTAAGACAGGAAAGGTTTCTTAGCTAGTAATGAATTTAAGGAAAGACTAGAAAAAAAGTGAGAGAAGTTCATGTCACCAAACAGCTGGTACTTGAAGTAGTTATTTTGGATGGACAAATGTTAAGGCCTCCATTTAATTACCTCTGCCTTTGTGTCCAAGAATAGTCTACTCATGCTCAATGCAGTGCCAGATACCTGTGACAAATCCATGCCCTTTTGGGGACCAGATGGGATACCCTATAGCACTTAACAATAAATATCAATGCATGCACAACTGAGCTCCAAGGTCGAGAAATATCCCAGACAGAGCTCCTGGATGTATCTATACTTACATTCAGTCATCTGAGCTTACACCATAGAAAACAGGGACTTGAATCTACTGTCTGAATGGAAAGCAGACCCATGCACTTACTCACTTAACAATAATTTTAACATTGAATAATTTAATCTCACTAGCGATTTGGAGTGTAGTTGTGCCATTATTCTTCAGTAAAACTGCATAATACATTGAAACCATCTCTGTCTAGAATTTGAACCTGTGACATTATTGCTCCACTAGATAATATAGATCACAAATAATCTAAAAATACATGAAATAAATTGAAAAGGAGCTAGGGATGGTAATAGCCTGTGTATCATAAGCTTCATGTTATCTAGAGCACTTTACAGGTGCAAGTTTTAAATGTGAAACTCATCTATATTAACTGCATTTGAAGGCTTACAGAAAGAGGTCAAGCTTAGCTTGCATGAGTAGTAATCTATAAAACAGTGTACTCCTTGAATATGCATCCTTAAGCTTACTTGGATGGCAGCATTCTCTGCATGTGAAATACTCAAGTGTACCTGAAGTGTTCATGTCGGCAGCAGATCTGCAGTTCCTGCAAGTTACTAGTTTGGGGAGACTGTTCACCACCAGCGTGCTCCAGCCAAAGCAGCTGTTTAAAAGCAAGAGCAGCTAGAGAAAAGAAAATTACTAAAGCCTTAGAGATACTGAAACGAAAATAAACCAGCTTTCTAAATCACTATCACATTCCTATAACATATCATTATGCTTCAAATTCTGAAACTAAAAATCTGCCTTTCTCCCCTTGGGATAGTCAAAACCAATAGAAAAAAATCGGTCAGAACCATTTCCAGATGGAATATTATCAGTCTTGAATTCTAGAGCTGTGTTTATACTACAAACATTACTACATTTCATCTTCCTAGAAGAATTGTTAGCACTATATTAACTGGTCTTAAAAGTGAGCTTGTGTGTTGCAGTTTGTGTTATTCTGCCTAAAAGTATACATATTTATATAAAGATAAAACCCCCAAGCATCTTGGGGCTCAATGGAATTATCTGTAACATTAGGAAATGCCTTAGTTAAGATCAAAATTGGAACTCATACATGCATATGTACACATGCACACAATTCAGACACCAAAAAAGCAATTGCCACTTCACCTGTTGAAAACTTGAAAGCCCTAGTGAAGGAAAATTAATTTCAGTTTTACATAAACCCAGCTCAAAAGTGTTAAATTTTTCATTTTTCCTAGTTCAGGCAACCATTATGTTACATGTTAGAAAAGTAACCTATTCTCACCATAGGGCTTTTGTGGGATACTAAATCTAATCATCACCTCCCTCCCTGTCTCTAGCGTAACTGCTTTTTTTCTACCTTCTTGGAAACCTGGGTTTAGCTCTTAACTTCTGAGTAGTCAAGTGAAGTTAACTATTATGAAATCAGCTACCTCAAATTGAGAACTGAATTGTGCTATAAATGATTCACATCTTTAAACTCTCTAATCAATATACTTTAGACTCTCTAAATCAAAAGAGGAAACAGCAGTATTTTACAATGTATTTCCTCTATTAAAAATGAACTTGATCCTTTTAATACACAGATGAAAAACTTATTTAGACAGAAGTTTTCTGGTTTGTTTTAGGTTTTTTTTGTGATAAACCAGGGAATCACTGGAGTTAGAGGTTGTTGGGTTTTGAGCATTGTGGGGAAATTGGATTTAGTATTATTTTTATCACACAATTTGCGTTGGCACATCTTATTTTAATTAGTTAAGAGTCACTTTTATGAACCATTTTCTAATTCCCCTCAGATTCTTATGGCAGTAGCATCAGGAATTCCTCTCTGCTGAAAGGAGGCTAAGCCACTTCCCTCTATATCAACAATAACTTCAGTTTATACCTAGAACAAACACCATGGAATCACAAATTCACTGAAGCTTTCTTGCTAAATACATAAACAGGATATAAATATGTTGTCATAGGTACATACACAGGACTTAAGTAAAACACAAGGAAAGAGTGTAACTAAAGTATAAGGAAAGTAGCTAGACTAATGCTAGCATACATCACCTGAATTTGCATTTAATGCCTAAATAGAGAAAGTAAATGTCATGTTTAATCTTCTGAAGCCTCCAGCTCTAAATTTTCCTCTCCTTCTCCTTTGAAGATCCACTTGCAGTGTCACATCATTTATAGAAAAACCTATTGTAATAGATGGCTGAGCTGCAGTGTGAGTGTGTCATCATCCAAATCAGATTTTACAAGACTTGGAAGCAAGCAGACTCTGTAACACAAAAAGAAGCATTACGTTCCCCTGCAAATCTGTCTATGTTGCCAGCCTTTGACTGGGGATAGAGCAGAAAACAGCACGAGGTGGCAGGGCCAGTGAAGTGCTGCACATTCCTGTACGTTGAGCAATCAGTCAGCACCATACAAAGGTAACAGAAGCTGGGATGACAAGGAATTACAGGATGAGCGAAGGCTGCGCTCTGCACTGCGCTCTGTACTGCTCCCTTTCCTGGACACATGTTGCTTTTTCTTCTTCTGTGTCACCAGTCTATGCAAAACTGAGCCAGCTACGTTTTTTCCCCTGCAGTTGTTTCCAGCCATGTCAGTTTCTGTATCTGTCTGGTCAAATATCTGTGCTAACACGAAGTGCGAACACCTTGCCAAGGATGGGGCTGCCTGTTTCAAAGGTAGCTGATGCTTGGATCACCTCAAGTAACCCTGTGAAGTTGCACATGCGGGTTGGGAAGGAGGACACAGAGAAAAACAAGCAGAGAAAGTTAATTTAGGTAATGAAAAAGAAAATGTTTTCCTTTTAAAATGTCTAATAACTCTACAGAAAGGGTGCGGTACTCTAAGACCTATTTTGGATGTGTGAAACTTCATCTAAGGAGTGAACTCCTTTCTCCTTAAAATAGAAAAATTTCCCTTTAATTAATTAATACCCTTATATTTCAGGGTTGAAAGTGCATTATTACATGATCCAACACTAAGATGATAACTATAGGAAGGATATTGTTTGAAGGGAGCTTTCTCAGGCTCAGAATGAACCTGCTAATACTACTTCTAAAAATTGCTGTAGTTCTGTTTCAAATCTACATGTCAGTTTTGCAGCTGCATACATCCTCAGCTTCCATGTATACATCACAAGCACTGCACATGAAGAGACATATGAGGTGTACTGAAGATATTTGTAATTTGGCTGATGTTATTCCACAAATTGACTTATTGGATATATGTCAGAACAATTATCAGTTCACAATTGAAAAAAAAAGTATCATAATACTATAATACTATTCCTGAATAAATTCTAGGAGTACTAATGAGGAGAAGCCCTCAAATTTAAAGAAAAAAAAAAGAAAAACACAACAACCCCAAACCAAACCCTTCATTTTTCTCAGAACATTTTTGTCCTTTCATTTTAGTGGCTAGCTATCCTACTAGAATAGACTATTTTTTTCTATACTTAAAGCAGGTTGTAGTCAATTTGCAAAAGTACATAAAGTTTCCTATTATACAATGAATCTGGTGTGATAATAAGTACCAGCTGAATCTATCCCCAACAGCAATAACAGTGTGTAGAGCAAGATTATAATGTAACAGATTGTGAAACAGAAGAGATTTGTTCACTTGTTATAATGTACTTATATTAATACAGTAACAAAAGAGACAGTTTTTCTTGTACATAAAGCTTGTAGCAAGGCCCTTATATTAATACAGTAAATTATTTCAAAGGAACACTCTGAAATTATTGTTCATGGATGCTTTTAGGAGCTTGATTATACAGGCAGGTATGGGAAAATATGGGTCCACTTATGAATGAAGTGGGGCTCCGAGTAACATAGGATGTGGAAAACTGAGGTATTAAACACTTTCTTCGCTTCAGTCTTTACTAGCAAGATTGGCTTTCAGGAGCACCAGGTCCCAGAAGCCAAGGGAAAACATAGAGCAAGGAGAATGTACCTTGGGTAGAACAGGACCAGGTCAGGGAATACTTACGTAAATTGCCCTTGTGCCCTGACGGGATGCACCTGCAAGTGCTGAAAAGAGAGTTGTCATCACAAGGCACTTTTGATAATTTTTGATCAATGGAGGTGATTGGGAGAAGTGCCCAAAGACTGATGGAAACCAAATGCCACTTCTGTCTTCAAGAAGGAAGACCTAGGGAACTACAGGCCTGTCAGTCTCACCTTAGTTCCTGGGAAGATGATGGAGCATCTACTCTTGAAAGCATTTCCAGGCATACGTAAAACAAGAAAGTGAACAGGAGTAGCCAGCCTGGCTTCACCAAAGAGAAGTCATGCTTGACCAACTTGATAAACTTCGACAATGAAATGAGGGAAAAACAGTGAATATTATTTACTTGGACTTCAGCAAGGCTTTTGAAACTCTCTGTCATAAGATCCATTTAGAGAAGTTGTTGAAGCTGGATAAGCAGTGAGGTGAATTGAAAACTGCCTAAACATCATGGCCAAGAGAGCAGAAATCAATGGAAGTCTAGTTAAAGAACAGTGATTAGCAGTGTACCCCATGTGTCAATACTGAGTCCAATTCTGTTCAACATCTTCGTTAATGATCTGGATAACAGGATAGAGCATGCCCTCAGCAAGTTTGCTGGCATCACAGAACTGGGAGGAGCAGCTGACATGCCAGAGGGTTATGTTGCCATCCAGGGGAACCCTGACAGCCTGGAGAAATGGGCTGCCAGGAACTTCGTGAGCATGCAGGCAAAGCTAAACATCACACACAAGTTGCTGGCAACCAGAGCTACAGAAACCACCCCAAATTTCAAGTAGCCGGGAGGCAGAACTATGTTCAGCAATAAGTGTAAATGCAAACAGTTTAAAGTATAAGACAAGGAAAGTTTTTGTTTAAATCCCTCATAAACTGAATTTGTTTCTTCTCTAGACTCTAGACATTCTGCTGAGGAGCATTTATACTTGATTTTGAAATCTTTAGAGTTACCCTAGATTTTTGATGGGTTTTGAAGTTATCTGCTTAGCTATAGCTGTCGGTATCTTCCAGAGCAAAGTATTTTTGATCTTGCTATTGGCAACAATCACCAGGTCACTGTTTCTGTGTCTGCCACTACCTAAAAGTATTTGTAATATATTTATCTAAAGGCAATGACTGAGTAGTCCAGAGGAACACTAGCGTGGGAGCAAAGCTGGAGGAAACATTGTCCTGTTTGCCAAATGTCTGCATACCAGCCCTCATCCAAGATGGCCTGCTGACCGCCCAAGAACACTCAGTGACAGACTTGTTGCTGACAGATGAAGTTAAAAGCAGATACCTGCTGTCTGCTTGCATGATTTTATTTTTCTAAACAAGATTAGAGCATTTGGTTCATATTTTTTCCAAAAGGCTCCTGTGCCCAGATTTTTGCTTCCCAGTTCTGATAAAACAGCTTGAAACATGCTTCTCAATAGCACGTTTTGTAGAAGTCAATTCATCCCCCAAGCATTTAGTCTTTACTGAAGAAAAAACAAATTTTGATAATTCTAACAATGTGTTTAAGACATTATTCTACATTCTTGAATAATCAAAATTTTCTATGCTATATTGCACTCGTGTATAGCTCCCATCTCTTTGAAATGTGAGAGTATCACTGGGATGTGCTACTGGTGTTCATCTCATGCATAGATAATTGTAGGAGAAAGGTTATTGGGCTTCAAATGTAAGAAAATCCATGCAGAAAACAAAACCAAAAAAAAAAAATCAGGAATTTTTGTTTCCCACTCTTCAGTTGCTCTCACGTTTTTAGATTATATCTTTTGATAGTGGTGCAGTAATGGCACCCAAAATAGGTCCCTACCATAACTAAAAAATTCAAACTGCATATGGCCTACAGTTACACGTTAAAGAATTTTAATGGAAAGTCAGTGTAACTGAAATAAGTTTGGAAACACCAATGTTTCATTCCAGAAAAGAGCTCTCAGTTCTAGAGATTACTTATTAGTTAGTGACTATATTTTCCAGCAATAGGAGTACATTTTTGGTGCAATAAGATCCAGACAAACACACAGGTTCCTGTAAACCATTTCTGAGGGCAATTTCATGCACTTATCTCAGGTCACAGGCTCTGTCAGAGTAACAATCTGCAAATGCAAAGAAGATACATGTGCTCCCAGAACTTGGGCTTGAAAACAGACTACTCAAAATGGAATAATAAAGAGGCTGAAGTAGGATTCTTTATCTGTAACAGCTTAAGAAGGATTACACAGTTTAGAGTACAACATTCTCAACTCTTCCATTCTCCTTGGACCTGTTGACCACTGCTAAGAACTCAGAGCTGGCTCACCACATACTTGTTGTAAAAAAAAAAAAAAACAACAACAGTCCAACAAGAACAAAGAAAACAACAACCCCAAAAATACCCTGAAATTCCAAAATCTCTAAATTTTGCTATACAGTAAGCTCTTGAAGAGCTTACTATGTGTAGACAATATATAATTTTCTAAAATCTAGCTGCTCTTCCAGTCTTTTTCCTACCTCAAGAGGAGATTTAATTCTCTTTACAAAACTATTACTTTATGTCAAACTACTTTGCAAAGGATTTGGGGCGGGGGGGGGGGGGGGTCGGGAAGAAAAAATAACCATTTCAGCATTTTCTAGGCAGAGACATCAAAGCAAGCTTTCCAGGCACCCTCAGCAGCAGTGCAGTACTGCACAGTCAGCACACGAGGTCTCCAGCACACGCCAAAACTCATGCCTTGGCCTTCCTCATACTTAGTTCACTAAAAATAGCATTTCACAGGTTAACTTTGAAATGTGGGCCCCTTGCCCAAAGTCGCTCGGTGCACCGAAGCATGGTGCCAGGCCCTTCAGCTGCAAGTTTTTTAAAAAAGAAATAGCGAGGTGACATTTTTATTGTTATTGTTATAAAAAACACCCACGGGGCACAGTTGCACTTCAGCTGCAGGCACACAGGGACATCCTCAGAGCAGCCACACTCTCATTGCTAATAGTCCTTGAGCTGCCTTCCTCCTCATCCTCCTTTTCCCTTACTTATTTCTGCTCTGTAGGGGATTATATCACCTATCTGTAATATAATATTACAGTATTTGTAATGTAATATTAGTGCTACTCCTCTGTTCAAGCACATTGCAATACTCAAGGACAAAATAGTATTAGGAATTTTAAGAATACAGCCTCAGTTTTTCCCATTCCTTTTTGTGACTCGTGCAAACAAAATTCCTCTGTGCTTTGCTATCATTTCCATATTTTTCTTCAGATGTTTTCTAGATGTCTTAAAATGGCAGCATACATTTTCTGTACAGGATAAAACCCGATCTTCAATCTCCATGTAGACTACAGTTAAAGGAAGCAACAAACATGCCAAACATTCTGATCTTGCCTTTGGCCTTGTTTGCCCCAGGACATTACTCATCTGTAAATATGTTGTAGGCATAGAAGTTTTATTACTTACTGCATCTTAGATGAAAGGGAGACCCAAAAAGATCTCAAAGTAACGATCGGAAGACGGAATCAGCCTGTCAACTTATAAACATAATTTATCTTCATGAATACATGTAATTTGATTTTAAAGCACAAAATTTCAGATTTGTTCTCTTCAAGTATTAATTCCCATGACATATTTTAGGCAGTAATTTTCTCATATCATTTTTATGCCTTGTTCTCTGAATCATACTTTGTTCTTTGTATTAGTTTGGATTACTTTTATCAGTTGTTTATAGAAATAAATTAGATTTATTTTAACTTGATTGACATTTCTGACGCTAATGGCCAGCAAAAGAATTGCTGGCACTCTGTCTTGCAAAACTAAATGCATTCAAGGTTTTTTGCGTGTGTATTACCCATGCTCTGCATGCTTGTGCTTGGGCCAGAATGTGAGTATATACGAATGATCACTGAGAGAAGGTCAGATCAGCACATTGTCCACTCTGTGGTTTGGACTAATTACCTTCCGTGTACATTTTTCTCCTTGGAATGAAACATGCCATCTTGTAATGGAAAGTTGGGAGCACTAATGCTGTTGTTTGCAGCAGGTAAAAGGTAAAGACTGAAAAGTGTTGTTGACATTCTCCAGACCATTATAACAATAACAGACTTGCAGTCATTCCATCACTATTTTTCTTCCTTAAGAACGGATGAAGTAAGAGGTCAATAAATTTAACTGAACTCTCGTCTTTGAAAACCCAATTTATTGTAATAAGAATAAATGCTATGTCATCAACATGCTGTATTCTATTAAGCACATATTTTAGCAGATTTGTGAAAGGTATTGATTCGGTACATCTGGCCAATTCCTTGTTTCTAAAATCCCAGCACATTTAATTTATAAAGTAATATTTCAGGTGAAAGAAGGTGACCTTCACTGAGCAAGCAGGGTGTTTTAAACTATTTGAGTGTGCATCTATAATTTAAGAAATCTGCAGAAATTTTTTTTTTAACCTTGACAATGCAGAGCATGCTTCAACAAAGAAAAAAAATTTTTGTTAGGGAAATAAGAGTTATCCACTAATATTATCTTATAAATGCATAATGCCTTTCTCAACAGGCCTCCAGTCTAAATTAAACATACATATTTGATGTAGTAAGTGAAGGTAAACAGTGAAGAGGGACTGAAACGAAGGGCAGATTGTGCTGTTACAGTGCAGTGAAAATGCATATGTTAAATAAATATTGCTGTAGGCTAAATTTACAAAGATTGCAAGATATACAGCTGAAGGGAGAAGAACAGCAGTAAAATAATGTATAAAACTAACTTACAGCTCCTAATCTCCTGAAGAGCAGAAACAGAAATTTATTTCACAGTCCTAGGTGAATAATCAAAAGAACACCACTGATCACCATGCTAAAGCAGCTTTATGCCCTTATCTCCACAAGGACACAAGGCAGCAGGGAGCCACAATGCCCTGCAAGTGGGACAGCCCACAAAACAGAGCCTTCAGTCCATCATGCCACAGGGACTTGAACTACTGTCAAGCAGCTCATTAGGCATGAAGAGGGGATGTGACTGCTTTCAGCAGGCCAAAAATTTGCATTTTTCCCTTTCTATTTATGTGTATACACACTTCCAGAGCATCAGAAAGCTGCAGAAGCTCATGCTTCAATTGAGACGCTCTTTTGTAGTGTCCTGCATGAATAGACAACCTTCATAAGTGTTCCCAAGGACTGAGGGCAGGACTGTCTCAGCTACAGAGCACAGATCACTCCAGAGTGAACTAAACTGAGACTTACTGTTGTGGAAAAAGTACATAGCAAATCATGTAGCCGTTGGCACAGCTCACTAGAATGAAATAGGATTCAGGTTTACATCAACGTAATCAGGAAAGACACAGAGCTGCTGGAGCATGCCCACAGAATCACAGAATCATAGAATGACCCGAGCTGGAAGGACCCACAAGAATCATTGAGTCCAACTCTCATCCCTGCATAGGACAATCCCAACATTCACACCGTGTATGTGAGTGTATGACCAAACACTTCTTGAATGCTGTCAGGCCTTGAGCCGTGACTGCTTCCCTGGGGAGCTGTTCCAGTGCTCCACCACCCTCTGGGTGAAGAATGTTTTCCTAATATTGAATTGAATGTCCCAATATCTAACCCCAGAGAAGAGCAACAAAGCTGGTGAAGGGGCTGGAACTCAAGTTTTATGAGGAGCAGCTGCGGGAACTGGGATTGTTTAGCCTGGAGAAGAGAAGCCGAGTAGAGACCGTATCACATATACGTCCACAACTACCTGAAAAGAGGTTGTATCTAGGTGGGTGCTACCTCTCCCAAGTAACAAGCGATAGGACAAGAGGAAATGGCTTAGATTGTTCGAAAAAAATTCTTTACCAAGAGTGGTCAAGCATTGAAACAGGCTGCCCAAGGAATTGGTGGAGTTTCCTTCTCTGAAGGTGTTTGAAAAAAATATGTAGACATAGCAGTTCATGACATGGTTGAGTAGGCATGGTGGTGGTGGACTAATGGTTGGATTGAATCATCTTAGAGGTATTTTCCAACATTAACGATTCTATGATCTTAATGAAATAATGTTGGAACTGAAACATTGGATAATACAGCTGCAATATAGGGTAGCAGGAGGGAGGAATTAAAGGTAGATCATCTATAGATGATCTATATTCATTTATAGAAATCTTGTTAATAAGCATAGCATTATTTCTTTTCCACTGATTACTAATAAGCATTTTCTTCACTCCACAATATAAGCTTTGAGAATGCCAGCTACATTCCTAGATGGATTATGCACTTCTCCATTTGGAAAAGACTGGAATTGAGGACTAAGGAAACTGTAATACTTACCTGCAATGGAAGCAGTTTCAAACCTGTGCTACTCCGTTTCCCAGCCATAAAAATTATTCCTTTAGGAACATCTTGTCTAGATAACCAGTATCAGTACACAGTAAGAAATACTGTTTTAAGAAAATAATCAGCAAACATGACATTATAGTACAGGCTATCATGAGAAACCTAAGTTCTTCAGGCACCTGTGAATTGTATGAAGAATTAAGAATTGTAACAGTACAAGCCAGGACTTCTCAGGATAGGGAAAATCAATTCTTTCATAGCCATCTGTCTGCGTGCTGAGATGCATTCTCAGGGGAAAATGTCCTGCTTGTTGGCCAAAGACACTAACAAATGAAAGTATGCCCAAGAAAAGCCCATCTTAAGTGTCAAGTGTATTTTGTGCATATGGAATCAGTGCACTTCAAAACAAGAAAAAGAAATTATTCATGACACTTGGACTAGCACCAGATGCAAAGAGGAACAGAATAAGAGCATATCAGCAGGCAGCAAGTGCATTCAGCTGCAAATGATTTCTTTAACAGAATGCAAAAGAAGAAAGTGAAATTTCAGCCAAAGCTATTAAAATGACAAGGGCACTATCATCAGGACATCTCTACAACCAAGGACAAGTTTACAGGTAAGAAGGGAATAAAAGCTGACAGTGCAGGTACTACAGAAATACCACACGCTCCTGTTTTCAATTAAAACATGCAAATTCAAGAAACCTCAATCATGCTAAATCTGAAACAAACAATTCATTCAATTGTTAGGCCAGTAAAAAGGCAAACCAAAACTGTACTAAGAGCGAACAACGTAGTGTGTCCCCCCAGCAGCTGAGAACTCTGCAAAGATTTTAAAAGATGCAGAGCATGTAACACTGACCTTGGGAAGAAATCATTGCACTCAAACTAAAAGCATTCCTGGAAAACAAATGCAAAATTGCTAAAATTGGACATTTAAACCCCAGACCAGTAGTTGTAAAGACACCAAAACAATGTCTGCATCAGATCACATTTACACAAACACTAAACTTACTCATCCCCAGTTAGTGATAATTATAGGCAATGCCGTTTGACTGAATAAATATAGTAACTATACTCTCTGCAAGTGGACAGAGATTTTGAAAATTATATTTGTGCTCAGTGTATCAACCAGATGTGCAATCAGGCCTTTTAGGGAGCCTTGGCCACAAGTGATGACAATTTTATATCCCTAAGGCAAAGATATTACAAAAGAAGCTATATCCACAACCTTGAAATGCCTGCCAAAAAAATACCTGGCACAGTGAAATTAAAATTTCCTGCAGTATTACCTACAGGATGCTTGCTGACCTCTGCAAGCCTTAGTCCAACCCCCCAAAGGAAAAAGGTGATACTAACTGCCTAAGACAATACTTCACTTCAGCTGCTCATACTGGAATTTGTAAAGTATTCCATACTGACTGAAATTGAAACATTATATCCACTCATCAGAAGTAGGTTTATCCGATTGGCTCCTTAACCTCAGTAGCTCTGCAGCACAAGCAACCATGAACTAGAAACAATTTTCAATGAAGTACAGAATGTACAAGGAGACATCAGAAACATTAAATAAACCTGTGACATGTCAACTTCCATAAAGAGAATGGAAAAGATCAAAACACAAAGCTACACCAAAAAAAGAGCGCCTATGTTTACCATTCTGGAAAGCCAGTTGCTTGAAAAACAAGTGTCATAATGAAGACATCCCAACCAAGCAAACAGTCGCACACACAATGAAGGTAGTTCAGGTCATTAACAACAGTTTTCCAACATGAGTCTTAGAAGAAGCATGTTTTTCTAGAGAGAATGTATACTGGTCAAATGTGATTAAAAGCAGCAGAAATGTAATTAGTCAGATAGACTAAACTCCCTGAATTATACAGATCCCTGTGCATTGTAAGATTACTATTTGGATTTCAGAAGTCCTGCCAGAACCACCACCTTTCCCTTGCTTCCATCCTCCCCAGCTCCCACCATCGGTCCTAAGCCACACTCACTTTGTACCTGACAAAGACTTCAGCAAATAATAATAATAATAAAGTTCTGTATTCATCAGATCCTAACTATTGAAAGCACAACAAAGCCAGTGTTATGCCATGAAGAGACAGATATATATACGTAGGGTACTACATAGAAACCTGAACAAATCGGCTTTCAAGAAACAATTGAGAAAAGGGCTATGTATGTGCAGACAAAGAACTGAAGTCTGAATTCGCCCTGCCTGGGTAGCTCCTTTCAAGTTTTTTGAGAACTGAAGTGCTGCCTCCTTCTATTGTTTCTGAAGACTGCATACACACTTTGGGAGGAAGGAAATGGGTGGTACTATGTTCTACAAAGGAGCAAAGAGAAGCTGTGTGAGAAAGCAACTAATACAAGCAACAGGAAGAGGTTAATGGGGGAGGAGGGGAGAACTGTGCATCTAAAGAACAGCAGCTGAGGTATGAGGAGGAAAAAAGCATGTATATGCTGGGAAGAGGAAAAGCAGTTAAGTACACCCTTTCTTACTCAACAAAGCATTTAAATAACTTGTTCAATCATAATCAAGAGCAATAAATACATAAGCCTTACGAACTCGAACTTCAGTAAAGTCTTTGCTATGAACTTTTCACAACTGTAACCCATTCATTTGCCAAATTAAATTCACATGAACAGAGACAGCACCTAAAATTTCAGGAAGCTTGGTGATTTTCCAACATTATTACTTGAACATAAAATTCAAAATTCTTTAGAAACGTCTATGTTCGGTCTCAACCACAGAAGAACCTTCATCATTTTTCAGGTCTGTTTAGCTTAAACAGCTGTACTGTGCTAACATCTCCATGCACAATATACAGATTCAAGGCATTAAAACCTGGGTAAAATTCTTCAGTCAAGGTTTCAACAAACATTACAAAGAGTGAGAGAGTCATTTATTTTACAGGTTACCCAAGATACAAAATCTATCCAGAACATGTATCATCAGTAAGTGGAAGAAACATGTTGGGCGAGGCTACGGGACAACAACAACAACAACAAAAAAGGTGTTTAGAGAAACCAGAAAAAACTAATTCCCATCCTCTAACCCAAACTAAAATCAACAAAGTAAAAAAAAAAGATTAACAAGCTAGTACTTTGGAGGATGGAGATGAAAATCAAAATGTACAGAAGTCAAGTTGAATTATCCTTTCATTAAAGCAGAAGATTCTTCAACTGTATAAAAACCTCAGAACCAAACTGAGTCACCAGGGCCAATATATAGCCAAGAAAAAACAGAACTCAGGAATCTACAGGTACCTAAGAAAGCAAAATATTATTCTTTAATACAGGAACTATCATTAAATACAGAAGCTAACATAACAGATGATGCTATCCAGCCCAGAGTTCTGAAAGACCTGCCATCAGATATCACAGACTGAGTAACAAAACTGGATGAAGCTATCATGTGAGGAGATAAATCAGGTGGCTGAGGAAAAATGAACATATGAGAGAAGTGGAGGAAACAATCTACCAGTCTGAGCTAATAAAACCTTGAGAACAAGTCTCAGAAAACCAAATTGTTCCTACATCCTGAACTGAACGCAGAAAGGAATAAATCGCAAGGGCAGAGATAAGTGCAGGAATAAGCTGTGCTCAAACTGTGCTGTAAGAAGAGGAAATATCAGTTTGGAGAGGGAACACTGCTGGAGTTCTCAGTGATCAGTTGGGACTAAATTTAATAATTAATAATGATCATCATAGCACAAATACAGTTGGCTGAGGATACAGTGTTAGAAGGCACTGATAACAGATAGATCAGAATATTGTATGAGGAGGATGCGATGACATGATAATCATAGTGACAGAAATAGGATAAAAATCAGATGAAGATGCAGGTCACAATTTCAAGCAGTAGTTTTGGACATCTATGTTAAAAAAATTCAAACTGCCCAAGATGCAGTGTTTATACAAGTCTCTACTTGTTCTACTGAAGCTTGGTTTATTCTGTCTGACAAGACCAACAGGAAGAACATATGACCAACGTCAGAGGTGCAAGAAAAGCAAAAATAACAGAGATACTTAAAGATCTTTAATGGAAGAATCAGGTACATATGTAGAATAGAGCATGCAGGCTCATTACCATTTGACTACTGCAGTTGTGGATCAGCCTCCAATTAAGAAATGCAGCAACAAAGGCTATCTCTTCTTAAGAGCCAAATGTCTATCAAGAAGGCTGTATGAGGGTTCTCTGCACTAACAAAGCAGAACAGCCCTTCCAGTTTCACACTGACATTGAAAATCAAGGCCTCAGTCTGGGAAGTTTTTTTATCATTGCAGTTCCTTGGACTGACCGCAGACACCAAAAAAGCAAAGCCACCCTGGGCCACACGCACTGCCTTCTGTTAGAAAAAGCCACAGTTCAGATATCTTACTTGTTACACAAAACTCAACAGAATCCAGTTTAAAAACCCTCTTATTTCTTTAGTGATGAAAAAAGCCTCAAAAAAAGACTGAACACACCACCTAGGCAATTTATCTCTGTCACAACTACTGACCCTGGGGCAAGTCGCAATTTTTTCCAGGAACTATATCAGAAGATCACCACTGCATATCCAAATACTGGGGCAATGACTGAGAGGGCATTTTAAACATCACTGCTCCGGTGGTAGTTTCAGCAAAAAAATATTTACAAACTGCACCTCTCAAATGCCTTTAAATAATGCTCTGAGGGCTTCTTTTTGCAGAGAGCCTAGCTAAACTGAAAAAGTGGATGCTCCGTTAGTATATGATGTTTATATATTTTTAAAATTATTTTTAAAAAATATATAAAAGCATACAGTTTCATTGCCAACAAGGTCAACAGTGCTGCAAAGAAACTGGTCCTGCTTTCAGAGCTTAGGCTACCTAAGACAAAACTACTCATTCAAGGATCCACCAAAAAAAAAACCAAACCCATACAAATTCTCCAAACTGAAAGAGAACACTAAACATGCCAAGCCAGGAGAAACTGCCACCAACTAACAGGCTGAAGTAGATGACTTCTCAGTTAAGGAGAAGCTAGTACTTCTTGTTAACACAAACTGAGTCTTGACACAGAGTAAAGACTCATTTGTCTGCAGAAGAATGCAGCTGTGTGTTTCGAATGACAGTGTATAAATTTAAATGAGAATAGTTTAGATTACGCAGTTGATGTTTGCTCATAGTTGAATGTCTTTGAGTTTTATAGCTTCCTGGCTTGTTCCTGTAATACAATTATGTCAATTTCTGAATTTGAAGAATAATTAATATTCTGGTACCCCAGGCATATCTACTCATTTCTAACTAGTCACTTCATAATAAGCAATACAGAGCTTTAAAATTTTTCATATTCTAGTAAAAACTGGTATAAATTTCCATTTATCACATTTTCAGCGGTATGAAATTTATTCCATCTTAGTTGTGTAATAGATCTACTTTCTCTTCCAGCCTTCTACTCAAAGCAAGACACTGTAAAGGATGATCTAGATATGGTGTGCCTATCTCAATAGATCTGTGCTATTTAATGAACGTTAGGCTGTCACTGTGATATAATCTTTGTCCACAGAACTCTCTCTTGACGTTTTATCACATAACAGATAATACATAAGTATTAGAACTTGCCATTATATCAATATTCACATTCCCCAGAGCTGATTTTGTCCCAACTTTTATACAATCCATACCGGACAGGAAGCTTGGAACATTATTACCTTTCCTACTAGTTTTGAAGCAAACCGTTTGTTTCAAAACAGCAACACTTCCTCACTTTAGGTGGACCAAATATTTATTGTCTCAGATGCATAAAACATGTATGCTTCTCTAGATGACCAAGGTTAATACATTAAAGTAGTACCTTCAATACCTCATAAAAGAGTATAGATAATTGAACAACATTTCTTCAGACAAAAATTTTCCTTAGATTTCAGTGCTCAGTGTGATTTTGGTCCATTCAAGTTCCAGACACTGGCAGTTTTGCTTGTTCTCATCTTGCTGCATCCACATATTAAGTACAAAATTCATATTTCACATAGTAGAACTGTCAAATCTGATTCATAAGAAGTCATACCATAGCAAGGCCTTTACTTCTACTAAACTGGATGCTGTGTGAAGTGCTCTTTATCTCCCAAGCCACAATTAAACCATGTGTATTGGACACATTGGAGTATTGAGGATGTCTCTACATAATGTGTTCTAAATACTAATCACAGAAGGAAGGCACAAATAGGAGAGGGAATGCTGCCTAATTCAAATAAAGTATATAGGAAAAAAAGTTGACAAGTGTGCAAATGATTCACACACCTCATCAATCAATAAAAGGATTTATTTCCCTAACAATGTACCTTTGGTATTATCAAAGTCCAAAACTGCAAGTAAGATATGTAAAAACATACTTTCATTCTACGAACATCAGAATCAATGATAGTTCTTTAGCATGTTGAACTGTGTCCTACAAGTATTAGACACAGATTAACAGAAAGAAGGTCCACTCACACACACCATACAAATTTAAAAGTCTCTGTAATTTCTTTCCTTACAGTGCCAGAGATTCCAGTGATGAAGAGAAAATGTTTGAGTCCTATATTTTCAATGATTTTTAACTTGCTTATGATTGTATTTTAAGTGTGGAACATTTCTAGGCTTATGTTAGGAAGAATTACACCCACACAGAGCATTTTGTTGTTTCTCTTTGCAATGAGCTAATTTTAGATTTGGAAACAATGCCTGTCAAGCATTTTAAAGCTAAATGCATTTTATAGCCGACAATGGCTTTAGCAGTGACATTTTAACCCAGTCTCTTGCATGCTACCAAAAATAATGACTTTAACATCTGGAAAAAAAAAACCCAAACCTACAGATTTGACACTGAATTAATACGAACTTTTATGACCAGGGTTGCTACTGGGTGATCTTTATTACTTTAAATACCTTCTTTGGTAAAAACTCAAATGGATCACTATCCATAGTTCCCCCTACCCAAATGTTACAACACGTATTCCCTACTTTTACACCATACAGAACATCAAATCAACATGATCCTTCCTTTAAAACTGTGTACCTACCTAACTCATTTTTCAGCATATTAAATATTTCTGCTCACAACACAAAACATCAGTCATGCTCATTCAGCAGTACACATACCAAACTTTTCAAAAATTGTATCAGCAACACAATTGTATAGTAAGAAAAACTCCACACAAAGGTTTGCCCACATCACTTGGCAATGTCCCTTTAATATTAATACACAGAGAAGTAAAATTCTTTCATAAATTTGTTCAAGTATGTGGAACATGTAAAATGCATAAGAATCAATATGGATTTCATTAATGTTATATTTATTTATTTTCCAGCTTCATACAAACTGGATGTAGAAGCATAAACATAGTACATTTCTACCATTTTCAACAAAAATATAACCAATATGTACAATTATTGTATTAAAAATACAAAAGGGATACAGACTCCACCAATGTCTTTCTAAAAGACATACAGGTACAAGTAGTATCAAAAGTATGAGGAAATCACCAGTTAATTGTACATTCTGCACTTGACATCACAGAGCGAACTGAGATTAGCAGTCCTATGGTCTACAATTACTTAATGCTTATATAACATTTGTGCAACTTGTGATAGAGCTAGAATTTTGTACTTCTATATGCACATGAGGTCCATAGCCTTGAGAATAAAACTGGCAAATAATGCATATTACATGTAAAATTACAAATGCATAATTGACATTGTGATATATAAGCAAATAGATAAAAGCTATGATTACAGGAGAGAGAATTAAATAAAGCACTGACGTTTGTTTGATACAGTGAAAAAACACTGCAATTTGATCTTTAAAAGTTGAAGCTATTTACGTTTATCTACTGATCAATATGATCAGCTGAGTTCAATGGAAAAAAAAAAATCCAAGACCAGCAGTTCCTCACATTTGAGTACTACTCGGATTGGCAGCCTTCACTTCTCCGGAGTCTGTGCAAAAACAACACAAAAATAGAGGGGAGGGTCATTTCAGTCATTATAGGGTTAATAGCAGCTGTGAGCAGGTGGTTGCTACACACTGGCCTTCTCTACACATGCAGTGTTCCATGAAGCCATTAACAGTTGTGCCTATTTCTGCGTTGTAATGGCTGGCAAATCTAAATGTGTTATTTTTCATTACTTAAAAGGCTCATTTATCCCCTAATGCCAAAGTCAATAGATGGAGGTTATTAGATCAGTGTTAACAGCTGACACGAGCTGTGACATCCCAACTTGCCTTCACTGCAATGTTATCCAGTTAATTTTTCTTTTAATAGAACTACTATATAGTTAAAAAAAATAATATATAACTTAAAGGTGGGATTGCCATCTGCCTCATTAGAATGGGACACTTTCTTTCTTTAGTATGCCATCCTGTATTCCCCAAGGCACAGGTCTGAGACACACAGTGTCCTCTTCCATCACCAGCCAGCTGCAAGCGCCATTAACACGAGGCCTGGCTGAGGATGCCATTAACTCTAACATTGACAAATTTTTGAAGATTCCAGGGTGGGGCACATTAAGAGTGAAGAGAGATAGTCAAGGAAAGGCTGCAACCCATAACCTCTGCCTTCTCTTCTGCCCTGCTCAGCCACGTGATAGCAATATTCTTTCCAGGAGCTCAGGCTGGCAACCCTGCTTACAGGTATGAAATAATACTGTAATTACTAAGCAGATGCAGTATTTGATCTCTGAAATGCAAACATACAAAATCATAACAAAGGCATTGTAAACAAGCAGATAAGCACTGCCTCCTTGAAGGATTTCAATGCATCTTTCTCTTTGTAGGTTAAAGGTCAAATGTAATTTGACAACTAGCTTATCTCATTATTCCAATGAGACTAAGTGCTAGGATTGTGATTAAAATCTAAAAGGAAGATTTAAAAAAAACCAACTCCTTCCAGGCATTGGGAAGTGCAGCCAGAGTTAATCATCCTGATGTGATGATCTTGGAATTTGGAATGATACTGTGTGATGTGGCAGACAGCGACAGTGGTAGCTTGGAGATTGCTGCACTGTGCATTTCAAGCAACACAGTTCGAAAAGTGCCAGGGCGATTTCTTCACAGTATTTCACATGCAAGGGGAGAGGGGACAGAAGGGGGAGGGGCGCAGGAAGAAGCCCCATGCTGCTTTAAGGCAGGGAAGGAGGCAAATAGGTCCACCATCCTTTAACTATAGTTCCAAGGCTCCTATTCTAGGGAAGTCTTCTTGTGCTCTCCTTTAAGGTGGCTCACTCTGGATCCAGAAAAGCCCCAAGTCTTAGACAGCAGAGACTTGTTCATCTTCTGCAAATACAATAGGATAGGGGAAAATAAAATTTAGTTCATACAGAACAAGACTGCTACTGAATGAAACAACCTGTACTGTGCCCACGTGTCTTCCATTTTGTTCTATTAGTTATATATTTTAAAACATTCTAAATATCTGTACATTTCAGGTCTCATGAGAAGTATTCCTTTGTAATTTGGCTCTTAAAGAAAACAAGGCAATTGCTATAACTGAGCTAGGTGCTCAGTTCTTCAGGCCCAGGAGCACAACAAACCACTCTTAGATATTTAATAGCTTCATAAAGCCATCTCACATTTTTTCCTGAATATATCTGTAATTTATTCAAATTAAGATTGCATAAAAGTTGAGTGCAGGTTTAGTCAGCACTAGTGGAAACAATTAAAATTCTCTGTCAATGGTAACTCTCAAAGTTTGAGGCAATTTGATTAAGATAGACTTCATTATTTTCCATCACATTCAACTGCAGAGTTCAACCTGCACATAAAGGCTTAGTAACTAAGCAGCTAGGGAGAGAAGGGGGAAGTTAGCCTTTCTATCATTAAGCAAAACAAAGCATTCAAAACTCTGATTTGGGCACTGCCCTGCCTAAATTTTGAGCACCTTGCCCTAAAGATGCAATCCAGCTATGTTTACCCTCCACAGAAACCCAGCTATCATTATAGCTGAACTGAAGCATAAAGTTACAGACACGCTTGGGCAAGCGAGCGAGCAAAAGAGCAGAAGAGTAATGGGCTCATTATGTGAAGCAGTTGGTGTGGAAGACCCAGTGTCCACAGTCTAAGAGTTTCAGGTATAACGTGAGTGACTATCCAAATAAAGCTCTATGGGGTGGATGGGCAGGTATTCTATAGACCAGGATACTTTTATGGCAATGAAATACAAGGTTAGTGCCAAGACATTATGTACTCTGGAAAACTTCCAAGGCTGTACCTTGTGAACAGAGGCACCTAAGTTGCCTAAGCCCACTGCTTGATTGTCCAAGATTCAGGTGGACCTACACTCCAAATTTTAAATAATATTTAGGATGAATTTAATTCCTCCCCTTCCAAATAGCAAGTTTTGAAAGATGGAAGAGAGCGCAAATTATGGCAAGGATTTCCACGGCAGAAAACATTTGTGTAATTTGCCTTGCATCTGTGAAAGCATTAATCATTTTTGCATGCAGCACACTCAAAATTAACAGTTAGAAATTTACCATCTTCCTCTGTGGAAAACCCTTGAGATGGATAGTGAGTAAGACGCGGATCTGACTCATTTGGTTTATGCCACTGAGGTTTGTTCACAGGCCTGCTAGCTGAATGGCCATGAGACTGCTGCTGCGGAGTCGATGTTCCATGGGTCTCACACGTCCGTGCCACCATTCTAGACCTCTGAAGTGCTATGTTGTAATCTGGAGGCTTTCTGGTTGGGTGGGAGCCACCTTCTGCAAACTCAGCAATAGGTATTCCTACATAACCAGGAGGAGTTGGAGGTGGTTCCCGATATCGACCCTCTTTTCGTGCTGCAGGAAAAACAACAGATAAGTATAGGAGATAGTAAGAGGAAAACTGCTCAAAGGAAAATAAACAGTGAAAATTAATCAAACATAAACCAACTCAACATCCCAGGAGGAGAAAATCTGACGGACAAAAGTTAATATCATACAGTAGACAATTAAGTCTTGAAAAATAAACTGTGCAAGAAAGTATAGAATATACAGTCTACACAGGATATAGCTATCCTTAAGTAATAAAGCCTTACTCTAATAAAATTCACCAAGTTACATGGGGAATTAGTTCAAACTCAGCAACTGAAGCTGTTCCATCAATTGTATAAAATAAAACATACACTGATCAAAGTAACATGCAAAACTCAAGAGTACACCAAATGGCAACCATCAGGAATACTGGCATCTTCTCAAACACATAACTACCTAAATCCTGAAGACAGGTTTTGTACATAAGAGCTCATCTCTTGTTTTACCATCTTGAAGGGGGGGGCACCTGATATATTATTATCCCTACAAATCTTACTACTCAATCAGAAACGAGCTACAATTCCGAAAGGTAAGGAAGAGAAGTTGGCTTCATCTTCATGCTATCCGTATGCATTACTGCCTGCTACTCTTATGACTATATTATCTGCAAAATTAAAACTTGAAAATATGCCCAAAAGAACGATTGAATGTGATCTTATATAGGAGATGGAAAGACCACCACCTAGTTTGTGGATCTCATTGAGGCACAACTGTTTATCTGAACAAGGCTTAACTCTGGGCATACTTAGAAGTTCTCTCTTGCAGATAACTTCAGGAGAGGAAACAGCAATTAAGAATTTTAAGCATCTGCAGGGACACACAGCAGCTAGGCATGACTATTTTGGAGTTACATACATAAAGAAGTCAGCGGGGGCTTTGATCCTGAACAGTTTTTGTGGGTCCAGCCCTTTAACACACGATCACTTAACTTACAGTACAAAGGCAAACACAGCAGGAAAATCACTAACACATTTACTCTGCACAGCTTGTCACACACTTTATATTCTTACACAACTGGTGATGACAACATCACCCTGCGTTATGCAGCATGGAATTGACTGAAAGGGCAGTACAAGCCTAAAATGTACTGGTGGTACTCAGATGTGGTTATTATTGACTAAAAATAAAGTCTTGGTATTATAACGATCAAATAGTTTCCAATAGAACTTAAGTGTTTTTCTTGGGCAAACTGTTTTAACTGAGCAAAGCAAAATGAAGAAGATTCTGAGAAATTTTATTCATACATTTCTGAAAAGTAATTTTGATGAAGAAATTCTGTAGAAAAATTCTACTGAAATACAGCAAGAGATAAATGTCTATTCAGTGCAAAAGAAACATGTAAAAAAGTGGCTTCTGTTGGACAGCAATGTACAGAGTTTCATTTGCAAGATAACTTAGTTAATAGTACTGGAAGCATGGAAGTGCGTGGCTTGAATTTCCAGATCTCTTTCGGGTTATCTCAAGTCTCTAAAAATGTAGTGGAAAGCACTGCCTTGAGAAGCAAGTTTGTACATGCTTGTTCCACATTCTGGTGGAAATCAAGGGCATCAAAGAGTAAAATTTGGGAGCAGCAAGAATCAGAACTTGGAAGTCCTTAACTGAACAGCTTCCTCCCCTTCGTAGTGCAGGGATTCAGATCCGCACCCAAGCTCTGAGGCTAAGCAATATACTTGGGCAGAAAATGGAAAAACAGTTTATCACAGTGGTCTCAGCATGACCTCAATATGGCTGACTTTTTCAGCTGTGTCAGTGCAAAATGGCATTTAAATAGCTCTTCATATTAACCTGAAAAAAGGCAAAGCGAAGGGGAACGAAAGAGGCAAAAATGCAGAGGTCTTGGATGGTCCAAGAACTGGAATGTGCAGAAAGAACAGTATGAGAAAAATGCTAAGCACTGCCAAAGACACTTTCATATTAATTTATACATTATTTGACATTTCTTTTGTTGAATGATTATAAATGTATTTCAGTTTTAATTTCTTAGGAACGTCTTCGGTTTCAGCAGTCCAAAGAAACATCTCAGTTGGTATTTAAGCACAAAGTGATCTCATTTTCAGAAGTAAGGAATATTCACAACTACCTGACAAGTCATACAGATCTATAAAGTAAAAGGCTTCTAAATAAATCAGGTCACATTTATTAAGATACCTAAATATAGAATGTGGATCCTTGCTGTGAACAGAAATTCACATTTCAGAACAGACAACTAAATACATCAACCTCTCAAAATGCTGTCCAGCAGTTTAGCTAGTTTTTGTTGTATGGCAGGCTCTCTTGAAACACAAAAACACTGTCAGAACAGGGAATCAACAGTAAGTGATATTTTCCCCAGCAATAAATGCACGGTTAAAGTGGAAAATTTGGCAGAGACTCCAAAATGTTTGTGTTTGCTTCAATAATTAAAAAAAAATCAAATCAGACAAAAGAAATGCAGTTTTAGTACAACACGAAGAACCATAAGCAAATTAACTAAAATACTTCATAGCAAACAAAACAACTTACCAATAACCCCCTTTGTACTACTTGATGGTACTGCTATATGAGGGGGTACAGGAGCGGGCTTTGACTCCTCTGCTGGTACAGATGTTATGCTACTGGTTTCAGCTTCAGATGAAACATCCTTCCCACCCCTCCGCTTTATGGTACCTGTATCACCTTCTGAATCCTCTCCCCAGTAGCCTGTTGACGATGCCCAGCTTGCTCTGGACTGTGCTTGATCAAGGCCCTCCCTACCTTGACTCTGCCTGCCATACTTTGTGCCATGATCGGGGAACATCAGCTGGTCCATATGACTGCCTGAGGCCCACAGTCCTGCCCCATCACTTGAGCTATCGAAATGAGCATGTCCAAAAGGCAGAGTCTCCCAGCTCCTCTGGTGCTGTATTGTTTGTATGTTGTCATGAGAACCACTCGAACAAGAAGTCCAGCTACCACGGCCACTGTCAGCTGCATCAAGTGAGGCTCTGTCCCCCTGATCCTGGGATAGTTCTTCCGTGCTAGGAGAAGAAAGCACAGTTGCTCCAGCGTACAGGCCTCTGGTCTCCGACAGTGGTGCATATGAGCTAGATGCACACAGAAGATGGGGAAAAAAAATAAGTCCCTTCCAATACAAACCATTCCATCACTTTATGATTGAAGGTTTTGATGCAATTTATATTATTTGCATTAATGAGTAATGCAGTTTTGAGAATAGAACACTCTCCTTTCAAGCTCATATTCAATAAAACAAACAAACAAAAGAACTGGATAGATATCATGACAAAACACTTCTGTGGAGTCATTTCAAAAGGTAAAATCTTAACTTTACAGCTGCCCTTTAAAACAGGCAAACTGCACTGACATATAAATGGGAACAGACTGACAGACAGGGTTTCTACTGCTCTTCAAGCATGTAAAACAAAGGATCAAAAGTTTTAGCAGAAGGTGGCTGGTATTCAGGTTTAGGTTTCAGCTTTCTAGAGTTTTTATTTCTGCTTAGGAAACTCTGAAAGCCACCTTTTCAACATTTCTTACAAATGGAAACGTATTTAAACTCCGATTTTGGAAACACATGCTACTTCGTAGACTATGTTCTCTGTACCCTTTCAGGGATTAAGTAAGTCTGACACTATCACTTACACAGCAGCAGTGAAAACTGACAAAATGTCACTTTTGATTAGCTACTACCCAGGCTCGTGGGATTTGTCCTTCCAGGGCAGCTTGCTATGCAGAGTGGAACTCTGCTCTCCCAAATATTTAAGACATCTGATTAAAAGCTTGAATAGCCTGGGATTCCCAAAGCTGAAGTATACCAGTTTTGGAACAGGCCTGCCATCCACAGACCCTGCAGAATTAAAAGCCCTGAATTCATACAAAGGACTGAAGTGTCCAAATAACACCTTAGAAAAGTAAGTGGAGACTAAGTAGAAGCCAGAGCTCTAATTATTTCCAACCAAGGCTCACTACTAGAGATTTAGAGAACTGCTCACAGCACTAGGTTCCCCAGCATTACAGAAGTTAATTACCTAGAAAATTACCTAGAAAACCAACAGCCTAAACATGAATTTTAGCTTCCAATTACTGTTGACTGGGAGAGATATTTGGGGCAAAATATGTTTGGGTTATATAAAGATGCACTTTTCTATGAAACAGACTGGAAAATTACTAGCTATTTCTGTTCTCAGCTTGATCACTGAATAATTGTATGAATAATTTCTCATCTAATTCGGTTAATTCCCCACCTAGAAACAAGCTAGGATACCAGTCTGCCATAAAGAGGATAATCGACAGCAGTACTAAATGCTCAGATGTTAAAGTCTATTGAGGTAAAGTCTTATTGCTGTAGACCTCATCATCTACTCAGGAGCGCAAAACATTTTCTTGTCAGAAAATGGGAGCATTATCAGCACTTAAATAATGCTTTTTAAGAGCAGGGCAGAAAACAATATTTGAGAGATGAAGTGAAAGTTACATAAACAAAAGCACATATACACACCACACACACTATATGAAAGTATAATATAAGTAAGCACAAATTCCTACCCTAAGCTGTATTGATCCGGTTCAATCATGATTCTTCTATCAATCCTTCCCACACCAAGATTTGTCTCAACGATGCTGACAGAATGCCTTTGTCTCCTCTCATCATGCAGGGAGACTGGCATAGAGTCAAAAGAGGAATTGCTGACAATACTAGATCTGGAAGAAATTTCGCTGTGACCAGAATCTGAAAAGTTATCCACTGTGCCACTAGGAGCCAAAGTATATCCTGCAAAGGAAAGGTCACATTAATCAGACTCTCCGAGAAGCCTGCTCAGTTTTTTCCAGCCAGTCAGCAATACTGTTGCCATAGTAAACAAAAACTATGATTAACTATCATTAACACAGAAGCAGCACCACAAAAGTCAGATACATAGCAGAACTATGCAATACTGTGTATTCTGTCCTAATAAGAGGTTTAAGATTGTGATAAGATGCATTAATCATTTACAAACCAAGTGCTCACTTTTCTTGCTCTTTGCCCTCCTCTCCCAAATTAATTCCAAATGCATTATCACACTTGTATCCTTCTATAGTGATATCTCACTTCCCAAAAAACTGCCAAACACTGTCACTAAGACCGGAACAAGAGATGCCCTAGATGAAATTAGTGCTTAAAGTAATCCAAGAGACTCTCTCCCACAGTTTTTCTGTTCCGCAAAGCTATGCGTCAGAGATGAACAGCAGACACAACCTGAAGCACAGATGACTGAGCTGACTGCTTATTACATTTCTTGGATGAGAGAGGGTTTGAAATGTTTTTCAGTAAAGTTTAAAAAACACTATTCAAAGTTTTCAAGCTTTCTTTGTGGTACTTGGCTAACTAATTACATTCAAAAAAGACAATATTCTATAGCATATATTTACCATATTATACTGCAATTTGGAGGTAGCATTGACACCAGCAGACTGAGATAAATTCTGCAAGCCACAAAATGTCACAGAGGCAAATCCAGCTTTTGTTTTGGTATTAAACAAAGATGTGTTGAATGCTCTTGCTGGCTAAGTTAAAGTTTGTTAAAGAACGTACATTTACAAGTAGCTGGAGTTTTCATTTTTTGCTTCCAGTCTACAAATAAGTGCTAAGATGACTTGAATTGATCTATCCAATTCACTAGCTGAGAATGTGTACTTAATGATGCCAGATTTTGCTGAAAGAGCATACCATTAGTTGCATGACACCATCAAGCCAAACATTTTTTTAAATTTACAATCATGTTTACAATTTGCTTTTTGCTAAAATAAAGTACTTTTCCCTCTATAAGCAAAGTACAGAATCCCAATTACACAAAGCACAGGCCTGATCAAATTTATATATATTCACTCTTTGTAAATACAGTATTTGGGAGAAATCATCCTGATAGCTTACAGCGACTTGAGATGACAATCTAGATGATCTCTACGTAACATCCACCTCCATCTGACTTAGTAAAGACCTCTTCACTAAAGGATTTCGATAGTCATTTGTGCTTTCTTGCCATATTCATCTCCTCTTTACAGATATCTGCTTATCCAACTGGAGTTATTTTTTCCCCTCGTTTCCATAAGCTCCACCTACCCTAGAAGTCCTTGGTAAAGTTATTCTCGTTAACATTATCGCGCCCAAGAGGACAGGAGGAATGGGTTAGGTCTCAACTAAATGGCACTGTCACTTACCATGTTAAGAAAATGGCTTAGCTACCCATTTGATAAGAAAGTAGAAACAGTGATATTCACATAAGTTTCAAATCCTTACCATCCCTGTGCAGTTCAGGGGAAGTTACTGCTACAGGGAAGTCTCCAACACACTTATCTCTTTAGCATTCTAAACTTACATTAACGGAACTCAACTCCAATATATATATATTATATAATGTTATATTGCGTAACTGTTAAAATGAAAATGAATTTCTATGTTATTCTGAAAAGACAATAACTTAGATGTTATCTGCAATATAACTAGGTTATCACACTTCCAAAGGAACTTTTTTTTTGTTTTAAACTACAGGAAATTTACTCCATTCTCTGTTTTGTCAATTCATAACCAAAGTACAATGAAAATGTAAACAGGCTTAAAAAAATCCCTTTCCAAATTCCAAGTACCTTAGTCTGCCTGTCATACATAGGTCACATCCTATCCAGATGTAAAACACAGCAAATAATTCCTCTAATAGCCTAATGTGCTCAATGCTGAAATTTAAATTTCAACCTGCACATCCTTCCACCAGCAGGAAACACTGATGACAGGAATATTTTTGTCAGAAACAGCTGTAATGTGACTGGCCTCCTGCATCAAATCCTGTACCAGATCAGAGCGTCTTTCCTTGCTGTTGCTAATCAGAGGGCTTTCAGGTATCCTTGAAATCAAGTTCCCAGTTGTCCTTTCAGGTACCCCCACTGTGCACTACACTTCCTGCTCTCTTGGCTGACCATATGTGACAAAAATAGGAGCACCAGTAATTATCCTGAGTGTCCAAATTTTCTCTCATAAGTTTCCAGAATCTATAAAGCTTCAGGAAACAGAATGAGGAACACCACATGTCTAATACCTTTCCTTGGAGAGCTCTGTGGTGAAGTGGGAGGAGAAGACAACTGTGAGGATGCACTTGATACTGTGTCTTCAGATTGTTTCTTGTGACGGTCCAAACTTCCTTCTTCAGATAGTGAAAGAATCTTCTTTAAAGCTTGTGGGGAGTTAATGCCTTTAAATAAGAATTAATGTAGGCAAATGTAAAGTCCAGTATAAAAACATCTTTCTGTTTCAAAATGCATTTATAGAGTAGACACCATACAAGAAAAAACAGCATTTTTTTTCTATTTACTTGTGAGCTTCTGACACCAGGTTAAGTGAAGAAAAAAGTTTAAACCTACTATTGTTTAAAATATAGAACTTTATTTCTACCTAACAGTAAAGCCAATCTTTGATTTTGCCACCTAAAATAAATACTTTGTCACAGAAATCACATATTTGGTATGGCAGAATATTGCCCATATAATACATAAATCAAGGATATGTATAAAAGTGTTTACTGAGAAACCTGAACTAAAATTATTTTGACTACAAACACACACAGATCTCACTGCTTAGTGAAGGTTTACACAGTAAGAATTGAAGCTATTTTACTGTTTCTCTTCTATTCAGAGCAGCCTAGAAGGTCAAAGAAAATGGAAAAAAAGAAGAATAAGATTAGGCTTACAAAACAAGGTCATCAAGCAGCTGCCTTTCTTGCTTTTATTTTTGAGAACTACCTCTGCACCAGCTGATTTTGGGAAACTAAAGAGTAACAACATCCTGAACACGATGTATGATGTAAAGATCTAGGGCATCAAGAATTGCTTTTCCTAAGAAACATTTATCCATCTTTCTCTCCCCCTCCTCTCAAAAATCCACCCTGGGATACTCTTAAAAGTGAATACTGAGCTTGTCCAACAGTTTTGTCAATGCGTGTGGTAGAGGTTATTTTCAAGCATTCTGCAGAGTTTATCTTTGATCTGCTGGATTGCAACGCTACTATCAATAATTTACAGCTGCTTCATCAACATAACCTAATCACTTTTCAGAAACTTTCCTAGCATGAACAAAAATGCAGTCTTGTGGTGCTTCAAAGTCCTTTAAGATTAAAATTTAATGGTAAAATCAACAAGAACTAGAAGAATATTGAATTATTTTTTGCTCATTTTGCTGCTTCTAACTGTTTCTGTAGCGATCCAAGCAGTGCATAAGTAAAACTAATAAAAAGTTAAATCAGAATTAAGGTCTTGTGAAATTACCACCAATGTAACAGGAAGGGCCAGTTATATTATATACACTTATTAGGAATACTCCCATACTTTAAGGGATATATAAGTAGATCTTTAATAATGCATACATTTTCCACAGATTTGGAAACCAGATTAGAAGAAACTCTTATAGTCTGATATCCTTCTGAGCAACATGTAGGCAGCAATGAATGAATAACATGAATAAAAAAACACAAGGGAGCAGAAGCCAAAGGGACAATTCTCAGAGTGAAATTTCAGGCCTTCATTTCTAACAGAATTACCAGTTTGAGCAGACCTCAATTTCACTTTAGATGTCCAACTTTTGAAAAACACTAAAACTACTGAGACACCTCAAATGAGTCACTCAAAAACTCCAAGTCACTAATCCTTTTGGAAAAGTTAAGCCAAGATCCCAGGGCAGAAGTCAGAAGCAGTTGGACTTGATGATCTCAGAGGTCTTTTCCAACCAGATGATTCTATGAAATATTCATTCTTTCCAGCTTCTAATAACACATAAATAGTTATATTGATTAAATTGCCAGGATCCTTTCCTAGGTTTCTTTCTTTCAATTTCTAGAGAATTATACAAACACACTGCATAAATGGGCATAATCTGCATACAGTACTACTAGAATTGAAAGTTCTGAATCTTATTTGATTAAAAGCATCTCCCTGACACAAGCAAACAACCTTGAGTACTAAACCAAATGCTTCACTGTTCCACTTACCAAATGGTGGAAGATCTTTGACTGGCACTTTCTTGCGAGAGGGATAAAGAGATACAGCAGGGACCTGCAATGCTTGGTTTACTTTGTGTTGCTGCTGCTGCTGCACTTTCTGTTGGATGCCTGCTCGGGGAGCCACTGGTGACGTTTCAGATTTCCCAGATCGCTTATCTCCTGTATTCTTCGGCACTTTGCAAGAAATAGGAGAAAGCACAGAATGACCACTAGCAAAAGATATTGCAAGAGTTCTAACCTGAGTGTGCAAAGCCCTCCAATTAATAACTAAAAGATGCTCAAATACTTGTACAATGAATGCAGCAGGATACGTTTAGAGAGAAAAGATGAAGAGGAAAAGAGAGAGAGTTTAACTCCATTTAAAATATGTACATTATCAAAGACCCTATACTTACGAAAACCATGACCAGCAGTTATACTGGGTTATAAGGATTGCAACTGGTTTAGAATGGATATATAACAGCTATTTTTAGCTATGCTGAAGGAAAGCAAGGGCACAAGATAGAGCATTCCCTCAACTCAAAATAAATCAATTTCCAGCATAAAGTCACACCAATAGCCTGAGTACATCAGAACTGCAGAAAAACTTTTCGCTCCTCCATATCCTTTAGAGGGAAATATCTAAAAAACACTTGTGTACTTCAGCATGATATCGTCTGAAAAGCCTCATCTCTTCTATAAATTTTAGCATTCTATATTGTTAATCTGCAAGATGATTTCTTTAAGATTCACAGATGTTCAGTACTTGCAAATGATTAGAAACCTCATTTTCCACCTCATTGTCTAGTTACTGTTCCAAATTACTTCCTCAGAGAAGAAACTTCCTTAAAGCTTCCATAAAATCCATAGCAAATGAAAATACTCACATGTGTTGGTGGCTGGCTCACACTGCAGAGAGAGTGTTTGGAGGCTCTCTTCATCCATTTCCAGATCCAAGTTTGAGAGGTACTGCTTTACTTTCCGTGCCATCTGAGCATCTTCATACAGTTTTTTAGCATTAAGGAAGGAGCTGCGTCGGACCCGCTTTTTATGACCCCCTGTTTGTGCCACATCCAGCACAGCTGCATTCGTACTGCCCTGGCTGAGAGACCTGGAGTGAAGAGGGGGAAGGAAGAGAAGAAAAAGAGGGGAGAAGTATGACTTAGTCCACCACAGTATAAATTGATAAACATGAAACATGCAAAAGATTGCATGAATGTCAGTCTATGGTCAAAGCTTACATGCCTCATTCCAGTAAGTTAAACAGCTATAACAGATAGAAGGCTGAGGGTCAGGAAATAACTTCTACTTAGTTACAGGCACTATTTTAATTACACAGATATTTTAACCTATTCTGCTCCAACCAGGCAATATCACTTCACACATCTACAAAAGCATTCAAGCTAGTTCTCTCATATAAGCCAGCTACTGAGAAGATTGGAGCATTAGGAAAAGCTCATGCAGTAAGGCAATGCTGACAGGAGACTATAGTTGAGGTTCAAATATAAATACATATATAGAAGGCATTTTTAAAGCTCTCCGCATACTTTTAAAATCAGACCATATATAGAATGTACAGTTCAGTTTTACAGAACAGAATTTCCTTGTAACTTGCTAGGTTGAAGACTGCTTTTTGTTAGAAAAAAAAGTAGCCAACTAGTTCATGAAGAAATAAACGTCATGCACATTTCAATTTATTTATGCCTGCATGAAAGCTATGCCTTGTTCCTGAACTGTTAAGAGTAAAAACGATAGCTGAATATATGTTCATAACATACGTTAGTTTAGGAGGCACCATAAGTTTTAACATTCATATTTGATTTTGACAATTGCTTATTAGGCAACAGCAATTTTAAGCTGTTGCAACCTTGCTATTTTATAATTTCTCTTTTACTGAAAGTCACTTCCCTTGGCAATTTAAATTGGAGCTAGAGGAGAAGAACGCCTCACTCCTATTTACAACCACTTATAAATAATTTACAATTTTTGTGTTTTAACCTCAAAAGCACTCCTGGATTAAAATGTATTGTCAGTAAAAAAGGGTTAACAAAAAAAAAAGGTCAAAGCACCAGAAAAATTAAAGATAGCAAGTAGGAAACAATGCAAATGGTAAGGGGAGAATGCATGTCTCTCTGTGTTGTCTCCAACCACTTACCCCAAACTCCTCCATTTCTTCTTCCTGCAAGTGAGAGCCAGGAAGAGTAAAGCATGGGTTTAAGAAGAGACAGAGAAAGATCACAAGCTCAGAAAGAAAAAGACCAGATCTTAGGACAAGCAGTTCTGGAAGCCCACAAACATTAAAAAGAGCCTTGACTCGGACAATACAGTCAGATATTACAAACTCTTCTAGTTCAAATTAAGAAAAAGAGTATGCAATAAGCTGGTCTATGTAAAGCCAAAGAGCATTCATTTCAAGTTTTCTAATACCAGTAGCTTACACTGTTTCAGATACATTCCTACTTCTACTAAATCAAAACAATAAGGCAGGCACACATCAATATTCAAACATATATACAGATACACAGACATATGTGTTCAAGGCAGCATCTTCCCCTCCCTCCAACTAATGGGATATCATGTTATGAAGTAACTGGCATCTAAGCAATGATGTAAAACATTTTAAAACATATTCATAAACACAAAATGTAATGATTTCTCCAATTTTAGAACACTACATAATTGTAATAAATTGTTAGCGACAAAAAAGCCCCTCACACTGCTCCAATACAACAAGGGGCGCTTGAAAAGTAGCTCTTACTGACAGCCTGCTCTCAACTGGGAAAACCTCTACCTAACACAACATACTCACCTTGTTCTGAACATTAAAGCAGGATCCATGTTAACAGATGCCATGCGACCAACATGGCGTATCTCCTTGGCAATCATTCTTAGCTTCTCAAAATTGACCAAGCCCTCCACTTTTGAATCATTTCCTACAATCAACAGTTAACAGCATTAGTTATTAGGTAGTAAAGTTAGTTTTCCTCAGCTGGGAAAAGATGATCAACTTCTGCTTTTACCTTCATGAAGAAATGTAAGGTCTTTTTTGATCACAGGAAACAGGGGGATAATGGGAGGCTGTAGGTTTTGGCTGTTAAGAACATTACGATATTTTGCCATATTCCTAGATGGATCAAACAAGTCCTGTAGATCTTGAAACAGTTTTTCATACTTGCTTGGAAGCTTTTCCCAGGTAGTTCGGAGCCTTGCAACTGGTGCCAAATTCAGACCACTTGAAACAAAGAAAGTACAAAAAAAGTTCAAGAACAACAGAAAGAAACGAAAAAGAACTAGAAAAGACTATGTTAAATTTTGTATAGGAGAAATACCACATAGCCAGAATAGCGAGGCACAACTGTGTCAATAAAGTAATAAACAATGAATATTTCCTTTTGCCACAGTGTATTACAGAACAATTAAGATCATTTTTGTAAAAGCTGTAAAACCCAGAAATATCTGCATGACGCAACCATGAACAGACAAAAGTTACACTTGCTTGAGTAAAAGGTTGGTATCCCTTTGGGAAATTAACTTGCATAGTGTTATAATTTTTCTTCATATAGCTGCTGTTTCTTTCAGTCTTTGTTTTTAAATAAGTGTAGTAATTTCTCTGGTGCCACTGAACACTCTTGCCCCTCTGTCTTGAGCAATAAGTACATAATAGTAGCATTCCAAATAATATTTCAACAAATGCTTCAGTGTCAAGTTCAGATTATTGGAAAATGCCCTCCTTCTTGGATTGCCAACTGATGATGTTGGCAGTATTAATTGACTTACTCTGTTACATGTGGTTTTTTTAGACTTATATAAGACTTTGCTTTTTACTGAGAAGGAAAAATTATTATCCAGCAGTACCTAATGATGGCAAACATAGAGTTGAAGTTCTTGCATTCTCTGCAGTGTAGTGCTATCTTAATGAAATGCTTAATGATCTTCATCCTTTTCAACTGATTGGTTTCTCTTAGAATCTCAGAAGCTACCCAGAATGTTTCTTGATTTATCACCTCTTCAAACTTCTTTAGATTAGTGCAACCTGTTTTTGATTTGAGTTTAAATAAGTCATCAATGTATTCTGTGGGTTCAATATTACGGAATAGCTCAAAGTTTCTCATGGAGAGTTGGGTAGCCACCTCAACAGTACTGAGCTGTAGTAGGGAAATTTGACTTTCCCTTAGTAATTCTTGAGCATCTTCATCTGAACAAAGAGTTTCCGTTTCCATGTTGTTCTTCAGGTAATACCTGTAAAGACAAAATTCAAAAGACACTTGATGCACTATACTCAAATACTAGTGAAGGTTACAGTATGGATGCAGTTGGAATCATAGGATAAATTGAAATTCACTAGGCTCATATATTAATCAGAAGTTGTATAAGGAGCAATTTCTTCTAAAGAAACAAAACATTAATAATTAAATAATGCTCCTATTAACAGAACTTTAACTTATTAAACCAGTATACTCAGGTTTATCTCACAGTCTCCAGTCTCACCTGCCACTTAGCTGTATCCTGTCAGCAAGCTTGGATAACTGATCAGGAAGCCTCCTTTGCTTGATTACACCCTCAGGTGTGACAGAGACTTCACACAGTGAATATGCATCAGGAGTTGCAGTTAGAGCGAATTCCCTGATAGCCTGAACGACCACTTCCTTTGCTGTTGTGTCCTTACTGATCATGATGTAGCGACTTTGCTGATCTGCCTTGAAAACCCTCAGAACTTGATCCGGTAAGTCTGGAAAAGAGAGACATGCAAGTTATGCAATTTAGTAAAGCAGAAAAAAATTAATGGTATAAGAACAGGCAACAATATCAGTTACATTGAGTCTAATTACTAGTGCAGTTTTTACTTCAGCATCATTTCACTCCTCCTTATAAAACAGCTGCCTTTTTTTAATGAAAGACTTGTTCTATTAACAATCAGGAAAATAAGTTAGTTAGGCTATTGATGGGGCAAGCCACAGAAATACATTAACATTTCCAAAGTTTGGACACAAACTAATAAGCAGTCTAAATTTCACAGGTGTTGAGTCCTGATAAATTCCATTTAAATCTGAGAAGGACATTCAACACCACTACCGTGTTCACTGATATATAAGATGATTAAGCAAATTAGGTTATAGGAGTGCTAGTCTTCCTAAGGATGTTTTTAAGAAAATAGACTCATTTACCTAAGTCTGACTCTCAACCATAGTGCCACACACAAAAGGAAGATGTGTACGTATGTATTTAGGAAGGTGCAAGTGTAATGTCCAACATGCACACAAACACAAATAAACTGCAGTAGTATTAATGCATCCAAGAACTTACTTGTCAAAAATACTCTATCCTTGATATTTTTAAACCATAATAATGTCTAAGTACCAAAAGTAAAACTTACTCCTTATTTCTCTGTGCCAATGTTTTAGCAATTAAGAACTAATGCAGACAGAGATAGAAAAACACTTCCGAAATATTCAAGTTCTAAACATATTGTTTCAAGTGACTGATGACAGAAAACTTAAAACAGCTACAACAAGGCTGCTTATTAGGAAATCTGGAAAATTACCAAACTATGTTCAGATGTTGGATTTAGTATTTCTATAAGCTTATTAATGGAGTAAAATCTAGAGTCATTAAACAACTGACATTCGATTGTCATTCTATAAAAACAAAAAATACCCCAAAAAATAGTATAACTACCCACTATTAGATTTTTTTAACGTAAGATGTTTTTAACTGACAAGATACAGTACGTCCAATTAATTTAATTTCTTCTTTCTGTTCTAGTTTTCTACGGCATAACATCTGATCATTACCCCTTCTTTAATATGTTTTAAAAATGTATTTTCTTTTTTTTTAGATCATGAAGGTCATATGAACAAGAAAATAGATAATAGAAAACATTCTGAATCTACAGCCAAAAATTGACCATTATTCAAGAAAACCTGCAAAACCAGCTGCTAGATGAATATATTCACTTTGATACAACCACAATCTTTTTTGACAAGACCTGAATGTTCATAACATATTCAAGTTACTACAGAAAGATCTGAGCAACAGAAATGTCATGACAAATGAACAAGAATTAACATCTTGCCACTGCTGCATCATGGCTCCAAAATAATCATTCGGAGAGCATTGAGATAATCTCTGCCATGAAGGTTGTTTAGGTTTAAATATACTAGTTTACAAATTTCATGCAACTAAGCCCATAACTTTTAAGCTCACAGTAGTATTTTTTGCAGCTTGAGAAGCACTAATACTGAAACACATTAGAATTTAATTATTACATTATCATATACACATAACAGGCATCAGCACAGGCCAACATTAAGCAATTTCTAAGCACTTGAGTCAAATGTACAAACACCTTATAATCAGCAAGCCAATTTTGCCTTTTATCACCAATTCTATATTGACCAGTCTTCCTTCAGTAATTAGTTAACAGGGATATGGAACAGTGCCTGACATCTTGAGGAAGGCAGATGCCAAAGACTCAGCCATTCAGAGCCATTACTAAAAAACAGAACACTCAATAGATCTTGTTGCCTCTTGCTGTTACAGAAATACTTCCCAGACAAAAAGATGCTACGACAGGAAGCTACTGTAAACAAGACCAAGGTGGGAACTCGCTTAGCAGTTTCAAAGAAGCGTTTTGAGCAATGAGAAAATAATCTGCTCTGCTGGATCACTGTTGTCAATATGAAGACACACAGAGAACAGCAAGGAGAAAAGTATCACCTCTGCACTGTATTTTACCATGCAATTTCTCAGGCTGCATACCTATAGGAGCTGGCAGCAAAAAACAGTACATGGAATACAAAGAATACAAAGAAGTCTGCCAGCAACTGAAATGATTACAGTTATAGCAATGGCAGCAAGTAATTCAGCACAATAATTTTTAAATAAAACAGCACTTGAAGAGAATTGTAATCATCCCTCTTCACTCCTTTTCAAAAAAGGAAACTGGAGTGGCAAGCTGAAGAAAGCAACACCATATGATAGGAATCTAGTCCATACAAAGCTTGTGGGGGGGGGAATAAAAAGGCACCAGTGACTGGCAGCTCATCATTACTGTATTATTTTGACTTCCAACCGCATAGCAAAGAGAGCACAAGAGAAGATAAATCAAAGTGCTATTGAATATTTGAACATTTAAAAATAAACCTTTAAAAGTATAATAAAGTCTGAGCAAATCAGAAGAGAAACTAAATTGATTCCTTGCAATTTTCAAGCTGTTCTCATTTTCTCCTCAAAGACTACCCTTGCAAAACAGCAAGTTGTTTTATTTCCTGTCTTGAGGGATATTCCCCAAAGCCTCAAAGGGTGGTTGTTCTACCACTTATCTCTTTCTTCTCCAGTGAATTCAATTTCTTGCAAGCTTCCTCCATCTCAATCTTTAATTTAGTCCAAGGCAATAAAAGAAATAAAAATTACAAGCTTAAATTTTTTGTGAGTCTTAAAGTTTGTAGAGGAATAATTATCATTTAACTCTTCTATCTACAATGCAACCATCTCTACAGAACTTAAGAAATATGGTTTTAATTTCAGTCCCCCTTTTCTCTTCTTTCCCATACAGGGAAAAATGACACCTGCAAATTATTTAAAAAATATTCAGTATGTGGATATTTGGGTAAATGTTAAGCAACTAATTAAAAAAAGAACTTTTTTTTTTTAAACTAGAAAGCACTAATTACTTAATATATATTCTGTAAAGATAATGAAAAAGCTGCTATAACACTGAAGCAATGCCATTACATCATTATTTATCTTGTTTTCTCAGAGTGAAAGGCTACTACATACAACATTATTCTCTCAACTCCATCTGTGATGGAAGGATCTTCAGACCTGTAAATGGCTTTCCTTCTCAGTTAACAGAGTTTATTTGAGCTGTATGAGAGAGCAGTGCCCTCAGCTCAGCACTGAGGGCACATCATTTATCTAGAACCATCTGGTCTAGGTAAACGGCAAGCTGGAGAACAGAATCTTCAGCCACGTATAGATAAAGTGCTGATGAAAAGTACGAAAAGTTAGGCATTTATTGGTAAAGAATATCTTCAAAGTGTTGGACACTAATCATTAGATAAAACACAAAAAATACTCTCTCAGGAGCAATCTTAGACACTGGGACAAAAATCACACACCACCTTCTTGTAGTCTTTTCTAGCACCAAAAAAACTGAGATAAAGTGATCCTGTGAAACTGTAATTAGTATCACAATTTCAAGTGTGATGATTACACCAACTTGATGAGGCTGATGTTTAAGCATCATACCTTTAGGTAGTGTTTGCAGTTCCTCAGGCTTAGGAGGGCACTGAATTTTCAGTTTTACTTTTAAGAAATACTTTAAATATTAGACTAAATTAACCGAGTGTCCACACAGCTACTATCACCATATCCTCCCTCCAGCAGCTAGGTTTTAGTAGCAAAGATGTGGATACTTAACTCGGAGAAGGTTTCTTGCTAAGAACCTTCCTGCAGCCAGATAAGAGCCCAAATCCCAGCCCTGCCAGGAGCTCCAGTTAAAACCTTCTCATAAGATAAGGCTCTCAAGGTTTCTCATGTTCTCCTTCACTTGCACTGACGCTTTGTTCCTCTCTGCTATATGTGTTCATTTTTTAAGTATTTCAGGATGGGGTTTTAAATCATTTTATATACTAAGAATTCAGCATAAAGCTGTAGGGCAGGATGACTAACAGGGAACTTTGAAACTCTGTCCATTACAGATGAGTACAAGATTATGTAAGTCTGTTCAGAAAAAGACTGAAATGTACGTCCCATGTCCCAGCCTAGTGCACTTTCGCTTTACTGTAAAGCTAATGATCTTCTGTGCTGTTTGAAAACACTGCAATCTTTACAAGATTACAAAATACCAAGCAAAATAAGTTTTCACTGGCCAAGTGTACTAAATCAGTAATCAGCACTCTGCATACAATACACTTGAAAAACAGACACCTAATATGTTTGGGTAAAGTATATCAGAGCACATGTAATAAATCCTAATGACTTAATATGGTGCTAATCTGTGGGTGACAACATACAGTTAACTAAAACTCACATGCATCTTCAGACTCTGGACGTCCAGAAAAAAAAAAATTAGAGCAATGAAAGAAAAATATAAGGTCCGGAAGATCAACAAAAAACAATCCTTACCTGGTGTAGTATTGAAGTCTAAGATGCGGTGATGAGACTGCAGTAAATCAGGATTACTGGATGACAAGGTTCCACTGACAGGTAAAGCAGGAGGAATGTGCTTTGTTTGCCTCAGTCCCACAATGCTGTCATCCTGAGACTGGCCAATTCCAATGTCACTGCATCCAGAAAGAAAAAAAATCAGGATTTACAGACATTCAGAACATGGACTGTACTAGAGGGATGCGGGAACATGTATGTCACTACATTTTCACACTTTCAATTGATAGTAAAGTAATCACTATATAGAAGTTAAAAGTCCACAGACAACAATGCTTGCTGTCTATCTTTGTTATCAGCACCAAAATGCCCACTCAATGTGATTAGATCTGCTGCTCACACTGCCAGAAGATCTTTGTGTTCAACACTCAGAGCTGAGGAGCTGCTCCGCTCTTCCAGTGGCCAAGATATTTTTTCAGAAGCTGGTCCATACCTCATCATTCCTGCATCACCCTATCACCCAAACTTTGACTAATGCTGCTGTCTCCTCAGTGCTGTTTCATAAGACCTAAATTTTACTGATCTTTCATACCATCACAGATATGATTCACAGCTGCACTTCGGGAGATATTGCAGCCACACAGCCTACTAAGGTCTTCTAATAGATAGATAAGAGAGGATTGTAGAGATCACCGATTTTCCTTCCCTGCATCACCTTCTCGGAGTTTCTCTTCACTGGATGTGATTGAAGGGATGTGAGCTAACTCAGAAGGATAAAGGAAGCACCTGCACTACTTGCAACATCTGCACTTTAGAAGGGATACTGACAGTACTGAAAAGTGCCTGACAGCTGTAAATAAAGTAGTTTTCATGTCCCCTATGAAAAAGGTGAAAGATCTTGTCTTTTCAATGCTGCAAGGCAGGGTATCTAAAGAGGTCAGTAGCACCAGGTGGGTCATAGACAGAGCTTTCATCATATTATAGCAAGCACTAATTTGCTTATTGCTTTTTAGTTCATAACCAGCTAGCGAAGCAGGATGAAGCTGGAGTTGGTCACTAAACTTTTCACTGTATATATGGCTGCAAATTCCTAACAAGTTACTCAGAGTGTAAAATTTTCAAATGCCATTTTTAAATGGCAGCCATTACAGAAAATGAAATTAAAAATTTAGTGACTTATAGGCAAACCCTTTTGAAAAGGCTAACACAGCTAAATCTCTATCTTTATTCAGACACGTAAACAAAATATAAACCAGAACTTAGATTTCATTGGAAACTGCAACAACTCTAAAACGTCAAACTAAAAAAAATAAATGATGCAACACAAATGACCATTTGTACCCTAACTTTGGGCACTTAAGCATTTGTCTAGTGTTCCATCCACCCTGAGAAAACCTTAACAGAAGTAATTAAGGGTCTGATAATGATCCCTGTTGAGCTGTTACAGCACGAGCATCCTTTTCTACTTGCCAATTAATTACTTTACCTAGTACACTCTTGTATCACTTCTTTAAGTGCTATGAATTGAATGGTACTCTGGGAAGCTAAGACAGTATCCCTGGGCATTGAAGAAAAATTTTAATTACGTGGACACAGTAACTTCTGTTTTAGAAGCCAATGCAACTTGAAAAAGGTTGGAGGGGTATCTCTGTAAGATGTGCTTGAGTTTTATTGTTTTCTAAAATCAAAATGACAAGATAACTCTGTATTAACAAAATATTTTATGAAGTGTAAACCCAAAGCCATAAGAGTGAGAGAAACACTCAAGTTCACCAGAAAAAAAGAAAAAGTTCTTGGATTTTCTCTCAATCAGAAGTTAAGCTGTATCTGAACACCTGTATTTCTGTACTTGCAAAAGCACAAAATACCATGACAAGCAGTGATGATCAACTTGGTATACAGAACTTTTATGCTAAACCACACAAATCTTTCACTACAACTAAAAGCATTCCCAACAATCGACATCTTGTCTGTCAAGTAGGAACCACTCCAACACACACACAGAGAAACCCAAGTAAATAAAAAAACCGCAAAGCCTCATAACCTCAAAATACTTTCCAGTGGTTCTAAAAAACTATGTAGTACATTTCATAAGTTCACCAACAACAGTATTTTCTCCAAATTCAGATCAAATTAAGGTAATGTGATCCTCCCTCTTACATTATGCATTCCTTTTGGGGTTTGTCAGTGTTATATAATCTTATACCTATCCTGTGCACCATGACTGAGACAGCTTCAGAAAAGTGGATCAACAGACAAGGAGCAGGTTTAAAAAAAAATAAAAATGTTTATAAAATCCTTCTTGCTTCTAAGTGTGCATATATTAAACTGGAAAGTACTCATCTTACACACTCAGTTTACTCTGTTTTAAAACTTATATCAGAATCAGAGTGAGTTCTAACTTACGCAAAGAAGAAACAAACCCCAGAAATTTCAGATACAAATACTAGCTCTAGGAGATTCCAGGACCTATGAAGATCAATTGCCACTGCTGTTAAGGAAAATATTTTATTATGTCAGTGAAAGCAAATCGTGGTTTTAAAGGAAAGGCATTTCTACTGCTTTCTGTATGCATTTGCTATGCAGGGAGATAGCACTAACCAAGAAATAACTTCCTAATGAACAACAAACAGGGTAGAAGGGATAACGGAATGGCAGAGTTGCCTAAATGCTTCTTCCTCCAAAGTACAGCAGGATGTGCACCCCACACTGAAGGGCTGCAAACAGATACAGGGACAGCTACTTTGTCTGCGATGAGGTGCTATGAACCAGTCAGATCTTTGCTAGAGCTGGGAGTTGTCTTTAACCCTTATGTGGAGTAACTGAGCTTACAGACCAAAAAACCTTTCTGGATTAGAAGAGTAAAGAAAGCAAAGAGGTTAAGTGGAGGCTGTAGGTAGAGGTACACTTCAAAAGTTGTCTCATAGCTGGGGAAGAGAAGGAGATTTCCTAGTAGAGGCAGAGGAAATTGTGCTGTTTGCTCGGTTTGGGAAGTTACTTGACATTATTGGACTGAAAAGCAAGACAGAAGGAAAGCATTATCTTCTGCTCAGACTGATTCACCTTTGATACTTATTTAATGTCTCATGAAGCAGACAGGATCCCAACAAGAGCAACCTCATTCTAGTTTAAAGATTGGTTTTCTCTGTATACATTCCGGAGGCACTGCAGACCTCTGCAATATCTGCATTTAAAAAAAGGTGGAGAGTTTCACCTCACGAGCTAGCTGACTCATGAAGTCTTTAAACACCTACTTTAATTAATGAGTAAAAAGCTTTTTCATCCCTCTTGATTTTTGGTATTTAAAAATGTGAGAATAGGTGAAGTCCCTTAATATATGCAATACTATTAATTATTACGAAGAATGAGATAGAAGTTTCTAGGCAATAGAGGAAAAAAAGCACAAACAGGAAAGTCTACAGCTACATCTCTCTATGCAGAAACTGTGCAGACACTAACAACTAAGTGTCAACAGGCTTTGCAGACAAATTACTATATATAACACATGAAGTAAAGCTAGCAAAAGGAAAATAAAATAGGTCAAGTGAACTGCTTTTGAGTCTTACCCAAAGAGGTCCCTGCACAGAAAAAGTGCAAAAATGCATGGAAACAACGAAAAAGGAAAACCAAGAAAATTTTAAGCAAAAGCTGTAAACAATAGTGAATAATGAAAAAAAACCCATGCCTAACAGTATGCACGGCTAATCAGAGGAACAAGCATATAAGATCAGTGAAATAAAAGAAAACATTCTAAAGACAAATAGCATAAAAAGATGATTTAAAGACTCTCCCCTACTGAAATGTTTCTGCATCAATATGAGAAATATTCATTATTCAGATACAATAATTTATATTAATTTAACCTTTACATTACTAACATTCTATTTATAATGCTTTAGAACAGTATTTAAGTAGGGAATACCTAACTACAGTTAAGTAAACTTTTTTTTTAAAGTAATAGCAGAAAAAACCCCTAGATTTTCAGTACAAGTGACATTTTCATAAATTTACATAGAATATATTTCGTCAATGGGATGCAGAATAGGGAATGCAATAGAAACCACCAATTACCCAACAATCATTCTCTACAATTTATTTTCCTCATCAATGCCATCTGTTTCGGTCAGGAACCAGACTCCCATAAAATCATATAAAACTCATTCTTCTGTTGTTTCCACAGTCATTATCAGAGTTCTAGTTCTAAAATGTGTTCACAGAATAAAATATGAGATACCATATTTAGCTTTCATTAAAAAAATACTGAATTCTATCAAAGAATCCAAGTTAAAATTTTAACCTCAGTCTCCCTTACAGCAGTACACAGTAATATTTTATAGATCATTGGAACGTGGATAAATAGAAATCATTGCTCATATCAACAATTATCAAGCAAGCCTGCTTGCAGAGTTATTCTGTAATTAATCACCTGGGGTGATTCCACTTAACAGTCCTCTTAAAAGAAAACAGCAAATGAAATTATGTATTTGCGACATCAGTTTATGTAGAAGTAGTGAGATATGTCCATATTGATGTCAGGAGCTGTGTTGTTAGTAATCTATGCTAAAATGTTCAAACTGATATTTTCTAGCATTTTTTTTTTTTTAGATATAAGCATGGTTTGCACTAATAAATAAAAAAATCACGACAAATTATAAATATAATGATAAACAAAACTTCACACAAAGCAACTATTTAAGAGAAAATAAAAAACTCACTTGTATGGTTTCTGAGGCAGGATACTGATTCGAGTCTTGTCAAGTATCTTCTTCAATTTATTTCTTCCCCCAACTGTGTTTGCTTTACTTTTCTTATTTACTTTTTCTAATCCTATTACCTGCTCCACATCAACAGCAAGATCTGGAATGGAATAACGACTCGCCTTTTTAATATCACCAATTTTAGGCAGGTGAGGAGCACCATTTCTTTTTTCCTCTGACAATCGTGTTAGGAGTTCTTTAAAAACTGCACAAAAACAGGAAAAGGGAGGAAAGAAAAAGAACAAAAATATAAAAGAATAGATCTATGTGCCAGATTAGTTAAACATTAATCATTACAAAAAAGAATTAGGATATTCTGTCAACTCAAGGATTAGATGTTATTTAGATACAAGACTCAGAAAAAAATTAATTTTAAAAAGGACATTTATTTTCTGTAGTGTTAATTAGAAAACCAGCAAATTGGTCCAGCTCAGAAGAGAAATACACTTGATGACCATGTGGTTGCATGGATGGTGTCCCCAAGGAGGACTAACTTTTCAACATAAGGACATAGGCTTCTTCAGAATAGTAGCATGCATAGAAAGAGGACACTAGACAAAAATAAGATGGGAAAATGAACAACTGAGAAGGGAGGTTTTAAACTAATAGCCAGCAATAAAAGCTCTTTCATGAGCAAGGAACTGTTCACAACAGGATCAAAAAGTCAGAAATCAGAGGGGAAACTGCAACAAATTCATAAAGAAAATAAGAAAGCATGAGACTACTGGGACAACTTGGATGTTTAGTAAGGACATCGCATGCACGTGCCAGATATACAAAACAACCTCTCAGACTCTCTCAGCTCCATAGCAAAGAGTCACCTCTGAGGCAGAAATATCTGATGAATTTGTGAATCAGTTCTTTTACTGCAACTTCTAGCTTCACAAAAATGCTGATATATTTAAAGAAATCAAATAAAACTGATGTGGAGATCAAGTCACATATTCTGAGTGTGAGAGGAAGTCTCCATAAAAAAATGGAAAAATCATCTGATGAGTTAATTTGTAATAATAAGTCAAAACTGGTAATTAAAACCAAGGAACTGTAGAAAAAGCGAGAACAAGGTCACCCAGCTAAGGATGAGTATTAGGGCCTAGGTTTTACTATCATGTATTAATTTTGTCCTTAATATACATCCCGAATTCTCCAGAGGTACACAACAAATGACCAAGAGGCTTCAAAAGCTTCAAATAAGACACACAAAGAAAAGTGGAGAAGAATATTCTGAGCCAATAGCTGTACTGTCAAATAGGAGCTCAGGGCTGGAGCGACAAATAAGATACAGATAAGATGATGCTGTTTAAAAAAAGAAACTCTCCTTTTGGGATTGCTGATAAGGAACACTGCATACAATACACAGAAAGTAACTATATTTTACATGTAAAAACATAAGAACTAAATTGTTCCAACAGTTCCTGCTTAATCTAGAAACACGCTCTTGTAAGAATGAAATAATTTATAAAAGACCATATCCATAGATTTTTCTCTGCAACTATGAACCAAGTTATTTTAGGACCTGAAAGATTCCTTTTTCTGTTTTCCCCAGTACAAAAGTGTTTCAAACAAAACTATTTTCAAGCATTAAGTCTAAATTACAACAGAAATTAGAACAAAAAGCGCACACAAACTTACCAAATAAATTGGTTTTCACAGTGATAGATAGATGAGTGTTATTTCTAAGGATTTCCATGGCTTTTGACAGCTGAATGTTTTCAAAGTTTTGACCATTCACTTCCAGTATCTAAAAACACAGACAGGCAGTGTTAGTTTTATTTATCAAAGAGAAAGGAAACAAAAAAAGGGGGGGGGGGGAGACATTTTAAAATTACATACCTGGTCTCCACGTTTCAAGCCTGCTTCTGTAGCTTTGCTACCAAAATCGACACTGTCAATAAATATTCCAAATCCCTTTTCTGACCCTCCCAGCAAGATAAAAGGCAAAGGGGCTTCTCGAGATGGCTTTGTCAAAGTTATCAATCTTCGTTTAGCTTTAGCAGCACAAGCAATATTTAACAGCCTCAAGTGTCCACCCATTTTCTACAAAAGAAAAGCATAATGACTTTTATGTAGCAGCCTGGCTACTCTCTGCCACCCCAAACTGTCAGAAAAACCCTCACTCTCACCTCCCTCTCCAAATTGTTCTCAAACTCTTCCAGAAATCGAGTCATAGCAGGATCTCCTTCAAAATCATTGAAGTGATTGTTCACCCACAACAATACTACCCGTGTAACCTGAAAATTAATCAAACATATAAATATTTTCCAGGAATACCCAAAGCAGCACTAGTGGTCAGTCCTTTAAAAATAGCACTCCTAGAAGCCCCTGTAAATGTCCACTGGAGTCTTAAATAATATATATACACACAACCACACAAACCTAACTTTACTAATATGCAATCAGTTACCAGGAAGATAGAACAAATGAAGTATTAAAACTGCTTTTACTTGTATGTTGTTGTATGTTACATTTCATAAAGAATACCATGAGTCAGAAAATTAACACTGGCTGTATCAAGTTTGATTGACAAGGGAATAAAGCACATAGGCACAAGGCAATGAGCTAGATGCATTTCTGACATACAAAAATAATTTCCTGTTCATGTCCATTTCCAAATCCGCTTAATTCTTTGAGCATATGATCATAAAGCTCGATACTACTTTATATTGGCTCTTGAATCTCACAAATCTTTAGCTAAGCCACCATTAACTCCACTAGGCAACTACCTGTGTAAAAGAGCTACTGTGTGTTTATAAAGAGGAAAAAATCTATTGTGAGAAGCAGGAAAGAGGACTTAATAGTAAATATATGCATTTTTTTCCTTAAGAGTCAATTTTTCAGTTTACTGCTCATCCTCTTTCTTGACCTCTACTCCATCCAAGCACCTATGATTATCAAGTTCAGAATGATCTTAGCTGGTATTTTACAATTTGTCAGGAAATAAACACTAAAGGAATACTATAAATTAAAATTACTGAAGGTAAAGTCACAAAGTAAGAGCTACAATTTTTAAAGATATATGCTTCCACTATAAAATTTTACCTTGGTATGCAATTTGACCTGGCAATATGAAAGATTTTCTTATGTCTTGAATTAATCTTATTCATGCTATTTTTAAAGGTTCTAAACACAAAATGGATGTGTCACTCAAAGTTATCTTAAAAATTATAGTTTATTATACAGTTTTCAAGTAGTTGCCCTTTTATCCCAGAGAAGCAAGTGAATTCAGAAGAATCGATGAAATTCATGTCCAAACTGACCAAGTACTTAAAAATGTGAACTCTCAAGGAATTCTAAGAGGAAGCAACTGCAGCACTATGTGCTGCAGCTCCCAGCCAGAGGGATATAGGCTAGGAGTAGCATTTCTGACCTATCTGAGGTTTTTCCACCTTTGAAACTGAAGATGAACTTCCTTTTTGTTTAACATCTATGTTAACCTGCTTTTCATTAATGTGGATAACATTGGAAGATCAAATAGCTGGTAAAATTTAGTCTAATCGCAGATTTTTAAAATAGGCTGAGAAGTAGCAAGCCTAATATGTAATATATTTTAAATTACTTCAATGACAGCTTCAATATAAATGTTGCTGTAGGAGTTGGGACTTGACTATTGTACCCAAAAGACACTGTGCTGGGAAGGGTGGAACAGTGACTTCCAGAGGAATGTCATTTCTTGTGTCACAACCAAACACACCAATAAAAGAGGACTAAAGCTATAAAGCTAAGTACCCTGCTTCTGGGCAAAAACTTCAGTAAGGCTGGATCTTAAATGTCCCAGTCTGATTCCTACTCAGGTCTGATTGTTCTCGGGAAGTTTTACTCACACCCCTTTCCCCCTTTCTCACTGCTTATCAAGTACTAATACAAAACAGCCAAAATCCTCAAGATTCCATGTTCCTTGCTGGCTTAGTCCCGTTTGTCTCAAGCTGTTCTCCGACTCCTGCCTCTGTGTCAGCTCTACTCCGTGTCAGAAACAGTTGGTTATTGAGACAGCAGAACAAAGAGCTGCTTTGTTTTCATACCTGATACCAGCAACTGGGCTGGCTGATGCTTTACACAGGATGAAGAGATTACCCATTGGAAAACAAGATCAACTCCAATATTATTGCTCTGAAGCTGTAACAAGCCTATGCTGAACAATATTAGCTGAAAAACCTATCCTCTTGGTCAAATGTAAGATCTTTCCTCCAAGACACAGATACAGTAGGTGTTTTTAGGAGAAATATTCAGATTTAAATAGAAATCAGAAACTTTAACCTTATCAATATAATTCCCTTGCTTTCAAATTTGAAAAAAAAAACCCTGGAAAATTTCACTAGTTTTTTTACAGATTAGAAAGTCATCAACAAGTAAAAATAAAGCATTTCCGTGTGAAGCACAGTACAGTCCCAACACACCATGTGCCAAAACAGGGCCTTATTCTTCCATCAGAGCAGTTTTATTTAGGGAAGAGGATGTTTGATTGCATTCTTGAATTTGGGTGGGATTTTTTTTAAACACTGTGTAAGGCTCAATAGGACTATATTTCCTGGTGTCTTTACAAAAATAAATTATCACACAGTCTTTGCCACGTTGTGTTAAACCAGCATTATGTGGGGAAAAGACACAACTTAATTATGCACTCAAATTGCAAGACAACAGAATAATATTGAATCACATTAAATAAAAATACTAATTTGTGGAAAAAAGCTTTACCTACACTTAAAACCAACTAAGTTATGCTGTAAAAAATGACTAATTTACTTTGCCTGAAAACATCAGTACTTAAAAAATAGAATAAGGGAAAAATATTTTATTAGGTTTATCCATACATTCTGCTATTAAAATACATCACAAACTATTTGTATGTTATTCAGTTCAGTCACGCTGTCTAAAACTTATTTTATTCTTAACAGTCTACATTTCAGAGCAAAGGCTAACAGGTATGTAATTCAGGGAATATTAACCTTATCCCTGAGGCTGGGGTCATTGAACCACTCCAACAACTTCTTGCCCACTTCCATTGGGCTGGAAAGAAAGGTCCGATATGTCAACAGGAAGTCTTCTATAAATGTTGGATCTACCACAGAATGTTCTTCCACCAAATGCATTGTTAACCTTTCAGCTGTTCCCTTTAAAAAAAATAAGCACCACACGTTAATTATTAAAATAGATTTTCAATAAATGCAAATTCGTTTTCTTGTAATGTATTGAAGAAGCGTTACAGTGGAAAGAATATTGGCATCTATTGACTGATGAGCTAAGCAAACCTAACAGGTTAACCTCTGTGGTAAGAAATGTAAAAGGTTTCTGTAACTGAATTCTGCAGAAATGGTCATTATAACTATGCATAACTGTAAAGAGACAACTAAGATATATTAACTGTCTATTTTCAAATAAATACTTTTATAATATATAGCTCAACTAATCCTAGACCTAACTTGCCAAGTTAGGAAGCTTACAGTACACAGGCTTTTGCAAGACACTTCTTTCACTTGTACCTTGATGACAATGTGACCTTTTCTTGTTCCAGTGCGATCAAGCTCCCTGTGCTCCTTCACCATCACAATCTCCCCTTCCTCTTCCACCTTCTGCATGTTCTTTTCCACTTGATTGAGGATGCGGCAATAATCTTGCTGGGCTATACAAACAAACTGGAAAGAATCATCGCGCACCAGTATTAAAAGGTAAAATCTTCAGAAAAAAATGGCATTTAGACTTAAGACGCAAGTACTTTATTAATACGAAAGATAGAAGTAGTTTCTCAACCTACAGTGAGTCTAATTTGCCTTTCCAGCAGTTCAGCTGTAGTAAGCAGATGGATACACAAGCACTATAATTCCATTACAATCTTGCAGTTAGAGGAGACCACAATTCACAAGAGCAAAAATGATTCAGCACTATCAGCCTTTTTTGGTTAGCTGCTTTGACCTCTCCTCTGCTGGAGATGTAGCTTTCTATCCTGGCTGATATTTCTTCTCCCACGCAAGTTTTTGAGTGGTATTCGGAAGGGTTAAGAGATTTAAAGCAAAACCTACCTTTTGAGTTTTGGGTCTACTGTTACTGTAAATAATTTTTATTTTTCATAGCCATTACACATAAAGTCAATCACAAGAAAACTAACATGTATTCAATTACATGAGTGTGGGCACACAGAAACAATTACTTCTGGATTAAAGCATAGCAGGAAATAAAAACTTTCTACAATCACCTGCTCAGCTGAGTGCAAGAATACCTGAAGAATATTCCTAGCACATACACTATGCAAATATAGCTAAGACTACACACTACAAATTCAGGGAAAAAAACGTATATACTAGGAATTGTCATCTATAACTCGTTAAAAAATTCTACACCTTTGTCTCTTTTTTGGGGCAAATACTCGACTAAATTATCCTCTTGTATGTACTTGTGTATTTAACTGAAAAGAAATGACAGTGTTTCTTCTGATTGAAAAGTTCATAAATGATCATGTATATTCTTAGGACAAAGGTATAAGATTCACAGAGATAATATTTTCTCCTGCATTCTTCATAATTCATTTACATACCTTTTCTATTTCCAGTACCTAGTAGTAGCTGCCACAGAACTACAGCTTGGATTTGCTGTAAAACCTAATCCTAAAAATATACTATTTACGCACTTTTTTGAAGTTAGACGGGCACACTAAACCAGGTGACTACATATTTATAACCATTTCAAATGGCATCTACTGGAAGTTAATTAACCATCGGGACCAAGCAAAATGCTTAATTCATCCACAGTTTGGCTATCTTCTTCTGAATCAGGCTAGTAGTTTTATGCTACAAGAAGTGTTACTGAAGTCTGAGTACTTATTTTACTGCAAACGTGAAGGTGTTTTCCTTGAAAGGCCACAGTGGCTGAAACTAGCCTTTCTACTCAAACCATGGGACAGAGAGCTTGTATTACTTTAAGATTCAGTCACTGAGTTGAGTAAGGAAGAACGGCTATTGCCTGTAGAAGTAAAAGCCTCTGACAGCTAATGGACTTTTAAGTCCTATGGGAAAGTCTGAAGCAATGGATACATGCAACAGGGTGCTGGGTCTCAAGTTCTGGAGAAAGCATGTAGACAAATCTCCCAATGCAAAATGATGAAGAGAATTCAATTTCCTAGACTGTAGGTTTGCAGGAGGCATATTTCCCAACTATTGTACAGGGCTACATACTGGAGATTTTATACATATTTGGTTTAGAAAAAACGTGTCTGGCTACTCAGTTGCCTTTAAGTATGTGATTTTGCGTGTATTACAGTCCAACACACTACCTGGCAGTCATCCACTTTGGTTCTCATCACTCCTTTCATATATTCCTTTTCCATGGTAGGGGAAACACCAAAACTGTTCCCCATGCAGAGTATCTCTGTTCTTCCATCAGGGTATGTCACCTCCACAGAGCCATTCAAAATGACTGACCAGGAATCCAGCTACAAATCAAATGTTGCAGGATATGTGAATACTCAATCACTTAACATTGTAATATCTTACCATATAAATACAACCCTTACCGTTTTTCCAAATGAAAAGTTATTTTTAGCACCTATTAAAAACATTTAAAAGTTACATTTATGTAAAATGTGTAGCTATTCCCAGCTAAAGAAAACAGCAATCCTATTTTTATCTATAATGTTAAAGAGTTTATGTAAGACTTTTTTTAAAAAAAGGGGGGGAAAAGCAAGGAAAAGTAAAAAAGGTGGGTTTAAAACACTGCTTAAACACTGAAATAAATTCCTCAGATCATCTCCAATAGGCAGGAAGTATTTTGTACAATATGAAGAGTATTTTCTTACCTTTTTATTACATGAAATATGTGTGAGTGCTTAACCAAAAGCCTTCAAAACAATGCAGAACAAAGACAGGCATAATTTACATGATCAATGTTGCTTTTTCTTTTTTAATTTTTAAGCAACAAAAGACGATCTTAATGCTGTGGAATGTGGGATGTCTGGTACAACAGGAGAGTCCAAAGTAACTCGTACTGACCTCTTCCCCATCGTTCAGTACAATAGTTCCTGCTCTTTCCACAACTGCAAACACCATTACAGCACAGAGCTCTCTCCTCACTGACATTGTCATGTTGGCAAAAGCAGGCAACTGATGCATGAATTCCAGTAGTTGTTCTGAAGGAGAAAAAGCCCACTGAATCGTGCACGTCAAAACAACAAAGCACAGTGAAGGCAGTTCTTCAGCAAGACGCCCAAGGCTACTTAAGCTAAAATGCTGCACAATCGTTTCTGTATACTAATAAATCATGTACAGTGGTCTGTTGTAATTACTGGGTATTTTGTGGACACAGACTGGCTGGTCATATCATCAATAGCAAGTCCTGCAAAGTAGAAGTCAGTATAATGGAAGAATTGTAATGTAACTGAGAGCTCTGAATACAACTAATGAAACTGTAATACTCCAGCCAGCCAGGGCAATAAGTCCATGAAAACTATGATAGGCCTATGTAAAACACAAAGACATTAAGGAGGGAAATATCACAAAACTGAGCAAGTCCATTGGTAAAGCCATCCCTTCCTATGCAAGGCCTAACAGCAAATTGTACATGATCATCATATAGCACATTCACAAAGTTCCAGATAGAAAAGTATTAACATCTGAAAGGTGATCACTGTTGCTGTCTTCTCCATGCACTGGAGTTCCACTTGTACTCAACTGTCAGGTTCTTCCATATCTTCTTTTTCCATTGTTCATAACTACAGAGCTCAACTTTTCTTAGTAGTCCTGCTGAGGAATTATATGCCCTAAGTGCTAGACATTTTTTTCATTGTTTTATCTAAAAAACCTACTGGAAGTAGTCAGTAGGACTCCATCTTTTCCCTAAATTTTTATTCTCTCAGATTCACTGAATGGTTGAAGTTGAAACGGGCCTCTGGAGGTCATCTGGTCAAACCCTCCTACTCAAGGAGGGCCACCTACAGCCAGTTGTCCTGGCAGTTGTATGCACTGGTGAAAACCCACCAAGTCTACTCTTCTTCAGGTTGAAAAGTCCCAGTTCCATTAGACCCTCCTCATATAAAAGATGCTTCAGTCCCTTAATTATCTGATAATCAATCTTAATCATCATTTAGTCATACTTCAACAAAACAAAAAAATTAAAAGTCAGCCAGGGAAACAGATCACATTAGAGCTTGTAAAAATTTGATTTCTAGATTTGCTTTGCTTTCAATTTATTAGCCTGTACATTAACATAGCAAATTAGTTTGATTAGATGTACATTTACGTAAAGGTCTTAATGCCTTCAATGTTTAACACAAAGCTGTGGTTAAAATGAGACACGACATCAAAACTTACAATTAAAAAATATAATGTGATAAGCATCCAGTGTTGACATTAATGTTGATTTTGCCGAGGTTCCGTCTGATTTTCAGTACATAATTTTTACTTCATAACTCAGTTCTAATATCAATCAGAAGATGAAGCTTGAGATTTAAAGAGCAACTAATAGTTTTCACGCAGAGCATGTGTGCTCTTCTCTTCTTCTTTGACCATGCTCATTCACTGGCTGAATTTATAGCATTTATGAATCACCTTTACAGAATAAACACTAAACTTACGAACTACAAAAGCCAATTGTTAAAGTAAAACCTCAAGCTCAGAAAGTAATTTTTTTTGGTGGAAGAGAACAAGTTTGACAGTATTTGACATTGCAATACTTACCTATGTCATCATCTGTCCTGTCTATTGGGTCTTTCTCCAAACAGTCTCTAACAATATCCCTACTCATCAAAGGATCCGATGCCCTTTCAATGTCTTCTTCATCATCATCATCCTCAGAATCCACTGCCGTCTCTGGCAACCCACTGAGATCCATATCACCAGCCTCACTTTCTGTAGCCTAAATTCATGTATAAACAATTTAACAAAAAAAAAAAACCAAAGAAAATGTTCAAACCTCTTCTTCACCACTACAGTTTCCTAGTTAAATATACACAAATTAAATCGATCACCGAACAGATCACTCAAATTCACTCACTATTTTTAATATTGCTTTCTTCTTTAAATATCTTTTCAAAACAATGAATCATTAATCAATCAAAACCCATTGTTTAAACTGGCTTTTAACACTTTTTTCAACAAGCCACACAAAACCAGGATTAAACACATTATTGAATTAGTAGGTTGTGGGGGAATTGAAGACAGCTATATACCAAGGAACAATTTGTATGAATATTAGCTGAATAGCTGTTTTTTAAATAAACAGTTCATATAAAATAGTTTCTGTTCCTGCCCCAACTTTACATTTTCAGAAACTTAGGAACACAATGTTATTTTAAGTACACAGTTTTTTTGGGAAATAACTATAGCATTAAAATGCTACGGGAATTTTACTATCTCCCAGTAACCTAGGACGATATTTTTCCTTTACAATTCCAGCTGAATATAGTTAAATAGAGTTTTCATTTTCTGCTAAACAATATGAAAATTTACACATGTAGAAAAATACTAAGTCACTGCTTAAACATTTCAGATGGACTACACTGAATATCTGCCAAATTCAACCTCCTTTAAATTGTATTAAAATGAAGGAAAACATAATATACATCCTGAGATCATTAGGACAGCACCTAAAGTTCAACATATTTTAATGATTCAGATTTAAGACCAAAAGCTTAATAAAATCACAGAATCATAGAATGATGTGAGTTGTAAGGAACCTTAAAGATCATCCAGTTCTAAATCCCCTGCCATGAGCAGGGACACCTTCCTATTACTGCAGCTTGCTTAAAGCCTCATCCAACCTGGCCTTGAAAACCTCCAGGGATGGGGCATCCACAACTTCTTTGGGCAACCTGTTCCAGTGCCTCACCACCCCGACAGTAAAAAATTTCTAATATCTAATTTAAACCTACTCTCTTTCAGCTTAAAACCATTATCCCTCATCCTATCACTGCACTCCCTGATAAAAAGAGTCCCTTGCCAGCTTTCCTGTAGGTCCTCTTTAAGTACCAGAATGCCGCTGTAAGATCTTCCCTGAATGTTCTCTTCTCTAGGCTGAACAAACCCAACTCTCTCAGCCTGTCCTGGTACAGGAGGTGCTCCAGCCCCCTGATCATTTTGATGGCCCTCCTCTCAACTCACTCTAACAAATCCATGTCCTTTATGAGCTGAGGACTCCAGAAATGAATGCAGTGCTCCAGGTGAAGAGAGAAGGGAGAGAGGGGGAGAATCATCTCCCTTGACCTGCTGGCCATGTTCATTTTGATGCAGCCCAGGATATGGTTGGCTTGCTAGGCTGCAAGTGCACATTACTGGCTCACGTTGCGCTTCTCATCCACCAAAACCCCCAAGTCCTTCTCTGCAGGGCTTCCATTCTCCATTCAAACTGTATTTGTGCTTAGGATTGTCCTGACCCTGGTGCAGGGACATAAGGTTAGCACAGGCCAACCTCTCAAGCCTGCCAAGGTCCCTCTGGATGGCAAACCCTTCCCTTCAGTGCATCAACCACACGGCTTGGTGTCATTGGCAAATCTGGACAGTGGGACTGAGTGCACCCTTAGCACATCTCCGACAAAAATGTTAAACAACATTGGTTCCAATACTGACCCCTGGGGAACACCACTCATCACCAGACTCCAGATGGACACTGAGCCATTGGCCACAACTCTTCGAGTGTGCCCATCCACCATCCAATCCTTCATCCATCGAGTGGTCCATGTGTCTCTCCAATTTAGAGGAAAAATGTTGTGCAGAACAACACTGAATACTTTGCACAAGTCCAGGCAGATGATGTCAGTTACACTTCCCTTATCCACCAATGCTGCAGCCCCACTGTAGAAGGCCACCAAATCCTTCAGGCACAAAAATCCCATAAATATTTTTCTGTCACAGCTGATAAAGCTGCTGCTTTTCAGAACCTGATTTAATACCACGGCAGCTGCCAAAGCTCAGCTACAACAATTTTTAAGGAAATGCAAGCTTCTAGTCATGGTTTGAGAAACGAAGTTTCACATTTCTTATAAGGATGGTTTGTTTCTGAGACTCTGGAAGCACACAACGCATTTATATATGTTTTAAAAACATTGCATGGGGCAAACACAGCTGCTAAAGCCTGCTTTATTGATCTCTCACACTGGTGAAAAAAAACACACTCCAAATTAGGTCATCCTCCAAACATGGACAAGGTAAGACAAATTACATGGGTATTTTCGTAGAATCATCTTCCCTATTCCTGCTTCACTAACCATGGCTGACATCTGTTTCTTTAATACCATTATACACAGCCACCTTATGACTGGTAACATATGGCTGGAGACTGATCAGGGCAGCTAGTGTCATTCTTAATGTTTCTGTCCTACAGCATAACACAAGCTTTGCTGATAAAGGGCCTTGTTAACATAAAAAAGCATAACAGCACCTACACATTATTCAAAGTATCCTCATTTTGTGGGGTTTTTTTTCAAAAAGAAAAAATGCTGAGCATTTCTTAAGAAGGATAAAGAAGGATGTTATACTGGCATACAAACAAATCACAAAAATTATAGCACTGATAGCAGGATTTTCATGAGCAGTCTTCGCTGTGCTTACCACGGATGTTCGCTATGATACATCTGACACAGTTGCTCTAACTACTCCTTACAAAATAGCCATCAACAAAAGCTACTGGTGGAAAAATTAGTGACTGAATCAGTAGACACAAAGCTTATGACACCAATCTGTCAGAATCAGAAATCTTCCACAGTGATAACTCCAGTGACAGTGGAACTAATTCACGACTAATTAACAAACACTCCTTCTACCTGCACAGAGTAAGTTTTCTTAAAAGCAGGCTGGTAAGATGAATGCAGAACTATAGTTAGTAACATGTACGCTAATATACATGAGAAAAATAGACACACTGTACAAACCAAATTATTAAAAGACAAGATATTTGACTGTCTTAGAACAATAAAGCAAAACCAATCAGAAGTCAAAGGTCTATAATCAAACAGTTGATGCTATTTTAAAAACAACTCTCACACAAATTAAATGCAATTATGTGTTCAGAAAATACAGTAAAAACTAAAACTGAAGGTTACAAGTATTTCCTGAAGATGACCACTTTTACATAGCTAATTAAATCTTTGACAATTGAAGTCATTGGTGCAAACCTGAATGATAAAGCAACTAATTCTAACTTACTAGCTATTCAAAAATATAAATCATTGCAACAAAGCTCAGAATTGTATGCAACAATCCACAGAGCAACAAGAAAATTTATTAGTTTAACCTTCAAAAATAAACCTTACCTTTTAACAAAAACCCCACTTTTTTAAAGCAATTTTTTGAAAAAAGTTATGATTATGCAAAAGTTAGCAAAGGAACACAAATACAGCCTTTTCCACAAAGAAAATATGCATTCACAATGCTACAGAATCAAACAACTCATTTCGTAGGGACTCTTTCTCAGTTTATACATGCAAAAATTTTTGCAAGAATTTTGTTTTATTACTAAGAATAATTGGGTCTGTCTTCATGTTAAAAGCATACACATATTTATCTAAATAAACTTTGAAAATAGCATCTTTAGGCTTAGTAGCATCAACTACAACTTTAAAGATTAAAGGTCCTCTTGCTGACATACTAAACTTTATAACCCACCTACTCTGAGTACTTCTGTAATCCCTCATGTGTTGGAAAACCCAAGCATGTCCACATAGGAATACCTAGTTATGAAGCAATAGCCATGCATTTGTGTAAGACTAAAGAGAAAACCTTGATTAGCTCCTTAGAGGACAGTGGTTTCGTTGTAAACCTCAGCAGTAGAAAAAACAGAACACATGGTAAATATCCATCAGAATTTGTACCACAGTCAATCATGAGGCTTAGAGCTTCCCAGGGCATTTAATCAAAGATGACAATACACCTCAGAAATCAGTGCTTTCGTAGGTGCACGTTGTCCTTTGTTTCTTGAGTGATGAGAAATTAGCTTCACTTAAATAAATCTAAAGAGATTGCACACAAGAAACATGCCAGTTCCAGCTTAAAGTACAAAACAATGTATCTTCAAATTCTGAATGCCAGTTGTAACAAATTTTCTTTGTGATTGGGAAGATGGCATGAAAAAATTGCTGAAACTTCAAGGAATCACAGAGGTGCACAGAAGGATGGCTCGGAAAGTTACTCCAAGGCTATAAGCTGCAGAACAGATTAGAGGACTTGAGCTCACCAGGAGCGCTGAGGTAGTGCACAGGACTTAGCCGAAGCAGCAGGAGGGCAGTTCAGTAGGACCTAGTTTACCTGTTTCAAACATCCTTGCAATACCCAGAGCCCTGCACCGCAGAGGCTGATATAGTTCAAAAAATTGACCTAATCTTAGGGTAAAAACTCTTTTATTTTGCATACAGCAGCTTAGGGGCAGGCTGCACAGATTTCTCTTTGAGAGACAAAAGTTTAGGCTCTCTCAGGAAAACTTTCACAGAATCATAGAATCATCTGGTTGGAAAAGACTTCTGAGATCATCAAGACCAACCGTACCTGTCCCCTTACTAAGCCATGTCCCTAAGAAACTCATCTACCCATCTTTTAAACACCTCCAAGGATGGTGAATCAACCACCTCCCTGGGCAGCTGTGCCAGTGTCTGACCACCCTTTTGGTGAAGAAATTTTTCCTGGTGTCTAACCTGAACCTCCCCTGGTGCAACTTGTGGTCATTTCCTCTCATCCTACCACCTGTCATTTGCGAGAAGAGACCAACACTCACCCAATCACAACCTCCTTTCAGGCAGTTGTAAACAGTGATGAGGTCTCCCCTCAGCCTCTCTTCTCTAGGCTAAACAATCCTAACTCCCTCAGCCACTCCTCATAGGACTTGTTCTCCAGTCCCTTCACCAGCCTCTTGAAGGTAGACCTTTCTTCTTCAAGTTACTGTATCAGACTCGTGAGAAAACAAAGTTGACATCTTGAAAATTTCCAAGCAATACACACATCCTGGGAGGGTCTCAGAAAGGATGTTCCTGGTTTCCTGTACTGCCAGGAGTATCTGGGTAGACACCAGCGGGCATGTAGGGCCAGCAGGAAATCACTGGGCTGAGGACAGGATAAGGCAAAGAAAGGCTGGCAAAGGAAAAAGCCGAGCCAACACAACAACGTCTTCCCAAAACAAGGACGGGGAATAAAACACATTTACCAGATTAAATCTTCCCACTCTCACCACCTGGTTATACATATGTGGCAGGTACAGGAGGCATTCAGGAGCATATAGGTATATGCTTACACACAGGAGGCATTAACTAATCATGAGAAACAGGACTGAGAAGTCACACGTGAGAAGCAGCAGCAAACAACTTGCTTTGCCAAATCAACACAAGCAGTGTTATTAGCAAATACAAGCCAGCACACTATCTGTTAACATTCAACATGCCCTTCCTCTCCAGTCACATTACAGTGAGTCACTTTATCAACTTATTTCCTACAATAAAACAATATTTAAGGACCTGACTGATTGGCACTTGAAATATCTTTGAGACTTGGGTGGGGTAAACACAAAGGATTATTTCTTTTGTTTTGGTACATACTTCTTATCCTAAAAGAATTTTTTTTTATGTGCTACATGTGACAAACAAATTTAGTTACATCATTAATATTTAAAGAGAAGTGTTCTCAGCTCGATGCCAAAAGCAACTGAAGATTCAAGCTTTATGATTTATTCAAAAAAAACTTAAAAGGCCATGAACATATTTTCACTGCAAACATCTGCTCATAAGGTAGGATGCAAAACGTAACATATTGTTACCTCAGATTTCAACAATAAAGACCTAATTAACAGCGTACTTTAAAAAATAAAATTTATTTATCAATTGCAAGATCAGATGGCAACCATTCTAAATCATTGCTTTACTTCACCGTAGTGAATACAAGTCTCCCTTAGTGAACAAAAAAATTCCATTTTATATAGAACATAATCAGAGGAACAACAATACTGAGCTTTGCCTAAGACCTATCAAATTTCAAGTAAAAAAACCTAACATGTAGATGACTTGGGTACAAGTTCACTTTTTGAATAAACACTTGGGAGAGAATAAAAAAGCAACCAACCTAGAGTGAACGACTGATCCAATCCCTTACTTTCAAAAAGTTTTTCTGTTTATTTAATCCTTGAGAATTCAAATTACAGCCATTTTATTTTCTTGTGGGTCCTTCTTGGCAATACTTTAACATAACTTTGCTACATTACACTCGTTTATGACTGAGATTGAGGTCAGAAATTAATGATTTATCACAATATGAAAAATCATTAAGTCAAGCAATATTGCTACTAGTAAGTTAAATTCAAGAATCTAAGAACCTTATCAGCTTCCTCACTTGAATATAACTATTCATTTTCTTAATACGTGTTTATTCAAGCAGTTACATTCCACAATACATGCTTGTATTTTTCCGTGTTCATGTGGACATAGGTTATTTTAACAATTACTTTAACATTGTACAATTACACAATTCTCAAAATGTCTGTGCCAAGACACCTTTAAATGAGATATTAATTATAGATTCATTGAAGAAACCAGATAATAGTAAGATCACCAAGAATATTTTTTCAATTAATTTCAAAACAATATTTTAAAAATAAATGTTCTTTATGTAAATACTTCACAGAACCATTAACTCTCTTCAAACACTAATCATCCTGTTGATTCCATTATTGCAAACCAAACGTCATAAGGAGCCATAAACCAGGTCAGTGACTACATTAAAAGATATTTCTCTGAAGTTTCTGTACAGTTTGTGGGTCTTTTTTTTAGTCTCCCTGCAATTCTGTGATCTTTTTCACAGTTATGAGAGTTTTGCTGAAAATCTTTGCAAAAATTTAGTTCCAACTTATTCTCATAGTAACTGCATGACTAAAACTACATGCCACCTACAACAGTGTCTCTAGAGATACTTGTTATTTTTACGTTAAAATGTAAAATCTTAGGAATGAAAGGTCTGAAAATCTATAGAAGACTTGAGGGACCTAGGTGATTTTACACCTTCTTCACCTTCACAGTATAAAGTTAAATCCTGTCTTGAAGTAACCACCTCTCAGAAGAAATTCTGACATACTGGACTGGCATATGTCATGCCTAAAGTGTTTAGTTACATTGACATTTTCACTAAAAATAAACCTTTACATTATTGCAATTACCATCTAAATTGACCTGTGACCTTATTACAGCCTATCTTCTCCCACAAAAAAGCCTACAAGCTTATTCACCTGAAGCGGACTACATGCTACAAAGTTGTGAGCACAGTTGCGTGTATTTGTATTTATAATGCTTTTCCCATTATTTAAATGCCTACATTACCTGGGATCATTTTTTTGACAGTTTTGACAGAACAGAATTTTACTTTTGACTTGATTCTTCTTTTCTAAGTAAGTTGCCATACTTTCCTTTCAGAAGGGAAAATCCTCCTCCAACATTGCAACAACTGTAAAGTCAAATGAAGGATGCAGACTTCCTTATTTTATTTTATATCCAATTTTTTTTCCAATTTATATTTAGAGGAAGCATGCATTACTCCCAAGTGTGCTAGGGACTCTCTGGATCAGTTTCACAGTAATTCTCTCCAAACTCAATCTGCTCCAAACAAAAAGCACAGACCTTTATGACAAGAAGCTCCGTAGAAGCATAACAACTTGAAAAGTCTCACCAGTTCAGCCTCTTCATCTTCTCCAGCACAGCCAGGAGAGAAAGTGCTACGGAGAGGCTGGTACTGGGTCTCTACAGGGAGAGGAAACTAGAATATGCCCCTGAGGCCCAGCACAGGCTGCTCACTGTATATTTTTCTCCTTGCCACTGAATATGTTCTAGATTTTGAAGCCAACACATCTAAGAATTCTGACCCAGCTTTTAACCATAATCCCCAGCTCACATGCACTTTTCATCAATGGATCTCAAAGTCCAGTCTTCTATTACTAAGCCTCACAGATGCTGTTTTATGTATGGCAAATCAGACAGTCAGACAAGGTCAAGTACTGGAGACAGGAGGAGAACCCTTTTACCTCCTACGACCCATCAGGGACCTCTGCTGGAGAGGCCATACTGTCTTTCCATGATGAAGTTCAGGAACATTTCCTCCATCAAAACCCACAAATTACAAATGAAATTAATGAAGCACAATCTTGAAATGTTGCCAAACACTACACCTCTACATCGCTGACTAGGATCCTGACAAACTCTGGCAACACACACCATGTTACAGTGCTACAAATCAGTTGCAGAGTTTTAAAACATCAGATCTAGTACATGGCAGATGAAACATTGAAATTATTACAATTCAAACAATATTTTTTCTTTAATCTAGTGAGTGCTGTTTTAGAGAACAGCAGACAATAGGGAATAGCAGATGCATTCAGCTGTTACCACCAAAACTGCTGGCAATTGCCTTCCATCAGCATCCATTCGGGTCTTACCTGGTAGATATCAGAAAGGCTGCTGCTTCCTGAATCACTAGTGATGCTACATCCTGAGTGACTAGATGAAACGTGGGTCACCTGTGGGTGGAGACTGTCAGTAAGGTGCAGCTTTGTGAAATCTGCAGGAAGCTATAGGTGGAGCAGAAAAAGCATCATTACAATTTGAGGTAGATACACAGCAAAACAAATTCAAATTATTTATGTCCCACTTTACCCTCTGACAACACCAAGTATTTTAGGAAAACCACTGGGGCTTAAGAATGCATCTTTTTTAACTCATGCAGAGGTCAGTAAAATACCACCAAATTGCTGCAAAGAGTTTTAAAACAGATATGACAAACATCAGTGAAGCAATAACCCTTATGCCACAACTCTTCAGTATCTTGCTATGGGGATCAGTACATATGAATATAGGGTTAGTTTCAATATCAACGGTTTCCTCTAGAATGGGATTAACACTGAGCAAAGTCACATATTTTTGAAAAAAAAAACAAACAAAAAAAACATGTACTGCTCTGTATTTGGCTAACTCTTTTGCTTCTGAAGTTGACAAAGCACATTACAGACAAAATCCAAGGCACTGAACTATCTGTTACGCTTGAAGTCAAATAAGATGATGGCAAAACAGGAAATGAGGGAAGACTGACACAGCTGCAAAGAGCTACAATCTTAAAATGAGTTTGCTCATACACATTGCTGAAGAACAAATTGAAACAGTATAGTTGATCTTTTAACAATCATCCACCAAGACTTGTAACACTATTTTTATTATTGTTTTATGCACACAGGTTCTATGAAAATCCGTAAGAATTGTAAACGTTGCCAAACTGCAGAAAGTGAACTTTGAGAAAGAACAATCTTTGCTGTCTGAAGAAATATTTAAATGTTATTTCAGGGGCAAATAACTCCTCTCTGCAAGAAGTCTCCATCCCACTGCTAGTTAATAGAAGTGTATGTTAATGTATCCATTTTTGGTATTCATTTTTGTTTCAACTTAGACAAGGTAGATGCTCTCTACAGAAGTGTGTTTGTACCAAGAATGTCACACACAGTGCGTCTATCCATGTCAATTATAAATGCCAGCTTGGCACTCCTACCATTCTCCTGGATGGGAATGAAAGTAAGAGCTCGTTCAGCACTAAGATATAATAAGATGATCAGTATAAAAAATCAGGAAGAAAGTCATCGACAAATCACAAGAGAGTATGCTTGAGAAAATTACTATCTCTACGCAGCTAAAGGCACTGAACAATTTCCCTGCTGTTTGCCTGGTTAAAGTCTGTTTATGGATATGCCCTGAAAAAACCTTGGCTTAAGGACTTGTGATGAAAATACAGACAACTGTAAACCTTAGTCTTATTTAGACTGACTGGTATTTTCTATTCGAATACACCTTAAAAGGTTTTCTTATTACAGCATGACTAAATCAGTGACAGCAAAAATGGCTGCATTTTACCTGAAATAGGGGATGAAAACAGGAACCAGACATTAATAATCCTAAAATGCTTCAGTAAGCCCAGAGCTAGAGTTGATCTTCATATACCAATCAACAAAGAAAGGGCAATTAACGAAAGCAATACTAATACACACAACCATGAATGCTGCCTCCAGAAAATTCTCATTATCGTCACCAATGTTGATGACATACCAGAAGAAGAAAATACAGCATTAAGAAGGGCATTAGTTATACTATCTGTTGTCTCTGCTGCTCCCCTTTTCAATCTGTAGGTTTGAATTATCACAAAACTGAACAGTATATACTGATATTCAGGCCACTATATCTATTTTTATCGCCATTTGAGCCATTCTACAAGTATGTATATATTCCATAAGTAGAATTTACAATAAATGAATCACTACAGCTTTTGCAACGTGTCAATGACTACTCCTAAAAGGACAATCTCTTAGAATTAAAACTGTCAAGGCTTATTTCCAAGTAGAAATCCTACATATAATTTTAAGATATGTGTATAAATCTAAGATTTGCACACTTAATGCTAACTAACAAAGATATAACACCTGGAGAGTTTTACATTTTATAAAGTAAAAACTCTTTCAATGCCAAATAAATATTAACTGCATAGGGAGGTGCATGTCACCAGTCTGGCACCCAAACAAACATGTTCTATTTTTCATAATGCCCTGCAAATATCTCCATGCTGTTAACAACAGCATTTATTTTTTATCAATGCAATAAAAATTTTTTGAGAACCTTACATCAAAGCAAATCCAGTCAGTATGTTAAAAAATTAAATCAACCTATGTTTAATAATGACTGCACTTAGTAGTTTCAATGAAGAGCCAGGATTTATTATACACGGGCAATAAGAAGAGGAAGGGGATTACACAATAACTGATGAAATGCATTGCATATAAAAGCAAGTCTTCTGGGTTTTGGGGGGGGGGGGTGTTTTGGGGTTTTTTTTGTCTTTTTTTTTCTGTAGACAATCGGCTGAATGTTTGATGATTACTGGTTTCAGAATAACTCCTCAAGTCAAAGCCACGCTGCATGAGCTAGACTTGCTAAGTGGTGATAGCAGAAGTTCAGAAGTAGGCATTTTACTTAGGGCAACCTAACTAGTCACTTTGATCCTAATAAAATAGGACTATTCACAAGAAGAAAGCACATGCTCACATCTTTGCAGAATACTACATCTCTGTGCTACATGCCTGAAAGCGACACCCACTTCGACTGCCCCGCTCTCAAAGTAGTTAAGGTGAGAACGTGTGCAAGGAAAAAAAATTACAAAAATTAAATAAGCTGAAACATTTACCACGAGCTCAATGAAAACTTTGTGTGAGCGATACACACATTTCTATTTTAGTCACATACTGCTATTTAAAATATTTAATGTACAGAATTGTACACACTGGGGAAAAAGTAAAGCGCTGATGACCATGAATAAACACACGTGTCTCAGTCTTCTACATAAGGGCTACACTTGTAGCACCTGCAGCACAATGTTAGGTAAATGGTTTTCAGTACGTAGAGAAAGAATAAAACACAATGTTCAATAGGCTCAGCAGCGCCAGCAATAAGCACAAAGTTTCTCACCCAAATCAGGATATCTACATCTAATTTCTTACTTGCAGTAGAAAATTATTAGGAAATACCATCACAAAACCGTGATGTTACATTCTGTGAAAAAAATGGCTAGGAACATCAATCTCCGCTTTTGGAAAACATAACAGCTGACATCACTACTACAGATATATTTGCTCTGCTACTGAATATCACTTTACCATGACATTTTTAAGCATTCAATGCTTATATGCAGTTACCATTCCATTCAACAGTTTAATACTCACTTTAACATCATAGTAAAAATAAAAGGGTTTCTGTAACATTTTAGAGCAGACACAGGCTACATCTAATGCATGTCTTAACCTTCAGACCATGCAGCTATATGAGAAAGTCCAAAGAAAGACCCCTTGGCTCAGTAACATCACACTAAAAGACATCACAAATGGCAGCAGAACTCATGAGTCGTTCTTCTTTTATTATGAATTTTCATTAAATTATGGTTAGTTTTAAGGAGTCATTCAAAGTGATAAGGAACAAAAGTAACTTCTATATTTTACATAACACGGACTTGTTTTTCTTCAACATCAAACACTGAACTACAGCTGTGCTGAAGCCAGCAACTACAATATTCCTTAACTTTGTTACTGAACACCTGGAGTTACAGCACGAGAAAAATAGCAGACAGGTAAAAACACAGCAGGATAATTTAGAAAAATAAATGCATAATTTGTTCTTAAGTAAATCTAGTTTCAAAATGCATTCTACTTACACTACATTAAACAATTAATAGTCACTAGGAAGATCAGATAAGTGTCCTTATGACCTATTTTCAAGAGAAACTTTTAAAGCAAGAAAACATTAAGGCTACAAATGCACAGAACCAATGAAGTTTGACATAATGGGGGGTGGCGGGTGATTAATACAAAACACGAACTGATAAAATAGTTAACACCAAGCCGCTAATATTAATTTGACAGAGGTGAAACCAGTATTTTACAAACATATATATAGCTCTTTGTAAGAGTGCATGCACGCGTTTACACAGTTTACAAACACATAAAGAAACCAGAAGTTCATGTGGGAACTCAATGCTTTTACTTCTGGAAAACCACAAAACAAAAGAAAACTTAAACAATTATGTGAAACTATCTTAAGGACAAAGAGTTATCTCCATTTTGAACTGTACAATACCTTACATCCTATCACATCTTCCTATCTTAAAAGCAGCATTTTATTACTTCCACCCTCAAACTGAGTCACCAATTTATGCATGCAAAGCTAACAATTACATTGCTCTGAACACGTTCCTCCTATTTTAAGGACATCGTGATTTTCTCCTACACTACAGCACGCCTTTCTGTATAACAAAAGGCAGTGAATGTATGTGCTACTTCTGGGACTGTGCTGGGCTTCTCTTTCATTTTGGCCAAATGCTTGTGCTCTATTGCATTCTATGCAACTTCAACTCAAGAAATCATTTGACTTCTCCTATTAATACAGTATTTTTTTATTTAAAAAAATATATTTTCAGAATATTTATTAGACAAGGAATTGAAATCTTCAGAGATATCACTAAAAGCTATGAAAACAGCAAAATAGAAGTGAAATTATATTAAAATCCTTTCTTCACTTAAATAAAACTCCTCTATATTTTTTACAGTGCTTTTTTGGGGGTTGCTTTGAGTTTATTTTTCATAAATGGAGTTATATGTGAAAATAACAAGTATAAGTGCACCAATGGGGAATACATACACACAAATATAATTCTAACACGCAAGAGGAATGCTGGTTGGAGAGGTCCATTTTACCAATCCCTTTAGAACAAACATATCAGTAACCATTTTATAAACAAGGTCTTCTACTGAAGGCTCATCACCACTTTATGAAAGATTTATAAAGCCTACGAAGTGACTGAGGTACATCCACAGAAAGATGGAATTTAAGAGAGCAAAGGTGTAACATTCTGTAATATCATTCCCAATGAACGATCCTCTAGGTATTCAGGTGTCACTAAGAAAGTGATATAAGTCAACAATGCATCACCTTCATAAGCTACTTCCACCTTCTGAAATTAAAGAAACACAAGCAAACACTGATTCTTCAGCCTCTGAACACACATACACACACACACCCCCCTCAGTGCTTATTCTGTTGTACCTCTTATTAATAAAATAAATAAAAGCCACCATAATACAAAAAAGTTGTTTATTTCTTTTATATGTTTGGCTATAGATAGATTTAGCCCCAGAAATCTAAATAAATAAGTTACAAAATTATTTTGGTATTCTGTATCTTTTTAAATGGATGAGCAACAGCAGCCAAATAACATAAATATTATACTTTAGTCTTTCCAGGTTTTTTACCCCACCAAGACCATATTTTAAAATTTTCATTACACTAAAAAAGTCTAGATTACCAACTCTAGTATTCTTCAGTACCCTATCAATTCAATAACATTTTATTTTAGTATTTTATGTAAATGTTCCTTTTTATATTAAATGTTTGTTAATATGTTGTATGCTTTTTAAGGATATACTCAGATTTATGATATTTAATGGTAAAGGGAAAAAACAGTTCTAATAATAGTGGGTATTCATCAGCATGTTATTTCAACATAATTCTTTCACTAACTAAGAGAGACATCAAGGGAAACATTTTTATGGTTCAGTGATTTAAAATACAGCAGTCAATGTAAGTAATTACAGAATAACAAAGTAATTTCTATTGATTTGTTCTACAGACATGATGCAGGCTGACATGTCCAATGTAGAGTTAAATTTAAAATAAGAGTTTAAACTATATACAGTTCAAATTAGGATGCAATTCGCACTGAAGCAGGATTTCCTTGTACTTAGGGGTGGGATGGAAACCATTAAGAAGTTTGTATGTATTATTTTCTCTGAAAACTTCAGCAAGAGTTAAATAAAAACCTTCTGATATGTATCATGTCCTCTATATCTCAGTTGCTTTATACAATGGTGTCATGCATTTTGAATCTCTGAATTTTCCTCAAATTGACATCTTTACACAAAACTGTTGCACAAACTTGATGAAAAAGAGCTCTTAGAAATATTCTTCATAATGAGTACAACTCAAGACAACTCATTCCGAAAATATTACATTTGGGTATCATTGCTGTGAAGCAGTTGTTTTTATACAAAGCCCACAGCAGAACACCTCCTAACAAAAAAAAATGCATTATAAGGATCTTGTCTGGAAAGCTCTTCACATTTTCCTGTACTTAAACTTTGCTATAGGTACTCCTCCATAAAACTACTCAAAGGTTTAAACCAATGCAACATGATCTGCTGGTGTAGGAGAGAGACACAGCAAGCGTATGGAAACTTCATTTTGCTTCCCTTTCAAAACACACAGTGACTGCCTCATACGGTAAATCTCATAGCTCTCAGCAGCTAATCCTATGAGCATTTAATGCATTGAACATAATTATCCTTTGCTTGAAGGATTATTGACTTCTGTAGAGGGACAGAGATGGTGAAATGTAAATGGGTATCTGGGGAATGGAGAAAAGCTCTCAGGGACAACTCTTTTCAAAGTAAAAGTATGAAACGCATCACTAACACACACCCATTCTTATTTAACATAACTACCTTGTCTGTTGTAGGAACAGATCTGTTAGTATCTGCTTTTTCTTTTGACAACCTTTATGCCACAGATTCAATGCAGCACTTTATATTCAAAAGCATCTTCTTCAGGAAATCTGGCATAAACAATTTTCTATTTGCAAATCCAAATTTATTGGCAACAGACCAAATAATGCAAAATAAATATTTTTTTCTTAAAAAGGAAATCTACATAATGAAGACTGACAAATGGAGATAGGAACTGAATGACAATTGTAGCTTCGGCTGAAGGGAAGATGTTCTGAGACATTTCAACTGACTTCTGAAATATCTCTAAGGTAGGAGCATAGAAAACTGATCCCAGTCACTGGATTTCAGTAAAAGCTTGCCATTATTTAACAGCAGTAGACATAGAGGACAACAAAATTAATAAACCCTGGCTTTGCAGAGTTATCTCTCTTGAGAATAGATGATTTTCATACTAACATAATGCATTTTCCAGTTGATGTTCTCCTCTGATATTTCTGAATACTCATCTTGTGGCTGTTTTAGTATTTTAATACATCGAGGACCACTGCTGGGCTGGAAACTGAATGGCCTACTTTCAGGACTTCTGAAAACTTATAAGGTTAAATTTTGAACTCTTTGGCCTGTTACAGCTGTGGGAGAGGAAGGAACAGATAACCTGGTTAACAACTATGTTTCTACAGGAAATCAGACAAAAGATTTAAAGACGTAAAAGCAAAAAAGTTCAAGAACACTTTAAGTGGGCACATATGTTTACAGGAAATGTTAATCCAAACATTTTCAAGCAAGACGTTTTAAATCCTGCATACCATTTTAATTGAGGGGATGCTCATGTATACTTCATACACAGGCTCATTTTGGGTTCCTTATACAGCAGTCTAACAAGTGGACATGGGAGAAGCTAAAAAGCTATTACACCAGTAGAGGTAAAACTAATGGAATCAGTAGTCAGATTTTCTTATCAGCTTTAAAGCATCACTCAGGATTGAAAACCACTACAGAAAAGCAACAAGTCTAGCCCAAAGGTGAAAACATCTATCCTGGGCACATTTTAAATGGTTAAAGCAAAGACCTATGAAAGGTATATAATTTCAAGTGTTGAAGCCTTTATCAGCAGGGTGTTCTTACACTGTGTGTTGCCTTTTTTTTGGTTTTATACCTGAACACATAGTATTTAATTTCATTATTACAGCACTCTAGCCCATTTAACTAAGCTTGGCTAGTTTTTCAAACAGGCATGAGGGGACATTTCAAGTTTGAACTGTGGCTGTTTAATCTGAACTACTGCAGTTTACAAGTGAACTACAGCACTGAATTTTATTGCACTGAAGTAACTTAGAATAGTAAAAGAAATCAAACTCAATAGATTCTAGCATAAAGAAAAATTAGGTTAAGGGCTACCAAAGTAGGGTTTTTTAAGAGATGAAATATGAAAAATTATAGACATAGAAAACATCTTAGAATTCCCCTCTTTCCAAGTGGGGGGAAAAGAACCAATGTGTTGGCAAAACCTGCAGATGCAGAGGCACTGCTGGTACCAGGGTTGACTTCTACTTGGGAGTAAAAAAAATTAAAAGCAGTATGAGAAGATGTGACATCATGCATTTTGAGAAAAAAAGATTTTAGGAATTTATCTGTCAGAAATGACTGCAAAAAGAGTTTCAGTGTATGAGCTAATCCAAGGTGACCAAGTTGTTAAGGTGATGCAACAAAAGAACTCAATGAGATCACAGCATGCATCATCCAGAAATACAGACCTTCTGGGCTCTCCTCCATGGCCCCAGCAGGGACCTTATTTGGAAATGTTGCATATATTCCCAGCTATATGCTTTCAGTGAAGATAGCCTTAAAGCCATACATACACACAGAGTCAGAGAACAATTATTAACACTATCAGAAGAAGAAATACTAGTATTTCAGAAAGTGCAAAAGTAACACGGCTTACTCAGTCCAAGCTGAGAGAATGATCGCTATCTAGAAATAGGAAGGAGGAAAAAGAAATATTTCCATTAAAAGGCAATGAAGGTGCAAAGCCTAATGAGTAAGAAGGTAAGAATGAGTAAGTTGAAAGAAGGTTGCTACCTAATGAACCACAGAGATTCTCAAAACCAGACTCAACAGGAGCTGTGGTAGAGTAGGCTTTCAAACTGTAGCTAGACGAAGTTATGAACATGCTGTGCAACAGTGTGTAATGGCAGTGACCCAGAAAATCCTTTCCAGATCCATGTCACTCCTCCAAGCATAAAAATCTGAAGCCAGTCTGGTTTTTCTCATACTTATCATTCAGAAGCAGACTAACCAAAAGAGGAAAAAAATATTTTAAAAAATCAACATGATTAACATCGTAACATAACAGATTTTCTTACTGGTAGCTTCTCAGTAAAGACGTAAGTATTCTGTATACTTATAAGGAAACTGGTTTTAAAAGTTATGCAGGAAATTGCTGTGCACAGATGCAAGAACTAGAGATTTCTATTTGTACACAGAGTCTTACCTCTATAAAATACTGAGTTAACTGAAATTGATGAAAATTCAAATAGAAACATGACAACTCACAAGCAATTAAATGTAAAATCTTGTGAAGTCTAATGGCTGTAGCCATATCAATGCCACCCTTGGAATTTTACATAAGGGATCATCATCCTTGCTTTATAGTATCAAGGAACAGTTAATGAGAAAAGTAGTGGATTTTTTTTTTCCCTTATACAACGATTTTGTGTAACAATAACTTAAGCAACAGGAGAGGAACAGGCATAATTTCTTCTGCTAATGACCAGCAACAAATAAGAAAACATTCACTGGAAGTACTTGTTTTCCATGCATTTGCTTTACAAGGGAAGTTTCCTCTATTTTCCTTGTCTGACAATGAAAGATGCACATTTTGCTTCACCTCAAGCAAAAAATCTAAAGAAATGCAATACTGATGGATGCATATTCTCAACACACAAGAGGCTACCAAAGCACTTGCTCAAAATTGTTTTTAAGAATATACTGTGGCATTCTTTGGCATAAAGCAAAAATTTGTATTACCAAAATCAAAGCTTTGAGATTTGTAATTGCATAATAGTAAGCACTTCAAAATAATGATACGAAGTTTTAAAAAATGGCTAGTAAAAAGAAAAGGCAAACAATTTTGCTTAAAAACAGAGATGACACTTTTAAAATAAGATTTTTTTTTTAAAGAAAGGATAGAGATAATACAAGACTGACATACAGAGAGCAAAAAGGTTTCATATTTGCATCATAAAGTAATATATGTAATGTCTCGCTGCTTTTCTGGATAACAAAAATAGCACTGCAACGAGACCACTCACTCAAAATATTTTTATGTGACAACATTTCCTTTTATACATGACTAATGTTGCAAAATCTTAAAATAGTATGATTTTACCTTATCTATGATTTTTTTAATGCTATACTAGCATGTCCACTAGTTAAACACCTTTATTACTTACTGTGTAAGTTTTTAAAGGACAACAGCACTCATGCCACAGCAACATAACAGCAGTGAATGCTGCTGTAACATCCTCAGTTTTGCTTGCTACATTATTTTATTTACATTTTCCCTCATATGTTAGTCTTTGGCTATTAAAATTAATGAAAATTTTTCACACTGACACAAACTTATAAACTTTATGTGATATTATGCATTCCTAATGCTCACAGAGATTCTATTTTGTTGCACAGAACAAGATTCTGACTTCTCCAAACTACTATAAATATTTACTAGTTTGGACAAAAGACCTACTTGTGCTTGAGCACTGTGATCATAGAAAGGCAAAAACCAAAGGACCATTTTTCTTCTTTTCACCAATGAGCCTTTAGGAAGTGCAAAAACGTTGCCTAAATTCTGGAGCACAATGCAGCAACAACTGTGCAGAGCTATTTAAAATAATTTACGAAAATCAGCACAGAACCAGCTTTTACATTAACAATATTTGCACTGAATTTTGGAACAACAATTTTCTTTGTAGTCTTGTCAGTTATTCAAAACTGTACTATCAAATGCTAAGTTCAATTAGCCCTCTTCTTAAAGACAAATCACCCAACTTTTCCAAATGCCCATAAGGACATATTCACTAAGTAATGGTTTCCCGACTTCCTTCAACAATGGAACAAAATAAGAATGTCCTGCATGGTGCCTGCTAAAACCAAGGCTGCTTTAGAATAATAAGACATCATCAACTGAATTGAAGCACCACAATGTTCTTAAATGCTGACATTCAGATTTGACTTCCTGATGCTTATCTATCTGTGTAGGTGTGCACATAGAGTTTAAACCACGCCTTATATTCCTGCCTTAGGTCATCAGCATGCTAAAAAAACCCACAATTCACATAGCAATTTATGTATTCTACTGACACTAGGAAATACTTCAATGGTGCCTATTTAGAAAGAGATTATAAATCAGAGATTGCCAAGCTGCAAGAAAAAGAAGCAGAACAGAAATCAGCTGGAAATACTAGGACCAATAACTGAAGCACATTCTGCAAAAACAGTTGGCAAAGCTCATGTTTTTTTCTCCCACCTATCAGTAGATAAGTTATACAGACCCAGGATGTGTGCACGTACATCATTTACTTGCAGTAGGTCACCTTGCAATAACCAGAAAAATTGAGAACTGCTGATTCATGACAGTGCTAGAACGGGTTTTGCCATAACACCCCACGGTGCAAGAGATTAAGAAAGTTACTTTCTTTCCGAAAAGCTGTAGACAGATTAGTCATTTACTACATTAAACACATTATCTTTGCATGGTTAACTGAATAAAACCCCAGCTGGAACACTGAACCTGCACTTTAAAAAAAAAAAATCATATTACTCTAACTCAGGAATGCCTAAATTTAGTTTTCCCTGGGTGCCATCATCACAGAAAGAACAGTAATGTACACTACTAATGGAAATGGCAGGTGTAGGAGTGACATTTGCTTAAACAACCTCTCCCTTCAACAGGAAAGAGTTGGATAACTAGATTTTCTGTATACTACTGCTGATATGCATGTCACTGTTATTGAAGCTATGCTTTAGTATCCATTTATTTAGGAGTAACAGCTGTATTTGGGGACCCTGGAAACTCTGCTAAACAGAAATATCTGAAATCCTTTTCTCTGAAGTGCAAGAAAGCTCTAGAAAAACCACCACACAAAACAATAAAAAACCTCACAAAACCAAAACCCCACACCATTATTAACTATAAGAACCTACTGTTTTCAGAAGGAGCAAGACTGAATAGGACAGAAGTTCCTGGAGTCAGACAACATAAAACGTCTGCAGAAGTCTTACACCAACAGGCAAGGAGAGGTACACCTAGCATACAGGCTTTTACAGTTATTAACATAAACTAATACTGCTTTAATTTTAATTTGCTTTTAATTCTGCTCCTACAGCTGTGAACGGCTTCACTTTTAAAAGAATTAGCACGAGTCTTCTCTGCTGCCCTAAAAAATTCACCACCATTTCCAGACAGTTAATCACAGTAGGACATTTTATGAAGGCTCTGAAATCCATAAATTCATGGGATTCCTTTTCCTGATGGTTCCTTAAAAGTGAGTACAACAGAAAAAAAGTGTCCTTCTACATTACATATGGATATTTCAAAAGACCCCTATAGTCAGTTTCTTATTCAAAGGCCAGAAAGCCTAGCTAAAAAATCCACTGGTGTTATGGGTCAAAACTGAAAAGGCAAGCACACCAGGGAGACACCTCCAAGTCTGACATCTGGCTCCTTCCTGAGAAATCTAGAAGAATAAAGAGCTACTGCCTGCCAAGTAGTTGGAAGATTTTTTTTTCCTAGATCATTACCAGGAATACATTAAGATTTAGAGGTCAAGCTGTACCCTAATCAGTGCAGCAGCAGAAGCAGAATGTACGATGCAAGTTTTGAAGTCCCTTTAGCTGCTTACATATACGAAAAAATAAGAGCATAAAAATGTAGTTGGGTTAAAACGAGAACAGAGCTGATGGTTCAGCAAAGCTAGGATACAGCTAAGAAACAATTCCTACAATTCAGTTCACATTTCCAAAAATTTAGAAGGATTTTTTCAACCACAACCAAACACATTCCATTTTTACGTACAGTGTTTTTCTTCACCCCATTTTCAAGCCATCAATTCCACTAACGATATTAAAATTATGGTCAATTTCTGCAGCCATATTCTCTTTTTCAGGTATTACTATGGCCTTTTCAAATCATCCCATGTTAGACCTTCCTGACACTCATGCAACTCCTACAGAATTCAGCAGGTTGGCAGGCACACAGCAGCAGACAGGCGTTTAGGAAACAATGCTATGGATGGAGACCTCAGAGCACAACCCAGATCCCATTCTCCTGGCTCTGCAGGAATAACAGCAGCACAGAACAGTAAAAAACTATTTTTACTCATAACACAAGCCAATATGACTAAATACACAAAGGGAGCAGATCTACAAAATAGCACGACATTGTTTTGGGGAAATCATTCTTCAGAGAAGAAAATAAAGGCTTTGATGCATTTTTCTTATTTGCAAAGTCACAGTTTGGAGTCAAGCTATAACTTAATCCTATCCAGTCAGTGTGTCCAAATGACCCAGCTCACAGCACCTGTGCTTGTAAGCAAGCAAGCTGACAGGCTGCAGTCAGATAAAATGAGGCAATATTTATAGACCCAGTGAAAGAAATCCAGGTTGAGAAATTTTCTCCACTGGGTTATTGTTTGGCTTTACAATTGTGGTTCCTGGCTGTCCAGATACCTCTGAAGATCAGGTAACCACGGTTAACAAGGGGATGCTCTACTGCCACCAAACATCAGCTTTTGGTCACCAGCCAGCCCTGGGACAGCTGAAATAGGTTATCTATAGGTAGAAATTTACAAGTGCTACATGGAGCTACATTTTGATTGCCGTAGCACTTGTTAATTTATTAACAGATACTAAATGCAGCTATAATGTAATACTTGCTCTTCTTTGCATCCTAACTCACAAACCTACTTTTTCTGTTTTGAAAAGCAATTGGCTCTTGGTTCAAGCCAAGAAGCTCGGGCTGAAGGAGAAGGCTGGTGCTAAACTAGATTGTAAATTCCCAGTCCAAAGGAGAAGCTTTCTCACCATTACAAGCTGCAAATGCCATGAAGGTACGCATATACTTGAGTGTAGAGAGTTACAACCATCTTCACATTCAAGGCAAAATCTTGACATTTTGCCAAATCGTTGAGAGCTTTGTTGTTTATGGTAATCACTAAGCTGGAACTCAGAAGACACTCATTGAATTAAAGGAGAGTCACTCACACTCCCATCCACTACCCAGCATAGGAACCACAAATCACAGGAACTACTGAAATTTGCAGCAGATCAAACTAGTTGATGCTTTTTTAAGGCACTCCAGGCACGCTTTGATAGGAATGGCATATTACAGGAGACACTAACTTGATGCCTGTAACACAGGACTCTGGGAAGTCCAGTCCAAGCTGTGAGATTTACCAGGCTTCCCATTTAGGGAAATCCTTTTTCACTTCTCACGCTGTGATTTTGTGCTCCAACATTCTCAATGGAGACCATGGATCACAAAAAGACAGATGCCCTTATTTTTAAGCTTTTTGACCAGCTTAAGGTCTAAGCCAAGTAATGAATGCCAGGCTAGCTAAATACTGTGAAGCTGGTTCATGGTAGTGAACTTCACATTTGCCGTGAGAGCAGCCCAAAAAGACAGATGAAGCCTTTTGGCCAGAGGCTGGATGCACATTCTTCTATACTACCACACCGCACTCTAACAACCAAGTCCAGCATCATGAGCACAAACTACAAACAACACCTACACAAAATTTCATCCTATCTTCCAATTATTTCAAACACAATTGGTTGTGATCCTTCATCTTTTCCAAGGGGGAAAAAAAAAAATTAGGCAATAGTTTATCTCCACCCCTATGTCTCAGATGTATTAGGGACTAATAGCATCACTGTTTGGTTGTGTTATGTTAACATTAGGCTGTTTACCTTCAATATCATCTACATAAGAGCACCACAATCTGTTGTCCTTCATCTGCCCTTCTAATATCCCCACACAAACACAAGTTTAGGAAGGAATGACAAACACTCCTATAAGTTCCAGCTCCTGGGCATAGGATCAGCTTTCACAAGCAACCCACGGAGCAGCACTTGGAGAAACCTTCGGTACAGTTCATTCTTCCTGTGGTTCTCAGCTGAATCATCAGCATCTCAAAACGAATAGCAAACAAGACTACCGGCAAGCTGGCAAAATTGGAAGTACACCCAACCGTCCAGTACTGGCACACCCGTATGAGTGTCAGTAACACATGGATGGGTTAAGCACACAGAGGTTACAATTCTAGAAATCCTGCAGACCTCCAAGGGTCATCCCACGCTTTTCTTGCACTACAGATACCAGACTTTTTAATGCAATATTGAAAATTACGTGTGGCAGGAACAAGGTTCTTTGGTCAAGGGTAAATCTTGAGACATTAATATCTCATTTTTCTCATATCCTTAACATATTCATCATGTAAGATCTTCACAGTCAGTAATAATTATCATCCACTGGCAATAAAGAACACTGTGAACGATAATTCAGTAATACCCTTACCTGCACGAACTCCTGAAATACCATACAGTCAAGATTTTCTTCTCACATGTCTATTAAATTTTAGAGAATGTTAATAAGAATGCATCAATAACTGTAAGCAAAAAGAATTGACAGTCAAGTTCTATATTTACTGTTGCAACTAGGACATAAAAAATGAAAATCAAATGTTGATAAAATAAATCTGAGATTCTGAAAATTTTGTATTTATTTAATCAGACAAAAATCACACCACTGTGTATTCATGGAAGGGCTAGTAAGATAACGTCAAGGATGCTGTTAAGGACTAATTCAAACAATTTAAAGCCTAGAACACACAAAGGAATAAAAAACATCTAAGATCGTGAAATAAAAACTTTAAATACACCTTAAAACCCCCTATTCTTAAGAGTTTCCAGCATCCATCGTTCATTATTCTAGAGAGCTGATGGTCTGAACACAATTTTTATCCAATTCTATTTTACAAATTAGAAATCATGATTACTAATGCTCATGTTTTTAAATCAGGTGCAGTTATCCTTTGACACCTCATTGATTCTGCTGACAACTTGTAAAGCTATCAAGTACAGAAATATTTTACGGATGAACTTCAGGTCACCTCAGCAGCAGATATGTGAGACACTTCTGCTTCATTTTGCATACTGGAGTAGTACCAGCAGCATCGGTAATCACAAGTGGAAAAACAAGCAACATAACTGGCTGCAGTTTCTAATTCTCTTACAAGCTACATATTTCTTGCCATATCACTGTCTGAGACTCCCTGTCTTACATAATTAAAAATGAATTTTCCAAAAATTTAATTTACTACTGGAATATTTTTACAGGTCCATTTCTTAAACTATTAAGTTTATGCACTTGAAAATTATTTAGGTACATGCATAGGTACCACCATTTAAAGCCTTGAGCCCATATTCTTCAAGGGAATGCAAGTATTTTGCAGGTGTAAAAATCAACTTGAGGTATTGAGGCACAGGATTTCCTTTGCTGACTGTGCTTGCTTCTACTTACAAAGGACTTCGTGCTACTCCACATGCATATTGCTAATTCCCTGATATTTTTAACCTATAGTACTTACCACACCACACTCCATTATCATCTGCTTTTCAGAGCTTCTATTATTCCTGTGTTTTCATCAGCTCATAGAATCAGGAGCAAATCAACAGTACTGTAAAGCGTTTAGAATTTTTTTATTTCTTTTGCTGTTTGACTTTCTTGTTTGGTTTTTTTGTAATTGTTGGGTAACAACAGCTCTTAATTTCAGTTGGATTTTCAGCATGCCTGAGGATTAGGCAGCCTTGTCTACAACTCAGTAATGATAAATAGTAGTAGTCTGTTCGTCTCAAAATAGCATTTTGGAAGAAGCTGAATTTCCTTTTCAGAATACAAGTTCACACTTGTATTCTGGCTATAAATGATATAGGCAGCATCATAAATATCAGATTGCAAGCACTCCAACACCCCCACTAGATTTCGCCACTTTGGAACGTAAGCTAGTTTCCAAATTTCCACCATGAGGCCTGAACTTCTCCAGCAGCTTCATAAACCTGCTGAACAAATGTCCTGCTGTGAGATTTTCTATGCCAACTGTCCATGCAGACCCAAAAAAATTCTCAGCTACTTCTTAATAAGGCAGAGAAAGCAGGTTTGTGCACACATACACACATCTTACATATATGTAATAGCTTTTTGGTGTGGTCTCCTTTTTTGCCCTTTTTTTTTTCCTTTTAGGTACCTTGTGCAATCCCCAGGCCTTGAAACATAAACAGAAAGAAGGCAGGACAGTCCCTAGGAGCCAAGGATGTTTTCATTGCCATCTCTACAGGTCGCTAATGCATTCACTGTCATCCCTATGAAATGACCCAAATTTTGCTATTTATAAGATTTTTAGAAAACCTGCAGTTAAACATTGTCCTGGAGAACAGGAATTCAGCCAAACTCTGATCTCTGGAAAGGTACCAGGCAAGTCACTTAAAGCCAAACGTTCAGATGATCACTAGGTGGTGGGTGCCTGAACTGGGTCAATAAACAGGAAATTCAAACACCAAAATCCATACTTTGAACACTTCCTTAGGCCTAATCATGCTGAGAAATAAGCATCTTAATTTATCAAAATTCTGTCCTTACATTTTGCCAAAGACTTGCTTCAGCAGAGCTACTGGAAATATTAAGATAATGCCCACCCTCCACTTTGATGAATCACATGAATCCTGTAGTTACAAACACCTTAAAAAAGCCACAGAAGACAAACAAAATTAATGCTTTCATCTTCTGAGTAGGACTTGAATAGTACACTATAAACACAACCTGGCTATTTGAGCAATGAAGCTAGCGCAAAATATCAAACAGCTGCTCATTAAATCAGAGCTATCCATCTTAAGATGAATCTTGTGAAAGATACATGGTCATGTAATTAAAGACTGTATCATTATGCATCTATGAATAGGAGAAATACTATTCCTAACCACATTTTCAAAATATACGAATTAAAAGGAAAGGAATAATCAGAAGGGGTAAAAAGAGAAATCTGGTTTCAATAAACAATAGAAATAAAACAGCAGAAAAAAATCTGTATCAAGTCCCAGTGTAACATAACTAAAAAGAACAAAATCACAAACATCAGCAGCTACAGTAGCTAATATGTTACTACCTAGCTGGAGTTTTTCCATACATCTATTTTTCCCCATATAAATACATACATATAAATAAATACCCAGGTACGATGGCTCCTCAAATTGTTTACCAAGCTTTGCCACCTGATCACATCATCACACCTCCTTCCCACATCTCACTAGTGTTGTGAGAACAAATTACTATCCCACATTACATTTACTGCTTCAGTTATAAAACAATACTGATATCTTCCAGAAAAATGCTTTTTCTGTATAGTTCTAGATTTCTTAGGAGCATGCCAACCAACTACACACTGAACTAGAACAAACTTATTTGAACCATTACCACTCAACCACACAATCTTCCTCAAAATACCACTCATTTTCTTCTTATTCCCGGGAGTTAGGAGGCCCCTCATACAGGGCCACAAATCTTCATGAACTAAAATATGGTAAGAACAAACCAAAGACTTGACTTATCACTTTCATTATTTTTCAGCAATTCAAGACAGGTCAAATATATCAAAATACTGCAGTAGCTACAAGATGACTTGAGGAAAGTCACTAGGCTGGCAGTGAAACACATTCTTTATTAGTAGACTTTTTTTCAAAAATACCCGAACTATAAATGTAACCCATCCTTTCCTAAAGCTTGTGAATAAATCACTCAAATGTACCCTGCAATTTATGAATAGTCAATCATTACACAGTAACGAAAAAACTATGCATCTCAAGTCACATTTTAAAAGCCATTATACATTTTTTTTTCCAAATAACCTTGAGTAAAGTTCCTACAACCAACACATGGGAAAAGGAGAAATGAGATAGAAAACATTTTAAGAAGATCAGAGTCTACTGTGGGGAAACTTCATACGTCAGATCTTCATGTGATTTTTCTGCATAATGAAGCGGGTCTATAATACAATGTGTGAAACTCTTCAAGAGATACTTGTTTCAACAACTACAAAACAACCATTTTTGGAAACACCACTCATCCTAACATTTAAGATTTGGAAAATCATAATAAAAGCACTACAAAGCTAGTTGAGATGACTCTTAAAAAACAGCAAGGATACAGTCAAATAGAATGAGCCTACAGAAGTCTTAAGTGCTTTACATACAAGAACTAAGCAGAACAGTCTTTTACAACAATCCACCTTTCATTTCTCTGCCATCTTTTACTCAGAGATACTTCTGTTCCCTGTTCAGCAGATAACAGTTGTGCATCAAGAAATGTCATCTTCAGTTGTGTACCAAGGATCAGCCTTCAGATAGGTGCCTGTAGCACTGCTTCAAACTCTTTCAATTTTCTGAGATACCAGGTATATAAGACCAGTACACTTGACTGATGCTGCTGATTTTATTTCTTATATTAAGTAGCCTAGGAAACACAACACAATTTTTCACTTTTCCTCCCTACATTCTCATCACAATGAACACAATGGTCAGTTTGCATACCATTTTCACACAACAGTAGATTTAACCCATATACCTCATTCCCTAACTAAACTAGTATGAACCTAGCATTAACTAAAATTAATTCACAGAATTTTGTGAAAACTTTGCAAAGATTTTTGCATTCAATTCTAGATTGTCTCAGCAAATCAAGTCGGAAGACTCTCGGTAGGGATGTCATAGAAGTAATTAAGGCAATCTCCTTAAAATACGATCGAGTTAGACATTAATAAGAGATTTGGGATTCTGGGAACATACTAACATGAAAATAACTCATCACCTAAAATGATTTATTCAATAGTTTTTCCTTTTAGGCAAAGCAAGAAAAGTCTGTGTGTATATCTTGAAGCTCCAGCTTGCCTTCCCTCTCTACCAAGAATTCATATCTTTCAGTTCCATTTTCCAAGCAAAATAGCCTCTACCTGGAGAACAAGCATGGAAAAGTTTCGCTGCCAAAGTGGTGCTTTTTGCTGAGCGACATTGTATCCTAACAGTTTCATTTTAAAGTTCTACATAAACTTCAAACTATGGCTTTTGTTCATGCAAAACCTGAAACAGTGGGGCAGCCCTATGTCAAAGTACTATTTCTTTCTCTTACGTACATGTGGATGTTACTTAAAGCAAGCTAATTTTCTTGTAAAGCAATACCGTGACCGTATCCTTTTTATTATTCCTATATTTTGGGCCAGACAGTGAAATTTAACTGCAATTTAATTAAAGTAATACAATTAAAATAACTTGTAACACAAGTTTGTAAAAAAAAAAATAGCTTGTAACACAGAATCTCTGAAGTGCCAGGTTTATTTTTTCTTTATCTAAAAGCAATAATTTTATATTAGTTAGACTTACTACATTATCAGAATCAATCTAGAACTTTTCATCAACATTCTTCAGAGCAGAAAAAAATATATATGCAGCTTTCTCATTTTATTCCTATTTGCAAATTCAAAGCATCTTATTCTACTTCCGTGTCTTCAGTACTTGAGTTTCAGAATGAAAGGAGAATTTTTTTAAGATTAAGTTCTAAATATTTCATGAACACCAAATGACTTGGTAACATGAACTCCTTTATACTTAGAATGTAATTAAGAAGAAGGAAAAGGAACAAAACAGTCTACAACAAGAAAATATGATGTCTGCTATATGTGTAAGACAAATCCAGAAGTAATATTCTGCAATGTTTCTAGATTTCTATATTTTTACACACAAAACTGAATTACTGAAGAAAATGGTCCTCCTTTAAAAAGTTCCTCCTACGGTATCTTTTCCCAATATTTATGATACTTAGCTGTATATGCTTAGCATACTGTACACATTCCCATAAAAATTCTAACACAAACTGTGCACAGAACATGCAAACATCTTTTCAAGAAATAAACTAACGGAAAATTATATTGAACTATATAAAAACTAGCATGAAGATCTCATTGTATTAGCTGAGTGATAAGCATCTATACTCCAAGAATCTTTTATCATGTAAAACCTGAATTTCTAATTCCTGACACCTGAGGCCTTGTTAAATAATGTTTTCTCTTCTGCTTATGAACGCATTTTTCCCAAACAACAAACACAGGCAGCCTATGGGATTAAAGCATGACAAAGGTGTAGCTGACTCATGGGATCAATTAGAAAGCATCAGTACTTACGCCTTTTGTTCATTCCAGCTTTTACTAACAGTTTCTACATTTTCAGCATAAGTGTATCACAGATGTTAAACACCATGATACAAAGCAACAGCACACTAGACAGAATAAATCTATTCTTATCATCACCCACAATTATAACACTTGTTATAAAGCTTGAGTATTTCTTTAAAGTTTCAGCAAATGTATAACGATTTTAACTGAATGCTCATAGCTTCTTGCCCAGAGAAAGTATGCCAGCGTTTTTCAGTATATTTTAAACATTCAAAAAGAACCCACAGAGTTGTGTTTTCTAAGCTAAAGACAACCTTAAATATAGCCACCGACTCCAATGCTGTCTCAGGTACAGCTTTCCCTCAAAACCTACTATTAAATTCACAGGCAGGAAAGCCCATGAGCAGGACGACAAGCAGTTTCAACCTCCATGCAGTTTGCCCGTGACAGGTTATTGATAGAACAAACAGAATTTGCAATACTTACTGAGTGTTTCTCCTGCTGACCCATAACTCCATGGTTAGCTGGGATTGCAAGTGGTTTCATAATGAAGAAACATAAGCTGAACTGAATTTACACATCATGTACCAATTTCTTATGGATGGCAAGTCACCCTCTATGACATTAAATTAAAAAAAGGAGGAGGGGGGGAACCAAGCTGAAGCTAAAAGTGTCACTACTGGTAAGCTCAAACCCCCCCTCACACTTGTAGTGCAGAGCAGCAATCCAAACGACAGCATTAGTCTCCATTTTTGTAACACTGAAAGTCTAAGCATGACAGGACGTACAAAGCCTGATGAAACCCTACATATCCAGCATCCATCCAAGGGAATAAAATCGTTCCCTGAGCTTGAGAAATGGGAAAAAAAGAAAAAGGAGGAAAAGAGCTAAAATGGCTGACTGCACAGAGACACCCTTAAAAAGGCTTAATACAGTATTATATTAGGGTGCAGGAACCAGCCTCCAGCATTCAGCCAAGCATTGTTAATACTCCTGTTTCATTTGTAACCACTCACACACACACGCAGTCTCCCCCCTCTCCACCACTACCCTCCACTCCCCCAAAATCAGGGCAGAGCGCTCGAACAGGGACCTCCTCCCCTGGCTGCTAATGATGCTGACAGAGTAGTGACCAGTGTTCGCTGTTCCACTCAGCTAACCAAGTTTGCACAATTAATCTTAGCAGCATGACACTGATGGACATTTAATTTTATGATGTCTGTTCCTCACAATCAAGATAAGCACATCTGTCGCCCAAAGAGTTAGCAACAAAAATACAACACAGTTACACACGCAAAAACCCAAAGAATCATGAGTCTGAATGCAATACGCCAATATAATTACGTTATTGTGCTTACTTTGGAAGACCATGGCTGCAGGCAGTTGGCATAGCAACGCACAAGGAAAGCCATTTCCTGGGTAGAAAGAATGCTTCCTTTTCTAAATAAAAAATTCCTCTTAGGAGACAAACGGCATTGCTGCTTCCTGGAGAAAGCAAAGACACTGTAGTCTGTCTCTTAACCTGCACACAGGCACACACTCAATGCAGTTCGAGTGATGTAAGTGGATTTCTCTCTCTCTCTCCTCTCCCTCCCTCTCCTTTATCCACCGAAATACTTAAGTCAAATGGAAGACACATTCCTTGAGGCTCCCCCCTCAGATACTTAACCATTTCTCTCATTAAGGCAGAGATGGACAATGCAGATAAACAGTAAGCTCTTGCCTGTATCTGGTATCAGCTTCTGAAGATCAAGTCAGCCCCAAAGGGGTGGGATCCGTTTTCTGTTGGCTCCTAAGAATATCACTGAAGTCAGGGTGGAAATGAGGACCCACATTTACTTCACTAAATCCTGAACTGAACACGACTTTTCACAGAGATGAGGATAAAGCAGAGAGTTTGACATCACATCCCTTTTTCCCACACCTAAAAGAGTGTTGCTGCAGAGCTGTAAGCATTGTTATCTAGGCTTCATAAATGGTGCACTTGACAAGCTCTCTTTCAGCAGCTGTGTCACTACACAGGCCACAGATGTCCAGAGGCTGTGGCAGGTAAACATCCAGAACCCTTTAGCACATCACTTAAAGTCTTTCTGAATACAGCTTCTACTTCTCCTTATGAATCAAATACACAAATTCCACTAAATGTTACAGGGGATGCAAGATCTGGAAGAGATTGATATACATATGGCTTTTATATTTCTCCTCTCTGATTGCAATTATATCTAACTCAGAAATTTCCCCAGTCACTCCCATTTACACTATAACACTTCTCATGTTATAATTGCAACATCATACTGCAGAGGAGCTAAAACACAATGGGGAACACGCTCAAGCAATAAACTTCTCATCAGCCTGACATGATATACATCTGAAGAGCCATGAATTCACTTCACTAAATACAGTGGAGGACCAAGCCAGGGCAAACAGAAACATGCCACCCTCCCATTAAGTTTAACTTCAGTATGGTTCTCTAACACATCTGCAACACAGTCTTTAAAATCAGAGACGATGTGTGCTTGAAGTAACTTCAAAGTTATTTTATTTATTTTTTTTAACAAGAACCATAGGAAAAAAAAGACTTCATAGTTGTTACACAGGCAAAAACACAGAGCGGAAAAAAGTATACTACAGAATACTATGTCATACAATCAGCAGCTGCCTTCCACCAAAATAACATGTCCACTGATAATTAGTTTGTTACATACTGATTTCTTTCAGTGGAAATGATTTCTAGTGAAGCAAGAAAAGATCCTGAAATATCTGGTCTATTTTTTCCACAGTTATTCTAAGGCCGCCATTTTAAATACAGCACATTTTAAATTAAATATATTTACATTTATGAGACTTTAACGACATTTGTGCTCTTGGTCTTCTAGTATATGCTAAAAGATAAGTTATTCTTTAAATGTTTGAATTACAAAAAATAGTTTAGAATTTCTAGTCTTTATAATGTGCCAGTATAACTAACAGACAATTCAGAAATGTGAAATTATGCTTAAATCTTGTTAAACTGTCTAAAGCGGAGCACAATCAATTTTCTGATGAAGTGCTGATCAGAAATAGCAGAAGTTATTCATTCTAGGAAGCTTAGACAAACCCTCTGTAGCACAAAATTTAAAAACATTTCTTCTTGACAATGCAATTAAAACCCTCTTGAGTCTGATTTGGTGGCCTTGTGGTTAACACCATGAGCAGAATTGGAATGTGGGGTTTGAAGCTCATGTCAGGAAATATGAAGTTCTGCCAAGACAGAAACATTTCCCCAGCACAGCAAGGGAACACATTAGTTTCTGAACTCCATTATATACACAACTACCAACATGCATTTTACTCTGCATCAGTTTGTATTTTAAACTAAAATCTACTCTAGGCTCCTGTAGCATATGCCTTGAGAGTAACATGAAAACATGAACAAAACCATCAAAACAGTAGTGAAAGTCAAAACTCCTAGAGAAGGGTGCCTTCAAACACTTTCTTACTAGTTACACTGGTCACTCCAATACACCTTTCCTGACAGTAAGAAAATAGGTCAGTACGTACATGAATGCAAAATTTAAAGCAACCCACCAGTATAATTGACGTGCATGTGCATCAAAGTGAAGCAAACTTGTTTTCCAAAACAAAAAAAAGCTTCCTTATATTCAAAATGTGAAAAGTTATGTTTATGCATCTAGATGAAAAAAATACCACTTACAGGCAATTTGTCAGTCAAAACAATTTCACAAACTAAACGGTTGATTCTGTTTCCCTATTCCTTCCTCTTCATCTGCCAACACCTTCTACCACTTTCCAGATACAGCAGTTCAGTGTAATCATATGTACTGTCCATTATCAGTTCAGATTATATATAAATTATATTTTATTAAAATATAACTGAAATGTATCTTTTATTTCTGTGAAGAATGAAGGTTGTTTTCATCAGTGCAAGACTCCAGAACAATATATTCTGGAAAGTTTCTATCGTAAGCAGGTAGGATTAGCTTATATAAAACCTAACTGCAACTCTGTTTACGTGTATTTCAAAAGCCTTGTAAGAACTCCTTGTTTAAAGTTTGAAAAGAGCAAAACATTTTTGTTAATGCTTTTAGAGAACTAAAGATGTTAATAAACCTGATATACAATAGTTGGACACGATAGTCTATCCCTAGCTGCTTTCAAAATATTGTATTTATAAGAAGGCTAGCGTCTCTTTATGAGTCACACAAAATGTTAAAAAAAAACTTTTCAAAAGCAACTATAAATGTTAGAACATCCTTAGACTACTCACAGGACTTAAAGTGTAGTTCTGAATTTAAGGTAGAAACTTACATAGACCTCAGCAGTATTTGACTGTAATGCCACTCTCTTTTCCCCTACTCTGGTTGTAACACACGGATATTACTCTCCTATGCAGCATAAACAACGCTTGTAGTATTAAACCTCTTTAGGATAATGACAAATGCTCCAACAACAGATTACTTCAAATCTTCAATTTCAAGCAGCCACCTTAACTCACAACTATTTACAGAAATACTTAACATTTTATACAGATTACGTATACAAAAAACATTCTTTTCTTGAAGTACCTGAAACTCAGAAGTTATCAGTACATTTTCCCCTTCCCGTTAAACACAATATAAGGTATCATTTCCTTTATGTACAATATCTTGGGCAAAAAATAACACAATACTGTAAAGTCACTAAACTTACTGCCACTTCATGACTCCAGTAGCTAGAAAATTGGGAGTGGGCAGAGAAGTCAAAGAAGTAGTAAAAAAGGCTAAGGAATAAGGTAAAAACACACAATCATGTGCACCCCTAAAACATTCACAGTGAAGGGGCTATTATACAGCTATTACACACTTGTATAGGCAGAATATAGACAACTAAATTGAAGAGTGCAAAAATGAAGTACACAATTTTAAGGAAAATAAGGCAGAAGCATCTTCGCTTCCTCATGCTTTCCTCATTTGGAATGAAATGGAGGTTTAAAATCTAATTTTAAGCTCAGGGCTTCTGGACACTGTACCAGCTGTGCATGGGAAGGTTTTGGCGGCAAGGGCGTTACAGCAGGGGCTACTGGGAGAAGTTTCGAGAAACTTTCTCTGTGTCTGATAAAGCCAATGCCACCCCGCTCCAAGATGGACCCACTCCTGGCCAAGGCCGAGCCCATCAGTGACAGTAGTGGCGCCTCTGTGATAACACATTTAAGAAGCAGGGAGAGGGATGACAGCAAATTCAGATGCAGAAGAGTGAGAATATTTGAAAGAAACAGCTCTGCAAACACCAAGGGAGGGGGAGGAGGTGCTCCAGGCAGCAGAGCAGATACCCTTGCAGCCTATGGCAAAGACCATGGTGGGGCACCCTGTCCTCCTGCATCCCATGGAGGTCCATAGTGGACCAGGTATCAATCTGCAGCACACGGAGAAGTCCACGTGAGAGCAGGTGGATGCCTGGAGCAGGCTGTGACCCCATGGGAAGCCTGGGCTGAATCTATGGACCCCTGGAGAGAGAGGAACCCATGCTACAGTAGGTTTGCTGGCAGGACTTGTGACCCCATGAAAGACCCACAGTGTAGCAATCTGCTTCTGAAGAACTGCACCCCACAGAAGGGACACATGCTGGAGCAGTTTGTGAACTGCAGCTTATGGGAAGGATTCACTTTGTGAAGAACTGTCTTCTGTGGGAGTGACCCCACACTGGAATAAGGGAAAAGTGTGAGGAGTCCTCCCCCTAAGAAGAATGAGCCACAGAAACGACACATGACGAACATACCACTACCCCCTCCCCAACCCCCTGTGCTGCTCAGGAGGAAGAGGTAGAGAATCTCTGAGTGAAGTGGAGCCCAGGAAGAAGGGAGGGGTGGAGGGAAGATTATCGTAAGATTTGGGTTTATTTCTTATTATCCTACTGTGATTTGATTCCTAATTAATTAAATTAATTTCCTTGAGTTGAGTCTGGTTTGCCCATGACAGTAACTGATGAGTGATCTCTCCCTGCCCTTATCTCGACCCACGAGCATTTTGTTATATTTTCTCTCCCCTGTCCAGCTGAGGAAAGGGAATGATAGGGTACCTTTGGTGGGCACCTAGCATCCAGCCAAGGTCAACCCACCGCAGACACAAAACTGTTTAGTTTAAGACTTCTGAATTTTTTAATGTTGATGCTCTCTCCCTCCCACTAGCTTTATGAGAGTGATTGCTAAATAACCATCTGATGCTCCCATCCGATTTAAAAACACCAACAGAAACCACTTAAACCCCAGAATAAAAATTCACTCCAAGTGCTACAATACATTTAAATGTCACATAAATATGAAACTCTTATTCTAATGTATTTAGGCAAATTTACTGCCAGTAATTTAAACCTCTGGCCATTTGACCCAATTTCATGCAAGCAAGTTCCTGCTTATCAGCATAATGCGGACATGGGATTCTACAGGCACACTTGTCCTTGAGAACTTTGACAACTTTAAATAAAACTCTGTTGAATAAAGGAAAATTACCAAATACATTCTATAAGGTGAGTTTCCATGACTAAAATACCACTTTGACCCAAACACACTGATACAGTAATTGTATTTGCCAAATTATTTTTTTTTATTCATAAAGCCGTGCCATTAATATCACTATAATGACGTTTACCACACCATTGGCAACACTGAAGGAACGGTTACGGAGCAATGTGTGCTGTTTTACTAGCACATTTACTAATGTTACAAACCATTTGAATAAATGCCCTTCTGTTGAACTGCTGCTGCTGCAGATGAATCTATAATCCGGATCTTTAAAATAATGACAAGCCCAGAGCAGTCAGGCTGGTGCCTCAGCTGAGTGGAAGTGCCATAGACTGCCAATCTTCCCTTTGATGGCAGATTCATTTGTCACCTTCTGTGCATAGCTCTGTTTTCAGTACAGCAAACTTTCTGTTTGCATGCTATCTTAAAATGAGAGCAAGTATTCATTTAAAATACTTGCCATTGAATTATATTACATATGACAATTACTTTAGAATAGACACAAAGAAAACTTATAACTGATGATACTTATCCCAAATGTGACAAGATATCTAATGTAGCTTACAAAATCAGCTTGAGCAAAGGTTCACCACACTAAAAGAGCACACAAAATTTTCTCTGGACTTCCTATTTCTTTATGCTTTAAATCTAAAAATGTTTTTAACAAACAGACAAAAAAAAATCCCATATATTTTGTGTTCCTGCAACACATACAAGATCTTACTTATTAAACTTTACTTGTAAGACCAAATACACATTTAGTATGTATGTTTGTGAAGTCTCGTTCTATGATGTTTAACTGATTTACCTATGGTTTTTACACAGGCCTGAAATGTAATGCATATAACATGGCTTTTAAAGTATATATTACCGTTATTAAATGTTAATAATTAGACATTAAAATTCAACATATTAGACTTCAATTGGCAGAACCGTCACAGATTAGGTTATTTCCTTAACTGTTTCAGTACTTCAGGAGTGTAAAAACTGCAGCCTGTCAGGATAGATTAAGTTTTTCCCAATGTTCATAAAAGTTTTCTTACTTTGCTGTAAGGACAAGAGTTAAAGATAACTTGTTAATTAAATCAGAGAACGTGATAATGCACTTTCTGCTTTTAATTGTGAAAAAAAAGCATGAAAGTAAAAAAGCAAACGTTCTTTTAAGATCAAGAATTATGATATCAGGCATATAGGCCTCTTCAAGAGATCTTAAGAAAACCTTGACAGCCAGACCTGCTGGAGACAAGGTTCACTACTGAGATACAAATCGCCTTACTATCGTAGAGAAAAAACAGTAAAACAAAATGCTCACAAAAAAAAACTTAGTGAAGTGAAAGGAAGAAAAGGTAAAATATTTTACATTTTAGCACATGCATACATGCACATGCATATACAAATAATGCAAAACAGAATGAGAGCGTAATCTGTGTAGTTTTATGCCAGCCACATCAACAATACACATAACACCTGCCAGCTATTCCAGGAACATGTCAAAGCTTTGCTACCTGACAATTCAAAGATAAACAAGGCTAACCAGTCAAAATTAAAGCCCAGCTCCCCATGCTCATTACTTATACAATAGAATACTAAAACTTTGACTAGACTTTACATAAAACAACAAAAGAATTGTTCACTATTAAAAAAAAATCTTTCCATCAGAGATGAGTAACGGAAATTTAAGTGCTCAAGGGTGCTCAACTTCACATGTAAGAACAACTTCATTTCACAGTGACCAGAGAATGGCTACATAACCATGTTAACAGAGTGGTAAAGGAGAGGGAAAGAATTCACACACAAACCTTGTAGTAAATTCAGGTAACTAACTTGCTTTACTAGGGACTCGTTTAGAAAATATTTGAAAATACATGTATGTGTTTTTGTAAAATCTTCCCCAGCTCTAATCAAGTTCAAGTGGTGGAAATTCAGTATTTGTATTTAGTTGCATTATGCAATGATCAGAAAGGGTTATGAAAAAATGATTTTTCTGCTGTACAAACAACTTTCTGCTTTGATGAGAAACCTCACATTTAGTTTTATACCCTGCATCTCAGAGCAACAATCTTTCATACTACATAAAGAACACATCACAAGTCAGTAACAGCAAAACACTCACACTACTTTGGAAAATTATGCTATTATTAACCAAATTTTCCCATACACATGGTCATAAAGTACTGGCAACTGTAAACAGGACCTAGTGTCATTAATGCATCTAAAAAAAGAAACTCGGTAATACCACTGACACTTCAGCAGATCTTAGGAAAAAGTTCTTCACTGAAAGGGTGATTGGCCATTGGAATGCGCTGCCCAGGGAGGTGGTGGAGTCGCCGACCCTGGAGGTGTTTAAGGGGAGACTGGATGAGGCACTGAGTGCCATGGTTTAGATGATGGTTGGTGTTGTGTTGGGTTATAGGTTGGACTTGATGATTTCAGAGGTCCTTTCCGACCTTGTGATACTGTGATACTGTGATAAAACACTGCATAGTTTCAATAGTTCTCTTCGAATTTCCAAATCTGATCACAATTACAAATCCAGCTATAACATCTATGTGAGCCCATCCAAAGGGAACAGAAGAAGAGTAAATCCCAATAGAGATGAGTTCTGCAGCAGGGATGATGTAATATATAAAAATAGACATCCACTGACAGAAGCTGCAAGTTGAGTAAATAACACACTGCATGTTATTAATTTTGCATTTGCTTGCCAGTAGACATTGCTAAAAGGATGATGAACTAACAATTTTGTTTTGCTTCAGGTGCTACATAAAACAAAATGATAGCATTGCGCATATATTATTGATAATACATAACATAATAAACAACTTTAAACAGCAATAATCCTTAAAAACATGGATGAAGAAAGGAAGTCATATAGCTAAAAAGGTTGTGTTTTGCCACAAAACACAAACATAGGGAAAGGAATTACATACTGTCATTATAACATTACCAGTGGATACTACCACAAAGAAACACCTAACTTCCATACAAAAAAATGGTTAACAGAAACTGCCTAAATAACTAAAGGAATTTCATATTTCAGATAAAATTACCCTACAATTCTTGTAGTGTCTCACTTCAAAATACACCTACATATATAAGACAGTCACACACTTCAGGAATTAGCATTATTGCATGTATTCAAATATTACATATTCAAAGTATGCATATCTACTTAGTATTTTGTATTACTTCCTGGTATGATGTGCGCACCATTCTTATTTCAAATCATGAGCAGATTGTCAACATCATAGAACAGCTTTTGAAACTGCACACTGAATTTTGTAAATGAAGAAAAGCAACTAAACATATATCATTTCTGGTGAAAAGATACTCACACTTGACAGCGTTAAGAAATATCCCCTTTCTTTTATTAATAGAATGATTAATACAGTAGATATAATTTTAAATATAAACATCAGAAATATTAACTAAATTATTTCATAATGAATCTGTTATCACTACTGTCAAATCTGTTTGAGCAAACAAACACCCATTATTTGTGCAAACATGATTAAAACACACTTGTGTCCAATGCTATTTCCCCATCAGTGTTACATTGTAAATTTAGGTGTGTGTACAATTGTTTTGAACTACCATTTCTCTGCTTACATTACTTAAAGTAATCTGTTTCATAAGCAAGAACAGAATGAGTCTGTTTAATTTGTATTTATTTTATGTGAGGTGACCTTTTTGCTTTCATTTTGTGTATGTCACATGAAAGATCCTTCTCAGCTTCCCTTCTCCTTTCTCTTTAAATTTTTCCTCTATCTAAGTTAGCATTAGGTTCAAAAATTAAATCTATTTTAAAAGCTTCAGCTGCCATAACTCATATGAGCCTCTAAAGCTGAAACCCTTAAAGATCCTGCTTCCCCAAACATTTTTGACTGAGTGTACCCAACTAGGATCACCGGGAGTTTTTCTGGACCTTTTCCTTTGACAATAGACTTGCTTAACCCTTCCAAGATCAAGGATGTTTAAAAAAACTGCTCTTTTCCCCCACAACTCTCCATATCATTTATACCTCTGCAAAAAGTCAAGCTTTCAGCACGTCTGCACCTCCTTGTTCAGGAGTAAGAGACAGAGAATCTGGGAGTGAAGTTGAGCCCAGGAAGAAGGGAAGAGCAGAAGATTATCTTAAGATTTGGTTTTCTTTCTTATTATCCTACTCTGATTTAATTTGTAATAAATCAAGGCTTGTAAAATTTACTACTAAATGAGTAGCTTCAAATAAAATCCCAAAGGACAATACTTGTCTGCCCTTAATGCATCCACACAATGACTGGCTCCATAGCACAGTGTGTGAGGATGAAGTTGTTACATGCTTGTAACTTGGGGAAGAAGCCAGGATTATTGATGGCTCCATGCCCACTGCTCTTTTCCTTCCAACACTGGATAAACGGATTGTCACCTCATGTGAATCTCAAGCTGAATGGGAGAAGAATAGCCGTTAAAGGCAGACAGATCTTTTGCATGGATTTCAGCAACTGCCTTTAAAAAGCCCAGCTGAGGATGTACCAGCAGCAATTTTCATAAGCCTGTTAACTAATTCAAATCTGGACAGATTCTCGCAGAGTGAAAAACACACTACACCTTCTGGTCAGGGCTATTCACAGGTTCTGCAGTGCTTTATTTACAGGCCTACCAGCATCTCTCTAAATACTCCCCAGTAAGCTTTGATATTTTGCCTTTAGCAAACTAAAGACTATGGCACAAACTAGCAAAAGCCCACATCTTATTTTACATAAAGTCTAAGGTACAGGAGAGACAGACTATCTCAAACCAGGGAGGTATAAATTACTACTCACAGCCTCAATGCCAAAGAACAAGATCTTTCTTTGCCCGAAGTTATTTTTCCTTTATGAACTTCTTTTATTTTACACTATGTCATGCATCATATACGTAATTAACCAACTCAGCAACACTCAGATGGGGCACAATCAATTCTTCATATATGCGCTGAAGCAGCCACAAAGTCTGTTTGGAATAAGATACTACAAGAAAGTCTACCCTTTTTTGAATTCTTTCCATAACGGACTATTCTATTTTAAAGTTTAAAAAGAAAAATCACCCAGAAGCAGAATAAAAGCCACATACGTTCTCAGGAGAAAGAGTTCGTACTCTTTCAGACAAGTTGCTCAAAATAAGGGCTTTTTACTAAAAACACTAATTAGCCTTAAGTATAAATACACACAGAAAGAAAATCCACATTCAGAATTTAAAATCCAACTTCTATTATTAAGTTCAGAGGCGTCAACACTAATCTAGTTAAAGACAGTTTCTGACACATTAGAAGCACAAGCAAAAATTTTCCATCAAAAATATCTGAACAAGTTTTTTTTCAGATTCAAGTAACAACAGTTTAACCTAAGGATTGTTTCTTTCCTGAAAAAGAAAATAAAAATACAAAAAATACAAATTACCAAATACAAATGGTAGCAAAAGGATGCCATTTTATCAGTCTGATAAAACACACACTCATTTTATTTCCTTACATTACAAAGCTGCCAATTTCCTCACCCTAGAATCAACAATGCTCATTCCAAAAATAACATGTCAAAGTGCTATATTCAACACTAGATTTCACTTCAAATGGTGAATCATTAGGGTACGTTATAAAAATACTACAAAGTATTTCAAATTCCTATCATAATTTGAGAAGCACATTATTGCTCTTAGACATAATATTTTAATACCCATAGGTTACTCAGGGTCATTCCACTGAAAAACTGGTAAGCATTGACCTGAAGATAAAGAACTGGGTTTCTAGAAAAAATGTACCATACATATTGAAGAAAGAATTCAAGCACAGAAGTCCCCTGCTTATGATACTGGAACCATATTGAAATGTGAACCTTGAAAGTCTTAAAGAAATTAATTGAGCGATACAGAAAAAACTTTTAAAATAAACACTCTTCCTGATAAAATATCAGAAGAATTGACCAAATTAATACTTGAGAAAAGGATGAAGTTGAAAAAAAATAGTTTTGTTTTCAGGTTTATCACAAGAGATTTCAAATATAACAGTGGGGACATTTAACAGTTTAACAAGACACGCCTATCAAATGTTTTATGTGGTGGATGCTCAGTATTTACACAATTCAGTGCTGACAAATGCAATTAAAAATACAAATTAAGTTTAAAAGATGTCACTCAGATCATCAGGTTACTTTTACTGCATTTGAGATCCAACCTCTGGCAAAACTTCTGTGTTTTGTTTAGTTTGGTACCATTCCAATATACTCGACTCACTAAAGCACACTGTTCTCTCTAGCTCAGAATGCCTGTGTTTCAAATAATGGCCATTTACACATGTTGATAGTGGTTCACAAAATTCACCTATATACCATATCAGTACACATCAACAGAACAGAAGACAAACAAGAAGCAAGACTGCAAGTTTTCAACTAATAAAACCTTTTTGTTGCTTCTTTGGTGCTCATCTTGTCACACTCAATTTCCCTGTTCTACTGACATACAGGTACTAAGCAACAACAGGGGATCTATTTTTCAAATCAAAATCAAAGATTAAGTTCTCTTTATATCACAAGATGTCAAAGCAAGGAAGAAAGGTCAATCAGGCTGGGCAAAAGGCATTGTGTTACCACCAAATTCCACATTTACATGAGCATTTTTATGGCATTGTGATATTGCTCAAGTATGAAAGCAAAGGGTAGGTGGCAATTTTATTCATAACATTGCAACAGTATTATCATATCACACTGCAAACCCACAAGTAAATTGTTAGTGGACCATACACAGTAAGTTACAATACCTGAGGTTTAGTGCATTCCTGTGAGCCAAAATGAAATGAATGCCATATAGGAGGAAAGGAAAAGATGAACATTATCAGACATGCCATAGTACATTCCACCACTATGAAGATAATGTTTAAATTATGTTAATGAAGGTCCACTATCCCCTACAAGTTGACTCTATTGCAGAAAGCCATGCCACAACCGAGAGCCCTGCAGCATTTAATTTTTAGTTCTTGAAAAGCACAGCCATGCACCTTCATTTAAGCTCTGTCTCCGCAAAGATGTAGAAAACTTTCTTCAGAAAATACTGTTAGAGCTTTCTGAAGAAAAGCATTCAGAGACTACTGCAAATAAAGCATTAATAATTTATCAAAATAATCATTCCACATGGTACCTACAGATTTAGGGTAACACAAAATAAGAAAATTACACATTTTGTGAAGATTTTGAGGATGCTATCTAAGCAGCTTTATTATTTTGAATCTCATGAACCTAACACCTAAACCAGAAGACATCCAGAAGGAAGAGCAAACTTGAACACAAATGCCTAAGCTTTTTTCAATCTGACTTTAACACATTCTTTACTGCAATATCCAAGCATCTCCATTTTTTTAATACTTCTTTCTTTATTTGTTCAAAATTAATAAGCAGACAAAAAAAGATGAGACCCTGGCAGATGCTGGCCAAAGAATGAATGGGAATCACACCCACAAGACTTGCGGTATGACATGCTTTAAATTTCTATTGTTTCTAAACCTCTCTACTTTATTCAGCCAATTTTCAAGAAATTAAGACTAAAAAAATTAGGTCAAGGGACATAAAATAGGAAGGAAGAAAAGACAATGCAACCTTTAACATGTATGGCTAAAGCAACAGAAATAATATTGATAGTAGAAGTGAATGAGAGACTAATGTATATACAAGATCACCAAATACTGTAAAAATAGAAGGGAGTGGGCCAGCATGGAGAGTCTTATTTGACTATTTGCTTTGAAGGAAAGAAAAAAAACAGTCATATGTATCATATTACACTACTTAAAGTAACATTTGGTTGTAATTATTGCAAATTTTACAGTTTATTTGGCAATCTCTTCCAACTCAATATGAAATATTTTTTGCAATGAATTTATCAACACATACACAAAATCATCATCAACTCGCACAACAGAATGGCACACAATGAGCTTTTGCTCTTTGTACCAGTCAAGCTTAGAAAAACTCATTAGACATATCTAAAGTGAAATTTATACAACAGGCAAGGACCCATAAATGCAACTGGCACCGTGTGTAATCTAAATATTGCCCTTCTACATTTAAATAAAAATCACACTAGAACTACTGGATAAACGCAATGTACACATCTAAATACAAACAAAAGTACTTCTTCCTGTAATTCGTACAACGTATAATACCACATATTTAATTTTTCGAAACCAGACCAGTAACATATTTCATCTTGAAACCAAGTGAACTGGTTCAATCAGTATTAAATTTAGAGGCAATTAAAACTGCTCTGAAAATTGAAACCATTAAAAGCTGTTGTATAAACAAATACAAATTGTTGGCATAAAATGTAATTATTCAACTCATGAGGAAAAGCCTGTATAATTAACAGATGTAATCAAACATCTACACACTTACAAACACACACTGAATATACAGGGAACTGGTAAACAAGGAATAAGGATAAAGAAAGAAAAATGGAAAAAACCTACAACGGCACTGGATCAAAGACAATGTTTTAAAAAACACTAATGCTCTAATCCTGCATATTTATACGCATGTGGCTTACATTGTGCAAAATTCAGCCCAATGAACACAATGAGATTAAATATGCAGAAAGTTATTTACTCCCATGCCTTTATGGTTCTAGCAGATTTAGGGCCTTAAACAAATAAATGAGAGCCAAACAGCTTTTCCAGTATTTTGCTTACAGTTGAAATCAATACCAAAAAAACATATTAATCTTACAGAGCTTTTCTCAATTTAAAAGTCATATAAAATACTCTACAAAATAAGTTTTTATTATTAGTTTATTTTCATCCCCAGAGAAAGCCTGGAAACTTTCAACATGTAATACTACTCATAAAAAAGAAATCAAGTAAAACGACCAAATTATATGCCTGACAAGGGGCAGGCTATGTAGCTCACTGACACTCAAGTATAAAGGGCTCCTGAGACAGACACCAGTAAAGGTTAATTTGACATTGAAGTTCTGGATACGAAAAAAAATGACAAATTTAATCCAAGAATTTGGCCTACCACAATGCAGCACAGTCTTTTTCAGGCAACAACTGTTAACATAGACTTGAACAAGTGCTTAACTAACTGACCTTTTAACACTGTATGCTAAACAATTTATACTGTACGTTAATACCAGAAGGAAATGAAAATACAGTTTCTTTCACAACTCCAAATAATGACTGGAACATTAAGAAATAATATGACACTCACAGTCATAAGAAATGTACTTTCAACTCTAAACTAAGGTGTAAGCTCCACATGTCTGTGCACTGATGGAGCGAAATCCACAGTACTTTAAGGGGAAACTTCCCTACAGAAGCACAATTTTTTAAAGAGACCAGCAAAGTTTTGCCACTTACGATTGGTTTATTTTCAGTAATTTTCCTGTTTATGCTTTTGTGAACCATAAATACAGACAGCTTACCGTATGGTAGCCTCTAGGTAGAGGTGGCTTCCCCATGGGATACGGGTCAACAGTATCAATAATTGTTTGTCGCTCCCCTTTTTGGTTAATTTTCCTAAATCTTCTTCGAGACTGCCTGTGAGAAGCTTGACGCTGAAAATATTCCTCATTTTCATCCATGTAATCAACCTATAACAGGTACAAGAGAAAGTCATTTCTTTGCTGTTTGTTGTTTCTTGTTAGAAACATAGCAAATCCTGTTTTCAAAATCCAGCAGTTCACTTTGAATATCCTACTAAGAGTGAAGCCAGTACTAAAAATACCAACACTGGTAAGAACAGTATCAGTGAATTATAACCACTATTCAAAAATGAGAGAAGAAAAATCTTCCTTTCCTCCCCCTATTCTAATCGTGCACAAATACAAATATTTCAACACCCAATACATTACAAAAAAAAAAAACCCTGGCAGAGAGAGCAATTGGTAGTTCTCCTAGTGACCTCTATTTGTCATTTGTTATCTTCCCTAACCAACCTATGGCAAAGGTTTTGCTCTTCAATACGCAGCACTGGTTTTATTATTTACTTCAAGTATTTTGAGGGCTCCAAAGAAGGATTTCTAATAGACAAATCAGGGGGCCAGTACACGTGCAAACAGGGAGGAATAACAGGCTGCTGTAGAGGAGCTGCTCCTTTACAAAGTAAAGTTACGGAGAATTTTAGTTAAGGATAAAAAAACAACTGGCATTTCTCACATATGCTTTCTGTGTCTCCCACTGTATTGTATTAGCTATGTAAGATTATTTTCCTAATTAGAATCGGATACGGAGATACAGCAAACATCGGACAGAAAAAGCTAACATTTCACAATCATCTATCTGCTTACAGTGAAATCAGAGTTTAAAACTCACAAAAGCAAACATTAATTAAGCTAACCTGAGATTAATGCATTAAAGCATCTATGCTTGCCTATAATAATAAAGCAGCTTTAAAAAAAAGACAACTGGTGAGCTACTCTACTAGCACAGCAAAACTTCAGTTTTACAAGAAATTTACTGCAAAAGTAAATGTAATAACAATGTAAAAGGTGCTTTTATAACTGAAACCACAGAAGTATGTGTGCAAAGAATGGCAAGAAAACTATGCACGACATCTGAGATCATGTGCAAAACAGAACACATTCCAAGTTCTATTGGAAGTTGAAGAGTTACCAAAGAAAGCTTCTCTGTAAAATCTGAAAGCAACTGAATGTGAAAATTCTTACCACAATCATTTCAGATGGTTCTAAAACAATGCATTCACAGCCACGCCTAAAGCTTCCTGCAGAACGCTTGCCAAAACTGTAGAACAAAAATACTTCAATCAGAACAAAAATCAAAGCTATAACACAATCCAGGTAAGCATATTTAACTCTTCTTCAGATATGGTAAAGCATAGAAAAAATGTACATACCTCCGCACGATGCAAGTTTCATGAACATGTCCTTCAACAAGTAACTGATGCCCAAGGACACCAAGAGCTGTGTATTTTGTATTTACATAGTTTACTAATAGTATTTGGTAAATAATTCTATTAACACTAAAAAATGTGTCAATCAATTGCTGTCTACTGGAGATGCATGGCTGATTCTGAACTACATCAGAGTTTGATCTAGTATCTTCTGACATTACAGTATCAAGTTACCTAAGCTATCTGCATTTCTACAAAGAAAACCAACTAGCATACCAGGGAAAGAATGGAAAAGGCTAATCAATTTCCATTAGCTCCATTTCCATTACTTAAATTAATAAAATAAGGATGCTGAAGGTGAGAGTACTCCCAAATTTAACAGATGAGGACAAAAGGTTGTTCTGCATTTCATGACATGTTCCATCTTAGGGCAGTGACTAAATATGATACTATTTTGCTTCCTGTAGGATAAAACAGAAAGCTATTTCAGTGTCATTTTCTGAAGTGCTTTGCCTGAATTAAATGAATGTGTGTGTGTAGGCTTAGCAGTAAAGGTGGAGTGCAGAGAACCAGTACATAATTCAGTGAAATACAAGACCTTTATGGTTAGCTCCTTAATCATGCGCTGTCAGAGTGGAAGAACACACAATCAGCTAAAAGTTTGTTTCTGGGATGTGTGCTTTCCCCTCCAGGTAGCCATATTTAAGCCTGCCAGGTCAAAGCCAGACCTTTGCCATTGCAAAGAAGAAGGTAGGACAGATAAAAAAAGGCTGGAACTTCAGGACTGCTCTTGGAACTCTAACAAAACTGCCCTAAAATTTGCCAATAGCCAATGTAGCTATATAGCCTTCCCCTTTATTCAACCAGGCACCTTGCAACAAGCATGGGAAACCTTCCGATCTCAAGATCACAGGGTATCAGCTATTAAATAACTTTGTGAAAAACAAACCAGACTCAAAATCATAAAACTTGAAATTTTACCTAATCCTGTAATGCACAGTCATGGCAATCCCCTTAAGCTATGATGTTTGTGAAAACTAACTTTTTAAAGCTTAATTTCGTAACAAGCAAGCTGAAGAAGTTCATATACCATTCACAGCAGTACTATCTAGCTAGTTTATATTTGTTCTCTTGTCTCGCCTGGCGATTAGTAGAAATGAACAATTTAACTTGCTGCCCCAAAGGCTAATCTCTTGACAACAGCACGTTTATACCTCCAAAAGAAGGCAGTCAGATATTGAAAAGAAATGCCAGCTGTGCTTATTCATCAAAATAATAATCGCATTTAATGGTACATGGAGCTTCTACAATAGAAAAAATTTTCCAGAATACTAAGCCTCTTGAAAAGAAACATTCAATAAAGAAGTCTCTCAACAAAATGGATATTTTCCGAGAGGCAAACACATGCTTCCTCCTATAGACCAGCAACAAAACACAGGGTGCTTCACTCTATAATGACATCTTGAATTTTATACAATTTCAACTACCTTTAAACACAACAGAAAATGAAGCCATTATCTTGATTCATTAGATTGTTGCAAAAGTGACAAACTTGTTTTCTGGGTTGTTAACCTTATCCACACACAGTTTTTCCTTAAAAAAGGAAAGCAGGGGGAGAGAAAAGAGAAAGTATATCAACTCATTGATTGGAAAAAAGCAATGTAAAAATGGTGATTAGGAAGTCACCTTATTTAATATTCTAATTGCAAACAAACACAGAAATAGTCCCTTCCATCTTGCAGATATGTCTTCTCTTTGTAACCACTGGTTTTGGTCTAGAATACAGTACAGCTGTATTTTTTGCCAACCTATTTTCTAGCCTCCCAGTAAACACTAATTTCAACAGAAAATGCATATGCAATTTTCCACCCCACCATCTCTTCTTCCTCTATTGCTGTGTACAAGTATCACCTTTAAGTTTATGCCCATTGTTAATCAATCACCACTTACATCCAAAAGTTTCAAGCTTTAGCAAACACAGTAAAAAAGAAAAGGCTGTGTTTTGGATATGCTCTTCTCAAATAACTTGTTTGGATTTTATCAAATCAGAGAACTGGTAGTGAGTGTATTAAGACAGAAGGCATGCGCTGAATTACTATAAAGGAAAATCTTGATTTCACTTCCAGATAACACGCTGGTTCTCACAGCAAATAACCATGTCCTGGCTGTACTGCTCGGATTCCTATGATAGCGGAAAATTTATCAGAGTAGACAGTGCATCACACATATCTATTACCTTTGACTAAAGATCACAAGGTACTTCAGGCTGCAAACAAACTCTGCAAACTTTTGAAGTATTGTACACAAGAAGACAAGTAAAATCAAGGCAGAAGAAAGTGAAAAGACCTTTCAAGTGTTGCAGTTCTCAGGTACGCCATGCCAGCTAAACCTCCTGACTTCCAACCTGCTGTTGAAAATCCATCATCAGTGAGGAATTCAGAGAACTGTGCTCTTGTCACTGTCCAACTATGTCTGGACACTTTAGAAATGCCCAACTCTGACCACGGTAAAACACAGTATGGCATACTATCTGTTGCAGAACCACACTTTGACACCTGCACACAGCCACACAAATACCTGTTATGTACCTTTGAGAAATAACTGGCATCTTATGGCACTACCAATCCTACTGTTTCAATTCAGACAACTGATAAAGTCAGTAAGTTTTATCAAATTAATTTTTCAGAGCTTCACACAAGAGTAAAAAGCAATGACCAGTGAAAAAGGATATCAGCGACTTCTCTATCCAAAATCCCTAGCTGCAGGAACCAGCTACTAGGTAGAGGAAGCCACCAAACAAGCTTGATTTAATTGAAAATAAGTTGCAAAAGCAGCAAATAACCAGCACATAAAGTGTGTTTACTGAGTTAAGAAAAAAACCAAGTTGCAAAGAATTTTATAAAATATTGAGAGAAAAGCATACAAGGGACCACAAGCTGGCATGCAAGCTGGCTTGAGGGATCCTAGGCATCACAAAGAAACAGCAGCAGCAACTGAAGTTTCAGAGGAAGGGCTGACAGTACCTTCGTAACAGCAGCCCTACTTTTGTAACTTCTGCTAGACACTCTCCTTCCCAAATTTTGATGGTAGACCAGGCTTAGCATAGAAAGTGAGTTTATCTACCCAGATCTATCATAAACTATGCAGTCTCCATGAGCACTGGCTAAAGTAAAATGTAGAAAGGCTTTGTTAGCCAATTTCCATGGACCATGGATTTCACAAGTTTATTCATTCCCTTACTATAGTGTGAAACAAGCTTGTGGATATATGACTACACTAGGGACCTTAAGGTTAACCACATTTCTGTGTTTAAAACACAGTAGAGAATTTTACATAACGCATACTCCACATTCGGTTATATCATATTATTGCTTAATGATTTCAATCAAAACTATTTAGTTAAATAAAGACAACTTCTCTTCCCACCTAAGCCTGATTAATTTCAAGGGCTAAAAATAGCTTATTTGCAACTATTAAGTCAGCGATGCACCTGAGAAAACCCAACTTTGTGACAATTTTCTCTAAATCAGTGGTGTACATGAGGGAATTTCACTAAATCAAGCTAAGACAATTTAAAGTTATCTTTGCAATGGTGGCTGTTGATGAGATGTAGAGGTTATAACAGTAATTTAGATAGCCAGAAGGCTGCCTGGTTAGGACATTGCTGCCTCACAGAAATTCCATAAAGAACCTTGTTTTGCAACAGTTTTTCCAATATTTTTTTCCTGCTACCACTTGGACTCTGACTTGAGGTTCCCCAAGTATTAAACTTCACAGATGCTCTCCTCAGTACTTGTCCTAGACGCAATTTCACTTCTGGAGTCTTTTTATATCACAGTTACTTTTGTTCCCCATAAAGCTACTGAATGCAGGATGAGACTATAAATCTACAAAAAACCTTAAATATATAACAATTTAATTTGCAGGAACCCACTTTACAGTACCAATTTAAAAAATGGACAGTGAGAAAAAAAATAATTCTTACAAGGTTAAATATTCTCCCTGAGCAACTGCTCCATAACTATACTATTCTCTGAAACAATTGACAAGAAGTCTAATTTGCCGCTTGACTATTCAAAAGCTTTACTTTCAAATAAATTCACTAGTACTAAAATAAACACTTATGCTCACTATGTGTACTAAAGCAGATATTTTAATCCATATAAGTCTTTTACAACTTCATTTTCATTCTAATGCATTCTAAAACAGTTCACGCTGACTGCAGGTGACAGTTTGCTTCTCCAGAAGTGCACCTCATTACGTACATATCTCCTAACTCATTATACTGAAAATGTACACTGTTGGCTAAGGAACAACTGTATTAGTTTACAACACACTGGTTAGCAGAAGATTTGTTTTAAGGGAAAGCTAAGGGCTTCCACATTTCCCAAGTACATACTTTCAGTTTTCATTTAAAAAATCTTTACAATTATAAAACGACAATTAGTGCAGTGGTTACCAAATGGCAACATGAGAATACTTTAAGACCACTGCCTGCACTTCTTACCTTTCAAATTTACTTTATTGACTAATAAAACAAAACAACAAAGTACCTCAGTGAACTGAAACATGTAAGGATACAAGCAACACATTAATTTTTATAAGCACTTACATATAGAGACAGCCAAAAACTTCCAGGTATTGAGGGTGACTCATTTTATCTTTTCTACAATTACCATGACACTGAAGGACAGAGCACTTTTCTCCAGACATGACCCATCCATTTCCCCAGGTCCCCACACATGATCGTACACGCACACAGATGTTTTTTTCAAATCTCGCAGGAAAGGCAGCAGCTACTGAAGAAGGAACATTTTCATATCAGCATTCAGCCCTGTCCCCTTGCCCGGGGCCTCCACATTCCTGTTTTCACGTCAGCCTAGCTCCCAAATGGAAAGTTATTTCTCAGCACTGGAATGTAAACGCATTCATCAAAAGTGATGCCGAATCTGAAGAAAACTCCACTGACAATGAACACCAATAAAAGGTTTTTCAGTGAGAAGCCCTTTTCTTCCTTCCTCTTAATGATCAAAGATCACTCACAGAAAACCCAATTTCACTTGTGACAATAATTTATCCAGAAAGGACATACAAAACTTTAGGTTTTCCTCCTATCAGGTAATCTTATCCTTTATTTCTTTTGATATACACCATCTTGCATTAAAGTAATAATTCACATCTAAATCACAAGTCTTAATAAAACTAAAGTGAAGTCTCACAAATAGTCATAGTTTTAAGTATTTGCAAATGCAGTATTTGGAATTAAATGAATCTGCTGAGTTAGAAAGAAGTCTATGTAATCGTATGTCCTCTAATTCAAAAAGCATGCTCCATTTAGACATGTTCTTATGCAAGGTAAAATCCAAATAACACATTTTTTTTGTTACTCACGTTCTTAGAATTTCCTATGGTACTTTTATACATGCAAAGAAATTCCATATAAATTTTGCTTTTTAAAAAAAATTCTAAAACACATGAAAACTAGAGACGCCATACACGAACATTGCAATGATTTATGCCAAAACTCTATCAACGAAACATTCAAAACCTCTCTTTATTCTGAAGTTTTCAAATGGGATGTACAAAAAAGCCTGTGGCTTAAGATCACTCCTGTGTAGTATTTGCCAATACATCCAAACATATGTGGTGATTAAAGCAAATGTTTTCCCTCCCCCACTGTCCTTGAAATTAATCCTTTTCTATTGCAGACTGTCCCTGAATAAGTCTCTAAGGACAAGGTACGTATTCTTGGAAAGCTGAACTCAACTGTATGTCGTTACATAAACCAAATACCTCAAAACTCTTTTTTAAAAAAAAATTGCATTTGACATCTACATTTAGGAGAATCACAGAAAACTACAGAAGTGTAATAGAGAGTTATGTAGTTAAGCATATTTAGAGTTTGAAGCTTACCCTGCAAACGCTATTACTACCACCTATTTCTGTTCAAGTGCTCTCTGCTGTGTTTCCCATCTTCCCTCTACCCTTCACTTCTCAAACTTGGAGAAGTCATCATGCTGCATGACCCGCCTGCATGTGTTGCATGGTGCTGCTTCCTCATACCACTGCCATGACCTCAGCTGTGATCAGCAGCTGCTTTCCATCACTGCATCAATTATTCTCTAATGATACAGAAGCAAACATGAACAGAATGTCTGCTCTCTGACAAATCCTAAAGTCAAAACTTGATATAATAATCACCACTTAACTTGCAACAATGACAAAATGTGTTAGATTTAGTTCTAAATCACACCAATCACACTAAATTCCTGAATGAATTGTAAACTATTTATTTGCTGTCTAGATGTACAGAGGAAAAAAATAGGGACTATTTTCTATCTGTTACTTGGGGAGATATTAACGGATTCAGTCAAGATCCTCCTCTTTTATCATTTTTTATTTAAAATCACCACATTTCATTTTGGCACATCAGATTAGAATTAGAAATATCAGTCCCTCTTATCTCATGATGTGCTGTGAAACCCAGACTGTTCCTCCACCTCAGTTGTCCTAGCCAGTGATGAAAAAAAGAAAGTTACAACTTAGAGTATATACACATACATGCCATCCCTAGGGGAACCTTTAAGTGTTCTGATGAAAACTAAATTTGGCATGGCCATTTGCTGACCCCTCAGAAAAAAAGACAGAGCCCTTCATGCATGCAGAGCGGCTCTAACTCAACAGCCCTCAGCTGGGGATGATGCAAGGAGGGAAGGTAGCAGTGGTTTTCCCCACTCTTGAAGAAGCTCACTTTCATAAAAGCAAGAATTTGTTTATGAACAGACAGAGGAACTTTATCAGGTAATCTGATATACTGTATAAGCTGACTTCTCCAATTCTCATTTGAATTAGTGTCTGTCTTTTAAAAAAAGTAAGCAAGTATGCAAGTGAATCACCAAGCTGTTCTTTGACTTGTGTTAAATATTATTTCTAATTAAAATACTGCAGTCATCTCCATATCAAAATAATCAACAGATTCATCCTTCTTCCCTTTTAATTTCTTTAATTCTCACAATGTTATCATATCTATAGCACGTTTTTAAGCATGAGCAAATAGCTGCTTTACAATTAAAGCAAACCAAGACGCTAGCAACTGGAATATGAGTTGAAGAGGCATTTGCAAATGTCACTGTTCGCAAATCCTAGAGACATGAGCTCACTCCACACCATGGATAAAGATGATTAGACGTATCCAGTGTCATATGACAGCTTAGGTGTTTACAGTCTCAGATACAACAGCTCCCGTATCACAGAAGGAACTCGCCTGCTGCAACATCACAGCCAAATAAGTGCCACTTAAAAATACTTGGGTAGGAGGGATTATTTCACAGGAGAAAAAAAAAGCCTCAAACGTTGCTGTAGTTCCTCTGCCTGAATCTGGGACTCAAAGCATCTGCCGCCCGTGGGGGAAGAGGAATCACGGTGTCAAAGGCAATAGTGCTGGTGCTGTAGCAAGAGTGTGTAAAGGCGGAAGAACCCAGAAAGCCAGACAGAGAATGCCTGAAGCCTAACCAGTGAAGGGCACTAAAACTACAGGAGAAGCATGTTTACAGTGCATTAATGTTTTAAATATTCCTGCTAAAAATGTGTTAAACTCCAGCTGAAAGCTTTAGTAAGCTTTTTGAGAATTTAAACATGTTTAGTTAGCATCCTTACAGATGACAGACCATAGTACCTTACCTATGTGATACTCATAGGGATTTCTTTATTTCTTATGCAAATACAACCCGGATCAGAGGTTGCATTAATCTGGTAATTTATAGATGACTACTAAAAGCACTTCAAAAGTTTCTGAAAACCCATAGCAAATAATTTGAAAACGGCTAGATTCTGGGGATTTGCTTCCAGAGAAAGCCCCTTCAGTCAACCCCTGAAACATATGCCTTATGATCTCCACACAATTTTTCTTCTAGTACAGAACACTGTTTTAAAAAGTATGCTTAATTTTAAAATTTTACTTAGTTACAAGAGTATGGTAAAAAGATTGTTCACATTAAAAAAAAAGTAGTTTGAAATTTGTTTCTTTTCACTTTAGCTTTTTATAATGTTACCTTAAAGCTAAAGCTGAAAAATAGTTAAAACCCAATCTGAAAAAAAGTGCTGCAAAGAATAACAAATTGTTTTGCAAGTGTACTACAAATGAGAGCAGATTCTCAGGGCTTTTATAGCAGCAGATGATCAGTAATACTTTTCAGACTAGAATACCACTTAAGGCTCTTTATGATCCTTTCATGTATACTAACAAGAGAAATGTGTTCATGAAATTTTCCTGTGAAATTCAAGATCTGTATTTATAAAATATACAAATATATAACCAAAACTAGAAAGCAGTAGTAGTGGCAACACAAAATTTAGATTGTTGCAGCAGTTCAACTTTGCAGCACCTACAGTACAGAAGGATAGAAGGTAGGTACCTCATCAGAACAGTTGACAGAAAAGATCTTTACTTGAAAAAAATCACTCATTTTATTTTTAAATTACTTCTAGTATTATTTTATCTTGGAAAACATTCAAAGATGAAAGCTTTTTTCCTAACCCACTTTTTAAAAAAACCCTGTATTTTAATAGATGGTTTGAATAATGACAGCTTTGCTTATGCTTCATCTCAGTGATGTCTGTGTTGCCATGGAGATTCCTGTGACATCACAAGATCTACATAACAACCTCAAAGAATGAGAAGTAATATGAAAACATTACAAAGATTTGTCTGAACACAGTTTGGCTTATTAACATTCATTAAACTAATTAAAGCAGAGGAGTATTTTTCAACATTATACAAAGACTCTAGATTTTCTATCCTGGATTAAAAAGGGGTTTAAACTTGAAAAATATATAGCTAGTTTTTTTAAGTCCCCTTTTAAACATTCATAATTAAGGTACTAGAAGCTATAATTAAAAAAAACAAAAAAAAACAAAAAAAACCCAAAAACACCATAAAACCTAACTTGACATGTCATCACCTAGGTTTTTAGTACTAAAATAAGACATATTTAAGTTCGAATATAAATTAATCCCTTACATAACATGTTATACTACGTCTAGTGTTCCTGGGTTTATTTTTCAGATACATTCAAAAAAATCTAGCATTCCCTGAAAGAAAACTCAAGCATTTTAGTCTTCTACAGTATGGAATAACATTTTGTTAAAAACACTATTTGTAGAAGAGGGCTATAGTAGCAGAATCAGAGTAACAATCATAATAATAATGGATTCCTTTCACCTTTCTACAGTCCTGCAAATGCATAAGTAAATAAGTAAAAGTCATTATTTCAGCTTATCAAGATTATCATTCACCAAAGACAAGTCTATAGAAGTGTAGATCACCTGAGACAAAGAAAAGGCTCTTCCCCATATATAGCCCAACTCTAAATGCAGGCACAGCCATCCCATAACAGATTTATGTTGGTCTTCCCCCCCAAAAAATAGAAAAAATCACAACCACACATATCTATATATATCAAAAGATTTGTAACTCTTGCACTTGTAAGCATAGAATGTACTCCAAGGTACCTCTTGACTTTTCTTTAGAGTACTCAGTTTGGTTAGCATGATCTTCTACTCTCTAGTTAATGCTGTTCCCTAAGCTGTGAAAACTTCACTGCCCTGCTTAAAAGTGGCTTTTCTCAAGCATATCATACCTAGACCAGCATCATCACCTTTTTGCTGTACAGTGCACACTATGCCCTCTCTCCACATGGGTATATTCTCCCTCTTCAGCATTCTTTACGCTATTTTTGTGTATAGTTCATTGTATTGTTATTTTGGGGTAAGCAAGGACCAGATAAGTTTTTGCACTTCATTGCACTTACAAAACTTGCCCAGAGATCCTGTCAGCACATAAAACACACAGAGTTTTCCTTTTCCCTCCACAGGAATCTCATAATGCAGTCTTCTTGAGTAACTGTGGGGTGTTGGGTTTTTTGTTGATGTTCTGCAGGTTTGCACTAAAACTCAAACCCTTTAACACTAGAATCAGTAGAAACCTTAAACCAAAAGGAACAGCTCATCTCACCAGCTACAACATCAATAGTGAAAAAGCAACCATTTTCTTTTGATAGATATCTTTAATTAGCAACATAAGCAGTGATAAACACCCAGGTATAACATTTCTCACATTCAACTCTGAAATAGCAATGCACTTTATCAGACAGCAAATTTCCTCTTCCTTAACTTCTCAAAAAGAGCTCTCATTTTTTTCCACATCTCCATGTGTATGCAAGCAATTGATTACCATTTCAGGTAACAGCTTTTTAATATTAAAATTAATCCTGAATTTTTACAAAGATATTGGTATAAGTGAGAACTGTTGAAATTAAATTAATATCACATAATTATAGTGAAGGGAAGAATAATAAAAGCAAAAGCAAGGATGAACCATGTTGCCAAGACTGATTACATGCTGTTCTCAATTACTTCAAATTACGACATGCTTATTAAAACTCTAATGCTGGGAATAGAAAGGTCTCTAATAGACAAGATCCAATATAAGCTAAAAGAATAAGCAAAGAAAACTCATGCAGTTTTAAGGCTAGTTTTTGTTGCACCACATTTTAAAAAACAGATGTTAAGTAAGAACCACCAAAATTTTTCCACAATGAAAATATGACAACATATCCAGAAAAAAATCAATTTTCAGTGAACTCGACGTTTTTCCCATCCCATCCTAGAGAGCATTCTAAAACAAGCCCAGCAAAACCAAGAAGACCACAATTTCAGCACACTTTTCAAGCACTACATAGTCATAATTTTAACCCCAACTTTCTAACATTTAAAAAAATGGGATGAGAGAGTTGATATTATTCATGGATGTGAAAGATATATATATAAGCTCCTCTTATCAGCTACCGTCAAGGATTCTACCCTTTCCTCTCCAAAAATGTGTGAAGTTGGTCTGATAATTCTGCCAATGCACCTGAGCATCAGCAGGTCATCCAGACCATCTCATCAGGTCCTTCTTATGGAAAGAGACAGAAGGCTGTAGCTCCACAACATAAACCTAGAAACTACTACAATGCCAGCATTTCTCAAGCTTGTTAGGGCTTCTGAAGGTGGCTTTTCTCCTAACATAGAGCATTTCCTTCCCTGAAAACCTCCCTGGCCTTACCAGGAATCAGTAATACTAAAAGTCATTCAGGTCATTTGACACTTTCTGCTTCTTTGTTACCTTATCATCTCTTTATTACAAACTTGGAAGAAAGCCTGGTAGCACTAGTCCCCACTGCTCTGAAATCTATTTTTATTCTCAAAAGATGCCAGCGCAACAGATTAAGTCCCTTAACATTTTATCAGCTGTGCAAGAACAAAATTCCAGTAGAATTGAAATAATTGTTTTGACAGGAACAACGCCAGACACCACCCAATCTCATAATTTAGGAACTACGTCCCCTTCTATTTCCCAACACCTCATATACTGGCAGCACACCTGGAAGGTGACCAATTTCAAACCTCAATGAACTCAAATTATTCAGCAGAACAGGAGATAGGTGGAATAAAGCAACACGTATGTAACAGACTCATTTAGCCGTAAAAAACATTTTAAGTATTTATATTTAAAAAATCTGTAAACCAATTTCTGTGAACAGTAAGGACAGTTCCAGATGACATCACTGTTAAAGCACCATGTGCTCTGCATCATGAACTTTGCTGTAACAGCAGGTGACATGACCAGACAAGGCCCCATTAATTTATGACTCAGCTAATTCAGCTACATCTGGAGTTGACTGTGACTGTGTAAGTGAGGAAGCCAGATTCAGAGAGCTTGACACCCTCCCTGTACACTCTCCCTGCTTAGTTGGCCCTGAGGGAGCTGAGCTCAAGGCCAAATCCATTTCCTCCAGCTCCTCACAAGGAAGAAGGCAATTCCACACATGAACAAACTCCAAGCTTCACTGATAACACAGGCCACGATTCCAGGTTCAAGGTAGATGGCTAGACAAAATTTCCCAACAAAATTTCCCCTACTCTAAGCAAGTTTTTATTTTCTCCAGAAGTTTGAGTCTCAAACAGTATTTACAGTCACATGCAGTTTGGGGCTTGCATGTAACAGTAAACATCTTCATTCAAAAGAACATACACAGTCTTTTATGTAGATGCAGATGATAAAAAGCAATTAGCATTACTCTCTCAATGTCTATTTGAAATCCATTGTGAACAACTCATGGTAGACATACACTCAGTTATAAATGGACTGACACCTCCACTACTACTTCCAACTTCTTTCTTCAGCTTATGATCTCAGTCTTTAATAGATTAAACCATAAAATCACTCTCCTACATGCCTCATTTTCAGTTGATGGACTGAAATGTTGAACCAAGGCATTCAAACCAGACAGAAGACAAGACGGCACGGGGGTCAGCACATACCACCACCATACTCTCTATGCGACCCTGCCAGCCCTGAGAGACAGTTGTGAGCATGGCTTCAAAACAGAAATAACAAAGCAGCAAACAGGTCACAGGGAGATCCAGCAGCAGCAACTAGCAACAACAAAAAAAAAAGTTTTATATTAAAGAGCAAGAAATCTGAGGGTAAACTAAATCCAAAACACATTTTGAAGTAATTTCTTTAAAAAACTTGAAAAAATAAGCAGGAGTTACTTTTCTTTACAAAGATTCAATGTATGGTCTTCTGATTTCCATTGTGACACTGTAAAACCTTTGCTCCACAAAGCTCTTGATCTGCTTCCTCTGCAGTTTAAATAACTGAATCAGCAGCTCCCAAAAGTAAAACCCCAAGCCTCCCTCAAACCCATTGTTCTAAAACTCTCAGGATCCTGCTTAAGGTAAAAAAAACCCTTTTTAGTCAAACTCAGAATTTATCTTTGTTTAAATATTTGCACATATTGATCACTCCCAGTGAAAACATCAGTTTCATTCTGTTATACCACAAGTTTCAACTAGGAATAGCCATTATTAATAAACACTAAGTTGCAAATATATTAGGGTCATATGTTGAGAGAAGCATTTTGTCATTGTGATTAAAGTTATCAATATCATTTTACTCACTGAAAAAAATGATAGTAATCTATTCAAAATATAAATGTATCATCAGTCAGAGATAAGCAAAACACAAACATTATGTACCATGTATCACAAAAATTAGGACATACATTTCAGGATATATCAAGTTGTATAAATGCACATATGTAGCCAAGAGGTCTCCTCCAGCACTATTATGTTCACATGCATTACCTGCCAAAATAAAGAAGCCTGCCAAAATCCTAACAAATTTTCTTCTGAGAGAGGTTACTTCAAGTTAATCAAGACATACTTGGATGAGGACGAATCATTTCTGCACAAACTGAATTTTGTTACTGCTTCAAACACATTCAAAACAAGTCCATAATTTCTTCAATGGCTCTCTGGGAGAATTTGATATCCTCCATTTTAAAAGTTGGTTTAGCACAGGAAAGACCCAGAGGGCTATATCATCAATATTCAAATAGGTATACCTCTTTTAATTTTGACAACAGAAAAAGCAGATGTTCTCTCAGCGTCATAACTGAATCTTTTAATTAGAGGAAAAAACTAATTCCTCTTGTACGTAAAATTTCTGAACTTGCCAAAAGGAGCACAGCTCTCCATTGCCATATGAAGTTACAAGAGGAGAACTGGCTGCAAGTGGCAGTAAGGAAGGAAAAGAAGAGGCTACAGCAAGGAAAGAATGTAAATGAATGAGTGGTTAAAGACAAGATCGAATCCAGGTTTGCGTGTGGCAAGTTGGCATTGCAGTGTGCCTGAGCAATGCAGCACTGACTGCCCAGATGGTTTCAGAAGAACTAAAGGAGAAAGGCAGAGAAACCCAAGCGCTAGAGCCTACCAGTCTGAGGAAAAACTACCCAGCATTTCCAAATTTTGTTGCAGTTAAGAGCTAGTCCCATTCTCTGGTCATGGAGACCATTAGCAGGCACAAGGTTAGCTTTGGAAGACATAGGAGATGCTTTTGTAGTGCAGCTCCAAGTCAAATAAGATGAAACACCATAGTAAAATTTACACTAAAAGCAAAGTCCTGGAAGAAAAACTGCACAGGAAGTCTGAGCAGCTGAGCAAATATGATGGAGCACAGAACAGACCTAGCAATGCTAGAGGACATTCCAAAAGATATTTTGAGGGACTGTCACATCATTGCTGTCAGTGACCACATGAAAACACAGGAGAGCTAGGAAAATCTTCAGGGAATTGTATTGTCTGCTCATTTATTTTCTGGCCTTTACATATAAACCTCATTCTACCATGTGAACTGCTTCAGGGTACAGATGCACCGAAGGAAAGAAGTGTTAATTTGTGCTAGTTTGGTGGTCATGGTGGGAGGGGGAAATTAAGGAATGTTTAGTTTCACTGTAACGTGCAGTATGTTAAAGTAGGAAAATTGTAACAGTAAAATATGGAGAAAATATCTTCCTCACATTATGCTGTCAGAATAAATTTCATTATTGCAATTCACAGAAATTAAATAAAAGAACAAGATTAAGTTCTACTTTATTTCACAAAAAATATGGCAGCTCTAATTGTTCAAGTTGAAATTCTTTGTAACTCTGAATTGTTAAGTTTTCCCAGCATTATAAATTAACTAAATTATTGTTAATTAAATTAATCTATTTTACAAACACTATCTGCTAGCTGATGCCTTGGCTTTTGAAGAAATACAAGCTATACTATATTACAATACGCAAATAAAGTGATACTCCTATTTTCACAAAACAGACATGGTTTAGAAGTTAGTTTCCAAAATGTTCCTCTATTCCGATATTTCATCTTGAACTCTTATGTTTTGAATTAAAAACTTGTCAAGTAGCTAGTTGCACGTAGTTTTATAAGTCACCCAGTAAATTATACAACTTTGGCAGTTTGCCACTCATTTTGAATTATTTCAACTAGCAGCTGTTTGACCATATATAGTACCTTAGAAAGCTGTTTATTTTTGGACTGCTATACTATTATTTATCTGTGGTTTGAGTGGGAAAGCAGGGGGTGGCAATTGCTTACACATTTAGACAGCTTGATTTTTTTAATTATTATTATTTTTAAGACATTCTTCTTAACAACTACATATTATCTGTCTGCCAACACTAATTGTCACTGCCTCTCCCCAAAGAATTTTAAATGGTATCAAAGATGTGGAAAGACTGATTTGGAGGAGAAAAAAAAATAAGTTTACCTGACAGAGTACACAACAAAACAGCATTTTCAGTGTTACCCACCAACCAGCCTGAGGATGCCATATCTGAAATCAATGCAACTAAATTAGCTAATAGAGGCCCCAAATGCAAATAATAGTGCATTTGACTGAATCTGATCAGCATAAGTTACTTCCTAAGTTTCAGCTATAAATCTGATGATAGCATTCCATCCTCTTCCTTACAGGCTTAAATGTCAAACGCCACAAAGTTAAGAGTAGGATGGAATTCAGCACAGAACTGAGAAAACACCTCCAAGACTGCAGGCAGCTTTATTCACTACACCAAGCTGAACTGCCCTAATTAGGTACTACTTTTACCCTAGCTTGTACAGACATACATTTTAAAAGAGTGAAAGCCAACAAAGAACACCAAATGCTTTTGAAACTCTCGGGAAAGAAGCATATATTTTACTTTTAATTTGGCCAGCTACTGTCCAGCCATCATTCAATAAAGCCAAGATTGACAAAGCCAGCAGGAAGGGTAATGGAAAGTTCACAGTCTGAGCACCACCAGCAGCTCCGTCTGTCCCACTGTGAGGGCAGAATGCAGCAAAGGCAACCTGTGCAACGGGATTTACTGCAGGTGCACAGGGCAGGCTGGGTTAAGCTGCCAGAAAGAGAAGAATTTTAAGGCAGAAAAAAACATGAGAGGTTTTGGATGGTGAGACTTTTGTGGATAGGAGGGACTGGGAGCTAGTATGTACTGATCACTCTGAGCTAAGTCACTCAAGTTTGGAGAGATGAACATACTTTTTGTTTTCTGCTCCTACACAAACTTCTCTGCTGCATCCTGCTCTCTTACTCACATGCTTCACGTGTTGCAAAATTATTTCTCAGAGGCGTTCTAGATGGGCAAAGATAAAATGTATGAAACTGGAAAAAGAAACAATAGAATATTCTAACTATGAATCTACAATAAGTTTACTTAAATTACAGGTTTTTGGCAAAAAAGATCAAAATTAGATGATCTCTACCTGGTTATATTTAAAGCTTTTCCCTATTTCCTGATGCCAATGATGCATCAGGATGTGCTCCATTTGCTAAAGCACAGCAAATTCACGTTAACAGCAATAAGACATCGAGACATCGAGACTCCCAAATTATGCAATGCTCAAAAAAGGTTCTTGAAATTAGGACACCCTAGATGCGTAAATAGTAAACAGTTATCCAGTAACTCCCTTTTGTCCACTTCTTACACTGCTCTTTATATTTCAGAACACTGCCCTATCAGTTATTTTTGGGAAGCAGCCTTTTCAGGAGGTTTTGCTCCCTTCTTTCTAGAGCACTGTAAAATTTTACTTTCGTATTGCTGCTAAACAGTCTCTTGCACACAGTTCGTGTATTTGGGCAGTTTGTTAATTCCTTGTGAGCAATTCACTGGCAGTGTAGGTAAAACTAGACAACTTCATTTTCTTCAAAAGCCTTTGCTTTTAAAAAAACAAATGACTGAGTAAATAAATAAAATTCACTTATTATTCACCAGTATTCCAAATCAGAAATTTAACCTGTGTACCCTGTCACTTTTCCCAAGTTTCTTATTCATGAGCGAGCTCAAGGCCCAGATACTACAGCTAACTCACTTATAAAGTAAAAATCTTAATTAGCCTTGTCATAAATTTAAATAACGCCCTCACCTATCCTTTAATAACTATAGTTTCTGAGCACAAAGCATCTCAATAGAATGACTCTGGTTTTGCTCTCCAGAAATACTTTCTACCTTAAATCATTAAAGGATCTTCATTTTGCTTTCATGGACTTATGTTTCTTGGTTAACAAATAGTCTCTTTTGCATTTTCTTCCTAAGACACCAGCTTTGACACTTCATCCACAACTATAAAACTTTTTCTAATTCCAAACTCCACACTTGGAATTCACCAAGATCTCAGGCACCTTCCTAGATGTAATTTCTGAATTTATGCTGGCGACGAGTCCTTAAATGTTCTGCTTAGTTACAGGATCTGTAATTTTCTGTTCATTTTTCCATGAAGAATCTCAAGCTCATTGTTTATCTTATTAAATCTCACCTCTCTTCAAGTGTTAAAAAACTTCTGCATTACTGCATTGCTGTAATTCAAAGAAACAAAAGATCCTTGCCACACACTACATACAACCACCCCATCTTAATTCAGATATCGTATATCCCTTCTCCTGGCATCCAAAGGCAGCACTTTCAGCCAGTTTTTTCTCTGGCATTGCCTGTTCATGGATGACATATGGGACAATTTCCTTCCACCTGCCAGCAGCAGAGATCCTATAATCTGTTCTTGTGCTACTTTTTACAATAACCAGTTTTGCACCTTTAGCATATACTGTTTGATGACACATCAGAAATAGGATTTTATCAGCAGTGCCTGTCGTCTTACAGATGCAAGACACTTGTTTACACCAAGAATATGCCATTCTCAAACGGAAGTCCCCAAACCAACACTGATCAAACATCTAATCGTTCATATACCAACTTATGCCAGGTCTAAAGCAGTTTCCCACTGTTTAAAACTGTAAGGAGGTTTCCAGTGCTTTCATTCTCATCACACCATACAGAGATGGGTCATTCTCATTCTGCCTTTCACAAACTTTGTTACATGCTATATACTTCAAAGGAGACTTTTATAGTAGTCTGAATGAATATGCATAAACCTAGCATTTTAAAGTGACTCTGTACTGCTTCCACAAAAAATGATCAAGCTCAGCTACCTTAGACTAAATCCCTGCATTTTCTCCATAGCTCAAAAGAATGAAATTTTTTACTGTAGCAATATAAATTGAGCATCTCAAACTTATTTTTTCCATGTAAAATACCACTCTTCATTGCAAATCCATTTACATGAAGCACGGCTTTAAACAGAAATAGCAAAACTGGCAACAACATGATCTAGGCATACGCACTGAAGACTTGTGTATGGTAAGTAAAGTCTCAGGAAAACATCATAAACTCTAGTGCATACTATGATTTAATGTTTGATTACGTACAGGAACAGACTATTCACTACTTCACTCATCAGGTTTTTGGTGGTTTTACTTTTAAAACTGACAGTATTGGCATGACACTTTGTATGTTTGCTCAACGTCCACAATGATATGCTTTCTATTCTAACTAAAGGCCTAAAACAATTACTACTGCTAGTAAATGCAGGAAAAGTGTGCTTTCATTAAGCATAAGACATTGCCTTTTAATTCTAAGAATTCTCTACATCTCACGATTTGTGTTTAATATACAAAACGCAGTATGTTCATAGCTTTCATACCTGCTCCTTGGAAGAAACATTGATTCTTTAATGAAGACTGAACCAGACAGAAGGATATACCAACAGGTACCAATATCATCAGGGCTGGAATGAAAAAGAGGAACACAGTATAAGTCACTCATAGCACTACCAAATTTAAGTATGAAGAATATCAATGAGGCAAAAATCTCAAAGTTATGGAAGAAAGCCACAGTTCAATCATTTAAAAAGCAATTCAATCAAATTATTCTGATTCTCACCTGCAAATATACACATTAGTAGAATGCCTCATTTCATTTACTTCCCTTTTTTAAAAGCATAGGTCTACCAATTTAAGAGCACAAAATTCAGGGAAATATAACTGAAAGTGATTAAAATGATAAGTCAAGCTATAGTGAATATACTACATGTACTGAGTCAAATCTATTACTTTCCTCTTGAAGAGAACTGTAGCATGTTCCCCTCTATAAACAAGGGTTACTTTCGCAATTCGAGCCATCTACTCCTTCATCCTTTCTTCAAGACAGAAATTTGCCTTTCTGCGTCAGCCTGCCTTCCCACAAGGTGAGAGCACTAGATACATTTGCAGATGGTAAACCCACATCAGATTTGTTAGACAACACTATGTACTGGTACTACACACTGCTCCTCTCATGACTCTTCCTGGCAAATGAACAAATTCCCAATAAAAGCGAGAAAGAGTTTCTTTTCCCCTCTCCTCATCCTACAGAGGAACTGGATGAGAACTTTGTCATCCAGGCCCAGTTCATTGTACTGTAGATTCAGATCTTATTCCTTGAGTTATAGGAAATCCTTTTCACAGGCTTAGACTCTTCTTAGGTAAGTCCAAATAATGTTTAGATAGGAAAAGAGAATAATTTCAGGGTACTAGAAATAGCTGCAGCAGAAGTGCTGTTTCAACAGTCAACACTGAGAATATCTGTACTTTACTTGTTTTTACCATTCTTCCAAAGAAACTCACTGATTGGATTCAAGTACATTGTTAAGAATTGCATGAGCATTCTTATCTGAAAACCACATCCCAAGTGACATGATGAGATGCAGATTACTTAATCTGCATCACCTTCATCTTTTTTAAATTACATCTCTCAAGTCTTTAGCAACATTTAGTTCTAACTTCAAGCAAGAACAGCCCACATCTTTTAATGACGATGACAACATAATATTAAAATCCAATCTTAAGTCTAACTAAGCTATGTACATGTTAGCAGTACGTTTTTCATTTTAAGAACTTCAACTTAAGAAGTACCTAACACAGCAGGGTTCCGAAAACAAGAGTTCCCTTTCACTCTTTTCTAAAAAGAAAGCTGATGTTATAAAGAGAGGGAGAGGGAGCTGGCCTAAACCAGCTGAGAGCAAAACAGCGAAACATCAAATCTAGAAATGTGGTCTATTTCCACTTTGCACTTTATAATATAACCATAGGAGAAAAGACAAACATCAGAAACAACACGAATTAACAGAGGGCACCTAGAACACAAGAACTGACTAAGATGAGGCAGCCTATACTTCTTTTCTATCAGCCTATGACCTTACCACTGAAGCCACGCTGACCAGTGAAGTTTTAATACCTTCAAAATGAAAACTTCAGGAAATACTTCTTTATACTACTAGAGAATAGAAAATGAAGCAATAACGTAGAATCACAGCTCAAACAACAAACTATTTTGATTTATAGTCAAAGTGCAACAAACTTCACATGCTTGCTTCTCACATGGATCTCTACAGCCCTCAGACATGGCAGTCTAGAAAAATCAATGCTGTACATAAGAACAGAGAACCAGGTCAAAGTAGATAAACTCACCCCATACACACTACTTTAAAAGAAAATACTGTTCTGAAAAGCATAAACATGCACCTGAGTGAAGACACACATCTTCAAATTCTCTTCCCCATAAATGAGTCCTAAGCAGACAGGCACAAGGCCAGCATTGCTGCTGAACTTCGAGTCTGTAGGGTTTTTTTTGTTTCCATTTTTCAGTAGATACCAGTCTAAATACAAATAATCAGCACTAATTAGCATAGTTCAAAGTTTCTCAAATGGTCATTGTCAGCAACGGCAGTTAAGACTGAGCAATATACCAAGCTGCTGGGAAGTAACTATTAGGATGTCAATGGTATTTTTTCCATGTGGATTACAGCACATTATATTATCACGTAAAATTTTTGTGGTTACTTTTTTTTTTATTTTCCTAAAAATTGGCAGTAGGCTAAGTATGAAAGTGTACTCTGACAGAAAAGAATGTCACTTCGGGTCAGAAGCTTTAAGACTCTAAAATGAAAGTAACTAAGAAGATCTGTTTATACTTTTATAGAAAGCCATTTTTAAGAATGAATTAATAGAAACAAGAATTTAAAAGAAGAACTTAAACCAGCAGTAAAAAATTTTAACTTTCACAAATCTAATAATACACCAGTGCGGGGGGGGGGGTTCCCTCCTTTAAGAGCTGATAAAAAAATTTAAAATCATTCTGTCAAATCACCATTTTGTAAGTGGCTTAAGCTATCTTTTCATATTGGGGATCTCTGTCTCCAAAGAAAAAGGTGGCCACAACCATCAGTCAATACGGTCAATATTCAGACTCCTCTGAATCCCACTTTTTATTCTCCTGTTTGAATCATTTAAATGTATAATCTTTATAGCTGTTTGTTAACTGCAGTGGTTTAAGTTTTTCTTATTTGATCACACACAGTATGACTTTTCTCTCAGTTAATGATTCAACTCAGTTTTATCTTTTTTTTTTCCCCGCTCAGTTTTATCCACTTTGTCTGCAAGTTAGCTCTTCAGTAGTTGTTTAGGAATACAATCTGATTGAGCTTGTTTTCCTTTTGCTTTATATGTACTTTGATAACTTTCATTCTCATGTTTGAGAATTTCTACGCCCTAAGGTACTTGCATCATGTGTGAAACAATTCTACTGTACTCAACTCTTTATTTAAATAAAAATTCTAAAAAATATTCAATATTGCTGTTTCACAATAGTGGAACGTTATCACAGAACACGTCTGTATTCGAAATATCTCCCCCACAATACTTGGTGTACTCTTCATTTCCAGCCAAAACATCATAAATATTTCCAATACAGTCTTTACGGGCAAAGAACACTGGTGGGTTTTCTTCCTTTTCGTTCTTACAACTATTCTGCCCCAATATAGACTTGAGCTAAACATCTGGGGGGAGGAAAAAAAATCACACGTTTAGTAAACAGATTCTTTTCACCAGAACACACACGCTTCCCTCAAAAAAAAACCAATCACAGCCAAATGAAAGACTGAAATATATTTTCATACAAAAGGAACAGATAACTCCTGCACTTCTCCAAACTTCCAAACTTACTACACTTCCAGTTGTTCAGAAGCAAGCTTCAAAGCCATCTGGCCGCCAGCTTTTCTAGACAGTGCTGTTACATGTAATGTTTCCATTTTAAAGATGTTGGGCTTTCTCAATCCTATTCAAACATCAGCTGGCTTTCAATCAAGTTTCCATGCTTTCTGTACTATGCTTGATATTTGTTCATCAACAATGCCTTTGCATTCTTCAGGATTTTTGTGCCTGTATTCAATGACAGAAAGAATTATAGAAGCCTATGCAGAACTACAAAAGCACTCCTTCAAGCCACATGAGGACTCAAATACTATTTAATCCATGTAGAATACTCACATTTGGAAGGTTTTCTTTGCAGTCACATTTTACAGTGTTTTTAAACAAGAAAACTGAATTCTAGAAAATAAATCTAAGCCTAGTTATGGAGTTGTCTTTTACTATTAGAACACGGCCTACCACTGGCACCCCACAAATGTGTCTAGAAACTGTATTTGTCCTTCCAAAGACAATTCTCTGTCACAGAGATGACAGCAAACTGTGCTTAAAAACACTCTTTTGTGGACAGGACACATCCCTGACTAGGTTTGCAGGAGGGTATTAAGTGCATGTAAGCACTTCATCCAGAAGTAACTGAAGCAGAGCGAATATGCTGATGACTTCTTCCCCCAAAGGAATCTGTAGAGGGAGACAGGGGTGGTTTTGGCCCAGGGACAGTTTAGGGGAGGGTCCAATAGCACCTCTCAGTCAAGCTGATGTCAGAAGGAAATACATTTTCTTAGGTAAGATCTTTCCCACAACTAGTTTTGTAAGGGTGCCATTGCTGTCCATCATTACTGCCATCACTGAAATAGCAGCTGCCAGACACTAGGAGACTAGAAGAATCCACACTGGGCTGAAAGCAAAACTCGCCCATCCCAGGCAAACAGCACTTCACACAGTTTTGAGTTCCTCTCCCCACCTTCCCTCCAGTGTTGCAAGGCTGCATACACAGCAGGAGTGGAAATACTTGAAATGAGGACTTATTGGCCCACGTAAACTTCCAAGCAGCCATTCACAGATCTTATCTGCAGGAAAGAAATGACTTCTCCTGTTGGCCTTAAATGGAGTACATTGCTCAAAATACATAAAACCGGTGGGGGGTTCTTTGGGGGTTGGGAGGTTGTTTTGTATTTGCTTTTTTCAGCTCATCTACTGTTAAAGATATTCATCTGGACAAAACTCAGGACTGTTAAAAGTTATATTGCCTACTAGACCCAGCACAGCTATTCACTTTTCCAAAGTTACAGAAGAAAAAAAAATTTATTACGACAAAAGTAACATGCCACAAGCAATTTATTCTGCAGAGAATCAGAACCAAGTTAACCCAGAAGTCACACATTAAGGGGCAGTTGGAAATACACATAGTCAATCTGTCCTAACTATACTAGAGACAAGAAAAGCCCCAGTGAAACCTTGGTGACAGACTTCCATCCATACTTTACAAAACCAAAAGGACTATGGTCAGGTTCAAGACTATACTACAACTGTAATTTCCATTAGCACAGTGGGATTAGACTAACACCCATAAGTCTACATGCACTTAAAGCAACTGACCACTGTGTAGAGGAAAAAGGGGAAGAGTTTAACTCTTTAAGAGTTAAGAAGCAGAAGAGCAAAGATCTTTAGCAGAGGATAGGATATATATTCTTGAAGACAACAACAAAAGGATTCAAGCACCAAAACAATATTGTTCTCCTAGAACTGCTATGAGCTACCTACTAACAAAGTTTTCAGATTGTTCAAGTTCCAGCAGCAACCTTAAAGGGGTGCAAAACTGAAAGCCAATACCAAAACAGTCAGCAATATGCAGACTTTATTCTTAATTTGCACTTGCTGATGTTGGTTGTACCTTGACTCTTATAGCACTTTTGAGAGTAGGGGATTTCCTGTGGAGTCTATATTTAATTTCCCAGAATGCAAGACAGCTTGGTTTACGTGAATTCGGGAGCTAGGAATGGAAATCTAGAGACTAGATTGCAATGCCTTCCCCTTGCATTTCCTTCTCCAGCTTCCTGGACATAGTGCTTTTACATAACTACAACCTGCAGCCAGATAGCATGCTTCTTCACTGTGAAAATGACACAAAAGCTGAAGGCTTAGTAAATTAACTTCATAGCTCTCACACTAACTGTTCTGTTTGGAAACTTCAGTTACATAATTATGCAATAGCCTGCGATGACATCACCAGGCTGTCACAGCCGATACGGTTAGGCAGTATTTTCAGACTTAGTCTCCACATCTTCTAGCATACAACTGTTCTTCAAGACCTCAGAGGTATTCTAAGTTCAAATATCAGGAAGTATTTATAAAACCAGACTGTCAAGATCCAAGAAGTTTGCAGGCTCTCTCAAAACTGTGAGCTGTTTATTCCACTGGAAGACACAGCTTCTTACTCCCAGATTTCCAACTAATTATGTTTACACTACTTAAAACTGAAGTTTTACTTTCTAAATATAATTATTTTTATTTAAAGCAATCTGTAGCACTTGCACACCAGGTTTGTAACTGTAAACCTGAATCAATATTAACAGCATATCAAAGAAAATAAGCACAAAAAGCTGTTTGAATACATGTTCCCCACGCATACTAATTCTATGAGGCATGTCTGCAGTAGCACAGGTATTCCAATTTTAGCTTTCAGATTTCCTGATCACGTAAGATGCTGAGAAACCTTCTGAAATATTCGACTACAATATTTAAGTCAACCTGCTGAAAGATCGAATGAGTCTCAAATATCAACACCTTTTCTAGTGTCTTCCCCTAATCTAACAAGCTATCACTTCCTCTTAAAACCTCTTTAGGAATAGCTACATTTTAATGACAGCAATCCATTTAATTCTCATTCTCCATCAAGATGAGATGTAGCACTACTAAAATTTCAGAATAATGAGTCATATTCAGAATAGGCTTACTTGTGTGCATTTGGTTCAACAGAGATAATGAAAGTTGTTAAGTATGTATATTGGCAAGAATTTGCAGGGCTTTGTGATGAGTGCTTTAATTTCGTCAAATAAGACTTCACTTCAGCGCAAAATTCATCACCTGGACTTGAAAGGACATGCTAAACAGAAATTTTTGCTGTCCCAGCTACCTTCTGTTCATTGGTTCTCAGCCAAATCCTCTAGAGACAGCACGTGAAAAAAGCTAAGCATTGTAGAGGTCTCAATGGAAGCAAGAAATGGCTACTATTTAATATTGCTCTTACAGGGCATATGTCTATCCCGAGACCTAAAGAACAGAGGTATCATTCTCCCTCCAACACTGGACTGAATGGTCCAGCAACACTAGATGCTGGAAGGATCCCTAACATAAGTCAAACTTCAGCACCCAGAAAAAACGTTCCAAGCTACTTCATAAAAAGGTCAGGAAATTGGCAAGAACAATTTCTTCATTGTGAAAGAGCCATTTAGAATTATTCTTTTCATAAAACATTAAAATTCCAACCACTAAAGGATTTATCCAAGACTTACATTTGAACTGGATATAGTACCATACCTACAAGCTATAATACTTGTAACTGTTCTGATAAAAGAACTTATAATACAAACCAAGATGTACCTAGCAGATTACATTTTCATGAAATTATACTCAGTGTTGTTGAAAATTGAATAAATTTCATAAAGCAAACAGAGGAATACAGAATAGACATCATTCATGCTCCCAGCTCTCCACTTGAGAGGGACAGAAGCAAGCAAAGTTTGACATGTCAGAACTGGGACCTCTTTCAGGCATTTAAGCACTACACAAAAAGAAATTAGAAAGAACATTGCTCAGCAAGCTTCTGCTCCATAGAATATTGTTTCAGCAGATTAATCTGTCCACTTCTGTCTGCTCATTTTACTTATCCTCTGTAGGCTGAAAGCTATAGGTAGTTTATAATTTAATTGCATAACTATTGCCACAATTAAGACATTAGCCCTGAAGTGACCCGGGACGTCAAAATTCTCCAAGTTCAATGATTCTCCCAGGTAGACATTGCATTGCCTGAAGATCCTGCCCACTAGCACTGTACTGTTGTAACACTGAGAATAATCAGAAAAACACTTACTCAGATTGTCAGCACTGTCTATAACCCTCCTTAATAAGCTAGTTAAGTGGTTACCTGAAATCTGCCAAAGCATTTTAGATGCCCTTGATAACATTTAAAAGTATATCCCAAATACAGAAGTAAAACAGATTGGGTATTTAACGCATCATCAGCTGCACACAATTTTCAAGCACTTTTTTTTTAAATGAACATATTAAAGTTACATTTGTTTTTACTCCAAATCTTCACTCTAAATATAAGAGAAAGTTAAAATATATCCAGTAACAAAACTGGTAACTCAGAATTTAGAACTTCTAGTTTCCACCAAACAGGTATCTTGAAGTGCACATCAGCTGATGTCTATGATTAGCTTTCATTAGTGGACATACAATGAAAACTGACAACTCCTGGTAGCAAGAGTGGGAAATAAAAAAAGAATGAAGCACAGCAAACAAATCCTCTGTATTTATGAAAACAATCAGAAGTATGTTTTTCTTTACAGTATTTAACATATTTATATTCTTTTCCACTTCTGAAATAAAAATCAGTAAAGCAAAACAGAAAATTCAGTCAAATCAGAGATTATTGCAGAGCATCAATAAGGAGTGTCAGACAGCTGATTAAACAGGCAATCAATAAATACATTATGCAAATATACATATGCAAGCTAATTGACCCACTGTCATTGAAGTCTTGTACAAAGAAACAACCTTTGATATCAGAAGAAAAATTCAAAACAAAAAAATAGATTCCTAAATCATGAGGAAAACAACGACAGAAGTAGTAAAATTAACGATAATGTACACAAAATACTCTGAGGTCAATCAAGACAGACAATTTGCTATTAAGTTTAACATGCTTCTAATATTTCTCCAAAATAAAACTTTTATTCTCAAAAATCACAACATCAAAAATGTGATAGGTTTCAGTAAGGAACAGCAAATTTTTAGTAAACTTACAACAAAGAAAGCACAAATTAAAATCCACTCAAAAAAAACTTACTTTAGTCTCTATTCAATAGTCCCTATTCAAAGAGGTTTGGAAATCAGGTCAAACAATAACACAATTTGGAACTGGCTATGTAAAGCCCACAGACTAACATTGATCACTGACACTATTAAGAGGCCTTGATTCAGTGTCTGCTTATACAGAGCTGACTGCCATGTCCTTGAATCTATCTGTTTTAATGTTACACGTTGCCTAAGAAATTCCCCCCAGAAAACATATCCACGAGACAATGCAAAAATTCAGGTTCCTGATTTACTGCAGTGCAGAACTGGCAGTATCCCAACGCTACTGTGGCAACTGCCCGACTACCAGAAGGTGCAATACACCTTTAGGAATACTTTAAATGGGGGGGGGGGGCGGGGGGAAGGAAGAGACTATCCCTGCTGCAACAGTTCTTTGCATTATTAAATATACTGTTGCATGACTTCCACATGGATGCACAAGCAGAATGAATATATATTGCATTCAGAGGTCTACCTGAAAATTCAGATACTGACCCAGAGAGATGCTTCAAAGAGACATATTCTCAGTCTACTGTGTATTCAGAGCATTTCAAATCATTTTCCAAGTGTCTCATATTTAAGACCAAGAAAGAAATCTCTTACAGGGGCTCTCTGATGTCAAGACCACTCAGTAAATAAGGGCAGTAAAAGCAGAAACATGACTCAAGACTGCACGAGCAGGTGCATCCTGTCCAAAAACCAGAAAATCTGGTTAAAAGTAAAATATTACAGAACACAAAATAATTTTACTGATAACTCAGAATATCACTACTGGAAACATCAGCTTGATCCTCACACAGTTCTCTAGCAATTCCATTCTGTACTGTTTTAGGTTTCAAGTTTTATATCAATTAGATATAAACATATACAAGCACAGCTGTAGATCACATGTATCTATACAGAATATCTTGTTTTTATACCACCATCATAAAACTTCTTGAACACACACAGAACATAAAACCACTCCTTTGTAAGATAAATGCATGCATCAGAAGACAAGTTTCAGTGAAGTGGTCCCTGCAGAGCTCTTCTGTTTAAAAAATCATGCATCAATAGCTAAAGAAGGCTTCAACTCATTTTTGTCACACTTCAGCGCACAATTATGTCAGGCTATGCAAAAACATACAGCAACTTTGGCATCACTTTTTTTTGTTTTGTACCCACTGCTTCTATCCTCCGGAGAGTCTTCAATAGTGCACTGCCATGAATGAACCATGAATTTGCTAAACGTCATTTTTATTGTAGGGATTGAAGTTTGACTCTCGGATTGCCACTCTTAAAAACTACTTTCACCTGTCCTTGCTATTGTATTTTGTATATTAACTACACAGACCTACATAGAACTACAGCTTGCTAGGACACATCCAGGTGCTTCACAGCTACATACAAAATCCCTACTTGACTTCTTGTATCGTACATGACACCTGGACAGGTGACACCACATCTCCCTGGGAAGAGCATCTGCAAGTTCCCCACCAGTTTCTGCCCTGAGTCCATCTCCCCAGTGCCTTCAGGCAACCCTCAAACACCACTTGTCCCAAAGCTACGCAAAGCCAATGCCCTCCAGCTTTTTTCAAACATTCTGTCCTACCTCATAAAAGCCCCTCACATTTTAATCTGTGAAAACCATAACTATTTTAGTAGCAACCAAAAGTCATAATCCCTTACTTTCTTTCCAGATTTCACTCCTTTCAGGCTTAAATGGCTGGGCCAAGCCACCTCTGGAGAAGGTTTCAGTCAGCCCAAACCAAGTGTTTTGGAGCTTGTGATTTGCCACAGTGATGTAACACTGAAAACTTAGCCAAGACTGGATGGTGATATTGCAGCTACTGGACCCGAGAATTTGGTTCTAAACATGAAAATATCCCAAAAGAATCGCTGAAACACCTTGATCCTTTTTGTAGCCTTCACTTCTTCTCATCCCCTTTTCCCTTCCTCCACCCAGTATAAATGCTACAGTCTTAACACAGGTGGAAATGGTTTTCATCACAAATTGTTTGACAAGTGGGGAATGAGGAAAAAGGCAAGATAAAACATAATCGCACAAATACAGTTGTTTACTACACACCCTGCCTACCACAGTCAGTAATTCAGAAACTGATGGCTATTTTTCACTTCAGCTGTGGACACTCTCTGTAGTATTAATTCAGACTTGCATGTAACATTTTTTCTCTACCATCGTTAGTTTATATTTATGCCTTCTACTTTTGTTCTGCTATACAGTCTTCTGAAGACGCTGAATTTCATCAAAGCTGCACAACTGAGTGACACGAAAGGACACAAACACGTTGAAAGCAGACAAGGGTTTTTTTGAACCGTAGACATTAACACTAAAATTCAATTCAAGATGTCCAAGACAAAACCACTCTTCTTTAAACACTTCTTTTCTAAGAATCAGTGCAATCAAAACCACCAGCATACTATGAAATTCCTGCAGACTGAGAAATGCGTTACTGATTGGAGCTTAAATCCAATATATACCTCTTGTGGTCTTCTCAGAAGGGACATGTGGGAGGTAAGAGCTTTGAGTGGAAGGTTCTCTAAAAAACTAAAACACACTTCACAATAACATGGTCTGGGTTTTTCTTTGTAAATTTTAAAAAACATTATAAGCACAGCTAAGTTAGTTCCTGGTTGAATTGCACAGAAACTAAAGAGAATGTGATCACAAAAACATGACGTGCTGCAGCACGAAAATTCAGAAATACATGAGATTTTATTATCAAGTGATTTCAGACAGCAAGTCACCAAAACTTAAAATTATTTTTTGCCAACCCCATATCTTTATAGAAGAAACTAAGGGGAGTTTAAACACATGCAAGACTTCCTTACAGAAAGGTAAGCCTACACCACTGACACATAGAGAAATACCAAACAGCATGGCTGAAAACCAGATACAGCTCCTGTTTGACTGATGAGAGGAAAAAGAGAGGTGCTTCTTTTGAGAGACATATTCACTTGCTTATAAGCAAAACACTTATTGCCAAAGCTTCCTCCCTGCCATCAAAGCAAATATTTAAATTTTGGTATGAAAAATTTTGTTCAGTTCTCAAGAGGTATACAAAACCTCTAAAAATCTGCAAAAACTACTTCCAGAGAAAACAATTAGAAACTTACTATTGGAAATGTAAAGAATGACTGTTATGCAGATAAGAAAAAGTAACTTTTTTCTTTGAAATATGTATCAAGTAACCAAAGCAATTTCTTCTTAAATGAAATATTTAAGTAAATTTGAATAAAGGTAGCAAGACAAAAAAAATGCATCAAGTAAACCTCAATTCTGAAATTTTGCCTTGCAGGTTTTAAGCTCTTTTATTATTAAGTCCCCATCAAATGAAAGTAGTAGGATGACTGGCAAATGAAGAATAACTCGAGCTGAACTGCCACTTTTAATAACCCAGTTTCCATTTAAACAGGGAGATGGCTGTAGGGTTTGAGAATTTGTCACTACCATGTACACCCGCTGATAGTATAGTAAATGCAGATGAGAGGAGCCAATTTTAAACAACGTGCTCCATTTTATCCCTTTGGCCAAAAGAAAAAAAAAGACCCTACAGAAATAGTAAGAAAATGAATGACTTTTTTAAAATATGGATAAAAATATTGTTGTGTTTATACTGAACGCAAAGAATTATTTTCACCATTGCATACATGCAACAGAAATTTACCTTTTTGTAAGTCCAGCTGACAATGCAGACACCAACAAAAGGTTCATAATGAAAAAGTTCTGATCAAATAAACAGAGTAACTGTATTAGTTGTCATTTTAGCACACAGGGATAAAGATTTAGCTTATCTGCATTGAGACATTAAGTTGTTCCTCAGGGAGGTCACACACGCAGGTCAATTAACAGCTCCAACAGTTGCAACTATTTTAATAGATTTTTCTAATGAACACAGAAGATTAGCACCCAGTTTCAGATTTCAACATAAATCTTAGCCTTTGCAACCAAAGTAAGAGCTCCAAGGGATAAATTCTGGCACATCCAATAAAAAGGGATGAGGTTGTATGTTCCAAGCTCATTTCCTACAGAATCAATGTATTCAGTTGTGCTAACCTGGCTATCACATTGCTTATCTTCTGTAATACTCAAAAGAATTTTTCCAAATGGCTACATTGCAGAATTGGAATTTTTTTCAAAGAATACACCTTCAATACATATGCTGAATTTGTGAAACACAAAAGGATTCGCACAAATTCAATATCATAAAAATAGAATATTGAAATTAGATTGCAGGTTCCATGGGACTCTCTTGCTAACTACAGCTCAAATTGTTCATTACAATAAAATGTAAAGCTCCAACTCAGAGTAACAGAACATATATTTCTGGCTTCAAAATATTGAATTTTTACAGGTTTTTTTTATTATAAAAAAAACAGTGTAAACTTTCAGGTACAGCCCATTAAACATCAAATCAGAGATGTGAAATGCTAGAGCAAGCACATTTTGCATTAGCATTTATATCCAGAAACTGCCAAACTGCCCATTAAATCTACTGAATAAATCACAGGGAAAACAAAAAGTCAAGAAGCAACTAAATAGGAATGACAGGCAAACAATCAAAGTGGAGATGGAAGTCACATGAAAGGAGAGACAAAGGAAATCAGTGCAAAAGAATTGCAAAGAACACTTCAAGTTAAGATTTCAGTTTTCTGTTTCTGCACTGTATTTTCTCAGGCACATATTTCCTGATAACTTTTGCCTGCCTTGAGTAAATGCATAACTGGCAGCACTGACTGACTCAGCATATAATTCAAATTTAAGCCAACAGTTAAAACGAGTCAAGACACTGGGTATAAAGAAAAACTCTAGTATACATGATGGACACAAAACAACTGCCTAGAAAAGAACAAATCACCAGCACAATGGTCCCTAGAAAATTAGTCTGTAAAGTGAATAAAAATTACACTGGTCTAATTAAAATTATCTGACCACCTATAGGTTTTCACATTGTGCATTTCCTATATATATAGCTGATTACTGGGTTTCATTAGACATTAATTTAACTTCAATGAATGGTCAAGGCTCTGCATTAAAGCTTGCTCAGTCACATCCTCCTCCTGATGGTCAATACAGGAAAAATTACAAGTGTATAAAAGAAGGCATGTGGGTGCATTCTTTGTATGCTTACATGTTCAAATAATACCAGACAACACAGAAAAATACGCATTTAGAGTCTGCTTTAGGGGCAGTAACTGAAAATCTGATACACTTTTTGTTTCAATAAATCACTTGCAGAAGTGAAGCAATTGTAATCCTCAGATCTCTACTGTTAATCTGAGCTGACATTAGATCACATCCCTTCTAATTATAAGCCATGTTACATATGTCGATTTGGCACCTCTGGCAAGAGAAGCTGGTCACTACTACTTTCACAAAATTGAAGTGAGACTAAATGACAACTTCTTCTAATGAGAAGATAACCGACATCTCCTAATTCTTTATCAACTCATTGGTTACAAAAATTAATACAGCATATATCACCATGCAAGAGTCACTGTTAGCTCCCACCCTGGCACGAACAAATTTCTCCACTGTTTGACGATGAAAAAGCGGCTCATTTATGTTTACAGACTGCGCACTGGGTGAGGGAGTCGGCATTAAACACTGTCCTTAACATCCTTTTTTAATTAATTCTTTGAATGAAGGAGAAATACTTACTAGTACAGAACTTCATTTGCTTCGTGCCTTTCATATCTAACAGTTTCACACATCAGTCTGAAAGAGAAGGAAAGAAGTAATTTTTTAATTATGATTCCTATCAGTGTCAAAGACTTCACTTTCTGACATTAAGTCAGCAATTCCAGGTTTGCCTCCAGCATTTGCAGAAACTAACCATCGATTTAAAGCTAAGCTGATTTTTAATTTAAGAGAACAAACTGTTAAATCTAAGCATCAAAGTTATTAGTACATTCAAGACCAGATTTGATTTAGGATACTAGATGTAATTGCTCCCATAAAAAAAACAAACATGTAAAACCAGGTAAAATGATACTGACCTCATTTTATGAAGTGATATGATAAAAGTAAATTGCTTTATGAGGGAACAACCCAGAACTTTAGAAATGGATGGAAATTTATGATATGTAACACTAATCAGAGATATCAAGATAATGTTGCAGGGTAAACCAGTGCGCTTTTTTTTGCTGAAATTCAGCAACTTGAAAATTACCATGAGATTTTAATGCTGAAATCCCAGAGGGCTCAAAGTGGAGAGAGTTTTCTGCAGGAAAATCCTACCTAGAAGGGAGGATTAAAGCACTTTTTTATTTACTATCTGCCCGAAAAATGTGGCATAACAGAGACACTATAATAGAACTTACCACATATTAGGAAATGTAATGTTAACCTGGTGTGAAAAATCAACATGTCATTTCTGTCTATTGTCTTAAGAAATTGGACCCTGTAAATTATTTTGGAGGAGTGGGAAGGAAACAAACCCCACCTCCTCTTTGGACTCCTATGGCTCTGAAGACAACTGCAAATACCACGGCTATTTGATAGACAGTCAGACAGAGATTCACTTAAGAGGCTCATGTGAACATTCAAATGAGGCACTATACATAATTTTGGGAAAGAAATTTTTTCTTTGCAGGATCAATCATCAGATCCTCAGAGCACCGATGACCAGCTGCCTGCACCTGGTATCCTAAGGGAACAATAGTGCTCAAGAATTCCTGCTCTGGCAACAAGTCTCAAAAAAGTTGAACGGGGTTTGATGTGACATTTAAAAGGCTTCTTATTGCTATTTCTCATCATTTCAATAGCCAACAGGTTGACACAAAAGTCACCTTAGCACTTCATCTCTTTCAAGGTTTTACTTGTTAGTTCAGCCCACTAAGAAAAAACGCTTTTCAAGTGGCAGGCTTGTAGCAATGTGTGAATAGAAAACTGAGATATTCTGTTTTCTCAAAACAAAACAAAAAACAGCAGCCAGGTTTTTTTTACCACAGCCTTTACTGCATCCTGGTATTTTAGATCTACTCTTTGGACCATCTTTGAGAATCTTCCTTATAGACAATTTCTGTAGTGTATACAATTGATATAAAACACAACGATACTTAATTTCAGCTAAAATTTTCTTGCTTCCTGGTACAGAAAAAAAACCTTTGAACAACAGAATCTTTTTCAGACACTGCTCCCCACCACAGAATAAGATCTTGCCAAAATCGTTCACAGGCACCAGAAAGTTAATGTCTGCTTCTACCTCCTGAGTCTTCATCTTCTCTCTCAGATCTTCTGTTTCGAGAGTGAAGGGGAGAGCAGACTGGTGAGAAGATGCCAGAAGAAAAGTCATTGCTAGATTTAAAAATTAAAATATTCCTTAAGGATGGTCCGTGCCCTAGTAATCTGAAACGATGCTGGGAAATGCGCCATCTAAGAGTAGGAGTTATAGGAAACAGAACCACTTCAACAAGCAAATTTTGTTCCCCTTTGAATTGAGAGCAAAGGAAGTACATTCTTGATAAAGTCACGCAAGTTTACCATTTGCACTGAGTTTTACAGCATTTTGGTCCTGTTATTAGCATAGTAATAGGGGAGAAAATGTCTCTTACAGAAAGTAGGCAAGTATTTCAATTCTTGTGTTACTCTGGAACAGTGAGAAATTACAGTGACCGAGTAGTACAAACTACACTGCTTCCTCAAATACCAAAAAAAATTTCATTAGTTCTGGTCAATACTGATGTATAATTTGGTTCAAATGTGATCTTTGTCCACATCCTAAACAAATGCAATAAATTCAAGATGAGATCATCAGCAAGCCACAAGTTAAGTTATTCACTACTAGAGGCTACATTTAATACACTAGATTTTAATGCAACTCAGAAGTTACTGTGGCATCCCGCTGCCACAAAAGGATACTACAAAAGCTTTCTGTTCCACATCTGTCAGGAGTCCAGTCTTTTCCATGTATGGTACTGTAAACAGAAGCTCTCTTCTAGGAAATCACTGCGCCAGGAGAGTGAGGCCGAGTTCCACACATTCCTCAGCAAGAACCTCATTCAGCACAGGAAGCCAAACAGCACACATCAACATACCACACAACCATATGTGCACACTTTGATCTTTGTAAACAAGTGAACATCAGTTCAACTCCAGCTGTGCAAAACTTGCTGTGTTCAAATTCTTGCATACAACAGCATAACAGAAAATACTTTAACTGAATGTGATCATGACCTCCTTCTAAAGAGAAAGTAATTACACAGACTACGTTGAGTCCAACATTCACATTGCAAAATGTATCTTCTGCACTTTAGAAGAAAGAAAACCCAGCCTTTTATTTTCTCCAAATTAAGAGTTATTCACTTGGGAACGCAGACTATGACAGACTGATGAAGGAAGAGCCAGAAATTAGAACTTAAACCAGCATTAATTGAGTCAAAATTGCTTCAGCATCTTCAGGTGTGGCAAATGTTGGCAAACCATGGGATACAGAAATAATAGTAATTTACCTTCTCACTCTACAGAGCGAGCAGGTGACATGGTGGCCACCTCTTGTATCCACCAGCCTCACGCTCATGTCCAAATACCTTTAGAAACCTCATTGCAAGATGTTTGCGTGAGGTGTTCAGTTTGGATAAAAGGAGGCTGAGGGGAGACCTTATCACTCTCTACAAGTACCTGAAAGGAGGTTGCAGTAAGGTGGGTGTTTGTTCTCTTGGCCCAAGTAACAAGCGATAGGACAAGAAGAAGTGGCATCAAGCCACACTAGGGGAGGCTTAGACTGGATGTTAGGAAGTATTACTTCATGGAAAGGGCTGTCAGGCACTGGCACAGCTGCCCAGAGCAGTGGTTGAGTCGCCATCCCTGGAGATATTTAAAAGACATATAGATAAGGCACTTGGGAACATGGTTTAGTAGTGGGCCTTGGCAGCATTAGGTTTATGGTTGGACTTGATGACAACTGAAACAGTAACTTCAAATCAAATAGACCCAAGTTTTTACAAAAAAACAGAGTTCATCTGGAAGCCTTTAGAAGAATTTGACTCATAAAGCATTTTAATAAAAATCTGTGGATGACATTTATTACTAACTTTTTACTATCATTTGCATGTGTAGTACATAATTTGTGCAAAACATGAAAGCAAGCACAAACTGAAACGGAAGCTGAATATAAGACTGCTCTCATAATTACTACACTACACAACTGATTGTAGATGATGTACGGAGTTTCATTCAGGAATGGAACTTGTACTCTATGTAAAGCACTTAATTCTAGTCTGGAACAGACTATGAGTCTATTCTTTTCAAACACATTCATAATAGAAATTAGAAGGAACAAATATGGATACATACGTGCACACACAGAAGTAGGAAGTGTTAGGAAAATAAAGGAAGAAATGCATGCAATGGTGGCCAGCTTTATAGTTTGACACTGGACACTCAAGAGTAGTGTGTAGTTACCACTCCTTCTTTCCTTTCCTTTGTTAGTGCATTAATGTATAGATGTTTTCAATGATAACATACCATACCTTAGCTGATGCTCTCTCAGATTAGACAGGGCTTCCATTCCATGTAAATAGGAATACACAATCTCCAAATCCTACAAACATAAGGAAAACATTATTAGGATTCTCAATTTGGTACAAGATGTTAAAACACCATTTCTTGCAAAGCATTCAGAGCTCTCCCTAATAGGGGCAGCAGGGATAATTTAAATTACATACTTGAAAGAGGCTAAAGGGACATCGCAGGAATACCTTTGATTAGACATTGGAACCTAACATGGGGAATAACGATGCTATGGCCACACTCAAAAAGACAAACACAGAAACCCTTCTGCTTTTGCTGCTCATGTCCAGGAAAGAAATCTGGTGCAGAATTGCAGTGAGCTACTTCGCAACTACAACTATTCCGCTTCCCAATGACAACATATGCCTAAACCTTCATTTAGTCCGCAAAACAAGATTATGGAAATTAGCCTTTTCAAGTTCAGGCAAAAAGAAAAAAGTACAACACAGTCTAACAAAATTCACCACTATACATAAGTTTTTGTAAAATTGTATCCTCTTTAAATGGAGGCTGAACTACAAGCTTATATGAAGGAAAAAGTTGGTGTGAACAGAAAATAATTGGTACAAGATAAAAAAAATCATAAATACAATCCTAGCTACATGGCAAAGCACTACATTTAACCATTCTCAACCTCCAACACCAAGCTCACAAAGCAACATTAAGAAAGATATGAAAGCAACATCCAAGACTAAGACTTCCCAAGATGCAACTATGGAAACACTAATGTCAATCCATAGGCTTTGCTAATACTATACTTAAATAACTACAACATTTCAGAAAACTTCAGTTTATCCCATAACCTCTAGGATGCTTTGGGTTATGGATTTGATGCTGTTTCATCATCCATTTTTGAAATTTAATGTTAAGAGATAATTACTATGCATAATTCACTGAAAATTGGAGCAGCGTCTCACAACCACTACCCGTGGCTTATAGAAAGTTGAGATTTAACTAACACCAATACCAGTCATAGCTCACTGTAGGAAGATACTTTTAAGTAAGGCAATATATGAAAGCTTTAAGTTTGAGAGATATTGTCATTGGGAAAATTTATTTAAAATTGACCATGAATTACAGAAATACTTGAGTTTTCAGACACAATGAAAGAATATCAGATGTGGTATTAGGGCAAAGACTTTAGGACTGAAATTGTACAGAGAACATGAATTTAAGAAAAATAGAAATAAAATCTAGTTAGATAAATTAAGCGTAGAAATGTTACTGTGCTTGTTTAAACTCTGCTACAGATTGGAAAAAATACCAGGAGTTTCACTCAATGGTTAATACTAAATATATATCTTTCTTTCAGTATCAAAAAAGAATATCATTTTCTCACAATGAAAAAAGCAAATATTCCATTTGAAAAAGCAGAGGAAATGCGCAAGCTAAAATGCTGCAATCTCACTTCTATTCTGGTCCTTCTGTTCCCTTGCCCTCTAGAGGCTTTGATTCTCCTGCAAGGAGCAGAGGACACATCAAGGAAAAAAGTAATTATGCATGGTTTGGGATGGAGGGACCTTACACACAGAAGGTTTTGAAGAGAAAATACAGTAGTTGCTTGGAATTTTTTTTAAAAGTACACACGTGTGTAAACATTTTTAAATACAGAAGTGTGTAAAAAGACATTTGCCACAGTTGATGACCTTCCTGCTTGACAGATAGGCTAGGGCTGAGCAGAGGCTCTCAGGAACCCTGAGCAGGTGGTAAGGTAAGACACAAGTCCAACAGTCCCTGTGGCACCACTGCCACTCATCCAGACAAGTCAGACTCTGCAGCACAAGCCCTCAGCTGCTGTGGGAAGCTTGGAGTGGACCACTGAGGATCAGATGCCCATAGCAGTGGATTACAGGGAAAAGAGCATGGCCAGAAGGTGCTACTGTAACTCATTTCAAGCAAGCCTGTCTAACAACAAGCAGACAGAACAGAAGCAGAACAACCTTATGCCACAAGCTTGCACTGTGGTTTCTCTCTAGTGGCACAGATTTTATGTTCAGTAAAGGATTCACAGATGACTGAAGACATTAAAGATTCTAGTTTACAAAGATCCACCGATCTAAAAGTTGAAGTGGGTGGTAAAAGAGACCCATGGGCATTTATTTTCCATAACTGCTGGGCAACAGAAACCTAGGGACGAACCCTGCAGCCATACAGAACAGTACACAGCACAAGCTATGTCCTCTGACAAATGCAGCTGAAGTGACTCAAAGCAGAGGGAATGCACTTAGTCACTGAAGGGTGTCACCTGACCAGTTTCATAAGCAACAGAAAATATAAATTTAGTGGACACTTTTTAATAAATAATCCCTCCTCAAAATATAAGCATACTTGTCAAATATTTGGAAAAAACAACATCCCATAGCTCTCCACACCAGGAACTGCAGATGCTGGAACTCCTTCCCTCTCCCATCTGCATCTGGAGCTCTAAAGACCGGAGTGGGAAGAAAAAATACAAAATACACCTTTACTTGTGCATCCATCATGGCTGCTAGCTGCAGCAACAGAGGGAAGATAAAAGTTGAAGACAACTCATCAGAGAGAGAACTAAGGTGTTTCTTTGAATTCGCTAAAAAAACAGCAAGAAAATGGACCTGTGCTCCAGGCAGTGGGGTCCTATCAAAACAAATAACCATTTTAACATTGCAGCTGATGTGTACTGGCATTAAATCAGACAACTACTTCTGCAAACTGTGCTGCCGCCACTTCTTCAAGCTGAATCTTTCCAGAGGGTGTCTAGCAGGAAAGAGCTCCCTCTAGCACCAACAGTTAGGCATTGAAATTTGAGTAACAACCAGAACCATTCTTTCAATTAAATTCTCTATAATGGTGCAAGGTACTGAAAATTACAGCAACAAAAAAGCTGAATATATTTTCATATACTGTCCATACGCACTGCAGAGGTGCAGTCTAATCAGAATATTAAGTTATTGTTATCAGGTCACCTCAGTTATCCATTTGTCTCAGCAAAAACACAGCAAGCATTATCAAACATAAAAAGCTGCTTTGACTTCTTAATTAAAAGTGAATTAATGGAATATAAGACTGTCAGAAATATTTGTACCAAGTGTTGTAAAATAATACATTCTGAATGCTTCAAACAATGGTTTAATAAAAGCCTTTTCACAAAAATAATGCATGTAAATAAACTCAGGCACCTAAACTATTAGAGTGTTTTTATTTTGATACTCTAAAAACTTGCCAATAAGTTAAAATTTTAAAATTCTCAGGAAAAGAACTCTGTTTTTCAAGGACATAGTCTGCCTGCGTGATTCATGCCAGCTAGTTGAGCTAAATCTTAAAAACAGCAGCTGAATTCAACCCCACTGTGACTTACAGAAATATTTCTCCTAGGTCGCAGTGTCCCTGACAGCTGTCTCTAACTAATACACAGAATTCATAAAAGCACGCAGGTGACAGTCTAAAGTCTAATGGGCTTTTGGCTGTTGCTTTTACCGTACCTATAATCAAATTACCACAAGGTGGCAGACTGAGCCATCAAAACGATTGAGAAAGTCGTTCTTTTACATAAGAGTTTCTCACTTTATTTAAAAAAAAAAACAAACATAACTTTACAACAGTTTGTAAAGATCAGGAAGAGCAAAGCTAATCAACTCCAATACAACTGGTTAAATAGTCTCCTACAGTATGGACTACTTATACAAAAGCATGGAGAAAGCACTGATTTTCTGCTTTCTAGTTTCATCCAGCCAGCAGAATAAAAAAACAAACAAATAGCAAAAGCAATGTAAAGGCTCAGCTGATCTTGCTGCAAGAATCAAGTTCTACAGAAAGATTATGACAATAGCTTGAAAAAAACATCTCAATGGAAACTCCAAACCCAAAAATTAAATGCAAAGCACAGGTCAGGGCAGCTTTTCCAGCATATTTTTATTTAAATGAAAGTTAAACAACTGAAATCTAATCTACACTTATATTTGTACTGTATGCTTGGGTTGCTGTGTGTGGAGCTGCCTGAAACTTGTTTAATTAGTGTTATTTCTTAATTTGTTTGTTTCTGCAGTGTCAGCTGGCTCAGTTTAAAGTTCTGACTGTATTTTGAAACAAAGAGAGACTTAAGTTTTAACACAGCTCAGCTTTAACTAGGTCTGTAGAAACACATTGGTCTGTAACCTCACCTCTGCTCTCCATTCTATGTTTAGAATATGTTTAGAATCTGCATATGTTTACACCCAGACATTTCTACCCATTTTACTTGTGCTTCAAACCTATTTGGCAATGCCACTTACACAAAACCAAAGCAGAACTTGGGCCTCAAATTCATAGTAGCTTAATGAAGACATTTTTTCTTCATTAAAGTGATTGAGAAATGAAAGTTAGCAACTTTGGACTGATAAAGTTAAACCCCTAAAAATCAGAGACTTGCACCAGGCTCAGACCTGGTTTGCATTAAGGTGTGAAGGTACAGTCCCAATGCAACTATTCAACAATTCATTCATGCCACGCTGAAAATCAAAATGCTGAGCTGAGAAATTCATTGCTCTCAGTAAGAAATCCACTCATTTCTGTCAAGTGGCAAACAAGCGGAGAGAACCTTTCATCTTATAACAGTCTGGGTTTTTTTAAAATCAAAGGGTAGAAATAAAATATAAGCTAATTCCTTAATTCGTGAAAGATGGGGAAAAAAAAAAAAGGACCATTCCAAAGCACCTAATAGTCACCTCAGACTCAGAGACCTGCCTGCCGATTACACAGCCGCTTTTGAAAGGCTGATCCTTGAGATGAGCTCATCTTTAGCTCCCATTCTGCAAACCACCAGTATCAGCAGGCTCTGAGGGGATGGGGGTAGTGGGTGGGCGCACTCCCTCCCCATCCTGCCTGGCAGCTCCGGACCCCACCCCACGCCCGGGTTTCACTGTTGTGAAAACGGGAGGTCCCACCCGGTCCCTACCCCCTGCGCTCCTGCCACCTCCCTGGCCCCAGGACAAGCTCCTGCTCGCAGAGACACAACTTCAAGCCCCTCAATTGCCAGCGTGAGACCTCCGAGGTCCAGCGTCAGGGTCACAGAGGCAACAGCTCACGCGGCAGTGAGAAGGTGTGACCTCAAAGTCTTCGATGGGTTAAACAGACCATGAAACCGTTGGCAGGAATGGAGGCATTTGCCATTTCTACATGGCTGACTAAACAGTTGGTTTAGCTCGAGGTGGAACCTTCCTTTTCTCTTCAAGTATTTTAATGTTTTTCTTTCCCCAAACTGTGCTACACTAACAGCAGCAATGTCAAGTTTTTATCCCTAGTGAGCAATGAAACCACAATTCAAACCCAGGCTGCTGAAGTCCTGCTTCTCTTTCCCTGTAACTGCAGGATCCTGACGGCTGCCCTTCTGTTCCAGTACCTGAAATCATTTGACTCCCAGCCACTCAGGTGGCTATAAGCAAGCATTTATACATTCTTTTTTTCCTCTAGCACTGACTTATCACCTGTCTGTCAGGTGCCTGTACAGCCTCACCAAGGCCAAAGTAGTGCCAGCATCACCAAAAGAAACAAAACTGGACTGCAGCGTCAGTCCCATCTGGCTTGAACAGAAATTTCTGTGCCCACAGAAGAGAGATGTCTGATTCTATGTAGGTTTGTTCACATCTAGTTCACACTAACGTGCCCAGCTCTCACCAAGAGCAGCTCAGGACACAAAATAAATTACTGCCTTCAGGGACAGCTACCTCTGAAGAAAACAAAAGACAGGGCAGACAAGGTGGGGGAGGCCACATCAGTTATCCCAGCCGAATCTCCAAAGGTAAAACCTCACCCTAAGGGTGACCTCACATCTTGCAAACATTAAGCTGCTAAAAGACAGGAGCAAAACCACAAAAACAACTTACACTGTGACAAAACATCCGGTATTACTGATACCAGAATCCCCGCCATGCACACGTGAAGATGAATTCATCTTCACCTCCAGCTTCTACATACTCCCACAGTTGCCATGCAGGAGCATGCCCAGGTATGCATGGACTTCTCAGTGAGCCATTCCAAGACTAATTTGTTGAAGAGATTAAAATGAAGTATTTGTCTTGTACTATGAATTTTTTACATTCTTTTTCTTACACCAGGGCCTTCATGTTCAGGGGTGGGGAGCTGCCACATGGGAAGCCTGCCAGTATTGAAACCCTTACACTACAATTTAATTAAAATTATTCTTTTTAACTTCACTGTAAGCTAACACAGCATTTTTCTGCAAGTCATTCTTACTAGTATATGATGTACTACATAGAGATCTGAGGCTTAAAAAAATAAAGCCGAAGTTACAGAAAACAATTTATTGACTCAATGCTGAATTGGCAACTACAGATATAAATGAAATATCTAAGTGAAATCGCATATATCGAGTCACCCAAATTGGAACATCTGTGAATGAAATCTGATGGGCCATATTTTAAGGATGAATATAGGTTATGTAATTTACTTTTGTAAGTTTGCCTTAAACAAATATTTCCTTTATATCAGTCTATTTTGAAGTACATTAAAAAAACCTGTAAGCTATCAGACACTAATACAAGTTCATTCCTGAATGCAGAATATAACTGCTAGTTCTCAATAAATTCAGTTTCTAAGAATAGCAGAAAACCTACATAATCAGGTGACAATATTCTCTTCAACAATCTCACAGCAAGAATGAAGAAGTTCCTGTTCTGTTCATTGACTGCATTCAGCAGTTTCAGATTCAATTTGACCTTCTTTACTCCCGCAGGACTCCAGTTTTCCTGCCAAGAGTGAGATGGACATATCCTGTCACAATTTGTCCCAATCCCGCCCTCCCCTTCCCAAGCAGCACTACCATCAGTTCCCAAACAGGCTGCAGCTCAGCAGAGCTGCTCTGACAAGCACCATCCATCAAACCACATTGCCACTGTCATTTCTTCTTTTTTTTTTTTTTTTTTTTGCTTGGCACATGAAAAATGTAAAAAGTGACGGGGTGGGGGGGTGGGAAGCAAGAACAAGTAGTGTTGGAGACAGGTGGGAACAAAGCCAGATACACGAGTAGGAAGACAACATGTTGTAGTAGGGCAGCTTTGCTGTCCCCCGTTTACCACTCACCAGACTAGTTTACCTTTTCATAAACTGCCTGTTCCGGGGCAATAGCTTGGTTATCTCAAAACCACAGCTCTCCAAGACAATGATGAGATAATTAGAAACTAGGAAATTAGAAATGAGGAATTTATAAAAGCAAATACCTTCTTGCTCATATTTGTAACAGGTGACTGGGATTTAAAAGCAACTTTTGAATTTAAAGGGTTGTTAGAGCCAAATGCCAAATTAGTTATCTGAACTTCAGCCAAATGCGAGTAACCTAAAAAAACCCCATCCTAAACCCCTATGAATGTCTCAACGAACACAAATGATATTTCAGGAATTTTATGATAAAACATTACTCCACAGCAACCAGGCATAACTAAGCTTGGGAATCGACTTTCATCAGAAGGGTAGTTTACAGGCCATCAAGCTAATCAGATCTACACTTCTTCTGCTTCAGCTAGGCAGTGGGAAAAGAATATGGACGTTGTATAGATATTGTTAGGACTCGCAGACACACAAAACTTGTTATTTTTAGCTCCAGTGTGGGTAGGGTGGGGACATTTTTTCTGGGCTATGGGTGGAATTTCCAAACTGGATTAGAAACAGGAGAAACAGGCAATTTTAATCTGGAACTAAAGTACCCACACATGAAGATAATCAGGAACAAAAAAAACCCTTGTAAAGAAAAAGGAGAGATCCATTTTCCTGGTTTACCTCAACTGAGAGTTGTCCCAGGACAGAACAATAATATGGTTCTCCAAAGACTTAAACTTCATTATTGCCTCAAAGTCAGAGGGTGAAGAAACACCATAGGATCAACAGAAAAATAGTTGTGGAGAAACAACATGTTTCAGTGGACACTTACAACAGCGTTCCTGTCTTTCAATTATATTTGGGTTGTTTTGTGAAGTATTTCCTTTTTCAATGAGCTTCCATCAAAAGACAATTCATTACATGCTTATTTTTGCATTTTATATTTTTTTCTGATGAGAAGTGGGATAAAAAACCTCTACTTCCGTGTAGAAAATCCTCTACTTCCTCACAGCCTTACATATAATAATATAAATACGTTTTGATTTTCAATCTCGCCAACAGAACCTGCTCAAACGTATAAAAATTAGTGAGCAGGTTCAACGACCCACCCACACTAAAAAGACTTTTAACACCAGTTCAAGATCAGTACAATTTCAACATATCCTGCTGGTCATAAAGCTTTTAGTAGAATAAAGCAAAGAAATTTAGACATTCATTATTTTAATCATCGCATAAGATGAGGATAAACTTATAAAAGATAGATGGGAAATTAAAGGCTGCCATCTCATACAAGTCAGTGAATAAACTAATGAGCAAAGGAAATTGCAGGGTAACACCATGTATTTCTTTTCTGCTTTCCAGACTCTCTGAAATCAGATAAATAAATGCTTAACACAAAAGCCTAAGGTCTGCAGCCAAAAATCCAAACGATGCTCGCATGTCCAAATGCAAACAAAATTGTTTCAATACAAGTGATATCTCCTACTGACTGCACAGTCCATAATTATGAAAGGCACTTAAGTTATTCCCATTAAAATTTATATACACACAATTGCCTTTTCGCACCTTTTCAATACTTACAGACAACAACTAGAAGCTTGTATTAAATCTGTTCTCTCCTTTTTCATATTTACATCTTTTGTTAAAGTTATGCTAGTTCCTAGGAGATTTTTTTTTCCAGTAAGGCTAAGGATTGTGTCATTGTTTAGAGACAGTCTGTTATTTGTTCTATGTTTTCCATTAGCTATAGAGAATAAAACTTAATACCCTACTAAATGAAAACCAATCTTGCCTTAACAAATATATCAGCCACTAAGTACAGTGGAACTTATTTTTAAACAACTACTAAGAGTTATTATATAACTTTATCGAAATACAGATGACTATATGATTGGCAGCTTTTAAAAAACAAAATTTGCTTTTTTTTTAAAAAAAAAAAAAGAAAACAAGTACAAAGAACCAAACAGGGAAAACAAAGTGATACACAAGCATCCTGGATTAAACAGCCAAAAAGTAACTCCTAGCTGAGATGACAGAAGCATTTTAAAGGACCTCAGTCTAAGGAACAACATCATGAAGTGCAAATAAGGTGGCCAAGAAAAGGAGACCACAATGTGTATCAGTAGAGTTGCCTACTAAAAACAGGGTTAATGGTTTGATGTGCTCAGAGGATTCCCCAAGAGATGTCAGAAAAAGATCAAGAAATTACAATTCTTAGATACTTTTGCCAGTGGTGGTTTGTTTGGTTTTTTTAGTGTGCTTAAATTAGTCTATAGGTTTCAAGGCAGCCAGGGTTAATATCTAGGATACCAGTTTGGGAACACGGACTGTAGTCCAGACAATTCAGGCACAACTAATTGCCATGAAGGAAAGCACATCACTCGACCTAGCCTAGATGAAAAGTTCATACAATGCTCCTTATAATGGGCAAAACCAACCATTTTCTGAGAAACCTTAATTTCTATAAAGCTTAGGTAACAGCACTCCAACATCACAGTCAGGTGGTAAGCACAGATACACAGTATTCCTTCAAACACATCGTTAAGAAGGTTGTGATTTTTAATGATCACAACAATGTAGGCATTGTAGTGTACTGGTATTTGTAGTGTACTAGATTTCCTAAATGGTATTCCAAATCACAAGGAAATATGTTTCAGTGATATTAAAGAGCTGTCATTTCTCAATTGATCTGCAACAACTGCTCATATGAACATTTTATGCTTTCCATTGCAGACAAGCTTTGTAAACTTACTAAGCCACTAAGGCCGATGAAGGAGTAAACCAGAAAGCCACTTCCACCCATCTGTCTCCATCTAGAGCTGTAATGGTCCTAACTGCTCACATTTCATCTAACTTCTTGGGAATAATGGCATTTTACCTTGTTTTTAAAACAAGACCTTAGAACAGACCTCCTTGTGCAGTTAGGACGGAGAATGCCAGCAACAAACCAGGTGTTTCAGTACTGTCCAAATGCTCAACATCATCATGCTCCACCTTCTGCTTGTTGCATTTCTCCCTTGCCAAGTCAAAAAAAACCCCAAACAAAAAAACCCAAGCAAAAACAGCCCAAGCACAAAAACCTCACACTCTGGTTGAGAAAAATCCGTTCCCAACAGAATTCAATTCCAATCCAGCCAGCAACGCATTCATTACCAGAATTACCCACAGCATCAGGACCTACTTCACTTTGTAAACTGCTGTTTTCTAGAATCCCTGATACTGGGAAGACTCTGACACTCCGATTGTCACTTCTGCAAACAGCCAACAGCAAGCTAGGGTTGAGCAGGTGAGGAGCTCCACGCTGTAGCTCACTGCCTTATTACCATGACAACTCACATCCAGAAACAAAAGAACCAGCACGCGTTTGAAAACACACTCTGCCAGAACTTGCAACAGAAATATCTCAGTAGTACAATAATCAACAAAAAATACAGTGAGTTATCTGCTGTGGTTGACCTACAACCATTTTATGCTGCTGGCTTACAACCAACCAAAGCAAAAACACAAGACAAACAAAACAAAAATAAAGTTTGCCTTTCCAACCACTGAGGCACCAGTGAGTATTAGCTGAAGTAAAACTGTACTGTTCCTTTTTGCTTTGGACAGTTCTGTTTTTATTGAAGAGAAACTGTGTTGCTTAGTTTCTTCACACTTACGAATTTTTAAAAACCAGATACAATAGAAGTATGAGGAAGGGGGAAAAAAGATTATACCACAGCTAATTTCAAAGGTTTACACCCCAATTCACATCTTTTATATTCATTTCTTCAAAGCATTAAGATTCACTTAGATGGATACAATTTTACCAACATTCAGACTCACATCTCCTCTTAGTTCTGCTTATACTTCAAGCAAAAGCTCTGTCATTTGATTGTGTTTTAAAAGAAGATAGCAAAGCATCATGATTTTTTTTTCAGCTGAATTTATAGCAGCATATTTCAGAGCATTTCTTCCAACCAATATTAATCCTACTTGAAGCACCAACAGTAGGTCACATGAAAACTACTCCCAGACCATCAGTCAAATGATCACACTGAAGTACGTATTTGCATGTCAAATCAATGCTCACCCAAAAACTCATCTCAAAAGCTGCTGATGCTCACAGCCTCCCAGAGCTAGGATTACTCCTCTGTGCAAAGTAGGAAAAAAACTTCAGAAGAAAACACTAAAGTACTTTCTACAGAATAATCTCCCACTCTGAATTTATTAGTTAGTTCAGCTATTTCATGAAACAGAAGCTGCATTTAAGAACTCCAAATGTTCATCTTCTGGGTTGGTTTTCTTTTTTACCTTCCTATGAGCAATGGCAGGATTAAATATAACTTGAGGAAGAACCCATTTTCATATCTCAGATGGGCTTACTGACGACATTGCTCTGATCCAACTCAAGCAGATTTTTGCACCCTTGGAAGCAGAAGTTTTCAAGATATGTCAACCACCTGTAGAGTTATGGTGGTAGTGAAGTACAGCCTCTCTAATGTTACCAGCCTGCAACCTAAATGCAGCTTTGAGTGCCATACAAGAAGATGGAAAAAACAAACAGACCACTATCAACAAAAGGATTGGACTTTCTCTCAGGCACTGGGAGAGCATCCAATGCCTCAGTGAGCCAACACCGCTTGCCAAAGTCACCTCCTCTTTGACTCAGACTAACTAATGTTCTGACCCTTTAATTGTTCATGTCCAACAAACAGAAGTTACACACGTGCCTGCAGCCAGCCCATGTGAGGCTGCTCCCGCATGAAGAGCACGAGGGACCATCCTGGCTTGGCGGCAGAGCAGGCAGATGAGCTGTCTTCAGCCCATCTGCTCTGCCTCTGCCTGTTAAGGTGAAGTGATGTAGAGCAGCTTCAGCCAAAGTAACGGATGGCTGCCCTCATGGGGAAGGACTTTATTCAGTCCCTGGTATTCCACCCATGAAGAAAAACAGTCACAGACATTGCTGAAGCTTAAAGAATACAAAAGATAAGTCACACAGTGGAAGTTCACTGGAAAACTCTGCGAACCCCTAGAAAGTCCTTTCTGGAGGGGCCAAGCCATTCAAACTGGTTTGGCTGTACTGTTGAACTGCACTCTGTGAAAATCTGAAAACACTGTTCTCTAACATCCCCCAATAGGGGCTCTAGATGTCTCCTTCTCAGCACTTTGAAATCCCTTTCATCTCACCACACGTGCTGAAAGGATCCATCAGATCTAAATCCAATTCCATGCGTCTGACATCTCAACACCAAGTCCTAACACCTGTATTGTTGTAAAATCTCCAACTCTATGCCTTAAAAATACTGCATTTGTTCCACAGAATACAGAGATGGTCACACGGACATGATTTTCACTCAGAGACACACACACGAGAGCCTGAAAAGGCTGGAAGTTGTGAATAAAGCTGATGTACTTCTTACTCCATTCCCTGACTTGGCTGGCTCTGTATTTTTGCTCAATAACTTTACCAACAAATGTGAAGAGATAAGAGGTACTACCAGCTATTTCTTTGTGACCAAGGACTTTGTAGTAAAGAACACATGCAACCCAATAGCAATGGCTGCTTACAGTTCGTCTTACAAAGTGCCTACTGAGCTACAGTTTGATTTCTAATAACTGCTAATGAAATATCTGGCTGCCACATCACAAGTGTTTTTTTTATTTATTTACTGAAGTTCAAGAATTCCACTCCATTTGTTATACTAGTTTCTTCCCCCACACCTTCCCCTAAAAAGACAGACACCCACAAGTAAGCAGGTGGTACAGCTGCCGAAGGACCAACAGCAAGTGTTGTGGCATGAAGAAACCAAACACAGAGACCTGAAAAACCTATCCACAGGACAGCAGCTGGCAGTCTCTCCAAATTTTAATCCAACCCATATTGAAGTTAAACAGGTTTTTCAACCTGCATAGCCTCTCCAAAGAGGTGCCGTATGTCACATGCTCTTCTTAGTGTAAGTTAAAAAAAGAGTTTGAGACATAACACTGAATTCCTCATCTATATTAACTGCATACCCTTGGCTTCATAACAGAGTACTTTGGCCCAGATCTTAGGTATCATTATTTACAAACTTTTAAACAAAGTCTTTTTATGGAAAAGTTTACCAGTTGTTTTGCAAACTAATTTAGACTGAGCCTATAACAGCCATCAATTTACCAAATCTTAACAAGGTACTGAGTATCAACTGATGAGCGACACATTTGTTCTTAAACACTGAATGCATATCTTCACAGCAGCTTAAAATCACGTGTTTGAACTCCAAAACTGGGCATTAAAAGTACACGCATTCCTTGTTAGTGATTACTGCTTACCTCTTGAGTTAGTTATTTACCATTGAGTCTGACAACTCACTTAAACACTAAAAGCAACACCAAGTAGAGCTCAGCTAAAGCATGACAGTCAGCCATCACACCCCTCCCCAAGCTCTCCAATGGACAATAGGTGTGTTCTCTCCCATTGCTGCCCCACAGAAACCCTTGCAATGCTATTAGAAACCCAACTCTAAACAGGTTTGAGCACTAACTCAGTATCTCAGCATTCCTAAGAGTGTACTAAGAAATATGACCAACATTAATTACCTGCTTGCACAGCCCTAGAACATACTAAAACATGGAAAAGAGACAAACACTTTTCCCGCTCCTTTTCATAAGCCTGGCAGAAGTATGTAGGGCTGACAAACATGACATCGAACAGCAGTAAACGTTTCCTGAAGATATAATGTCCTAGGATGATGCTGAATGACAAGAAATGGAAGACGCATACAGAAGTACTGCTGCCTCCTCCAGGAGCCAGGTGGTAGCCAGGAGGCTTATTTGAGGAACTTGTGGCTACACCATGCTCAGCACCACTCCTGAGCTTTGGGTACAGAGGAACAGGGATGATTAAGGACAGCATGACTAAAAACAGAGGACTCCTACAAAGGCTGGGCATAGTGACTGACATAAATTGTCTCCCAGGCTGCAGAGGGCTGGGACAGAGAGGCACAAGGACACCACACCTGGGGTGTTCAGCACAAGGAACAGAGATCCGGACAGCCTTGTTATTAGCTTGACCTCCACTGGCCTTCTGCTGGTACCAGTAAAGCTAACTGCTGTTTCTGCTCTCCAACCTCACTGGGAAAAGCTCATTAAGTCAGAAGCCTGGCAATATCCACACTAGTCTCCCTACATTTAGGCAGCAATACTCTGCTGCCAAAATAAGCAACAGAAACCCTGGAGAGTGAAGTGCAGAAGGTAGATCCACAGGGAATCGGCTCAAGAGCAACATAGCTGGATTGAAACTAGCTCTGTGGCAATCCAAGATATCTCTACATCCTGCTCACTGCCCCCAGGCCCAGAAACACAACTAAGAAGTTACTCACACCATCCCTGCATCATCACAAGCTTTCCTCAGAGTGTGCCTGCTGCCTACACACAGCACCGCATCTCAACTAAAGCATCTGGCAGAACCTGACCTCTCTTTGAAAGATCACCACAGCATGTGTAATTCAGACAATAACCGACAGGTAAGTCTGTAGGGGCTGAGACTTTCTCCTTTTAAAACAACTTCCCCAGCTACATTTAACACAGATCATGACTACTATTTCCAGTGTCCAACATATCAAAGGATGACTGGTCTGCCAGATCTTATCCGTTTTATCTGCAAATGTTTAATAGCCCCAGGCAAACTGTCTAGTGCAAGAAACAGACTGTAAACTTTTCATCTGCAACAGGTGATACAACTACAGTGGTTTCAGGTTATAAAATCCCTGTTTCTACATACAAGATCAGTGTAGCACATCTGAGCACTTCTGCCAAAACATTAGACCCTCCCCACGTTCTTTCTCCCACCAGCATTTTTCACCTATTTCACCCACTCCACTTTTTCACAAAGATACGAAGCTTTATGCTCCTTCATGAACATAGCAATTGTTACAGACTAGCAAATATGTCTACCATTTGCTTTTCCCTCAACCTTAATTTGAAGAAATTAGTTTATTACATTTCTACTACATTCCCTTCTGTATTTTTACTAATACAAGCAATTTAGCCACAACAGGCAGGCACATGGTTGACAGCCAGCATAAAAAAGAATTAGAGGCCTCAAAGCAGCTGCTACAGGGCAAACAGCCCTAAAAAACTACCAGGGGAGGAAAGAAATTGTCACCTTTCTTGGCAGTCTCGGATACTAAAACAGACTGAATGAATACAGCAGGAGCTCCAAGGCCCCACACATTTTATGGCCAGCCAAATCCTGCAAAATCTGGTAAAAAGTTCTACGTAGGTTCCAGCTGTACTTTTAACTAATACTTTTTGGCACTTGTGAAGGCATGGAAAGCGACCAGGAGCTCTAGAACAAGTACACCAGCTGGATATGTCTATGAAAACAATCAGCAATACAATAATTTTCTTGAAATTTTGTATATACTTGATGGCTGTTCCCAAATAGGGGACCCCGCAGCTTCCTTCTCTTCCTTACTTCGAGTTCAGAACATCAGTATTGTACTGCTTATCACTGATATTTATTCTTCCATAACTGAATGGACTAGAAACAAAGTAGATTTGGCTGTGGATCGCTGTCACAAGCAACAGATTTCAGTTACCTGCAGTTCATGTAACACCCTGACTCCACTTCAACCAAATCCTAATCACTCACTTTCATTTAGTATATACTTGTAGTCCAAAACTTGCCTTGAAAAAGCAAGCACTTTGGGGGAACCTACCCACGAGCATCCTTGGCTTCCCCCATGAAAATGAAATTTTGCCTTGGAAGACTGGGAAGGCTTTTTTGCCACCCCAAGGGATCACTTCACAACCACAAGCTATGTACTGATGTAGCACATGTACTACGTGCTCTCTTCTGCCAGCTCTGCTCGGGTAGTACTGTATGGATGAAAGACTATGCTGACAGACAGAAACAGTTGCTCCTTAAGTTTCCACAGGAAGTTTTACCAGAGGAGATTCTCCAGTGTTACAGTCATGATTGAGCTGTCTCTGTACAATTGTGTCACCCAGAGGTCAGCTCTGCACGTTCCTCTTTGGAAGACTTCTGAACGAATTTAAAAGTCAAGAACAGCAAATGCTCTGGTTTGTGGTTTTGATGGTTTGTTTGTTTGTTTTTTAAAGCATTGAAATACTACAGTTTCATTTTAGTTATCAAGAAGTCATGGATTCCTACTCACATAACCTGAAAATACGGAAGTGTTTTCTTCCAAGGATATCTTGTTTCTTTCCAACAACACATGAGAAAACTTTAAACTCAAGACTAAATGCTAGAACGCGTACACTCTGATATCATTAACCTTCCCTGTGAACTTACAGAACATACAAGCTGAATAAGAAGGAAGACGTTGCTATTAGAGGTTAGCTATTCACTCAGTTAAAGTTACAGTGCACGTAGGGAGCATAGCTGGGCCACAGAAGTGTATGCGAAGACTATTTGTCCTTCAGTGAATCAGCTGGTAACTCCAGGTAGCTCAGGGTCAACAATGTATCCTTAACTGCATCATGCGAATGGCAAAGGTGATGGGCAAGGGGCTCCTTTGGCATTTGGGAGAAAGGTCGCAACAGTGAGGGTGCAGGGAGATGACAGGACAACACTAAGCTCAGGCTACTGCAAGAAAATCTACAGGTCAGATTTGTACTGTGCTATATCATAGAGCTTTCTGAAGTTACTTACACTTAATGTTTTGGTAGTCAATTACAATAATTTTCATATTTGAAGGAGTGGAATAAAGGATTTTTTTTGAGAAGCAATGTTATATCATAGATCCTCAGTTATTTCTCCTTTTCGTGCTTTGGCAATAGATAAGCATCTCGTAGCATCGGTGTGGTCTTGCTCGGTAACTACGGGACTTAATGTAAGGCCAAATGGTCTTATTTTTGCTGCACATGGAAGGGGAACAAACACTGCATTCAATGCTGATCCAGAGACATACCCAAAGAAAAAAGGACAAATCCCAGTAATAAACTTACTGAGTTCCAGAAAGTTCTGACTTTACAGAAAATTTTCAGAAGTTACTTTGAATTCTCTTTTTCATTCATTTAAACCTAAGTAGTCTTTTAAAAGAAAAATCATTTTATAGAAGTCATCTGAGTGGAATTAAATAAAGGTTTATCAGCAAAGAAAATATGCTTTTAAGCTTGACTTTATGCCCTGGCAGAAATAAAGCCTCAGAGCATGGGAACTGATTAAATTTGCAAACCTGATCTAAAAAAGTCAAAAGATAATTCAGAAAAGAGGCACAGTAACAGTTAAAGTTGACAAAAAAATACTAGTTTCTCAAAAGCACAGATCAAGCGCACAGAAAAAGGAATCAAGGACCTCATCTTTTACTTCAATAATTTATTCTTTTCATTGAAAAAAGAAGGGGTTTGTATACACATTGTATATGCTTCAAATTTTGCCACTTATGAGCCCAGCTAGCTACTTTTAAACCTATTTGATAGCATGGAAGATTTACAACAGGAGGGGAAGAAACCAAGAAATGCAAAGAAACTGGAAATAATGAGCTAAAGGGCTGTAAAACACACAGTAGACACAAGTTGGGAACGTGAAACCTTGAAAACACCAATACTTACACACAGTACTTATGCTCACAGAATAACTTCTTTTTAAAAATTAAAAACAACTGTCAAGTATTTCATACGAACACAAGTGACCTGAAACAAAAGTTCAGCTTTTCAAGACATTCTAAATTAAAGTTAATATTTAATACTGTGTTTCTCTTAGTATGGTTACTAAAAATGAGTTATATGTTAGCAAATCAGAGCACCCTACTCACACTCAAGTTATAAATATTCTTTTATATCATCATCAAATAAAAGGTGACTTCAAGAAAAACAGAGCTTCGTTAGATTTTAAATAAACATGGCTTACCCAAATTCTCAAATCTTGGAAAAATTAATGCTGGGCTTGGTAACATTCTGCCCAAGAAAGAAGGAAAGGACTACCCCCAGCTTTCACGCTTGGCTCTTATGGTAAGCTGGCAAAGGGCTTGAGGCAGGAGAGCGGGAGAAGCTTGAGCATTTGGCAATCGAAGACCAAGAAGTCAATATCTGGCCATCTGACAAGACAATTTTCTGGCTGTAATCTCATTCTCTTAAGCAAATTAAAAGAACAACAAAAAAGCTATCATAGCTCTTCTAGTTAAGAGCATTTCATTCACTTGAAGAGCCTGCTGTTTGAATGCTTAATATGACTATAACCAAGAGTAAGTTTTATTTCTGACCTCAAGCCAGCAGAGGAAAGTCACAGAGGCCTGGAATGCAGATACAACACTGAGGTTGCTCATATGTGTCCAGATTAATTCCTGCAGAGTGTTTTGTTGGTGACTGCATGCTTTACTAAAAACACACATTACATATGGAAAAAGGTTTATGGGTTGATAACTTATGCAAAGAACAAAAGTGTCCTGACCAAACAGCATTGCATAAAACAAGCAAAGGCTTCTTGTATTTGCTATTCATTTCATTGTAAAAAGCATCCTAAAAGAGTCAGAAGGAACAGTAAAGTTTTGAAAATCAATTAATTGGAAGAAATATGCTGAAACAGACTTTCAACAAACATACAGTCAACAGCTTTCACCTCTTCACAAGAATTATTCCACTGCTTTCTGGCACCTGGCTCTGGCATCAATGTTTTTATTTAAAATGTTATTTTAATGAAAGGTATAAGGAGGTAAATCAAACAAGTTCTTTTGATAATTACAAATTTTCAGCAAGAAGTGATACCATGTGATTGTCCAAAGTCCTTGATATCCTCTGTACAACATACAGGGCTGTGTTACTGTAGAAATACATTTTGACATTATTAAAACACTGGATTTGACCTCACAGTATTTTACAGTTTACAAGCACCCACAGTGAAGTATTAGAAGATCCAATAAAATGTCTGCAATTTAAGAAGTCTGTTTTTTTCTTTTTAACATCTCCTACATGTACATAACAACACCAAATCCCACAGCTAACATGTTTCAGAAGGTTCTGTTTCAGGTCAGTATCTTACAAAAACCTACTTAATATTTACAAGCTTTTTACAAAACAGGGAAAGCAAAAGTAATCAAATAACGTCTTAATGCTAATACATCTAGTTGTCTCCCCTGTTTCCTACCTCACCATCAGAATCCCAGGAAAACACAGTAACTGTTTTGAGACCAAGCACAAAGACGTCCTAATTATTAAAAATCCCTCAACAAACCTAAGCAGCAGAGCAAGATTAATACAGTCACAAGACCCAGAGATTAATCTATTTACCAAAGAATCTGTGCAACAAAGTAGCCTAATACGAAAAGATTACTGAAGCTAGATTTTCAACAAGATAAGAAGGGTCAAGAGATCTAAACAGTGCAAAACACCTCCCTAATAACGGCTTCTTAAAAAAATAAAAACGTGTTCCAGAGGATAAAGATATTACCTTGCTGACATTTAATAAAAATGTCTCATTTAAAAACCCAAACTCTTTACATGGGCTAAATCAGCAACTGAAGTTACTGTAAACATATTACAACATAAGTCAATTAACAAGCTGACCAGTTAAATAAATCCTTGTTTTTTAATTAAAGAATGAATACCAAAACAACAAAAAGCTGCCTAAACAGACTCCCACTGCCCTCCCCCCCAAAAAAGTAAAAGCATAATGTTTCAAATCAGTAAACTAATGCTAAATTTTAATTGAAATTACAAAAAACATCTTAAAACTATTAGCTATTCAATATATTCTATGATTCAGACACAGGATTCTGACTAAAAACTATTTAACAACTTTAAACAAAGGAAAACCAGCCAGTGTCAGAGCTTGAACAGAAACTTTTAACTAACTTAATAAAAAAAATGCCGATCAGCTCAGCCTCACTGCACAGAAGCAAGATTGTGAGGTACTCAGATTTGATGACCACCTGCAAGCTAGCATCACAGGTCATACTTCCAAATCCCAGTTCAACAGAAGATGACAGGGTGAAACTGAACCCAGAATCAGGAACAAGACAATTCAAACCAGAAATTTCAGGGGCTGTTTGGGAGCCTTTTTGTTTTTCTTGTGGAAAAACAAATATTCTTTCTGCTTACCCAACAGCACATTCTATTGCTTTACACCGGAACCAAATAGCTTTCAAAAGACACATTCACTACAAATTACAGGTATGCTACAGAACCTGCCAGAGGAGGCACTCTTTTATGTCGTGGAGAAACGAAGACTGATCTTAGTCTTGATTATTTAGTCAATGACTTCCATTTGCACAGATTTTAAAGGTATTTTCTTAATAAAAACAGTATTTCACATGAAAAATTTTAAAACAACCTAGCACTGTTGTCACTTGAGTTTGCACTGAAAAAAAATACTTGCTCTTAACATTCCCTGCTTCACAGGCTGCAGTCTTTAAACTTTTAGACACCGCTGATTGCTTGAGCAAAACAGGATGGGGAAACAGGTCCTAGCTGCTCATCCACAGACGTTCAGGGACCCATAACGAAGCTCAAGACACTCTCATAAGCCTGGCAGAGCTCTTGCACAAAGACAGAAATCCTTCCTTCCATCTGGGGCATCCAACAGAAGGGAAAAATGAGGATGACAACAGAAGGATTAACAACCTATTAGAGCTCCCAAATTCCATGCTCCAGTTTCAGAGGCTGGCCAGCTGGTCATAGATTCTAGAGAAGCATTTCTTAGCTGCAAAAACTGCACCACCAGCCAGTGCTGCCCACTCCTCACTGTGCCCTCAGCAATGCCCCGCTCCAGTGACACAGTGAGGATGGTACAGAAGTATCTGCTGATAAAGCACGCTGCACAGGCAGATAACCCATCTGAGTGGAGCACACCAGCAGAAAGAATTCAGTGATGGAAAAGCAGTAAACAGGGCAGGGACTTTTCCTTGAATACTGAACTTATTTAGTGTCTAACCCTTAGTCATCAGAAATTGTAGGCATCTGGAAATAGATGTTTTTGATGTAGCCAAACATAAATGGGATATAAGAATCCAAAAGTAAACTCAGGGCTTTACTACAGCTTAAATTGTCAGTGCTGATAATTTCTACATTTACACCTGACATAATTCAATTTTAGGAGCAAGTCGTACCAGCCACATCCTCCCTTCCTATTTGTGTTAAATAATTATCTTTAAATGCTTTTATATTAGGCCTTTGTTTTCCCACAGTCTCATTAACTTGATGATTTGAAAACAATGGGGCTTCTTGCATGCAGAAGACAGAGGATGCAGCTGCTTCCATCTATAAATAAGATGTTGTTATATCAGATGTGACTGCTATTGTTTCAGCAGTCCATTGGTTACGTGAGAAGACTAGAAGCAAGGGTCAAGGTGTATTTTCTTTCCTTTCTTTGAACTGAGAGAACCACTACCTTAGAAAAGCTAAAGAACCAAAAAGGTGAAGAGGAGAGAAATACAATAGTTTATGCAAGTCACCTCCCATACACTCTGACTTCTTGACATAAGACAAACCTGAACAGTAATCACAGAAACCATTAAACAGTGAATCTAGTTTTGTATTTTAACATTCATTTACCAGATTATGGAGCTGTTATATTCTGTACGTTCACCAACACTTTAACGCCTGTGGGAAAGGGTAAATTTGAGTTTTCAGGAGGCAAAAGGAGAAAGCCACTACATACCCTCATCAGATACTAAAACTTCATTGATCCACATCAAAGGCTTCCTTTCCAATGTGATATTTTTTCCTAATTACACCAATTCCATTAGTTTATACCAACCACTAATGCAAATTCATACTGTCACTTAAATTAGATTAGAAATACTTAGATATTTCATCAGCATCCTCAATTCAAAGTATAATTTAAATTTTTCTTGAGAAAGTATATAAAGACAATAGGTGCCAAGGTGTCTTCTAACTCCCTCTTCCCAACAGCTCCTACCACCCAAGCTACTATGATGGGGGGTTGCCCCAAGCCCAAACAATGGTACCCACAGAGGAACTACACCTGCAGAAAAAAGTGCTTCCATATTTTGAGGTGCATCTACAACACACAGTCTCCCAGGCAGGCAGCTATATCCCAGCAGGCTCCAAATTCAGGAACATCTGAGCTGACCAAGACTGTACCTGTCTAGCGCACCCTAAAATTTGTAGTTCGATATATATATAAGGAAGATAGATATTTCTAACAAGCTATACACAATACCTGGCGGTTTGTCTGTACTGAGCTTCATAACACTGTAGCAAATTTAAAATTCAGTTTCGGGTCCTCTAGGTGGACTTGAAAGGTAGGCAAGCCCTCAGAAAAAAAGAAGAAAAGGTAGGGCAAAAAACTGTTAGAAAGTACTTAAGGAAACAAGTTGCGGTCAGAATGAAAACCATAAGCATTTCTGACAGAGTAAAAGAACAACCCAACAGAAACTAGAGTGTGCTTAAAATTTAGTGGAGTTGTAAATAAAGGAACAACAGCTAAGAACACACCTCTGTTTTGCTTTTTAACCTGAAAAGTTTATGTGTATTAAGTTGGAGGAAACCTCTTTTGTGCTTGCTAGCAGAAAAACTGATTTCTACACTCAACACTGCCACAAGCTTCCAGCATCAATTAGTGACTCCTTCTTTGTGTCCAGCAGAAGAATGGGACTTCCATTAACAGTAACAAAGCGAAACTCAGTATTCACCAAGTGCCTTATGCTATTCTTGGGATAACTAGCTTGCTTGATTTCACTAAAGAATAGCAGTAGAGACTGTTCAAAGCAAATTGTGGTGCCTCCATACACATCCATGTCTCTGACAAGTGTTCAAATTGAGGAAGAAGCCTAGGTTCAGAATTAAATAAACTGCACCAATTCACATGGCCTCAGACTACTGACGATCCAGTTCCCTTTTCGCCATGGCCAGAACCATTTGAAAATATTTTTTGTGTCAAATCACAAAAGCCCACAAACATCTGGAACTGGAATAAAGAAATCCCATTTGAAAACAGGCTAAGTCACTTATTAGGTTGTAGGAGAACACACTACACACTTACCTTATGCACCACAGCTATTTAAGTTCTCAAACCATTTTTCAGAAACTACTACCTTTTTCCGATTCTTCTTAAAAAATATAATATTGAAGTATTAAAGGATTTCAATGACTTGAAATAATTTCCAGACATATTAAAAATAACATATAGCAGCCATACAAGCTCAGACAGACAGCTGTGTAGTCAAATACACTAATTTACAGCAATGTGTCAAGCCTTGACATTACAGAGTTATCCTAATGCAATAATCACCTGCAACTTTTTCCTGAAAAATGTATTCTTATTTTTTTGGGGAAAAAAAAAGTTTCAAAACTGCATTCTTTAATAACATGGGGTTTTTCCCAACTGCCCATCACACACATACTACAAAGGCCATGAAGCATCACATACCATACAACAACAAAAAGGTATTTTTCTAGTTTCAGAACAAATTGATAGAAGATGCACTAGACCAAAGGAAAAAAAATTTCTTTAGCATATGTTCAAAACACAGTAATACTATACCAGATCTACTCAAACTGAATATGAGGTAAGCTACAGCAGCACTCAATTTATTATCGGTATTAGATATGATGCATAACATGAGTGAGCTGAACATCTAGAATTCTTTTTGTATGACTGTTCCCTGTAACAAGGCCATGCACAACGTTCTCATTAGAAAGAAATTTTTCCAGCTGTCCCAACCTAGAGCTGCCAGGTGACTTCTGGACTGATATTAACATAAGTATTTCTTGTGTCCCAGTATACAGCAATTCATTTTCCTCTAGTTTTGATATATTGTTTTTTTCTCCTCCAATCAATACGTCCATAAAATAGGTGAAACTATATATACCATGTGCATTAAAGTTGCAGTGTTAAGTATGAGCTACTGAAAACAGGAAGCACCACCATATTAACAAAACAAAAAGAGCCATTCGAAATAGAGTGAAGAATGTGAGCAAGTCAGCTGCAGCAGGAACACAAAGACAAGGGGGTAAAAGGGGGCACCTTTCTTATTGCATAAGGAAATACTCCCTTCTTCCCAGCACAACAACTACAGCAGTACAACCCACCTGAGCATTTCCACCACGGTAAAGAGAGGAAAGATCATGACCAACACTATTCTCCCTGCTTTTTATTTCCCAAAGGTATCACAGTACCAGCCAATTATGGGAGCCACAGTTTTCCTTCCTTCTCTCCTCTGCACAACTTCTATCCCCCAGGCACTTACTATATAAATGTATATGTACAATGCACATTCTACATTTATATATTTTTATTCATTCTGCTTTAAAAACAAGCCACATAATACTTCATATTCTTTCAAACAGCATCAACACTTCAGGTCAAATTTACTTTGTACTTCAATCTGAGATCTGAATGCCGAAACAGTGTGCAAAATAGACAGATGATTAATAGCCCTATAACTTTTCACTGTATTTGTGGTGAACGAATGTTTGCAACTTCTATATTTTTTGTATGGTTATCTCTCAACAATAGCTGCACATTGAATAATTATGACCTCTTAAGATGAAAAACAGGATTTGTTTCTCCAGAATGAGAACAAAAATTGCTTCTTTCATTCCTTGTCTATAGAAAGAACTTATTTTCTTTATTTTTGAGCAGAGGAAACACTATATTCTGAATAGACTTTTGCAGATCTTCAAATGTTACACTTTCAGTTCATCTTCTGGAACATGGATTTGCAAGTGCAGAATGTTAGGATTTAATATTTGCTATTATTTTGCGGGAGTGCACTCTGAGGAAAGGTGGTTGGACAAAACTCATCAATATCCTCTGCTGAAAGAAAATCTGCCTACTCAACTAATTCAAGGTTTTGCGCTGAGCCTGGAATACTAAATATTATACTAACCCTATATTACAATCACTTTGTTAACTGAAATAAGGTTATTTATCTTTTTTCAACATGAAGCATTTCAATGTTTTTCAGTTTCTTCAAGGATAACTATCATTTTAGCAAGCAACACTGATATTGTTGCTCTTTCCACCTACCAGTCAGAAGCTGGAAAAGCACCAGGTGAACTAGAAAAGGTAAATCTGAAATCTTTTTATACAAAATTTAATATTTTGTGTTAACAAGTCTACACTTTTCTCCTTATTTGGCACCACCAATGCTTAGGCTATGGTATTTGTTATGTGACACTGGCATCAATCTGAATGTATGTTCTAGATAATAATTTTGAAAAAAACCACCAATATTATCAATGCAGCCTGTTCAAAGATCTGATCTGCAATCACCCAAGCCATATACAGAAGTAGTTTGATCGTTTATCCCTCAGATAAAATAAACGAGTTTGTTGGATATCAAGAACAGAACGAGAAACATTGTCTTTGTTCCTCTCTTTTGGCAAAATTGTTTTATTTTCAGACTACACGTTTACATCCACTTGCAGATGTTTTGCTGCTCAGACATCATCACTGTAATTTAAGAACTCGTTCTGCTATAGCAGTATCTTAAAACAGCACTAAGAAATCTTGATATGTATTATTCAAAACTCTGCATCTTCACTACCTCGCCACACCATCAAGCATTCATCCTCCCGCTTTTTCTCAGCAGCAGCCTGCATTGGATTGTCAATACTGTGTTACTCGCAACAGTGGCCACAGTTTGACATCAGTATGTGCAGTGACAGAACGCACAATCATCATAAAATGGAGCTGAAGCTTGCAAGTCACATTAAACATCCGAAGCTTCTTCAAGCACCTCAGTAGAGAGCAAAGAAAGAAGAAATGAGGCTGTTGTGAAATATGTAATGGGAGATTAGGCATCACCTTCTTCAAAATTAACTGTATCTTTACAAATAGCCAAGAACAGAACATAATACTGGCTATAAGAGGCAAAACAGCAATCATTAATGGGAAAAAAAAGGATATGGAAGTGTAAACTACCATATACAAAATAATGCAAGAGGCAACAAGGTTAATTCACTAAATGTGCGAGTTGGATCATTTTCAGCGTGTAACATTCAAGAACTCACGCAAGGATTTCTGGTGTATCTGTCAAGTGACAGGCACATACACACAGGGCAACAGAGCACCTATAGTAGCTTCATTTAAACAAGGCATGTAAGGAATTGGGTTGTCAACTGTTTATCTCCAAGCATACAGTGATTTTGAAATTTAGAGGTCACAGACAGAAAAATATAAGCCATTACAAAACACAGTTAACAACAGCCAAAACCATATTTTTAATTAAATTTTGGTTACTTGTTTCTTTTTTTCTTTGAAAGGATCCAGAAAAACTAGATGGTTTTAATAAGGAACACATTGAATTACAGTGCCACGTAGAGAACTTGTAAAGCTGAAGAATATAACTATGTCTAGAAAAACACAAAACCCAAGGATTAAGTTAAAGGGAATACAGAAAAGTAGTATGGAACGGTATTATTGGAATACCTTTTTGGGCTGTTTTTAAAGACAATCTTTTCATTACTGAACCTTTTTCCAAATTCATGCCTATGACAGAAAAGAAACGCTGAAGTTATAAAATTGGGAAAGTACTGTCAGTGGATAAACCAAGCATACATAAACAGATTGATCTTAATCACATTTTAAAAAAATGTCATACATTACGCAAAAACATTTATGAACTAATAATACTTGCATACTACTTGATAACGTGGCAGTTTGGAGGACCCATAATGTAGCCTTGAGAGAAATAAATCCTATGTTAACAGCATAGCAGAACTATTTAAGCTTTACTATAACTTGCTCTCGAAACCCCATCTATTCATTTCTTACAAATTAATTGAAAACTAGGAGAGCTGCATAAAAAAAGTCTGTCCTGCAAGACAGCATTCCCAAAAAGCTGGCTATATTAAGATATAAAAGATGTCACAGGCAATTGCAATTCTCCAGAAATGAAGTTAACTAGAATATAGAGAAGACAAAAGACAAAACTGACCTAGTAACACAAGCACCACTGCAAAGGGAATTTGGAAAGGAATATAAACAGTTTACGAAATACTCTGCTGCATAATAGTTTGTAACTGCAAACTATGGATTCAGTCACACAGACTCTTCTATTTCAGCCCTAAACCAAGGCTCAAGTGTATCATGTTACAAAAACAAAATAAACTGTCTTTATTTTATTAATAAGCCAGTCTCATAGTTGAGGCCCATCACGTGATTTTTGATTGCTTAGATTTAGTAACACTTACATAACAAATTATATATACAAGCTATTATAATTCACAGATGCTCACTCACATAAAACAATTCCTGAAGGCCTGTAACTTATATCAAACAGCAAGATTAAAATTCTGTACTCTTTCTTAACTGTACTTTAATAAACGCTACATAAACCTTTTAAAGCTCCTAGCAAGGACAGAAACAAGGAGAAACATTTAAAAGAATGAAATTACACAGAATTAAATTTATTTTCTAGAAACAGTAAGCTAGAGCTGCCTTCTCCTAATTTGCTGTCCCTGAGGATTCAGTAACTTATCAGCCATCTGCTCTTTATTAGAAAACACCTGTAGGAGATGGTACAAACACTCCGCATCGAGTTACAGCTACTTCAGCCATCTATTACCTCATAATTAGGATGTTTAGCTTTTAAGATTATGGTTATTCTCACCATAAAACAAAAAGGCATATAGAAAGCATGTGCACATTTTACTAAATCAAAGAGTACTAAGCACAGTGAGTTCAACTCCTATGGTTACCAAGAAGTGTCACTCAACTATCTGTAGTATTGAGGAGAGCTATTTAAGAGCTTAAGAAAAAAAACCACACAAAACCAAACCCCAAAAATACCACGACTGAAATACTAGCAAGTTGGGGTTTTTTTTATTCAAGCTGCATGTCCCAGCCTACATTAGAACTACAGTTTGGTGGGGGGTGAAGGGTGGAAATAAATCAATTCATTCGCTTCCTACTATTAGTAGGCAGGCTAGTGCCTTGCTTTGCACAGGGAAGTTTAATAGGTAAGGGTTGTTAGTTGCATACTGTACTGTTTGGAACAGTAATCATAATTTAACAGATTAGCTAGGACACTTGTGTAACTCGCCAAGGGTGATACCACCTACTGGTGAGTGACACCACACACTCTTCTCAAGTCCCTGCCCACTGTCTGTCCCAAGATAAAGTACTTGTTTTCAGCTTAAGAAATAGGACATGCAGATGAATGAGTGATAGACACTTGGGACTACATTCAAGTGTCAATTTGACATTTATGAAGTTAATATTACGAAGGAGAATGGTATCCTCAGTTCCTCATTCCTTCATACCAGTCCAGGCATGGTAATTGGTTTCAGGACTCTCAAACCAGTAAGTTGAGTTCCCTCGAATCTATCTTTGATACTCATCTCAGCTCTGGCACACATTCTTCCTGTTATCTTTCCTACCTCTCGGCTCCTTAGTTAGGAGAAGGAAGGTGACAAGATTAACCGCAGATCCTTTTCTTCCACGAGCTGATTCAGAGAAATCATAGTTCTTGTGTACCTCTGAGAAGGAGCCCACTTTCAGCCTTCACCTACACCTCAAGAGCCATGAGTTACAAATAGCCAAATGATCTCTTCTTGCCATGAAAGCTTTCAAAATACTCTGTTTTAGATAACTGTGCCTACCCAATACTCCCAGACAAAATACAGTTCCCCAGACTACACTGATTACTGAATTAAAACAGTCGAAAGAGAAACACAACTTTCACTGAATGGAGTTATCAACACTGAACGTGAACTCATTTTTTTCCACTTTACAATACCTATCGACAGATTCTTCAAATGAGCATCATTATACTATTCATCAGCTGCCACTGTCAAAATGCACACTGTCTGGATGTCAAGCATTTTATTCTCCTGTTCCTGCAACTCTGAACTGACACCAGTGGTGTAAGACATTTAATATAAAAGTTCACTCACATTTGTGCAAGTAGACCATGTTCTTTTAGTTCAAAAGTTGGAATAACATTGGACAGAAAAGCTTGACCAGAATTTTGAAAAGATAAATAAGGGCAAGCAACATTTCAGAACGTATAATTATAAGTTCCATCTTCTGGAGACCAACACAGTTTGGATTTCCCAGAAACCACAAGCAGCAATACCTTATTGCTCAATTTGGGTGGTACAAACCATTGCTTCTCCTTCTTTTCCTCCTCCTTGTACCAGCACTGGTCTTATTCAGGTGACTCAGGAGAACTCAGAACTGGTCACAGTTAATACAACTAGCTTAATGCACAGTGAATACACCCAGCTATGTTAAGAAAAATGAAAAGTAGAAGAACAGACCAAAAAAAAATCTAAGTAGCTAGGCAGGCCTCCGCTACTGAAAAAAAAAAAAAGCTGCCCATATAACAATTACCTTTCTGAATACAGACACAGAAGAATAGTATTTAGCATAATTTTTTTCATAAACTTGATTTAAACATTACTTGACAACATACATTCAACTAAAACCAAAACAACTTATATCCTTAACTGCATCCTTTTCAATCAGCACCTGAGATAAGAGGGGAAGCAGTGTTGTTTCACTGATAACTGAAGCGCAGTTCAGCATTCTATAAAGCCCCCACAATCAACAAGACAGTAAAATGCTCAATATTTTCTTTAAAACAAAAAAAAATACATCCCCATTTCATCCCTTAATTTTTTCCTATTGAATATATTTACTGTAAATGAAGATTTCTATTTAGTCCTCTCATTCATAAGCAGTGAGGGAGAAGGGCAAAACCAATTAAAGTTAGGAGAATAGGAAACATATTTCCTCAGCTCTTTAGTTCCCATACTTCACAGCAGTTACACAGCTCTAAAAAATACAACATTGGTGAACTGTATGAGTTGTTGAATTATGAACAGATTCCTTTGCAAGAAGAGAGAAAGGGAGATGAAACTGCAAATTCATGGTTCTGTGCCTATAAATAATGCTAGGTACACAATAGTGAACTTAAAAAAGCTAGTATAAAGTTACATTTAAAATACTAAGCTGCTAATAAAAGCCCTGATTTGTTATGAGCACAGTCTACTGATCCAAACTTAGAAATTTATAAGGAATATAACTTAGAGTCAGTCACTAAATCCAGACACCAGCTGATGCAGGCAAGTTTACAGGCCTTACTACAATAGTTTACAACACACTTTAAACTAGAGAACATCAAGATAACCTATAACAAGCACAATTGCCCATTTACATTAAACATCTTAATGTCAAAAAGCTGGACTTGCAATTAAATCATGACAAATACCTCAAAAAGTTCCAGGAAAAGAGTAATTGCTGGAATTTGCAGTGTGCCATTCACCAGTTTTAAATGCAGAACCACCAGTCTGATCTCCCATAGGCAGCAGTTCACGTGCCATCACATACAGAAGCATACCTAAAACTTCCACACTCACTAATACAGAACAGTACTCAACCTATGATTTCAATCAAGAGAATCTACTCAGACTCCAACAGTCCCCTGCTTCTAGTTACTGAGATTATTTATTTCTTTGGTTTAACTTGTAGTCTCCCCATACTTAGTGCTCCTAGACCACAGGCTTCTGCTAATCAGGGACCTCTCCTCAAATGTAATGGCTTGGGGAAAAAGCAGCAAAATCCAAGCCTCTAACAGAGTTCATATAATTTAGGTCATTCCCTTGACTCCCTTCTTGGTAGACCTTTTTTAGAACTATCACTTCAACAGAAGTTCAGCCTTCTCCATTGCTTACTGCAAATGCCCAGATTAATGCACCTAACAATTGCACCCTGGCCTCAGTAGAGAACGGAAATTGTCAGCTCAGAATTGTCTGATAATATTATTCTTATGAAATTCGAGTCTGTGATCTGAAACACAAAGGGGCAATTCCATAATTGTGCTGTGGGGTACCAATTAAAAATGGTATTCAAAAAGAAGAAAGCCAGTACAAGAAGGGTAACAGGAATACAGCAGACACATTAACAAGAAAAACAACTCAGACCAGAGCTATCAATGTCCAAACAAGGCTCAAAACAAGCTGTTGGTTCTGCCAAATAAGTTTGTTTCTGAAATACGTTCTTTTTTCATCTTCCCAGTGGTATCCACACAGGATTTCCTGTATTAAATTTATTTTTCAGTGTTAGGGAATGTGCACAGTGAAACTAGCTTTAAAAATATGGACATTAAAAACATTCTTTACCCTTTGCTTAGGTATTGAGTGGTGAGTCCTAAAACCCAGAATTAGCACTTCTAGAAGAAAGGTATACTATTTTTTTTTCCCACATTTCACTATAATCTGAAAAATAACAACTGTTTTTGTTTCATTCATTTAACAATAATAACACCTAACACACACAAAAGCTTCAAGAGGTACAGGCGAGGAGAAACCTGCCCTGTTGCACTTTCTGGGAGGCCAATATTCTGTGGTATCACACTTCCCAACTTCTCAGCTACTGCTCTAGGTAAGGACAAAATCCATTTGGGGAACTGAACGCGATCATACTTGAACAGATTTATTCAGTGTTAGGATAATTTCTGCACACCATCTTTATCCATTATGTAAAAGTTGTCATTTGCTGTAGCAAACAAAAGATAACAATTGCTTAAAAGAAAAGTGTAGCTCAAGCTCATTTGGGAAGTGACACCTCTCTCATTAACAAACAATTACTTTATTATCTCTAACCTGCCTTACCACAAAGAAAGGGGGATCCTATTCATCTGCACTTCATAAATACTGCACAGTCACACAGAGAAGCTGGTCCCACACGGCAGCTGTGCTGTAAAACTGAATCAGAGAAATTAAGAGCCAAAAAGATTACCACTACATCAACTGGCACATACTCTGCAAGCACACACATACCAGTTTCCTTTACAGCACATCGCTGGCCACCTCATGCAACCAAGCAGCAAGTGAGTCAGTGTTGTTTCTCATGTCCCCCTGCAGGAAGCCTTCACTGTGCAGTATCTCATTAGAAACACATTTTCTGAATATTCTGATTCCATTTTACCTTCCTTCCCCTTTTTCATAATTATAAACACCTTTTCCATCACTCCCCTCTCTAGGACTTTCTGAATTCCAAGTCAGAAAACTTGAAAGTCATCACAAACATCTTTTCCCTTCTCACCTTCCACCACGAAATTATGTAAACATAAGGGCCAAGCATCCAAAAGTTTATCTTTGAAATAAAGGAAGTAGGTATGGCAAACTTAAAAGCAGGAATTTAGGGACAACTTACAAGAACTACCAGCTAGGCTATGGCAAATGTTAAGCTCCAGAGTCAAAGCAGGTAAAGGGAAATTAAGAGACAGCAAGAAGCGAAATAGTTATAAGAGAAGCTAGGTGAATAAGAGCTAGATAAATGCTTGATGGCTACCTTCAGATCAGCAGCACTATCTCTGTAAGTTATTCAAGGGAGACAAGAATCAGTGGTCATTTTCAGTTCACTGCACAGAAATTCACTTCTTTCCATCCATGCTCTTCCAACAGAGGTGTCAGAAGCTCGCATGCTATACAGACCAACATACTGAAACGTGTTCATTTCACCTTCCTCCCTAGTCTACAATACATACCAACAGTTCTCCTATACCTTGAGATTCCAGTGCAAATGGAATACCTCATTACGAGCCTGTGCCCAACCTGATACTACAGCCAGTGTGATGCATATTTGACAGACAAATCTTGACAATGCCATTATTTGGATAATATATTCCTTGGGAAAAATAAATCCAAGCTTCTATAATTTCTGTAGGACTCATTATTACCAAACACAATGAGTTAACTTTTTTTATTCTTACAAAAGGAAGTCATACAGGAGATCAGGCCTTCATAAATTGGGAAAAAAAAAAAACAGATGCGCCTACTATAATAAACTTGGAGGTTTGGTTTTGTTTTTTGGAAGAAATAACATGATTTGAGCAAAGATGAAGCCTTAAGTATAATACTGAGCATAAACATATCCTAAAGCAAGCTACAGCTTCCAGAATATCCATACTTCTGTAATGAGCTGCATTTTGTCTAAGCACATTAGACTCCTGGACTGTTGGGTTTTCCCCCTAGCCCCTAGAAAGGACAAGCATGCATAATTTGCATTTGCTTTCATATAGAAAGTAGTAAGTGAGAAAATGTCTTCCACTAAATTCTGAGACTCAAAAGAACAGAACAAAAAAAATTGATCCTTCTTGAAAGACAGGTACTTGTTTCCAAAAAAATCTTGAGTGCCCACCTATAAACATCTCTCTTCCTGCTCAGTTACCCCACCCTTAGTCTTCAAGAAAATAGAACAGCTTTTTTTTTTTAAAGTAGATACCCATTGGATACTTTTTACATGATCAACAGGATGCAATTCGTTTGGAACTGCACAAAAATATAGGGATATGATCATTATTTTTAGATACATCACAGCGACATGGAAATATTTTCATGACAATGAAAGCCAAGACTTCGACCTTTAATGAACTCTGAGTTCCCTTGGACAACATGACATACTTAAGTATTTTGTTTGAAGTAAAATATCTCTTTCTCTTTCAGTGCCAAACAAAACTTTATTTTTACAACATTTTGTATAAAGCTAGGCCATGAAATTAAGCTACAGGCTTTAAGCAACTAACAAACCCTTGCAGGTCATGGTCCACAGTATCCACAATGGAGTATTGAAGCAGAGGGAAAATACACTTCTTAAAAGACAGTTTTTGAGTAAAGAGGAGCTCAGAGGTTAAGGTAGATCATAGACGCCAAAAAACAAATCCACAATTTATACACTCAGAACTACCATTTCACTGTTGGAAAGCATCTGAGTAAGGTATGTACTTCGTATCACCACATTCCTACTTTAGAAAAGTCTCTTAACTAAAATAATGAGACTGCAAGCTAAATACATTCACATGGTCAGGAGTGAAAAGGGCCATCATTTTAGGCTTCATTTAATTACCCCAAAAAACTGTATACACATACTTTTTCTTAACAACATTGTGTTTAAAGGATTAGTAAAAAAACACTATAGAGGTAAAGAATCCTTGCTACAAACACTTAGAAGAAATTCTTGTGTATCCTTTCAAATGAATTGGCCACTAAAGGTTTTTTACTTTAATTAGTTTAAAATATTTCTGAGGATATTTATAAGTATTATCATTGTGCTCATCAAAAAGACACTTGTACGTAGCAGTCTTGTCAGTGAATAGAGACAAGGGCATTTCAAGAGCTCTGTTTACTCGGGCAGTTCATCTCAGAAAGCCCTGCACCTGAGACAATGACAGAGTAAGAAACACATAGAATAAAATATTTCAATATTTATCATCAGGTCAGTATCAGCAAGGACAGCACTAAGTGTTGAACCTGACAAATAGTACTTTGTCTTCCATCAAGACATGTTAATTTGGCATTACAGTATAAAATTAAACTTTTATTAATTTTTCTCCCACAATATCATTACTCTGGCTTCTCTATAAGTTGAGACAATGGAGGAATCACAAAAAAAATCTCAACGAGATTGCTAGGATTGATATTTTTGCTATTACTAGACAGCATCATAAAAATATTATAGCAAGTTAATACGTCTAGAATACAAGAATGTATCTGCATATTTATTTTACAATGTTTACTTCCTTCCTATTTGCTACACAAGTGAACTGACATTACTTCTTTCCATTAAATCCTGCATTTCAAATAACAGCATAAAAATGCATATATTCCACCCAACACAAACCAGGCTTCTATCAATGCCACAAAGACCTTTTTTTTTCCGTCATTCACTTGTCCAACATGCAAAGCATAGTTGTCAATCAGTTAGCATCCCTGACAGCATAATTGCTGAGCAGAACATGAAAAATGTGAGGAGGGTCAGGACTGAGGGATACCAGCAACTTTCCTCCTTGCATGCTTTGGTACTAATTTAGCATTCTCCTTCATTAAGATTCCCCTCCCGACACAGTTGCAGCAAAACAAGCAATCTGTAGAAGAAGGCTGAGAGGGCTTTGAAAGCCAGAGTTGTCAAATAAGTTGGTTTTGTACCACTCCTACTCATTTTGAAAGCAAGCAGTAGCATCATTCACTAATAGTGGCCTTTTCTTTTCTGGAACAGGTTTATCTTTTTCACTAACTACAAGATCTCATTTTCCAACTTCTTACCTGGTCCACTCTCCCCTGCTTCAGTCTGAACCATATGTGCAAGCCTTCTGCTGTGGATGCCTAACAAAACTACATCTCATACGAGGAATGGCATATTTCTTCTCATTTTTGCTGCTGCAAAGTCATTTTTTATTTTATACTATGAGAAAGTTATATGCAGCAGAAGAAATACTGAAGCTGTGACAAAACAGAATAAAAAAATTAGTTTGTCAAATGTCCCTCGTTATCGTAACAAACATGAGCCAGAAATTTCCTTTTTGTAGGTATCTTTTAGGCTCCTACAGTAATAACTGGAAAACTCTGACCCGTCTCTTCCCAAAGTAACAAAAATAAGCAAACATCTGTAATCAGACTTATTTTCATATTGAGGGTACATTTTAGAATCATAGAACGGTTGGAAGAGACCTTAAAGCCCATCCAGTTCCAACCCCTCTGCCACAGGCAGGAACACCTCCCACCAGACCAGGCTGCTCAAGGACCCATCCAACCTGGCCTTGAACACTTCCAGGAAGGGGGCATCCACAGCTTCCCTGGGCAACCTGTGCCAGTGTCTCACCACCCTCATCGTGAAGAATTTCTTCCTCATATCTGATCTAAATCTTCCCCCTTTCAATTTAAAGCCACTTCCCTCATCCCATCACTAGAAGCCCTTGCAAAAGTCCCTCCCCAGCTTTCCTGTAGCCCCTTCAGGTACTGGAAGGCCGCTCTAAGGTCTCCCTAGAGCCTCCTCTTCTCTAGGCTCAACAACCCCAACTCTCTCAGTCCGTCCTCATAGCAGAGGTGCTCCAGCCCTTGGATCATTTTTGTAGCCTCCTCTGGACCCGCTCCAACAGTTCCATATTCTTCGTATGTTGGGGATTCCAGAACTGGACTCCAGGTGGGGTCTCATGAGAGTAGAGGTGGAGAACCAGAAGCATCAGTATTCCATCTTCAAAATTTATTTGAAAAAATTTTAAGGTATCTGTCTCATGTGAAATACCACCCCTTGTAGCACTTGAGCAAATACACACGTTCATGTAAGCAATTCAACAACTACACATCATACCAAACAAGGTATTTTTCTGGAGCTGTGATCTATATTAGAAGCTGGGTTTTTTTTAAACCACGATGGTAGAGAAATGACATTTTGACTACTGACAGGCAGCCATTTCTTACATGACTCAAGAGTAGCTTTAATTTTCAGTTTACACAGACTCAGACTAGTTTCTTATAAAAAAATCCAGGTTTTACCAAATTGAATACATATGAGAAATACTGGTGCATATTAGGCCATTTATTAATTTTTTTAACAGCCCCTATTCCCTGATCCAAATTCTTAATTCAAAATTTTAAGGATGCAAATCAAAACAGACACTCACTATAGCTATATTCATCTCCAATCTTTGCAACCATTTTAGCACTAGTGACGTAGAAAAACAAACATTAAAAAAAATTCTTGCAAAATCTACACAACTACAATAGACTCCATTAGTTCTGGGCATCGAAAATATCAACAATGTAATATCTCCTATTAAATTTTTATATAAACTAGAGAATTTCCAGTCTTCTTACAGAAGGTTATTTATATTCCACTTCCTGAAATGGAAATTCAAAGTTTCCTGAGAGAAAAATGTTTGTGACTCACTGTGGGGGTTTTGCCACATACACCCCTTTAAATCTGAGCAAGTCAGGCGGTATGGGTAGCTTATATAAATGTGAAAGAAAACATTTTCTTCAGGTTCCACCAACGTATCTGTTTCTAGAGTTCTACTTCCAATCAGCACAGCTCATACTTTCAGAGCACACAAGTAAAGGAGGTGTCAATAATTTGCAGTGTCCCACGGCTTATAACTTTGAAATACTATAGCATTATCTTCTTGGGATTCAGAAAAGGTATTTCAGGTGGCAGTACAGGGAAAGAAAATTTGCAAGACCACAACAAAAGAGCAGAACTGATTTTGGTTCATGTCCTCATTTCCCTGTTCTGCAGAAATGCAGAAAGAAAATGTAATAGATGAAATCTTTGCAGCTTCGGTTAAAAGACAATAAATTAATTCCAATAGCCTCAGTTGTGTTTTCAGAAAAAAATTATTAGCATATTTGCGACAAAGGAAATTCACTGAAGCAAAACATGGCTTAAAGGCAACTCCACTAGTTCAGACAGCTTGGGAAGCTGCTGTATGACTAAATTAAGTATATTTTTCTGTTTAGCAGACTGAAGGAATTTCCCCTCCCAACACCCTAAAGGCTATTGATGCATTTTTTTTCCCGTTCATAGCAGAACTGATTAATAGCTATGGCTTAAATCCAGTGTATAGTTTTGGCAGCAGCTGACGGACCACTCCATCTACTTGTTGCTCTCTCTATTTGCTACACACAACACGTGCTGGTAAACGCATGCTGTCAAAAGGGCCAAAATCACTCACTTTTAAATCTGCTAAACCTAGATTATGACTACTTATAGTAGTTCTCACTTCAGGTGTGGAAAATAGGCAAACATATAAAACAATGTTAGTTTTCCTGTCAAATTTGACATGTCGGTTTTCAAAGGGTATAAAAAGAATCATCAGGTAAATAAAAAGAAATTATAACTTTTTCCACTGTTTACAGAGCCAGCTTTAATTAAACAAATTGTAAACCTTCCTACGCAATGATGCAGCTATGGAAAACAAGCAAGTCTTACAACTACTGGAAGTCTACTTTTGTCTCTATAGTTTACACAAGCAGCATTGTCTCCAAAATTATGGTTTAGCTATGATGGAAACAGATCTGTTCTCAGATTACCAAAATATAACCTCTCTCTCCACTACAGCTGGGCACCAAGAACTAAGAAAGAAAACTTTTTAGCATGTATGTATGCTATTATTTTTATTTCAACCCCCTGCATACAAGACAGACTTTGAGTGAACAAGAGCATCCCAAACACAAATATGGAACCTACTCTTAACACTTCAAGATAATTTAAAGTCACAGAAATGCCTGTCAGTCTTAGATACCATAGAGTGAATACATTTCATTTCTAATGGCAACAAAAGGTTGAGTCTTTGTCAGGTTTTAGACTGTTTCTGTACAGAAATAAGAGACACTATAAGCTTTACTGCGAAAGAAGAAAACAGGAGTTAATGGAGATCTGGAAGTGTTATTTACTTTCTTCAGGCTTGCAAATTACAAGTTTTATCTCACGTATTAATTTTGGATATTGCTTCTGTTTTGAAACAGTGCTAGCAGTGTATCCACCAAAGTCAGCATGGATAGCTTTCTTCACGTTTTTTCAGTTTGCCTTTTTTTAAGTAAAGAAGAAAGAATGCAGGCCTTCCATGTAAAGGCGTTCCGCCAAAATTTGAAGTTCTTGCTTGTTTTAATTGACATTAGCAGAGTTGCTTTCCATTACAAATTGTCACAATTAGTCATTCTAAGCAAAAAAAAAGTATTAGACCTGTATTTACAAATAGTATATCACCAATGAAAGACAGACAAAAGGGTTAATTAGCTTCTGATTTACTCCCTAAAGCACTGTTTTGCAGCCAAGTACAGAAGTACAGAAAGGTTGTCTATCGCAATTTTAGTAAAAGTGTAGGAAGATTTTATCCTCCCCCCCAAACCATACAATCATGAATCTATGGATTCTTCTCTCCCTTTACAATAGCAGCATTCCCTTTTTCAAAGGCCTGCCAGACTAGCAAGATCAGAAATAATACTACAAAAGACAGTCAGCCCATGGCCCTGCACGCCCTCCTGAAATATGAAATAGAATCATAGAATCATCTGGGTTGGAAGAAACCTCCAAGATCATCAAGTCCAACCCTTAATCCAACACTATCATGATTATTAGATCATGGCACTAAGTGCCACATCCAGTCTTATTTTAAAAACCTCCAAGGATGGTGAATCCACCACCTCTCTGGGCAGGCCATTCCAATGCCTGATTACTCACTCTGTGAAGAAATTTTTTTCTGATATCCAGCCTAAACCTTCCCTGGCAGAGTCTAAGCTCGTGCCCTCTTGTTCTGTTGCTGGTTGCCTGGGAGAAGAGTCCGACCCCCACCTGACTACAACCTCCTTTCAGATAGTTGTAGAGAGCGATGAGGTCACCCCTGAGCCTCCTCTTCTCCAGGCTAAACAACCCCAGCTCCCTCAGCCTCTCTTCAGAGGACTTGTGCTCAAGTCCCTTCACCAGTTTTGTTGCTCTTCTCTGGACCCGCTCCAGCACCTCGATATCTTTCTTGAACTGAGGGGCCCAGAACTGAACACAATACTCAAGGTCTGGCCTCACCAATGCCAAGTACAGGGGAAGGATCACTTCCCTCGTCCTGCTGGCCACACTATTCTTGATACAGGCCAGGATGCCATTGGCCTTCTTGGCCACCTGGGCACATGGCTGGCTCATGTTTAGCCTCCTGTCAATCAGTACCCCCAGGTCCCTTTCCACCTGACTGCTCTCCAGCCACTCTGTCCCCAGCCTGTAGCGCTGCCTGGGGTTGTTGCGGCCAAAGTGCAGGACCCGGCACTTGGCCTTGTTGAACTTCATCCTGTTGGACTCAGCCCATCTCTCCAGCCTATCAAGGTCCCTCTGCAGAGCCCTCCTGCCTTCCGGCAGGTCGACACTCCCTCCCAACTTGGTGTCATCCACAAATTTACTTATGATGGACTCAATCCCCTCATCTAAATCATCAATGAAGATGTTAAACAGAACTGGACCCAAAAATAAAGTCAGTAGTCCAAATTTTATTTTTAATCAGGCTGCCTAATGACTTCATACAGCAACATTTACCATCTTAGCATTCTTCTCTCCCCCTTTTTGCTCTCCAAAAAGCTGCACAATATCTCTGTAATTTATTTGAAGATAGAGGACTTTCAGTTTCTCTTGGTACCTTTTAAGAATAGCAGCATAGCAAGATGAGACACACCCATCAACATCACAGATGTCCAGAAAATAAGGAACACCTGCAGATCAGTTAGCTTTAAAATCATTTAATTCATTGGTAAAGTAATACTTGCACTGGAAGATATCAAGGAGACTGCAAACACTTCACTAAATGTCATGAAAATGAAAGCTGTTATTATCCCTCCTACACTCCTTCTCTCTCCAGACAGGTCTATAAAAAGAACAGCTGGTGAAGGCAGTCAAACCTAGCCAACACGAGCAGAGACATCTGCAAAAGCTGCTTTGCCAGTACAGTTTATGTCACTTCTCAGAACAAAATAGGTATTTGGCGATATGTCATGATCAAAAGCATCTTTGTCAAGATAAATCTGATCAGAGCATAAATTAGGCTGGGATCACTGTACAGGAGAGCACTACTGACATTTTCCCTCCTTCTGCAAATCCCAGTTTGGACACAAGAAACTCCCACAGCTGCAATACTGCATGCAATTTATGTATGACATTATAGTCTCTTTAGTCAGTGGATGAACAGCTCTGCCAATACATTTCATTTAAATCAAGGAGCTACTAAAATCACTTCTAATTGGATCTGAACAAATAGTGGCTGGAAAAAAAACAAGCCATAGATGCTAAAAAGTTGGTCATACTGAAAGAGTCCTTCACATTTTTTTTCAATACAACATATTCAGATACTTGCTTCTGTAAATTAAAATTAAAGATGTTATCTTAAAACTCAATTCAATCATGTTTAAGTAAAAAATGAGCTGAGTCACTATGAATTCAAGTCCACTGCTTTCTCCTTATATAACCTTCCTCCAAAAGTTACTTTCTTCTACCACTATGGTAAACGAAATAATGTGTTTTTCTAAAGAACCACAAAGAAGTGCCAAGCGGCTGGAGGGGACAGTTAACAGAAGGGGGAAAAAGGAGCTCCCTGGAAACACGTACCACATACTCTGACCTCCCACCCTCTAGTATTTCACTCCTTTTCCTATATTACTCATCGGGGGCTCAGCCTTTAAATAAAAAACAGCAGTAAGCTCTTAGAAACACATCATTCTGGTAAAATGGTTAATATTAATTCAGTATATGTTAAAACATCACAAAAAACAGTGCCTACACTGTTGGCTGTTAGACTGCTGGTGAAAACAAATGCACTTCATTATTTAACAGCCTTCTCAGTATTCAGAAACTGTCTGGACTAGTGGGCTGAAGGTTATTAACATTTTAAAATGCTTGCAGCTAATATGTCCAAGTTATCCAAGAGAATAATTATTGCCCGTATTATTCTTAAATATTAGCACCTCTTCATAATTTATGAACTGAAGTACACTTCCAAGCTGGCCATTATGTTTCTATTGCCTATGAACACTTTTTTCCCCCTCCTTAATCACTATGTTATTCTCAAGATGAACAGGACAAAATATCAATACGAAATTATCTTTCTTGGATCTGGATAATGCAGTATATTGCATTAGGAAGAAAAGGTTGCATTAACATTGAAAACCACCAGCTGTATACGAAACACATTCTACGGAGTCATAGGATGCTTTTCCTTCGAAGGAAAAAAAACCCCACAGCTGGTTATTTCAATAGAACCCATACAGAGACAGCAGCAGAGCAGTGCTCACATTGGGGCAGAGCATCTCGTCTAAGCAGTACTCGTGGGGAAGACACAACAAAAAAAATCCTCTTCATTAGCAACACCCAAGCCTATGTGGACACCTTGACTGAACTAGCCTAACCACGATGAAGCACTCCCACTCCTCGAGTTAGGAAAGAGGGTCAAAGTTATCTGAAACCATAGCAGGCTCCCTAACAAAAGCCGGCTTAAGTCTTCCAGACTGCATAGTTTCATTAAAATCATTTCATCACTATTAAGTTCTACTGGTGAAAGCTTTTATCTCATCCTCACAATTTTGAGTTATTTTTATAGTCAAACCAGAGACCAAAAGCCCACATAAGGATGCAGTGTAACTGCATTAGCTACTGAAGATTACACGATCCTTACACATTTACATACCAAGGTATCAAAAACATATTTTGTCATTCTTGAAGATCTGGAAGAGATGGAAGAATTTTTCTATTAGGAAAGTTAAAAAGAAATGCACATGGGTGGCAGAATGACAAGGTCACATAAAGTGATTGTGGTGGTTTAATTTTAACTTCCACATGACTCAGCTGGTTTAAATGGCTCTAAGGACTCTCCAAACAGCAGCCTACCACCAGTTCCATCAACAAAAAAGCCTTAAGATTTGTCTTGTTAAACAGGCAACGTCTTTCAACTGTCCACAGGGCAGCAATTACAGAAGAGCAGTACAGTCATAACGCAGAAACACCAGAAAGGGGCTTTTCTCTACATTGCTGTCATTGAAAATAAGGTAACTTCCAGTGATGCTTAAAGGAGCTGGACACCAAAAAACACACAACGGTTTATTTATAAGAGATCAAAGTGTCTGGAAAAAAGGAGCACTCAAGTCCTCTGCTTACTCTCCCAGCTTTAATGACAATAGACCGCAAACTGATCTGGCATTATAATATTTGGTTACACAGGTAAAAAATACACTTTTTACCCTTACTTAAAGTTTACATTGACTATAAAAGCATTTCTTACTATCCAGAACCACGATTTTCCCACTGCTACTTTGTCAAGTGCCAAACAAGCAGCAGCTAACAGAAAAAGCGTGAGTTTATCAAACTTACATAGAAATCCAACTAAACACCTTCAAGGTTCCACTAGAAGTTATTAATTAGCATTTAATTCTGGATGTCATCAATATTTTTAAAGCTGGCATAATGTTTGAATAATCTACTTGCCAACTGATTTTCCAGATGGCAACCCTAAAAGACTAGAGGAAAGACTGACAAACTGCTTCCCATAACCTCAAATATGAAATACCCATTTGGAAAGTACATCCTCATTCTTACATTCATTTACGGTATTTTACAGCCCTCCTATGCAAAGTGAAGAAGTTTTGTTTCCTTCTTAAAAGAACATACGTTATTTGTTAAAACTGAGGAAAATTGTGAGGAAAATTTCATGCTACCAATCAATACTATTTTAGTGTAGCTGAGTTAGTTTCAGTTGCCATAATTCGTTTATTCTTAATGAAAAATACAACTAATTCAAAGAAACCACACACATCCTACAGGGCAGCAGAGACATTTTCTTGATTCTATATGAGTGTAAACATATGTTTGCATAGAATTTTTTAAATATACGCACAGTCAGAAACCACTGTAATGTGTGTCATTTCAGTATCATGTTGTTATTACCGGGAACTTTATTTTTTAATAAAAAGCAACAGTAAATTGTGGACTATTGATCAAATAGAAATTTCATAAGCAACAAGGTAAAAATAATCCTAGTGGATTAGAGATGTCAATGCAAGGACTACCTCATCCTTCAGAACTTGACAGTACCGGTTTTATACTAAGGGTATTTTTTGAGGTTGGGGAAGGAATCTATCCCATATGCAGAAAGTACACTTCAGTGCTTATGACAGACTAAATTCCCATTTACCTCTAAAGCATTTTTACTTGCATTGTTCATTACCAAAATGAATAATTTTGGAATTTTAGAAAGCTGAATCCTTGCAGTACAAATCAACCAGAATAAAAGGTCCTCACACATAAAATCCTACAACTGTGGACAGAATAAGAGAGAAATGAGAATAAATAGTAAAATGAGAAGACTTAAAAAGTTAAAATCACAATCAATACTAACTGGGAAATTCTCGGTTAGAGAAAGAAAAAAGCCTTCTGTTCATCCAGGAAAAGGAACTAGGCAATCGTAGTATAACATGCAGTTGACACACACAGAAGAAAACCCACTGTATGGGTGATGCTGCATTAAGTAGCCCAAGATTTTTTCTGTATCTGGCTCTTTATCAGGTCATGACCTTGCCCCTAGCTGGAAGCTTCTAATGTCATTTTCTGTATTTATCTTGGACCAAAAGGCAATCTTCTGATTAACAGGTGGTCTCACACATCACTTAACTTCCCTCTCCCTTCTTCCTGCAATTAATTAAAAAAAATAAAAAATCAACACACTAACTTTACCAAGTTCTTCATAGATCTCCTGAGAAAATTAACTAAAATGGTGAATTAATTCCCTGGGAATAATTTCCTTTTAACATACTTAAAGCAAAGAATCTATAAGTGAATTAAGCTGTAGTCTATTTGCAAAGCTGCTGTACATAAATTTATGTTCCTGAACAGCAGGCTCCCAACTCAAATTTTCTAAGTGACTCATGATTGCAGCATCTTTAAATTTTCCATACTCTGAGCAGGTTATCACTCCAGAGCAGCTGCAATGCAGTTATCACAGGGACCATACTATCCTTAGAGCTGGAATTTGCTTAAATGCCTCAAATCAACAACCTGCTGAACACCCTTGCATTTCCCGCAGATCATCACGTGCGATGGTCTGCCACCAGAGACAGTGATAGCTCATCTGCGCAACAACCAGATCTTACTTTTACAACTACTTACAGTCACTATACTTAGTCATTTTCTTGTGAAAAATCCCCACGCATCCAACTTGAAATGTAAATGTCCATTCTGAAATTTTAGAGTGTGTTCAGACACTAAACAAATAAACAGAGCAGTGGATGTGAAAAGGATTTTCACCACTTAACACATGTCCTGTTGCCTTACTTTACAGCTACCAATTCTGTTCATTAAATTGAACACAAAAGTACTCATTTTGACACGCAACTTGATTCCAGTGGTTTCAAGGCTGGCTTTCAACAGACAGCAAAACACTGAAATGATGCTTAACCACCCCTCTACATTTTACAGCTGGAAGACAAGACTAAGTTATATGTTAAGGAATTTTTTGTCTTAATTGTAGGTCACTGTTATTTTACATGGTTAGCAATTAGGAAATTAGGCTCCACATGTGGGATGTACTGGCCGCTATAAAAGCTTTGTAGGGGGTTCCATAGGGTCGACACAGGATGTGATAGGGATTATAGATGGGGCTCTATATGGGGTAAAGAGACAGCGACAAGCGCTCTGTAGGGGGTTCCATAGCCGGGACTTAGGGAGCATGACAGGGGCTCTATAGTGGGCTCCATTGGGGAGCGAAAGAGAAAGAGTGACATGGGGGCTCTAGAGGTGGCTCTATTTGTGGCAATTATTGGCTGCTATAAAAACTCTACAGGGGGTTCCATAGGGTCTACACAGGGTGCGATTGGGGCTATAGAGGGGACTGCATGAAAGCAGCCTAATTATTATGATGACTACTTGAAAGCAGAAGAAAAGTAGATTTGTGAAAACACAGAATTTTATTCTCCCTCTGCAGACTGTGGAGGATTTGGGTCAAGAAAAAAGGAGCAAGTCCAGTTCACAAGACTTCTGAGAACTGAGACACAAATCAAATGAACCCTGGGGTTTTTACTCTGTCTCTTCATTAAATGCAGAATTAAAGATTGGTAACCAAATCATCAGAGCATCAAGAAGGTTAGAAACAGATTAATACAGAAAAAGAATGTGATTGTTTCTTCACAAATGCCACACTACCTTTTGGAACAAATTTAAAATAGTCTGGTCAGTACTTGGATTTTCAACAGCTAAAAAAACTTTTAAGACATACAGAGCTAGTTTTACAAGCCTCTTTCAACTGGCACTGCACACTGATGATGAGATAAATAAACCGTGATAATTAAGCTCACAATTTGGGGTTTTCTGAAACCTGTTCAAGGCAACAGATTGCAAAGTCTCTTAAAAGTAAATATCGAGTATTAAACACAATTCAGGTCAATTATAAAATGCTATACAACGGCCAGACACGGGAATCTGAAGTTAAACAAAATGTTCAAGTACTGCTGGCAGTCCCAATCCTAAATAAAATTTAATCCACTGCATATGGAAGTATGAAACAATATAAGCAGTATAAAACAAAGTCGAATGACAAAATAGTCACTATAGACTATATAACATACTGTCAAACCTGTATTCCAAAAAGTACTTACTGTCTATCAGTAGTTTCAATAAGTACACAGGTTTAAATAAATCTAAAAAACAGAATGTCACAAGACAACTTGGGGGCAGGGCCTTTGTTTAGTTAAAGATTTTAATGATATCTTCAAATGTAACTGTTTTACATTCCTCATAGCAGAAGTATTTTTCAAAAGCACTTTCAGGCACATGCTTGCTGTAAGTGGACATACCACAAGTATACAAGTTCAGTTCCTCCGCTGCATAAACAATAATGCAAACTTTAATGACTAACAGTGGGAAATCAATCCTGAGTTTAAGACTTTGCACTGAACCCTGACTATGACAAAACCAGTTATTTAGTCAAAAGCACTCATTGCACTCCCACATCTTCGTTGCCTTCAGAACTGCCATATTGTCTCAGCTCAGAGGACTGGTTTAAGTAATTGCTTTTTGTTTGCGAGTTGGAGAAAACCTCTTCCATTCACCAGAACTCCCCAAAAAGCTTCAATGCATTTCATGACCTTGTGCTTTTTATTTTTATTGCCTCCGAGGTAGGAGAGACAAAGAGACACTGGCACTAAGATTGGTGGAAGCATAGGGAATGGATGACCATTCCCCGCAAGCATATACATATTCCTGTCTAAAATAAAGTTTTGGTCATCTGAAAATTGGCATAAGTCAATTTTAAGGAAAGAAGTCCTATAAAATAGGACACAACCTATGTTCCTCTGCCTCCACATCTCTATTTGAAGTAGTAATAATTCAAAATAAAGTGGTTACTGCCTTTTGCAAATGCTATTTTACTTAGTCATATAACTTATGTGGACACCAAGAGATGAATAAAAAAAGCTTTTTGGAGGTGAAGGATATGCCACAGTCAGAGCATGAAATCTGCAGAGCTGAGGATCTGTGTTTCATTGTGGAAAAATACTTTCTGTACAGTTCCCATTGGGAAGGCGAGGAGAGAGAATATGCCAGAAAACCACAAGTAGGATTTTTAAAGGAAGACACTTCCTGACCTCAGCTTTCAGATAAATCCCAAACTCAATACATCCAGAAATAGAAGAAACTGGAAAAGAAATCAAGTAAGATATCAGACGTCACTTATATAAAGCAGAACTTTCATTTTTCCTTGAAATAAATTCTGATACGGTTTTCCTAAAGCAATGCACAGTATCTAAGTAGCCATGTCTTACCAGCCTAAATACCAGCCCTGACATTTCTTCTTTATCTCACCGTTCATTTTACAACTAAATTAGAAATATTCTTACCTACTGTTCATAAACAACATTCAAACCTTTCAACACACCTGGGTAACTTAGCACAGACTCTCACAACCATTTTAGCAAGTTAATTGATTTTAACACATTATGGTATAGTCACAATACTTAATAAAAGTGTCTAATTTTTTCTACAACTTTATGGGTTTTGCAAAGTTGGCAAGTTCCAGCTGCATTATTTCCTATCGAAACTAAGATTACCCTGGAACAACCAGGTTAGGTATTAATTTGTTATGTGTAGATTAAAAACGTCATCTTGGAAATGGTATTTCAGCAGCTACCTAACACCAGAGCTGAGAGGCCAATATTTGGCTAATTGTGACAAGCACACTCTAAAAATAAACAGCAATGTATGAGGGAGTAAACATCAAAAAGTTAATGCCAAAATGATTTTTTTTCTTAAATGGAAACCTCACACAATAAACCAAGATGCCTTGTGAAGTTACGCACAGCTAGAGAAGTAAAACTTCACCTAAAAGCTATTTATAAAGGCCAGGGTAAGCATTAGAGCACCTGTTTCAAACAAACCTCCTTTGTTCAAAAGAAACGTAAGGTAACTCATATGCTGGAACGCGGGCCAATGTCAACAGCATATCCAACTGGATTTATGTAGGTTGTGTCACTAAAACATGTTACTTCTGTCATGGCTACATGTTCATTTATTATCAAGCTAAGATGGACTGTAAGAAAAAAGCCATTATTTTATCTTTACTTTTATATTCACATAGAATATTCATTTGCGTAAGAACGTTAGACCTCAAACAGCAACGCTAGTTTGTCAACCCAATGAAGTCACAAATTTGACACATGCCAATTCCAAAAAGAACATACTGAGGTTATTTGTACTTTTTGTTTTAAAAGCAGAGAATTACTTGTATAACGCATATTGCATTACAATTTGTAAATAGTTTACTTTCCCCTCAGAAATTAATACATGTGAATTAACACATTAGCCAAAATCACCCTGCTGTTTCTTTCCAAGTGCTCTCCTAGCAAGAAAATATCTGAAGTGATGATTTTAAGGCACAAAAAGTAAAAAACCAAGAGAGGTTTAGAAAGGGAGAAAGTACAGACATCAAATTAATAAAACAGAGGTTAAACCACTGTACATTGTTCTTGGTACAAAGAAAAAGTAAGAGAGGGGAGAAATTAAAAAAGGATTAATAATTCACCTGGAAAATCAAAAACACACCATCTTCTCACATGGCTCAAAAGTAGTACACAAACCTCAAATTTCTTTGCTCCAGGTCCTTAGAACTGTTTTACAAAGTTAACAAGGCCTTTTCACACTGCCACGTCACGTACACAATCATATTTTCCAGCAATATCCAGTAGTACAGGAATTTTTCAACTAGTGAAGTAATACCTCTCCAAGAGTTATCTTAAATAAGAGAGCCTTACAAACTTCTTAAAAAGGGTTTAGGAGTACAGGAGACCACCTATCCATCAATACTCAATTTGGTAAAATAGAAAAGCTACCTAAAATAGAAAGCTACCTAAAATACAGCCGACACTGAATGTACTCCTACATCTTAGCAAATATCTATAGCACTTACAATTATCATCATTCCTTTGCTGTTGTTACCTCAAATCATTCTTAATAGCTGGGCGTGAACGGCATTGCCATCTGATAGTCATTCAGTGGCCGACCAAGGAGCCGGCATTTTCAAACTAAATCATCATGAATTAAAACAAGGCATGGGCACTAATTAGCAGCTTTCAACAGTAACAGAGAAGCTGTGACAAGGATGGAAACTCAATTACCCTCATTCCAGCAATCGCCTGTTCCTGGTCAGCATGTAGCTGGCAGAGGCACTTATGTTTCCATACCTACGGTACACATGAAATACTTCAGCCTTCAGATCAGATGACTGTGTGCCATTCACACAGAGGCCTGATTCTTTTCTGCTTTAACATTATAGACCCCCTAGCAAATTTGATGCACCATCTAGAAATGTGACAGAAATAGAAATAGGCCAGCATAATTATGAAATGCAACTCAGATTGAGACCCTCACGATCACCCTTCCACAATTCAGAGTGAAAACTGCCTCACTGGGAGTGCTGACCATTTGCTCACTACGTCCTTAGCAGGGAATATACTCAAAGTGCTTCACTACTGCACTAAAAAGCAAGAGTTTGGAGAGAGGGACCATCTCGCCAGCACTCATCATTAACCAGCAAAATCTTATTTCTTATTTTGTACTCAAGCAGAGCATCCTCCACAAACTATACTCCCATTTTCTGTTTTTCTTAAGATATATTTGCTACTTGTTCCTCTGAGACTACAGCCTAAAAGGAACCTATAAAATTAAACTGTATTTCTCCATGTTCTCAGCATCTATTTCATCCATGAGCTGAATTAATATTTTACAAAGGAACAGTACTAATGTAATTTCAATCGATGGGCCGTTTACTGCTTTCACTGAAGATGCTGCCAGTCGTTAACTACCCTCAACAGGAATTTACAACCTCTGTCAAGATCGACTACATCCCCTCAGTTCTCAGCATCTTGTTATGACTTCAGTAACTGAGATAAAAAGCCCAACCACACGAAGCATCTTTGCCACACACTCTGCTACAGCAGCACCTGGCACCTGCGTTTTTCTTCCAGTTTTTGAATCTTTTTGGAGACTGTGGTTCCTTCAGAGCTGAAGAGAAATTCCAGATGCCAGGCTCCCCAGGAGGACCATCAGTGCAGGCAAGCTCCCTTCCTTTCACTTTTTAATAGCAATAATTTGTAATTAGGTATCACAGAATCTAGTGACAATTTAACAACATCACCCCGTCTGCTGTGAGGTCTGCTCTTTCTTGATAATAAAAATTAATATATTTTAACTACATTTTAATTTTGTAGTTGCTAATTATAAAGTTCAAAGCTATTTCAACACTAAATACTACATACACAAATGTAGTAAAATGCCATGACTTCAAAATCTTGGCATAACAACTGGCATGTAAATAAAACAAAAGTGCATCTGATTTATTACTACACCTATGCCACCTCCAAAAACTGAACAAGCTACGGCAAAGAGATAAAAGTAAGCAATGGAGCTCTGTGTCTGCTTCAGCAGCACCTGCTTGTCCCACTGCACAGCTGAAGCAGGGCCCTTCAAACACTCACAGGAACACTGACAACAAGGAAATCTGTAATATCACAGGGCTAAGCCTCTCTTTCTCTCTCTCTGTTCAAAACATTTTTACAACTGGGCAAGCTGTGTATTCTGACACGTCTTTTGAAAAGGAGTCAAAATCCACTCCATTCAAATGGGTGCTGGCTACTCACACAATTGCAGTGTACTACTGATACCATGAAGTTTTTGAGAAAATGTTCTGTTCAGGTGAGGGAATGGTTTTCTGTCAAAATTAAGCACTGTTCTCAAAGTTAAAACAAAAAAAAAATAGGGTACATATTTTAGGCATGTCCCAGTAGATTTGAGATACCAAATAGAAAAGCATACACACCCCTCAACTTGCATACCAACAAAACTAGTTTTCACTTCACATTTGTTTGGCCCTTGGAAACCAGCCCACCAGCATTTACTTTTCAGCTACCAGAAAACAAAGCAACATAAACACAGACAAGATTCAGTATTAGCAATAAAAATATATCAGGCCTTAGCAACTCTTAGCCACCCAATTCAATGCAAACAAACCTAATGTTACTACCCAGGTTTCTTACCTTTGCTATAGTTTAATAGGGAAAAATCTTAGAACTAGAGACTTATTACAAAAGTTTCCTTGTAGTTCTGAGGATTAACCTCCAAACAAAAATGGAAGACTTCTCTCTCCAGAAGCATTTTGCACATATGCCTCATAAATAAAACACGCTCATTTTAGGGAATGGATCAAGAATAATTTCATAATATTTCATCAAGTCTATTTTTTTTAAGACTTAAATACAGTGTTTGAAAACAGAGCACCACATACTCTCTGAAGGATGTTAAACTGTTTCAGAGGCTCCTACATACAGCCATAACCATTTCTTCTCAATCTTGTAGCATGTCTTCACACCTTCAGCTGCACCAACCTTACATTTGGATCCATAATCTAAGCCAGACTGAGTCACTCAGTTCAGAAAGAAAAAAAAAATGCTCACACACCTCATCTCAAGAATAAGTCACTTTACTATTGTTCAGCTAACAAGATTGTATCACTTGTCCTGTTTATATTGCAGCCTCACAAACAGTTGGATCGGCACAAATGAGGCAGGCAGAAGAGAACACCAGCATGGGAATCAAAGGTCTTAAATAAGCTTTGCTGCTAGAAAAATTTGACACAACATGAAAGATTTAGCTTTCGGTTTCAGGAAGTCAAATCTCAAGCAGAAACATCTGTACTGGTGGTACAGTCTTGTTTTCCCATCAACTGCTTAGAAACCACACTTGCATAACATCCTCTCATCCCTGTGAAGTTGGGGGTTTTAGTAAGAGAACAAGTAGTCTGAACAACTAATTTCAAATGGAAAAGGACACTACAAATATTTTTTCCCCGAAGTAAAATAAAGATTGGAGACAAGAGTATCCTTAAAAATACAGAACTGCAAATACAAGCTGAAGAAAAAAAAATCACCCTCAAAACTTTTAAAGCATCTTCCCACAGCAAACAGGGAATCTTCCCTTTTGGAAATCAGAAATAACAATAAATGAAAACATTTATTTCATGAAGACAAGCTTGATTTTAACTTTAAGACACAAAAAAACAAGCAAACGACAACAAATGGTCTGTTAAAGACAGTCAACAATAGGTATGGCTTGACAAACACATCTTCCCTGAAACTTAATATCCCTTCCCAGGTAATTTACACTGACACCGAAAGCATTTTCCATGGTATTGCTTGTGTTTATCAGAATACATACAATAGAAAAAAAGGGTAAATCTTGGTAACCATAGAAATATTAATAAAAGAAAATGTGTTCAGTTTTTGTCAGCGATGAAAAGCAAACTCCTGCTCCTTTTTTTCTATATTTTAACATTATCCTGTTCCTTCAGTGTTTTAGTCAGGTAATGATACAGATGCTTCTCAATATTGCTGGCCACATTTCTTTAGAACTGCTGAAAATAACGATTAAATCACTTTTATTCAGGTCAGACAAGACAGAGATACACAAAGAAATACATCACAGATATATGGGCAGAACACAGAGATACCCAGAGAGAAAAATAGCTAATTTTAACTCCAAAACGAAGCTGCAAGAAAAGCACTGCAGTAGGGCTTCTCTCTCCCTTTTCAAGAAAAGCAGTCAACTTCATCAACTTCAGAAAAAGGGAAGCAGAGCACCACTTCCATTTCAAGACTTATTCAAATACATCCCTTCATACAAAATATATCCAGCAAATTAAATCTGCAACGCTGGCTGCAGCAAACAAGGCGCACAGGCTCAGCTGCCCTTCACAAAGCATCTTTGTAGGGCTATCTTTCTGCCAGTGCTCCTTTTGAATTCCCAAACAATACCTCGCAAAAATTAGATCGCCTACTGTGGGAAAGTTCCCAAAACACAGGCCAAAATATATTTTCTCATGAGGACACAAAAAAAATCTTCAATGAGGAAGTCAAAGTTCTTACAATGACTGTTCAGTATATATATAGTTATTATTGAAACATGCTAACAGATTAAGCAGCAGCTTTTTGATTTAGGGAAAAAAGTTGCCAAAAATCAGATCAGTAATGCATCAGGACAAATTACTAGCTACCACTCAATAATTCATATAAGACTTTCAAAGACTTGAAAGCATACGGATTTTTAAAAATCATGGAAATTAGTTTTAAACTCTATTGTAATAAGTATAAAATAAATGAAGGATCTTCCAAGATTTAAAACGGGTATGAAGTGTTTTCCATGAATAACCTGATGACCCATGGAACACTATCTTTGTACTAAGGAAAAACATGATTTTGGGAAATATGCCTGTGCATCATTTACTTTTGCTGATCCACACTTTTACACTCAAGACAAGAACAAACTATCATCCTCTACCACAGCAACCCCAGCAGCACTGCTGGCTACCAGGTGGCTCCCCAGAGAGGCAAGCGAGGATGGGTGGGACAGTGCTGTCCCTTTGGCATCATTAACGGCACAGACACATGTTCTTACATCTGAGCAACACGTTAGGAAGCAAGTAGACAAATGAAGCTTGAGCTGAGTAGAAGATCCCTGGGCTTCAGGCCCAGCACTATTCACTTCAGTAACTTTGCTAACTAAGATTGCCACAGAGAGGCAAGGCATTGTCTTTATGCTCCAAGCTTTTTAAGTGCCAGAAGGTTTGTTCACAAGGCTGTCAAAAACATGCTCACAACTCACAGGAACATACCCAGCCTGAACCCAGTGCAAACACTTCTGCAGCCACAGCAGGGCAGAAATCAAAAGTAAACTCTACCAAATAGATAATTAATCAAAAGGAAATTACACAGAGCTTATCCGTGCTACATTTAAACCCTCACTTTCCAAGTTATCTAGCTTCCAATTGACTCAGAAATGTACAGCTAACTGAGCTTCAATCTTCTGATGTAATGAGAAAGCAGACAAGTGTTTAGGGCTAGTCTTCAAATCAGTTATTCCTACTCTGCGAAGAGTGAAGGCTTCCTGATCACACTGAGGTCCTTGCAAGTGTCAGTGAATCTCATATTGCTACAGAACATAGAAGTCTACAAATGCAGAACGTACCATCCCTATGAGAGGGGAAAACTACTGCAAAAGAAATTAAAAATTCAATGTTCTCACCATTCTCAAAGCTCTTGGTAACAAAGATATGAAATGCTATGGGAAAAATGCACCCCCCTTCCCGTCAGAAAGGCTGAGAAATAAACACATTTTCTTTCAAAACAAACAGGATACTGAGCAGCCTGTTGCAGTATATGCCCTTATGTTTCAGAAAGGGCATGAAAATTTATGGTGGAAGTTCAGAATCAGACATTCCAGGGCTGTTTCAACAGACTGAGATTAGAGAGGCTTCAAGAAGACTTAGGCTATGCAAGGTTTTCAGATTTAGTTATCAGCCACAAAAAGATGTATTCATTTAATTAAGCTTGTTGGGCATGAAATTATGCTGCATAGTAATACTAACCCATGAGAAAACAGTAAGAGGAAGAAAATGTATACTTACTTCAAAAATACACTATCTCATATTATGCTTTGTTAGGTAAAGGTCTAAATTTTTCCAAATAAATACTTTTTTTTATCCTGCCAGTTAAGTTCTGAAACATGGCAAAAAAAAAAACCACACTACAAACCCCCTGTAGTCGAAGGTTCATATACACATCTATTTTAAGTTGGTTTATCTGTATCCAACTCCCTCACTTATTGCCTAAGAGACACCAAAGGACATTGGATTTTCATTTTCCAGAGATGCGAACTGTTCTGAACAAGCTTACAAAACCTTGCAGCATCTGCTTTTTTTGGCTCAGACCAACTACCCTTATAGTTGGCTTCATGACAGCAACTTCAAGCCAAGTGTCAAGCAGGAGGAAAGTGCCTGGACCAAGAACTTGTAACAGCCTTTCTTCATTAAGCTGCGTTACTAACTGCACTCACAATGTTAACGCACAGCATAACAGGCTCACGTCCTCACTTCAGAATTAGTTGCTGCAGACAGCAGAAAGCCTGAACATCACCATGGGAATTGCAGTTAGGAAACTTATTTTGTTGGCCAAAGAGGCTTCCCTCAAAAAAAAAAAGAAGAATGTCAAACATTGCAAGCTAAAGGCTACTCCTGAATAATCATGTTATAAAGCCCTGAAACGTGTGATGTAATACAGTCAAATATCAGGCATCAGCTGCCACAGTCAGTTTTATTCAGGGCTACTGAGAAACAGCAGAATTTAGCAACAGAAACAGTTCTTAGCATTATACTGCTCTCAGCAGCATAGTAAATAACAGGAGTTATCTCTTTATATACTAAAATCAAAAAGATGGTAACATTGTAGTGTACTGGCAGTGAAGAAAACCTGAAAGTAAAGCTCAAGCACCAAAATATTTTTGGTTTCCAAATTAATGAAATCCTAAATAAGCCCTTTTGAAAAAGATAATTCTAGTCTTCTGGTGTATTGAATATACATACACACAATTAGCTTGAATTTAATTTAAAGACTAACTATAATCCTTTATGCTAGACTCACATGTAAAATGCTTATTTTCTATGATCCCATGAAACTAAACCATTTTGTATTTATTTGGTAAGAGATCACTCACTATATCAAGAAGGAAATGTTCACTTCTGGCTTATCTGAAAATTGTACACAATCATGCTATCAGTGGTCACAAGTACAAAAATAACACATCTGGGGAACAAGTTGAAAGTTTATTTGAAAAAAGCATAGGTACATCCTATAATTAAACCATTGTTCCTCTTGAGTGCTCAAGAAGGGAATATCGGCTCAACAGTAGCATCCTGTTTAGATGTTCTGACACTAAATGACGCACTAGTATCAGACTAAAGCCTCCTGTACAGTTCTTCCTTCTCCTCTTAAGATATGGTCCAAATAGCTCTCTGCTATTTGTTACTACTGTACTGAATTGCCTCAATGTACTTCACTGGCAGTTGCCAGAAGAAAACCTTAGACACCTAACATCTAAGGCATATATTAAAAAAAAAAATTTCTTCCTGCAGACATTACTACATGGCATGAAAACAGTGAACTAGTATGTGGAATTTCCAAGGTGACTAGTTACATGTATACCATGCCATGCAAATGAGTTAGTTAGCAAAAAGCAAGAGATTAGGGTTCGGGTTATCTTGTTTGAAAACCAAAGCACCCCTATTTTTCAGGTTGAACTACACTAGTACAAAACTGCATGCTTTAAGATGGTTTATGATGCCAATAAGGACTTGTTTGGAAAAGACTTAAAGCTATAACTGTTCATATAAGGCGACATTTGGAAGGGAAAAAAAAAGACTGATATTACTCACAGCTTAAGGGCATAGAACTATTTGTAATTTATGAACATTTTGAAGTTAGATTCCCCAAAGTAGTTAAATTAACTTCCTAGTTCACATCTTCAAAGAGAAAATGTATAGTTTAATAAAGCAATTAAAGAGGAGAGCTCCTCTGTTACACAACAGGCACATTAAAGTACAGGCCATGTACGTATTCTTTTATTTTTGCACTTCTTTAGTCAATGGAGTGTTGAGTTGCATAAATTTCAGAAAAACTCTATAAGAGAGCACACATCAAAGAGACTAAGCTAAGAATTTTCCAAAGCAATTGCAGAATACCTAAAAAAACAGTCCAGTCGAAAATTACCAAAAGACTTTTGCACTTCAGAAGTTCATGTGAAGAAGTTAAGTTTGCTTTCTCCAACAATGTGTATCAGATCTAGCAGTACTCAAAGCTATGCATACAAATACAAGTTGGCTATCCCACTGCCACTTCACTGAGCCTGCAGTGAAGTCATTTTGCCAAATCTGAACAGTGACAATCAAGAGCGAATGGTAGTGTCAAATGCATATTTACCCCCTCATGATTTGGGAGAAGCGGAGCCCCAATGAGTTTGTTAACAAAAGTAAGCAACAAACACGCTACTAACATACTTCTCTTGTTATTTTCTATACTGACATGAATATGATAAATATATTTTTCTCTTTCCAACACTCTCTCAACTTTAAAGATATCTCATGACTTCTCAAAAGCCAAAATTAAGTAACTATCTTTATGAGATAGCATAGCACAGAAAGAAAAATATAAGTAAAGGGACAATTAAGTTACATTAAAGGAGGAATAAAAAGCAAGGTATCTGTGTCTTTCTACATACATACTTTTTAAATATTTAGTTAATGACTGAAAGATTATATGCATAAGGATATTTCTTTCAAATTCCAATACTGTTGTAAAAATACCCCTGAATTACCAGAACAGAGAAACAACATGAGAAAACTCCTTGATATACACAATACAACATGAACCATTGACAAAAATGCCAACTGAGACTTCAGCTGGAAGCCCTGCTCTCCCCAACAGTAACAGGAGGGCACGCCTGACCATCAGTTTCAAGTATTTCCAGTGCTAAAAACACATTACATTTCCCAGAAATTTGGTCTTATTTGTGGATTATTTTGGCAAGTGTCAGCTTTGTGGATTTAAGGGTGGTTTCTTTTCCTGTGGCAATTGCCACAGTAGGCCTCCAGTCTGCTGATTCGGGAAGTTTTACAGCATTAATGCAGCCTTGGTGTTCCTGATTTAGCTCTCTGCTCTGTGCCCTTCACATTGGCTTTATCCCTGCATTTGAGCTACGTTCTTCACGGTGTCACTTCTTACTTTACACCTTTTTTGTTATCCTTTCTCAAGAGCATGACTGAGCAGCAAGGACAACAGAAAGTTTAACAATTCCCATGGCACAGATCACATCACAAGGGAAGCATCGTTCCCTCAAACCCAGCTTGGTGGCCCCACTGCCTGACCAACTGGTTTCTGAGCATCTGCCAGTGTCACTCCTCCTGAACAACCAACCATCCTTCGATAACCATCTCCAGAGACCAGACACCACCAGCAGGCTCCCCGTCTGGAATTTAGACCTTTACCAATGCAAGGGACTTTACTAGGAGTTTCCAGAGTGCCCTTCCCAGGAGAGAACACTGGGCCTCCTTTAGCTTTCGGAACACACTGAAGGGCTGGGTCTACCATTGAAGGCAAACAGACATTTGGAAAAAGGTCAAACAGGGACAGAGTAACAACACAAAAATCCATTCCAGAAGCAGCTTATTTTTTGAGGGGGAAAAAAAAGGAGGGGGGAAAAAAAAGGAAGATTTGCAAAAAGACAGGCTAAATATGATGCCTATGCAGTCAGTATATTTTTCCATGGGAGTTTTTATTTTCTCACATGTATTCCATGAGCATGAGGATAAAAATAACATTACCACAATGACGTATCTATAGTAGGAGGAATGACTTATGGGTACCGACCAAAAGTCAAGGTTTCCTCTTTGCGCCCAATTTGAAAACGTCACCAGCCAATCAGCCGCCTGCCAAAGTAATCAGTAATACCCTCTCTTCCCCAAAACCAGAACAGAGGGACTGCTCAGTGAGCAGGGCAAGCCTTTAGAAAATAGCACAGATGGCATTACAACTCCAAGCAAAGTAACTCCTTGTATCATTAGCTATTGAACCACAGCTTGATGTGAGGATCAGTGTAAAGCTTATTAGTCTTTAGACAGTTGGCAGCAACAGCCACTGCAGCAGCCATTCAGGAGCAGAAGGAACTCATTCAGTTTAGTTGTTTTTCAGGTCATGTTAAGTCAAAATGTTTCTATACACACTCCAGTCCTCAGCTTAACCTTTCTCAGCCTCTCCAAGTGCAATTACGCTTACAAACTGCTTCAACTCACGTAGTCCTCCGACAAAGAGGGCTCCAGGAGCTCAGCACAGGTATCTAAAAAATTCCTGCCTGGTGCCATTGTGTAAGGATTTCACCCTACTTCGGAGAGCAAGGACTTGCCAAGAACACCACTGACCTCAGCCCCAACATTGTGAAATTGCGCTGCCAGCTCCAGCCAGCTATGTAGAAGTAGGGACTGAATCAGATCCAGAGCCAGGGCGTACTGCGAGATCATCACAAAACAAAGCAAAACAAAACGAAAACCCCAACAATTACACTCTTGAGCGCGTTTTTCTTTTTACCGGAAGCAACCTTCAAAATAAACTCAGCTGGCGTTTCTCCCCCATACCAGGGAGCAGGAGGAAAGTTGCTCGAATTAACGCATTTCGTCCCTTCCCGGGAATTCGGCGCTGGGGGTTGGGGGTGAAACCCGCGCCGGAGCCCCGAAAGCGGGGCCGTGCGGCTGCCCCCGGCTCCCCCCGGGCTGGAGCTGCGCGGAGGGCAGCGAGGCGCCCCCCCGCCCCCCGCCGCGTTGGGAGGGGGCGTCGCGGGGTGCGGGTCCACCCTACCTGGGGGCTCCTCTCCGCCGGGTTCTTCATCACCGCCTGGCGGAAGCTGTTATCCACGTAGGACGCCATCGCGCCCCTCCTGCCTCCCGGGCAGGGGATGGAGGAGGGCTGGCCGCGGCCTGGCGCTGCGGGGCTGCGCGGCCGGAGCGCTGGGCGAGGAGGTGGGAGGCACCACGGGCTCAGCAGCGCCGCCGCCCGGAGCAGCGGCGGCAGGAGGCGGCAGCGGCGGCGCCCGAGCCCCGCCGGGAGCGGCGGCGACAGCGGCTCCGCGCTTCCTCTCCGACCGGCTCTACGCCTCCCGCCGGCCCGCTCCGCCGCATCCCCCCGAGCACCGCCACCTCTTCTCTCCCCTTCCTCGTCCTCCTCCTACCACCCGCCTCGCCGGCGGGGAAGTTGCTGGCTCGGGGAGGCGGAGCGGCGGGGGGGGGGGCGGGACGCAGGAGGGAGGCGGGGCGGTGGGGACCGCGCCTGGCGGGACCCTGCTGGATGGAGCCCCCCAGCGATCCGCCTTCCTTCCCAGCCGCAGCAGTGCCTTAGCATCCTTCCCCCGTCACCGCCCCGAGAAGCTGTTCTTGTCTTTTTTAACCCCCCGCAAAAACAGACTGGCCAGCTGTCGCCATCGTCCCGAGGGACTCGCATCGTCACAGCTGCGGTGATGCATCCTTGTGGGTTTTGGTGATGAGCAAGCTGGACGTTAAAAAAAAAAAAAAAGACTTGATCTGCTGGATCTAGTGACTTCCTGCTTTGGGAGGGCCACCTGTTGTCACTCTTCTCAAGAGTAATCCCTATCAGCCGGCTGTCCCCTCTGCCGTTGCTGTGTGGGATAAAAACCGAGGAAGGGAAGGGTGTGAAATCTTTAAGTTACTTTTCTGGGGGTATCTAAACACTTCTCCTCCTCACACGGGCTTCAGTTTTTAAAGAATAGAAGGTCTTGCAACATGGCTGGTTTTCTTTGTTTACCGCGATCACCGAGCGTGTCTCAGCAGCGGCTTGACAAATACGAACCATGGCAGTATTATTAACGTGCCATTAACAGCAGTGTAATACTATTAATGTATTTGCTTTCACAAGCAGTGCATCACACAATGTAAATAACGTCAGCATTAAGAAATTTCCAGTCACTAGCAGGGGTTTACACATTTTAATCACAAGTACGGTAGTGTAATTTTTATTTGTATTTTTTATTTGGAAAAAATTCACAGGGATAACAATCTTTTTCTTACACAACGTACACTGTCTCAGGAGACAAAATCTTGCGCTTTTAGGCATACACAGCTCTTGAACAGGCTGTGCCTCTAGACAGTAATCTACTAAATTTAGTGAATTTCTACATATGGTTCATTAACAAAGATAACTCTTTGAGCTAATCCCGCTCTTATGTGTCAGCAAAATATTTTTGCAGCTAATACTCATCATTCTGAGCAGACCATGAGAAAAGACTAGGGAGCCCTCCACATCCTGAATACATCTTGCTTGTCAGTGCTTTTCAGTAGTCCTTATGGGAGGTTGGGTTTTTTTAACTAACAGATTGAAAATGCAATGTCCTTTACCCTAAGAAATAGCAGTTTTAAATGCACCTCACATTCATCATCCAGAGAACATCATTTCTTCAAATTAATCAAGCCCGCAGCTATAGGAAAGTGCCAGCTTTTCTGAAACTCAGCTTACCATCCTGGAGTGCTAAGATTTTCCTTTTTTGTGGGGCATATGTATAGGATGAGTGCCACAGGAATGCAAGGAATGCTCTTCTGGGCTCAGCTCCTCCATCACTTCAGGGCACCTATTCCTTCCTGCTACAGACTAGCTTGCCTGACATCTTCCTATCTCTACATCAAAACAGAGCTACCCACTCTATTTTAATATGCAATTATCTTTCATTTCAGACCTATTAGCTATAACAGCATAAAGTGAAGTGTTTTACTCTCATTAATTTTTGTTTTGTTATCTGGTAACACAATACCTGTGGTTCACAGGGGGATTTAACTTCAGCCAGTGGGATTTGGGGGCTCCAGCTGTATTCTAATCAGCATAACAAATCTCTGTGGTTATAGACATATGTCAAAGGCCTATCATGCCACATGAATTATCAGAAGCGGGAATGAATGAACACTAGAGAATTAAGTACAAATACACTCTACAATTTTTTTCATAACATTTAAGGATGTGTGGCACTTAACACCTTTTTAGTGCCTGTAAGCAACATATTTGTATAATGAAGATGCTTCTGATTGTTTATATTCTCCATAGTGAACACTAGTCTGTCTTTTGTGCTATTTTTTCCTGGCTGAAATTAGAATGGTTCTTACATCTAAATAAAAAAAAAACCCAGCAAACAACCATCAAGATACAGAGTGAGGACAATAATTATTAGAGAACAGATGTGATTATCACTGGAAATCTCTATTTTTCATGCAAATTTTCAAAAAAATACAATTTACAGCATCACATACTTTTGCAATTTTCACATTATCTTAGTCTCACTGACTTTCTTGCTTTCTAACTTCAACAGTAGAAAGGTATATATTAGAATACATATGCATGTCAGAATCTACCATTCATTTTGCATTTTCCTTTTGATTATTCCTCAGTCTGCATTATACAGCCTGACATTATACAATGGACTGGGGGGGCGGTGGCGGTGTTTGCACTGCTCAAATTTTTGCATTACAAAGGTTTTCTACCTCGTATTGCACTGGGAAACCAAGACTGAACCATGTTCATTGCACACAGTACACACAGTATTGATATTTCAGCAATATGAAAACGCTGCAACTCAAAATACAACAGCTCAGCATAATATCGTGTTGGATAGCTGTAACTAAGCCCCATGTTAAAATATTTTAGAACATTATTTTGCCTTAGAAATACAGTGTTACTATCTTCCTGAATATCCTTGTTTCTTTTAAGGGATAAATTGAAATGATCAGGTCAAACAATTACTAAAATGCCAAAGAAACAAATTCAGCATTTCTGTGAGCTCTTTTTTCATTTGCTAACCCTGATTTTTAAAAAGGTACTTTCACTTTCAAAGTCTTACATTTGACTTGGCCACACAGCATTTAATTTATGGCACCAGTTATCCGTCACTCACAGTTAAACACTTGGTTTGCTCAGAAGAAATGAGGGAAATAGAACATTGCCTCTTTGGGGAGTTTAGTAAATTATTTACATTCAGTATGGATATAAATCCCCTTTCTTTGGATAAACACTCATTTTCATTTGTCTTCTGGAGATGGCATGGCTGCTGAAGCAGATTCATGGAACCAAGCTCCAGCTGTCAGAACGGTCCATCTCCTTCCATGCTCTCTCCTGGCACTTTCTCAGCAACCACAAGAAGTTACTTTCAGAATTGTTAGAGGAGGAAGTTTTGGTCTGGAGAACCACTCTGTAGATGACCTTGAGAACTGTAGCCATCTCCACTGGTCTGGGCAGAAGCCAATTTTATTGGTGTTTAAGTCACAGGTGAATGATTTCAGGTACAAGGAAGGCCACTACCAAGGGAAAACCACCTCCTTTGAACAAGATTAGCCTCCACACTCTCTCTTTTGGGATAGCAACAGTTTTCCAAGAATGCTGTCTCTCATCTTTTGGGATTTATACATAGATGGAATTATTACCATTTGCAACTTCAGTACCTATCATCTTTTACAACATGATGGGTTAGTTGTTTGTTTATTTGGGGGGGTTCATTTTTAATTTGTCTACACAACATCCTCTATTTATATGGCTATTTGTCAAGTAATGATTGGCAGTGTATGGGCACAATACCACCACCCTGTCCCCCTGAACCAGAAGACAGCGATAGAAAGGTATCAGTGAGTTAACGCAGTCCATGCTTAAATAATTCTTGAATGTTTGCTATCGGTTTATGGTCCTTTTGTACTTGTAGAGCAGTACAAAATTCAAAAGGTTATAAAAGAGATCCTGGCCTGTTGTATAAAGTGAAATATTTTGTTTATTTTTCTTAAGAGGAAAAGAGAAAAATTTGAAATTACTATAATGCATTCCATATATCTATTCAAAATTTACCACTGTTTACATAGCTACATTTGGGAATACATATCATTTGACTTCTGCTGTAGCTGCAAATGTGGGCAGATCGGCCTTAACTAGCGGGTTTATATTAGCAGTGGCAGCTCAGGGACTGAAATGAACTAACTGTCCAAGTATTTACATGATTGTTTGAAATTGATTCAAAGCCTAGAGTTCCCTTCACCTACACTCATAAAGGTGCCCAGACAAAAGGAGAAGTGGGTGAATTCTATATTGTGGCAGCACCTAGGAGGCATAGTCAGGGAACATGGCCCACTAGGCTACATATTGTATAAATGCTAAACAAATTAGCAGGAACTTTTGGAGGCCAAGCCTATATTTCTAAAGTAAGCTTGGGTATGTCTACAAAAGTTTCTTTTATGCTTGTGACTAGTATAAGAGTGTGCTCCTTCCCTTTAAGGAGTGGAAGGTGGGAGATGACTCTTGTCCTCCTACCTGTATTTGGCAAGTGGTGTTCAAGACCTTGCAGCAACATCTCCATCTTCTTCTTGTGTGAAGAGAGGCACAAGAGTATCAACTCAACTTCTTAGATAAAGTATTCTGAGGCATAAAGAAAGCACTGCAAATGGCCGTTACTAATCACACTAACAACATTTTGATTTTTTTTTTAACAGAAAATTAACCTCAGAAATAGAAACAGTCAAACAGCATCTTGTGTCATTATCAGGACATGTAGTGAAATAGGTTGTTTCAGTGGGATGGCACAAAGCACATGGCAATAAGTTGGTGCCTTGGTGCTGGTGCACTCCACTATAGACTGCCAGCAAGGACAAGTGCCTTGTGGATCTTGAATTGCACCTGCTACACAGCAACAAAGGTATCAGACAGACTGAAAACAGGGTCATTTTCGATACAGGACATTTTTGAATGATAAACAGGTCCAAAAAATGCACTCTACACCTTTCCAAATACTCATCCACAATTTACTAAAGGTAGGATATGCATAGTAGAAATTTCAACTGTTGAAAGCAGATTATAACAGTTTTGTGAAGTATATACTGGATATCACATATATTTCTGATATTATATTTCAGTAAGAAACGTCGCAAATAAGGACAAAACTGATTCTTATTCACCGCCTTTGAAGTTTTCATTACTGGACAAATTGAAGCCCAAACTTACATGTTGGTGTTAAGTTTTTAAACCAATATATTTCCTAAAAGAAAGTATAAACTTACTCTTTAAAGTAACTGTAATCGAATTGCTTAGAATAATCTTTAGAAGTTTCTACAACCCAAACATTATGTGATTGTAATGATGTATGAAAAGGTGAAATTGTCTGGAAATCAATCTAGAAAGGAATACTGTTTATTCAAAGCTGGCCAAGTGTTTAAAAGAGTTTAACTCATATGTATTAATGGTAGATAGCCAGCTGATCATTAATATCCAATGATACTGCTTTTCATAAAACACTAGAAGGTGATAAAGTTATCTAGTAGATCACATAGAATGATAAAACATGTAAAGTTCTGCAAGCAAAATGAATCACATAGGTGGTAGGAATTTTATTCCTGCACAAAGATGTGAAATATTCATAAGAGAAAAAATTGTTGTTAACATTATTATTAAGACCTTTCACTCCAAATGTGCTATTTTCAGTATTAGTGTTTTATACTGATGATTTTCACTGCCTTCCATCAGAAACCTTTTTAGAAAAAAGTCAGCTTATTGTATGTGATTGAAGTGTTTGGCTTCAGTCTGTACTAGCTGTTTCAAAAAATATATGAATATATTTATAACTTTTGGCATTACTGCAGGGCTTTATTCCACAAATTAAGTTTGCAGCTGGTAGCATTTTTCATAATGAATTATTGATTAATTATTCCAGATATTGCCTGTCCTTCCTCAGCCACTAACCACTGCTTACTGCTCTGCTAAGTCAGCTCATGCTAGAACTATTCCTTGGGCTGAGATCTCCAGAGCTGCATTCCCATCAGCTTTCACCTCTTTACTCTTGTCACCATATTCCATAGAAATTATCCACACTCTTCCCTGCTTGCTTTAACACACTATACTGCATCAACTACTGGTGCTTATGAGAAGAGAATTTGCATTTACATTGCTTCCTAACAACCTTTATAGATTATTCCCTTGCTTTGAAATTAATAGTCATTGTGTATAATGTTTATGCGGTTCAGTCTTCTTCATCCTTCAGTCACCGTTTAGATATGTTCAAAGCATATGGGGATGTGTGGGTGTGAACTTAAGTGAGTGTTTCTGTGCTGTGCATACATATTCTGACAAAGCATATTCACACCTATATCATAATGTGACAAGTACTAGGTACCAATTTAAACAGATAGAATCAACTTTAAGTTCAGTAAATGTTAAAAAAGTTAATATTTTTGTTACTCACGGATCAGTGATATCAGACTCCATCAGTTTATGTTCCATTTATTTTTACGGGAAGAAACTATCCAGTACCTGGAGTAAAACAGGATTAAAATCTAATTTACCTTATCCCAAGAAAGCATATTACAGATAGATTGATACTGAGGTAAGATACAAAGCTACTTCAAGATAATTGTGGAATTTTCCTGATCTTTCTAGACAAATTAATGACAATATAGCTAACTTTGCATGTGCAGAGCTCCTCGCTGCATCCATAGTCCAAGAATACTCTTATTAGAGAGAACATAGAAAAAAATATAGTTTGTGTTCACAATATTTTTATGACAAAGTTTGTTTCACAAAGATTCTACAATAATCAGTAACATCAGCAGTAAAAATTTACTTTCTATTCCTTTCTTTTTGTAAAGAAATTAATATGAAGAGGTCCCCATTTCCACCCTGACCTTCAGCTTCTGTACAAATAAACAAAGATAAATTCAAGCATTAAATTAAGTTAGAGTAAGAAATCCTTGACTAATACAAAAGTAGAGATGTGAAGGAACAGACAAAAATAAGCAGCTCTGGGCTTGTGGGCAGTCACTAACTATGGGGTAGAAGTCTACACAACGTATTCCTTGGGTTACCTGGATGAATATTTAAGACAGACAACAATAAATTATCACCCTTGCCTAATTTTTGTGTTAATTTAGCTATTTACTTCATTTATTAAGCAGATTCTTATAATACTTTTTAAACATTCAGCATCTAACTGTGATAAACACTATCTTCCTACTCCTGTAACAACTGATTTGTGCTGAGATCATCCACCATTGCCTTGTTGTACCAACACTTGAAAAACCTGGGAACCTGCTGCCTGGTTCATTTTTGATTTCCAGAACAATTTTTTTTCAAAAAGGAAACCAAAACAAAACCCACCCACTCTGCTCTCTCACTGTTCCTGTGCTTAGCACAGGGAAGTTGCCAATGAAGCTCTGTAGCCAGTCAAGTATATCTTGTAAATGTGTTTTCTAAGTCAGGAAGAGAAACTGAAATATGGGAAGCAATTGTATAGAAAGAGGTAGTTGAGATCAGCGTTTTGTGGGAAATCAAGTGACTCTCTGGAAGATGTACATTTTTGAAAGACAAATGAACTCTTTGAGATTTTGTTCTGGGGAAGGTTTTTTTTGCTAGAAATTTTATCTTTTTTCATGCTATTAACAACTTCAAAGACTGCTGACATGCTGGCATCTGATTGCATGACAAGAGCTCAGTATACTGCCGTGATAACATACTCCTGTTATCCATATTTAATTTTTGTTTCTCTTTCTTCAGCTTGAGCTAGCTGGAATGGAGACAGCTCAATGAACGTAGTCCTTGGGATAAGGAAGTTTTGAAATTCTTCAGAAATATCCTCCAGAGAATAAATTGGAGGGTGGGGATTGGCATCCACGTGCTCTTGTTTGTGTACAATTAGCATCCACGTGAGGAAGCAGATTCTTCAGAAGAATAAGAGCTAGGGTGGGTCATTTCTCCTGTTCAATGTATCTTCAGTCCAAGTCCTCATCTGATTAAAATCCATGTATTTCAATGAGATCAACAAAATCCTGCCAGTTTAAAACAGCTAAGGACCTGCTCCTTGGCTGTGATCGCTGTTGAGGTTGCAGAGAGTTCTCTCAGTATGGATATGGAAGAGGATGGATATGCCCTGTTTGGTCTCTCTCTCACAAAAAAAAAAATCTGTAATATTTTAAATCCTCAGAGAGAGAAACCTCTCTAGTATACGCTCAGCTATGCCCCTGTTTGCCTAAGGGTGACATCTGTGTCTTGTTAGCAATGCACGAACTTTTAAAATGGTTCTTCTCTCAGGTGGAAATGAGCTATAGAACTTCATTCCATTGAATAGTTTACAATTTTTATTCAAGCCTTCGAATTACTGTTGTGTTCCGGTATGAAGTTAGATTCCTCTTGCCTTGGAAGAGAGGAGTTGAAGTAGAAGAGAAAACTTTGCCTTTCATTAATTTGTCTTGATCCCTTTTGTTCCAAAAATAATGCCAGTACTCCAGAGGTTAAGTGTTTGTATGGATAATTTGTTATATTCAAATGGATTTTCTGAAGTATTATTTGAAGCACCTGTAATATTTAACCTATGCTCATCACAAATACACTTTTAGTAAGGGTTCCGCTCACCACGTGTAAATCTCTGAACCAGGTAGTGGTTTGATACTCCTGGGTAATGTAAATACTATTGATTAAAAATACACATCAGCACATCTTCAAATGCAAAGAGTCTTTCAAGCAAAAATATCACTCTTTTTTTTTTAAACCAGTAATAATGGTACAAATATTCAGTTGATTTTAGAAACCACATCTCATAGAGTGATCTTGGCCTTAGCCAGATTATGTATGCTGGTTCACACATGGAACTTTTATTGGCTTGTCTGAGCAAGGTAAAGTGTGCCAGTGTAGTTAAGCCAGAAAAAGCTCAGTGAGAATACATAATTATAAAGATGTCTTTCATAGCTACAGCTTATTTCAGCCCCCTCCCTAAGATGAGATGCATTATTACAAGACCTTTCAGGAGAAAGGACTTCATACTGGCACTGTTGCTTATACTGTAGCTGTTTTAACGATGATCACACAGTTAAAGCGGCTCGGGGGGGAGAAATCCTGCACTGTCCTTTCAACTGAGAAGACAGACATTTTTCATTACTCCTCTAGAAATCATTTCCTTCTGTTTTTGAAGTATGGTTTGAGGCAAGAGCTCCTAATCTTCTATCAAACTTGGGTCTCTTTGATGATCCCCTTAGGCGCCCATTCTGCTGTATTAATTGAAGCTTAGTGCAGGAAGAAATTTGGCCTCATAAATTTTAGAAATGCTGCATATTTATCTAGTAGTACTATAATCTGAGATACATTTTAATATTTCATATCTAATAATTTCTTTCATATGAAAAATATGCTGCCATGGTGAAATCTTAAGGTTTTTTTAGACAGCAAAACATCACAGAATAACGTTAGGAAAGTGTAAAGATTTCCTTCCTTTATAATGCTTGCTGTACAATACATCTTTGAACAAGTCACTAACATGTGTTGCTCCTTGTTGTAAAGTGTATAACAAAACGCATGGACCTACCTTGTAGGGATGGTCTGAGGGCTGGCACTTGTAAAGCCTCTTTGAGGATGAAAAGCATTATATGAGTATTGAGCACTAATCTCAGGCATGTGGACAAGCATGCATATTCGAAGTAAAAACCTTTCTAATAACATCCATCTGCATCTTGAATACAAGAAAGAAATTGTAAGACAGCCTGTCAATGATCAAGGCTTTTTCATGCAGCTCACCCTACTGTTTGGCAGCTGGCCAACTCAGAGAGCCTACGGAGGAAAATGGCTCCGAAGGAAAAAATATGCAAGTTAAGCAGAGGACAAGCTTTGTGAAGGGTGAGAAAAAACAAGACAAATACCCTCAACTGCCAAAGTGCTCTCTGGTACATAGAGGAATGAAGCAAGATGTCAGGGAAGGAAGAAATTGCAGTAGGCAGGAGATTCCTCTTCTCACTACAAATAATTCTAGCCTATACGCACTTCAGTACCAGGCCTGCTTTGCATTAAGGATGCTTCTCTGTGGTGAGTCTGGGAGAAGCCAGGGAAGGATTTATTTGGACGTGCAGCACCCAAGCCAAACAAGAGTGCATGCTGACCTTCAAAACTGTATTGGCAATACTGCAAAGTCCTTCAAAAAAAGTTTGTAGGGCAATGCAGTACAATCAGAGCATGTTAAGGAGATCCAAACAGCTCTCCTCTCATCTTCAGATGAAGTGATGCCAAACTCTTTATTCAACAGCACTTATCTGGCTGTCAAAGGCACTTCAGCTGGGGCTGTTGACATGCAGGACACTGGCTCCCTGAGTCCTTCCCTGCTATCAACAAGCCACCGTGCAGAATCATCAGCAAATTCTTTTGCCTGATATGTATATATATATAAGCATATATATCTCCAATGTCAGAACTACCCCACTTATTTCCTCTCACCAGTCATCTATGGATTCATTTCACTCAAGCTGTGCTCCAGCTGTACAGTGTTGCAATGCTGCAGCAAACATATGGTGTTTCAGCCAATAGTTCTCCTTTTTGTCCTACAGGCTTTCGGTGTCTCTCCCTACAGTACCTCACACATTACCTGGGATGCAGCAAGGTTTAATTAAAATATGCAGGAATTGAACTAATAAAAATAAAATCTCCATCTATTATCATATATTTAAAGAATTTAATCTGAAAATCTTTCCACTCCTCCATTAAAATGTTTATATGCAAGATTTCTCTTCTGATAAATCATAATTTACATTTAGATAGTACCTTTTATTTTGATAGTTCATCTTCACTGAAAAGTTGATTCCAGCCATGACTCGTGTAGACTTTCATTCAAATTCCTGCCATATAGAAAGAGCATAGAATTAAATATTTAAGCAGTTTTTAATTCACGTTTTATTGCCACAGATCAATTTAGCACAACTCATCAACTGCTAACATGATCAATAATTAATGTGGTTTCAGGTCATCTATAGCAGAGTTCTGTTAGCCCTCTTAATGTCTTCTTACAGTTTGCTCTATGAGCCTGGGGAGAACAGGCCAGCTCTACCATGGCTCATTGGAACATAATTCATAGAGAAGCTCGGTAAAAAAACATGGAAAAAAATTTAAAAAATGAAAAAAAAAGATAAAAAACCCCATATCAAATCAAAAGTCTTCGAATATGCTCTCAGAAGTGTTCAGCATCCAACAGATGAGCTCTGATGTATATCATGTTAGTAATCCCAGCATTTGATTTCCTGGCCTCCCCCTCTCTGTAGCAGAGACAGTAGAAAAGCATGTGTCCATGCCCCAGCTGTTGCAGAGCCTGCCATCTTTATCAAAAATCTTTGCATCTGAAACTGAGATGCTACACTATGGACTGAAGCAAGCACTATTGACCTAGGTGGGTCTATATGGCATCCAGTCAGTCAGTACAGGGATGGCAATTTGCTGCAGAGAGGCTGGCAACTGGAAACTGGCATTAAAGACCTGTGGGCATGCAAAAGTGAACTTATACTAGCATCCATTTGGCTGTTGTTTTGAATGTATTTTGCAGTCTAGCTGCCCTACCCTGAGCAGGAGAGATGCGATTAAAATGTTGAAAAAGTCAATAAATACTCCAATAAATAACTTGTCTGGGATCTCCAGGGCTTTTTTTTTTTTTAACTGAATTCAGACCTGCTGTAAATACTGACAAACATATTACTTCTGGTAGTAAAAAGATACCAAAACAAAATCACACTGAGTAGTGACAAAGTGCAATTCCTTGAGACAAATCTTGGGAATCATGAAAAACATATATTAAGGATAAAGTATTTAGCATGCCTTACCATCTTCGCACCACCTATAATGCCATTGCTATCAAATAAAAAGCATTATTAATATCTGCTACCAATAAATTCCACTAAGCAAAATGTAAGGGTTTTTTTTTTTTGTCCAGCCTTTCAGGAAAAACCTTGACAGCAAGTTCATGCATTTGTATATTCATCAATTGCTGCACCCAGCTTTCATTTAGAAACTCCATTTCAAAACAAAACAAACTATTAAATATAAGCAGGTAGAAAAAGCAGAACATGTGCTGCAGCTTCAGTGTTGCCTCATATCTCCCTGCGTCTCAGAAACAGACCCTCCAGCGAGATAGCTTGTTTGCATGGCCTGAGGAAGTCCTGGTGTCCATCACATGGCTGCTTCAAAACTGGATGTATTTTTGAAAACCTTTTTAATGACAGTACTGTTCTTGTTGCGGGTGAAAATTTTGAAGTCATATGATTTAATCTGTAGTCCAACAACATAGCATTCATATCTTCTCATCTTTTATCTTTCTGTGACTTATTAAGCTTTTTCTATGCAAAATATATCCATGCCAATTAAGAGGGTGGTCTTTTACTTTCATGACTAGACACGTACCATCAATTATGAAAGCAGTTTGCATAGCATAAAGACAGACAAGAAAAAATAAAGGTTATCCCCCTTCCTGCATTAAAATCAATACCAACATAAGCACACCTAACAAATGTAGCATCACTCATGTAAGCGTAACATCCCTTCAGCTATACTGGTATTTTAAACAGCTACACTTTTCTGTGAAGTCAAGGGCTGGAGGATGAAGCCAGCCTCTGAGCTGGGTTACATGTGCTGCCTCCCAGTTGCAAGGTGGCACAGTGCATCATTGTAGATAACCATTACAGCAGGAGGCCCTGAAAACTCCTGACAGAGGCCGGGTGGACTCCCACCCTGCCATGACAGAGCACAAAACAATCTGGCTTAAAAGCTTGGGGAAGAGGCTATTGAGAAAAGAAAGGGAGGAGTGAGAACTGGGAGAGACCAGACTGGAAAGAGGAGGAGATACCTAGACAAGTCACACTGGGAAGGGTAGTTGGTGGGTCAAGAGGAGGAGCCAGGAGCAAAATGTTGTTGAACAAGTAACTTTTGGTGGTGATTCAGAGCTGGTGTCCACCAGCTCAGTTCTTACTCAGAAGAACAGTATTTGCCTGCAAACATGCACAGACAAGCATTGCTAATCAAATGCTCAGATACTACCCTTTAGGGATGACTGGGAAAAACAAAATCATTTAAGAGAAAAGTCTCAGTAGACAAATCAGAGTGCCATACATGCTTAACTAGAGTGTTAACAAACACTGCACTATCCTTGATTATGTGTTAATTAGAAGTCTTATTTCAGATATAGTTGGAAATACACTGGAAATATCTTGCTGAGCATTTTTAATGCTGTATGTATTGATAAAGCAACTGAGGAATTGCCCTGCACTATACTGGTCCCTCTGGATTCACACACATAGATATGACTTATGCCCTAAGGTGTTCACAACTGAAAGAAAACATAGGAGACAACAGATGGAACCAGCAGCTGGAAGATCAGCAGAAATCAAGGCAGCTCCGGCAGCCACGCCAGCCAGACTTTTGTCTGGGGCTCTCTTATTCCATGTCTTTTGCCATTACCACAAAAAAAAAAAAATCTCACCAAAAGTAATGAGTGAACCAGAAAGAAAGTAAAATTAGAAAAAGACCTTCATGTCCTCACTTAGATCAGTTCCATGGAGTAGAGGATCCTGAAGAGCCACAAGTGCCACCCTTTTGGATGAAGACCCCTTGAAGCAGGAAACAGCTCTGAAACCCAAAAAGTCAGGGTCTCTGTAACTCCAGTTTCCTGAAGACAAATAATTTTGCTTGTCAGTGGGCAGTGACCAGCAGGCTTATTGCAACCATGATAAAAGATATGGATCTCACTTGGTGTGGCTTATTGAAATCCCTTGTCATGTCTCCAAGGATGCCTGCAGGGGCTGCCTCCTCTGGGCTGCCACCCTGCTGGCAGGAGGATGGAGCCAGGCCAGGAACAGGGACACTCACAGAGCCAACGGGATGATATCTTGCAATGTTTCAGTCCTCAGTATCTGTATGGGAGGAAGAGCCCACAGCCACAAGTGGCAGGAGTAGAAACCAAGGTGCAGCAGAGTCTGGACCCATCTCAGGCAAGGAGAGCACATGCCATGTCCTCCTCCCCATGCAGAGCATCAGCAAGAAAAGCACTCGTGGAGGCAAGGATGATATTCTCGGGTAGGTGATGACACTGGGTATATCAGAGCCCCTCAAAGGATGGGGAGCTGCTTTAGCCTGAAGTAGACCTGCAGTCCTGCAGGGACAAGGGAAAACAATGTTACTGTCTATGTGCATTACTGGTGTTCATCCAGTGAACTCTTTTTTAACATGGTATACAGTTGATTAAAGTCAAAGCAACACAGGTAAAAAAATATTAAGTAGTGGTACAAAATACATGTTCAATGGTGTCACACTTTTGTTCCATTGGACAGTTTAATGCCTAAACAGAAGAAAACCTTGCTTCTGCTGTTTACATTTTTCATATTAAGTAAGCATCTGGATGTTTTTCCACCACAAAGTATTTTTTTATTGTGTGCTGGGCGCACACACGCGTTCACACCCAGAGAGAGTCATGTGAACTGCGTACTTGTTCAATCTGGAAGTTTTGCACCCTGCTCAGCACTCCTCATTCATTAGTTTAAAAGTGTGCCCGCACCTGCACATTGAAGAAAAAGCCCTGGCGGTGATATTCAAGGGAAAAATGAGGTTCTGGTCTGATGAGCTGAGTGAAAACCTCCTGCTGAGCACCCATAAGGATTTCTTGGTGTTTCTAGCTAACAGCCATTATGGAAATGTTTTCCTATTACAGCTCCATTTAAATTTCAAATGCAACCTTATAAAAGAGCAAGCTGAAGAATAAAACTGATGGACTAAAAACCATGTATCCTGTAGTAATTAAACAATAATTGTACCAAACTGTACTTTGATATTCTCTTTCTTTCTTAAATGCCAAAGTACTAGAAACAGTATCTGGGTGGAATGCATTGTGTTACAATATGTATTCCAGTATAGCACTGAATACATGGGTATGTGCTCTTCAGGTTATACAGAGCAGTAGGTTCTGCTGTTGGGGTACAAGTCACAGGAACATAAAAACTGCAGTTTGGAGTCAGATTAAGAATTCATGTAATATCCTTTCCAGAATTGCTCTTAAATCTCACTCACTATTTTTGCCTTGCAACTTTGTGGAAAAAAGTGACTCAAATTAGCTATGAACTGCATGAAAAGGAATTTCCTTTGATATTTTAAATCCATTCCTAGCAATTTAATTCTAGGTTTTGGCGTATGAAATGCTGCAATTTCTCCTTACTCATCTTCTTCAGAAAGATCATTATTTAACAGCGCTCTACTACAGCCTCTTCAGTCATTTCTGAGAGAGACAGAACATAAACTTTGTTTTAAATTCCTGAAAAGAAAAATGAGTCAAATATGTTGTCTTCAGTTCCAGGTTACTGCTAATTTTTCAGCTGTTAGGATTCACAGAATGACAGGTAAATAAGTACATCTTCATCAACCACTTTCAGTACCTTTTCTCAGTTTAACAGATCATTTAATGAGATTGGTAAGAATGGGAAACCAGAACAGCAAGCAATCTTCAAGTGCAGCACCAACATATTCAGTGTCATAGTACCCTGAAGTCATGTTGGGTTACCTGTTTGCTATGAGCCAACACGGTACGAGCCCCACTCATGATCAGAAGGAGCATATAGTGGTAAAATTGCATCATCCAAGTTGTATAAATAGCACCTAGTGACAAAACCAGCCTGTCAGTTTACCTACTCAATTCTTCTACAGCATTGTTAATAACATTAAAAAAATAGAGCAAGATGCAGAAAAATGTCAAGTTGGATAAACCTATTTCAATTCAACTACTCTGCTACATGCTGTCCTAAGATGTTTTTCTACCAAAGAGCTTTTCCACCCTGCTTTTTATCTAATATCATGGTAAGATTGTTATTACTCTCAGTAGATGGTGGATTACACTCTTCTAGGAGCATAGTTTTTCCCAGGGAAAGCACTTTTCCTGAGAAACTAATCTTAGAAAGTGCTTCGGACTCTTCTTGCTGACTGTCCTTAATCCAATAATGTTGCAACGGTATTGTGTGACACAGGCACTGCTCCTGTGAATGATTTCTGCCAGGCAATTCTGAGACAAGAGGAATAGTCAAGGTTATTTTTAAAGCAGCAGAAGTAACTTAATCACAGCAACATAATTGCTAATTGAGAAGGCACAGCTTGCTATTAATGACACTGATAGCTTGTAAAGGGAAAAGTAAATTTCACCTGATTATTTATAGAGTTTTGTTGCTTGTAATGGAACAAGCATGTTATTGCAGATTTACAAGTTAGCAGATTGGTTCACAATTAGCATCTTCCTCATATGCATTCTAGGACTTTCCAGATAAAGAGTCAAGCATCTATGTTGCAAGTTCTTAATATTCCATGTAGGTCTGTAACCCAAAGGTTTAAAGATTAAAAGGTCTTCTGATCCAACTGGCAACCCTAAAGTCAACAGAGGTTTGACCGTCTCATATAGCCTCAGAAACCATCTTCTAAAGAAAGGAAGGATGACAAACTGAATGATAAGCCTGACCAGGTAGGACTTTTTCACGGCATCATTTCAATCATTCCCACAGAGAATCCTGATTCCTGCTTAGCTACTTGAGTGACTGTTAGCAGGTGACAGGAGGGTAGAGCTTGCGTTTATTTCTTCTGCTCTCTTCCAGCCTCAGGCTATTCTTTAGCAGAAGCTAAGCAAATGAAAGCAGAGATAAATGCTACTTGATCCTATGCTTGGTTGATATGTGTTCCCTTTAAAACTTTTGCCTAAAGGCTCCACTACTTTTGTCTTCATAGCATATATGTAAAGAAGGGAAGTGCTAATGAAAAATGATGACTATAGAAGAGTATGAACTTTGACACTCTATCCAAGCTCCACAACTGATAGGCTATTTGTGATTTCATCTGCTGTAGCCCCTGGTTTGCATGCAGCCCCCCTGGGGACTCAAAGGCATTTACATCTATGTGCATGCCAGGGTGGGAGCACCGCTCTGGGTGTGATGCTCTGGGTGTCGTGCTCCTTGGGACAACGCTGGCTTCAGCAGTTCTGAGCTTCAGCCACTTCTTCCCATCTTGCGCTGTTTGTTTTGGCATAACTGTTTCACCCCAAGCCATCCCCTGCAAGGCCAGATGGAAAATGATGATACAGGTGAACTGATCTGTGTTAAAAAGAACCAGAAAAAAAAAATCAAAACATTTACCATGTAGTTGAGAAGCAGTTGTTTCAGTGCCATAGGCAGCCCCGGGTAAGGCAGGCATAGAAATGGCATGTGGCATCCCACACAGCACTGGCGTCTCATATTAGATGGTGATCTCAGGGTAGTTCTCAGAGGGTGGATTCCTACTCCAAGTAGGTGAATGCTGTGATTGCCATTTGCATGGGTATAGCTAGGAGCCTGAGATATCCGAGATCTCTTTTTCTCTAAAGATAGACAGGAAAAATTAAAAAAAAAAACAAGCAGTGACATGCAGGGACTGTTGATGCCTGTGCTGTCCTTGATGGGTGGTTACCTTTGTTTACTGACTGCCATTTGGTGCTTGTTAAGAGAAGATATATTTAGCATATGACAAGTGGAAAACAGTTTATGATGCTGAAATTCTGCCTCCCTCATTTGAAGGAAATAATGGAAGTAAAATAAGCCAGAGATACATATTTGCATTTGAAGTAACATTTCAAATTATAGTTGCAATATAAAATAAATTTTTTTTAAAAAATACAGAGCTTAAGCTTTTCATTATTACATCATTTCTCATTCACAAATTAATATTTAGCACTTGGTCTGGCTTGACTTTTCAGTTTTAAGACAGAATAGGAAACCTTCTTATCACTGATTCAGAATCACTGGCCCTGGGGCTCTCTTTTCTGGGCTGCTTACTCCTACTGAAAATCACACAGCATGTTCAGTTCACGTGAAAATTACTCAGTTCTGTTGTAAGCACAAGTCTTGGGCCTGCTTATGTTTTTCATTAAGTCACCATGAAATAGCTATTCCTAGATAACACCAGCTGTGGCTATTTTATACTGGAAAGCAATTGGGATGTTCCAGTTAAACTGGAACCAGGAACTCCAGAAAAAAAGAAAGTCCACACATGGTATTAATTTTAAAAGAGTTAATCAGAGCAATACCAAGCATGACTCATGATATTTCTTGTATGTTTATACGGTTTAGGTTAGGTTAAAGATATTCATCACAGGGGGACAAGGCCTATTTTGGCTTTTATTCTCTGAAGCCTCACACAAAGCATGCTTAACTATCCACCATGAGCAGTAATCTTAACCATTAACTTCAGCTGGTCAAATTTTTGTCATCTGGAAGTTACTGTTTGGCCAATAGGATGAACTGTTTCTGTTGTTGTTGAGGGAGTGGGAGGACACTACAATTCCTTAATTATAAACTCAAGCAATGGTTCTGTATTTAGCAATGACTTGGGTCTCTGTGATTTAAATACATCCTACAAGCATATGTGCTTGTTGGGGAATAAAACTGCTAGATTTGATTATTTATTTACATTAATATAAATAAAATCATATATCCTAGCTTATAATTAATATTTAAGCAGCAACAGTGAAACAAAAGGAAACCCAGTCTCAATGTTATTTTAATAATTGTCATTCTTACCATCCTCTCTTCCCTATTCACCATTCTGGGAATATACCCACGGCTTTCTCCAAAGCCTTGATCAAATAAATATGTCTTTCACTGTGCTTAGACAATCAGTGCATCAAGCCCAAGCCAGGAAGCATACTGCAGAGATTTCAAGTCTCCACAGAGAGTGTGCATTGCCAGCAGTGCCTTTCTTTATCTGACCAAGAATAGCTCAAACGCTTTTGCTAAGCCAAAATTCTTGAGAGGCAGTCCCTCGGGAATCAAGCCAGGGTTTTTCCCAGTGACAGACACATTCCATCTTCATTCTTATTAATGGAACATTTATAATTGATTTTCTTTGTTTACCCTTTCCTTTTTTTTACAAGGAAGAATGAAAGTCTAAACTTTGCTTTCTATATGACAAATGGCAGCATTTCTTACCAAGTATTAATCACGCAGTGGGAAACACTGAGAGACCACTTGACTTTATATTAAATTCAATTTCTACCAATTATCCAAGTGTATTTCTTCTGGAGATCACACAGAACAATAACACACGTAATTAGTGAAGATTCTTCTCTGGAAAGGGAGTCTCTTACATGAGAGTCTCTTACATGAGAGTCCAGACTATGGAGTTGAAAAATAATAAACCTAATGGAAAAATCAGGACATAGTTCCAAGCTGTGTTTTCTCTGGCAGAAAAGTTAATTTAAGAGGTTTGTGCTTTTTATTTTTGCACCTATGACACAGTCCACTGCTTCTGCCTTTGTGCTGATGTGACTGTCTTGGGGTTGTGCTGTAAACTGGATTAGTGAAACAATCTTGGGAAAAATTCCCCATCATCTTTAATTAACAATGAAAAATGTTATAAAATAGCAAGACCCTGTCATGCAGAGGCTGTGGAACCACACTGTGCATCAGCTATTAACTCAGAGCAGAAGGTTCTCTTCGTACCTGCTCCTTAGAGCTCAGCTGCTAATTACGGGATGCTGAGAATACGGACACAATGTTAAAGGAAGCATTGAATGGACAGCCCACATTTAAAATTTAACCCCATGCTGAATAGGACCAAAGCCATTTTTAAAAGTTGCCCTTCCTTGTTAATGCCATATAGTCAAACCAAAATCATCAGACTTTACTGAGAGGCTAAAGTGCCTTTGAACTTAATTGGAGCCATCTTTGTTTCAACTGTCTCTTTACATAGTGATCCATTTTCAGTTAATAGGGATCCTGAGAAGTCTTGGAATTAATCCCTTGCCTAGGAATAGGAGTCAAGAATTATCTACACTTGAAAGTTCAGTTGGATTAACATATGATTATAGAAACTATTCTGGAATAACTCGCCAAGTCTTTCACAGAAAGATATCCTTTCTGTTGCTGTTTTGCCTTATACATTTTCAACAGCTGCTCTGTGTGAAAACTAACCCTCCTGTTTTGCACCTTTGTTCTCATTTTCTCATAACTATTATAGTTTGGAGAATGATTTCTTTTTTTTTTTTAATTCTCAGCCTGAATCAATAGAGCTCTACTATCTAAAGCAATAGCATAAATAACAGTAGACCAGCAGGGAATTGATTTAAATCTATATTAGCAATGAAGTTGTCTGGCATCATCAGCTGCTGCTCCAGTAGGAGACTTTGTCAGCATGCTTCTAATGGTTTGTCCTTTGAACTAAAAGCATGGCTTGTGGCTTTTCCAGAGGCCTGAATCCACACTGTGCTTTGAAATCTCTCTGTGTGACAAAGTTTTAGGGCTGAGCCTGGTACAAAAGAAACTGTGGTTGATGCCCAAAGAAAGGCCATGTCTTCCACTATAATGATAAAACATTTCTACAGCTTTACTTTTTTTTTTCCCCTCCACAAACTTGCATGAGAGATATTCCCTCCTCAGCTGGAAACCTCTGTGGAGTTTCTCTGGCTAAATGATATTCGATGGCTGAATCCTTATAAAGTCCTAGTTTTAAAGGTGGTGATGGAAATGGTAACAAGATTGTCCCTCTGAGGCAGCTATGATCTTAACAACTTAGTTATACTAAATTTGGGGTATCTTTTTTGAAGATATTATCCAACTGCTTTGTAATAATCATTAAGGTAGAACCTGCCTTTATGTGCTGTCAAGATCTAACAATCCTCAGTTTTGGCAATAAAATATCAATACTAATCTCAGGCTGTAAATTGATGTTACAGAGGCTTTGGTGATTTATGAGTTCCCATAACACTTTTGCACTGTCTCCACAGGTGAGAGACACAGCTTGCAGTCATGAGCCCTCAGGTTAAGCTTCTAGCTATCGGTGTCACTAAAGCTGTTTAATAAAATCTTGATTTACTTTATACTTAGTCCATACAGACTGTAACAGAAACTTATGGAGTTCACTGTGTTCCTCGCAAAGAACACCATTGCCTCTATGCTACTGACTGTGAAACAGTGGTGTGGAGGCTACTGGTGAACCTTGGCATTAGGAAAACTCTGAGGTCAGCTCTGTGCCTTAGCCTACACCCTCTCATGTCTTAACATTGATGAAGGAAAACTCAGGTGCTCAGTCTGGGTGGGAACTGCGATGCTTCCCAGTCAGACATCCCCCCTGAAGGCTCAGTGGACCAGCAACAGGGAGCATGGCTTCTCTTTGCTCTTCTTGTGTTGTGTCTGTGGGTTTGCAACTGATGAGCTGGAACAGCATCTCATCTTGTAAATTGAGTTCCTTTCTTAGTTCTACACTAAAATTCCTTGTAGATACATCTCTGAATGATCTGAAGAGTCTATTAAAATCACTGGGCTTTGTTATTTAAAGTGACTTTGCATTCAATGATATTTTAATTTGTCATTGAAATCAATTAAAATTAATTAAAGCCACTTTAGTTCTGGATTAGAATACCTATATTCACTTAATTTAGTAAATGAATGCCACTTAAAATTCATATCTTCTGCTAATATTTATTCATTTCCTGAATATGTTTATATAAATAAAGCTGAAAGCACCATTTTAACAAGTAGGCACCCAACAAAAAGTTGCTTTTTACCAGAAGAAGGAGGCTAATTTTGTTTCATATCATGCCCCCTTTTTTTACCCAGGGTTTTAGAGCAGGAAGAATGAATGTTTCAGTGAAAAAATCCATATGCGACCCTCACTCCAGGAGACAACCTTTAACAAAAAGTATAACAAGTACAATTTTCTGGCAGAGTGGAACAGCTGTATAAAACTGTTGCATTGTAAGATAAAAGAAAATAACTTAAATGATGAATTTATCTTCTTTCTCTTTCTGTATGGCCTAGATGCTGTATGCAATTACAGAACAAAGAAAGCCTGAACATATTCCCTACATAGGAACAACGTCTCCAGCCACAAAGGGTACCAGCAATGCCAACTACCTGGGACACCTGACCTCCCAACCTTCATACGTATCGCCCCACAGACCTTACCAAAATTGTGTGGAGTGCACAGGAGCTCTGTCATTTCACCAAGAAACATCAACAGAGTGAAGTGCAGATTAAGGTAAGGAAGATTTCATACATGAAATCAGCTGTATTGCAGAAGAAAGTTGTTCTCTGCTTTGCAGTTGCATTCTGAATAATCATTAGGGCTGAGATTAATCATAGAATAAGCAAGGAACAACAGAGAATACAGCTGCTAGATTAAAAACCATGCTGAGAAAAACATCAGCCCAGACTTACAGAAGCTTCGAGAAATATTTTTGTAAAAGCTTTCCCACAGTCAGGCTCACAGAAGAATGAAGCTGCCTAAAACATAACCTGATCCTAGTTAATACAACAGGTATTTTTAAGGGCTGAGTGGCTGTGGGCTGAATTTTCCCGCATGACTAGAGAACACAGAGATGAATGAGGAGCTATTTGAGGGAGTGAGGTCTAACAGGACCTGAGCCATGAAATGACTCCATCTGGCCAATTCTCAAATGCTACCAAGAGACCCAAAGCATCAGTCTTGCAGCCTCTATGTGCTCACAGATGCTTGAAGACCCCTGCTAACTCTACAAACCTGCACCTTACCCAGTCTCATGCAGGGTATGGGGTGCAGAATCATAGAATCATAGAAAAGTAGATAACGAGCTTCAGTCACCTGAACTTGTTCTTCTTTCCACTTGTTCTATGTCCTCATTTTTAACCTCTTACTTACACAACTAGTTACAGCTGAATTAGTATTAATATTTGCATTAGGTTGTAATAAAAATCCTACAGCTTGATTCCTGAAACAAACTGTATTTATATATGCAGCTATGATATACATGATATTCTTCTTATATGCACACATGCAAATTCACAAGTGATATTTAACATTGCTATGTTTATTACACAGTAGTTTTAGAAGCCCAAAATAGACTAGTGTTTTGATGGTTTTAGGACTATATGAAAAAACAGCACAATGTTTTTTTGCCAAACCAAGTTTTTTCAATAGTTAAGGTGCTCTTACATTGTGCTGCTGCATGCCTGCACTGAAACATTGCGTATCCCTTCAAGCACACCATTCTCAAAACACCAAAACCAGAGAAAGTATGCAAGTTACTAATGGTTTTTGTCAGTCATACACCATGCTGAAAATCGTTGTAACTCATTAAGTAGACAGACTTAGGGGAAGGGAAATTGGTCTCTCCTGGGAGCAAATGACCCTACTTGGTGGGGAGGAAGCTTCCCAAGGACAGAGCAAGACAGCTAGAAAAAGCAAGTAGAAATGAGAAATCTCGGGAACTGGAGAGCTGTGGAATAATTTGGATTATTTCCACTGGGAATAGCAGATGCATAGGCTCCTGAAGTGAAGGAAAAAAAAATTTTGGGGAGCCAAAGGACATTGTATATCGTTTGCTGTGATTTAGGTGTGGGGGTGAACCTGGAGAAGAGGACTGCAGGGACTGAGTGAGCGGGGTTAGGTGTGCATACAGATCTTTCGGAGTCTGTTTTCACTCTGAGTTTTCTGCAGTTATAAAATTTGAATACACTTAACATTCACCCTTTGAAACTAACTTTTGAATTTAAGTGGCCTTTTTTGCTTCTAGAGGACCTTTGAAGAAATGTCATGGGGCTACTTTGAATCTGCAGCTGACCTGGAGTCCACCAACATATAAAAGAGCAGCCGCTGTGTGATTAGCTCTGAACAGCTGCCCTTTTAGGTCATTATGGGAATCCAGTTCCCAAGCCATGATACTCTGTCCCTCCCTACCCTGGGAGAAGAGAAGCAAGGCCAAGTGGTAGATTTTCCTTTTTCATCCTCCCACCTAGACGCAGAGAAGAGGACGATAAGGAACTCACCCCGTTTGGTTTCCCCTACTCACAGCTATTCACAAAGAAAGAAATACATTTTGTAGCACAGCGCAAAAGTAGCTGCAGGTGGAAGCGTATTGTGGATGGAAAAACTTGTTTGAGTTAACAAGCCATTGAAATTAAGAAGCCTAACTCTATCAGATCAATCTGAAAGGAAGTGATATTAGGTATGAAAATTTATCTTTAATTTCTATGGGCTGATTCTTTGTGTCTTAATGTGATGCAGGGAGATAAAAGTCAGCAGCATTCAGACACTCTTCAAGCGTCATTTGATTGCTGAGGATACCCTGTTTGTGTTCCTTCTGTACATCACCTTTCTAATTCAAACTCTGAAGCTTCACTGATCATTTCTCTGCAAAATCTAAATAGATGTATGGTCCTGACAAGAACTGTTGTATTGACTAATATCTACTGTCAACAGCAAAGAAAGATTTCCTGCTGAAACTAATCTGGTGTGAGTTTAAACTTGTGAAGACAAAAGTAAGGGGGTGTATATATGAGATTCAACACAAAAAAGTGAAACTGTGCCTGTAACTCATTTTATTTCCCAAATTAAGAAAATAAACTATGATTACTTTCAAAATAGTTCCCTTCTGAGTTGACATAGAACTGCACACGATGATGCCAATGTTCAAAGCAATTCTACAGATCATTTTCTGAAAGGCTGTTGAGGGTCTCCATCGTTTTTGCTTTCACATCTTCTACTGACAAAAAATGGGTTCCTTTGAGCACTGACTTGATCTTTGGGAAGAGGGAGCCAGGTCTGGTGAATAGGGTGGATGCTCAAGCACAGTGATGTTGTTATTAGCTAAAAACTGCTTCACAGACCAAGCATTACGAGCTGGCACATTGTCTTGATGTTAACTCACACTTCACTCTTGCACACCAACATTTTCCAGGTGAGGGTAAGAAAATATCTATATTTGGACATGCGTCCACTCACACTGAGTGAAGCGAGCTGAGCTTTGTCTCATTGTTACAGGTTAGAATATTTTCTATAACCACGTTTGTATTTCCCCTTTCACTTTTGGTTCCTGAGCTACAGGGTTAGTCTTGTGGGTTTTTATGTTGGACCTCGTATTACACGTAACCATAACCTTCAACATTATGTGTAAGTGTGTGTTATACCTATACACCAGGTTTGTGATATTGCTTTTTCTGAAATTAACAAAGTACACCAGAATTCTCTTCCTTCTTAACAAAAAAACCACGCCAATGTGCAGTTCTAAGGGGTGATTGTGCAGACCTGTGTGTTCTTAGGAAGCAGTAGTCACTTAGGAAAGACTTGTCCAATGTGAGTAGGAACATCTCAGGGGCACTGCTGTGTGTCGACACACACTCCAGATTTTAACAGCAGAGGATGGAAATGTTAGGTCTTTCTGAACTACAGAAGAAGGGTCTGTGTAAAATGTGCTATCGCAGCCTGATACACTCTGCAGCTCCAGATATGAGAGAGGCCAGCAAAAGCTGAGCTCCGCATAAGTGACCAGAGGTTCTCCTGCTTTGCCCCCTGGTCTCTTGTGTGGCAAAAGGCAGTTAAATTTAGCATAATACAACAGGGTTTTTTCCTTTATCAGCTAGATATTCATAAATGAACTCTCCAACACAGAATGAACTCTCAGTATTCAATGGAGTTTCTTTTTTATAGTCTATAGATTTTATGGTTTACTTTGTATTTCTAATGGGCTTTTTCTAGTATTAAAATGGATCTAAGCCATTTTCTTCATGTAAAATCAATAGCAGACATGTATTCCAAGTCTCTCTCTTAAATGTCTAAGCATCAACAAATACTTTCACTACTCTCCCTTCTGATCTGCAGATATTGCTCTCAATAGAGATTAAAATAAAAACGATTTAAGCTGCTTAGTGGTCAGAATAAATAGCTTTTAGAACAATTTATTAAAAAAATAAATCTTTTAACTCATTATTTATTGTATGATCTTTAATTTTAAGCTAAAATACAGTGCTTATATTTACTCTCCTTTACACCATAGATACACTGTTGAGATATCCTAACCAAGCATGTTTAAGTCATCCAGCCTTATTAGAATAATGCTTTCAAACATATTGTACAATGTGGTAATTCTTAACTCACAGTGCTTCTGCCAGTTTTAAGACCCCCAATTTTCTGAAAGCTAAAGCACATTGCACACTGAACAAGGGCCTTAATGTTGTCACCATAGAGATGACACTTCGCAACCCTTATTTATATCTCCTTGATTGCACCACACAAATGCACTCTATAGACAAATGCTTTTTGTTTCTTGAGAGTGATTTCTCTAGATGATGTTTGAAATAATGTCTTTGTAGAGAAATAAATATTATTTTGTACAGTGAATTTTTCAGGATAAAGAATACAGTAAGGATTCAGACAGAAGAAAGACAACAACCAGCTTGAATAAATGTGAAGGAAATTCCTTAGTTAAAATGATGCACAGACAGAACAGACACTCTCTTTGTCTCTATGGAAAAGGATGAAAGAACCTGTTATTTGTATTTGGCCAATGAACTTGAAAACACAACAGAGAAAATGTTTTGGATAAAACAAAATAAAAAATATTTTTCTAGGATTAGAAAAGCAAAACCACTTATTTTTCATTTAAAAAAAAGAAAGTCGTTCTACAACATTTTTTTCTTGTAGAAAGTTTTGCAAAACCGAGCTCAAATTCATGAATATCATTGGCTGCATTCCAGTAAATAAAATAATTACAAAAATAACCACCCAGGCCTATTTTGTAATAGCTATAAAGTGAAAATCAATACAGTGCAGAAGGGCTATGCCCTTCCATCTCGGAAGCAAGCTGCCTTTTGTGCTACACAATTTCACCACAAGAAGTCCTAGCCCCCACCCCCATTGAGCAATCGCTGCAGGGAAGCAATTTCTCTGATCAGTGAAGTACCACGCACACTTATAGTTCTGCATAAGTGCTTATTGAGAGCAAGGAAAATCAGTAACAGCAAAAGTCATACTTTATTTTAATATGAGAACACACTTCAGCACAAAATTCATGTCTCTGGACTGAGCATATTTAAGCCTGACCTTGTCTTTCAGTGTGGGTTGTCTCTGCCAGTCAGCAATGCATGCGGAGTTCAGTTTGCTGTGTGCAAATGTAGCTGCCTTCCCCAGCCTTACTCCTGACAAATCCCACACACTAGACCCAAGGAGCAGCATTCCCTAAGTAACTGATCAAGACTGTTGTTTGCCTCTTTTTTTCTGACTTTTACTCTACTTTATTCTTTCTTAATTGTGCTTGTTTCCATGACAGCTAGGGCCATAAAAACAAACCCCCTTAGAATACCAATTTAATTAAGCTAATATTAAATGATAAGACTCTAAATGTTCTGCAGTAACGAGCCCCCTCCTAACACAGAAAGCTGTGCACTGTGACCCATGGGCCAAAGCCAACCCAGAGGACAACTCCACCCACCCTCCCACCTCTAGCGGTCATGGCATGGGAGAGAGAGACTGAAGGCAGATCATCTGCTCTTCCCAAATAGCACCTGTATTTGAAGCAAGCAGCTGCTCATTCAGCTAATAGACCCTCAGCATCAATGCTGATGCGTACTAGTCACCAGGATCTCTGGGCTACACATGCTTAGTAGTCACTGATTCCAGAAGCTGATTATCTAATTACTCTGTCATGTTGGCTTTGACTTCACACTTGGCCCAAATCCCCCAGTCCTTGGTGTTGCTTGGACATTCTAGAAATAGCAGGGCTGCCTGTCCAGACAAGGAAAAGCAAGTTCAGGGTAGGTAGTGTCAGGGATTTGTGCTTTGGACCCTGAAGGCAGCATGGATTCAACTGACTTGAGGCACTTGACTCTGTAAACTTCAGCCTGAACACACACAGCTGGTACAGAGAGGGTAGATACACTCAGTGGAGCTCTGTTTCTCAAGCTGTAGTAGGCAAAAGTGACCTGGGAGCTTAAAATCCCTGAAAAACAGGAATCATCTCCCTTTTATGCAAATAGTACAATGGAATTAAACCAAATTAAAGTTTTTATTTGTTGCTGCTCCTTTTACTAGAGTTTGTACACTGAATCGCTCACGTCTGCTAGAGGAAACCACAGAAAAACTTCAGTTTATCTCTTCTGACATCTCTGAGAAACAGAGCTGCTATACACACCCCTTATCTCTCAACATACCTTATCAAGGAGAAAAAAAACAACAAAAATGTAACTCCTGGTGACTGCTGTGATGGATGTCCCCATGCAGGCTGCCTTGCTGTCCCCCAGGACATCAGCTGAGACAACTTGGGGCTGCTGAGGGGGAAGACACCTGCAGCCTGCCCCGGCCCAGCCTGCAGCGCCCAGGGCAGGAAGGAGAAGGGTCTGCATCCCCTTCTGCACTGTGTGTTGCTGTGGCAGCCACAGGAGTGCCGGCAAGACCCTTTTCACCTGAGCATGCCTGAACCCAGGCACCAGCATCTACCCAGCTGCCTCCTCATAATGTCTCTAACTGGGCTATGACACCTGGATGTGGGAAATGCTCTGGAGCGGTTATTCCTCAATGCTCAGACTCGTTATTACGTTCACATGCAAAAGGAGATCTCTTTTCAGCCTTTGGTTGGGAACGGAGATGTTTATTTTTTCAAGTGCATGTCTAAATTCTACAGCAATTGAACAAGGTCAGAAGACAGATACAATTGTAGTCCGAAGGAAAACAAAGAGAAAGAGGAGAACAGGATAGCGAGGATGAAGGGAAGGACAGTTGTGAGTAGGGAGACAAACTGGAGGACATGGGCCAGTTCAAAGCCTTTGTCCAGCTACTGGTCTAAGTAAAGCTTCGAAAAGTTATGAGCTACAACTTCACTATTTCTTGAATTGTGGATTAAGAAAAAAAGAAAATGCCTAAGCAATTATCACCACTTTGTCTGTCTGACACTTTTACTCTTTGCTTGCAGAGAACCTGAACAATCCCACAGAGCAAATAAAACGGAGAAGCGGAGAAGTTACGGAGGACAATTAAACCACCCTGTTCTGTTGAGCTTCAGAGGAGCTCTGATTCAGCTAGTTCTACCAATCCTTTTCCCAGCATATGGTCCAGGTCCTGTCCACAGATGATCATGGCAGAAATTCAGATCAAGAGTACTCAGGGCATAGGTGTGGCTGACAAACTTGTACACTATGCTGTGTTTCTTCTCTCCCCAGACAAACATGATACACTTGGTTATCTCAAGCCAGTTAAGTTTAAAAACCAGCTTCTTGCTGAAGATTGAACCTTGACTTACTTACAGTGGTATTTGCTGTCCCGTTTGCACGTGTGTCCTGCGATCTCAGAGGTACAGTCTGTCATGGACTTTGGGTTTTATGCCTTTTCTGTTTTCCATTTGTGACCTTTAGATGCATTTGAAATAGTCCCTCACCTTTCCAACACTTCTTCCCTTGCTTAAAAAATCTGAAGAAAGGCATTTCTCTAAGTGACACTTTATCACCTCTTTAGACAATTATTTTCAAAATTTTAAGAGTTGAACTGCAGCCAAACTCGCTGTCTCTGCAAACATTGGACAATTTGGAAGCAAGTAACAGTTGTTATTTTTCACATTCTCTAGTTCCATTGTCATACCTCCACCTAAATCTTGAAGATGCAGATGGACCTAGATTTCCTTTCCAGTACTGTTGGAGAGTCGAATGTATACTTTAAGGTCAATGTTCTACCGCGTTTTGTTTCTGTTTCTGTGACAGAGAGAACCGATTTGACAGGCTGCTGGAGATAAAGGAACACACTGGTACAAAAGCTCATGGTAACCACGTATTAACTTTTAAAAATTTGCTCTAGTCAATGGCGTATGAGAACATTCTCTGGCAATTCATGAAATAGGCAAATTATTGACTTTGAAACTCAACAGGTCTGACGAAAGCCTACTGCTGGCACCCACTGCTGAAGAAAACCATTGAGAACAGAATATTTGGCTGATATTTAGTCATAAATCAATAGCACTGTTCCAGAGCTAATCTACAATACATTTCAAGCAGCTAGAAGAACGCTCTGGGGAATATTTAATCCCCTTTGAAGAGAGAGCCCTGTTCCAAAGATCCCCATTTAATTTTCAGTGATAATTAATTTTTCAGTTACTTTGATTAATGCATCTTAAAAGAAATAGGAGATTGACAGTCGAAAAAAAAAACTTATAAGGCTGGCAGAACTCCTCCAGCAGAACCGTGTATGTGAAAAGAGCTTACACCATGTCAGCAATATATAAAACTTTAACAGGTTCACCACGATCGGGAGCTTTGACTGTTGAAGCATTCATAGTGGAGACTGAGGTAAAACACAGAGCAGTGAAAAGTACATTTATGGAAAAGGATTGCCCAAGGAATTTTGTTGTACCTCTTCTCCTTCTCCCAAGAATAACCCACTGGGAAATACGTTACATTAATGAGTGCAAGGCAATGACCTCCACTGGAAAAAGGGAAGCTAGAACTCGCCATGGAAGCAGCAGGTGATCACTGAAGTGCATTCACAGCCACAGCAGGTCTCCAAATGTGCCCACCTGCTCCCAGGGCTGTAGAAAAGTTTCCTGTCCCTGCTCAGCAAACATAATTGCATCTTTGCATTGCCTCAGATGTGTTGCAGGAGAGCAAGGCCTTGCAGACAGACACAGGGACATGGCTCTGCTCAGCCTCCTCCTCCCTCCCCTTTACTCTCACCTGCAGACACCACAAATGGGAGCTGCTGCCCTCAGAATGCTGCTTCCCTCATACACAAGGAGCTCTCACAGCCCTTTAGGCAGTTTCTTTTCTTCCCTTGCTTGTTTGTACAACCTGGAGTAGCAGTGGTGCTGCCACAGCTCCTGGGTGTGAAACCCAGGAAATGCCTGAGTGGCTCCCCCAGGCTGAGCTCCATGTTTCTGGTGGTAGCAGCAATGCCAGGAACAGATAGGCCAGCTGGTCTTCAAAAGCTGTAACCATTCTCTAAACTATGGCAAGAGTATCCTTCTTAGTGTGCTGGGAGTTGAAAGTCATTACCAACTCACTGCTTATTTTAGTTATTACAGTAGTGTGTTGTTGAGACTCTTGTAGCCTGGTGACAAGCTAAAACATAAAAAATGCTTCCACAAAATCCATGATCCCATGGTGTCCTCAGTGAATCACTGGAAGGCCGCCAGCACCATCAGGCAGTGCTACAACTTTGTCATTTTTGTTAAGCATTCATAAAAGGTGCACCTTATTAAGTGCTTGGAAAGTAATCCTCGTTTAAATTTATTGTTAAACAAAGAAATAAAACAGTTTGCTCTTGGGAAACATTTTACTTGCTTTTCACCATGGGAAGGTGGATAGGAAAACAAAGTCACCCAAGTTGGAATCAAATAAATTAAATGCATTCAATTAGCTAATGGAGTCTATCACAAAAGGTTGCACTACTAGAAAATTAAATTAGTTCTTCCTTATATGCTAGGATTCTTTAAGTCATTATCACCTTTTTTTTTTGTAGAAACTGTCTGAAATATTCACAGGATTATCTTTCACCATTGTACCTTTCAGTCCTGATTCCAGTTTTACAATCAGTACTAATTTGTGGAAAATAGTTCTAACCTAAATAACTTTCGTTTAATTCATGAGTACAAGGAACATATTTCAGATTCTTCTAACTGAACATGGTGTTCTCAGAGATCCATTTCACGAGCTATTGTATGATTTAGTACCACTGGTTACAAAAACACTCAAGTGTGTTCACTGCTGACTTCTAGTGTCTTTTTACAGCAAAACAATGGAAAATGGAAGTAGTTTGAATTTGCAGTCCTGCCCTTGCTATGTTATTCTGGATTAGCTCCATCCAACTTACATTAGGTTAATTAACAGCAATGTGGTGTTTGCTGGGGACAGGTACAGAGCTGCCAGACCTGCCTCCTTGGTGCGCTGCCATGGCCGTGTGCTCTGCATAGTGCAGAGGCAGAGCATTCCCATTCCTTTCAGGCCATCCCTGATGGGATGCTGCAGGGTCTGTGGTTAGGAAATGCAGTGCATGACTGATCACATCTTTATAACTCCATCTAGTCCTTGTTGAAGACACAGGAAGAGAAGGGACAAGATTTCCCATGAGTACGTACCTATTCATTACATGTGGTTTCAGAGTGCGCTCCTTACTCTTTGCAGGTGTATCTTGTCTCACCTGAATCATAAGGTGCCATGTCCAAAACACCCCACAGCCCAGCTAAAGAGGTGTTTGGAGGAAGGAGCAGCGTTTGGCCCTGCCTCTGCTTCTTGGTGGAGAGAAACCAATTTGTCTCATGGAAAAACGCAAAGTTTTCTTATCAATGATGTTATCTCTGCACCAATAGAAAGGTTGTTTTCACAAAAAAAGGATACGTCATACACGTGTTAAAGACAGCTCAACAGGAGGGAAAGGTCCTGGTCGTGGGGTCAGGGTTGAAAAAGAGCTAGCTGGGAACATAAAGGCATTATTCAACCAGAGTGTTTCTTTCCTAGGCAAGTAAAAAAGCTCCATTATCTTGATACTCACGTGCTTAAAACCATTCACTTTGTTGGATGGTATCTGCATGCCCTTATGTAAGCAAGTTATTTTTATCTGCTTCTAGCCCAATAGAGACTTGAATATTTTGAGAACTCATAGGTCTCATTGCTATGGTAACTAACTCCATATCTTTAGGTCAGTCTTGCTATCTCTGATTTGCAGAGTCCACGTCTAATCTTGAAAAAAATATTAAAAACAAATAACAAGCACAGCTGTATTTGCTGTTTCAGTCCCACTCTCCACTACCTTTTGTCTCACTTCTGTAGCCAAAAGCAGAGTCCAACAGCCTTTACAGGGTAGAGAGGTTGTGCTGTCAGCAGTCCAATACCGATTTACTGGTGTCAATGCCAATAAGAAGTGAGGCGATTTACGCTGATAGTATGGGGAATCAACACAGGAGCATCAGCAGGCAAACTGATCTCATCCAGGGGTAGATATCCCTGTGGGGAAGTCTGGCCTTGTACAGCTGTCCTCTCCTTGTTTCTCTTTTGCTTGGGTGAGTTAGCCAAAATGCTCACTGCTACTCTGGACTGTTAAATAATTCTCTTCCAATACATAGATTGATACTGGAAGGATTTACCGCTGCATGGACAAGGAGAACAGCTGTCACAGGAGTGGATGAGCTGGTACCATCTCACCAAAACATAGTGGCTCCATCTTGTGTCAGGACATCTGCCTTATTTCGAAATTTGGGGATTTCCCTCTCCCTGCCAATCTTTCTTCTTCTGCATAACTTCAGTTATCATCATCTTAAAGTTTACCCAAATTTGGACAGCAACATTCCCAGGGTGATACAAGGGAGTTAAACATCCCTGTAGAGAAACTGGCACTTGACGCACCTTGGTTTGTTTATAGCTCTGGTGGAACTATAAGGTGCTTGTGTTTCTTTGCCTTGATTTTTCCCGATCACTTTGTATATTGGGAGAGAAAAATTTTTCCAAGGACCAACATATGCCTGTATTTCATGGCCTCCAAAGACTTTTCTTTGTAAATCAAAGTCACAAAGAATTCACATCCAGAACATTTTTAAGTTGCTGGAATTTTACTATTCTTACAGGAAATATTTTTTTCTTTTTTTTTTTTTAACAAAAAGTTGTCTTTTCACTCATAGAAAGGTTGTTTCCAGAAAAGGATTATTTCAGTTGTGATACACTCACACTTTTGCTCAGAAGTGGGACACATTGTAAATTCTGCTGTAAAAAAAATTACTTTTTTGGCAAAAATGATAAATCTACTAAAGTGGTAGTCCTTGTCAGAGAAATTAAATACTTTCCTTCAAAATGCTAAACAGATATCTGATTCATGCATCACTTTCTATTTTAGCACATATAATCTATATGCAGGACAAATGTGCCTTGACCAGGTGGCCTCAGCATCCATGGCTATAGGGCAAGTTCTGTCCACATTCTTCTTTGCTGTTGCTTGCTATTTGCAGTTTTAATTCATTTATTAATCACCTTCTCCCATTTGGAGAATGATTCCTATCTCTTCTCTTGGTTCAAAGTTGTAATTTTTTATCCCTTCCCCCCAGGTTGAGTTTGTATTTCTATTAGACTGGTGCAGCTCCCTTTTCTGATTTATTTTCCCCAGTACAAGTGAAATAACTATTTCACCATGGTCCTTTTTTATCCAAGCCAAATATTAAATATATAAGATCATAGGCAAGCACTTAAACATTTGGACAATCAGGACTATACAACGGTGGAAAAAAAGAAGAAAACATTTTGTAAAGGTTGAAGGGAATTCAGCTTCAATAAACAGGGAAAATCCCACAAGGTTAATTAATGTAATGGATGGCAGTGACACACGCTTTGCTTTCTGGGATGAGTATTATTCCATAAAGGAATGCAACATGAACCAGTAGTTAAACTAGGACAGATGGTGCTGGAAGTATTTTAAAGATGTTTACTTTACATTATTAGTGATCAAATATGCAATGTTCTTGGGTATGTCATCCTCATAACTTCCCACAAGACATAATATTTTCCAAGTTAGAAAAAGCAAATAACTAAGTTTCAGGCAGCTTTTAGTAACTGAGGTATTTTTGGACTGCTGCTGTAGCTGCTCAAATATCCACCAGCAACACCATCCCTCAGCCCAACTGCTTCCTCGGGTTCGTTTCCCTTATTCCCTCCATACCTTGAAAATCCCTCCCCATCTCCAGCCCAGCACTGGTACTTTCCCTATTAGCTTTCCAATGAGGAAATTCCACCCTCAGCTCCCTGGAGTAAGCTTGTGGCCACCACTCAGAACAATCCATTTCTTCCTGTCATTTACTGAGTGAATCTCTCTGGGCTTGACTTAAGAAGAGAAAAGGGATTTTTCTGACCGGGATGGGAAAGCAGCAAAAGCAGAATTTTCTTTCATAAAGCTCACAAATGTTTCAGGTACTGCAGTAAAACTTCTGCAGCCTTCTCTGAGGACACGCTTGAGGTAATTTTAAAAAAAAAAGAAATTAAAAAGTCAGTGTAGTTAATATGTCCCTGTAAAGTTAAAGCTGATTTAAGACTGCCAACACTCAAAGTTGCATTAATATGATCCCCTTGAACTAATCAGGTGTGAGTTGCGTATGGAATGTACCCAAATCCTCTATTGTAGATTAAAAAAGACTGCTCAGCTACAAAGAAAGGGGAATGTGAACTCTTCCTTTTTTTTGTCTCTCTACCACCTCTTATTCCTTCAGAATCAAAGCAGATGCTATTGCATTAAAGCAGGGACAGCACCTTTCTGTTTCCCCCCCTACCTGTCCTGTCCTTCCTCACCTGCTGGACGCAAGTGTGGTCCCAGTTGCCCCCAGCTTGTGGCTTCCATATTTTCCCTCCCTGAATAACTCCAACCTCATTACCCTGGGGAAGCCGGATCAAATGCCTTTTTTCTTTTTTAAAGAATAATGACCCACATCCCATCTTTAAAGCAAAAAAAGCAACGCTGTTCTCTTCCTAGTTCCATCATTATGTACCCCCATGTTGTTGAGCTCCTCCTCCCATCCACCCTCTTTTTCTGGGTCCCTACCCATTGCTCAATCACTTCCAGCTCCAGGGCCAGTGTCGCAGATGAGAGGGGCTGTGTGGCAGGAGGTCACTGCACATGGTGCAGTTGTAGCAAGGGGAAGGTCACGGGACACTGCTGGGCCTCGTGCTCTGCCTTTGACATATGAGGGGGTTACCCTCAGCTACAGCAATAGATTTTGTCCCCTCAGTTCCTCAGCCTCTTTCCTCTTTTTCCTCCCACTTTTAGTCCACCTTCCCGCACTAAGCATGAAACTGGAGCAGCCAGAAAGGCAACTGCTGCCATTTTCCAACTACTTTTCTTACACATCCACCTTTTATGAGAATTGAACTTTTTTTCCTTATTGTGGACTTTTTTGGCCCATCAGTGATGGCCAGTGAAGAAGGCTTACTTCCAGAAGAGCTGAAGCTCTGTGACAAGGTAGAAAGGCAAAATACTGGGAAGAGCTCTGGATACCTTCCTCAGGCTCCTACTTTTAAAATGCTCATCTGCTCTATATGTTGCTTTTATATAATTTACAGAATGTTTCCTTGCCCTGAGGCCTTTCCTATATATGTTTGCTATTTTATGGTCTTATATTATTTTTCTTAGCAGCCTGAGGGCACAGAAGTTGATACAGCTTTTACACCACTGTAATCCCATTGACTTCAGAGGAATTACTTCCCATTAAAGCAAGTGAAATCAGAATGCATAAATATGCCATTTCTCTGCTATTCACCATTAATGCAATAAAGACCACTGGAATAGTCAGACAAAACTAGAGATTGACTCTTGTTTTACTCCTGGTCAGTGCTGACCCTGAGCATATGACAGGATAAGCTACTTGTTCAGATACATCTACAGAGAGAGGTAAGAAGATAAATTCTTACAAATATATCACTTTCTCAGTTCTCATTGTCACATAGATCAGCACCTGCCTGTCCTGCATTGCAGCAGACCAGTTGTGGCAAACACGCAGGATGGGTAGCACAGGGCATTCTCTTTCTCACTGAGAACCAGAATTGCTTTGACAGAGAGGAGAAGAGCCAGTGACAGAGTAATTACCTGCTAACTATTTTTGCTATCAATCTGGAAATCCTTTCTATATTTTCTCTAGCTCTTTCTTTTGGAAATGAGAGCATTCAAGCCATTCAGTCACCCACAGAAGGTTTTCATCCTCATCTTATAAATGGGAAAACCTTGATATCCAGAGATCTTAAATTATATTTAATAATCTTAAATTATTTGTCCTTGGTCATAGATGTGGTGAAGCCAGAAAGAGTTCCCAGTTCCAGACTGCCACTTGAAGGCATTTAACCACAAGATAAACTTTCTTCTTTATTACACATTACTGTTTAATTCAGACATAAACACAAGGGGGCAACAAAACAAACAAAAAAAGAAAACCTCAGGCCTGTCCCACCATGAGTCAGACACACAAAGCTGCCATACTGCATCTGGGCATCATATGGTTACTGTAGGAAATGCTTGCAGTTGCCTCCCTATGCAGAGGTCAATCACGACTACATACCACAGTGATACTCCCTGCATGGGCTGCGAGTTCTTCTGGAAGAAGAGGAGAAAGGATCTGTCAAAGCCAGACACATTCTGGAGACGCATCCTCATTAACAAACCCAGGAGCCACCAACTGAAGCTGTGTCCTAAGCGGTTCTCAAGTCACAAATGACCTGGGGAGCCCCTACAGTGTCTGGCTGGCCTTTAGTTTCCCTCCAAGTATATTAATGGAATAGTCTATACCAATTTTTTAAACCAGAAGTTACTAATGACAGTCATTCTCTTCCCAATGTTAATATATTTTTTCTGGTATCTTCCTTTTGGTCAAAAAGGAATAATGAATGTCTCAATAATTGACATCTCATAGTTCTTTGTACTGAAGGGGTCATGTACATTCTCAGCAGCTTCTGTCTCTGTGGATACAATAAAGGCTTGTGATAAGGCCATGGTGGCATTCTCCTGAGCTTTACCTGTGTACTTACCTATATCTATTGAAGTGAGCAGCAGCAAAATGGTTCAAAGCAGGGACATGTTCAGACGTGAAGGTAACAGTTCCAGCTCATAGCTGCCTTGTCCCACTGAATACAATGTTGTTCCCAAGGGAGAATTTAGTTTTCCTGCCTTCACACTGTCAGCTGCACACTGATTCAAATCTTCAAGGTTTTCTTTACATACAAGACCTAGAATATATTTTGGTTTTAAGCGATAAACTACAAATATTATTTTCTTGTCTGTGCCCTCTGCTGATACATTCTCAGTGATGAACATATCCTCTATTTTTCTCTAAAATAAATAGATTTCCACTACCCTTCTCACTCCTCTCCTCCAATTTAGAAATGTCAGGTATTACAATTCCTGACACTGTGCTTGCTGCAGGACAACTGAGAAGTGGGGCTTTGGTATAAGCAGAAACTTGACCTGCTATTTCTCAGCCTTCAGCTGAGAAAAAGGGGATGTTGTCTCTTGCATAAAGGGGTTTCACAAACCCCATATACAATCTGTTTTCAGCCACTGCTGGTTTATAGTTTGAGTTCAAGCTGCAAATAAGTAACGATTTACTTGGCTTGACTAGGTTTTTTAAAAAAATAAATCCATTAAAACATTGCAGCTCAAATTTCTCTTATTGTCGTGTCACTGACTCATGACTTCAGGCTATCCAATAGCAAAACTGGAAGTTGAGATCTAATATTTGCAGCAACTTATTTGCACAGGCTACAACAAATCCTTTTGCAGATTAGCAGAAGAGAATAAAGCACCAAACGAGCTCAATCCCTTTGTTCCCACTGTAGTTTTCACTGTTGCAAAAGGTAGATCAATTTCATATAATCACAACAGCAAGCAGCTATAACAGAATACATTAAAACCATATTTGTTCAATAAAAGAATGCCATTTCCCAAAAGGTCATGCTTTCAGTTTTGAGGAGGCTGCAAGTCAAAAGCAAAATACCAATATATCATATCACAAAGCATTGACTTGTCTATTCCCTTGCTGCCTTCGCTATGAAAATGAGACGAAGAGTATTCACCTGCCTTCTCAGATGCTGAGATGCTCTTTGGTCTTAAATTAAAAATACATACTACTGAATATTTAAAATGAGACACATGAAATAAGACATACAGTTCCATGAAGTGGATAACATATGGGAAATGCACTATTATGAGTCTCATTGGGAAAAATAATAATATTGAAAAAAAACAGTGAATACCAGTTATAGGAGTTCATATAATTGCATTCCACAGCATTTATTAAGAAGACAACTACTTGATGCTAAACCTTAAATATTTAAGACAAACTACCATTTCAGGGAGTTTCTCCTCTCCACCTAAATGCATCCATAGCAGTCTGTTTCCAGCAACGGTGTAAAGGATACTGCCATAGATGTACACCATTTCTGCATTATCTCTAAAGCACTCTAAAGTGCTATTTCCTATAATTTTAGCCTGCATCCTGTAACGTTTCCAACATCTTTGAAAGGTGATTTTTATGCTAGAAGAAAATTCACTTTTAACCCAAGGGGAAATTTATTGCAGCATGTAATCTGCAGCCTCCTCTTGAATAGAAGAGCCCAGCTTTTTTGTCCATTTGTCTCTTAAGCACTTAGTTAATGAAGGAAGAGAATTTTGCTGATTATATTGGCTAAATTTTTGTCTTTTCAAAATGTTGCCCAAGCAAAAAGATGAATACTCATCAATCCAGATAGATGGGGAGAAATATAGTACTGCCTATGATATTAATTTTTTTTGTCCTAAGTGATAACTTAAAATAAGTCAGGTTTCTGTATGTCAAGTTTTAGAGGCAGCAGCACCTGCAATTATAGTGTCTTTTTAAGGAACTACTTTTTGGTGATTTATATCTTTTCCAGAGAAACCACTCAATTCAAATGGCTGATGGTAGTTGGGCAGTCTCAATTTTTAAAAGACTCAGCTATAATGGATCACCTTTATCTCAGAATTTTGGGGGAACAGTAAACGAATTGGGTTTTGTCAACTCTCACACCTAGTAACTCTTGAAAGGACATTTGAAATTCCTCAAGTTTACTGTCATGATGCTTTTGTGGTTTCCACCTAAACAAGCCCTACAGCTCAGAGCAAGCAATTGGTCATTCTCAGAAGAAATCCAAAAGAATTTGTCACCTAAGTTCAGTGAATAACCACCCCCCCCCCACGTGCTCCACGTCCTCTGAAGAGGGAAAAGACAGTATAGGTCTAAGATGAGAAGGTATGAAAATAACAAGAAGTAGGAGAAGGTGACTGTGAAGATGGAAAAAGACAAGAGCAGAAGAGCCCAAAACCAATAGCAGGAGCAGAGGATGGGGGAAAAGGCTGCAAGCCAGGAGGAGACAAAGGCAGAAGCTGGAGAGGCAGAGGTGGGAACTGATAAGGTGTTTAATCAGTCCTCTCTCGCACTTTGTTTCAGAATTTGACAATGAACAGACAGCTCTTGAGCCTCAATAGACCTCTGTTGTTTACCAAACAGCTACAAAACCCAGTGGGGAAAACCATGCTTTCTCATTCTTCACACACCCTATCTTTAAACATTGCCTTCTACAACCTTAATTTTAATTAATTTTTTTCCATGTAATAAAAAATCCCTACTGCAGCAGCATTACAAGACAATCCGATTTGACTGTTGGGCAAAGCACAGGAGGAATGCAAATATTCAACAAAGGGTTGACAACCTAGAAATTCTGGATCCCTTACAAGAAGACATTGCTGTGTGGATGTAAATTCTTCCTTCCACCAGTTACATACCTTTTTTTGCCTACACAGATTTTAGATATCAACTATCCATGCAACTTAGAAAAAAAAATAATAATCGATGCTGTCTTATTCAAGGCAAGTTTTGAGAGAAAATTAGTTCTCTAAATGGCAAAGTGATCGAACAAAAGCACTGATTATATTATAACTCTGTTATTGATATGAGCTTTTAAATGGCATATGACACATCCAGATTGGTTCAGTAACAAAACAGATTTAAGACTGGATAATAGCTGAGAAATTTGTTGGCTTTATGGTTAAGGACGGACAGATGGATAAGGATTTTATTATAGGTATTGGCAAGTTAATGCTGCTGAAAGCCTGACACATGGCGCGTTGACTCAAAGTTGGAACATCAGAGTTTCATCAACATTAAATTCAAGCAGTTATTCGGAAGCTGCTGCCTGTACGTGCCACCACGGATGGTGTATTACCTCCTTCAAAAGATGAAAACCCACATTAGGAATTATTCTGTCTGAAGGGAAAAAGATGAGCAAAGAGCATTCACGGGAACAGAAGAGCCAGAATTCTTGAAACCTTGTGCATATAGACACATATGCTAAGCCCTGCTCTCCCACAAACCCTGCTCATAGGCAGATAACAGAGCACACTGCCCCCTTCCCATCAGTGGGCCTGGAAAACAGAATTTCACCATCAGCCATCTTCTGCCTTCCAGCCCAGGCTGAAGCACTCCAATAATCCCTGAAACTTGTACTGCAGATGAATTCCTAATACGTACATGATTTGTTGAAAGTACACACATCAGATTCATCGGTTAAATCCCTGATTTCCTAATTCAGATATGAAAATGGTGTTGGCTTGGAATGCCTGAAACAAAGCTGGACTTCAGGAGTCTCCAAAGGAGTAACTTGTGTGTGACATTTATCTTTGTTTCTTCATTTGTAGCATAGACAAAGGGAGCCATTTACATTCCTGAAACATCTTGTCTCAGCAGTTTCCCTTTTGAGACTGTACAGTAAGGGAAGAGCTAACTAATCTATCTGTAGCCTTCAAATAGTACACCAGAAACTTTATAAGCACAGACAGGTGCCTGCCTGGGAAAGCTGGTCATCTAATTTTAGATATGCCAAGATGAACAGGAGGAAAAGATATCCTAGAAAGAGCAGGGTTAGCAAAGAAAGAATTCTGGCCAGCAAGAGAACAGAGTAACTTGATCAGTGCATGTTCACACAGCACAACATTTCATTATTAACACAAAGGATAAAAAACTCTACTGTTAATATCACTTGATCTGCAGCCATTAAACTTCTCCCTGGGGCTTCTCCTCTCATCACAGGAATTCTCCCTAATTTGGTCCCTATGTCTTAGTCAGTGTCACATCAGATTTTCTCTAATGATACCAATTTCCATTGCAATAGTGGACACCAACTATCTGAGTAACCACAGAAAGGAATACCTAAGTTGAGTCAACTGAAGTGATCAGCAAGGGGAGGGTCTCAAAAAAAAATGACAGAAAGCTGCTGCATTTGAGCTATAGCAGAGAAAGTCAATGTTTTCCTGATTAATCAGGGATTTGGGTCAGGAGACATTTGAAATGAGGTAGGTTTTGGACGCTGCTTTCATTCAACCCTGGATCTGCTTGGCTTGCAGTGCCTCCCAGCACTCAGCAGCCCAGCTGGAAGCCATAAGCTCGGGGCTCGTGACATCACTGTGGCACCGAGCACATTTTTCACATTCTGAGACAGCACAGATACAGGCTGTTAGCTGAGGGAGTTTATTAAACAGCCAAACTGCTGGCTGCAGACACTTCACTTCTGCAGGCTAAGCTTTCTGGTTTTTTTGGAGTGATCACATAATTCAGTTGAAAAGAGTTTAATTAGAAAATCATTGACATTACCATTGGTTAAACTTGTGTGTGAGAACACCTAAAAACTAGTTTTGGGAATATATACAATGCCTTGCAACTCCTCCTTGGTTTTCTAAAGGGGCTGAGGTTTCTGGCTGCAAATTTTACTCACCAGTAATGCAACTGTCTTGTGAAATGTACAGAAATCACAGAACATGGTTTGATAAAGGAAGGCATGTATTTAACTTCAGCAAAGCAAACCCCTGGGAATAATGTGGTTCTGTACCGCGGCACAGGCAGTCTTGTGAAAGAGAAATGAATGAGCCACATGCTCTGCCCTGTAGCCTCATAGAAGTTATGCTGAGCCACAGGCTGAGGGGCCAGCTTTTCACCTTATTATACCTTTGGGAAAGAAGAATTACTTGTTGAAGTATTTTGCAGCATGCTAAGAGGTTTCACAATCCCAGGACAGACAGAGATGGTGCCTAGATCTGTCAAGTTAAAGGACTAAATCATTGCTTTGGTCATGTGCCTGTGGCAGACACCACCCTCTTGCCTGCAGCTAGGTTGCCTTCTGTGCTAAGGGAGCACAGCATTGCCAGCGTAAGAGAGGATTTATTGGGGTTCTCAGACAGGGGAAACAAACACCTCCCCCTTACAATGGGCCATGCTGCCAGTAGCCCACGGTCTGGTTTTAGACCTGAGGGAAGAAAGATCAAGCCCTGCAGCCAGCAACAACACATGGGAGAAAACTGTAACCTGACAGAGGCTGTGGTTGGGCATCCACTCCTCATGAGAGCTGGTTTAGAAGAGTCTCATCTTGTGATTTAAGAGCCTGTGAAGTCTTGCTTATGATCTCTAGAGTGAGAAATGCATAGAGAACTAGTCTTAAAGGCCTGTTTAAGCTTACTGTTTTTTGATGAGGTAGAAGTCAGCTGCTCAGCAGAACAGACTTCAGCCAGGTTCTTTAGGTCTGAGTGATTCCTGAAGATGGCACAGTATCAGATCTACACCAATAAAATGCTTTTAATTCAAAGTTTTAGCATTTTGAAGTTCAGATGTGCAGCTGGCCACATTTACAGGTAATTTAAAAGTTTTTACTGCACCAGAAAGCACTGGGTGCCAGCAAGTGTGAAATACAGAAAGCAGCTCTATTTCTGTTCCTGGTTTTAAGGCAAGTTTTTAATAGCTTCCAGTTAGCCTGGGCAAAGGAAGCTAGCTACCAAATAAATTGCAGAAATACGTGCTGCATTTGTGTATAACTGAAATAATGCACCACAAAATGTACAAATAGGCCTGCAGAGGTCACAAGTCCTGAACTAAAAGGACACGTGACCACAATAACCAAGGACAAGTTACACTGGAGTACAAGTCTGAACAACAATTTCGAAGCTGGTAATATAATTTTGTCTGAACTAACAAGATGACCGAGTCCCAGTTCCAGAGGGACTCCCACGTCACAAACACAGCACAGCTTGAGTGGTTACTACTACTTAGGGGTCCCCTACTAAATTTTTCATAGGACAGCTGGTGCGAAGCCTCGATCTCACATCAGCAAAAAGCTTTGAAAAAGAAAGACATTTTTTTATTCTCTGCAGGCAGCACACAGTCACTTTTCCACACACTAAATGGGAGATTAAACAGACATGTGGACTCTTTGTCTTCTACCTGGTCATGACTGTAGCGTCTGATTTAAGATGACTGAACTCTGGAGTGTACTCTTAGCTATTAAGGTATAATTTGTCCTCAATTTCCACGCAGCCACTACTCCTTTGCATTCTTCAAATTATTCCATCTCTTTATGGATTTTTCCAGCTGCCCCTTTTGATCCTATTTGAAGAAGCTGAGTGGGGCAGTTCATTGTGTGGAAGAACATGAGGCCTGAACAACAACAGCTGTAGCTCGAACAGAAGTTAGAAAACTTTTTACGCGGCACTGTCTTCTTATCATTCCTACAAAGCTGCATTCTGAGTGCAAAATCTGCTTAGCAGTTCATCTTAATTCTCTGATGACTTTGCCTTTCCCCAGCCAGCAAGACAGCAATTTTGCAGCTGCTGCTACTGCACCTAATTTATCAACAGCTTGCTTTACCGGTGCTTGAAGCACTGACAATTGCGGTCATAACTCACACAGGACCAGGACTCTACTGCTGCAGGAAACAAGAGCTAGACTATGCCCTTCCAGAGCTTTCTCAGCTATGGGAGATGCCTGGCTGGATTGCTGGCTCCTGCTGATACCCACCACCAGCCCCACACCCCTGTCAACACTCCATAATGGTAAGGAAGCAGAGTCACAAACTAGAAACAGAATTAACATCTTCTGCACTTTTCTAGGAGTTATTCCTCTTGTTAGAGTATTATTAAGGTCAGTCATAATGGCAGCTACCCTGAGAGGGGGCTTTAGTGGTGAGGAAGGGAACAATTAGGATACATTTCAATAGGTTACCTTAGACAGTCTCCAGCAGACTAACAACCACGTCCGAAATGACATACTATAAAGGGTAACAGGGTCTGCAGAGCTGAGCTATTCTATGCCAATCTAGAGCTAGGCAAGCAATCTGAAACCAGCTTTTACAGCAACTGCAGCTGGCGAAACGGAGAATTAGATTGGCACTGGTCCCATAAAACATACACATCAGTACTAGAGCCAGCCATAGCTCTGTTAGTTCACCAGTCCTGCATTTTCGTGTTGCAGCTAAGCTGAGGTAACAGACAGGGGATGCTGGAGAGGGAGTGGTGCTTCTCCCTCTCAACCTCAACACCTGGCTATGGATTCTCAAGGCATAAGTAGTAGCTCTCATCTGGCCCCTACTGCAAGCAGGCAGGTAAGGGTAGATTTCCAGCAGCAAACAACTGATCAGCAGCAGATTTGCTTAACTAACATGAAACTCACTGCCCAGGATTCCTATTTCATCAACGCTTTAAGTGGACTCCGCTGAAAGGGACACACCTGTTGTCCTCTTCACCTGCTGCAGCCACTTCCCTTGCACTGGCAGTAGCACCCACGCGCTTAGGTGATGAGCTCAGAGACCCAACCTCATCCAATGAGCACAAAGATCAAAATCACGTATTCTCATCCAAACGGTATTCCTTTGCACAGCAGACACCTAGCCTGTTCTTTCTTGTGCTGTCAAACCTTGCATTTCTTCCCCTTGGCATGTGGGAAAAATCTAGGCACCAACTGGGTTTGGCATTTGCCATCCTTCTCTTTAGAAACCAATGGTGCCTTTCAACCACTCACTTTTACAAGAACCATTACTTAATCTCATGCAGCTGAAATAAATAATTAAAATCTCAAAACAAGAGACATAGTTTGTATGTTTGTCTAATTATACAAAAGCCACCTTATCCCCAAGGGGACCCACTGTCTCCAGCTGCCCAGCAGCTGCCCAAAATCAGCCCAGCTTCCCACCAAAACCAGACCAGGATTGCCATGGCAATTTATCCCTTTACGGAATGACAGTCACATCTTCTCTGGTCATGGTTGCTTTTCATCTTCCAATTTCTGCTGCATAGATTAAAATAAGCAGCACCAAGACTAAATTTGGAACTCTTTAACAGACACTAGTACAGAGTCAAGTAGCATCTATGATCCATAATTTTAATTTTTTTCTCATTCTTATTGTATTTCCTCCTGCCCTATCACATACTTTAAAGCCACAACACCGGTTACAGTATCTCAGTTCATATGTGTACTTCAGAGCAAAACTGCATTATATTACTACTTTCTATACTAAAATAGACAAATATAAAGATGCTGCATTGCCACAGCAAAACATTCCCTACAGATACCTGCATGCCAATGCATAAAAGCTAGCACATAAGCTGTTTCTACGAAGCAGTAAGTTAACATCTTGTACACTCCACATTCTTGCCTGTAACACCTTCCCACTGCCTCAAACAAGAAACTCACTTACAGACAAGTTTGATCTTTCACTTCTGCCTTTATTTTTTCTGAAAACTAGAGCTTTTCTCAAGTGGTGACTGACTCTTGCTATTTCTCACTGTGTTGCTCAGCAGCTTGTCATGAGTTACTTTCCCCTACATCATTCATGCGCCCCAAGTAAAAAATAAAGTTACATAAGAGCAAAGAAGCAGGTGTTAGAAAAACTCTATTTCTTTTGCAGCATCCATATGATAAATACTTTCAGCTAAATCTCCACTCTTACAGGCACAATTGTAATTGTACACAAGAAGTTTTTGAGGCAGCATATGAGAGAACAGCTTTTCCATTTTTCTTTCCCAAAAGACAGGTGTTTGCATGCCAGACACTGCGTCTCTGACTTTGTAAAAGGAATTGCTGGGAATGGAAAAGAGAGGTAATGTTCATCCTGCTGCTGCCCCGCCCCAGCACAGCTTGGCCAGTAGAACAGTCCAATAATGAGGGTACTATTTTAGGACTCAGAAGATCAGGTACTAACCTTTGCCGCAGCCTCTCTGCATACCTTTGGCCAATCACTTTGTCCTTCTGTAATGAACAGTGGTAATTACCAGAATGCTGAGGAAAACTGGAACTGCTTTTATGCTGAGCCATAGACACAGTGCAAAAAAATCCTGACCTGCCACCAGCCAAGCTTAATCAAGAGCTAGGAACAGGTAACCAGCATGGTAAACTCAGTGTGGTATCAAGATTAAGATGTGTTACAGAGTGACTACAGCCAGGTTAAGTGAATTGAGAGTCGATCTCAGTATTGCTGCACAGTGCTGTACTACACCAATAAGCTATGCAATCGGGACACTCCATGCTATGCATTGTCACAGAGTGCGTTTAACTCACGCAAGTCCTCAACACTGTAAAAGTTCACAGTCATGTTTCAGCCTCAACTAAAATGCAACCCAACCCAGCCCAGCATCACAGCTTAGAGAAACAGGACAGTGGTGTGCACCAACAATTGTATCACAGTATCACAAGGTTGGAAAGGACCTCTGAGATGATCAAGTCCAACCTATAACCCAACACTAACACCAACCATCATCTAAACCATGGCACTGAGTGCCACATCCAATCTCCCCTTAAACACCTCCAGGGTCGGCGACTCCACCACTTCCCTGGGCAACGCATTCCAATGGCCAATCACCCTTTCAGTGAAGAACTTCTTCCTCACATCAAGCCTAAACTTTCCCTGACGAAGCTTGAGTCCATGCCCTCTAGTTCTGTCACTGGTCACCTGAGAGAAGAGACCAACCCCTGCCCGACTACAACCTCCTTTTAGGTAGTTGTAGAGAGCAATGAGGTCTCCCCTGAGCCTCCTCTTCTTCAGACTAAACAGCCCCAACTCCCTCAGTCGCTTCTCATAGGGCTTGTGCTCCAGCCCCTTCACCATCTTCGTTGCCCTCCTCTGAACACATTCCAGTATCCTAACATCTTTCCCAAACTGGGGGGCCCAGAACTGTACACAATATTCCAGATGAGGCCTGACTAGTGCCGAGTACAGGGGGACAATAACTTCTCTGGTTCTGCTGACTACACTATTCCTGATGCAGGCCAGAATGCCATCGGCATTCTTGGCCACCTGGGCACACTGCTGGCTCATGTTGAGCTTCCTGTCAACCAGCACTCCCAGGTCCTTTTCTGCCTGACTACTCTCCAGCCACTCTATCCCCAGTCTGTAGCTCTGCATGGGGTTGTTGTGTCCAAAATGAAGTACCCGACATTTGGACTTATTAAACATCATCCCATTGGAATCAGCCCATCTCTCCAATCTGTCCAGGTCCCTCTGCAGGGCCATCCTACCCTGTAAGAGATCAACCCTTCCTCCCAGCTTGGTATCATCTGCAAACTTGCTGATGATGGACTCAATCCCCTCATCCAGATCATCAATAAAGATATTAAACAGGACCGGACCCAACACCGATCCCTGGGGGACACCACTGGTGACCGGCCACCAACTGGATGAGACACCATTCACCACCACTCTCTGAGCTCGTCTATCCAGCCAATTCCTAACCCAGCACAGAGTGCTCCCATCTAAGCCACGGGCTGCCAGCTTCCCTAGGAGTCTACTGTGGGAGACAGTGTCAAAGGCCTTGCTGAAGTCCAGGTATACCACATCCACAGCCTTCCTCTCATCCACCAGGCGAGTCACATGGTCATAAAAGGAGATCAGGTTGGTCAGGCAGGACCTGCCCCTCCTAAACCCATGCTGGCTGGGCCTGATCTCTTGGCCGTTCTGCAGGTGCCGCATGATTGCACCCAGGATTATCTGCTCCATGATTTTACCAGGGACCGAGGTCAGGCTGACAGGTCTGTAATTACCCAGATGATCCTTATGGCCCTTCTTGTGGATGGGCGTCACATTGGCCAACTTACAGTCTTCCGGGACCTCTCCAGTGAGCCAAGACTGCTGAAAGATGATGGAGAGCGGCTTAGCAAGCTCATCCGCCAGCTCTCTCAACACCCTGGGATGGATCCCATCCGGCCCCATAGACTTATGAGGATCCAAGTGGCTCAGCAGGTCTCTAACTTCCTCCTCATGGATTGCAGGAGGGCCATATTTCACCCTGCCCCCATCAACCACTTCAGAGGGCCAACTGTCAAGCGAGCTGACATCCTTACTGTTGAAAGCTGAGGCAAAGAAGGCATTAAGTACCTCAGCCATCTCTGCATCTTTGGTTATTATATTTCCCTCCACATCCAACAAGGAGTGGAGGTCGCTGCTGCCCTTCTTTCTACCATTGATATATTTATAAAAACTCTTCTTATTATCCTTAACAGAAGTGGCCAATTTGAGCTCCAGCTGAGCTTTTGCTTCCCTCATTTTCCTCCTACACGACTTAACATCTTTGAACATGACCTGGCTTACGTCCCCTTCTTTCCAACGACAATACATCCTCTTTTTCTTACTTAGTTCCTTCAGAAGCTCCCTACTCATCCAGGCCGGACGTCTGCCCCTGCGACTCTTCTTACAACACATGGGGACAGCCCGCTCCTGCGCCTTCAAGATTTCATTCTTGAAGTGTATCCAGCCTTCCTGGACCCCCTTGCTACTATTGGAAGCGCTACAATGCAAAGGGTAGTCTGATGCTGCCAGAGACTTTACCTCAGATCTCTAACAAGCTCATCTGCGTGCAGAACGGTAGTTACATGCCTTTTAGCATAGTCTTCTTTTGATGGGGAAAAAGCAACTCTTAGCAATACTCAGCAATCAGCAGTGAGATAACCTGCAGGTGAAGTTTGCCACTCGGACTCATCAGGACAGCAATTTCTAAGGGACTCTTGCTTTAAGCACTTCACATCCTGGGACAAGACCACCCAATTCATAGCTCTTTCACCACACCAAGGTTTTAAATCTCCTCAGCACAAATTGCAGAGTTCATACCAGCTTTCTCTGGGGCTGGCAGAGCAGTTGCTAGCAACAAAAATAGACATGCAGAAAATACTTCATATATTTAGAAGAGAAGCAGAGAATACTAATTTAAAGTGAAGCAAGGGGAGCTGGAGGCAAGCCAGCTTTCTTGTAATGTTTAGTACAATTCCAAACTTGAATTAGTTAGATCAGCTCCTTAGCAGCACTGTAGTTTAAATGGGGTTCAGGACAGGAGCCTTCCGAAGAGAACAGTGTTCTCTGAGTTACCAGCTTCCTTGTCTATCAAGAGCATAAGCACTCCTATCTGGAAAGCAATCAGGTCATCTTCAGAGCTTCTTTAATTCAAGCATATAATAATGCACTCCTCCTCCTCCAACCGCTCCCACTAGCCAATGAATTACCTACCATACTCAATTTATTTAGCAACATTACAAATGGGCTTTGCATCTGTTATTTACCCACCGCTGAGCAACAGAAGCAGCAGTTGCATTCTTGTGGGAAGAAAATGGCACACAGAAAACCAGAAGCAGCTGTCTACCTTTGGGGTATAGCCATAGCTTGTTTTAACACAAATGGTTTAAATACCAGAGGCCTGACAAATTCACTTAGACACTAATGTTTCAAGTTATATCCCTTGTTGTACTGTGTTGACAGAGGACAATTCCTCATTTACTTTGGGAATCGCATCAGGTAGGCATGCAGAAGACTCTGCTCAACAAGCCTTTGGATTGGGTCACCCTTCTGTGCCAGAGACATCAAACCCTGGCTGGAAACTGCCAGAAAGTTAATTACAGTAAACAGTGGGGCAAAGGAAAAAAAGTCAGCTTTTCCTGACTCGACTCCATTTTTGTTTTATCCCCCCCCTCACCCTGCAGGCAGCCTGCTCTATATTCTCAAGCAACAAGGCCACAATGCAAGGACAAACCTCATGATGTGGCCATGTTTCAAGATCAAGAAAATGCATGTTCTAGGGAATCACAAATAGTTCAATAAGAAATGCCCAATTCAAAACCCCTATATTTTTCAAAGCTGAAACAAATGATTTTAAGACAGTTGTACAACATAATGCTCATAAGACTTGTACAGATCTTAAAAAGAAAACAAAAAATGGTAAGTGTAGAAAATGAAAACATTTATGTGACAGTATCGTGCAAAAAAAGAGAAGAAAACTCCCCAGGCACATTTTGCCTATGGATAAAGAGACAAGGTAGCAAAATAAAGCTAAAATGGTAGTTAAAGTTAAGGACCTATTTGAAACAATTTTTTAATAAAGAGGGTTGGAATTCAGTCCAAGGGAAGGAAAAGACAAATATCCAGTGCCTAACCTCACAGCACTCTTATCAGACAGCACCACTCCCTGGGAAAATACCAAGCAGACTTAAGTCTCACTTTGTAGTTCCACATCCACTAACATTTCTTTGCCTATAGGAGTGGAAGCTTTCTTTCTTAGTGAGAAACTCCTTCCTCAGGGCAGTCTGCCCTCTCTCAAACACGTTTTTGCAAGATCACAATGGAATCTCTCTCTCATAGCTCCAAATGAAGGAAATCCAGTCTATGAGATTATATTTATTTTTAAGTACTTGACTGTCACTCTTAAGCCCTTCAGCCTTATGTTGACCTTTAGGATTTCAAGGCAAGATACTACTCTACTTGTACAGCTTAAACTGTTTTAGCTTTGGGATTGTGCCAAACAGACAACTGACTGCAACTATTATAAGAGTCATTTTCCAGCATGTGGATTACTAGCATGTGGCCACTTAAGCTAATTTTATATGAGATCAGAAGCCTTACAGGTCAGAGTCTCATGGTTTGTCACTCAGCTGTATGTCTTTTATATCCAAAATCCTATTCCATATATTCATTTGTGCTCTCTTCAACCATAAATGTGCAGAAGACTAAAGAAAATGGTGCATGGATGATTATCAGAAGTCTTTGCTATGTAATATGACTTCATTTAGAGAGAGAAAAGGAGGGAGGAAGACTGGCATTTACCTACTCCTGTTATAGATTTGAAGTCCTCATTACATATGAGGAGAATCTCTTCATCAGTTCTATGACCCTCCTTGCCATTTATGTAAAAGGGAAAATGGGTCAATCAGTTGTTCATCATTAATATTTGTATTGTTTCAAGTCACATGTTTTGAACAAATAATGGAATTTGAATGCAGTTTAAGAGTTTTTCAAATCCAGGTATGATTTTCTCTTTTACAGCCATCAGATTTAAAAGCTCCTTGACAGCCCTCTCAGCTATACCACATTAAGTATTTATTAATACAAGTCTCAACCCTTTTCCAGTGTTTGGCCATTTTATACCAGTCAACCTGTGCATCTGCCTCTTGCTCATTTGCCACAGTGTCAATCATATGAACTCTGAAGGAGATTGGCTAAGTGTCCTTTAGGAAAAAGTCAAACCAGCTGACACCAGCAACAGCTTAACTACTATTTTTGAAAAGTAGTGATGTCAGAGCAGAGGAGGTTCATGGAATCTTACATAGCTTGGGTAGAAAACCCAGGTTGCTGCCTCACACAAACTGCTAAGCCAGTCCAACAGCCCATAAGTATCAAAAACATCAGGAGCTGGAGCAATCTCACGCCTTTTCTCTCTTGTTCCTAGCTGAAGGGTTTCATCTCTTCCTTTGCCCTTACTCTAGCACTTAGTGGAGCCAAATTCAACTTGTTAACCCAGCAGACAACCATCAGCAGCCTTTTTTCTGCAAACATGCTGCACCTGGATATGAGTCATTCAATAAGGAATATAGCAAGCCACAGCATAAGCATCATGTAGATGCAGCCTGTATGACAGAAGGAAAGACCTGACCATAAGGAGGTCTTTCCCTTTTTATAAGGGTTTGCTGTTAAATTGTTCCAATCACTCTTATAAAGCACATATTTAGACAGAGGGAAGCAGCTACACACTTTGGCAAGATGACAGCTGCAGTGAGGACGCAGCTCACCACAGCACCATCTTTTGATGTACTTTTCACACAAAAATCCCCCTTTCATTTGCATAAACACCAAATCTGGTTAATCTCTATAAGAGGTCACCAATTGTGCAGTACTAACACGAGCACACATTATACAGGAGTCAAAGTAGGCAACACAGAGTTCTCCTTTCTTCAAGGGTTTGTATGCAAGGATTAGCACGTCTGAGCATGAAAAACTAGATATATTTCCAAATGTTCCAGAGTTTGTACTTACTGCAGCTAAACCAGAAAGCCAGAAGTTGTATGCAGAGCACTGTGAAAAGTACCTGACAAGAGTTACTAGGCTTCTATTTTCAATACTTGTTAGACTGATCAACAAGCAAACCTACAATATTTTAGTTTACAGGTAAGAAGAGCTTACAACCTACAAATCAGACCATACCTCAGACTTGCTCAAAGATGTTCAGTGTAATTATAGCTGATCATCTCTTCTCCAATTTTGTAAATAAGAACTTTCCAGTGAGCTGCTGAATACTAAGTAGAAATTCAGGTCAGGGAGAGTTTGACACAAATTGAAGACCTCTATTTTAAATTAATTCATGTCAAGTCCATCAACCATTTAGTAGACACAAGATGTCAGTCATCCCTGTTAGGCTGAGTGATTTTTAAAATGGCATATATCATGTAATAGTGAGACATCATTCAGATAGTTCTTCTCTTATACATTTGAACTAAGCACCAGCCATACAGGTGCATGGAACCTCTGCAGGACCTATTCCAACAGTCAGTGTCTTCACTTTCCATTATTTTTTGCAGTTAGTTTTCACACTTTTAAGAGCTCTTTTTTATATAAAATGGGATAAAGCTTCCAAAGATGCTAAAATTGTTCACTTAAGTTCCAAGTTTTATGAAGCCTTTCTGTTAGACTCTCCTTGCAACATTTACTTACTCCACTAATGGGTTTTTGGATGTCCAGACACTATTATATCTCAGCTACAACAAGAACAGTAATTTCAGAACTAAGTTTTAAAAAGGAAGATGCCAAATACCACTTATGTTCATTTCAGAAAGTTTATTGCACCAAATGCCGCAAAGAAATAGACCAAAATGAGAGCATACATAAACCACTATAAGAAAAAAGCTATGTAGTTTGACATTGGTATTCAGTCATTCCAAAAAATGCCTATGCTCTCCAAACATGCAATAGCAAAACACCTTTTTTTCTACTATGGAAAAACTGCTACATATATCAACTTAGCTCACTTGACCTCAGGAAAAAAAAAATAAGCCTAGAACATATTCAACAGTTCAGACACAATTTTAAATTGGGCCCTTTTTAAATGAAGTAGAAGTCACACTTGAGGGACAAGCAACCATTTTGTGTAAACTTTATATACAAGAGTTCAGTGTGTCTAAAAAGGGTTTTTGACTTCAAGAGTAAAGATGTCTATAGCAGGGAAGTCAGTCTGTAACTCTGGAGGATGCCATTCAAAGTGTGAACTAGAGAATCAGTGTCTATTCATTTCTTTTGGGCAGAAGAAAGTTGTATACATTAGTTCAGAAAGTACCTACTTAAATTAAAATTCTTAGATCTTGGCATTGTTTGGGGTTAAAGAATGCATTTAGATTAAATAGTACAATTTAGCAGTTTATCCCTGCCCTTTGTGTATGAAGATTTAGCTTTGCCTGAAAAAAGTATACATTCTTTAAATTGCACTGTGTAAACTGCATTTATGTGGGATTTTAAAAAGACTGTGCATTCCCACTTAACCGCGGAAGTACGTATTTAAGTTTACAAAAACCTACATAATACTGATAAAAACAACTTTGGAATATTTGAAAATTAAGCTACATTATCAATTTTAAACACATCTGTACATTCATATCACTTTTCATCCTATTGAAATAAAAACAGAACCATGCCCTAAAGATGTCTAAGAACACATTTGTAAATACTTACTGCCCTGTCATGCCACACTAATTTACATAAACAGCAAGATGCTGCCAAAAAAACAAGTTAAAGACTTAAGAGTCAAAAAAAGCCCTAGAAGGTGGAATCCTGTCAACTGAGGTAGTAGATTTGGTAGAGGAGAAAAATATGTATTTAATTTTCTTTAGTCTAAAGCCTTTTAAAGGTAATAAACAGCTTTCATTTTGGATTTTCTTTCTCCCAAACCTAAAACTGTAAGGACAAGATAGTTCATGTAATTTCTGAAGAGCAGCAAAACATTAGAAAAAGCAGCAAGAACTATGTAGTTTTAGCCTAGGCTGAAAAAAATCCAAGTGCTTTTGACTATTGGCTCACATGTCACCCCTAAGTTAATTTGATGTCTTGTCTAAAGGCAGATTTTTTTTAATCGTTGATGTAGTGAAATCAGGTGTTACTGATCATATTAGTCTTAAAATCATTAAATGATGGCTGATCTTTGACTTCCTTAGTACACTCCGTGACAACAAAAGCACATATTTCTACATTAGCACATAAGTCTTTGAAGAATGGTCAGAGTCTGTTCAGATAAAACCCCAGCTAATACTTTAAAAGAACTGGAACGGACTTTTAATTAACTCAACTACCATTTAGAGTGACATGAAATAAAGTACATAGGGATTTCTATATACACTCAGAGAAACAGTTAATCCTCCTACACATTCTCCATCACATGGGTAGTTTAGAAATACGTGACTTGCTCTATGCTTCTTTCTTTGTCTTAACCTTATGGAATAGAGCACTAATAGCTATATGCAGAGGTAAGTTTACTTTCAGCAGATAGAAGGATTCAGACCAAAGATATGAAAAGTTTGCTTAACTATAAGCAGTGGGAAAGAACTTGAACCAGGGAAAGATTTTAGCCTTTTTAGGCAGAATACTAGTGACAAGTATGAAAGTGTGATAAAAGAAACATCTGGAATGTTAGGTCAAAAGCCAGGATATAAAGGAACAGCTTTAGAAGATTGTATCAGAATATTAAGTATCCCTCCACTTGGAAACAACCTCTCTTTACAGTAGGTCAGTCTATTTCCCTCAAAAAGCAACACAAGGTTAATCAAGACCCCATCACATTTAAACAACTCACAATATGCAACATCTCATTGTTTCAAATCACTGGAAGTTTATCGTAGAAAAGTCCAAACATCAAGGTAGTATGAAATAAAAACACTTTTATTAAAAGTGTGTCCCTTCAGTGTTAAAAATCTGAAATCACCAACAAGGAGAACTCACAACCGGTGACCTCGAGTTTGTTATTAGAATTCACTATTCCCAAGCAACTGTGTTGCTAGCAATTTACTTGCAAGCTGACAATTTCAGACACCTCATTCCTGCTGGCTCACAACAGAATGGTCCAACATTGAGTTTTCTGTTTCTTTAAGAATGTTTGGTTTGATCCTTTGTTCTCTTGTGTCTGGTCCACAGTTTCATATCCAGCTTAACAGTGCTTTATGCAAAAAAATAATGTGTTGTTACATTCATGTTATCAATCACATGAAAACAGTAAAATACAAAATTTTAGCTTGCTTTCTAGAAACACAGAAGGCCAGTATCAACTAGTGGAGAAGTAGTGTCTGGTCTCAGAGTAGTTAACCTATTAAAGAAAGGCACCCAGATGATAGTTCAAGATTTCTGTAGAATCAAAAAGGGGAACTGCAAACATTCATAGTAATATCAAGTATTGGGGTTTGCCCCCTACACTTCATTATTCTTCAATGTTCCTCTCTCATTCCTCCTTAGAGGGACAACTAGTATCTGGAAAAAAGTAATACTCTTGCTAAAGGTTTGGTGGGGGATTGTTGTCTTATTTCCCCAATAAGATTGTCTTCAGTTTGTGCCAGCTGCTTGGAGTACGTGCACAGACACGCACTAATAGCACTGGTATACAGAAGTTTGTCAAATTCACACTCCTTGGAGACAATAATATATGATGACACCAAGACACGGGTTTAGTTCCCAGGACTACAGTCGTACAGAAACTCAAAAGTTATTGAAGTTGCATCAGCAACAAATGTAAACTTGTAGCAGAAATTCCATAAGGTTCTCCCACAAAATCCCTATCTCAGAAGTCCATTCCATTCCACTTCTAGCCATGGGCTCATTTGAATGCCTCCTCATTGAAACAGAAGCAGCCACAACTTTATTAAGCTCTTGTCCTTAAAGGAAAAGTTACATCACCTCACATACATCTTCATTCCCATATAACATCTGGCTGCTGAATCCAAGTTTCTTGTTCCAAGCCCATCCCTTCTACGACAGAAATTCATGCGTACGTTCTGCAAGAAAATCATGTCCCATCTAAAACACTTGTGTGCAGGAATCCTATATACATAGTTTACAGCTCCTCATCATCATCCTCAGCAAAGAAACATACACCACACTCAGTGTAGTATTGCAAAATCCATTCTAACCCACTTGTTCTTTTAACTGTTACTTCACGGTTTTGAGCAGCGTTGTGGATGGCAGTTTCTGGTCTGCCACATAGTGTTAACTTTTGTCCTTTGAATAAAAATAAAATGCAAGGATACAGTCACTTCAAGTCAGAAGTGAGATTGTAAGAAAAACCTGAATGCCTTTTCCATTATGTAAACTGAAGTCTTCCGATAAAACATCTGGCTGAAATCAGAATCGGAAGGTGGTAGAATATACAGTCATCACCTGCTTTCCTCAGTGTTCCACTTTACCAGTGTTTGGCAACTCTGTTCTTCATTCAACATTCCCACTTTCTTTATTTTACTTTAAGGGAATGACTATCCTGAGTTTTTCATTTATAAGAGTATTTGAGCAACATACGGGGAATGAGTACTTGCTATAGCAGCCAGCAAAGGCAAGTCATTGGATTCAATCCTAGAAGTTAAAAACAAAAAGAGACAGACTTTAAAATATACAGTCATCTTCACAAAAGTACAGAAACACAAAAAGATGTTTTTCATTTACTCTAAAGAAATTGGAAGTGTCTTGCTACAAGACAGTTTGTTATTTAATTATAATTGATTGCTATTACTCACAACATACCAGGGAAAGGTAGGTAACAATGTTTGAAACCAAGTATGCTACCATTTAAATCAAAAGATAGCAGTATCACATTTGTGGTATATAATCTTCTGTGGTTTAAACACCTTTCCCTATTTGCTAAAACATAAGCCTTAGCCTATAGTCTTATCAGTCAGTAGGCACCAATAAGCCCAGTTTAAGTACTAAACATGAGCTTATGGAAGAGTGGATTGCGTATTTTGAATATAACTCAGTTCACCATACAGTAGCACTTTAAAAAAAATGACCAAAAGCTAAAATTGTTAATTGTTATGCAATGACAGTACTAGCAATGTCTCAAATGTAATACTCAGCTTCCAACCATTTCCAATATAAAGCTGCCCAGAGGCCATGATGTATGTGTATATTTATATACATCTATACACATAAGCACACACACTGAGAAAAGTGCTTATTTCAGAGTTTCACTATTTACAGCTACATTTCTCTAGATAGAGATAAATTTTTACCTAAAGTGAGTGTTAAAATCACCTTCTTGGGAATGTGTATTTACATCTTCCCCTTTTCCACTCTTCTGTCGTCAGCAGGTGCATCCCTAAAGGTTGTATGCCAATCAACTATTATTAGAAGATAGCTGCCAAACAGGACATCTGTCTATTTTCCTACATCTGTTTTTTGAGAACCTCTCTTCCCTCATTATACAATTGCTCCACCTAACTTTCCAAAAATTCAAGTATTTGTTGAGATGGAGTTTTCACTAAGGAGACTGAGACAAAAGAAGGCATATGAATGTGTGGATAACCTCCTAATGACTAAAATACAAACTTTCTTCATTCTGAATGTATTTAAGAACAAGTGATTTGTTCTTGCTCTTGAACTATGCCTCCTCTTGATTTCCAGTTATCTCAGTAGAACCTATATTTACACCTTATTCATCACACGAAAGAGCGCTAAATATGAAGAAAAAAGCAAGTCCCCTTGAAAAGGAAAATAACTGTCCCAAGTTTTGCAAATGGTTAAGACAGATATCTGCAATACTTACCCCAATACAATTCCTAGTTCTTTTACATGCACTCTTGTATGTCCTCGCAGATATTCTGAAAGCATTTTGCTTTTGAGATACATCTCTTGTAATCTATCCTCAAGATGCATTATGCACTGTAAATACAGACCAACAACCTCAGAACGGCTTTAGCAATCGCATGCAAACTTTACAGAAACATAACCATTTCATTTTAGCTTCTCTCTTAGCTGGAACATGTTTAAGACTAGATCTCCACTCCAAAATTCAGAAGCAGCACTTGGTTTTGTCACAGCTGTACTAGCAAAGTTAAACTGTTATACTAGCTCTCAAAGAGGACTTCCTTCAAAGAACCAAGGGATTCCAGCTTTCTTGGGCAAGCTTGTTACACAAACTGCACATCCCTTTCCCACTTACATCAGCCACAGTGTTTCTGCTGACTTAAATGGTTATATCCAGGTTGAAAGGCACTCAAGACATCTTACTAAGAATCAAACCAGAATACTTCGACCGAGATGTTTTTGCTATAAGCCAGTATATTTTTTTTCCTGAAAGACCCAGTTTAGACAACATTTCCTAAAATTAGCATTCTTTGGCTCTGGAGATCTTATATTCAAGAAGTAGAAGACACCATTATCTTATCATAAAATTAGAGCTCTTTTGCTCCCTACTTTACCCTTTTTGGGTATTTGTTTTTATTAGTCCTAAATACATCTGGTTTAACATTGCTTAAACATTTTATGCTGTTTGCCAAAAGGTAACAGTTCAAGCTGAAACACCAGTTTAACCGTGCCCCTTTTCTTTCAGCAATAGCACACTAGAAATGTGTATTATTTTTAAGTACAGTCGTGATACATTTTAATTTCTCATACACCAACTGCAGATGAGTAGATGAGCCTTAGCTTCAGAGAGAAAATGGTTTTTTGGTAAGACAAGGTGAGTAGGTGCAATGACTTCACAAAGTGAGTAGGTAGGATGTCTTATCAGGCATTTTGCTCTAAGACAAAACGTACATTCAATTCGATATATTCCTTCTTTCCACAGAGATGACCACTACAAAAAAGTTAAATTAGTTCAGCTCTCCAAACTCCAGGAGATGAAAGCAGGGAGCACATGCAGAACCTCACATTATCAAATGTATAATCATCCAGCAGGCATAGACAGTAATCAGAAACAGTAGCAGCAAACAGCTTCAGGCCATCACCTTTTCAACTTGAATGAAAACCTTAAGTATTAGAAATGAGATCCTGTGAAACCAGTTTTCCTAATTAAAAAATGAGGAAAAAAAAGAATCCTGCTTGTAGGTAGTCTACCATTATTTTTCTGATGGTCTGGAGCAAGATTAAGACTTTTTTTGAATACTTCTCTGAGCTTATACCTGGTCTTAATCATGGAAGATAGAGGCATTTTAAAAAACATGTTACACAGTAGTAGAATAAGACAACATGCATGTCTGAAAGGTAAAAGCTTTTTGAGAGCAGTTTGATCTATCTGCTTCAAGCAAGTTTTCACTCAAGTTATAATTATAACACACTGATACTTGCTGAAAGAGAAACAATTGCAAAAAGCCTTTGAGTACTTCCTCATAAAGTAGCAGTTCAGTACATTTCAATTGCAGTACTCATCCTAAATTTCTAAGTTTTGAGGAAGCAAGTGAGGAAGAATCCTGCATTATTCTAAATGACAGATTCTTTACATAAGATTATCTACTCCTTCTGAACATCAGTAAAGAATCAAGAGAATTTTCTTTATAAGCTCAGTGCATGAATCCATTTTGTCAAGTCACTTTTCGAATTTTAAAAGTTGCTTAAAATTAGTTTAAAGGTGCAGGTAAGGCTTTTGACATATTGCTGACATGCAGCAGTTGCACTTATTTCTTCCCTATCACCTCGGCACACTGCAAAGTTTTCTACAATGAACAGTCTGAATTGCCACAAAGATTTCACCACTTGTCCTTTATCTGGTCTCAAGTTGGGTTTTGTCTTTGGTTGTACAACAAAAAAAATCCAATAAACTTATTCATCTGAACAGTAACTGCATGTAAAGAAATGGCAACTCTATAAAGGAAGCTTCAAACATATGCATTATGCTCATCTGATTGATATTAGTACCTATGTTTTTGTCAAAATTTAAATCAATAGAACCACTACAATAAGAAGTCACACTTCTCCCCCTAGAGTTTAGTGGAGTACTTAACTTCCATGCACCTGTGTTTCTATTTTAGCAGAAAGCTGTAAAATCCACCAACATAAGGATCAAAGTGTCTCTAAAGTGGATTATAAAAAATTTACAAACTACTAGCACCGTCACTTTACTGTTCCTTTTTGTAAGACAAAGGAAATAAAAAATCCTGGAAAACATTCCACATCTAAAATCCCACACAGAGCACACAGAAATTGCATACACAAACCCCAAGGCAACACTGGAAAGAAAATTTGAACTATTCAGTTTAGAAATGCCAGAAATTAAGGTGTTACTGTGCAAGTGTTAGGATATAATTTTATCCAAAGTTGCATATAGTTCAATGTCTAGAATCCAGAGACAACATTGACAATGTACCCAAATATTTTGCCTACCACTTAGACTTAGCATAATCAATACCATTAATTTTATCAAAAAAAGAGCCAACTAATACTATGCACAGCTATTAGTGTTTAGCTCTATCTTCCTCTCCCATCTGCTAGCACAGTCATTACACCAGTTTCCTAGGAAGTTTCTCAAGGCTATCTGATGAAGGACAAATCAATTCTGTTTATTGAAAAAGGGGTGACTCCTGAAAAAAATACCCCATCTCTTCTCCACAATTGTGCATTAAAAATTGTATTATAATTACCACTGTTGCACTTGTAGGTAATTTTCTTGTAATCAGCAAAACCAGCATAACTGATCTGCTCTGATGAACTGCACTACTAATGAGGAGAGGAAAGGATGCTGTGGGATAGGGAGCAGGCAATATCACAAAGCAACATCCCCTGCTGCAACCCACATATCCACAAGCACTTTCAGGTTTCAGTCTCCTCCCAGCAAGCCTATGGATACATTGGCAAAGCTATTTGAAACAGCAGTTGCTGACAGTGTTGGCTGAAATATGTCTAAGACAGAAGGGTCAAGTAAACACACAAAGACACAATTATCTGGGGAGGAGAGAGAAGAGGCATCCACTGCATGGGGTTGGACAGAAAGCCTAAGAATATAAAGTTGTATGCTAGAAACACACTTGGGTAGATAGAAGGTTTAACAACACAGTAGAGAAGTGTAGAAATTATATAAACAAAAAAAAGCTAAGTTTAAGACCCCTAATCATAAACACACAGGGACCATGCTGAACCTGCCTAAACAATTTCAGTTTTAGGATATGTATTTCAGAGTAGTTAACTATAATCTGATCTTAGATGTAAATGACAGAATAAACAATCTGTTCCTAGACTGTAGCATGTATCCTTTTAAATATGTAGTACCAGCTCTGCATTATTTCAGGTATTAGTTCACTGATACAGCAATGCAACGTACAAAACTATCTGCTACGTAAGCTAAGCAATTTTCATTAGCTTCAGTCTTCAGTAAAGAAATACTTACAAAGTCAGCTGAGACATTGAGTTTGTAAAGCTGTAAAATAGACTGCAATAAACTGGATACTTGACTGGAAACCAAAACATCCTTGCCTAACTTCATATTGTCCATCATCTTTCTCTGGCTTGTAGCTACTTGTACATTCCATTTGTCTGTGTCTGCAATAATGCAGACAGCTTCTGCTATTGGCTCATCTAGCACGGGATGCTGCAACAGATACGAAATAAAACAAAACCATTATGTGACAGATTCATATACATTTCCACAACTTTAAAAGGTTCTACTTTTATTCACACTAAGGAAGGGAATAAGAAAGTGATCCAATGAATGCTTTTCTCCAATAGGAAACTGAAGGCATCTCAAAAATGAGAAGGAATATCAACTTCAGTGACAGAGTTTACATCCAGCAATAGTTGGCCAGTTAAGTCTTAAGTGCCGATTTTTATCAAGGCATTTAGTTTTACTTAATTAGTGCTTCAAAATCACTATTCCAATATAGTTTTCTTTAAGTATTCCATGGCCTTCCCTGAAAAAATAATTTTCTTCTGAAATGAAAAGAGTAATAATTATTCAGTGATGGTAAAAGTATATTTAAAGTTTCAGAGACATGTGAGGGATTTCACTATGCACAATCAAGGCAGGGTATACATGAAGAGAAAGTATCATATTAGACCAATCTGACATCATTTCAAAGAATTATGTACACACACATCACTGTTTCGGACATTACATTAACTTATTCCAGCAGGATGATTCTTAAATGCTCTAGTGAGAAGCTGTTGACAATTACTAGATAAACATTTAAAATTGCTTACTTAAGGTCATACAGTTACTTTAGTGAAAGTTTATTATAAATTAATGACATGATTTAGGAGTACCTAAAGCAGAGTAAGACCATGATAGTGTAAGACTATGATGAAGATCTAATATACAGACAACTATAAGACATTTCAACCTGCATATCATTTTTACAAAATATAATTGTCTGCTATTATGACTGAAGACAAGCAGTTTGAGACTTTTTTTCCTTGTTTGTAACTTGAAGTTGCAATTTTCCTTTTGTTTAGCTTTGAAGAGAAAACTTAAGACAGCATAAAAGAAAGCACGTGATTCTTGTATGAACAGGCTTTCCACATAATGAATTAAGGGCCTATATCTTTCAAGAAGGAAGATGTCAGGTGTGGCTGTTAAGAACAGGGAAGTAGAAAGAAACACGACTTTGTCAAAGACCTGCTTATGTAGATTTTTAGTAATATCACAACTCCTATTTTAACTCACATGCATTGCATGAAGTAGGTCTGCTAGTAGACACTGCTTGAGTTTTTCATCATTATTTATTCCATGTAGCACTAGATCAGGTATATATGTATGACAGTAGCCACCTAGAAGAGATCTTCCAAAATTTTTCACACATTGATTGCTGATTGTAGTTGACCTGAAATACAGAAATACAAAGTAGGTAAGATTCTTGCTCGACAGACTGCATTCAGATTTTAAATGAATTTTATGTTTGGTGTATCATCTACTGCAGCATCAGCAAGCTGCATGTGCACCTGTAAAGCTCAGGAGTTTTCAAATAGGACACTTATTTACTTCAAATCTGTGTTTGACTTATCAAATGTGTCAAATCTGAACAGTTATCAGTTTAAACAAAGATGAAGTTTTGCTTGTCCTCAGCTGTTCTTGTCTATATGTCTACATCAAATGTTTATGGCAGTTTATATAAAAAGGTTTGATCACTTTTTGTTAGACATTTAAGAACACCTTTGTCACAAAACTACTTAACCTGCTTCATCTTGGTTTTCTTTTTGCCAAGTCTTTTTGCAAGAATACTAACCTCACCAACAATGTCTGTTATGAATTTGTTTGCAAGGAACTTAGTCAAGATCCTAAAGGATTTCAGACTTTAAAACCTGCATATCGCTAAAGTAGCAACAGCTTTTGAGTCCATTGAGTTATAAATTTAAACTTTTTTACCTTGGTAAGGGAAGTTCCACCTCTGCAAACTCTTCAAGTTGTTTGTTGACATTATCAGGATGCACTTCATCAGGGATACAACAATCACCTTCTTCATCACTGGCTCCAAGAGCACTGTCTGAACTCTCATTCCTTGGAATGTCCCCTTCAACTCTGAAGGGGACTTTCCTTCTATCATCCCCATAGGGGACATCCTTAACACCTACTTTAGGGGCATCCTGTTTGACATCAGAACCTACTTTTACACAGCCAGGGGAATAGTTGTCCAGATTGCCAGAGCATAAAGTTTTAGTTTCTTTCAGGCTTGGCAATTTTACAGTTTCTATGTTATCCGTGGGCAAAAGTGACTTACTAGATATTGTGTTTGCTAAATTAATTTCAGTTCCTTTAGTTTCCGTATGTTGGCTAAGCATACTGTCCTTCCCCTCACAAGGTGGAACTTCTGCATAACAAACGTTATGTTTACGAAAGGGTATAAAGGCAGCTTCACAATCTTCTTTTTGATCCTGGGAAGAATCCACAGTCAGATCTGTGGAACTTGAGGCACAATGTATCACCTCTGCATTTTTTCTGAAAGCCTTTAGATTTTCTTCCATTTCTCTTCTACAAGTTTCTAAGTCTGACTCTGGTGACACAGAACTTCCAATCTGAAAGGTGACCTTTTCTAAGTGTGAACTCCTGTGGCCAGACCTTTCAGGACAAGGCAAGGCAGATGACCTACTAGACAACTGCTTTTCTACTCTTTCATTCTGGTTCTTGGTCTTCTTTATATCCATTAAATCCTTCAATTTAGATGACTCTTCAAAGTGGCAGGATACGATTCCTGTATCAGTGACAGTTCTTTTCCTACCATCAGCTGCTCCTTTAGGGAAACTGCTAGTTAGACAGTCATCAGATGCTTCAGAGTTCTGACTGGCCTTTCCTACTGCTCCTCTCTTTTCTTCTGAAGAGGCGGGGACAGCATTAGTGCTTTCTAGGTCATGAACCCACTCTGCAGTACTATTGTTCTTATTTCCATCACTCTTTGGAGGTAGGATTGGAGGCACAAGAGCAGGTTCATTTTTAACAGTAACAACCACATAATCCGACTCCTCTACCTCTCCCTTTTCTAGTGCAGTTGTGATCTTGCTTCCATTTAGCACTTGCTCTCCTTCCTCTGCCTTCTCACTCCATGTCAGCTGATTTTCCTGTAGCTCAGAGCACCGAATGAAGTAGGTTAGAACATAGAGCAAGCGCTGCACCAACTCCTTACGTTTTCCAACAATAACAGTTCGAGTCAATCTAACTGGAGAGCCTATGGCACCATAGAGATCACCTAGATAGGGAAACAAAAATTTCACATTTATGTTTGGGTTTAATATAAGCTATGCAGTTTATAGTCAACACATTTTGAAACATCATTTACTATGGACAATTTTTCTTAGCAAGTTCATAAAAGTTTAAAATAAAGAACAACAAAAGAAGTCCTCTAGCACTTCTTGTGCCTAGAAGGGTTTTGGTGTTTTCTGGAAGGGATTAGTCGCTCTCAGTTTCTTTCTGTTCAAAGCCACTAAGGATTTTATTTACATTATGCTTACAAGACATTATCACTTGGAAACTGACATAATAGGTGGTGAAGAGAATACGGAACCAGCTAAATGCTGAAGCCAGCTATATTTTTTTTTTACTCATTTGTTTTCACATCAAAGTTACTCTGTTTTATTGCAGTCACCTTTTCTGTTAAGCATAGAAATTTTCACACAGATAAAATCTAAACTTCACTTTTCAGGACCAAGATATCAGAAAAGCAAAAAAGGATTCCATGATCAGCTTAATAAATAAGGTTCTGAAAAAAAGAGACATGTAAACTACTTTATTGGGCACTTCTATGTACTTGGAGCCTGACTAACATGAGCATTTATGTTTGGCAGGGAGTGGCAGAAAACTAGAAAATATATTCATTACTTAAAATACAACTAGTGTATGAAAAGTACAACATAATCCGAGTCCCACCAAGAGCTGCTTATCTGCTAGCTCATTTATCATGAAGAACTGCTTTAACAGAACTAAGGTCATATTTATCTTACTTCCAACAGACATTTGTTTCGGAGAGTGGTAACTATCTTCCTATCTTCCAGCTACCTATAATCCTCTATCAGCTGAAGGGTTTCTGCTCTGAAGTTCTGGGAGAAGTGAACAGAGATAGCTAATAAGAAAACATTCCCATGCTCTATCAGACCTAGACAGATTAATTCAAAAAGTGTCTATTACCAGGCTAAGCTAACCCAGCTGTCTTTACCTGACACCATTAGAGAATAACCACTGTAAGTCTTTGACCAAACTGTGGCTGGTATCACCAGCAGATGGGAAACAACCACCAAAAAGCTCAATTTCTTTTAGGCATTATAAGTGTTCATATTGAAAGCAGGCTTCTCTGGTTTGAGACTTTATCAGCTACCTGCTAATCTACCAGGCTGCTTTAAGTCCTAAATCCTTGCTCAGGGCTGCTCAAATGCTGCCACCAGGATTTTGTACTAGACCTCATGAAGCAACACTAAATTAAAGTTATAATCAGAGGTTCAGGAAGTTTTCTACCAAGGGCAAAGGAACATCTAGTTTCAACATAAGGAGACTAAAGCAGCCAAAAACCCCACTCTAAACACATTTATGCCAGGGTCCTCTTTCCCATACAGAACATAAAAGGAATAAGGCTTCCAACTCCGTTCCTGCAAAAAGGATCAATGATATAGTGAGTGACAACAGTGGAATTACTATCTCCCCTGTTAAGATCTGCCATCTGCTAACTCAGGGGTGTCAAACTCATGGCTCCCGCCTTTCTTCTGTTCCTGCTGCATCACACGCTGTGCATGTGACCGGTGCTGGCAGGAGCGTAGGGACAAGGAGCTTGCCACTGCCGCCAGGTAGAAACAAGGTGCTGTGCTGGATAAAACAAGGTGGAGGGCTGGATTCAGTCTGTGGGCCATGAGTTTGACACCCCTGTGCTAAGTGATGCCAGTGCTGCTGTGTGGCAGCATAAGTGTGCTGTCTTTCTTCACTTAAAATAGCCCCATAGCCTAACACGCTAGCAAATGCATTCCTCAGTAATGGAAAGTGGGCTTCAGGCTGGAATTAACCTCAATCCTCAGTGGGCCACAAAGACTACCATTTTAGAAAGGAAAAGGGAAGTTATCTTTTTACTTGGAAAGTTGAGCACAGTTGCTATGGTAATCCGATCCAGACTTCACATTCATTTGTACAATTGACTTTTATATAAAACCATTACTAATAATACACCATAAAAAGTTAAAATTTTGGTCTGCAAAACATGCTAATGCCTACTGTTAAGATCAGTAGATTGAAGCTGATGTTTAACTGACAGTATTATGTTTTCCTGATACTGATACTTTCAGTTGTATCAGTATCCAATAATAATTTATATGTAATATGTAATGAGAACATAAGTCTGAAGGTGGAAAGGTACATCAAAATCCTTTCCTTAATAAAAACTCATTTCCATTTCAAAGCACTACACCACACTTTTGTATTTTTCCCCTCTCTTTCTAAAAAAAGAGACCAGCAGAGGGCAACATCTTACTCTGATTATCAGTTACCACAACCACCTGGTAATGGCTTTTGGCCTTTTTAAGAACAAGATCAAAACAAAACACACTTTGAGTTCAGGCACTCCCAGGTTGGCTAGACCAATTCTCTTAAGAACATACAGCCTCGGAAGGTGCAAAGAGAAACAGATTCTTGATCAGTCACCAGTGGTGGCTCCTGAGAGAGACCACAAAAGCTACTGCCTATCTTACACCTTCAGTCTAGTCGATTTCTATATCCCCAGGCCTAGCTCCATCCTCAACACCCTGAGGAAGCTTCTATTTAACCCCTCCACGTCTAATCCGTTACTTCTCTGCATGATGTTTCAAAGACATCCTAACCCAGGAAACACTTCTTCTACATGGCCATGGTGGCAATTCTTGGCTTCATAAAGATTGCAGAGAACAAACTACTGAGGCAATTAGCAAGAAACATGACCAGCAGCACAGTAAAAGTCACATTATTGCTTTAGTGTGCATGTGTGATTTCATGTGGCAATATAGTATATCAGTTAAAGTTAATGTTGATCTAATGTCAGACTCGAAGCCTATGACAAGAAGAGGAGAAACTTTCAAGTATTTACCACTGACATTATTCTCTCAGCTCACTCATCTACTCATTTGACAGCAGTTTAAACCCCTGTATCAAAATAGCTTATAAGCTATAAAATGTCAGAGAACAGTCTAAGGAGCTAGATATAGACAGAAAATCTTGGCCCAAACCCACTCACATAACTATGAATGAATGTAGCCAGTTGCCAGACTACTTTTTTCTTGGTGTCCCACCCTAGCTGAGAAATGGATAAAAGGAGGTAGCCAGGGTAGTTTTGACTACAAAGGGCCTCCAAGGCCAGGAGACCCCCCCTCTATACAGTCTGTTCCCTCTTGCTCTTCCCAAACTGCTCAGATCATTCACAGTACTTTTACTCTCTTCACACTTCTATACCAACTTACTTAACCAGGCAGTGCAACAGAATATGACATCAAGGGACTGAGGAAAAAAGCAGAACACTCAGGCTATACAAACACTGCTCCATATGCTCTGTTTAACCAGATGCAAGACATCTGTTTGTAACTCTGCCCCAGCTTACAGCAAGGCACATCAGCAAACGTGATCTGGATCACAAGTAGCTCTTAGACAAGAGGAGTGGATGCAGGAAGGTGCCAGCTATAGAGAAGTCTGAAGCTTTCCGTTTCCTACTGACCAAGCTGTGCCCAGAGAGGGTTATATGGATGGGATTTTGCCAGCGTGTTCACAGATTGTGAAGTGCGCTTCTCAGAGAAGGCCTTTATGGGAGGATGGTCAACCGGCATTACTGTTGGGACCCAGGCCAGATGGTATGTCAGCACCGCGGTTAACAGAGCAGCAAAGAACCTAAGAAAAAGAATACGACCAGAGTAACATCAGCAAAAGAATATCCCATTAAGTTCTTTAACATATCCACATGCATTGGGAAGTAGATGTGCTTTATTAAGAAAAAAAGAGAGTGGGGGAAACTTACTGATTTTTGTTGATCTGTTCTATTAGAAATGTAAATTCTTTAAGAAAACGCTGGCACAGCTGATTCTTTTCCAGGGTGCTGGACATCATATTAAGCCACACGGGCTCTGCAATCCTTGGAACAGAATATAGGTTCCAGATGGTAACTCTGCTCAAAGAAAAATACCCAAAAGTAAGTGTTAATATGCACACTTCAATCTTGCAAATACCAGTAGCCCATTTCCTCTTCTATTGTTCACAGATTTTTATTTCTTCCGAATTTTTTGTAAGATCTAGGAGACTAAAACTGGAACAGTTTTCCAGATACACTTAATTACTAGTGTCCCCAAACACTAGACTGTTTAATCAGTGTACCAGTAATTAATGTCTTCATATGAATTACATATTTGTTCTCCCTTTCTTCCATTCCCCTGTGTATTTGCATTCAGCAAAACAATTCAGAAATCGTTTTGACAGGGGATAGAACCCATTCTATTCATTGCAGTGATTTGATTCCACATTCCAGACATTACAGAAACTCCATCCCACTAAAGCCTTGTCTCTCTTTCCAGAGCTGCCTTTCTTTGGCCTCTGTCCATTCTTTTCTCTCCTAGGTATGGAAAAGCAAGCCCTTGACAGCAGCTTTCTTGTCAGTAACACTGCTCAGCACCTATGACTAGAAATAGACCAATAATCCGCCTGAATACAACAACAAATCCACTGGTCTGCACAGGCATCAGCAGAAGACAACTCTTCAGAAGACTTTAAAGACTTTAACCGGCAGTCTAGGTGCAGTTTAGGTACAGGTGAGCGCAACAGAACTACTTTTACTCTCATTCTGAAAATGGATGAGCTAAACTTTGAGCTAGCTTTTGTTAAAGTTTTCTAAAAACATTTACCCAATACTCAACACAAAATTCATTCACACTAACTTCAACACTAAGTAACAAGTTCCTGCATTCAGCTGTTTGTAACTGGAAGTGACAAATACCTCTAGAGGGACATGAGAAGAGCTCTCTTTTTAATTAAGAATTCCACCAACTCACCTGAATTCTCCCAGGGCATCCATGACACGGTTGATATAAACCTGCACTCTTTGGCTGGAGTCAGCTATTTTTCTACATGAGATCATGGCCTTGATTAAAAGACACAAAACAGCTTCTTAAAATATTTGCATTCTTCATTTTTTCAAGCTTCTATAACATGGCAAAATAATTAAGATCTAGTCCCAGTGCTATACAGCCACTCAGGACAGCAACAGTTGCCAACCTTCCTCCACCTCATGGGAGACCAATCCATAAGACCAAACACAGGCAGAGAAAACATTCTGGAGGGGGTAAGGGGAAGACAGCAAGAGACATTTGTTGTCTCTTAGTGACTGCATGAAAAGATGCAAACCATTTCCACCACCTCCAAGGACTCAACCCCTCGGTGAAATATGGTGAGAGGGAAAGAAAAACCATCCATAGCATAAAACTCTCCATTCTTCTGACTAGAAAAGTAACCACACTTCTTTATCAGGAAATGCTGAATTCCTACACCGGGCTCAGGCTTAAGAGTATATGTATAAAGAGGGAAGAAAGTTTGAAACCACACACCTTCTCCCATTATTCACCAATCAGATTCTAGAATATTTCATTGTTTGACACTTATTTTTCCACATGAAGGCAAACTAATATTCCGTACCTTTTCTATTGCATACTTCAGCTTGTTCATGTGAGATTCAAAGAGAGGAAAGTGAGAGAAAAAGAAATCCTGGAAGTTTCTCTGTGCTTCTTCTTTTTCAGGCAAAGAAAAGATTATGCTGATAGCAATTTTTTTTCTTCGAACTATTGCAGGATTGGAGCTGCAGCTTTCATCAGCCATACTAAACATTTCTTCTGTAGACCTGCAAGATAGTACACAGGTAACTCTCCTAATGAATCTGAGAGGTAATTTGTCCTCTATTCATGTCTCTTTATATGGTAGAGGGTAGGTAACTCATTCTTATGCCTTCTTTGAATGTCTATGTAATACTTTGTTGTCACTCGTTTCTCAGAGGATACGCAACATTTTGATAGATAAGACTTGTGCTTCCTCAGACAGGACTAAGGCAACTCCCTAAAAGGCCAGCTCTGAAACTAAAGTGAACTCTTTCCTCTGAAACAGATCTACTACAAAATCCCTTCTTCTGGATTTATCTTTAAGAAAATGGAATGGAGATCCAACCCACAAAATCATTAACAAAAAAGGTTAAAGATAATTGCAGAGTCATGAACTGCATCCAGCTCTCAAACTCCTCCCTAGGTGCTCAGCAGTAAGTCCATGATGCTCTTCAATCTGTATTACTGTTCCAGCATTTCAAAATGGATGTTTTAAGGCACTTAACCATGCAAAATAAAACCTTCTATTTTAACTGAAGAAAAATGTCACCACTTAGTAAGTACCGTAAAAACGCAAACTTAACGCCTACAAATACTTGTTTGCCTAGCTCAAAGTTGGATATACTTCAGTTTAAAATACTTTGTTTTCTGTGGAAAAAAAAGTAACTATTTTACAACCATTATGATTTACCCAAGTTCTGTTTATTCACTTGATAGTTCTGCCACGTTTCTGTCAACGGTTATGCCACTTCTCAATATTATTCATGGGTTGATACTGGGACTAGTACTGCTCAATAAATATCTCCAGTATCAGTCTGGCCGAGTTTGCAGATAACACCAAGTAGGAGGAATATGGTCAGTATACTGGAGGGCACTGAGAGGCTTTGGAGTCCCCATTCTTGGAGATTTTCAAGACTCAATTGGACAAGTTTCACAGCAACTTGATCTAAATTCCAAGCCAGTCCTTTGCACGTGCAACTGATTTAGATAATATTCACAAGTCTCAGCCCAGCATGAGTTATTTTCTGTCATTATACAGAAAATAACTTAATCTTGTTCCTCCATAAATACCTGCATTGCAGTGCTAGATATTTATATCACTGGATTTACAGAACTATTATTTTTTTCTTGCTTAAGTTTCTTTATCAATTTCACTGGAAAACATCTTTGAAGTATATACATTAACGAGGAAATTAGTATGGTCAAAATTTATTTTGGAAGGAATCTTAACAGAAAAATTGCCTTTAATCCACTTGGAAATTACAGGGGAGAAGGGTAAGAACGGACAAGGAAAAGCCATTAGAACACAAATGGAGACCTTCAGAGCTACAGCTCATATGGAAATAGCGTGAGTTTGGAGTCTCTTTGTAAGTTAAGGCTGCAGTATCAATGAGTGGTAATTAAAAGCCTGAAGGCTTTTCATATCAGAATTATCTGGAAATGGAGTTTGTAGCATTTATAGACCACTATGAAGCAATTAACATGAGGAAAGCCTGAATGCTAAGCATTCACTTTAAGTTTGTTCTAAAAATAAGTGGTTTACAGTTTAATTGGTTTGACAGTTAAATACACAAGTTTCTCATCATAGAGGCAGGAGTCCAAGAATACAGGAAAAACCATACACACCAAAACCCTAGCAAAAAAATAGCACGTGGGAAAACAGAGTTCATGACAAAAACATAACCTCATTTGAACTGCAGGACCTGGCACGCAGAGACAGATATTCCCAAGGAAGTTGAGAAAAGACACTCAGTCAGCATCTAAGAAACATCACAAGCTTTTGTACTGTTTCCCAGGAACAGAAATTGAAGAATTTAGGTCTGTGAGAAAACTTTTCAAATCAGCTCTTCATCCAGCCTGTATGCCAATTGGCTACATGGAGTTCCAACTAGAAATTTCATTTTCTTTGACCTATTGGCCTAAAACATCAGTCACAGAGCCTGTAGAATCTTGGCTGTACAAGTCATAGCATGCAACTAGAAGTTCACTGTTTCTCAAGCAAGTAATCAGAACGCAAGTATCTGAAGAGGCTTTTTGGCTTAGAAAGAATACCAAATCAAGCTAGATACTAGAACTAATAATGTCCTGTTTCCAGTATCTTTCCCCAGCATAGATTCTCCAATGCGGAATAAATACAAGCTACTCCCTACAGTGAATGAGCAGCCCAAAGAGGCTAGTTTCCTCTAACCAATTTGTTACTTCTGTAACACTTTGAGGTACTTTATTTGTAAAACTATGGCTACTTCTTAAACTGGCCTGAAATTATCTTATTTACCCTAAATGTTTTAACTTTTTAGCATGCACTGCTCCCAGCCTTATTTCTTTAGGAAACTACACTAAAAAGTACTTCAATTTACTGAAAGCAACATGTTTTCTATCATATTCTCAATTGCATGCATGATTTAGAAAGCACTACTACTACATTAGCACCACTGCATGATTCTTCATGTTAAAAATTACTTGGTAAGAATACCCAGGAAAAAAGTTCAAGCGTTGACAGTAGGAAAAGAAGTCCTTTAAAAAAATGCTTTGGTTTTGCTTTTTACTGACCACATTTTAGCTGGCAACTTTTAAGTTTCTCTTAACTGAAAACAGTGAATAGGGAGAGAAGCCAAACAGTAGGTATTTCTTGTAGCTCTGCCCTAATTTCATGCTGTCACTGGGTGCAGGTATATATAAGCAGATAATCACGAACCATTTGCTATAACATTTTGCAACTGACAAGGGAAGAATTTTCTTATTAGCTATGAAAGGTCTTCTGCATTCCATCCTTTGTTATGCCACTGAGATACAAAAGCTAACAAAATTCCAAAACAGAAGCCAACCTTTTCGATCACAGCTCTTTTTTTCAGTTCCTGTTTCAGCAGAAATCACATCAGGAACACCCTGTACCAGCCAACGCAGTTGTCATGGGCTATTACTCCAAAATTTCAGTAATTGCTCACTAGTCAGACTTCATCACAGTATAACGCAATTACAGCAGCAGTGCTGTTACAGTCTTTCACTTCAGCAGGATTCTCTGTTCCTTTAAAAAATTTAATTTGCTTTTCAGAACATGTCTTCAGACAGCCTATACACTCCATAAATGTACTTCGAATCAGGCTTTGCAGTTCACAGTCAACCAAAACTTGATCTTTCTTCCTATCAGCAATCTTACATAACATGCATAGAAATTAGACTGAATTGAAAGTGTTTAGTAACAGGACTTTTTCTTTTTAAAGAAAAGAGGCTTAAACTCCATTTAGCTTAAATTACTGCCAAATAACTGTTGTAAAAAGAAAAATGTTGCACTCACCATCTTGGAATGATTCCATTCTCTAAACTGGTTGTCTGACTTCGGAGCCAGCGACGTTGATAGCTGCTAGATGATGATGAAGAACTTGGAGATGGAAAAGGAGTGACCAGAAGACTGCTCAGAGATGCTATCAAGAAAGCAAGAAACCCCACATACACTGAATTACATGGAAAACTAGTTAAATTTATTTCTTTACCTTAACTGGAATCAAATTCCCACAAATATTGCTCTTGTTGGCTGATTTTTTTCACATAACACTTGCAGCAGAACAGACAATTATATTAAATAAATCTTGCCACTTGAGGACATTCTTTTCTTATAAAGTCAGAGATCTTCCCTACTACAACACAGTAAAAGTCATCTTATACTCATTATAAGCATTCTGTCCTAAGAGGGGTTGCTGTCCCATTACAATAGACAGACATCCTGGTCTCCTTTTGCTTTTCAGTGCAAAAGTGTCTTTCTCTTGCTTTAGGAAGGGATCCAGCCAGTTCCTTCTCCAAATTATAAATTGGTTAAGAACCCAGAAAATGATGGCTGTAAACAAAGAATATCATTACAAATATTCTTGTATAAAGGCATGGGACAAAAGTAAAAAGAAAACTGCTCAGCAGATCAAAAAAATGTGGGATTTATGGATCATAAGGTGCATATATTTCAGGTGAATCATTGCACCAAAGAATTGTAACACAATTACCAAAGCAGGTAAATAAGACAGCAGATACCTGACCGAGCAATGCCACTGTCTCTGTCCTCATTTTGTCCTCTGCTAGGCATATCAACAGGTGTGCTGTGTGCTAAAACAAACAGATCAGATCATTACATAATTCATTATACTATTTGTCAGCATTAAAAAAAATGTTTAAGTTTAAAGGTCATAAAACAGCAGTTACATCCTGTACTGTTACTCCAAATAAGCAGTATGGTGTAAGCAGGGGTGTCAGCAAAGAGTATTTCCATACCGAGTACCATGTTACTAAAGGAAATCAGTTATTTGCCCCTTTGCAAAAACATATCTAAGAAGCTTAAGAATGTAAATGTAGGCTGTGTTATCAGAAATCAGACATGCTTTGAAAATGAGGCTGGTGGTGCCCCCATCTGTCTCTCTTGACACTATGTGCCCAAGATTGTCATTTTACACCAGTTAATGTTATAATGAAATAATCAAATATAAATGAGGTCCATTAAGTTCCTGATTCACTCCGCAAGCAGAGATTTACTACCCACAAAGCCTCACAGTAAGAAATATTCAGACTATGTTGTATTACATTGAAGTGTTAGTAGTGTAGAGTCACTCAAATTGTAGAGCATGCAAGATTTGCAAAGGCTGTGAAGAAACTGCATTGGAATTCCAGTTAACATTTTTGCAATTAATAGAATAAATTAGGCCTAAAATCTACCCACCTGCATGGGTCATCAGTATGCCTGTAAAAGGAGACTTTATGTGGTTTTAAGCTTTGAATATTAAAGAAATTGATACTGTTACAGAAAGAACCTTAAAGCCTCCCAGACTTATCTCAAGAATTAATTTTGAATGTCTGCCACCAAATTAAAACAAGTAGCAAGAGGTAAGAGAAGAAAAAAGCTGTGCACCAGCAAGACACCTGCACACTAGCCAGAAACCAGCTATAAGCCAGGACACATAAGTCCTCCAAGAAACGTAAGGGCTCATTCATTATTAAAAACATTGCATAAAAATACCTTTAAGACTAAATGTAGGAATCAGAAAAGAAATATGAACAAAAAAGCGATTAATTTGGCTATTTTTTGGGAAGAAATATCTTTTAACTGTAAGCCAAATACATCTGTTGTGACTATTTTATCCCTTTCTGTTTCAAGAGAGTATTTATGTACGTCCTGTAAGGATTCAAAAGCAGCTGGATTTGTGTGTGCGTATGGATGGGTCACACTGTGGCTGGCATTCCACACAAACCTGCAAAGAAAGAAGCACTGCGGATGAGGCGGAGGGGACCTCCTTCAGACACACCCTGCAGCAGTTTGCTGCTACACAGCTGTAACACACCTAGGAAACAAAAGCAATGTAGAGAAAATGCAATGCAAAAAAAAAAGTTAAAAAAAAAGAAAGAAGGTGAAACACAGGACAAAACCAAATTAAATGGACAGATGGCCTCATGCTGTCAGGAAGACATAGAACCTAGAAATATTTACCTAAATTACTTCCACTGCGACAGGTTCCCAAGCCATTCTGATTTGAGCTCAGCTTTCCCAGGCTGGGATCCTGGTTGATGTATTCAAAGCTATCTTGTAAGCTAAAAAAAAAAAAAAAGGAGGGGGGAAGGGAGGGAAAAGCCATTGTTTACAAATGTGATCAACAGGCATTAATATTACCTTGAGAATTAGGCTCATTTTATGGAGAAAAAAAAGTCTGAAGATTAACTTTACAATCAAACTCAAGGACCAGTAGGTTTTCTGAAGGTATAAGAAAACAGGCATTTATTTTCCACATAAGCTGCCTCTTTGAATTATTTTAAGTTTCTGTATGCCACATCTGGGATTCAGTTTATTCACATTTGCCCTTTTTTGGACAAGAAAAAGAGAACAGATCAGAAACAGTATATTTTCTGTCATTTTTGAAGGAAACAGAAGTGGTAGAGGAACAAAGAGCTTCCTCAACATATACCCCTTTTTCATCACTCTTCTGGTAGCAGAAAGAAACAGAGGATTTGATGTCCAAAGCACCTAAATTCTGAAGTTTATCGCACGCCCTGGACAAATTAAGAAGTAGGAAGTCAGAGCGATTTTACTTTTAAAACTTGAGTGGCATGGCTGGGTTCTATCAAGAGAATCCTTCTCCACACTCATCATTCCCAATTTTCTCCTAGACTTTTCCACTTTATCTAAGTCAAATTTAAAAGCAGTGACAGAAGCACTACAAAGGAAGAAAGAAGGAAACACAAATGCATTGGAGGGGAAAGAAAAATAAAATCCTTACTTATTGTTGCTTCCACTGAAGCTTCCTACCCTGGCTGAGAAGACTTTACTTATCATCAGCTGCGGAGGAGAGCTGAAAGGATAAACAGTCATTTCAGTGAGTCATCAATTCCAACTGCCTGACAGAGTGCATCACAGAAATGGACACTCACCGTATGTAGTGAATTTTCAAGGTGGAGCCTTTGTAACTCATTGCCACTGAGCCAAACATCATTTCTCCCAGCATATTAACATCAGAGGCTGGTCTGGTGTACTACACAGACAAGAAGATGGGAAGAGCAAAGTCAATAATTTGGTATACTCTTTCAATTTTATATAGTGCCATAGTGCTACATTTTGAATGAAGAACACAAGTTTTGCTTTTCCATGCAGACTAAAAACCTGTGTGGTTCTAACACAGAGTGCAAGTACAAGAAAGTAAAGTTGGAAGACATTTTGCTCACTAGATGACCATTGTCCCTGGAACAAGGGTAACATTTCCAAATGTAAGAAAGATGAAAAAACATCTAAGGCAAATCGAAAGAAAAAGGTCTGTCCAGCAACATTTCCACATAAGAGAGCATTTGATGAAAACGCTGTGTCCACAGGATTTTGATTCTGTAGTCTGGATCCCTACACATTAAATTGTCTTCCTGGTTCAAATGAGTAAATTCTCCTTCCCTGCCCTTATAGAAAGCTTCTTGGAAACATTTTTTATTAGAAAATAATTTGTGAACACTGTGTTTCTAAGTATAGTCAGACTGATTTCTTATTTTGTTTCAAAGACTAATCATTAATAGCAAATAAGGAGAGAAGCTTTTTAATTCTGAAAGAAATACCTTCCAGTTAAATATCATTTTTTTCTACCTTAATCTATACATGTTTCAAATTACATTTGTCTAGATAAAACATTGATGTTTTTATTGAGAAACAGCCAGAGTATCTAAAATAGTTCTTTTAAATATTTCATTTTCTAGGAAGACAGACTAAACGGAGTCTTAATATACAATGTTCAACAGCTTCTTCAGAACTGACCTGAGGTATAGGTAGACATCTTTTGAAAGAAGAACAGAGAATGATATTTATGAATGTCATGAAAGACACTAACAGTGCTATTTAATATCTTTGGTAACTTTTTCAACGACAAGACCGAGATAGACCAAAAGTTTAAGAGGCACCCATATTTTTACTCTACAACATTTTAAAGATAGGGTAGATAACTCATCTCAAGGTTCATATTAACTTGTAACATTTTAGGAACACAAGCAGTCATTCGATGCATGTAATTTAAGGTTTTCATATACAAACTTCTTCAGTAAAATGGATAAAAGTGAGAAAAATAATTAACATTACCTGATACTTCGGTATCTGTTCTTTCATATTTTGCATACAGCTTATTGAGGGACTATGGGAAGAAATATTGTTGTTACCACTGCTTGCTTGGCAGTTCTTCACACAAGCCTTTACTGAGGCATCCTCTGCCATTTTCTGTGTCAAAACAGAGCAATATGATGAAAATCATTAAAGCAAACATGAGAACTCCTATGTGTAAACATACCATGGCAAGATTTTTCTGAAAATACAGATAAGCAACAGAAATAAAAAATACTCTTATTTGGTTCAAAATTACATTGCACTTTTAAAATATTTTTAAAAAGACCCACATCAGAGAAATCTTATTTATGTTGTCAGACAGGTTTTCATAGTATCACACACAAAGTAATGAGTCAAAGTTCCATCAAAAGATCATTCCCAGTTGTTATGGATTGCTCTGTGTAACATCTGTCAAAGTTTACGTAAACAATATCTCAGCTTACAAGTTGCTTACAAATTTCTGTAATCATTTGCACAATCACTCAAATTGCGTATAAATTTTGCTGCCCAACCAATTAACTGATTTCTTAAACAGAAGAACAGGCTGCTAAAACAAGGTGTAAATTAATGACATTAATGCTATTCATACGTGTTTTATAAGACAAGCTACATTTAATATACTGGGATTTGTTTAATAAAGTTTTCTTGAACAAAACCTAATCGGTTTCTTGCTCTTTAACTGCTGCTTTTTTCTCCCTTGCAATTGATGTCTATCAGATGTCAGTCAAAATGGTTGTATTATTTCCAACATTCTTCTTATGTGCCCTTTAAATCATTTATGTGAAGGAAGCAAAACGACAACCTTGCAGCAATGAAAACTACTTAGAAAGTCTTAGAATGCTTATCTCACATTCTTAAACTTTATATATTTAAAGAATTTAAATATATGCTCATTAAGGGATTTTGAATGTGTATTAATATAAACATTAATTCATTTGGTACACAGCAGAATGGAGTGTATTTTTACAAGTCTCATTTTGTACCAGCACAGTTTACCTCATTGGGAATATGCATTGGCAGAGATCAAGTAAATTTTTTGTAAAAAATCAACAGGGTACATATAGACTTTTACAAAAAAAAAAGGCAAGAAGGCAAAAAGAAATAGTAAGAATTTAGATGCTATTAAAAAGCATTTTACAACACATATTTTGGGCTCAGCAAGATGAGAAAGGAACCGTAACTGGAAATTAAATGAAAATAAAACTAGAATACAATAGAATCCAATCTTCCACAAGAAAAAGACTGATTAAGATGAACATGTAGACTATTACAGCAATTGTAGCAATTTTTAGAATACTGAAGTCACAATGAGAAGATGATGAAACAGGCAAAAAGAAAGATGAAGGGAAAAAAGCAGAAGAACAAGCTAAGAGAGGTGAAGCATATGATGTGTCATTTTTTAACAAGCTGAGTTTAAACTACAGTCATAGTACAGCTCCTTTACCAATTTAAAAATAAGCCTAGTAGCATGTTAAAAAAAGTAAAATCCTGGACTTCTACATTTTACCATACTTTTGCCCCCCTTTCCTGCAGTTTCTCCTGGTATAAAATTTATGTGCTATTGCTTATCTAATACCAATGGGATTGTATCATTAGGGGTTTAGAAATGTATCACTGTCAGTAGTCATGTGTTTAACAAGCTATTAAAAAAATGCCTAACAAATGTCATCTGATATACATTATCTGCAGAAAGAATTGAAGATTAGGCTGAGAACACTGAAAAGAAATGCAGTATATTAGACAGATGGTTAAACAGAATACAGAGATGCTAGTTCCCACAGGGTAAGTTTATTGCATGCTTTAAAGACACACAATGTATTTGAATATTCAATATAAATAAGCTTTACTGTATTTAAGGATAAATGCACACTATACACACTTTCTTGAGACTTCAGTTTAAACAAGACTAATCTTGAGAGTAATCTTGCCTTAACTTTAAATAAATAGTTAGGCTCTCTGATAACATACCAAAAAACCTGCATTTAAGTCCACTTAATACCTATGTGCTCACACCATACAAAGGGCTTCAGCTTTTTTAAAAGGGTACCTAGATTAATGTCTGGCTGGAAAACAGATTATAGCCTGTGTCATGAGGGAGGTTATAATCCATTTTATGTCAGTGTTGCACAGGGGTTTTGATAGGACATTTTGTAGCTAATTTCTTGTCTAAAGTATTCAAGCAAGTCCAATAATTTGAGCGTTTAAATGAAGCCAGAAATACACTTCTCGCTCACACGTTGTATGTTTCAAATCAACTTTGATACAAAGGACGATGGGGGCAGGGAAGAGAGCAAGCTTAACAGACCAGTATGACCCATCTACCCTCCTAAGTAGGTGATCAGTCACCAGCTGATGATGCTCAGTCTTACTGATTTGGCACAATGGTGTATTTGCAGTGTGAGTGAAAAAGAGATTGCTGTGTTTTAAGCATCTTCGTAAGTAACTTCTACAAGTCACAACTATTCATATATCAGAATCATAGAATAGTTCGGGTTGGAAGGGACTTTTCAAGGTCAGCTAGTGAACATTGAGTGATTGAGTATCCAGTATTGTAGGGATTCTACAGCAAACCATGCTAATCTGACAGGCTGGAGATCCTGATTGTAATAAAAGCCTCAAAACAAAAAATCTAAATAACTCAATGTAGAAAATAAACACAGAACTAGAAGGAAAAAAAGCAAAAACCACAAAACAGAAATTGCTGTTTTACTTGTCTTAAAATCACCTAAGTCTGCTGGAAGCATTACTTTGCTTTGTGTGGGTGGAGAGCAGCACAAAGAATTTGCATCTTGACAGCATCCACTCTTGCTTGTCACCAAAACTTACGTGGCCGTATACTGCCAAGTGTCAGTCTTACACATTACAGCATGGTTAGCCAAAATGGAATTGTTTTAATTCACACAAAGTCGACAACTTTATTACTACAAATGCCAAAGGACAACAAGCACATCTGGAGACATGCCCGATATCACTGGAACAACGGGACTGCTCAACCAGGGCTAACAACAAAAAGTAATCCCAGTTGACATTAAAAAAGCTAAGGCAATACTCAGTTTAAAGGGGTATAGTTTGCTTTGCTTGAAAGCAAATCAGGTCAAAGTTGTTAAGTTCCAACACCATTATTTATACTATAAATACTAAATGTCAGGTGCATTCATAGGCTTTTTCCAATCTAACACATCCTTGTTGCAGTTATCACAGGATCAAGATGAAAAGAAAGATCATAAGTAAGATTAAGAAGTTGACTCTTATCATATTAAAATTCCTGCTTTTGGGAAAAGAAACAGAGCAGTAGAACAAGAGCAAAATTAGCATTTCCTACCTGAATCACAGCTTCATCAATTTTGCGGACTGCTTTGGAATCAAATAAGACCTGTCTGCCTCTCCTCTCACAGTCTTGGTAAACTATCAAGCGGATTTCATTCAAGTCAAACTCTGAAGAGGACCAGCTGCAGATTATAAACACAATACATTAAAAGAGCGTGCTTACTTTGCAGGCTTGTTTAAGTGAAAAAAAAACAGGCATCTGTGAAACACACCTTTTACTCAACATTCACAAGTATCAGGCTGTAATTACAGAAGTGACCAAAAAGGAACTCAAAAGAGCATCTAATCCTAGGGTCACTGATACACAAGCAGGCACAGCCAGACCAAGGGAATCAGTCTGCATGTCAGAGCATAGAGGTTTGCTTGGCCTCAGGTTCAGCTACAGAACATGCTTTCCATCTTATGTAGCTGAAAAGCTGGAATACACAGGAAAGAACCACTACTACTGCATAAATCAGTGCCACACAGCGCTGGTGCTCAGTCCTATTGCTTTATCCCTGACCTGGATGAACTGCATCTAGAGGGTAAAAGTACAACTGTTATTAATAGTTGTTGGTTTAACAAATTGCATAACAGGCTTCAGTCAAGGCCACATTGATCTCCTACCCAAAAGGATGTTTCATTTAGGAATTTTCACGAACTATGCCCTACAAAGAATGAAAGTAGAGAATTGAGGGAGAGGACAAAAACTCTATACAGCTGTAAATACAAGAATTTCTGAAGCTATTTCTTTTATTCTATGCTCTGCTAACAGCCATAAATCAATAGTGAGGAAAACACCATCAATCCCTGCTAGAGTCAGTTAGGTAACCACGGGCAACTGCTTTAGGAGCACACTCAAGAGACATGCAAATTTCAAATCATTGTAAGTAAAGCCAGCTTAATTTTTTCTGTGTGGTTTATCTTGCATTTCAGAGATCAACGCCCCTTTCTATGTAGCTAGAAAGAAAAATAAACCTAAATAGACTCCTTTTCCAAATCTGAAAGACCTCAATCAATCTGGAAGGTTTTATTATATTTTTAATACCTTGGGATAGAACAAGCCAGATAGGTATCTCCACTGTAAGGTACTCTGACACAAGTATACTCTATGTACATAATATACAAGGGTCCAGTACACAGCAAAGCCAGATCATGGAACAATGTTAAAGGCTGTTTTCCCACCATCAACAGTGAGGAAACTTGTTGATATGTTTGTAACACGCTGCCTCCAAAACACTAGGAGTGCCAGGCAGATTTCTACTCAAGTCTTCCCTTTCAAAGGGAGTCACAGCATTAAGTTAACCTGCCTAAGATCACATCCAATATCATTGTTCAGAGTTGCCCAAAGATCCTACACATCTCACATATACAGAGGGCTGCAACTACACTATCTGTTTTAAAAGTTTCTCAGCCCACTGCCCGTGCAATACTTTTACAAAATCCAGTTATTAGAAAACAAAAGAGAAGTCAGAGCCATCAATAGACTTCATTCTAGTCTGCCGCATGAACTGATGCTCTTCAGTACCAGATGCCAATACCTCTTCAGTTCTACCTATTTACTCACACACTTTCTGCAACAGACAACAATGGAATGAATTGCTGCTTTTGTAAAAGGGCCACAGGTCTTCCCTCCAGGACTGGCACAGCAGGATCCATAGTTAGACTACAGGACTGCAAGTCTGAACTGAGAAAGACTAAAGTGTAGATTGAAGCAATCCAGCCCTGCATCTGCCCACTGATGCTAAAAGCATGCTCAATACTTGTGTTGCATGATTTTAAGTTACATTATAAACAGGTGAACTCTGATATTCTGCACTGAAGCACACTTTGTTGTATGTGTTATGTCAACTTCTGTATAAGATATGAAACGAGTTTTATAACAAATGCTGAAGTAGGAGCCAATTTAACAGCCTGCTGAGGTGCCTTTTCCACACATCTTGCTAGAATTACATTGCTGCAATCTTGCAGAACTTCAAACAGATTCTAGCACCAGGGAGCAACAAAGCTAAGAAGTTACATAAAACCATACTGAGCTTTATACAACTAAAGACCAAATCTAGGGACATAACTTCACATAATACTTCTCACAGTACTAACAAAATATCAAACTTCTATTTTAATGAAGTCTTTGCTTTCAGGCTTTGAATTACCCAGAATATAGATGCTGTTCCTGCAGCAGTCCTATCCACTACAGCAGCAATGAATCCTACTAAATCTTCATTTGATAAGACCAAGTATAGATACAGGTAAGTTATAAAGGCAGATAAATCCATAATCTCATTACTTCCACATGAAATCTAGCACAAGGCTCAAAATTAGTCAGATGACCAGGATGCTTTTCCCCATCACAAAAGCTGATGAGCAGATTGCTTACAGTACTTCCACCCTTTATTATTTAAGCCAGCTTATATAATACACAGCCCCCAAAACAGGGACAGTGGGAGTATTCAATCACCTCCCAAGAGCAGAGAGTTGAAGAGTACAGACAGTACACAAACTCATTGGTCAGCTCAGTTTTCATATGTGTAAAAAACCAAAACCTCAAACCATTACTTAATCTGTATCAGCTTCTTGTTTATTTAGCAATGCTGAAGGGCATTCACTTTGTTTCTCCTTCACATATAGTTTTCGAAAATGAGATAAGATCCTCTTGCACAAAATACCAGTAAATGAAAAAAAAATAAACCACCATTTCTGCATTGTATAGCTTAACATTCCTTTAGATGGAGGGTTTGACTAAGAAGAAAAAGCCTTTCATTCTTCTGTAAGTTGTTTCTAAAAAGTAAGACCAAAATATCTGAAATACGCAATAGAAATATTTCAGTCTGTTTTTTTTCCTAAGGAATAAAGGTTCCTATGCTTACAGGCATCTTATATGCATACAGGTTCACCTTGCCCAATTATTTGTTAATTTGCTAATCCATTTCAACCACCAAATTTCACCAAGGGATGCACGTTAATATCCTCCAAAATTAAACAGCAAAGGAGATAAGACTCTTTTCCCTTTCACCACAATATGAACTAAAGTTTACTTTAAGACATAAAAAAAATATTCACAATGTATTTTTAGGTGAGAAGTAGAGAATGGGGAGAGAAAAGATTCTGGAAATGTTACATGAAAAGCTTGCAGTAGAGTTTCCACATTATTAGACTGAATCTTCTATTTTTCATTGAAAATTCTGTAATTTCCACTTTTGGACAAGAAAGCGAACCTTCAACACTCTTAAAAACCTTTCTTTTCCAGCTGCATCACATTATGAGATTGTACATGGAGTAGGCTGTTAGAATTACTAATGTTTATTCATATCAAAAGTGCCCTTTTAGCACCTCACCATCACTTTTTACTTCATGTCTCAAGAATAAGTTGTTTTTTTCAGTAAAATCTACTATTGCTTCCTTTTTCTGTTTGTCTGAAACAGCTTACCCAACCATATCTAAGTATTGATAGAAGCTGTGACAGTTACATAATACGAGTAGTTTTGCATATATACCTACTGCTGAAAGTGTTACTTCTGATAACTAAACTACATAACCCCCAGGTTAAACATTCATAAGAAATATGAAGCTTAGTAAGAATAAATATGCTACAATCACTACTTTTGTGTAACAACTGTTGCTTCTTTCATTCAGTTTAAAAAAAGGCTTCACTAGCTTTAGCTTCACTAAACAAACTGAAACATCACCAGTCTGAGCCCTGTTTATACAAAAATTTTCTCATTCTCTTTATACAAGACAAATTTTATACACTCAACTCCTGTTTAAGAAACTACTTAACAATTAGAATGATATAAGACCCATGCTGAGGGAACCAATACTGCTAAGTGACTGGTAAAACAAATGCTTTCAATAAAATTAATCAAGTTATAGGACATAAAACACAATGTTTTCTTATTTGACCACAAAAACAGAAGCCCCACATATCCCTTCTCCCCTTTTTGTAACTACATAACCCTTCCTGTTTCTCATGTCTGCTCTGGTAACTGCTGGACCCTTCCATAAACTAAATAAATTCTATGCAGCAGCAGCCTGTTTCCAGCACATGAAACCTGGTCAGAAACACAGTTGGAAAAAGCAAGGAAGAAGCAGAAGGCAATGGAACCTCCACCCTCTTGGTGGCAGCATGAGTTGTATTAACTCACTTCATCCGTGGAGCTACAGGCCTTTAGGAAAGGGCAGAAAGAAACCTTGCCCTATACAGCCCAAAAAGCATTGAGACTAGTTAGAATGTTAACTGAGTTTTCTGCCTGCTTAGTAAACTGACTCACTAAGGGGAATCAGTTCCAAAACGACTGAACAGACAAGGCCAGCAGAAGGAGAAAAAGGACAAGAGCATGATGCTAGAAAGGCAAAAGAAGAAGAGGCAACTTGAGAACTCCCTTCAGCACCAGCAGTCTGTTTGAACAGCTCAGCTTATCTAGCCTCACCTTCAGAGAGATCTTTCCTGCATATGGAAGATGCTGGAACTAATAAACATAATCTTCAAGTCAAAATAAATAAATAAAATTAAGCCGTCTATGTTCACACAACATGAAAAGCAGGTCTACTAATGATATTAAAACACTACAGTGGTTTTTTTGTTGTTGAAAGAAAGTTACAAGTTCGGAACAGCTTACAGATATCCTGGCAAGTTTTCTCCCCAGATTCCATATTAAATTTAAGTTTGCTTTATTTTCTCTTATATTGGCATATAAGCTGCTTTCCTTTGGCTTGTTCACATTTCTTCCATTACATATATGAGACAAGGAGGGAAAGAGATCTCTCTTGCTTAGGGGAAAGCAGACTCATTTCTGGCAAAATGTCACAAAAAGTTTACCTCATTCTACCTTGAATCAGTATTTTCAGTGACTACAGATCTTCAAACCTTGATCTTTACAAAGAAAGCTTTTGGTTCACCTTTAAAATAACCAGTATGCATGCAATAACTGAAAAGTTATCTATTAATTTATACTAAAAAATTACTTCATCTGACCTTAAAGTGCTTTTGAAAGTGATTACCACATACTACTTCACTGCAACACCTATAGGCTAGAGAAATAAAAAGGCTGAAATATATCTATATATGTTTGTATATTTTTTTCCTGCTTCTTAGATCAGCAATCCTGAATGTACAATACTTAATTCTCACACCCTTGGGTGTTAGAATTTTGAAAAAGCTACTACAGGTACGTAGCAATTGAGACTCAGACATTGAAGACATGCTAGCTCACATCTGAAAGAGAGACCACAAAGAAGTCAAAGAAAACACTACACATACTCCAGATTACTTTGATGTAATGCTTGATCTAGAGGTCATTTACAAGTAAAGCAGAGAGTATCCCTTTCCATTCTTCCCCTACTTCACAGCATTCTCTCCTGTTTGCTCTGCAAGCTGTTACTACTCGACCCACTAACACAGTAGGAGGCAAAAAAAGAGAGGAAACTTATTAGAAAAATAGACAAAAAAGGTAAGATTATTTAACCTTAACTGTAAAGAAAGGCAATTATCCCTCATGCCTCAGTCTGCACAAACATACATCTTTACACATCAAAGTCAAAAATGTAGATTCAGTTTCAAAAAACAGGGAAGACTTTCTTGAGCATCAGTCACCATTGTCAGTATGAAAATGCTTCTAATAGAACTGTTCCAATTATTTACAAAATAGATTGATAATCATGTGCCTCGAAGACTAACAGCAACTACAAACGTTAATTCTGTCATAAATAATATGTATTAAAAAAGTTAAAACCATACCTGTTTTGCAGCAGTTTAGTCACTTTGCTCACACAGCTGACACTTTGATCTCTCACAGATTTTCTAACCCTTTCATCCAATTTGGGGCAAGAGAGATTATTTCCAAGTGGCACATCATTGTTGTTTCTTGCTCTTTCTATTTGTTCTCCTGTGCCATTTGCAGCTTTTGGCGTACCCCCACACATTTTCTTTTCCTACAAAGCCTCTGTAAAGTTCCCTCAAAGAAACTTAATAGTGGCTGAAAAGATACAGCCTCAAGCGGATCTCTTTACTATAGATCAACCATTAACAAAGGTAATTTACCATAAGCTTTCTTCCCTATACAGGAACACAGTCTGGTAAATTTCCTATTACAGGAAAAAAAGGCAAAGAAATCTTCATATGTTCTATACGCCATTAATGCATAAAGACAGCTGTAGCTAAAGTACTGCTGCAATTATTCCAGACAGAGGAGTAGGCATGACTTTCAAGTTTCAGAAGTCGTCGTAGACTTGCTCTTGCTGCTGCTCGTTTTTCCTACCAAGCCTGGTGCAAAGCTGTAGCAGATACAACAGCTAATATTGACTTTAACTATGTTTGTTTCCTGGTATGTGATTAGGTAGCTGGCAATTATGTAGTCACAAGACTGAACCATATGGCCTCTTAAAAAAAAAAGCGTAGTTGCTTTTGCAGTGACTCGCCCTGAGTTGCAAGGTTGTGCTAACACTGGCTACAACACCCTGCTAATGGCTCTCATGTGAGCAAGTGTCATCTGACAACCCCTAGCAACCTCATATGGCTTAGGAGCAAGCAAGAATCTGTCGTCATTGCCATATGGTTATCAGTTACAAAAATGACCAACACCAAGAAACACATTAGATATTTTGCACTCTATTTTACTTTTAAGGACAAACAGCACTTACACTTGGCCAAGAATCTGAAACTACTATTTTGAAAAGCTTTTTTAAAGAAGGGAAAAGGAAAACAACAACCAAAAAACATTTGTCACAGACATCAAGTTGGTTGATGAGAATGTACAGTCCCATGCCTATCAAAACAATTTAAAGGCAGCACTGGTGACAAAAATATCTAATAAAATAATTCTGACCAAACAAATCTAAGTATTTAAACAAAATGAAGGAACCTAACATTTTACTCAGTTCTGCAGAGGAATTACCTTAGACTAAGTCCTCTTCCCTATCACTGCTTTAAAAGTTATCCATATACATCTGCTCATAATTCATGCCTTACAGAGCTCTCCTCCATCCTCTCAATAAAATTTTAGACATTTTAGATGACAGCCATAGTGTTACTTCCTTTCCAGATTAAAAAGGAAAAATAACTTCACCTAATTGTCACTCAGAAATACAGCAGTAGAGTTAGAAGAGACAGTAAGATTTCAAAACCTAGTGATACATGCTACCTGCTCAACAGCAGAGCACCCTTCTTAAAAGGATTTTGTAATCTCGGTAAATCCGAACCTCTAAACACTGGATGAAAGTCAAGCAGAAAACTAGAGCAAGGTTAGGTTGGACGACTTGCCCAGTTGCAGAAGGAAGCCTATAGCAATAAAAATGGCTCAATTGTGATTCCCAGAGTAGTGACAAGTACTAGATCACTATCGCTCTTCCCAAGTGAGGAAAACGAGTGAAAAGCTTTGGCCTGTTCTTAAGTTATTCTGGAGAGGGCTACTGGGTCTTCTAGCCCTCACCTCATTGGGAAGGACTACATTAAATAGTGTTCTTTGTCACCTTTGAAGTGAAAATGAAACAAGCAAGTGATGGCCAAGTTACTACACTTTCAGTAAGACTAGCAACTGATAGCTTTCACTCTGTCCTATCTTTTCCCCAAATGAAAATCCAAACAAATTTCTGAAACATTCAGTTAAATGACGACAATATCGGATTCCCATCAGAAGATAACTAGGAACTCCTTTAAGCTCACTAAACAGACATGCTTCACAACACTGCCTCATCTGTAGATGAAGTCATTGGCAGAATAGTATAAATCCCACAACACCCTGGTGAATTACCACCAAAAAATCTACAGAATAGTTTCTGAACAAAGAAAAAAAAGCAAACCCACACATGGAAAACACTGAGTCCAATGAGTCGGTAATACAGAACATGGAAGAAAGTGACCTGCTCTCCAGATGTAAACCTCTGGGAAGCTATGTGACAGCATGTCACCTGCTCTGTTTGTAGGTCATTTCCTGCCCTTCATCTCCACCGCAAGACAATTGCCTAAATGATTTCAACTCAAGGTAATACTTTAGCAGGAAAATTTGTGGCGGGGGAAAGAGGAGATATATATAAAATGGAGTTATCTAATTAAGAATAATTTTCTGTGTAAGTTACAGCTGTCCACTAAAACTTAAACACTGATTTCAAATCTAACAGAATATTTGCAGAGCTCCCATAAGGTTTATTCCAAACAACTTTTACAGAAGCTGGCTATGGAAGTGTAGGAAAACAGAAAACTGGAATCAAACCTGCTGTTTCAGTGAGCATTTGTTTTTTGCAAAACATACACTTAGCAAAATTGATATACAAAAATGCCTACGACAGACACTCAGGAGGAGTCCCAAAACGTGTTTAAGGCTGAAGGGGAATCTGTTTTGGATTGCTTAATGATGAATTTCCCTCTTTTAGTCTGTTGAATAGCTTACGAAGAGAATGTAGGTGCCCTTCCTCCCTCCCAGTTCGAAGTATTTACCTTATATTGCTCCTCCTTTTTAGAAAACCTTGGATATGGAAGCATTGTGTTGGTGCCACACCACGTTCTTTTTCTACAATGATTTAAAGTAGTCCTAATATGGTAAAGCACTATTAACCTCAGATGAACCACCTCGTTCAAGCATGATACATCGTTACTAGTTTCACACAAGTTAGGCAGGATACATTGCAGATTAGTCACGCAACAGGTGAAGGAACATGTTATTTGCAGCACTTCTCTCTATCTCAGGTAAAGTCTTTCTATAGAAAGAGTTCTGGCAGATAAAAATAAAGCTTTACATATCAGATCATTGCACAAGAAAGGTTATTTTGTTTAAAGATAATCCTATAGGTTACTATATGAAAATCAATACAACACTGGATATATTTGTTCACTGAAAAGGTAGAATTCCACAGACTCCTTGCTTAGGGGAGGAGAATATACTGGGTTTTTTCAAGGTTGGAAGCATTTTTCATAATCTTTGTGAGTAGAAAGCAATACCATCACATGTATGCATAAAAAAATGACCACAAAACCCATGCATACCTGGTAAAAGGGTAACAGATCTATATAAGTTAAAGTCACCATAAATTGTACAAATTGGCTTTCCACAAACATCAAGAATAGCCTATTAAACCAGTATTTCACAACTCAGCCAACTTTACTAAGTCTGTTCATTGGCTTATCTAAAGGTCAGAAGTTTGGGAGCTAGATTTCATACAGTGTCTCAAGCATAAAGTAAAAAAGTCCAAACAACTAACCAAAACAAAAAAAACCCCACAAGAACAACGTGCATGAAGTAGTACCATGAACAGCACAGAGATAGTGCTCTCCATTGCCAGCTCCAGAAATTGAACGCCTCATCAGCAAAGAGAAGGGCTCAAGACTTGTAACTGCATGAAAAAGTTCACATATTGTGTTTTACCATTAGAAAAGTGTGTTTATTTCTGTAAAACTAGTACTTTAAACAAAGAAAGGTAAAGTATGCAATAAGGTTAGCACTTCAGATCCATCACCTAGTCTTTTCCTCAGTACAAAAAGCCTTGCTTAGTCCTAATCAACTTTCCCCCTTTTGGTCCACTTTCCTAACTGTCTCCCATAGCTTCTAGCAGCTGGAAGAGCTCAGTTTATCTTTCTAATAGCACCTCCAGGAACCAATTTCCAGCTCTCACTGGAGCCAAACAGGTTGAGCCAAACAGCAGCTGGATGGAAGCAAACAGTGCTTGGTCCAGCATCTTTGTTGAACACAGGGGTGCAGGCCACCCAGCCGGCTGGGCCACCCCACCTCCTCTGGCACGCAGTGTCGGGGCTCAGCTAATGCATCATTCCCATGTCACTTGTTCCAGCGGCGCCATGTGACTGGGCCAGCATCCAGGAACACAGCTACTAAATACAGACACTGCCAAGGCACGTCTGAGAACTGCCTCTGCCAGAAAACAAGATGAATAGAAATCTCTTATCCTACCAGCTTTACTGCCTCTGCCCTTCCCCACCTTCTCTTGAACAGAAGGAAGAACTACACATTACACATTTGAAGGAGAATCTTCAGCAACAGTGCAAGGAAGAATCTGGTATTTATAACACTATACCAATTCTTACTGCATTTCAACACTGTATGAAAGTACTAACAGATCTCAGACCTTAATATCTCCTACATAAATGAGCAGGCCAGCAGAGACATCACCACCACGCCTTAGGGGTGGTATCCCAAGGCATGGGTTGGGTTGCCTGCCCTTTCCTGCTCTTTCTCCCTTCTTCTGTAAAGCTTTTTTTTTAATTTAGTAAAAAAAAAAAAAAGCCTGTATGTTGCTTTCAAGCCTTTGCTCAAAGCAGTAGTTACAGCATATGAAAAATCATGTCTAAGAAACAATATATTAGACATAAGTAAATGCATATTAATACCAACTGATACAGAGATATGAACAATGCTTGATGCTAAACATCCCCCTCGATTTTTTCTAGATAGCTTAAAAAAATCCTTCTTTTGCTAAAACAAACACCTTCACTCAAAGTAACTAAAAACATCCACACATTAACAGAAACAACTTCTTCATAAATTCCCTCCACTCTGAACATACACTCCTGCTGCATAAGAGAATGCGCTTGAGCAGGGCTAGAGGTAACCACTACCCAGCATTTCATGCCTTTCTTCCAAGCGAAAAGGATTAAGATGGTGTTAGATTCAACTAACTTAAAGGTGTAGTATAAGGTCACTAAAAAAAAGTTACCTGGCTCTACGTGCATTCTCCTTAATTCATAACATATGAAATCAAAGACATCAGATGTGGCTCTCTCTCAGTGCTGATAGCTGAAACAGCTCAGCCTTCTTTGACCAGCGAATGTAATATTGGTAAGCCCTCTGTAAATGGTTATCTTAAACTGTTGTAAGAGCAAGATTGGTTTTGATTCTTTTAAAAAAAGATATTCTAACCAAAAAGTTAGTCTGTAATAATCAGGAAAAGAATGAAGAAAAACTGAGTTTGTTGGATATTTATGAAAATTTACCAATTTATCCAACCAGCAAGGATAAAGAAAACATCCACAAGAAGCCATGCTTGAGCATGCAAAATCTGCTATAGCATGAACAGCAAAGTCCATCGCCTTTGTCTAGATGAATGCCAGGAAATCCTGATTTAGATTGAACGAAGTGATAGCACCGACGGATATAACGTCAGCTCCGGCACTTTTCACTAGTTATAGCCAAAAATATGTTTTGTTCCTCTTGTTGTTGTTATGATAATTTATCTATTCTATCCAAAACACCTTCCTCAACCCTCCCTCATAGCCAGCATTGAAGGCAGTTTTCCAGTAATTAGCACTGAATCTTGAAGACTTATGTGCATTTATTTTCAAGTTTCACTGGAAAGAAAAAGAGAAGCCACATATTAGGACCCCATGCAGAAGGTCAGGGTAATTAAATCATTCATAGCATAACACCTTCTCAGTGCAAAACACAACACGTAAACCCAAACAAATCACAGTCCTGCAGATGACTGGCATGGGCAAACCTAACCTTGCTGCAAGACACTATGCAAGAGAGTTGCATTCTATTCACCACCAATTGCGCAGGACTCAATGTATAGTCATTAAGTTATGAAACAGCCTGCTCCTTAAAGCAGGCCAACCACTCTTAACTACTCATATCAGATCCTAAGCCTTTTCTCAAAAATACTGGTATCCTGTTAGACTTAGAAGCTTATACAGCCAGGTTTATACATCATTACAGTTGACCATACCCAGTAACATGTTAAGATATGGCTGCTGAGGAGCTGTCTGTCAATCATGAAAATCATGTCAAACAAAAAAATGAAAAATAAAAAGAGCCAGTTGCAACCTTGTCATGCAATAGCAAAATGCTTCGCACATTGAAGATTCAGTCATAAAACGAACCACTATTTCTAAAACATTCATCAGCAAGCTTATGCAGTATTTACTTATTTAGATAAATCAGAAACCTTTCTCCTTAAGAGAAGACAGGAATTGGTCAAGCTATTTCAGTGCTGCCCAGTAAAACTTTGTGTAAGAAAGCCCTTTCTTAAAGCCCTTTAAAATGGACCTGACATTTTTCAGAGTTGAAGCCTACCAGAACAGTCTCACTAGAAGCTTTTGTAACAATCACAGATACAGGACAATTTCATTAAAAAACAAAGAAAACTTTCACTTTCTTTTCTAGTCAAAAGAGGGCCCTAGGTTATAATTCTAATGAAATCTATACTCTGCCCAGCTTTTAGTGCTTCAGTAATGCAAATGAAAATCCACTGCTTAATATTTCTAGTTCACCTGCTAACACATTTCAATACAAATACACACTTATTTCTTTAAACAAAACTTAATTCAGATGTTCAAGTCATCTTTGATGCTACACTGAGGTGTTTTTTTCTTAGGCAGATGTAGTATCAACGTATGCACAGGTTCATTGAGTTGACCGACTGGTTCAAAAAAACTCACGTCCACTACAAAACAAGCATTCTGTTCTCATTTTCCTCTCAATTGTTTACCTACCCTGAACCCATTATCCAGTCCAGTTATACAAAGGCATTTTGTAGTTATCCAGTGCCACTTAAAAGAGACAAATAGCAAAAGCTAGTTTTTAAATACACATTATTTTCCCAGCTCCATTCAAATGCATTTCCAAATACATTCCTGTCTGTAAGACCACACATAGGAACTTCAGAACACAGAAAGTTTAGAATTGTTTCTGAACTAAATTGTACTCTGAACTAGTCCACAGTGTATGAATGACTGACATCCTGACTGAAGTAATCAGGTGTTATTTACCCACTCGAGAACTTCAAATAATATGTGAAATAATTTCAGCGCTTAGTAAGCATGCTTTATATCCACGGCCAGATGTCAAATATTTTTTATAATCAGAGACAGTTCATTTTTCCAACTCTAACTTCATGTGATTTAGAAATTATTTTAACAGTTGCTAAAGCAGAGGTTGGCACTCCTGAAGCTGTTTCAACCAGCTACCATGTGAGATCAGGCTAACAGCCAAGATCAAGAGCTCTGATGCATGTCACTACAGTTGCCCGCCAAGTGAGCTAAAGTGGTTACCTATTTCCAGCTCTTTATTCCATTCCAACCTTCTCAACACAGCTGAGGACTAGAACATATAAGACCTCCATAACCATTTCTGCATGAAGTCTGACAGCTTAACACAAACTACTACAAGAGAGGGTTATATCACTGACCTTTACATAGCCATGAGTTAGGAGGGCTCCAAAACTCAGTATTCTATCAGTGCTACTGCAGAAGTGACAGAAGTCTAGCAAATAATCAATTTCAGCACAGTACGAGAGAAGGCAATAGCATCTTGCATCACTGCAGCCATTTGCAAAGTCCAGAGCTTTAACACGCATGAATTAACCCCACTGCTGTACAGCTGGCCAAAGTGGTTTCTATACCTAACTTATCTCTTCCTTGTGCCTGCAGTAGAGGTCACCAGCTTTCCTTTCCAGCAGTTTAACAGGTCACTGACCAGCTTGTTTAACCCAGTCATGACAAACAAGCCAGGACTTCAGAAACAAAAGGTCCTCCACCTTTCCTATGGTAGGATTTGTCTTAAAACACAACTCCTTAAAGCACAACTCCTTTCAGAGTGCAAGTTAGACAGCAAGGTGTTAGGTGTGAAGATTTTAGAAAGTCATTTTGTTGGAACATGAAAGGAAAGGCAAAGAGAGGTGACAGAAGCATTCAACTGATCAGCAATATCTGATGCAGTGTTACAGACTTGGGGAAGACTGGCTGGAGAGCTGCCTATCAGAGAAGGAGCCAGGGGTGTTGGTTGGCAGCCAGCTGAATATGAGCCAGCGGTCTGCCCAGGTGGCCAAGAGGGCCAATGACATCTTGGCCTGCATCAGAAACAGCGTGGCCAGCAGGACAGGGAGGTGATTGTGCCCCTGTACTCAGCACTGGTGAGGCCGTACCTCGAGTACTCTGTTCAGTTTGGGGCCCCTCAGTACAAGAAGGACATTGAGATGTTGCAGCGCATCCAGAGAAGGGCAAGGAGGCTGGTGAAGGGGCTGGAGAACAAGTCCTACGAGGAGCGGCTGAGTGAACTGGGGTTGTTTAGCTTAGAGAAGAGGAAGCTGAGGGGAGACCTCATCACTGTCTACAACTGCCTGAAAGGAGGTTGTGGCAAGGTGGGTGTTGGTCTCTGCTCACCAGAGACAGATGATAGAATGAGAGGAAATGGCCTCAAGTTGCGCCAGGGGAGGTTTAGACTGGACGTCAGGAAAAATTTTTTCACTGAAAGGGTGGTCAGGCACTGGCACAGCTGCCCAGGGAGGTGGCTGAGTCACCATCCCTGGAGGTCTTTAAAAGGCAGGTAGATGAGTTTCTTAGAGATATGGTTTAGGAAGGGAATGGGTACAGTTGAACTTGATGACCTCAGAGGTCTTTTCCAATCTTATGATTCTATGAGTCTATGAGCTCATGTGCCCACAAAGACAAACAGAAGACAGACACAAAAATTTAAGCTAAAATTTAAGTTAATTCCTTAGAATTGTATATTTTTAAAAGTTTCCATAAACGCCTTCTCCAGATCACAGAAGCTTTGACATTACATTATATTAAATTCCGTAACATGATCCACATTCAGTGAAAAAATATCAATTTAAAAATAATCTGTTTAGAACTACATATTCAACTATTTGTGGATCAATCTCTGGGGTTTCCTTCAAAAAAAATCTAATGTACTCTGCTTAGATTTTCTGTACCCCTGAAGCTGTGCATTCACACATCCAGTCCCAAAAGTTGACCAGTTTCAGGTGTTGGATAATACTCAGATTCAGAATTCAGTGCAAAGACTCTGCACAGAAAAAACAGAGCACCAAGTTCATTCAAGCTACTGGGTTTTTTCATAGAAGTCAGGAAACTTAAAGACAGTAAAAGCTAAGAGTTATTCTAAGAAACTTCTTGACTTTATTATAAAGTACTAAAGTCTTTAGATTTCTAATTTGAAAGTGCTAATATCAAATTGAGTCTGTTAACACCTCTGTTAGAAAGGTAAATAAATATTTTCAAATTGTTTACTTAATACAGCTGAATTCATTAGCACCTGTGAAACTCCACTGAGCATCATAGAGAAGAGTTGAGTGTAATTGCGTTGAGGTGAGAACATGCTGCAAATAAAGCTCCCTACTGATTCAGTAATTACATCACAAGTTTCCCTTCACCACAGTCTATGGAAGGAAATATCACAAGACAGTTAAGTGTGATGTAAAAACCTCATGCTGATTTATCAGTACAACTCTAAGAATCTCACTAACTTCCAGGAAGCATGCTGACAGACAAAACAGATGTTCTGGCTGTTGGTCATGTAAAACCAACTGTACTTTCCTTAATTGCACTGGGAAAAGTACAGGGACTGAAACTCCTAAGCTAGTCCTTTTGGTGCCTTAAAAGAATGTTTTGCCTTGCAGTCTCTGCAGGAGCTGGTCTTGTGACCTCAATCTGCATTTAAAAATGTGACATTGCCACTGTAGGTATTTGAGCAACAAATGCATACAAATAAGGCAAACAGAGTGAGGCAAGCAAAGCAACAAACATTGTTAAGGTGAGGAGAAAGCAGAATGGAGAACCATCTATGCCTGAAGACAGTAGAGACAGAGCACACACACAGAGGATATGATTCACGGCAGGCAAAGGTGAACAGCCATGTCCCTGCCCGCTATCAGATTAGTAATCTGACACTATCACAGAAAGCGAATGCAAAGGTGCAGAGAGACAACATCTGCCATCTTCACACAAGTAATACTGAATTCAAAGCCCTCTTTCTTGCTTATTCTCTCTAGCAAGCCTGTTTATCACCACCCTACAAAACTGCTATTCCTCATCTTCTGCCTAACAAGTGTACCCACAGAAACCTTCACATAGCAAATACTGATGATTAGGATATCAAAAGAACACTTTATCAGTGGCATGTAAGATGCGTTCTTAATCAAGGTTGTACTTAATAGAAACAACTGTTGACAAATATAAACTACAACACGTTCACTCAAACTGAGTCTTTCTCTTCAGAAGCCATCCCTGAATGTCACCAAGTTGCAAAGTAGATTATAGATGAAAGCACATGATTGTTAGAGTCAGAAGAAATACCTAAAGAAACAGGTATGTCACCAAGGTTTGTAGCACACATAGTCAGTAATAATCCAAAGACTTCTCTTTGCAAAAAAAAAAAGTCCTCAGCAGCTTCAGTATTACTGAAATGCCAGAAAAATAAACTAATTGCTTTTAGGGAAACAATTGCTCCATTTTCTTGCGCCTCCAAACCCCGCTATTTTGCCAAGTCTGCTCTCTCTGGGCTTTCAGTCTTCTGTTTCTCACTGTTCAGACCAAAGCTACAGCTAAAAGCCACTACCATGCACCAGAACATCCCACAGCGTCAAAGTAGGATGATGTAATAACTAATGATAACATTTTTTGTGAAACCTTTTGTATCTTCTTTTCCTCTCAAGTTTCAATAAAACTATTCTGCTACTTCAACTAAGTTTACATCAGAAGAGTTATGAAGTTTATGAAAGTTTACATGAAGCCAGCCTCTACTGGCAATACAGCTCTGCATCAGCTTTTAAAAAGTTTCTCTAAAAATTCAGCTTTTATGAATGTATGTCCACATTTTTCAGCCTCAAGCAGATCTACTTTCTCACTCACATCAATCCATTTACACCAACAGACACATTCCCCTACAGCATTAGCATTATTGCTTTAGATTGTAGTGTACTCTGCTTCAAGTTTTGCTACCAACAAGGGAAGGCAGCTCTAAGGCTTTCTATTGCTGCTACTCCCCAAAACACTTTCTACTGAGCATATTATGCAGCCGAGTACTCACCTACCCAGTTTTGGACATGGAAACAGCAAAAGTACCCTAAAAATAAGGAATTAAGCACCTACTACTCAACTGTGCATCAATTTAAGAGTCAGATGTGTAGGAAATACACTACTAGCTGGTTATGCCACATGAATAATTTACTTGTAAATCAGAAATAAGATAACCCACTAGTAAAAAAAAATTGATCATTCATGCAACTACACATCTTTTCATGGAATTAAATTAAATAACCAAGGTACATTCATCCCTCGCAGAACATTAGTAGCTTAAACAATTCTACGTAGTTCTTTAGCCATCTGTGGCAAAAAAAATAGGGGCATCTTGCGACTTTAAAAGAGAATGAGAGCAGAACTAGATAAAACTAGAGGCTATTCAGTGACAGAAGTGTGTAGGGGAGGGGAAATACAAAAAATTTAAGAAGAATGGCTTTGCTTCCTGCAAAGCTCAAAATCAGGACTAGGGATTTGTTTGCTTTCCTTCAAAATAGCTGGAAGTGTGGTTTCCATGTCAGAAGACCATACTTCAAATCACTTCTTCTCCACGATATTTTCTTGAGTGAGATTGTAATAAACCTCTTTCTGCAGAATTCAACTCTTTAGCTCTCACTACTTAGAAAAGGCTAATGTCAGAGCACAGGTATAATACTGCAACTTAAGGTTCACCTTCAGCTGTCAGTGAAGAGGTACATGCAGAAACACCAGCACACAGGCCTGCCATGCCTACTTCCATACTTCCAGATATGGTCCTGAGCTGCACTGCCCTTCCAACAGCATATAAAAGTGATTTTCAAACGCTTTTGACGGGTTCACAGCCAGATGTTTAATGATACTCCCATGTATGAAGATGTATATGGGTGTTCAGTAGCATTATTGCTGTGTGGATGTCTACAAAACTGCAAGAAGCTCAAGAGAAACCCAATTAGACTTACAAGAATTTACTGGGGAATGCTTCATTTTAACGAAGATACAACAAACTGACAGGCAAGCAGACTCAAAAGCTCAGTACTGCTTTCTTTCCTTTTCCAGAAAGTGGAACATTGCCAGGTTGGTAATAAATGCTGTTAAATAATGCTTAGTGAGTAGGATCTCACCAAGCTTTTCAGTGCTATGACCAAAGGCATTACAAGTATCAGCTGCCAAACAAATGATCTCATATACCAAAGGTAACAAACTGTTACCAGATAGATATCCTGCAGTTACAATATGACATCCGCTCCATTATAGACATCAGAAGGAGCAGCTAGTACTTAAAGCTGAAGAAACAGCCTGTTTGCAAGTTTCAGACACAGCTGAAATAACACAACCTTTTTTTTTATATATATAATCCACATAAAATGAAATTATTCCCTGTTTTACAATATTCCTTCACTAAACATACTAGTAATCAAAGAAATTTCATGAGAGGTTGCAGTGCAGAAACTATACATTTAGCAGTGAAAGCAGAGTCTTCAAAAAACTCTAAGGCATTTATTTTTTTCTTACATCCCTGATATAGGTAGGTCATTAGAAAAAAACCAAATACAATGCTCTATCACAGACTGAAACTGGTGTGAAACTTTTACACTCAGTTTAAGGATAATGTCATTCTTTCATGTTGAAAAGTACAGAAAAACCATTGATGTGAAATCCCATTCTAGAATCAGGTAAACACAATTACAGAGGAACTGCTATAAATTTAAGTACAATCAAGTCATGTGCAACCCATCCTCCAGTGTTACTCAAATATAAGCTTAGCACTTGAAGCACTCAAGTCTTGAAAATACTTTAAAAAGTCTGCTTAATCCCCAAAATTTAAAATTAATAGGAAATAGGATACTTTGTTTCTGCAATAACAGCTACCATTCTGCTAAGCACATGACACTGGTAGCACTCCAAAAGCCTGTACAAAATAGTCTAAGTCAATCTTCTAAGGGAAGTAATATTTTATAAGAAAACAAGAAATATTAGGGGAATTTAGTCACATAAATACACGTTGCTCACACACAAAGTAATTTGGATTTTCTCAGAGGGTTGGAAGATAAGAAGAAATATATTGAACAACAATCAACCAAATGTGTCTGTTGAAGGGGCGTGTGTATTTATGTAGATTATATGTACGCATGTACAGAAGCACATATATAGATACTTTTAGTTAAGAGAGGCAAAAAAAAGTTAGTAATAGGACCCAGAAGCTATAGATCTGTGTAAAAAAACTGCTTAGAACAAATACAATATCATGTAACTAATACTCATCCATTTTCCAGCTGGTTTATAATTACTTTTTTTTTAAAAAAAGAATTAAGATAGTCTACAATTCTAACTACTACCTTTCTACCACCACGTTTCCATTATTTTGAAGGGAGGAGCAGGACAGTAGAAAAGCCCTACTATCCTAATAGTTCTACGTTAACATCTTACACCTCATGTTTACTTTCTCCTTGCCCAACAAGCAAGGGTTGTGTTTACATGAACATGTAGGACTAGATCCACAGAGTGAATTAATTGGTGCTAAGGACCCAACACCCACACACAACATGTTCTGAGGTTTTACTTTTGATCAGCTGTAGTCTGGTCCAAGAAACTGAATGTCCATTAGTGATTGGAACACACTTTCTAATTTCATTCAATCCAAGAGGAATGTAGTTTATGCACCAAAGCCACTTGGCTATGTGAGCCAAAGTGCAGTAAGTGGAGATAATTGAGAGGTTTTCTTTAAAAGAGTGCTCTTGATCCAAATTAAGATGTTAATGTTCATGTACCCAAGAAACCATTTCCTGTGGCTCCACATTCAGCTACAGGCACCATGTCTCTCTTTGAGGCTGTGCCAGCTCACCCTGGTAAGCAGCACGGACCATTTCGCTTACTTTTCTCTTCAGAGCCAGAGAGGAAGCAGCAGAGATTTGGTGAAGTTTTAGCTCCCGTTAAAGGGGAGTGGGACAACAGAATAAATACACGCAGTACTGATTAGAGACAAAGCCCAGGCCTGGTTGATGGCCTTCTGCAACAGAACTTCTGCTGGTTTTGGGAAGACTAGAAAAATAGAAAGCTTCCTAATGATGTATTTGAAAAAAAGAGAGTTGTCAAATTAAGTTAATCTGAGGAGGTGTTATCTACTAAACAGATTTTTGTGATTCTGATATTGCTTCGGTTGAGGAGGGTGTGTGAACACACTCAGGCTTTCAAGACATTAATAACAATTCAAGGTCCAGGGATAGAGATTGTTATTGGTTTCATAGGACCACTAAACACAGCAAAACATACTGAAAGCGGAGACCTCACTAACAAAAACACAGAGGGAATAAAGATAACTAAAATGCTTAAAAATAAAGGCTTGCCATTAGAACAGAAAGTGATCCTGCCACTGTGCCTCTAAGAGTGATCGGTGGCATATACTCAAGGCTGAGGCTACCAAAAGATTGTCCTCCCTTTTACTTAGGGCCAACCATGTATCTCCAAACAGAGAAACATATCTACACTCATCAGAAAGTCTTTTAAAAATGTTGTTAGTAGAGCTTCTAAGAGCCAATAATTATGCTTCTGCAGGTCATCAAAAGATCACTGGAAAGAACAAAAAAACATTGCAGTATATTCAAAAGTCATAAGGAAGAAGATTAATGCAAAACAGGCAAAAACCCCTCCCAGTGCAAAATGCTTCAAATAACTTTATTAACCTTGTCTGCCAAAAACTAATCAGATAGCAAAAGAATGGGGAAAACAGGTGATAAAGAGTAATGAGTACTTACAATAGTATTTTAATGATACAGGTTTTTGTTTAAAGAGTCAAATCATTTAAATGCTATTCAAACAGAAAACTGAGTGTGGAATATCTTACCTAAAGAACAGGAAGAAGAAAAAAAACAAATGCAAGACCTAACCTCACAAAATACTCCAGATGGAGCAATCTTACTCATTCTGATGGTGGACACACTGTGCAAGGAAGCAATCTGCCTTCATGAAGATCCTTGATGAAACAAATAACCTTAGAAGCAGAACTAACAACAATGGTCTCCGATACAGAGTACTTGGTAAGATTTCAAGCACAAGGCAAAATAATGCTACCCGGAAATTGCTACTCACTTTTAAATATGGAAAACATATTTATTTCCTTTAAAACTAAAGGAGATATTTAATTCATGAGGTGAATAAACACTACAAAAAGTAACTAGTAAGTACAGCATATAGACTTTACAGCCTTCTGAAATTCACCAACCCTTCTCCGATATGAATACAGCAACAATACCATGTTCTATCATTTTCAAAGAGATTCAAATATCCTAATGCCATTTTGATATTACTCCCTTTTTCACCATGATCTTGCAACTTTGGCCACACACAGAATCTTTAAAAACATAATGGCTCCATGATTGTGATCTTCCATATTTGGCACTTCGTGAACAGAGACATTTTCCACCCCTCTCCCTTACCATTCTTAGTTTCCGTGGTGAAAGCCCAGGTTCCAATTCAATCCTGTATATTATGTGATCACAAGACCAGTCAACTCATGCCGAACAAAAAAAGACACAGAGCTTACGGGACATGCATGTGATAGTCACTCTGCTCACCGGGACCAATTTGGTCTTGTGAGCAGAACAGATGCCCAAAGTAACAAAGCTCCAAACCACCAGCCTGAGCAAAACATGCTCTCAAGAACAGTAATAATTCAATATCAGACAGAGATTATATTCAAGCCCTGAAACAACAATAGCTACTAAACCTGACCTTTAAGGATTTGCAATATCATGAGCAGAGCGAGCGGTGAAAGGTACCCAGTGCTCAGTGGGTCATCAGACCATGCACGTGTATTTAGGTCACAACAGTTAACCCATTTTTTTTTTTTTTTAATTTTCCTGCGATGATAAGACCTTAGCACAAACTATCACAGAGATCATGTACAAAGACAAGGGACAAGAAGGTCTGGCGCCTCTCCCCGCTGCTGCCGAGGGGCAACCCACGGCCCCTGCGGGCTACGTCCAACTGGGATATAAAATGGCTGAGAGACCCAAAGAGAGGGGAGGAAAGGCGGGGTAAGAGCCAGCCCCTCCTCCCAGCCCCTGAGCAAACTTCGCAGAGGGGGCACCCTGAGGGGGGCGGAAGGAGGGGGGGCACCCTGAGGGTTGGGGGAGAGGAAGGGGGGCAACCAGGGGGCTAGGGGAGAGAGGCAGCAGCATTCGGGGGGTGGCCACCCTTGGGGGGGAGGGAAAGGAGGGAGACACCCCTGGGGGGAGGGGAAGGAGGGGGAGTACCCCTGGGGTTCTGGCTCCCTGCCGGCCCTGCCGCTCCCCGGGGCCCATGTGGAGCCGGCGAGCGCGGCCCCGCCCTGCCCCCGCCGCTCACCTGAACGCGGGCCCATCCCCCGGAGCGCGGCCGTGGGCGCCCGCCGCGCCGCCGCCCCGCTTGTTAAAGAGTTTCTGCAGCAGGGTAGGGGCCATGCTGCTGCTGCTGCCGCCCCGCCTCTCGCAGCGGCTCAGGGGGCGACAAGCGGCGGCGGTCGCAGCAGCATCCCCGCCGCCGCGGAGCCGCCCAGCGCAGCGCAGCGCGAGGGCGAGGCGAAGGGAGGGGAGGGGAGGGCCCCTCCTGGCGGCCGCGCGTCACCGGACCGCGGGGCCGAGCCGAGCCGGCCCGGCCGGCGGCGCTGGCGGCTGCAGCCCCGCCGCACGGGGCAAGGCACGGCCGGCAACCGCGCGACCGCAACAAGGGACGCGAACGCGCCGCGCCCCTCCGGCGCTCCCCATTGGCTGCTGCGGCGGCCCCGGCCCCGCCCCAGCACGTGGTAAGGGGCGGTAGGTGGGGTTAAAACGACACGGGCCCCGCCCCGCGCTGGGCGGGGCAGAGAGGGGCGGGTGCCTCCGCGTGCGTCTTGGCCGGCTGCAGGGTCTGCTTGTGGGGGTGGATATGCACACGTGCCGGTGTGTGAGCACGTACTTTATACATAATTCATGTAGACGGGGCTGTAAGCATGCACATACCACAGAATCATAGAGTGGTTTGGGTTGGAAGAGACCTTAGAGATCACCCAGTTTCAATCCCCCTGCCACGGACAGGGACACCTCCCACTAGGTCAGGTTGCTCGAAGTCTCATCCAGCCTGGCCGTCTCCATCTCCAGGGATGGAGCATCCGCAGCTTCTCTGGGCAACCTGTGCCAGTGCCTCATCACCCTCACAGTAAAGAATTTCTTGCAAGTACCTCATCTAAATGTTCCCTCTTTCAACTTAAAATTATTACCCCTTGTCCAATCACTGCACTCCCTGAAAAAGACCCTATCCCCAACTTTTCTGTAGGCAAACATTCCTACAATGCATGTACTTATTCCATATTCCCATTTTCCTGGCACCGAGGCAGGCAGCAGCATCCCCTTCCCCTCTCCAGGCCTTCCCAGTGCAGACACCTTCCCAGGCTCCTTTTCCTACAGCCCCAGGACAGCTGAAGAACCATGCTGGGTCCCCTCTGCACTTTCTTCCCCTGCCCAGAGCAGGACCCCTTCAGTCCCTGTCACTTGCAGGCAGCTCTGAGGAGGATGGCCTGGGATTTGGAGATGGGGAGGCTGGGGACAGCAGCCAGGTAATTCATATAGACACGGTTATAAGCATGTGTATATACATAGTTATAGCAGTTACTTTACAAAACAGTTTCTCTCTCTAGATATATATGCACATACATATGTACATACACATCCCCTGCACACATAGATTATGTATTTGTGATTTACAGCAACAGTTTTGTCTTGCTGAAGCAAGCGCAGACAAACCACCCACCCTGCATCAGGTGGGGCCATTCCCCAGGTTGGGCAGATGGTGAAGTGCCATAGTCACGGCCACCCGAGCATCCCCTTGTCCCTCACAACACCCAAGCCCATGGCCTGGCAGAAGTCTGTTGGGTTTTTGGGAAACCCTCCACCCCTCATTTTGCTCCACACACAAATTCCAGTCATCAGTCCAGGGAAGTTTAAATCTGATTTTTTTTCTAGTCCTAGTCTCTGTATTGCAGAGACCCTCGGCATAAACTTGTCAAAGTACTGCAATTCCCTTCAGAAATCTGAACTTTGACTTCAGAGGACATTTTTGCAGGAAGGTAGCTCTGCTGAGACAGTGTCCATTTTCATACATTTCTCCTTAATCGATTTATTTCATTAACAAAATACTTATGAGAATGGTACAGGATTTGGAAGCCATTTGGATTTTCCACTTGTTTGTTTAATATGGGGAAGAGGGCTGTTTCATAAAATCATAGAATGGTTTGAGTTGGAAGGGACCTTAAAGCCCATTCAGTTCCAACCCCCCTGCCAAGGGCAGGGACACCTCCCACCAGACCAGGCTGCTCAAGGCCCCTTTCAACCTGGCCTTGAACACTTCCATGATGGGTTTTGCCCATCAGCAGGATGACACCATTGTGCACTCACAAGAGAAGACAATTTTCAGTGCTCCTTTCTAACCACCAAGGTAACTACATAGTGCAGTTACATAGCTGCAGCTCTTTTCAGGAAACTTAGAGACAAGACATGGAGAATGATGATAACTACAGTGCTTGTAATGAATCGTTACAATAGTTGACTGAGGTGGAGGGCATGCTGGTGCTTTGGAGCCAGCCTTTCAGTTGCTAAAGAGGCTGATTTCTCTTTAAAATAAAAATCAAGAGATGACTGACTGGCCTGATAGTCTGATCAGCTGCTCCCTCTGTTACACCAGACTGAATCTTGTAATGCTCAGCTGACCCTGTCTGGAGATCCGTTTTCAGAAAGGATCATCGCTTTGAAGGCTCCCAACCGCTTCGCACATGAGACTGAATACCCAGCATATATCTTTCAGCTTGGATGTTCTTACTGCTTTTGATTCTTTACTTCCACCATCATCACCAAATGCCCCTGGTCATTAAGGTCAATCCACTCAACCAACGCTGAAGCACAGAAAATTGAGAGGACAGTGATGATAGGAAGGAAACAGCAAGGGTGTGGCTGGACAAGGTGAAAGACACCGTGGTTGACATAGTAATTAATGTGAATGAAAATCTAGGCATTCAGCTCCAGAAATAAGCACTGGACTGTATTTCTCACATAAGTGGGGGCAGGATCGTAGACTAAACCAGTTGTCTTACAGAGCCCAATGTCCACATCACAAACATTTTACAAGGTTTTATTTTGAACTAATTGCAATCTGGTCCTGTCAGCAGAATGACTTCAACAGTAGTTGGAGCACACTGGATATGTTTCTGAAAAACATCTGGTTTAGTTTCATCCAAAAATTATCCACTTTTTGTGCTCATATGCAACTCCAAAATGTGAAGAAAGACAAAGTCAGTGAGGACAACTGGGATACCGACTTCAAAAATGCGCTTTTGGTCTGAGCAAAAATGGCAGTGTAAATGACCCTACATGTTGGCTGATGGTCAGTGCAAAACTATTTCTCAATACTTTCTGTTCACGTATGTGACAGTCACTATTGTCTGAAATTGATAACAAAACATTAAGAGACTAGTGTTCTGAAGGTTATTTCTGAAAAAAATAAAGGGAAAACAGCAGAATAAGAAAGGACTAAAGGACTATGAAATAAATTTCAAAGTCAGTATGCACTGTCCCACCCCAAAAAGAGTTTGGCTACAAAGAACAACTGGCAAAGCAAATGCAGTGATTTTTCACTAACTCAAAAATGCAAAAGATGAGCAGATGTAAAGAAAAAAGCCATGCCAGCTGTAAAGCAAAAAACAATTGCAGCAAGATAGTGTTTCTACAGCCCTCACTCTTCTAGAAAATACAGGAAATAAAAATGTGGCATATAAGAATCAGAACCTTATTTGTAATACTCTGAATAAGGGTCAGACTCTTTATATGCAGAGAAAGACAATGTAATTGATGAAACAACAGAAAGAAAAGGAGCCACATGCTTACTGTAGAAATATATTGGACTTTGTTAGAAAGCAATCAATACATATAAAGGATCATTCAAATCCTGGAATAGCTGAATGCCTGGATTAGTATTTCTGTGTTTCATAGAGCATAAATTTCCCTGCAGATTCTCTGCCGAAAATGTAGGAACTAGGTTTTATAGCCTAGATAGGCTGAGTTAAAAGCCAAGTCTTTTGCCTCCCTGTCACTTGAATGAAACTTTTGAGTTCCATTACAGGTGCTTCCTTTCCATCCCTCTCAGTCCTGAACATAAAAGTCCAAAAGGCTTCTAAACCTTTCTTGTCAAAACTAGGCTTTGGAGGTACAACAAAAAAGAAGCCAGAGGCCAGACCAGGTAAGCTCTGAAGATTTAACAAAAAGTTGGTTAATCCAGGATGCTTGTTAATGACTCACTGCTTGGTGTGGTGACACACGCGGTACAAGTTACGTGAACGCAGGTAAGTCTTGCTGCACTTTGCAATGCATCAGCAACATTTTGGATTCTGTAAAATAAATAAAATCCTAATTTTATTGCCACTTCAAACATGCCAAGTAAAACAGTATATCAAGGGTTGTCTAGAATTATTCTCTCTCCATACAGTTATTATTACTATGTAGCACTTTAAGCCTAAATTACTCCACAGAGAATTTTAAAACTATTACAAAATGTATTCTACTTTGCAAGCAGGGGCAGAAACCAACAGAAACGGAGAGCTTGGGATTGCAGCCCCCTGCAAACCAGCTTTCGCAGCCTCCAGCAAATGGAGTGTTACATAGCTTGTGCTGTTGCTGCAGCAACTTTTCCCAGCCCCAGAACAGTGCCACAAAGGTGCTGCCTTAATAGGGACAAGTAGTTTCACTGTGTTTTTACACAGAAGATACAGTCAGTTGAAAAGGGAAATACTAATTTAAGATAATTGTTTCAAAATTGCTGGGAAGTATTGTTGTATGTACTGAAATGTTTTATTTTCAAGTCTTTGGTGTTAAAAATAGAGAAAGGCTAGAGAGGGGATGTCTTCTTTCAAGCACTACAATATAAATATCAAGTAATATGGTGAGAACTGGAGTTGTCTGAAGGCAATAGGTATTTACAATCCTCTGAAATCACTACTGTTACTTACTTATCTTGCCAAACTTCCTAAAACAAAAGGACGCTACTTTTTCCTCCAGAAGTGCCTGAAGAGGTATGCACCTGTGAATGTTTAAACACTTGTTTAGAAGCTGGTTTGGTTCCTCTCTACAACACAGTTGTTAGCATTGGTAGATTGTACTGCTAAGCCTCCTGTCCAGGACTCCATCCAAGGCCTAGTTGGAAATCCTCATGTCCCAAATTTTCAAGGGTGAAATCCACTGTGGGACTTACTATTTGCTGGTTGCACTCTTGTCTTTAAATCCACGCTGATGTAGGTCACCTTGTACTACATCCTACTCACATTAGATGCAGACCAAAAAGGCCTTCTATATAATAAAAAATACAGTCATTATAAGTGATATTTTAACAGCTTTTGGTGGGTGACAACTATGATAAACAGCATTACACATTTAGATGAAATCACAGTAATATATAGGACATATATTTGTATCAAAAGTGAGGGCAGGAATTTAGCAACGAACCTGACATCTCACATCAGCACTGTGGCAATAGCGGCCAGCAGCTGGCTAACACTTCATACCTTTTCTTCTTGCAAGCCATGGCTTGGTCTGTTATCAGAAATCGTAGGCACTCCCTGCCATGACTCCTCATGGCCCTGGGGGTTCCTAAGTGCAACTCTAGTTTTTGTTTCTAAAACATGTTCTAAGCAGAGCTAAAATATATAGATGAAAAAGTCTACTTATTTTTGCTTGGTTCTTAGCTAAACCATTTCTTCTTAGAGATCAGTGTATCTGAAAATTAGTGATGAGGAAATGCATGACTTTTCTTTCAATTTCTCTCATGTCAGCTCTGTGTAGACAATTTTCTTTTCGAAACATCCTGAGACAAGAACATATGGTTCTTGCATTGTTTAACATTTAATTTTAATTCAGCTTAGAGGAATCAGCTCAGAGTCAATACCTGCTGAGTATGGGGTTAATCTGGGACCTCTTTATTCAGCTTTATGCAGAGAAAGACTTAGTGCAGATGGGAAACAATAAACCTGATGCTGAGAGAACAAATGTGTTTTTCTCTCTCCTGTCTCATGTCTCTCGCATGAAGACGACACCCTTGACGTGTCAGGTCACATGGGAACAGCACATGATGCAACCTGTGTGTCACACGGCACAGGAAAGGCTGAGTGGCTGCTCTATTTTACAGGAAGCAGTGAAAGCAATCCTTATTAACACTGTTAAAAAAAATTGCATATTGGCAGCTGTTCTGAAAAGCTGGTGAGGGATGTGTTTCAGTTGCTTGGCAGGTGGGTCCCATCAGTACTCCACGGGCTGTCTTCTGAAGCTAAAATTCAATCCACTGAAAACCTACAAACATACAATTACTCCTATACAAACCAAAATGGTTTTTAATATCCTTAGACAATGCAGTTCTGCACTGAGCCAAAGCACTCACCTTCTAGTGGAATGAAAATGTTTAAGCTTCTGTTTTCTTCACAGTGTCAATATAGATTTAGAGGAGAAAAAAAGGAGAAAGAAAATTAAAGAAAAAGCAAAAAATCCTAGTCTGAATGTGTACATATTTGCCCATTTTACACAATCAGCAACAATTATAAATAATCTTTCTTTTACAGTTTATTCTTTTATGAAATAAATTTGCTTATTGTGTCTTCCATCAGAGTACAAGTTTTAGAATGATATATGCATTTCTCAATGACAGCTTCTGTAGTCAGGGAAGGAAGAAGAGGTGTAAACGAAGATTTTATAACTGGCTGGACATAGATGATCCACATCCTTTGCTCTGACTGATGAGTTCAATTAGGCTGGAGTGTCATACTCCAGTAAGTCTGATTTACTTGGTGGAAGCGGGACCTGTACTTGAAGCCAACAGCTTCAAGTTTTTGCATCCCCAACATGTTTATCTAATGATAATACTCAAACTAATCTTATTGGGTAGCCAAAGATGTATGTGCAGAAAAGTAAATATCTGAATTAAAACATTCAACAGACAATTCAGTTATAGTGGCTATTTTCAATGCACTGCTTTACAAGTATTTGTTACGTAAACTATTTGAACTACCTAAATATAGATACTTTGGCCATAGGGAATATGTTTAAATTACAAGTTCACAAAGCATTAGAGGATCACAAAGGCAATTTTACTGCTTGAAAACTGAGATTTGTAGAGGACTTTATAAAGTAAGCCTGACTTTGAAAGAGATTATTTATCTATCAATGTAGCGTATAACTTAATGTATTAATTTAAATATAAAACTACTCAGTAAATTCCTGATAGAAGTCACAATATACTTGTTTTTTTTACAATTTGCCAATGACTATAAATTAATATGCAAATTAATTATGCTACTGCAGTGCTTGGGGGATACTTATTCAGCTCACATACTTTCCAGAGCCTCCTGTTGACACAGAGAAAGGTGCTTAATTTCTTTCTTGTTCAGCTCACATCTACAAATTAGCACAGGGATTGCCTCTTTATTTGTACCTCTAAAGTACCTTGCACAAAGGGACTTACAGAGAACTACTGTAACATGAAATACTAATCTAGAATCTAGACTATTCCAACTTGACCAGGAAAAAAAATTGCAGGGACTGTGTAAGTCTGCTCCTGGAAGAATGAATCACTACTGCTTCCTGAGAGGAAGCTGCCAACAGCTCGTGGGGGACACACACCAACAAAACACGCTTTACTCTGATGTCTGCTAAAGAAATCTCCTCCAGACTGTACTCACTTGGCTAGCAACTGTCTCACTGAGATCACTTCTCCTACATCACTGCACCTCACCTATGCTAAGCATAATGATAAAAATATCTCAGACAGTGACCATGACCAGATGCCTGGTGACTTAGAGATGACTCAAAGCTCTGCTGGCCTTTGACACTGTGGAGCATGTGAAATCCCTGACACAGCTGCATGACCTGGCTCAGAGAAAGAAATGCCTTAGTGTGGTTTCACTGATTCCTCACTAAACGTTCCCAGATGGTAGCACATGCCTTTTCCTCCTGGTCGGGGTTAGCAGATTCAATATGCAACAGCACTTGGTGCTGAAAACCTCTTCGGTCCAACATCTGTACAGAGGCTGTGGGAATGATCACGATGCTGTATATGGACTGCACTGCTATTACTATCAATGCTACTTTATCTTTTCTTTCAATCTGGGAATGACAACTGCTCTTTGACATGTCTGATATTGAGAACATACTCACAGAGAGATTAAAACCAGCTTGATGAAGCTCAAATCCAAACATATAAGGATGATATGAATTAGAAGAGAAGGCCTTTGGTGGATATAATGAATCAAAGACGAATGTAGAGGTTTCTGGGATGGATTAGAGAAGTACAAGGAATAGAGAGACTCATTTTGATCAGCAGTATTCTGAGAAGGACTGTAAGTCTGCAAGAGTCAGAGCCCAGCACTGTTCTGCCCCTTCTGCTTTTGCCTCAACACACACTTGCCTTCATGATGCTCATGAGCACAGGATGTGGCCATTTAAACCCTTTGTTTGCTTGGGAATCCTGCACCTTGAAGTCCCAGCAAAGTTTTTTGATGCTTTTCATATCACTTGGTCAACACAAGTGGTAGAAAGGGATTCTTTGCCTAGGAGCAAGTACTGTGATATTCATATTTTGGGAAGAAACATATTTTGTTTTCAGACCATAAGACGACTGGAGTTACTCAGTGTTTCTAAACATTTATGTGGTAACAGTCCCTTTTGACAATTTGCCCATTTTCCCGTGGGTCGCAGCCTTTCACAAAGCCTGCAGTTCTCTCATAAAGCATAAACCCAGGCAAAATTAAAAAATCCCTCTCTTTAGCCATTTTCTCAGGCTTTTTCTGTGGTTACATGTAGAATCATAGAATGGTTTGGGTTAGAAGAGACCTTAAAGATCATCCAACACCCCTGCCATGGGCAGGGACACCTCCCAGCAGGCTGCTCGAGGCCCCATCCAATCTGGTGTTGAATACTTCAGGGAGGGGGCACCCACAACCTCCCTGGGCAACCTGTTACAGTGCCTCAAAGAAGTTCCTATCATCAAGGAAGAAACATATTTTCTTTGCAGATCACCTCTAAGTCACCTCAGGCTGCTCAGAGGCCAGATACCCAGGCAGACCTTTCCTGTGATATTAAAACCACCAGCAAATAAACTCTCTTAAGACTCATTTTGGAGTTTTAGAAAGCAGTATCCTTTATTTTAGCGCTGCCCGCATGAGGGAATGATTTACATCAATCGTGTAACGAGACAAGAGCTGGAGATGGAATGTATTTCCCACTTACACGCATATGGATAAATTTTCCCATAAATCTCGTGCATATACTGTTACTTTCCAATGGCTATTTTTAATGTTATTATGAAACTTCACAACAGCCAAATCTCTGCTAATTGGAGCTTTGGAGCCAGCTCTCTGTCTGACCTTGCATTGTAGATAAGGAAAGGCTGCAAACAGAGGTGATTATAGGAGACACATCTGTTCAGCACAAACCATACTTAACATCAGATGTTATAATTTCTCAAAGAGCAGTGTCTGAAAAAACAATGTTTGGAAAAAAAAAACCCATGTTATGAAGAAAACATGCTATCAGAGGGACATTCTGTCTAACTTTCCAAAAAAAATACAGTTACTTAGATAAAACTTAACTCTACTTTGGCTTAAATTGATACAAGAAATAGTCACTATTACAGAAAGTGGAATATTTTGATTTAAGCTATTTTCTACTAACTTAAGTTTCATCTGAGTAACTGTATTTTTTGAATGTTAGACAGAATGTCCCCCTGATAGCATGTTTTTTTTCAAATAATGTTTTTCCAGACAGTGTTCAAAGAAAAAAATAACATCTCATGCTAAGCATGACATGTGCTGAACAGATTCATCTGCCTCTATTTGAAGTATTTACCTATCTAAAATGCAAAGGTCAGACAGAGAGCTGGCTCCAAAGCTCCAATTAGCAGAGATTTGGCTGTTGTGAAGTTCATAATAACATTAAAAATAGCCATTGGAAAGTAACAGTATATGCACGAGATTTCTGGGAAAATTTATCCATATGCGTGTAAGTGGGAAATACATTCCATCCCCAGCTCTTGTCTCGTTAAGCAGAATTGATGTAAATCATTCTCTCATGCCCCCAACGCTGAAATAAAGGATGCTGCTTTCTAAAACTCCAAAATGAATCTTAGAGACTTTGTTTGCCGGCATTTTCGGTATCAAAATTAAAATATTCAACTTTTCGTAACGGCAACTATTCCTTGTATCACCTGCTGCCACTTGCGGGACACCGGCTCCTCCACGCGGCACGCAGCACCCGGTGTCCCGCGTCCTCCTTCCGCCGGAGGAGCGCTGCAGGACCGCACCGGCAGCACCTGCCCCGCGTGCCCTAGCGCCGCTATTAACGTGGGGCCAGTTCCCCTCCCGCCGCTGCCGGTGGGCGGAGCGTGGAGCGGCCGCGACCCCGCGGCGGCCGGAACCGCGGGCGGCCGAGCGGGCGGAGCCAGCGCCGCAGCCGCGCGATGTCGCACCCGTCGCCTCTGGCTCGGCCGGGCCACCCCGGCAACCCCCGCACCTTCTTCGATGTGGACATTGGGGGCGAACGAGGTGGGGAGGGAGCGGACGGGGGCCGGGGCGAGCGGGGGTGGCGTGGCGGGGAGTGATCGCGGGGCTCCCGGCGCGGCCGGTCCCGCCCGGCCCGGGAAGGAGGAGAAGCGTGGCCGCACCGCGAACGGGAGTCGGGGCAGGGCTCTGCGCGGCGCCCTGCGCGCTCCTGCGGGGGTTTCCCCGCCAGGACGAACAGGCCCGGGGAAGCAGCCCAGGAGGCCCAGCCGCGTCCTGGCCTGCGTCCAGAGCAGTGTGGAGCAGCGCGAGGGGGGGGATTCTGCCCCTCTCCTGAGACCGCACCTGCAGTGCTGTATGCAGTTCTGGAATCTCCAACTTAAGAAGGATATGAAACTGTTGGAACGGTTTCAGAGAAGGGCTACGAAGGTGATCAGAGGGCTGGAGCACCTCTGCTGTGAGGACAGGCTGAGAGAGTTGGGTTTGTTCAGCCTGGAGAGAAGGCTCCGGGGAAACCTTAGAGGAGCCTTCCAGTACCTGAAGGCACTCCCCAGGAAAGCTGGGGAGGGACTTTTTACAAGGACATGTAGTGATAGGATGAGGGGAAATACCTTTAAATTGGAAGGGGGGAAAATTTAGATTACACATTAGGAAGAAATTCTTCACGATGAGGGTGGTGAGACACTGGCACAGGTTGCCCAGGGAAGCTGTGGATGCCCACTCCCTGGCGGTGTTCAAGGCCAGGCTGTATGGGTCTTTGAGCAGCCTGGTCTGGTGGGAGGTGTCCCTGCCCGTGGCAGGGAGGTGGAACTGGATGGGCTTTAAGGCCTCTTCCAACACACCATTCTATGATTCTGTGATAAGTGGAGCAGAGTGGTACAGCACCTCACTCGGTATAGGTCCCCTCCATGCCTATGGTGATAGCACGTGTGCTGCTTCCACGTGCTGCTGGTGGGCCCAGCTCGGCCTCAGTCCAATGGAGCCTCTCGTCAGTCTGCAATTCCCTGACTCCTGCCCTCCAGCTATGGCTCCCCTTGGGATGTGCTGCAGCGTGGGCAGCAGTGATCTGCAGAGGTGAAAGTTCAGGCAAACCATTGGTTGTTCTCTTGGCATCACCAGTGTTGCTAGAGGTCATTCAGAAATCTGAGCAAATGGTCAAAATAGAAATAAGAAAACAGCCATGTAGAAGCTGGGGTAATATTTGAAAGCTTAGGTTTTCAGAATTTTTGTGGGTGAAGATGGATTCTGCCTTTTTTGTCAAGATGTTGCCTCTTGTTATTCATTCTGCTACTCAAAAGAATAAAAGAAGAAAATCTGTGAGATTATTTGCATTTTATTGACATTCAGTTATCTGATTTGTTTTCATTCCTGTATTAATTAGACTTAATATATTTACATTTAGCTTCCGGTAGAGTGAAGTGATGTTGACTAATTGATTGTGAGGCTGATGAGAAAACAGGAGCATCAACTGATGATGGCTGCTAGGAGTGAGAAATAGCTCTCTGAGAAGCCAGTTTGTGAAAGAATGAGAATTTGACACAGAATCCATTTATCAACTATTATAGGATCTGTTAGCTACTCAGGTTTCACGTCCTCTAGTTAAAACATGCATTTTTTGCATTTAACAGTTGCTTGTAACGGTAAATAGCTGTTATTTGTGTGCATGTTAAGTATTACTGTAAAGTATTAAGTAAATTTGGGGAATAAGAGAATGAGGAGCAACATTGATGTATGTGTTTGACATAAGCCTTTTAATCAAATAAAAATCTTCACAAAAGCAGTCTTTTTTTGTATCTATTTCTGATTGAATGAACTACATATGTATGTTAAAGTAGATGTAAAATAAGTATGCATGTTAAAAATACATAATTTAGCTGTAATATATCAGTGATTTCTTACACACCTTTTTTTTGGCAAAAAATGCATTTGACGTTTTGATAGATTTTAGCAGAATTTGTCGTGATTCCCCCCAGATTATACTTGATAGTGGAATTCATTGTTGGTAATAACCTTGCTGAAAACCTGATGTAACTGCCAGCAGTTGCTATGAAACAACCCCAAAATGTAAATATAATAGTAATATAAATAAAAGCAATCAGGTCTGAAACATTAATTTCCTTTGCCTTATAGTCCTCAACACATCACCATGCCAAGGACAGGACTTAAAAATATCTCATTCTGTCTTTGTTATTTCAGTTGGACGCATTGTCTTTGAATTATTTGCTGACATTGTACCTAAAACTGCTGAAAACTTCCGTGCGTTATGTACAGGAGAGAAAGGAACAGGGCCTACCACTGGAAAACCTCTTCATTATAAAGGATGTCCCTTCCACAGAAGTAAGTTCTACAAATCCCATTTTCCTGTTGGCAACAGAAGTATTTGAAATGATGTCAAATCGTATTTTGGAGCAATTGTTTAAGAATTAACTTGACTGAAAGTAGTTTTTTGACTTTTTGATCCTCCTAAGGGCTAGATATTCTTACCAGGCGTTGACAATAGTAAATTATAAATTTACTAGTAAGTTAATAAAACTAATTTGCTAGGAGTTGTGAATAGGGTAAAATGAATTTCAGGTAAAGGATTAAATATCAAGTGATGTCCACTTAACTGAAAAGAAGTACTTAGGGGACACAATAAATAAGAGGTCTTTTTTGTTTATTTAGGTGGAGGTGCTGGTGTCAGGGCTTGCTGAATTGTCTTTGAATATCACATCTGAATTGTTTTTCTTCGTACCTGTCCTACCTTGCTGCTAGATTTTATAATTATTTTCTTTTACAGTTATTAAGCAATTTATGGTGCAGGGTGGAGATTTCTCAAACCAAAACGGCACAGGTGGAGAAAGTATATATGGTGAAAAATTTGAAGATGAAAACTTTCATTACAAGGTACTGTATTGAAAATACTAATTTCATTCAATCTTTGAAATTTCAGTAATTTTAATTTTTCTTCAAGTTCAGAATTAGTGCTTTTTAGTCCAAAACTAGCGTATTTTTATACCATGGAAAGAACGCAGCAAAAAACGCCCAGACTAGCTTGTCCTTAAAGTCTTTGTTGAATACAATATAAATACAAATGTATAAATACAAAGCAAGGACAATGTCATTAAGACAAAGACAACCATTGTTTAAATTTTCTTTTAATTACAGTATCAGAAATTCATTTGAAACAATAATTTAGTTCTCATCGAAATAGGGATATTATTTTTAAAAGGTTGCATTTTTGTCACTCTGAAACATATACAGTATGGTAGCATTATTTTATGCTTTTTTTTTCCATACGCTAATAGCGTTCATAAGATTAGATGTGAGAAATACCTGTCTTAAGAAGTGGAGAATGCATGGTAGATGCAGAATTAATCCAGAGGAAAACTTAAAAGAATGATATGAGAAGTAAAAGGCAGTTTACAAATGTTTATTTTGCACCAAAAATGTTGGAAAAACATGCTGTGAACAAAGCAAGGTTTTGAATAGGCAAAGGTCTTTATTTGAGTATGTAATTTTAAGAGACGCTGGCTTTGAGAGCAGAAGTTCCTTCCCCTCCCATTACCTGTTCCCACTCCTGTGTCGGAGCTCACTGTTTCATTATTAGTAACCATTACTGCAGTCCCACAAGCAGTTTTGTTAGCCCAGCTGCGGGAAGAGGAGGGAGCTGTACTGCAAGAGTAGGGAATTTTAAAACTGTCATTGTCTTCAGAATCAACATCCAGTGACACCAGGAAGACTGCAGGTGCATGTGCTTCGCACACACAACTTAAATACAGTTTCTGAACAGTTTCCTCAGAGTGTGTCTTGTGTCTTTTCTGGTTTCTTCTGCAAAGGCATAACCTTCAAGCTGTCAGCCTTCTTTTTGCCTTCAGGCTTCTTTTTGTCATCAAAATTAAATGCAGTTGATATCTCCAGGGACTCTCTTTTGATGTAAGATTGACTTCCTTTTTATGCTTTTGAAGGAGAAATGTTTGCCTTCTGTATTTTTAAATAATTTTTTTCAGCATTTTAGTTCTACCTCTCTTTAAAAATGGGTTTTGCAGAAAGGGAAGAAGACTGCTTTTCACTATACTGTTCAGCAGATCTGTGTACCTTAAGCCTACAATTTATACAGTATTTGAGTATCTCAGGATTCAAGTTACCTGTGCACTGTGACTTTTTCTGGCGAGCAGACAGCTATTCTACGGAGAAGTGCCAACCATTGTAATTGTTCTGAGTGCACATCTGTGGTCCAGCTGTATGTAAAGGGCTGTGTGGCTGGAAAAAAATCCCCTGTGCTTGAACTTTCAGTAATCACATTTCGAACCTGGATGGGTTCCGATCCAGTACTCCCTGGATGGGAGTACTAATCAAAACCAATAAAAATATGTTCTGCAAGTACTCCTCAGCCAGGACACCCACTGCTGTAGGTGTAACGACTCTCAGCGTTAGCATTAAGCATTTTCATATTGTTTTATTATGTGATAGCTTATAGATTGGAAACGACCTTTAACACTGCCAAATTCACCACTAAACCATGTCCCTTAGCACCAGGTCTGCATGTCTTTTAAATACCTGCAAGGATGGTCAATTAACCACTTCCCTGGGCTGCCTGTACCAATGCCTGACAACCCTTTCTGTGAAGAAATATTTTTTGAATATTCACTCTCAGCCTCTCCTGGCACAACTTGAGGCCGTTTCCTTTCGTCCTGTTGCTTGTTACTTGGGAGAAGAGACCAACGCCTGCTTTACTATGACCACCTTCCAGGTAGTTGTAGAGAGCAATAAGGCCTCCCCTCAGCCTCTTTTTTTTCCAGATTAAACAACCCTAGTTCTCTCAAGTCTCCTCCTAAGACTTGTGCTCCAGACCTTTCACCAGCTTTTGCCTTTCTTTGCCCAACTCGTGCACCTCAGTATCTTCTTGTAGTGAGGGGCCCAAAACTGAACATGTTATTTCAGGTGCAGTCTCACCAGTGCGGAGTGCAGGGGCGCAGTCGCTTCCTGAGTCCTGCTGGCCTCTATTTCTCATACAAGCCAGAATGGTGCTGGCTGTCTTGACCACCTGGGCACGCTGCTGGCTCTTACTCAGTTATTGAACAATACTCCCAGGTCCTTTCCCGCTGGGAAACTGTACAGCCATTAATCCCCAAGCTTGTAGCATTGCATGGAATTGCTGTGACCCAAGTGGATGAATGACTCCTCAACACCACTAACTAAAAGAGATATTGTTGTCCTGTGGTTAAACAAAGCCCTGACTGCAATTGTGCTTACCTCCAAAGACTATTTTAGGAAAAGAAAATATAGCAATCCTTCACTAATGAGACATCAAAGCCCATTGCCAAGTTCGGAGTAATAGCTGGAAAAGTAGCTCCAGCATGCCTCATAGAGTTAATTACAGTTGTGAGATATGGCATAGGGGTTGGAACTACGTGTTCTTTAACGTGCCTTCCAACCCAAACTATTCTATGATTCTGTGTTCTCTGAAGTCTGACACTTGTTATGGTGGTGCTCATAGCACTGCCGCTTAAAGTTCTACATTGGTCCTTATCACAGAATCTCTAGCTCCCTGAAGAAGGAGACTGTGTTATGGTTACTTTTTGTTGTACTGTCAAGTGAGATCTGGAGGTATTTATGAATGGAATGCAAATGATCCCCATTACTGTACTTCTCTGACTGCTCAGCTGTAACAGAAGTTGTCAGTGTGCCAGGGATGAATTGAAGAACTCACTTGGATCTTATATAGAGTCTGGGAGCTCAATTCCCATCATCTGTTGGCAAAGTATGTTAGGATTTTAGTGGGAGTTAAAATGCTTCTACTATGTAGAAATTCACTGGATCTTGAATTTAATCTTAGCAGTCGTGCAAAGTGCTCTCAAACCACTGTTTATGAGTTGTTTTGGTTAACACTTGAGGACACTGGAGCTGCCCATTTGTTCTTGTGTTTGTATGGTTGCCTGTAAATTGCAATAAGCTGCAAGACTTTGTCGGTAGTCAGCTTACTATGTCAGACGAATTCCACTAGGCTTTTTTTGATGTCACTTCTCCAGGTAGTGGCTGTGCTATTGTGGTACAGCGAGCTTACACAGTTCTCAAGCAGTGTTGTTACCATGGCATAGTTTTGCAAGCCTTGAATCTGTGAGAGAATCTGCTTTTTTCCAGACTTTTTTACATGCTTCAAAAGCTTACAAAATGATAAGCACAGACCATCACAGGAAAGACACTCTTATCTGTAGCCTCAGTTTTTTTACTTAAAGCAAGAAAATGCATGAGTGACAACAGTTCTGTTTATAGATAGGGACTGTCATAATGGGACTAATGTTGAGACTTGGTCCCAAACAAAATGGAGTTGCATAGAAATGAGAAGATCAGAGCCATGACACTGCTGTTCCTAACTTTCCAGCTTGTCCTCTCAGATCTTTACAGAAAAAAGGTAACCATTCTGGTGAAAGGCAACACCAGAGCCTATTGTTCCTTGTCTCATTGTTTACAAACCATTGCTGTCTAGCATTAGTTATAACTGAAAAAAAAAAAGAAAAGATTTACAGGTCTTATGCTACCTCTTAGGCAGTGAATCAGTGACAAGCCTCAAATGCTATTTGTAAACATCTGTAGGGGAACCCTTTCTAATTAATTTGCTTGAAAGCAACTAAAATGTCCGATGGTTGTTTTGAACGCTGCATTCCTGCAGACTTGCTACCAGATATCTTCTCTTGCTGTGGAAAACAGAATTCCTCTCTGTCATTTGCCATCTCTGAGTTCCAGGATGAGTTTCAAGATTGGAAGAGACAAAATCAAGATTATTCCTGTAGCTTTATGTTGGCTAGGTACAGTTTTAGCTCTCAGCTGTACAACGTTTTCGCAGAGTTCCTGAGCCAAATCGTGATTGAAAGATTCAGACTCATTGTGCTGTATGACTGGATGAATACCTCAGGCAAGGGGTTCGCCCTACTACTGTGGAAATCCAAACACCATGTGGGAAAACAGTTTTTGTAACAGCAGTGGTAGACACTGCGCAGCGGAAGCATGCTGGGCCTGTAACCCAGAGGTCGATGGATTGGAACCATCCCCTGCTACCAAAAACTGAGCTGGTTTGAGCTAGCTTTCCCAAGCTCTCCAACCGCTCAGTCTGCCTCTCTCCCAAACCTTTCCCCCTTTCAAAGGTAAAAGAACTATGGAAGAAACCAAAATCACACTAAATATATGTATTTCTGTATTTTTCTAAATACAAACAATTACACCACAAGGATATGCAAAGGAGCAAGGGAAGAGGGGAAGGGAAATGGAAAAAAAGGACAAAAAGGATGTATATAACACCTGGCATACAACTATAACACCCAGTAACTAACAAAGCAAAGACTTAATGAAATCTTACCACGCCACCTCCCCCGTGGAGAGCCGGACGGTCAAATCTGACCCGTTAAAAAATCTTCCACAGGCTCGGCAGCAGACAGGACCAATGCAGGGACCTTCTGATCCCCAGTCTTGCTGGAAGAAGAAGAGAGTGTACTCTCTTATCTACACCCTATTTATATGTTGGGTTACGTTAAAGGAAGATATGGAATACTTCTGTGGATCAAAAGTCAATCCACTACAATAGGGACAAACTGGATGCTTAAACACAGCTGTTTCAGACTTGCCTCAAACTGATCAACCTCCCGTTGAGCTCTGAGGTCATCTTCACAGCAATTTCTGCTTCCATCTCCTTTGTGCTATCATACTCCTTTTTTCCCCCCTCCTCCTCAGAGTATCAAGTTTCTTAGGAACAGTGGAAACAAGATACACAGTATGTTCTCATGTTCGGCAGTTTAATAAATTTTTGTTTGTGGCCTGGTAACGTAAGCCAAAATAGTTAGATGGTTAAAAATCCCAACAGAATAAAAACTGTCACTCTAGGAAATTGAAGTAGTTAAAAAAACGTCACCAACCCCTAAATAATAAAGACCACAATCCCCTAAATCTCACAGTTCTACACCATATTTGTGTGATTATCCCTTATAAAATACATACTCATCTTGACAGTGTAATATTAAAGTTGGTTTAAGTGATGGCCAGTGGTCTTGAATGATCCAGTGAGGAACTCCACAATTCTCTCAGGTGATTTGTCTAAACTCAGCAGCTGTGCAGGGGACTGAGTGTACAAGAAGCAGGCAGATGTCACAGCATCAAGTCACACATGTGGCTCTGCTTTGCTAGACTGCTGGGTGGCAAGTAAAGATGCAGAGCTGAGCCTTTGCCTTCTTCAGTCATGATAGGTAAAATTAGTGGCCAACTGTATGCAACTGTCTGGTTGTCATTATGGCTGTCCTTGCCTTACATTACTGTGTATATGGTTTTATAACAGATCTTTTATATGTTGCTTGTGATTTTTTTTTCACCCAATGCAGCATGATAAACCAGGGCTGCTGAGCATGGCAAATGCCGGACCTGGTACTAATGGCTCTCAGTTCTTTATTACAACGGTACCTACTCCTCACCTGGATGGGAAACATGTGGTGTTTGGACAAGTGATCAAAGGAATGGGTGTGGTTAAAATATTAGAAAATGTTGAAGTAAAAGGAGAGAATCCTGCTAAGGTGAGTAAAACCCAAAGCTCTCAGGGATGATTTGTATCCTTCCATTACATGATGTATATTCGTTTCTTCTAAATGTTTGATGCAATGTTTAGAACTATTAATATATTAAACAGTTATTTTTACTAATGGTGTTAATTTCTATTTTACTATCATTGTTAAAAGGCTATTGTTCTTTTGTTGTAAATTTCGCCTGCACAAAGAATTAATTTATTGTTAACACAGCTATGAGGGTGGAAGCCTTTATCAGGGTGAAAGTAGAAATGCACAGCTAGAAGTGTAGGTTGACAAAGTTAAAAGGTGGAATTCACAAACCTACCTAAGCAATATGTAATTCTTGTGCATTTTATACCAGAAGTTTGTATATTTCTGGAAGAACAATCAGTGTGTAGGTCAGGCCAGTTTGGTTGTTTGAAAAATGAATACCTCTAACTTTAAAAGACTTGGCAGTTTGAGAAAGAAGCATCTTCTCTGATGTAGTAGGTAGATCTTCCATGTTGCATGTTTTGCTGCAGCTCGTCTTGCTGCCAGTTCCTCTTCCAGCCTCTCTGAGGAGTGTGGGTGTGGTGTTCTTGTAATGCTGCTCCTCTGAAGGCAACACTTTCTGTGATAAAATTCTTTTGATGAGGATGAGCTAATGATGTGATGGGTTTCTGAAATCAACACACCCAAACAACAGATGAAAAAGCATTTTAACTGAATTTCAAAGAGCAGTCAAAGTTGTGGCATTTTTGGGGGGAAATTGTCTTTAATAGGCAATACTACTATTTACGCTTTATTTTTTCAGTTGTGCATCATTGCAGAATGTGGAGAGCTAAAGGAAGGTGATGACTGGGGAATTGTTCCCCAGGATGGATCTGGAGATGCTCACCCAGATTTTCCTGAAGATTCAGATATAGACTTGAAAGATGTACGTAATTTTTTCTTAAGGTATTTTACAGAATGCAAGACTTGTGGGTAGTTTACGTGGTGCCTGTGATGGTGTTCACTGAGCCTTTTTTTAAGAATCAATCAATGTCCTGATTTAACGATGACATTTGATTTTGGAAAAGAATGCTGTGGGAGGGGATTGCTATCTCTTCTTTTTCAGTGCTAAATGCATTTGATTTTCTCCCCAGTAACTAAAACCACAATTACTTACAATTATTACACTTTTTTCTGTTCTTTGTTTCTTTTTACTTTTGTTCGTGCTGTAGTGACAATCTGCAATTACTAGAACTCCATCCTGCATACGATGATGTTGTACCAACACACTTTTCTCATCCTTTATACTGTAGAGAACCCATTAGGAACTTAATCTTTCAGACCATTGTGTTACATAAAGTAGAGGACATTATGGAAGTGGTTTGAGGCTAGTAGTTGTCTAAAATTGGAATATTTTTATTCTGAGGTTTTATAATAATCTTTGAAAGAGGATGGACATGGGATCCTACTGGTAAATATTAAGTAAATCAAGACTTCTTTCATAAGTACATTCATACTTTATATTTTCCATCTATTTTATTAGGTTGACAAGATTGTGGCCATAGCAGAAGACATAAAGAATATAGGAAATACTTTCTTCAAATCGCAAAATTGGGCAGTGGCAGCTAAAAAGTATAGTAAAAGTTTACGGTAAGGCTATCATAATTCAATCAGGTTGATCCTGTAACCCAAATTAATACTGCTATCAAGCAATGGTATGTGCATTTTAAAAGTACCTTAAAAAAAAAAGAGCCTTCTGAATCTGGAAGACATCTGGTTGAATTTCAGTAGGTCTTCTACTCATTGCTAGGTAAGAGCTGTAGTCAGGAAGCATTCTTAGATCTGAGTAAATGCTTCTTTTTAATACTCTTGCTGTGTTGGTGCACAATGGGGAAGAAAAGTACAATAGTATACATGGTATTGAATGGACAGGAAAGGAGGGAGATACTTTTTCTCTGATTTCTAAAAAGCAGTGAGTTTAGGTAACAGGTACATTTGAGAGAGTACCCCCAAAAGTGACCATCCACTTAATTCATTATTAATTTTCCTGAGGCTTTATACTATCAACTTGACTCTATGTATAGTTCAAACTTGCCTTCAAATTCATGATCTTTCTGCTTTTGTTTCTATACTGCTCATTTTTTCTTCTCATACGTTTTACTTTATGTGTATGAGCTTCTACTATAAAGTTGCTTGATTTTTTTTTTTAAGTTACCCTGACCTTTATGGCTGTCTTCTTACTGATCACTGGTTACCTAGCTGAAACAATAATGAAAGAAAAAGAATTCAGGCATATTTAATACTTCAACTGAGTTTTTAACTGACTGGGTTTCAAGCATAAAAATGAATCCTTTACTTACAGATATTAAGGCAAGGTGCAACATCTCCCGCTGCCCTCAGAGAGCCCATCACAGACCCCTAGAAACCTCAAAGTAAATAGGGTGTCTATGTAAACCTTTTAGACCATACAGAGAAAAAAAGGCTGAAATGGATTTTTAAGGAACTTATTGTTGTATCTGTCCATTTCCTTCCCCCATTCTTAGGTACATATCAGGTATAATTAAGCCGTCCCTAAGAATTTGTTGTCTTGCTCACTCTTAAGCCCAGCCAAAGAAGGCTCTTCCAGTCTAAGTAGACAGCTTCTATTTAGTGTTTATTTGTTGTTCTCAATGGAAAGAATAGTTACTTTTCTATACTAAATAAATCTGATCATTCCAGCTTTTCTTTATAGGCCATACTTTTGTGGACATGCCCTGTTGAATTATAAAATCTGATACTTTATGTAAGACAGTGTGCTTTGGCTGGCACTTTGCCAGAACTGATAGCAATAGAATAGTTCTGTCTCTCATGTCTTATGTACAACTCACCTAGCAAACCATCTGACAGTGTTGTTTTTCCTTTTTACTAACCACCATAACCTTCTGTTCTTTTTCTTGCTTTATTGCTGCTTAGCTAGGTTTTTAAAAAAATATTTTGTATATGACAATTGACACTTTTTTTGTCAAAAAATACATTACTTCCTGTTGTTGCCCTTGATACTTATCTTACTGATTTTTTTGACTTGGAACCTCTAATTTTGCTTGCAGAATGGTTGCTGTCTTTCATGTTTTGGTGTGATTTATAAATATTATAGGTGTATTTTGTTTTGAACATCACACAGCTCCTTAGCTTTTTATCCTTTTTTTTCTCTCCCGGGTCTCATCTTTTGCATGATGCCTGGCAAGTGGAAAACCCACTAGGATTATGTCTAATTTAATTTTTAAGTATTGCTTTTTTTTTGTGGTCCAATGTTGTGGACAAACCACACAACACTCAAACTATAGGGCATGTAAGTTCATTTTTACGTAGGCATTGATTTGCAAAGACTGTATTAATTATGGCATGCTGAAAATGTGAGTGTATGCAGGCAAAAATTCTCTCCTTTACAAAGTAAATTTAGCTTCAGAGTTTCGCCATGAATGCCTAAACTAATTAAAACTATACTGAGGGAACTGAAGAATAGATGAAGCTTCCCATGAATGTGGAAGGTGCAGTAGTGGTGTTGACTTTTTGCCACTGATGAACAACAAGTTTTTTTCAGAATAAACAGTTAATGACATAAATTCTAGTGGTTTGATGCCATTTAGAATATTGCATTTTTCAAAGAAGAATATTGTTAGTACAGTGGAGGGATCGGAATTACAGGAAAATATTCACCAGTGAGTTAATCTTTTTTTTGTCAGGGTATGTTTTATTATTTGTGTATTAATATACTTATATAATATTTTACATAATTAAAGTTGCTTTAAAAAATACCAGTTTGGAGAGGCCATTTTGCACATATCTGTGGAAACAGCTAAGGGCAGAACAAAATGGAAGTTGCAACACTAATACATGTTCTTTGTAAATCTGTTTTTTCTGCAGGTATGTAGAAGCTTCTGAAGCAGTGGCAGAGGAGGCAGACAAACCAAAGTTAAAGACTGTTGCTTTGACCTGTGCTTTAAACATTGGTGCTTGTAAACTAAAACTGTCAGATTGGCAAGGAGCCATTGAAAGCTGTTCAGAGGTAAATTTAATATTTTGCATTTTGACTAACAATTTGCCTACATAGAAAATGGAGATAAACTACAAAGCTTTTTTTTTTAAGAGTCTTCTGACAAGCTTATGATTTGAAAGTAAAGGAAGAAGAAGGCTGATTGTGATGTTAATACTAACTTTCCAGTACGTGGCTTTTTAAAAAGATTTTGAAATTGAAATGACTCATTAGAAACAAGCAAAAGAGGGCTGTTGCTTTCTGCCAGAAAAAAACACATTATGCCATTGTCAGTTTTGTTTCCTAAAAGCAGAGCTAGGTTTTAAATTACGAAGAGTTAAACTGTCTTCAGTGAAAGAAGAATTTTTCTCTGGAAGACTAGTATAAGCTAAACATTTTATTTTTTCACTGAGGTGACTTTTCTAACTAAAGCTTTTTCAGGTAGGCTTAGTGGTGAAATGAAATCAGTGAATAGGAAGGAAGAATGAAGGAACGAGACAATAAATATGGAAATATTGAAAAATAATAGACTTAAGGAAAGGAATGGTGACATAGAAATATTGACAGAATTTAAGGGAACTTCTTTAAATAATTCCCTAAAACTATGAAATTTTGAAGGAAACAGAGTGAAGAATTCTCTTATCTCTTAGCAGAGGATTCTGAGCAGCATCTCCTAGGGCTTCATGTTGAAGGCAGAAATCTTGGTTAATCTGTGTGAAGGGTCTTCAGAGAGCTGGCTTGCATTTTAGCCTGCTGATGGCATTGTCACGAGGAAAACTTCCATAAACCCACACTCAGAATGGGCAATTGGGGGATGAGGAAAGGGAAAAAAAAGAAAACTGTGTAATATGATACCTGTTATTCTAGGAAACGGTAGGAACTGAAACAGCATTTAAGTGTTACAGGCAGAAATTCTTAATCATAATGCTTGCCGTTGTTGAACATCACCCCCTCCTCTCCCCCCCCCCCCCCCAAGAAACTATATTCTTTAAAATAGTCACATCTTCTACTGACAAAACATGGGTTCCCTTTTGAGCACCAACTTGATCTTTGGGAAGAGGGAGCCAGGTCTGGTGGGTGCTCAAGCATAATGACATTGTTATTAGATAAAAACTGCTTGACAGATGAAGTGCTGTGGGCTGGTGCATTGTCTTGATGTTACCTTGCTGTTCACTCTTGCACACTGGCATTTTCTGACCAGGGGTAAGGAAATGTCTAGATCTATTTGAGCCTTGTCTCACTGACAGGTTAGAACATGTTCCAGAACCATTTTTCTGTCTCTTCTCTCCCACTCTTGGTTCCCGAGCTGTGGGGTTAGTCTTGGGTTTTTTTTGCATCAGACTTTGTGTCTATACACACACACACACACACACAGAGGCTTCCTGTTATCCTCACGTATACTCATCCTTCACGGAAGACCATTTCCACTACAGTGGTATTAAAATTGATTACCTCCTGTTCAGTGTGCTACAGTATAGCATTCCTTTTCACACAGTTAATGTTTTGACAGCTTACCATCAAACCAACTGGGGAGATTGTCTGCTGGTGTGAATTGTGTGATTGGTGGAGATGGGAGGCTGTGAAGTATATGAAATGTTAATGTGGTAATGTATTAAATTTACAGGCTCTTAAAATAGATCCAGCAAATACTAAAGCTCTCTACAGACGGGCTCAAGGATGGCAGGGAATGAAAGATCTCGATGAGGCATTGGTAATGATCAGGATTAATTTTTTTTAAAAAAAATCTAAACATTCCATCAGAACATTAATTTATATTTCTCTTTGATTTAAGGCTGATCTTAAAAAGGCTCATGAAATAGCCCCTGAAGACAAAGGTAAAATAAAACTGTTTCTTTATAAATTCTTTATCTTTTTTATAAGAATGCAACAAAGTAGTATTTAGGAGGAAATCATACCAGCGTGATGTCTAAAATGTTGGCTTCTAACAGCTTAAATGCTGATGGATTTAGCACAGAGCCCACTGAGGTGGGAAGTCTGTTTTTATACAGCATCATGCTTCATTTGCACTGGGCAGCTTGCTTATGTAGGTCAACAGGATGCCTCTTGGACCAGCTCCCTATCTCACAGGGGTCTTACTAAATATCTTAATTTCCTGGTCTAATTGGATAAGATTTGGAGCTCATAAATTCTGTGGTGGCACTAGTACTATGCTTGCTACACCTCTACCTGGTTACTTTACCAGATGAAACAAAATAAGGAACAAGGTTTTTTTTTTGTTGCCAGAATCTGACCTAATAGAAGATTAAATGCAGGTCTATTAAATGAAATGTGGGTAAATTGCAGCAGTGTGACCTGGTCTTGACATATTAGAGCTAACGTAAACTGATTACTGTAACTGTATCGTGGACTTTCTTTTTAAACAGCTATCCAGACGGAAACACTCAAAATCAAGCAGAAGATAAAAGCCCAGAAGGAGAAAGAGAAGGCAGCTTATGCTAAAATGTTTGCTTGATATTTTTTTCTGAACTTACAAATCTATGCACTAACTCCTGCAAAAGGATAAATGAAGCTGCTTCTTTTATTTGCCTTCTACTGCAATTTTGTCAGTTCACAATTCAAAAGTCTAATAATAAAGACAAACTGCTCAAAGGTGAAGTGGTTTTCCTTTTTTTTTGAGCTGTAAGAGCTGTTTCTTGCAAATCCAGGTGTGTTTCTCTGGTGTACATCAGCCAGGGTTGTGTTTTTGCAGCTTAATAGCTAGTGATTTCTAAGAAGCTTGGTTTCACATCAAGACAATTTAAGCAGTTCATCTGTTATAGTCTTTATTAGAACAGGCCTGATTTCTTGTAAGGAATGAAAATGGTGGTAGACATACATGGAAGGTACAAGTATGACACTTTTTTTTAAACCGCTTTCCAGGTTGTATTGCAGTTGGGCTCCCTATTTTCATCAAGGGAAAAAAAAATCTTATTACAAATTTTGTGTAAAATGTATAATGCTTAAAAGCAGAGATAACTGTCTATACTGATATATTTTCCCTACTGCAAAGTAGGTACATGTAGTAAATCACTCCAGATAAAGAAAATACTTCTGTTTAAGGGTAAATACTAAATTCTTCCACCATACCCATGATTCTGGATATGGCTCCTGTTATCACTGAACTTCAGCAATAAAACCAAGATCCCAAGCTTTTTTTCAGTCCTGAGAAGAACTTTCTTCTGCCTGCTACACAACTCCTGTAAAGAAGTCCTATGTAAATAAGGCTAGGGTTTAACCAGAAGGCACCAACTTCCCATTTAATGCAAGTTGTACCTAAAATTCAGAACAGCACGTGAAGTCCCAAACTCGTTCACATTCAAGTCAGTGGTGTACTTAAATTACACTGCAGCATAAAATACTCCAATTTATTTGTTGGTGATCAGAAGTCACTGAATAGATTTCCCATGAGTTTACATTCCATTATAAGCTGGTCCTCCTCCACCTTCAGGCACTACCCAATTAATGTTCTGACTTGGGTCTTTAATATCACAGGTTTTGCAGTGGACACAGTTCTGAGCATTTATCTGCAGTCTTGATCCTTCTCCTGTTTCCAGAGGAATATATTCATAAACTCCTGCAGAGGAAAAGAGAGCTATCACTTTACTGAGCAGTTTCTCCCTGCATGTATGCTCTACCTACTTACCAGCAAGCATAATGAGGGAAATGTACTGTTAGTGTCATTCAGCTGCCTTCTTCCATGTTTACTAATTATCTTGTCACAAAAGTACTGTTAAAATATATTAAGTAAGACCTGCACTTGAACCTTCTTCCAGGAGGAGGACTGGAATAGAATGGTTGCAGGCCAGGTGGAATCTTGCTGAAGTGCACTTAGTCTTTCATCTTGCAAAAACAGCTCAGACACACTTTTATTACCTACCTGCTGGACAAAATCTTTGTTCTGGTCCATCAAATATAGCCAGATTCCTACTCACAGGGATGCTGTCATCTTTAAGAGTTAAGTGAGCAGGCTGGTCATGTTCATGGTTTGTACCACTTAAAGCCACAGATGACAGGAGATCGAAACTGATTTTTCCATCAGGCTTTGGGTAGTCAATAGGTGTGCAATCTTTGGCTGGCTTGAGCTGAGCAAAATCTGGTCCTAAACATATTTTTAATAAATAAGTTTCAGTACAGAACTACTGTAATTTGCAGTTACTCAAGAACAATTTGATTAAGCTATTTTAACATAAGAATGAAATATTTCATAAAAGGTAGCCTTTTTCATGAGACAAAAAAAATAATGCTATGTACAACAGCATTTTATTGTCTTCATTTACATTATATGCTAGGTAACATGGCAAAGTCTGTGCCCCTGCCTTATCATCAACTTCTTTTCTACGCTTCAGGCCTCACCACTTGACCACATGTGCTCTAGTTTCAACTAAGACCAGAAAAGACCGACATATATATTTGAGAAGATATTGAACTTACCTGGATGTTTCAATGTCCATGGTTCCATTCCTCTCAGTAGCCAATAAAATACACCTGTGTAAATCATTCCTCCGTACACACCAAGTATGCTATGGCAGGATGGCCGGATATTTCTAACGGCATACAGCTCTTTCCAGACCCAGGACTTCTTCAGGTTCTCTTCATACTCTTGCACATCAAGTCCTAAGGAAGTACATTACTTGTTAGATACCTAGAGTCCATAAAGACTATCCTTGAAATAAAAAATGCTGAATAAAGGCAATTGTTAGCAACGAAGGTGGAAAATGAGATTTTCAGAATATGTGGTAATCTAAGAATATACTGAACATTTTTCAGCATCTTGAGAAGATCTGTTGTGTTGGCAGTTAGCAGCAGATACCTAATTGCTCCTTTGTAGCCTCTATGAAATGACCCACAAACAGCATTAGATTGCCTCAAACCCCAGCAAAATCTAAATGGCCTCGTGGCTCTACTGGCACCTCTATGGGAAAGCAGCTACTCCTTCACAGGATCTAAGTATTGACCAGGAGAGCCCACTTGTGATCCAAGAGCCAGGTGTGTAATTTTAATGTTGCAAAGAAAAAACTTTTGCACTTGACAAGTTAAAATCACAAACATTCTGGTTTCAGTAACTGGTCTAATGGATGATGCCAGTGCTAGACAATATTTTTTTCCTCGCTTTGTAATCAGCAAGTTAATGAGATGTGTTTGGCTGCAACCTTTTGTTTTACACTCTTCTTGTATTTACAAATGCTAGACACTGCACACTTGACACAACACATTTTCTGCAATGTAGTTAAAGCCAAGTAATAATCTTAGGAAAAAAAAGTGTTTCTTCAAATGAACTGAGAGGTTCCTCTTCACTGTTCTCCATCACTTCTGCTTAGGAACAGATGTTGTAAATAATAAGCTTTCAGCCTTTTCTCTACATGGAAACATGCTTCCCTCCATATTTTTCTCACATCAGGCTCTGAAAAAAGCTCGTTATCTGTGCACAGAGAAGAAAGGGGGCTCTAATATTCTACTGTCTTGACAAAACTGGAAACATTATATAAAACCTGTGATAATCAAAAAAGAGTGGCACATTACCCAGTAAAAGTGTTGATTGTTTCAGATGATTTCTAAGCATTTTAACCTGTTACACTAGTTGTAGTTTTAATTGTTTAGCCTACCCTCTGAGGCAACCTGTATTGCATGTTTCAGCTTAACGAGAGCTCATTAGGACCAAATCCACCACTACAGAGAAGCGATTTCTAAAATAATAACCATGGCACCTGGCAACAGCGTCCATCTCCAGAATGGCTGAAATTCTGATCAGGTTCTCTCTCTGTACAGTCTTTGTTAATAGATTTAAGGGAACAACCAAGGCTTAAGTAAATCACTACAATGCAGTCAGGATCAGGCGATTACTTCAATGTGCTTGCATTACACATGAAAGGAAACATACATAGTTCCAAAGTGAAAAGACTATAAAATTAAAGACACAAAAAGAGGACTGAAGAAAAAAAAATCCTAACAGTGAAGAGTAAACTTGAAAAATCTCACCCCATTTTGCTTACATTTAATCTGTTCTTTTTTTCTTTCTGATTCTGCAGTATTTCAGTAACACTTTTTGAACCATAAAGCATTAATTATTAACATATTTGTAGGAACAAAATATATACTCTTCTTCTTTACTTATACGGGAATCATAAGTTTACTGTTCAGATGCTTGTTACAGACATTTTTTTGTTCAGAAAGATCAATACTTAAGAATAACCACATAAAAATTTATTAATTTCTTGCTTTCTTAAATCATTTGACAGCATAAGTAGTAAATAAACAATAGATACCTTTTTAAACCACCATACTCATTTAATGATTTATTTGCATTTCCAACTAATTCCTTCAGACACATCTAGTTGCTAAGTTGTTGGTGATTCTATTTGAACACAAGGTAATTACCAATTCAAGTACAGTGATCTTACCTATTGTCTTTGATTGGAGATTTTCATTAATTAATTGGTTAAAGATGGCTTCTGAAGCCAACATGCCACTTTTCATTGCAGTATGTGTCCCTTTGATCTTAGGAACATTCATGAGTCCAGGACTGCAACCAATTAATAATCCACCTGGGAAAGTGAGTTTGGGTATGGACTGAAGAGTAAACAGAAAGGCAGTTAATTTGTTTGGTTTTGAAAGTGAAAACAACATTCTGGAAATGTGATGAGGCTCGAACATCCTTTACATTTTTAGACTTGCATATGAGCTATTGAAAAATACATCAGAGTTCTCTACTTAAGGAATTTTGGCATCGTAACCAAGTAAGAATACACACATTGTACTGGTGTTGAGTATAAAATGTTGTCCAGACAGCATTTTCCTTATATCCTCTCTTGTTGCTTTATCTGCAACAAAACTGTGGTAATGTTACCCACGGATAGTGTTTTCTCCTTTTTCCAGTAAAAAGGGAATTATTTAAACAAACAAGACATTTGTGTTCCTGTTTTCCACACAGTAAGTTGTATGCATCTCATCTTACGATTTATTACTCAGTGCTTTTTTCCACAGATCTTTTCTATGGAACTGCACAGTGCTGTCCTCATCCTCTCCTAGGTCCCACTTACTTCAGAAGTTGCTTAGCAGCCAAAAAAATATTTTTGGTGCAAACTTATAGTCTTACTCCCATTCTGTAAGAGCATAATGTCAGTGAGTACAGTCAACTCACAAACATAAAGTAGCCAGATGACTTGTAAACATCAGGTCTACAGTATTAATATACTACGTTATATGCCTATATCAAGTAAGGAACACCTCAACTATCAAGAGTTATTCACACCCTAATCCAATCAGATTAAGATTTTAGACAGGGAACAGCTCCAAAATGCAGATTGACTGCAACTCTTTGAGCAGAGAGCTATGATCAAATCCTAAATTTGAAATGGTTGAATATAGGTTATAAATATAGCCTTCCTCTGAAAGTCTTTAGTATTGAGCAGCACTTGTAAATCTAGCATCCTGCTTCTATTAAAAGCACTCTGGAAGAACTGATTTTTAATAGCCTAAATAATTTGCCCCCAAACAAGTAAGAAATGTCAAAAAAAGTATCCCTGGGATAATCTGAAACAAATATTTTTTTTTATTCAGCTTGTTCAATTGTTATCCATTTATTACCCATTGAGGGCTGGGTACTTCAGAATATTCATATAGTAGTCACTAAAAAAAGTTATACTACACAGCATTTCCCTTGCATTTTGGGAAATTTGTTTAATCACAGACTTAGTGATTCGGTTTGTAGGATAGGTAATTTGGGCTGAAAAGACAGCTACAACTTTTAACTTACTTTTGAGTGACCAGAACTCTGAAGTTCAGCTATATAACAGTATAACGTGTCCTCTCTTTACACAAAACCCTTGGCTGAAAACAGTTACTGTGTCATAGCTATTAGGATGCAATGATGCAGCACTGATAAAGGCATAGAATGATTTCTTGACTGACTCTTTAAATTACATGAAACAGTAATCAAGTTTTTTTCTTCAGCAAAAACTGTTTCACTTAATAGGTACCTAGTGACCAACTCACTGTTGAAGTATAAATGAGAATACTCGTATAACACAGAAGGTTACCCATACTGCAGCTTTGTTAGTAATTCTCATTATTAGTACTATAGCACTTGGTGCCTGTATTCACAGCCAATTTATCGAGTCGAAGGAACACATCATGCCAGCATGGCACACGCCCTCCCTGCTCCTGAGATACAGGGTGAAATCCTTTCAGCCTTTAGCACCTGAAGAAGACACCACCCTCCTGGCAACAAACAGAAGCTGGTGTAGAGAAGTGAAGAAGAATCCTACTCTGAGAGTCCTCCTTCTCCCAGCAGATAGTGAACCCCACATTATCCTCTCCTTAGCTCAGCTCAGGGGTGAAAACCTGTTGAGTGTTGAGTATGAAGGGTTTTTTCCCTGAAACTCATAATACAGACTGCTCAACAACAGCAACACCTTTTATTTTGTTCCACAAAACTCTTAAACCTTTTCAAAGTTTTTTATTAAATGGAGACAAAACAGAGGCTGCATGGGAATTTTATTTTTAAGTGCTTGATTTTGCAATTTTAATAAACAACAGAAATAAGAGCTATGAAAGCATAGGCTATTAAAATCTGCCTCCTCCCTCCATGTATCCCAAAAAGCTATAAAATCAGGGAACCGTCCAAAAGCACTATCTCTCTCGCACCAGCCTAGCATCACCGTATGTTAAAGACCAAAGAACATGGTCATAAGGTTATCTATAACAGAAAAAAAAAGCTTAGAGTAATGATAATTTTATACAGGTATTGATGCAATACTGTCACCAAAATGAAAACTAGAGTTATAGAATGACTTACATAAGAAAATATTCCTGGATTCCAGTGATGCAAATGAGTCAGACTGCTACAGTTATTAATCAAAGCAACACAAGCAAAAGAAGGAAGATTTTTAAGATTAGCTCTAAGTGACTCATCAATACAGGGGTTTTTTTTAATAGAAAGCATGTATTAAAAAAGCCATTTAAAAGAGTGACTTCATGATTTAACAATTCTATCCACAGGAAATTAAAAACCAAACCAAAACAAACAAGCCCCATGCTTTTATTTTAGGAATAGTGACAGTGACAGGTTGTTTTAAGTTCGGCAAAGAAGTCCAAAGATTAGGCAAAGATGCACAAGAGCTGTAGTCCTACTGTCTGTGTAACTTAGCACAAACAATGTCTGTAAGTGACTTAAAAAAATACCATGTTCTTTCAGCCATATGTTTTGAGCAGTATAAGGAGAATGGAACTGAAGTCACAATCTGGCTACTTCATCAAAGCCAGAAATTCAATAATGACAATCTGTGACAGACACACCAATGCATGGGGTGGAAAAAGCAGCTCCTCTTGTATAAAAGCCCAGATTAAAACATCTTGGTATTTTGTATCTTATCTGTGTAAATAATGGGCCGATAATGGTTTCTGAAGTAAGCTAGTAACACAGCCCTGTTACAACACAATATGACATATTTCCACTTCAGAGCAGACGAAGTAATCAATTGCAGACTGATTAAATGTGTATCGTGTGTAATCAAGAAGCTGCTTTATGAACCCACATGACTCAGTCCCAGGCACACACCCTGGTGTCAAAGGCTGACTCCATAAGACTGTGGCAAGAGTTAGGCCGCTGCTGAAATTCTGCTTGTATTGAAAAAAATTCAGGAAGCCATACTTATGGCTTGAACCAAAGAGGTTCAAAATGGAATGACAAAGTAGTCAGAGAGTCATAGAGTAGAGTTAAATGGCCTCAGACACAGGCTCTGGATCATTAACACTCAGGCTCGTTTTAAATTCCAAACTGGAAGAAGCGTCCACAAGATGGATCTGGAAGTCCTATGTTTCAAGCTTCCCACATGAAAAGTTAGCAGGCTGAAAGGACTTTAGCTGTTAAATATAAATTCTATACTATTTCTCCTGCAAGTTGTTCCAACCCTTTCAATTGGCCTTAAGTCTTGATTAATACATTTTTAAAATTTCACCTTTTAGACTTCTAAAAGGAGCAAAAAAAATGAGGTATTTCACCTCCCAACAAAGCAGAAATTCGAAGTTGTGCATGACAGATACCAAAGATATCTGTAGTTGAGGAGGTGAATAATTCTATCTGCCAAGCTACATAACAATTTCAACACCATCACTGACTTAAGGGTCAAGCATTGGAAAGAAGTTCCCTCTGCTAGGATAAACAAGTAATTTGGAAAATATGCCCCTCTCCTGTTCCAAACCCACAAAACCAAGAGATAAGAAGTGCTACCCTCTCTTTCCCATGGTTCCAGGCACAACACAGAATTATCTATAGCTTCTTTGCTGCTGAACACAGCTCATTGCAATATAGACTCTACTTCATGTTTCATTTAGAAAGTGAAGATTTTTAGTATGACAGAGCCCAAATCTGCAAATCTCAGCAGACAGTATGCAGCAAGATAACAAGGCTCTTGCGTCTGGCAACACTTTTGACCTTATTCATCTTTGTCACAGTTCAGGTGTTTCCGAATAGCACGCAACCTACAGCACTAAAAATGTGGCTATAGGGAACTCAAAGAATAAAACTTCATGAAAAAGTTACCTGGAAACCACCTTCATTCAATGCTCTGGCACCATAGGCAATCCTTGTTCCACCCTCCAAAGTAGGCTGGACACTAGGATGGTGCTTCCACCTCTGAAACTCCCTAAATGGATTCAAATAGGGATTTTGATAATCTAAACCAACCTTAAAAAAAAAAGAAAGAAATGCAACATTAATGAAAATAAAGTACAAAATTTCAACAACAGGTCAAAAAAAACCCAATTGTCTATTACCACATTATTTTTTTAATCTATTTTATACTAATCCAACTCCAGGATCTTTCTATTTAAAGAAACTACTGCCAAAAATACATTCTATTAACAGTATAGTAGAAGCAAATCTGAGAATCTGCTGCTGCATGATCATTCTTTGCCTCACCTGAAGCATGGAAAATATTTAACTGAATTGTAACCTCCTTCCATCTATCTTTAAAATAAAAGAGTGAAATTAAATTAATCATAGTTTACTGGGCAGAATAAGCGAGAAAATGTGTTTTAAATTTGTGTTTCAAAATCTCTTTGCCCTAGAAAAGCTGGAAGGAGAGGTAAACAATTATTTCTAGATAGTTATGTCCACGTGCTCACATAATTTTAACAGGCCTTTACATAGTTTAGCAGACTCAATTATCATTTCCAATTAGGTGAGCCATTGTAGTAAAGCCCAGGGGAGCAATGATGAAATTAGAAAAGGGAGAAAAAGACTTTGCCAATTGGCTGGATGCCTACAATTCTTATCTTATGTACTTGAGAATCTGTCCAAAGATATACTCTGCATTTCCTATCTTTAAGATACTCGCAACAGGATTTATGTTGGTGAATTTTCTCTTTTGAGAAAGAGATTATTTTTGTTCCTGTAAGCTTTATTTCAGACAAATAACAAAATATATCAAGAGTCAGCAACAAACAGTACCTTGGTTTCTCTGGCAGCTCACTACTTTACAGCACTGCTTGCATCTGCTTTCCTTGGTAGATACAATTAATGACCAATTTTCAAAATAAATGCAAGATAATCTTACTACAAGAATCAGCTCAGACTGTCAGAGGTGTAAAGTTCAAACCCAAATTCTTGTATTTTCACACAAAAATTTATTTTCTCCTATCTGACCTGTAGATAATATGAACATTACTGGTTATCATTCTCCATAAGAAGGAAAGCTCTTTACCCTTCAGAACCTGAATGTCTATTGTCTTTACTTATTAATTTCAATACTGGAAATCTGCACAGGACCATTATGCATGTCTGAGAAAAGCTAACAAATTTTTTCTACGTTTCTTACAAAATGGTTCGACAAAACCACCGCTTTCACCCCTCCTCCCCACTCTGGATTCCTTGTGGAATCTAGGAGACCAAAGGGTCACATCAATCCCATGCTCCTAGAAATCCAGACCCTGTCCCTGACTATTACAATGTCTGTGTGTAAAGCATGTGCACAGGATAAAGAGTGCATGCTTCATTTAGGACTGTAGGTCCTAGCAAAACATTTCCTACCTTGCTCCTTGCATCACTGGCTGGCAGAATGACACAAGACTGTGTCTCTAATGATCTCAATGCTTCTAACAAAGAGGAAATAAGAAGGAAGAAGCTGACCCATCCAATTCAGAAAGACAGATGCTAAAGAGGGCAAGGTGAACAGGGTTGAAGAATGGTAAGAACAAACTGTAGAGCTCAGAAATGGAAGGAATACTTCTTGTGAAACTGAAGAACGCTTCCACTTCATATGCTTCTCTTATGTAGTGGAGATGCACCCAAGGTTGACACACACATTAGAAAAAGTATAAATGGTTTAGACATTTCCGAACTTGCAAAAATTTTGTGAGCACAGTTTTGATTAATGATCTGGTTTCAGCTTTATCAAAATTTGTTTGGTTTGCAAAACAAATGTATTTGGAAGTTTTCCATTTTATTCTTAATAAAAGACATTGGACTACACACAGATTAATATGACAAATTAACCTTCCCTCATATGGGAATAAGCACACTTAAGTTTGAGAAAGTACTAAATTTGGTCTGTTGCTATTCTCATGTTTTCATCTTTATGTTAAAACACAGAAAAGAAATTGCATAAAAATGAAGGCAAAACAACAACTAACAAGCACGAAAATACCAACTTCACTTACCACAAATCCAAGAGCAACTAAAGGTTCACCCTCATTTAAGTGATAGAGAAAGGATCCTCCATATGTATGTCTGTCTAAAGGCCAGCCTACAGTATGTTCTACTCTTCCTGGTTTCCACTTCTTTTCATCAATAGTCCATAACTGAAATGAAGATGACCAAAAAATTACTTTCTATAGCAAAACAATGGCCATTTAATAATATAAGACAATCACACAATAGAATATAGAGGAAAATTAATTTACTGCTATGAGCAATGCACACTTTCAAACAGTAGAATACCAGCTAGTAAGTATACTTTTTGGATTACCATTTAAGAATTTCCTAATACTCTTTCTTGAAATGTTGTGAATCAGAAAGTGTGACTGAGACTCCAGCACTATACCAAAAATTTTCATTCAACCATAACAACCTCTACATCAGTGACTTTGATAGATACTTCTGCTAAGGAATGCAATGCTAACATTGACATTTTTCTTTAAAAACTTTATTTTTTCATACGAATCACTGCAATTTCCTCACAAGTTTTTCAAGGTCAGGCTTAACAAATGCCTGAGTTGATCTAAATATTTGCTGTCACACTGGCTGTCTTCTCTATGTTCTCTCCTACACACCTCCAGTGCTCATCTGACCCGTGGAGAACTCACAGAAGCATCTTCATGTTTCCACTAGTGAGTCAATTTTCTGCTCTTTTCACAAAATGTCTCTTCACTGTGGAGTTATGTGCCAGGTGCAGCCTAATGACAGAAAGCAGCTGAGCACCATTAGATCAGCTCAAGCATGGAGACTACATGTATATTAATGCTTCAGTTTAGATCAAGAAGACCTTTTTAAAGAAAGACTCCTGATTCTTCCCACTTACTGTACTTTAAGCTTACACTGTACAACAGCCATGGAAGGCATGAACTAGATGCCTTTCATATGAAACTGAATTGTAATATAGCCTCCAGAAGCCCATCTAAAGCATTACAGTTATGAAAGGGCATTCAGTCCATGGGACTAGATCACAGCTAGTTCAAAGTAAAAATAAACCTGAAACGTGCATAGTATGCATATCAGCTCATCAGCACCAACTATTTTGCTTTACAGATGCATTCCTATTGAACTGTACTATTTGCTAAAGTAGATCCAGTCTCATCTGGAAGCAAAAGAACTCTACAGCAAAGCCTTACTTTAATCACAACTTAAGTATTAGAAATTGTAAATAAGGCTATGTCGTACACAGGAACATTAACAGAGTGGTTATTCTCTTAACTGTTGTAAACTAATCATTTAACAAATAATTCATAGCTGGAAGCACATGCTTAAAGTAATAAATAAACAACATTTTATAGTAAAACTCGGAACCTATTCTAAATAATACAGCTCTTTTTCATGAGTGATGTTTCCTGAGTTGATGAAATATTGATGAAATATTTTAAAAAGGAAACCTGATCCACATCCCAATTTTGTAAGATAAGTGAAGGGATTTTTTTGGAAACAAAAGCTCATGCAGAAAGTGTTTAAAGGACCATGACTCATCATCTGGAGCAGCTCTTCTCTCTCTGATTAGATCACAGGAAACCCACAAAAGGCATTTCCTCCCCTCCTCAGGTATTAAAAACCCCAAAAATGAGGCAGTGTGAATCTCTCTCTCATTTAGTAAAAGTAGTGAAAACAGATTTCACAAATTAACATAATTTGAAATCAAATTAAGACATTAATTTAGTGGATTCACAGGTGCCTCTAGTTATAACACAGATACAGAGAAGAAGCAGCTGAAATGAAACAGTCACAATATTCAGGGAGCATTTTCTCTGATCAGCTTCAGAATAGCAAAGACTCTGAAGTCTCAGAAGTGTAACTCAAGCTCTATCATTCTAATGTCTACACAAATTAGCTAAAAAGAAATAGAAACTACCTTACAGCTTCACAGTATTTTCCTTAATTGTAAAAATCATGCAAGTGATACCTCTTTCAGCCCAATCCCATAGCTCTGGGATTGACATTTCTCCCTTAGATTGTATTTTTTGAACAGCTGTTTGGCTAGATGTCCGTGACAACCTTCAGCGAAGACTGTGACTTTAGCATGGAGTTCCAAGCCTCTTTCAAAGGTAGCCTGCAAAAGTAAAGTATTTAATCAGCAGTTAGATCTGTGTACTATTTTGTGACACTGCCCACCTACAAACCATTGCAAGCTATAGCTCTGGTCCAGTTGTCTTTTTCACCTAACTATGATGCACCCTAGAAAAACCAATAAAGGGTTTCCAGTGGAGCAGCACTGCAGTGACTCACCTGTCGTTAATGAAAAAATCTTTTCCAGATCAGAGGATATTTAGGTCACATCCACTCATACACATGGTACAAATGAACCCTGACAGAAGGAAGAATCTTAATCTATTGCTTTAAAATTCCATTTTTGTTCATGAAGTCACATTACAATAAAACATTCTCCCCCCACACACCCCCACCCCAGAGGCTAGACAAAGATATCAGATCAGAAAAACCTGCATCACCCTTGCCCTCAGAATAAAGTCACTCTAGCATTACACAAATCTTACATGTTAAACCATACAATAAAATTAAGCTAACATTAAGTAACATTACAAAGAAATTTCTCATAAAAAATGCCAACAACAGACTGAGAGTAACATTAGTATAAGCATGTCACCTGCATACATGAGCGCACTTGATGAGTATATTACTACGTTACATTTGCAAGGTAAAGATAAAAACATTCTAAATACACATAATGTTGCAGTGAAAAACCTCAAACTTTTTAAAAAGAAAAAAAGAAAAAACTCGATTTGAATCAAAGTTTAATGTTGTCCAATTTGAAGTAGTTATATATCAGTTAACCATAATTCTACATTGTAAATATCAGAAATTCACGAATCTGAAAAATTTCAATAATGTGACAAAGTTGTATTTAGCAGTTAATATCCTTCTCCAGCATCTATGCTAGAATCGATGCGCAACTTTTTACTACGCTTTTTTACCATTGGCATTTTTGCTTGATTGTTGCTGACTGCAAGGCAAAATTCTGTTCATTAACCACAGTCTATTTGATTAGACTCTGTATAAATCCATTGAAGATATTCTTGCTTGAAGGTTATACAAACTACGTTTATTTACCTGAACTTTTATGCACTGCAGGTAGTATCAGCTGACCCAACTGAGTGCTAAAACACTTGAATACTTAAAAAGTTTGCAGTAGTGGTGCATTAATGATGTACATTAAAGAAGTTTATAGGCGCTTTCTTACAGAACAAACAAAAAAAGGAAAACCTAGGTTTTGTGGGTGCTTTACAAAAACAAATCACAGTTCCTTCCTATTTCAAAACCAAAGCCTCAGTGAATCTTTACCACCGCAGCAAGCTGTATGCGTTACTTGCGCCTCCTACTGGACAAAATGCACATCTGACACCAAGAGTGCACCAACCTCCTATAGGGGGAAAGACAACAGCCTACAGGAAAAATAAAGTACTTTTTCCTGCCACCACTTCCTCCTTTATTAGCTATATTCTCTTAAAACAAGAAACGTTATTTTTTAGTCAACCCCTGCCTACCATGGGAAAAATAACCCACACTTTTATGTGAAAGTAAATACTATTTTGAAACTCTACAAAAGGAAGTAGGTTTAAAAAAACCCCTTGGACCTAGAATTTTTCTGTAGCCAGATAATTCTGTGTGAAACTTGTTATGAGTTATTCTGAGGTGCCAAATTATCCTTACGCATTGCACAGGGAAGCAACACGCTTAGCACAGGTTCTGGATTCCACTAAAAATCAGCCCAAGTCCGACACTTAGGGCGAGGATCACCTTCTAGATATAGAAATGTGACCAACTAGCAAAAATGTATGAAGATTCAGTGAGTACCTTGCCCCAACAAGGTAGATGGACTGTCAACAAATGTGACTGCATTTGTAAATATCAAAGAAAACAAATCAGCCAGAAATACACTCACATGTTGCCAGTTACCAGTTGGACAACAGCTTTACATTTCACCTTCATACTTTACTTCCTAGGAGTTCCTGGAATTCTCCCCTTTGTTTTGTGAACTCACATAAGCCAAAGCACCCTTACAATATTTCTAAGTTACCCTCACAAAAACCTTCTCTGTGAATGCTTTTTCTACTAATCTCTGAAGTCGTTCACGATGTTCTGAAACCAGACCTTTCACAGGCCATCGATCCATTTTATGCACACTTATATACAGAGAAGGAAGACAGGTACTGAATTTAATACTTTTCATTAGGCTGCAGTAAGACTACTGAGACAGCAGAAGCAGATATATCACAATTTTCAAAATCAGACCCCCAGTTACAGGGAAGATAGCTACTTACTTTGGGTGCTCCATCCTTTTGGATGCCTACATCATTAGTTGCTATCCCTTTCACGCTACCATCTTCATGAAAAAGAACCTTTGAAAAAAACAATCAATCACTGTAATTTCAACCCATTCATAAAAATTTCAAATGCAGAACTTCTAAGCACATCTTTAACAGTCAACTGAAGGATTATGTATCTATTAACATACTGCATGATCCACTTGCACTTTGCTGGATCTGGGCCAAGGAATTTAGACACTGAAACAGAGTTTTCACAATACACTTCTTTCAAGAGGAATGTTGTGAATGTACAAAAAAATTGGGAATGGAGTGAAGCTGGTTCCAAAAGACACCTTTGATATACACACTGATGTCATTATTACCTCAGCTGCTGCATAGCCTGGGTAAATCTCAACACCCAAAGCTTCTGCTTGTTCACCAAGCCAACTCACAAAGTGGCCCAGACGTACAATGTAATTTCCATGATTAACCATTGGAAGTCCTAGGCAAAAAGAGACACATATAAACATAGAGCTCTAAGCAAAATAACAAAAGTTGTACACATCAGATATCATATTTTCTTCTACAACACACAGTAACATCATGTGTTATTACAGCCACTACCTACAGCGATCCTGTCACTGGAACATATTACATTGTACATACACTTGCTGCACTACATTGAATCAAATCAATTGTTTCATTCATGGAAAAGATGAAAAAGATACTGAAAAAGATGACTCTCCAGAACTTCACCAAACTTTACCTGGAAGAATAGGCACTGGAATTCTATATTTCTTTGTTAAAATTCCAAACTTGTCTTCAGTTACAGGAGTATTAAGTGGAGCCTACATAAAAAAGAAAAAAACAACCAGAAATAGTCCTGAAAGTTATGTTTCTATAGTCAATCCAACAAAATCAACAACAAACAAAATAAAATCAAACAATGGAACAGTCAATTCAAGATTTAATAAAACACTTCTGTAGGAATGTATCATAAGACAGAAGATAAAGTACCTGATGAGGCAGTCATTAAGCAAGAATTAACACAATCATTGAGGTAAAAAAAATGGAAAAGGGACTTGCAAATCACTTCTATAGTTTGTACACAAGCTTGTATTACATCAGTATTATAGGCCTTCCTAAAGAAGACAGCTCAACTTGCAAGTTTAGCCCAGTAAGACAAAATAACTAGTTGGCGGCCCACTACTTGCACTCCCAGTTGATAGCAGGCAGCCAGCTGCCGGTCAGATGGCTGTTTTGGCAGAGATGGCAGCTCACTGCTTGCTATCTTCCCTTCTAAAGGCATCTTGGCCTCCATTATGCCACTACACCTGTACGAAAGTCAGTATAATATGTAAAATTTCATGAGACTGTGAAGAACTATCATACAAAAGCAACAAGTCTGACGTTACTAAGAACCTACCATGTTACTGCTTTTGCACGGGAGCTGGATTTTGCACAAATGCAGTTAGTGTAGTGCACCCAGGATGCACCAGACAGGCTGTGTGTAAGCAACAAGACTACTTTATAAAAGAGAAATGCCTGAGCATATCTGTGTAGACTTAAAAGTTTCACATTGTTGAACTAGAGGAAATAGACTAAAAAGATGGTAAGGCTTTTGTTTTGTTATATCAACATGTTTTTAAAAGGCTTTATGTACCAATGGTAACAAGGCACTAAGTTACAACAGAATGAGTCAGATAGAGTTCATTACAAGCTAGCAATTAATTGTAGTGTTTATATTCTCATACATACCCCCCGCTCCTTCCAGTCCGGAAAGAGTTCTTGTAAGGACCTTGGCTCAAGACAAGCACCAGACAGTGTGTGTGCACCAATCTGAGATGCCTTTTCCACCAGACAAACACGTATTTCTTTGCTATGCTCAGCAGCTAACTGTTTGAGTCGAATAGCTGCAGAAAGACCCGCAGGGCCTGCTCCAACAATGACAACATCAGCTTCCTCTGCAAATCTTTCCATGTTTACACCTTTAACAGAAAAAAAGATAATAACATAAACCAATCTCCAATTTCTCGCAGCCTCTCTCTCACTAAACCTTGCTCTGCGATACTGGCTACTGAGTATCCCTGAAGTACTATTTTTGCATGAAAAGAGGCCACATATTCAACAGAATCCTCACTTCAGTACTTGGAAGAGTGCAGAAGGACATCTGCATCCTAATATAAAATTAGCTCTTTTTAAGTAGTAAGGAGATATACCATAAAAACACATAATCTCTATGCCCTGTAAGCAAATATCATTTTAGAATGCTAAACTTAAGAGCCCAGTTGGTTAGCTGTAAAGACACTCAGTGAAAGAAAAGAAACAAGACCCTTAGTTAGAATGCGTGATTTTATTTTACACTAATTAACCCGTGTCTTTTCTGCAAGTGAAGACATTAACATTGCTGAAAGTAGTGACTGGAATACTCAGAGATACATATTAATCTTATTTTCTCAAGAACTCTCATGGCAAGAAAAACTGAAAAAAATTGAACAGATATACATACCTGACAGAATTAAATCTTGTTGCAATAGTCACTAAAGCAAAAACTGCTTATATATTTTCTTTAAGTAACTAGGACCAAAGTTTAACCTGATATCATTTTATAGCACTAAAGACACCCATTATGAGACAGTAACCATGAAATTTCATTTGGAATATTAGTACTGTATTTAAGAGTACAGAATTTCTGTAAAAAGAAAAAACAGCAACAAATTTCAGCTTCTTTAAAACTGAACAGTAATAATAATAATAAACAAGCTTTTAAAGAGTGCATTTTTTTGCTTACCTTCCCATCGTTTGTCTTTGTCCCGAGGATGAATTGTGTAATGGGTAGTTATGCGAGGCACAGAGGGAGTAGAGGCACATCTTGTGATATGCAGCGATGGAAGGCAGTCTCTCTTTATCAACTTCAGAGCATGAAAGCATTGATGTGCTGCAAAAACAAGAAACAAATTTGCCAAATCAGTCACTTCCCAAATTTTTCAAATTTTCAGAGACACGAGTGGTATAACAAATATGACAGCTCTCCCCCTCAAAGGCTACCGGGTGATGTGAAGATGACGAAACATACATACAGATTTTAAAATTTTCAAGTTAGGAATGTGCTGCATAATTTTCTATCAGAAAAAACCCCAATAAAAATAGAAAGAGTAAGGAGCTTTTCCTTTAGTTGTTCTTCACATAATGCCACTCAGTACACTGGTCAGCCTTTTATGACAACTGACATAGGATATTACGTGTATACATAGGTGAAACACATTTTAAGTTCCTATTTCATTTTGAATTTCAAAAGATTTATTTCAGACTTCATTTAAAGTGACTGAACAACTGTAGAAGTAGGACATGCAAGCTCATTTCTTCTGATATCTCAACACATGCTGAGACACACAGTCTGGGCTCCTGATACTAGACTGTTCATCCACAGTAAATGTCACAGTCTACAACAGAAGCACAGAGTTAAACACAAGTAATCCTTCAGCCAAAGGCAGGAACGGGAGATGTCTTTGCCGCAAATACATTAATTGTTGCAAGAACAAATCAGAATTTCTTTTTAAGCGGATGGACCAAATGAAAGTTTAAAGTGATCAAAATAGGACTCTGTTCAGAGGGGTTATTACATATTGTATTCTTGTTAAAAAATTTCCTCTTTCGCAAATAATTTATGAAGATGGGTGCTATTGGTACTTAGAAAACTAATGCACCAGAACTAGTTACAGTTAAAAGGTCTGTGAACTAATGCACCTTGACAGGTATTTTTCCTTCCTTTAAGGACTCCCCTTCTCTAATTTCAGGTGTAAAGGAGAAACTTTAAAACTACATAAGTAAAATCACCAACATCCTCAACACAAATGTTTGGCTGAGAAAGGTGATGGGCAAGGCCAGCACAAGCATCCTCCATTATAATTCTGCACAGTGACAGTGAGGATACTGGTCTCTGTAGGCAAGGTAGTATTACCTATGTGGGCTTCTTAACAGCAATTTTGTATTTAACCAACATAACATAAAAGCTAGTATTGTACCACCTCATGACTCTTAATTATTCTTTACCTGCAACCAGGCAGGATCTGAGAACAAGCACTGTGTTTTATAAGCACGAGAACAACTACACTTATATACTAAAATATGACACCAAAACTTTATTTCTGAGATACTTATATTTGAGCAGAACTAATGGAGCCACATATCACACAGCAGAATTCACAAATGTCAATTATTTCACACCCATGCAAAAGAAGTGACATTCAGCTTGGAATACGGATGGTAATTACAAAGGTAGGTACAACCCCTGGCCCGGCAGATTCTTCGCAATGTGAATGGACTCAGGGACACGATAGGATGCGCTGGGTTACAAGCAGTCTCCAAGGAGAAACTTCAGTCTCCCATAGCTCCTTAGTAGCTGCTTTCAGCACGTTGTCTCACAGAATCACACAGAACGACCAAAGTTGGAAGAGACCCACAAGGAACATTGAGTCCAAATTCTACCCCTGCACAGGAGAAACCTAACAGTCACACCATGTGTCTGAGGGCATTGTCCAAATGCTTCTTGAATATTTTAAGGCTTGGTGCTATGACTACTTCCCTGAGGAACCTGTTTCAGTGCTCCACCACACTCTCAGTGAAGGACCTTTTCCCAATATCCAACCTAAACCTCCCTTGGCACATCTTCCTGCCATTCCTCTGAGTCCTACCATTGGTCACCAGAGATAAGAGATTAGCACCTGCTCCTCCTCCTTCCCTTGTGAGGAAGCAGTAAACAGCCATGAGGTCCCCGCTCAGTCTCCTGTTCTCCAGGACGAACAGATCAAGCAACTTCAGCCACTCCTCGTACAGCTTCCCCTCTAAACCCTTCACCAACTCCGTGGCCCTGCTCTGGACACCCCCTAGTAGCTTGACGTCCTTTCTATACTGTGGCACCCTAAACTGCACACACTACTCAAGGTGGGGCCGAACCAGTGCAGAGTAGAGCAGGACAATCTCCTCCCTCAACTGGCCAGCACTGCTGCGCTTGATGGACCCCAGGACACAGTTGGCTCTCTTGGCTGCCAGGGCACACTGTTGGCTCGTGTCTCTACAATCATCTCGTCAGTAAGGGCACACACCCCGTTCCTCTGCTTTACCCCATAGCACAGGTGTCACCCAGTGCCGTTCCCCTGCTTTACCTCATAGCACAGGTGACACCAGTGCCGCCCCGCAGGCAGCTGCCCTTCGCACGCACACAGCGCACACCGCAACCCGCGCTCCTGCTCCGGGCAGCCCTGTATTCCCCTCCCCATGGACAGAGGCCACCGCTGTCTCCGGCCGCCGATCCACGTCCCCCCGCCGCCCGGACACCCGGGCGCGCCCGTCGCGACCTTTGCTCTCCTTCCGCGCCGCGCCAGCCGCCGGCTCCGCCCCGCCGCCGCAGGACGGCAGCGGTCCCCGGAGCGAGCGCCACGTTACCTCGGCTGGAGGATGGGCAGCGGCAGAACAGCATCGCGGCGACCCGCAACCCCCTCGACCTCCTCCGTTCCGCAGGACGGACCCCCGCCGGCCCTGCCCGCGCCTGCGCACTCGGGTGCGGCGGGGGGAGCCGGTCCCGCCCCGTCCCAGCGGCGGGACTGCAGCTCCCAGAGAGCCCCGCGGCGGGGCCTGTCCCAGCATCCCTCGCGGGGCAGCGGCTGGAGGCGGGGCGAACAGAGTGCTGTGTCCGGTCCTGTTCGCAGAGTCATCGATTAACATGGGTTGGAACTGACCCCCAAGGATCATCGAGTCCAGCTCCTATCGCTGTATAGGACAATCCCACCATTCACACCGTGTGTTTGAGGGCATTGTCCAATTGCTTCTGGAATATTGTCAGGCTTAGTGTAGTAACTGCTTCTTTGGGGAGCTGTTCCAGTGCTCCACCACCCTCTGGGTGAAGAACCTTTTCATAATATCTGAATTTAAATCCTCCCTGGCACATCTTCCTGCCATTCCCTCGATCCTATTATTGGTCTCCAGAGAGATCAGTGGCTGCTCCTTCCCTTGTGAGGAAGCAGTACACTGCTATGAGGTTCTACGCTCAGTCTCCTCCAGGCTGAACAGACCAAGTCACTTCAGCCGCTTCTCATACAGCTTCCTCTGCAAAGCCTTCACCAGCTTTGTGGCCCTCCTCTGGATCTTTATTGATGATCTGGATGAGAAAATTTAGTGCATCCTTAGTAAGTTCTCAGATGACACCAAACTGGGAGGATGTTCATCTATCGAACATATGAACTTGAACTGGGAGGCTCTGCAGAGGGATCTGGACAGACTGGATCGATGGGCTGGGACCAACGGTTTGAGGTTCAACGAGTCCAAGTGCAGGGTCCAAGTGCAGGGTCCTGCCCTTGGGACACAAAAATCCCCATGCAGTTTTACAGACTTGGGGAAGAGTACCTGGAAAGTCGCTTGGCAGAGAAGGACCTGGGAGCGTTAGTTGACAGCCGATTGAATGTAAGCCAACAGTGTGTCCAAGTGGCCAAGAGTGTCAATGGCATCCTCGCTTGTATAAGAACCAGTGTGGTCAGCAGGACCAGGGAAATGATTGTGCCCCTGAACTCAGCACTGGTGAGGCCACTCCTTGAAACCTGTGTCCAGTTTTGGGCCTCTCACTACAAGAAGGATGTTGAGGGGCTGTAGTGCATCCACAGAAGGGCAATGAAGCTGGTGAAGGGGCTGGAGTCTTATGAGAGGCTGCTGAGGGAACTGGGGTTGTTTAGCCTGGAGAAAAGGGGGCTGAGGGGAGACATTATCACTGTCTACAACTGCCTGAAAGGAGGTTGTAGCGAGGCGAGTATTGGTCTCTTCTCCCAAGTGACAGGCGATAAGGCGAGAGGGAATGGCCTGAAGTTGCACCAGGGGAGGTTCAGACGGGACATCAGGGTTGTCAGACACTGACACAGCTGCCTAGGGGAGGTGGCCGAGTCACCATCCCTGGAGGTGTTTAAAAGACGCCTAGATAAGGTGCTCCGGGACAGGGTTTCGTAATGGACAGGTACGGTCCAACTCAAAGGTCTTTTCCAACCAAGCGATTTTATGATTCCATACTTCTATGATTCCCTCGCCTAGTATTTAAGCAGGAGACACTGGGAGAAAGCGGCGCGGCGGACTGCATCCCCCCCGGGGCCGCGGACTACCTGAAGCCCCAGAGGCACCCCTGCAGAAAAGACTGGGATTCCCAGCGTGCAGCGCGGCCGCGACTCGCGCGCCTCAGCAGTGCGCAGCGGGGCGGGGCTCGGCGCGGACTGAGCGGGACAAGTGGGCGGGACTCAGCGTGGGGCAGCAGGCGGTGTCGGGGAGCAGAGCGGGACATGGCGGAGGCGGGGCCGCTGGCGCCGGCGGCGGTGCCCGAGGACTCGCTCAGCGCCGGGCCCCGCAGGACTCGCCGCGGGAGTGAGGGGTCGCGGCCGCCGGAGCTGCCGGCCGGTGACACGCGGGAGCTGCTGGAGGAGGTGGAGATGCAGATCGGCGATGTGAGTGCGGTCGAACGGGCGGGCCCTCGCGGCGGTGCCGGGCGGGTGCCGGCCACCGCCAACCTCTCTGCCCTTCCTTCCAGGCCGCCTTTTCGCTGGCCAAGATCCTGGAGGCGACGTCCGCCGTGTCTGCGCAGGTGGAAGAGCTCGCCACTAAGTGCTCGGAGAACGCCCGGTTCCTCAGAACATGGCGGGACCTCCTGCGGGAGGGCTACGAGTCCCTGAAGCCCAGCGGCTGAGCCTGCCCCGCCACCGCCCCATCGCCGTGCGGGGCTTTTCAACGACCGTTTTTGTTTTCCCCCAGCAGCTCCCCGGCCTCCTTTCAGAAATGCATGTTGACTCGCATGGGTGTTGCATGTAAGTCACCGAGTGAAATAACTTTTGTTTAGGGAATCAATTGTGACTCTTCCTTTGCAGCTAAAGCGACCTCCTACATGAAATACTCGCCCTTTTTAATTTTCTTTTTTTAAATTTTGCCCCTGTGGTACGTCCAGAGCTCGGCACTGGTGAGGAAGCAGTGTCCTGCGAGGAGCTGTTGTCAGCCCGCCTTTTTAAGTGCTGTCACCAGCGGAAACTCTTCTGACTCCAGAGAAACTTGCTGACAGATTTTCTATATACACACTTTTTTCTTCATGATGAGAATGGGATAATATGGCAAATTGCAGCTTATTTACGAGCTTCAGATAAGTCCCATGTCCTAAACCTTAGTATTTTTAGCAATATTGCAATGTATTTGTATAGAACTGGAGATTTTTTTTGCAAAATGTTTGATTATTGCAAACAATTTTACACTATCTTTTGTTGTAATAAAGTGCCTTATCATGGACCATATATCTCTGCATGGTTAACAGCATTGTTTACTGGTAGGATGGACTATTTTGAACTATAAGGAAAAGCTTCTATGAAATGCATTCTTCCATCTCTCAGGAAGCATTTTAGAGCTTTTGCAGTATTTGCTCCTATTTTATACTTTTGCCTTAAGCAGTTACTGGTTAGTCTGACTAGAGCTTGCTGTTAACAGAACCTTTTGGTTTGAAAGATTGCCAGTTCATAATAAATAGCTGTACTGAAACTCCTCTACCTTTACCAGAGCACTGTGGGAAAAGCAACACTGAAATGCAATGGGAGGCTGCGGGAGAACATGGCCAAACCATGATTTATTAGTCAGCCTTATTTTTAATTGTAACAGGGCACTAGTTTTCTTACCAAAACAATAAAGATGTTACAAAAAATTCTGAAATAATGAGTATTCTTGTGTTACTCATAAAAAAATAAATGACATTGAGGATATCCATAATCAACTTAAGTGAAAAACAGAAGTAATGGTAAGGACAGGCATCCTTGCGCATCTCATCAAAATACTTGCAGACGTTGAGAAGGCTTGGTATCTCAGTGTACACAAGTTCAATAATGGAGTTTTAATTGCCCGAGTTAAAGGCAATCCCCGTGGCAGGATTTCATGTAGCTATATTTGACCGCACAACCCAAAATGTTGCTAAGCAACTTGGAAAAGAAGTAATTTTGTTCAGCAAATAATCTTTTATTTCAATAAAACATAATGTAGTGGAAACAAGATGCTTAACAATCTTCAATTTTAAGATAATCCAAAGTTTTGTAAACAGTTGAAGTTTGAGCCACACTTTTTTTAATTCTACTTTTTACGCTGTTAAGTGCAAGCATTGGAAGTATCTTCTAACTTCATTTTAAAAAGCTTCAAATCATAAATGCAAAAGAAACATTTCTTTTACCTTTGTGGCCTTCTATGCCATTGGACTGTGAGCAAGGTAGTGAAAGAACGAGTCATAAGTTATAATGGAAAAGATTCTCTTCAGTAAGTATATGTGAGGAAACTGCCTCTAGAGGATTATTTCAGATGGGATAATTTTTTTTTACCCTTTTAATTCTGGGAATTAAATTATTGCCCCCAAAAGTGCTGAATGACAGTGGTCCTTAAATTATTTTAACAGTTATGCATCCAATCAGATGCACAAGTTGATTAAAATGTAGATGTTGTGACATTTATTAAGTCTGACAGTTTTCTGTTTGGCCATCTCCCGTTATTCTGTGTACAGAGGCAGTCATTGTAAGACTTTGAAGTCTACGAGCTGTGGGGAGCTACCTATGGTGCCTGTTAAGAAACAGTGAGGAAAAGAGCAGCATCAAGATGCTGGGAGACTCAGTCCAATCTTTCCAGGGAAGAATGCTCTTCTGAAGGGAGAACTTCACCAGCGGTAGATGGGAGGACACTCAGTTGAGAAAAAACCCTTTCTTTCTTTTTCCCCCACTGCTTCTGGCTCTGCTTGAATTCGAACGATCATTACAATTTTGGGATTGACTTTATGAGTGAAATAGTTGGCAGTTTTTTAAAATTTTCACTTGTTTGACAAATAAAATAAACTTGTCAATTTATGAAAACTAAATATTTTTCTTAGGGCTATTGCTCCTAAAGCTTTTCAGAACTGATGTAGCCTAAGTAGAGCCCGTCAGAAAGTTTGAAGAGAAAAAATTTTGATAAATAAACCAACTCTTAAAAAAAATTGCAGCTATTCAAATGGGGAATTTATTTTTTTTAAATTTACTGAAAATAACCCTTTTCCCCTCAGAGACAGATGATTTTGAAATATTCTGTTTTTAGGATGAAATGTTTTACAACAATTCTGGGTTTTTTTCCACACTCTTGGTTCCTGAGGGAAAAACCTAAACAACTGACTTCTCGTTCTGATCTAGGATGAGTTGGAAAAATGTCAGGTAACGTTGTGAGATGGCAAAATTGTTGTTGTGTTAGTTCTACCTGCAAACAGAATCACTGCTTCCTTTTCTTCCTGCTTTGGCTTACATGAGTCCAGGTGTCATACCTGCCTCATTTTCCTCATCACTGTAAAGCCGTTAAGCCCACAAATGTGAAGCTAACAGTGCAGATGTCACCATGAAGATTCAAAATGTATTCACGTGTATGAATTTAGTCTTGTTGATTGTGTCGTCACTGAAGCATCAGAGGAGTCTGTACAAAGCACAGGTTTCATTAGCTTTGGCGTATTTTCATGCGTTGGCCACATCTCTACCCAAATGAATGATGGACCATACGTTTTCTGACTGCCTTTACCTCTTTTGGATCTTCTTTGCCTGTAATTATGCCAAACCTGATGAATCATTTCTTTGAAAGGTCGTGTAGTCAAAGTGTAGAGAAGAGGATTCAAAGCACTATTTATTGGCAGTATAAAAATCACCACCCAAGAAGTTATGGTACCTTAGGGAGGGAAAAAGAAAGGAAGCTGTAATATGCATTCTGGCATTTATACCCATTAATTAACACAAGCACTGTGCAGCACAGCTTCCTGGTGAGAGGGGGAAGTCATGCACTCCTGTTTGCGCAGAAACAGATTTTTCACTTCTCACTGTTACACTTGCACTGGCCTCTTACCTCCATCTGTTTCCAGGACTCCCTGCAAAGCCTAACATTTTTTACTGTCCCAGTAGCTCCACTTTCCCTCTTACTTTTCTGTACCACAGATTCCTGTTTGCCCTGGCACACTTGTGCTGGCTGCACCCCATTTCCTTGCCTCAAAACTTTTTGTCTCTGCTTTGATCCCTGTCTCTTCCTGTGATGTTTCCCATCCTCATCCCATGACTAGTGACGTCCAATCCTAATGATGTCCTCCTACAGAGCAGTTTCCTCCAGTCCCTGTGTCCCCTCAGAGGCTTTTTTTTTCCCCTCTGCACCTGGACTTCTCTATTCTTCCTTCAAAAAGGGCATTGTATACATCCTCATTATCTCCTCCTTGCCCCATTGGTAAGATTTTCCATGTTCACACCATCATCTTTCTGAAAGTTTCCTGTTCTCCTGCTGAGATAACAGTCTGTGTGCGTTTTTACAGCACCCCCTTCTCATCCTTACCGTTTGGGAGATAATTTAGCTGTTACCTGAGAGGCGGGTGAAGGGACAGAATTAAAGTGCTGAAAGATGTTAGTGGGTGCAGTCCGTTGCATTGTTTAATTTATAAAACAATTGTAAACTGTTCCAAGCAGTACAGGAAGCTTTATTTACTTCCCCTTTCCCCCATCTCTGGGTTTACAAATTTGTTGTGATATCAATACAGTCCTATCAATGCCTTTACCATTGTCTACAGTTTTGGAAACAAGCAGTAGTTCAGAAGCTGTCACAGTGTATCCTCAAAGAAACAGAAATACTCTCAAATGGGTTTTAAAACTTCTGTGAATTTAGACAACTATCTGTGATGTCTTTAATTTTATGGAATTAGTAATTACTGTTTAATCTGTTTTATCTCTTGCAGAACATTCATTTGCTGAACTCAAGCTCACCCTGCGGTTCAGCAAGATTCCTTTAAGTTTTCTTGACTCAGAATACATCTGCTTCTACTTTTCACCATATTTTCTTTAAAATTTCTTAGGTAGTTTAATGACCAGGAAGAAGCATTATAGAAGATTTCAAAAAGCTTAAATTATTTGGCCTAATCAACATAACTTCCAGACTTTTGAAATATAACTCAAAACTTTGAAAATGTGACTCCCAACACTCCTGGTCAGTATATGAGATAAAATCCTCTGAGCTAAAATATTTTCTTGCCAATGTACTGTTGTGACATCGAGTCTGAATCTGCTGTTGCTGATGGGACTGTTCATGTCCATAGGTTCTTTCCAAGAGGGTTTACAGACCCTACACAAGGAAGCTGTCTTTCTGCCATATACTGGTATTGTAAAGAGAAAGAAAAAAATTAGGTGCAATTTTTAATATTTTAGGTTATGCTATTTGTACATGGGAATATATTCATAGCATAAAAAAGGTAAGCAAACCTTTATATAACTTAATGTTTTGAACTATAAGTACCAGTTCGTAGAAGAAAGTTATTTCAGAATAACAATTATGTTATTAAATCAAGGTAAAAAACAATATATTGTCCTGAACCATATTTAGGCAACAGAACTAGTAAAAGCCATATTATGAGAAAAGCCAATGCAATTCAGCCTTGGTTTTCAAATACATTTTATACGTTTTATAGATATTCTTTCTATGGAGGCAAAAGAATTTGAATTTTGAGGCCCTTTTTTGACTCACAGGTGACTAGTCTTTGATGATTATAGTAAGATAGTTCAGTAATAAACTATATAGTTCATTATATTGTGCATTTATATAGATATATAACATAAAGTTCATTACAGTAATATAGTTCAATATATTTTTCTTTGGAAGTAGGAACAACACTCTTCATACAGACACAGGTGAAACAACCTCACAAAAGAAAGGACGTACCTGGTATTTCTACTTGAAGTAAGGAGAGGAGTTTCAAAATAAAAATGGGTATCCAACATAGTGCATCAGTAAATACAATGAAGAAAAAACGTTTAGCAAGGATCATCTCTTTTTTAATATGATTCCTAATTTCAGTAGCTGTAATAGCTGTTTGGTGTACACTGTAGAACATACTCCCATAGGAAAACACAATGATGACAAAAGCTGCCAAGTTTACACCTGTTTAGGAAGTTAAAATTAGTTATAATTTAACAGCATAATGACAAATCCACATCAACTGTTTTCAGGATGGGTAGTAAATAAAAAATGTTTCACCTGAACTGTTAGTGCCATAGAACTAAAAGGCCAGAAAATCATCTGTCTTCACCTGAACATTGACTTTTTGGCTCTGTTCAGGTATTTGTTTCATCCATTGACATCTGACAAAAGGTGGCCATCGGATCGAAACTAAGTAGTTTTCCTCTGTTCTTATAATTGCTCTACAAAGTCTGTTCATTCAAGAACTTAATGGTCATTATATTCTTTCTAGTTTTTCAGCCCTTTGTGCCTTTTAAAATATGTGAGCATGTAATATAATAAAATATTCAGGCTGGAAAAATTCTTTGGGTGCTTACTGGAGCATCTAAATACAAGTTGTGAACATCACAGCAAAGCTATCTTATGTGTCTGAAAATTAAGGTGATTTGAAGCTCTAATCATATATAAAGAAGAAATGCAGCTTACCTAAAAAAATGACAACAGAATAAATCTGACTTCCTGAACTTTCTGATTGTTCTGAGTGAAGAGGAAAACAGACGCCGTTGGTGCCATAGTAGTTCCTGAAAAATTCTTTATTGCTCAGTGGGATAAATGCAACAGCAAACCCAATTATCCAGATAAGAACCAAAATGGAAATTGTCCTGCGTTTTCTGGGCTTCAGACACCTAAAAGGATAAACTATGCAGATGTATTTTTCCAAAGTCAGGTAAGTCAACAGTAAGACTGACACCTCTGTAGACAGAATAGCCAGCGATCCCACCAACTGACAATGAATACTGTCCATCCACAACTGAGCGTGCTTGTTGTATTCTCCACGATATTTAAGATCAAAAGCTCCAATCACAAATAAATATATTCCCATCAGACAGTCAGCACCTGTGGGCACAGTGCTTAACATCATTATTTGAACATCTGAATTTCCCATTCTCTCTGTATAAGTATACTGTAAAACAGACATACACACATATGTAGGAGTACCTACTTGTAAATTAGCTAATATATGGTTATGAAATCAATGTTATAGTTGGAATGGTATTGAAAGTTACAATGGAGGCAGTATAATTTAGTTCTATTCCTCTTTTTTTCCTTTTTTTTTTAACAAAAATAGTTTGGACTGACGGTCTATGCTTCATTTTTGTTTCCAATCTGATTGCTCAGATAAAACCGTATTGCAAGTAGAAAAAGATATGGCTTGATTTACAGTCTTGTAACCCTTTTTCAATTAGATTTTATTCATTTTGATACTGATATTTAGCTTAAGAGAATTTGTTTTGAGTAGGGCATCTCTGCTGCATTCAAACTTTAAGTTTGTCCACCTTATGCTAGTTCAAAACAGATGTGCCTGATCTAGGACTAGTTAAGGAAGAGGAGCTGTCAATACAGAGCTGAAGGCTTCTCAGCTATTTTGGCTACAAGTTTTGCATAGTATTCAGATTGTTCCCATGGAAACAACAGAGTTTCAAAATCACTGACATGCTGTATTTATAAACACCGCAGTCATTTTATATGCTGTTGACAATTACCTTTCAAAATATAACTAACTGCATTTGGGAAATAATTATAGACTCTCCTGTATTGAGACAGGGTACTCAAGATTGTAAGTGACTATTATACCAAACAGGTCATCCGTGAACTTGTCTTGCTTTTAGGACTAAAATAAAGCCCCCTAATTCAGAATATTTGGGAACTTGAAGGGAATGATTTCCTGTGTATGCATAAATACCTTTTGCCTATATAAAAAATAGAATAACTATCTTAAACACAATATTTATATGCAAACTGGTAGAAGTGCTCACCAAGACAATTTTCATATTTTATCAGGAGTCCTGGTTAACTGGTGAGGTCCCAACTGTCTGGAAGTTAGCAAAGGTGATGCCTGTCTACAGGAAGGGCCGGAAGGAGGATACAGGGAACTACAGGTCTGTCAGCCTGACCTCAGTGCCAGGGAGGGTTATGGAGCAAATAACTGTTTACTCAAAAATGCACAGTAAAATTTAGGTTCACAGGTCTTTGAAAAATTTGGAATTTTATTTCTTCTTGCTGAAGAAAGTGGGATTTGACTTAATACCTGCTCGCAGCATTAAAATCAACGTGAAACCTTTGGAATTTATCAGCTGCCAAAGGCAGCATTTAACGAGACCTCCTACATAAGGTACAGCATTTTGTAATGTCTTTCGCAACAGCATGAAGGTTCAGTTAATCCCGTGCTGGAAGCATATCACTGTATTGTAACAACAAATATCATACATGCTATGAGCAGACTAAAGCAATATTCTTTTACACGTGGAGTACTTACAGCAGAGAGACATAATTGAGATGGCATGAAGCTTATTCTCTGATCTGATGTAAGGCCTCATGCAGATAACAAAAATATTTCCAAAGCAGGTGATGGCAGATACAACCCAGACAAACACTCTTTGTACAATGCTAGCTAAAAGATTCTCAAGAGATGAAATCCCATCAGTATTGGGTTTACAGCTGCGCACATGAGGGGCATATCCACAATACTGGAATTTCTTAAAATATCTGGTTGTGAGAAAGAAGAACAGATAAGAGATGGTTGTAGTTTCATTGCCAGAATATCAAAACTCTCCAGGAACTACTCAAACATATTCTGAAAGAGAATAATTAAAAACTGTTGAAAATTGACAACTGCTTACATGCTACTTTTCATACGCTTTTGTTTTCACTTATCCAGTGTTCTGTAAATTGCAAAATTCATACCAAAGAAAGCAAACTGGATTGATCTACTTACATGTGGGAAAGATTTCTCAGGGGTCTGAACATTCTTCTCTGGATGTTCGCAATTTCAATGCCCTCTAAGCTGCTGTAAACAATATACTGTCAGTAAAAGACCATAGAAACTCAGTAACAAATGAACAAACCTTATGAGCATTTAATTGTGCTTCTGTGATTATAGGAAACTAGAGATTAACTTCAATTGCATCTAATCTGTCATCTCTCTGAAACTTGAATGGAAAGTCTGCGTAAATGCTAAAGTGAAATGAAATAAATAGCGGTTAATTTTTATAAACTCATTGTTCTTCCAAAATCACGAAGAAGGCTCTTTAATGCTCTCAGTAGTGCAATCTCTGATTATTATGCTGCTCTGCCCAAGTATTGTTCTACTGATGCTCTTTCGTCATATCTGGGAAAATAATAACTTGCTCCAATAGTAATATTTTAAATATCCTTTCTGCCTTTTATCCCAGGGACAGCTTTGCTAGATAAATAAACCATTGCAGGAATTCAGTCTTCGTTGTGTCAAGAGCAACAGGAAGCTGGGACACAGAACAGGGCATGTAAAGAAAAATGTTGAGTTTCTTAGGACACAGATGAGATTTATATATTTTTTTTTTTTAATATAATGAAAGCAGCACTATTATTTCCCCTGCAGTGCTTTATCAGTAAAGTATAACTGTGTGAGTTGTTCTTTTAGAACTTCAGTTTTGGTATTCTTCCAGTCCATCCATCCACTGATTGGATGTGCAACCTGTCAGATGTCTGTTCAATACTCTAAATGCAATGTTTGTGTGAGTTCTTAACACATTTAGACAAAAGTGAAGAAAAGTAACAGTCTTACTGGTTAGTTGCTGTGGGCTGGTGAGCGGTGGTTTTACTTGGAGCCAAAAAAATCCCCCAATATGTAAGTGTGTCGTGTTAGCACCGCAATGAATCTTACGGTGTGTTTTGTTCAGCTATTCTTACTATTTCAAACCAGCAAACAGAAAACCGATGTTTTACAAACTGCTGAAATATACACTTTCCTGTAGATCTATCTCAAGCTTCAACAGCTTTTTAACTTAAAAACATGGAAGGTCATGTTTTTATGAAACATGAGTTCTTTCATGTTAAACAATGAATAAAGTATATGCTGTAGCCTGACTGTTAGGGAGGTAATTAATTATTCTTTTCTGTGCTCAGCTGCTTATTTTTATGAAACTTGTATAGATTCAGTATTTTCAGGTCATTAGCTATTTGCCAAATTCAGCTGAATTTGACCACTGGATTCCAAATCACTGCGAGGGAGCTGGGATTATCAACAAAGGCACTGCTGTCTACATCTCAGGGCTCAAATCATAAACTCCTGTTATGCTCCTGCCTAAGGAAACATCTCTTTTTGGATCTCCAAAACCATTTTTAGTAGGGGATATTGCAATAGGACAAGGAGTAATGTTTTTAAACTAAAAGAGGATAGACTGAGGCTAGGTCTAAAGAAGGCATTTTTTACAGTGAAGGTGGTGAAACTGTGGAATGAGTTTCCCAGAGAGGCAGTAGATGCCCCATCCCTGAAAACATTTGAGGTCAGGTTGGATGGGACTCTGAGCAACCTGATCTAGTTGAAGATATCCTTGCTTATTGCAGAGGGGTTGGACTAGACAACCTTTAGGGATCCCTTCCAACCTGACTTATTCTATGATTATGAGATGATGACCAACAAGAGCCAATGCTATACTCTACCAAGCTGGTTATTGCAGAAATGCAGTGGCCCGTGAAGATGTACTTAAAATCTACCTGAGGATAATTTCAGCTTTGCAAGGTTGTCATTGCATTATTGCACAGTTTTAGGAAGAACTCTGCTGGCAGAATTCAAGTTAGAGCTGCTAGGTTAGTACACCCACTAAAATTCACCCTAAACTCTTCAAAAAGATTTGTGAAAGTCCAACATCCCTTTGACATGGCAGCTGAATCATACTTGTTTTATGTTGTTCTTTTCATAGTGTTAGCAGTAGATTTCACCAAACGTATATATACACCAAATTCCTTTATAATTCCTGTCTTCTCATATCTTAATGGTACCTGCCCTTGGCATTAATAGCCTCAGTTAGACCTTGCATGACCCTTAAGCCCTGTGAACAGTTTGTACAAGGCCAAATGAGGATTGCATGAATCTTGTTCTGTAATAGCAGAAAAGACAATGTCCTTCTCTAAGCTTGGTTTATGATCTCTTTTGTGGGAAAACTTTCCATTATGAAACTGAAATTTTCAAGAAGGAAATTTTGCATAATGTTAGTAATTATTTTCCAGGCTTCAATTGTTGAGGATCATCAACATGGCAATAAACCATTTCAAGGGCAGTTTCTTGCAAAACACATTATGGACCATGTCTTTCTGAAGGTGATGTGCATAATCACAAAGAAAATATAGCTAAAATATAAAAAAAAATGACACTTACAGGGATTTGAGTTTAGTTATAAAATCAAACTGGTCTATTTGTATTTTCTTGATGGGGTTGTAAGAAAGGTTCCTATAAATACAACATAGGCATCAGTAACATTGTACATCTTCTTTACAGCTTGTTCTGAAAGTAAAGTCAAACTACATAACCCATTTGCTTTCCAGTCCCGTAGGAAGGACTTGTACAATTGCAAGTTCCAACTGCAAATGGTACCATTCAGTTAGTGTTCTTCAGCTTGCTAAGCCCGTGGAAAGAGCAGTCGGATGCTTCACAGGCATTTTATTGCCACAGATACATACATGCACAACTGCCTTCCCCAGCCTGATCCTTAAAGGTTTTTGACTATAGAAATATTTAGTTATTATTAAACTTCCCAGACTTGTCTTTCAAGTAAAAGAACATAGCTGAACTGCATACATTTAGAAATGGATTACAATTGATTCTGCTATTTGCTAAAAATCTATTTTTTTGTAACCTTTCATGTGAGTTCAAGAGACAAAGGCAGTGGAATGTAAAAATAGACATTAACATTAGATGCTCTACTCTAAGCAAGATTGTTTCTAGGTGCATCCCCTTCTTCTTATCTCTAAAATTTTCCTTATGTTTTCATTTTGATATTATAACTAAAATGCATAAACTCGATAACTGCAGCTGTGCACACTAGGCTGCCCCAGTGTACTGTGATGGATCCCCCAGAATGCTGGAAACACACATAAGTTATTCCACTTACTACCTCCTCTCCTCCAGAGAGGTTTTCAATTTTGTGACTAGTGCCTCTTTCAGATTATGCAAGAAAGATTGGGACTTTCCAGCAGCAGCGTTTGAGAATTTGCCTATATATGCATCATGGAAAAAAAAGAGACCGCCTGTCTGGTTTTATAATACCTTATGCTTTTTTGGAACTCCTTCACAGGAAAAATGCAGTTGCAAATGAGGCATCTGTATGATGCTTTTACGTGTTTATGATCTATTTTTAGTCCCAAATCTCAGTATAAAATTAAACATTCCCATCAAATTATTAATTTGTCACAATATAGCGAGCATAACTAATTTTGTATATACTACCAAGATCTAGAAGAATTTAAACTTGCCATCTTTTGGGAAATGAAAATACACATCTTTTACAAGACTGTGTTATGCAGAATTACTTTTGGGATAAGTATTTTTTAGGCAGGGTTTAAATGACGCATAAAAATAAAGGTGCTTTTTTCTTTCTCAGCAGTCATGACTGAAAGCATCATATCAAATGAGTAATATACAGTTATATATAATAATAATCAAGAATCCTTACAGTTGGGAAAGCTCCTTTAGATCCTTAAATATATACGGAGAAAGTGATTCAATCTTGTTGTTAGCCAAATCTCTGCAGAAACAGCCACAGGTAGGATACAGTAAGTTCTTACTAGGCTTAGTAATTTTACTGAACAGTTTTGCAATCACAAAACACAGTTTTAATCTGTTTGCCAAATAGGATATTATTTATTATATAGGTTATCAGAAACCTGGACTGTAAATAATGCTGTTGAAACAAGGTGGGTAGCTAGCTCTATCAGATCTCCCTTTGTCTAGCTAGTTCAGATATGCCATTAGATTCATAATTTATTATTATTTTACTTATATAAAAAAGAAAGCATAATATCCTTAAATTGGGTTTTAAATTAAATTAAACATATTGTGTTTTGTGATGGGAATTATTTCACATAGGCTAACCAGCACATCTTTCCCTTGGTTTGTCTCTCTTCCTTGCTCCTTATTTTAACTTAACGTAAATCCTAATAAACATGAACAAAGGAGTAAATGTCTCAGTCTGAGTGAAAATGGCAAACTTGTCTGAAAGACACTGAAGGCACACACACACCTGGACTGTGGTGATGTGAGATTATTTAATAGTATTCTGTTTGAGGAACATAATGGTCTTGTGAGCAAAGCTCCTGGTATTACTGATACAGAGTAGGTACTTCATCTACTATCTCTTCCCTGTTAAATATATAGGAGAAAACCTCAGGATGGGTACTATCCTCAGAGCATGTTATATGAAACAGAATTTATGATAAATGATATTTGCAATATAAAATATAAAACTTTGTGACTTGTACGAGTAAGAGATCTACTCACAATTCATCTAACATCTGGAGAGAAGAAAAGCTGTTTTCATTTAAAGAGCTGATTTTATTTTGTCTCATAACCCTGAAACAATAAAACAAACTTATGTTGCTGCTTCTTGACATCTATTTGCTTTTGGAGAAAACTTTTTATAAACTTTAAAAATTCTCTTTTCTTTGCATCGTCAAATACTCACCCAATTCAGTGAACAATTAGATCTAAAAATTTACCATTTTTCCATTTGATAAATGGCTTTTGATGCCTATACACACTTGTATTTGTGCATATATATATACATGCACATACATACATGTATATGTTTATATATATACACACATCCTCATAGGAGGCATAAATAGACTGAGGGCTGGAGGGAGATTAGGTGGGCTGCAAGGCTTGTGACCTCTCCACAATTTGGACACAGGTACATGACTGTTCAACTTTTACGACATCTCTATTTCATCTGCCACTGAGTTTGCTCCTTAAATGAACAATCTGGATTTTTAAAGCAAAGAGAAAGCCAAGAATACGGGTACTGCACAAGAGTTAACAATTGAATGTGACAGCAGCCCTGAATTCTACTAATGTATCAGAAAGTGGAAGGGATTTTCTGAAGATGATTATATCATCACTGAAGAAACTTTGGGCAAAATTCTAGATTTGATTAACCAGCCAACCCAGCAGTCAACCACACTCTTTAAAGTGAAGAATCAAGCTATGTATTTTGTATGCTTGCTGCTTTTTATTACAAGATTTTTGCCTACTTTTCCAAGCAAAAAGTTAGAATGAGAATTTCTAAATCTTAATAGCTGTCAAAATGACTTCATTAAAATTTAGTTGCAGGTATCAACTCTGAACTTTGCTATAAATGTAAATAGTGGTTATTCTATATGCGCTAATTTAAAAATATGATACTCAGGAAACATTTATATCAGCTGTAATGAATCACTTGGCTGTTCAGCATGAGCATATCTCACTCTGGCTAGCTAGGGTATTCTATTACTTACAGTACGGTTAGGGTATTGCAGGAAATGAAAGTGACGTTTCTTACATGATGGATATGGTTGCCTTCAAGGTCTCTGAGATATAAAAACAAAACATCGATAACTGAAATAAATTCAGGTAATTATCCTAAGGTAATCACAGAAAAATAGTACCAGAACTTCATGACTGCATAGAAAAGAGTGAAAACAAGATGTGTAATATTTCTGCACACTTAATTGATGACTTCAGGTTGTCAACCCTGCATTGGCCCAGCAGGCACTCTGTAAGATCCAATGTCCCATTAGAAGAAGTGGTAGGTAAGTGCCATACAAAGACAATAAAATAGTATTTTTTTAGTGAAATAATGTAGACTTACAGCCAGTTCAGTCTTGGCATGTGTTGGCACAGAGGTTTGTCAGGCAAATGAGCAAGAGAATTATTCATCATCTCTCTGAAAAAAAGAGAAATAGTATAGCTGTCTATATTTGCCAAGAACTACAGAACAGAAAAAAATCACATCTCTTATGTTTGTACTTTTGAAAAAAAGGCAGTCAAAGATGATTTGTTTCTCATAGTCTTACAGGTAGTGTTATTTTCTTAAACTTATGTATATTTTCTCTGTGACACCCTACAGAGCAGTATTTTATACTTAACATCTTAATTACCAGGTAAAGGAAAGATGTCCACTTCACTGCTATTTAAATAAACCACAGCAAGTCAACACAAATATTATATTTTGACTATTGGGTCATAACATGTAACTTCTCTGAGTGACAGAGGGAGTGGGATATGGAGGGAGGTTTCCCTCCAGGCTGCAGGGGAAGAGGGTCCTTCATCTTTGGTGCTGAAGAGGGCAGTGGCAGATTACGGACAGGGTTTCAGGGGAGGAGGCTTAGCTACTTCCAGGGGGGCAGGAGCTTTGGGACCCCCTGCCTCCTGTGCTGCAACTCTGAAGGACAACTGGCACCCATTGCTCCAACTGACACATCATTTTTCTCTCAGTGATGTTGTGGTTTTACCAGTTTTCCCATCCATGCCCCTATACTTTCCAAACACTGTGTGTCCACAGCCAAAATCCTCCTCCTCCTACTCCAGCATGTTTTGCCTGGCAGTAAGAAGAAGCTGCAGCTGCATTACCAGCACTCCTTGGTGAGCAGGCACAGTTGTTATGAAAAGGTTTTTATATATACCTATGCCCTTTCTGTTCTGTTCTTTTAAATAACACTTTTGATTCTTATTCAATACTTACAGGAGAATAAGTGACTTGAGTCCATAAAATGTTAATGGAGAGATCCGGTTTATCTTATTATTTTCAATTATCCTATAAATTATAGCAAAGTATGTATTAGATTAATAACCACCTGCAGTCTTAAATTGAACAGGTGATGAAAAGTAACATATTTTGAAGTGTATTTCTTCAAATGTCCATTCAAATTATGTGACAAATTAAAGCACTACTTAGAAGGTCAGGGCATATATAAAACTAACTTCTTTTCAGAAGTATTTAATTAAAAAAGAATAAATTAGAGGAAGTGATTACTTTCAACTTAGTGTTTTCTCTGTGAAAATAAGCAGCACCACATATTCCATGGCAATCTAGCAGTTCCAAATGCAGAGAAAAATGTTAGGCATGATATTATTTGCTTATTTTTTAATAACTTTATTGAGTCAAAACAGTATTTAATTTTCATTTACTTGAAAAGCAGTAATAAACCAATATTTCAGATTATGACAGTCATTTTGTCTGGGACATTTCAAGCACTATTTACAGGGAAAGATATGCCCAAATATGTATCTTTCTACTGCTTTATAGTATCTGAGTTTTTTAATATATTAATTTGTAACAAGCAATTGCTACTAAAAATTATTTACTATTATAAAAGTCATCAGTCATTGCAGCCATTAAGGCTCAAGAACTAATTTCTTCTCTCACCAAAGTCAACTAGATTTTTACCTTGCACAGTGTAACAAGATTTCCTTAGTTATTATCTAGTATAAAGTATTGCTATGCACGAAAATGAAAACAATCCAAATATTTATCCGTCTTACTTTAATTATTCCTCGAGAAAATAAACATACAAATAAGAAAACAACATACAGCCATTCAAGTCTGTGAAGATCTTCAAAGACACCAGGCTTCAAACTGGTTATTTTGTTGTTACTTAGGTATCTAAACCAAGACCAATAAAAGAGAAGTTAATAGAATGATTAACTAGCATCAGATGCATGAAAATGAGCTTTAAGATTTTTTTCCCTTGGTAATTTGCCATAATACCCCTGATTTTTTTTTATAATTATAATTTATTATCATAGTAATATTCATGCCCTTCTTAGAGATCAAGGTAGGACTCTCTCTAGTGAGGACTTTGAGAACAATTACATAGAATATTTTTTCTTATATACAAGAAAACACAGAAAGTTTAATATTTTCACAGTGTCATGTTTTAGCCCCTTCCTAGTTTTCCTTTGTGGAGTGATTTGTTCCTTTAGTGTTCCCAGGATCCTGTTCAGTCTTTGCTGAGGACGTTAGTCATAAATGTAGATACCAGAATCATAGAAAAAGAAAGGCTGAGAAATAAAGGGGAGGGGATACTATAAATGGCCTGGGAAGGTAATAACAGCAGCTGTAATAACAGATAATTAACCACATCTTTGTGACGGAAAAATAAGAGGTACAACATTTTAAAATGTTCCTTTTAAAAATATTGCAGAAACAAAAACCTGAACCAAACAATGGAATTTATGTGTCAGCTCTTTCACTGGGTGTTGCCCTTAAAAGTTAGGAGTACCTCTTATAAAACTGCTGCAAAATAATAATTTTTTTAAAAAAGTGTTATTTTCATTACCAATACTGGTTACTTTGGTTTTCTTCTCTAAACCAAAACACAACATCAAAGAGTTTTCATCCATCACAAGTTCTCACTTTTGTTTTACTCCTTTTTCATTCCCTCTGACTTTCTGCAGGGTAACTACCTTACTGTCTCCTTCTTCCATTCTGCAAATTTGACGAATAGGAATGACGTGTGGAGCTCACTTGTATTTTCCAAGTATTGTCCTGTTGGAGAAACTGGCACAATCTAATTGTTGAGTTAAAGACTTGGACCATTTTGCAGCTTCTAAACATGGAATCAAATGAGGCCCCGATAGTGACTCCTGAGAGTTCTTACTTCAATATTTGAAAAGCAATACTTACAGTTTTGTCAAGTTGTATAAACCTTTGAAAGCATGTTCAGATACAGCTCTGATTTTGTTATTTTGAAGATACCTTGAAAGACACAAAGCCAACAGTTAATTCTCTAAGCATGCAAAGTCAATGCAAGAATAAATAACCAATTAAAATTATCAACTAAATTGAACGCACGCGTGATACTTGAAAAGAAGCATTCAAACATGTTACACCTTAAATTTGAATGTAACTATTTCACAGTGACAGCTGCAAAGACTGCAAATGTGTTTTAAAAGAAATACCACCTTGCTCCCAGCAATTAATCCCAGAATTAAAAAAATCATTCAAAGAGACACTTGGTTTGCCTGACATGAACAACAAAGTAGTTGGTTGTGACTGCATATTTTCTGTCCTAGCCTTGCAGCTCTCATCTGTGTGACCTGATCTTTGTATTTAGCCAGAACCCAGTTACAAGCAAAATATTGTATTGAAAATGTTAAATCATAATGTATTTTTGAATTTTCTGTTTAATAATATCACAGAATTTTCAAGATGCTGCATTTTTAAGATAATATAATAAAAAAGAAACTTACTAATCTTCTGTAAACTAAAGAAACTAATATTTTGTTTCTGTTTATCTATTTTGATGAAATAATGAGTTAAAAATATTATCAATGACAAACTAAATCCTTTTCAAACAATTTTAAAGCACTACAGTGTTGGTCTCTGAGTAATATTTAAATATAAATCCTTTTAATTAAATTACAGTTAATAATGCATCCAGATGCATTCCTGTTAAAAAGCAATAAGAAATCTGACATTGCCTATTACAAAACAGGTTTATGGTCAATGTCACTCAAGAGCTTTTTGAAAATGTACAATTATTAATCAGAAAGGTGTGAAATCAATGTTAGAAACAAATATTTTGTACAGAGAGATACGGATGTATTTCTTTTAATGAAAATGTGTCTTTAAGGTCATAATGGCACTTAACTTTGTGAACACATGATGGTGCTGCAATACAGCACAGTTTCCATAAGAGTTACAATCCAGCAGACTTTTCTAGGAATCTTAAGTGCCTTGAACTGCTGACATAGGAGACCTAATTTAGACTTTTGCATTTAATTCTTAATTTCACTAATTTCACTATAGAGCAAACTCGTCAAAAGCTGTATTTTTTAAACAACATATATGTTACACATCATAAAACGTAACATGGTATTGTGTTGCCATAACAATTTGACTAGTAAGGGCATTATCAAATTGTTATCAGGCATAATCAGGAGTAAAACTGAGCGCCACATGGGTGAGCTTCACATGACAAAGGGAAGTTTAAGTTTCCAAATGTGTTTTGCAGAATAAATTGAATAAGTTTTGCAAAAAGAGACATGTCAAATCAAGCTATTTGGGCCAAACAGGATACACAATTAGATAAGGTACTGAAGGGTAAGACAAAATAGAATTTTGAGTATAAACTAAGGGTTGCCACTTACAAGCTCTGTGCGTGTGTATATGAAAGGGAGAGGATGAATATTTAGACACTAAAAACATATTTTGAGTTGAAACACTTCCTTACAGATTTTTAAGGTCTCGGTATTTCCTGAAAACATCAGCAGAAAGTTTCCTTAGCAGATTCCTCTGAAGAGACCTGTAGGAATTAATGCACACAGTAAAACCACTTTCCACCTTCCTACAGTGCTGCCACTTTTGTGGCTTTGACACTGCTAGATAGTAAAAGCAACATAAAACCACCTGAGTATGCTACCTCTCTTTTCCTGAATACTTATATCTATTTACACAGTAAGCTAAATACTTTCTAATAAAAAATATATTCTTCCACCTCCTCAGAACAAATGACAAAATAATTGTTGAATGTAACAGTTGTTAAGATTTGAGTATAAACTAAACAACAGATTAATTTCAAACTTCAAATGCTTATTTCCTAGTGCATGTGTCCCCATGTCCCAATCTCCACTGGGCACCACTCAAGTGTCCTGTTAAGAACAAAATTCATTCAGGGTATGGTTGGATTAGAAGAGGGTCTAGCCTGGAAGCCAGCTGAACCAACTCACTAGTTTTTCTAAAGCTAGAACTGCGCCATTATTTTTGAAGTCTTTCTTGACCCTGAGCCAACACCCAGTTTAAATACATACTTGACATTCACAGTAATACTCGTTTTGAAGTATTGTTGTATTCAAACATAGACCCCAAAAAGGAGAACCTCAGCCACCTGTGCAGGCAAACTGGCACCAAACAGAAAGATCTGTACCCCTGTTCTACAGGGGAGTTCCTCAGTTAAGGACACGTGATGCTGCCCTCTGCTCTTCACACAGAAAATGGCCTCTCCGTTGTGATGTGCAAACTAAAAACAATATCAACCATTCCCTGATCTCTTCAAAAAGTTTGGCTTGGTTTACACCTATGTGTCTGTATGATTAACCAACCCAGATTAAAGCCTTTTAAATAAAGGTGTTTTCAGAAACATGAAGTGAGAACTAGAAAGATTTGCTCAAGCAGGTAGTTTCATCGAGTTCAGTTATTGACTTTGTTGGCAGGAATATGGAGTATTAGCAGGATCATAGAATAATAAAAATGTATTGTGTTAAAAGGAAACATTTTTTTTAATATTCCTTTAGATTTCCTGAAAGTGTTGTTAGATCAAGTCGCTGTTTCAATCATGAAATGATCACTTCACATAGAGTTTTCTATTTCCTTTTCTCTCCTATTATACAGGGAAAATCTGTACTTAAAATGTTAAAACAGTTGTCAGCTGGAAGACACTATGCTTTCAGAAGCATAAACTGAGCCCATCAATCATAATTATAAGACTGTAGTTGTGAAAATGTAGGTAGTTTGGTAGTCAAACCTGAACAGAGCAAGAAATCGCTCTTCTGCTCTACTTACATTATAGTTATGTTTGAAGAGACTGATGGGACAGCATGCAATTTGGCAGCATCACAGAAGATTTCCAGCCCTTGGCAGGTGCACTTTGCTGGCACAGCACCAGCCACTGCATGAAAAAGTGAACGTGGTTGTGGGATGGGTGGTGTGATGGCATGGGGAGAAAAGAAATATGGTGTAAAAGAACCGTGAGCACAAAAGCAGACATACCCAGCTGTGTTAAACAAAAATTAAGACGCACATTTTTACATAACTGATTTAGACTTGAGAAGACCCTAGCAATAAATATAGAAAGGCACAAAAAATATGTTATCTCTTGGCCCCTGTGAAAGCTCTTGATCTTTACGCTCGATATACAGGTATCTGGCATGGTAGTGGTTTTGGGGTTTTTTTGTGGCTCTTTTTTAAATTATTCAGCCCTCTCACATTAACTAGAATGAGCACAATTCCATCCAACTGAAAACAGGATGAAAATGGTTCAGGAAGTCTTTGCTACCTTTCCCTGAATCTCTGTGCTTCAAGTTAGTGCCTACCGTATACAGCAGAGTTAGAAAATCTGTACGGAGGGATGAGTGCAGACATCATTTGATTTACCAAGAATTCAATTTGGAGGAATGTTGCCTTCATTTCACTCTGGAAGATGTATGTTCATGGTCTTTCTAGCTTTATTAATATATTCAGACAAACATTTATATTGCCTTCCTAATTAGGATGTGTGACACAGAAAATGAATCGTTCTTGATGCAACTGAAATTAGTTTCAATGCATTTGTTTGTCTGAGACATTAATTCTGTTTTACTATAAACAAAACCGCACTATATTTCTTTCTGATAGGCGTTATTTGCTACATATTTCTTTCTAGGAACCATCAATAATAATGTCTGTCATTACTTACAGCACTCAGGTGTCTTTGTCTGAAATGCATACAGAGATTTCAGTTTATTGTATTTGTCCTTTGTATAATGTTTATCAAACTGAAGAGACCATCCATTGTTGTCTTCTAATAAAAAAAAAACACGAATAGAAGACACATTAGAACAGAAATTTAGTTACATCTAATTCTTTGTCTCAGTTTTTATCTCAATAACATCAGTTTCCAGAACATTAGATGACCTTATCTTTACACAGCTGCCTAATCACAGGTATGTGCAGAAATTATGAGCTACATAGAAGGTATAATAAGCTGTATAATAAGCAACAATACTTTCTGACAGTCACAAACTGTGATCTGTTTTATTAATTTGAATCTGACCTCTCTTTGACTTTGTCAACACACACATTCTTTTAGTTTAAAGCATCTCAAGTAATGAGTACACATCAGCAGCAGAAAAGCTCCTTAGGATGGCACTCACAAGCTGGTCAAGTCAAGACATCGGTGATAGCTGAAAGCACTACTTTGCAGTGATACCTACTGTCAAACAAAATGTATGAGAACTTTGAGGATGATTCTCCTAGTCTTTACAGTCTTAGTTTCACTTTCATGATATGCTAGCAACAGTCTTCCTCCTGCTGCTTTTACGTGATAATAATTTAGTTATACTCAAATACCATTCTTCAAGGACACTTATCTATAAACCTTCATATTCAGGTAAGCATTACTACTGTATCTATTGGTTTCAAAATAAGCAGGCAGAAATAAAATGTATTTAATTCTTTTCAACTTTGCCCATTCTGAAATGATGTCTCACTTTTCATGTCGCATTACAACTCAGTTGTTTTCTTGACTAGGTAGGAAAACTGCCTTGAAAGCATCTCCTAAAGCCTGTCTATGGAGTGTCAGCAGATGGAGCTGTTCTGAGAGATGCCTGCCTCTTTGCTGCCCAAGATGAAAAGATCTATTACACATGCTGATTAAAGGATATTATGAAAGATTAAGTAACTTCAGGCAAACTATTTTTTATCTAGTTAGTCGTTTGTTATACATAAATTGAAAAGATAAGAGATTAAAAGCAAACCAAAATCTTTGTCTTCAGTTATTGCTCCAAAAAGAGAAAACAGACTTGATAAGTGCCTTCTTCACTCAAAAATTAATGTGAATTAATTTATACAGCGCAAGAATGCCAGCTTCCCACCTAAAGAAGGCATTTAAGCACATTTTACTAAGTTCCTTGAGAGCACCTAATGTCCCCATATCCATTAGCAGTTTTGCCAGGTTGAGTCATTAAGCTGATATTCAGAAGCAGCCCAGCCTAACGCATTTTGGACAAAATGAAAGGAGTTTGCAAAGCTGCAGAAGTAGTGCTACTGCCTGTTTTGAAATGGTCGGTAGAACTTCAGTCTTAGGAGTATCTGCAACACGGAATCCACAACCGATGAAGTGATGAGAACAGAACCTTGCCAAGCGGTGAATGCCTTATAAACCTACTGCCCTGTAGCTAGGGCTTTAATGAGATTCCCCCTATCACTGTTTCCAAATGCTCAACTGAAACACATCCATTAACTTGCATTTACAAGACTGGATCTAGCAACTGGGAACTGAAGAAACTAGTGGGGATACAAGGTACATAGAGGAGGCGAGATGTAAGAAGAAATGAATCTTTCATTGAGGATTTTTAAACAGAAATTTGTAAGGATCTATTAAAAATGAGACTATCCTTGAAGTATAATAATAATGAACTAATATTTTCCAGTCAGGAATCCAGTCCCAAAATATTTTGGGACTTTCTAATTCTTAATTACATTCATGGAAAATTTTGGACAATTAACCACTTACCTGCAGATTCTTAAAAAAATCTTAAATTCTAATACTGTTAGCCAACAAATGTATACAGTATAATCTTTTCTGCATTTCTGTGCTTCTGACACTAAAGAATGGATAGAGGAGATTTTATTTTACTTTACAGTATTTTTAAAATGTTTTGCCCTTTTGATGATTATACAAGGGGTGACCATCACTGTAGTTCACAGCTGGAGAGAAAAAAATATGAGCAGTGTCTCCTCCAGTAATGATAACAAGGGAGCATTTCACTATGAAGGGATAGTTCACCAGTGTTTTCAAGGAACTGAAGAGGCCGTGAAAGAGAAGGGAGGGAAAAAAGGCCAGAGAAGGGAGAAGATGATAGATTATTTTGTACTGGAAGCATTCCAGTTGTCTTGGGTTTCTGTTCAGTTCAATTGAAATAACAAGCTTTTCTCATGGCATTGATTTTCCTGTCTTTTGCTATAAATACAAAGACATATCTGAATGTAACAAGTTATTCAAAGTTTTTGACCTTCAGAAACATTTGCTTTGGGTCAAGTTTTGAGCTCAAGCCTGGGACAGTCTTTATTTTATACAGACTGCTTTGTCAAATCCCAGAAGAATGTATTGTGCAAATTAACATACTTAGTACAACTGGTTGATGAAACACTCAATGCCAGAACTGTAAATCTCTTCGCGATCGTTTAGAGTTTATATGGTAGGTTTGTGACCTGTTTACTTCTGTCGAGATGAGGTTCTCCAAACACTTTAAGAAATGACTGGTAATAGTACTGGTCCTGAAATCCCAGATTTATCATCTGGGGGAGTACAGCTCAGATGAGAAATAGCTTTTTTCCCGATCCATTTCTAAAATAGATTATGTTGGCTGTACTCTGTAAAAATGAGGTCTGAGAAAACAAGACATCAGCAAATCTTCCCTTATGTGAGATAAGTGAAATAAATAATTGTAAACTGGATTTTCTGACTACAGATTAACGCATTGTTTCTTGCTAAAATTTGTCAATTATCATCTTTTGTGAGAAAGAGAATGAGAAAAAGTATGTTAATCTTGACAAACTACAGATTCGAATAATAAGTTCAGCGGCAAGTCCAAAAAATATCAGCTTTGCTCAACTAAAGACACATCTCTTATTTATTATGGAGCTTATGCGGGGGGCATTATCTACACAACTTTCACCTTCTGTCAGCCATGTCTTCATGGTTTATTATGCAGAGAAATGCTATCAGTTAAATGCATAAGCACTGCTGCCCAATATTTGAAAGAAACACTGTGTCACACTTTGATTTCATCTTTGTTGGTGGTGTTCATAACCTGTGGACATATTTCTTTCTGCCCGTTGTTCAAATACACCTTCTCTTGCTGTAAGAATTGACTTCAGGCTTTTCACAAAGATATCTTTTACTATGACAAGGAAAATCAGTAACTTCCAGGCAAGAAGCAATTCCCTTTGAAATGGTTACAGATGAAGGAATATAACTGCCCTTTTCCAGAGTGATGGGGCATACTGACACAACCTAATAGCTTACAGTAAGACCAAAACCACACTGAGATTTTACAAAGAGGAGTCTTGCTGTGCCCAGATTGTTTGACTCTGGGAGGGAATTCAGCAGCCCCAGTTTAGATACTTAAGTGTCATAAAGGAAGAACCTATGAACTGGACACCTACCAGTCAAGACAAAGACAATTTACCACACACCAAACTGTGCGTCACTGTGCATTGACTGCTCCTTGTACCTGTTGATTACTTTAAATGTAGGTTGCTTACTTATATGTGACAATGCAATCACAGAAAACCAGACAGGGAATAAATGAATTCAGACAAGGTTTACAATTCTGTGGATGATCTAGATTACATACTTACACAAGTTCGTTCTTGAGTTTAAAACAACGTAATTAATCCAATGCAGCTTTTAAGAGAATAGGCAGGCTCAAATTTCAAAAAGATAAACATCTTCTCAATATTGTATGTGTATTCCTGTGAAACACTTGAACAGGGGAGCTTTCTAGTTTATATAAAAATGCTTTTAAACTATATAGGTTAATCCAGTACTCTATTCTGTGCTTCTTTAAGTACTTACATTTTTTAAAAAATAAATGTGACAGAATAAAATAAAATAAGCTAATAGCATGAATATCTCTGTAAAACCTTGTGTTGCTTGAAAGATCCCTTAGCATTAAGCCACTATTGTGGAGACCAGAAGAAACAAAAATCTAGCAAAATGTACCACAGTATCACAGTATCACAAGGTTGGAAAGGACCTCTGAGATCATCAAGTCCAACTTATATCCCAACACTAACGCCGACACTAACACCATCATCTAAACCATGGCACTCAGTGCCTCATCCAGTCTCCCCTTAAACACCTCCAGGGTCGGCGACTCCACCACCTCCCTGGGCAGCGCATTCCAATGGCCGATCACCCTTTCAGTGAAGAACTTTTTCCTAAGATCAAGCCTAAACTTCCCCTGACGAAGCTTGAGTCCATGCCCTCTAGTTCTGTCACTGGTCACCTGAGAGAAGAGACCAACCCCTGCCTGACTACAACCTCCTTTTAGGTAGTCATAGAGAGCAATGAGGTCTCCCCTGAACCTCCTCTTCTTCAGACTAAACAGCCCCACTTCCCTCAGTCGCTCCTCATAGGGCTCCAGCCCCTTCACCATCTTCGTTGCCCTCCTCTGGACACACTCCAGCATCCTGACATCTTTCCCAAACCGAGGGGCCCAGAACTGCACACAGTATTCAAGATGAGGCCTGACCAGTGCCGAGTACAGGGGGACGATAACTTCTCTGCTCCTGCTCACCACATTATTCCTGATGCAGACCAGAATGCCATTGACCTTCTTGGCCACCTGGGCACATTGCTGGCTCATGTTGAGCTTCCTGTCAACCAGCACTCCCAGGTCCCTTGCTGCCTGACTACTCTCCAGCCACTCTGTCCCCAGTCTGTAGCTCTGCATGGGATTGTTGTGTCCAAAATGAAGTACCTGACATTTGGACTTATTAAACATCATCCCATTAGAATCGGCCCATCTCTCCAGTCTATCCAGGTCCCTCTGTAGGGCCATCCTACCCTCTAACAGATCAACCCTTCCTCCCATCTTGGTATCATCTGCAAACTTACTGATGATGGACTAAATCCCCTCATCCAGATCATCAATAAAGATATTAAACAGGACCGGACCCAACACCAATCCCTGGGGGACACCACTGGTGACCGGCCACCAACTGGATGAGACACCATTCACCACCACTCTTTGGGCTTGGCCATCCAATCAATTCCTAACCCAGCACAGAGTGCTCCCATCTAAGCCACGGGCTGCCGGCTCCTCTAGGAGTCTACTGTGGGAGACAGTGTCAAAGGCCTTGCTAAAGTCCAGGTATACCACATCCACAACCTTCCTCTCATCCACCAGGCGAGTCACATGGTCATAAAAGGAGATCAGGTTGGTCAGGCAGGACCTGCCCCTCCTAAACCCATGCTGGCTGGGCCTGATCTCTTGGCCGTTCTGCAGGTGCTACATGATTGCACCCAGTATTATCTGCTCCATAATTTTACCTGGGACCGAGGTCAGGCTGACAGGTCTGTAATTACCTGGATCATCCTTACGGCCCTTCTTGTGGATGGGCATCACACTGGCCAATTTCCAGTCTTCCAGGACCTCTCCGATGAGGCAGGACTGTTGAAAGATGACGGAGAGCGGCTTAGCAAGCTCATCCGCCAGCTCTCTCATCACCCTAGGATGGATCCCATCCGGCCCCATAGACTTATGAGGGTCCAAGTGGCTCAGCATATCTCTAACTTCCTCCTCATGGATTGCAGGAGGGCCATATTTCATCCTGCCCCCATCAACCACTTCAGAGGGCCAACTGTCAAGCGAACAGATTTCCTTACTGTTGAAAACTGAGGCAAAGAAGGCATTAAGTACCTCAGCCTTCTCTGCATCTTTGGTTACTATATTTCCCTCCACATCTAACAAAGAGTGGAGGTCGCTGCCGCCTTTCTTTCTACCATTGATATATTTATAAAAGCTCTTCTTATTATCCTTAACAGAAGTGGCCAATTTAAGCTCCAGCTGGGCTTTTGCTTCCCTGATTTTTTTTCTACACGACTTAACAACATCTTTGAACATGATCTGGATTACGTCCCCTTCTTTCCAACGGCAATACATCCTCTTTTTCTTACTTAGCTCCTTCAGAAGCTCCCTAGTCATCCAGGCCGGCTGTTTGTCCCTACGACTCTTCTTACAACATATGGGGACAGCCCGCTCCTGTGCCTTCAAGATTTCATTCTTGGAGTGCATCCAGCCTTCCTGGACCCCCTTGCCACTAAGAACTATTTCCCAGGGTACTTTCCTGACCAGTTCCTTAAATAATCCAAAATCTGCCCCCTGAAAGTCCAGCGGCGATGTCCTGTTCCTGGCTTTTCTTGTTACGTTGTTTACAGAAAACTCAATTATCTCATGATCACTACACCCCAGACAGCCTCCGACAACGACATCACCCACCAGCTCTTCTTTGTTTGTAAACAGCAGGTCAAGGAGAGCCTCACCCCTGGTAGGCTCACTCACCAGCTGCGACAGAAAGCAGTCCTCAATACACTCTAAAAATCTCTGAGACTGCCTCCTCTCAGCAGTGTTAAGTTCCCAGCAGATATCCGGAAGATTAAAGTCTCCTAAAAGAACAAGGGCAGCCGATCTAGAGGCAGTCTCCAGCTGTTTAAACAATAGAAGATCCATCTCTTCCTCCTGGTTGGGCGGTCTATAACATACTCCAACCAGGAGGTCAGACTTGACTGCCCCTCTGACCCTTACCCATAGGCACTCAATCTGGTCATCACCCATCTCGACTTCAACGGCATCCAGGGTTTCCTTAGTATAGAGGGCTACCCCTCCACCCCTCCTCTCGCACCTGTCTCTCCTGAAGAGCCTGTAGCCTTCCATGGCAGCACTCCAGTTATGAGAGTCGTTCCACCATGTTTCCGTGATAGCAACTATGTCATAGCTCTCCCGCTGATCCAGGACTTCCAGCTCCTCCTGTTTGTTCCCCATACTGCATATGTTTATGTACATGCACTTCAGTTGGGTTACTGATGACACCCTTTGAGATGGCTCATCCTCCACAGCAACATCGTTGGTGAGCCTAGTTACTCCCCCCTCCCCCTTCATACCTAGTTTAAAGCCCTCTCTACAAGCCCTGACAGCTCCTGGGCTAGAATCCGTAGTTAGACAAGACCCATCTATGTCAAGCAGGCCAGGTGCTATAAAGGTTTCTCCATGATCGTAGAACCCAAAATTCCTTTGCCGGCACCAGCCCCTAAGCCATTTATTAAGAGCGTGGATTCTCTTATTCCTTTCGGTATACATCTCTGCCACCGGAGGAACCGAGCAGAACACCACCTGTGCTCCTGCCCTATCCATTGACCGACCCAGCTCCTGGAATTCCTTTTTAACGACCCTTGACCCTCTTTTAGCTAGCTCATCACTGCCAGCCAGAACCACCAGAAGTGGGTAATAATCTGAGGGTTTAATTAGGTCCGGGAGTCTCTTAGCAATATCCCCTGCCCGGGCTTGGGGAAGGCAGCAGACTTCCCTAGGAGTTGGGTCTAGTCTACATATAGTCTCCATCCCTTTCAGAAGGGAGTCACCCACTACAACTACCCTCCTTTTCCTCTTAGTTATCAACAATAATTAAAGTTCTCAATAACAGAATTGATTAAAAGCCTCCAGAACTTCAGCAAAGCTGTTCTATTTATTGATAGTTTAACATCACTACAAACCTGGTTATTTCAGTGCCATATACTGGGGGTGAATGGCAATGACAATGAGAATAAAATTTGGCCGTATACAACTGCATATATGAAAGATTTTCACCTGAAGCTTGAAAATCTGATCTTTTGTCAAGTATTTGCTACATTCTGAGCATGCTTCTGACTTCAAACTCTTTTTCTTTTTGCTTCATAAAAAGAATTTACTGTCTAGGGCTCAAAACTGAATGGCGTCTCATACATTTAAATCTCACATTTGAAGTGTGATGGAAAAAACACCATGCCAGGAAAAGATAAGACTTAACTATAGTATTATTTTTCAGTAGTATTAATTTGAAACATAAAATCATCAAGCTCTTCTGCAATGTCCTGAGACAAAAATGGGAAATACAGACTCTGAAAATTCTTATCCCATATGAGCAATCTTGAAATATTAAAATGTATATCTTTTCTTTAGACATTTTGAAACAACCCATAACCATTCAGATTCCTGCCATGAAAATCTAGAAGATGATTTAGTGAATCTGTAAAATTGCAATAAATATCTGCACATTTGTAGACCTTCAAAGAAATACACATGAAAACAGCTTGGCATCTGTATAGATTGTTGATTCTTCCATTCTTTGAATGTTATGGGCCCTTTTAAAAAAGAGGTAACATGTTATAACTTATTTAATAAAGCAAGCCAGTCACCCGATGACTGCATGGCACACAGTAACAGATGAGGCCTGTGCTTTTGGAGGTAAATAGGTGCAAGACTTCAAACAGCCACTCACTGCCCCAGTTCTTTCAGAAACCTGTCTGTGATTTCCAGCCTATGAGCTAGACAGAGCTTAATGAACATCTATAAGCAAACTTTACAGTTGGGGACCTGAATGCCCCCTTTTGTTCAGAGATCTCTTAGGTCTGGGAGCAACACAATGGTAAATACATTTAGCTGGTGAAGAACTCCCCCAGAGAGTCAGAAACATCTTAAATTAAATCTGCACGCCTGTTTTTGCTTCACTGGACTGGAAAAATGTGGCTATGACACTGTAATTAAAAAGAAAATGCAGACATACTACAACCATTGCTTAACTGCCAAAAAAACAGTTTTGCAGAACTATCAGCAAAATTGTCCAGAAGCCAAATTGCTAAACACTGAGGAAACTTGTGCTCTCAAAATAGCTCAAAGTAGCTCAGGCTACTTTGTTCCATTAACTAGTGTATAATTAAAGACCCTGCTTGTGAAAAAAGATAAAATGAAACACTCTAGCATGGTATTCTTTCTATTCTCCTTTTTTATTGCTAGTAAGCACAGTGGTAGTCAAATATCTAACAGTAGTCATTGTTTTTTTAATGCCCCACTCATGGTCTGACAATCCAGTCTACAATCCAGACTAGGCCCAATGCATTTGATTTTTGGTTTGAAATAAATAAGAATTGCAAAGTGTTTGCCATAACAATTCTTCTGCTAAAATACACTTTATTGAAAATATGACTTATGCCTGTGTTATTTGCACATAATGATTTCCTCTAGAGATTTACTAGTAATAAATTAAGAATCTATTTTGACAACCGGTTCTGAGGTGTGGCATAAGAACTAACTATTCAGTAGTCTGAAATGACAGCAACGCTAATTTTAAACAAAACTTGAACCATATCTACTCAATTCCCAATTATGTTTAGGAAAATAAGAATTACGGCATTTATTTATGGGAGTTACATATCACAGAATACATAAGAAGATATTGTATTTTATATCTCCTGTTTCTGTGACATTGCAGGGTTAATTGCAACAAAGGAAAACCAAATATTCAGTCTCTCAATGATTTACAATTTAACTGCATTAAGAATTTTTTGCAGCACTTTCTAATTAGCATGACTACAAATTGAAAAGTGACCCAGTGATGAATCTAGAAGAGATAATTACACGAAAGTTGTTAGGCTGATAACATCACACTTTGATCATATAAGATATTTACATAAGATATGTGCAGGTCTTCACTTTGATATTTTCCTGTAGGTTTAAGGTAGTGCTTTATCATTAATGGAGAAGTATTTAGTGAAACACTAAAAAAGAAAGTATTTTTTAATCCCTTTGAGGATCTATACTGATTTTTCCCTCCCCACACTTGTTGGTGTTGAATGTTGTAAACTGGCCGCCTCAATGCTCTCATCCAGATTTATGCAAGATGAAAGTGTGCAAAAATTGAAAAGCTGAGCCACCTTACTTAGAGTACATTGTAGATAACATTAACATTTCCAGTGGTGCTGCATGAAACAATTACTACACTGGAATAATCTCATTTTGAATTGCTTTTCTGTAACCAGAAGCAATGACTTCAACTGAAAGCTAGTTGTAAATTTAAAATACAAGTAGAAAGAAACAGATATAACTGCTGGTATAAGGCAGGCATACTAAAGTGGTCCTGGGAAAATGCAGTAGACAAAAATAGCTGGATAATTTTGTTGTCTTGGGAGTTAATCAATGAGGCTTCTTTTCCTGGGTTTTAAATAAGATGTATGGTCACAAAATAGAGCTATCCCATAAAGATCCTCACACTTACTACTATGTAGGGACAGTGCAGAAAATCCCATCAGGATGTTCATAATCTTAGACAAGGAAACAACCCTTCCTTTATTCAAACAGCAAAGTTTGACTGCAACACCACTTTTTGAGACAACATTGCTGCTGAACATGACCTTAGTGCATTACACATGGCATGTGTTTCTAAATGAGAACAAGGGGTCAAGGCATGAGACAATCACTAATAGCGTACTTTTCCTAGTAAGTCAATACAATGACTTCATCTTTTGTAATTTAGGCTCTCAGAAATTGCGGCTAATTCATTCTTGAATTGCTGTACCCAGAAGAGGATTCAGTATCCCAGCCAAATATTCTTGCAGGCTATTGTCTTGCACATCTCACTATGAAATGGTATATATCCTAATTGCGATTTGATCAAGCTGTACACTTTTAGCAAGTCGTATGATAAACTTCCTGGTACTATAAAGAAATGAAACATGGATAAATCAACAGTTTACAGTGCTTGGACTTCTGAAACATAGGAGGGCACCACTGTCAGAAATTTCTGCTGCTGTAGGGCAAGATAATAGCAGAAGACTAATAGAATAAGAGACAATTTTCTTCAGAATTTTGATTACCGTCAACAGCAAGTATGTTTGAGGCACTAGGAAATGACATAAATCTAGAAAATGCTGCAGATCCATTAGATGTGATTAGAATTAAAAGTGACTTTATATGGAGTTAGATGCTGAAATCTGATAAGCATAAGAGTAAGATGCTACATATTTACAAAAATCAGCTTCACGTATATACGATGAGAACTATTTTCAAAACCTCATTGATTTTGCTGGCAATACTTGTGAAAAACACTGGACCCTATTTTGTTTGAAATTTCTTTCAGAATATTTCTTTCAGTATATATAGCTTGGAAATTTCACTTCATATTTCAATCCTCTCCCCTCCACCCTCAGCTCTGATGGCAGCGTGCCTGGCTGAGACAGGCAGACCGTTCACCTGCTTATCTCCATCTGGCTGAGCTCCATGATTATAGGCAAGCATTAAGGAAGTCTAATTTCCCCATCTGCAATGGATCAGTAGCCCTAGAGAGCAGCTCTGAAATGATCCAGGCTGTTAGTAAGCTGACAACACCAGCAAACAAAACGTGCTAGGGTTGATATTCTCTCCTTGTGGTCATAGCTCACAGCCAAAAGGCTAAGCTGCCTTCTCATAAAATACAGGGAGGACTTTGCCAGCCTGTCCGAGGCCTGTACCACCCTCTGAGCTGTGTCCAGGAGCTACATGAGAGAGGCTGCTCATCACAGACTAAAGACATGCTGGCATCGTGCTCATGAATAAGCAGCATGGATGGCTAAGTGCAAGTGCAAAGCCCATCCCTCACCCTACACAGTTTGCAGGTAGGATAAAGTCTACAAACCAAGCCAAGTTTAAAGCCACCATCCAGGAGGCTAGGAGTAACAAGGATCACAGAGTGGGTAGCAGTGGCATGACGAGGTGTATTCCCTCACACTCTGATGTTCCCAAACCCCAAAGCGTGGTAGCTGTGCAGCTTGTGCAACACCACTCGCACAGTCACATTTTTTCTCTTGAGTTAGGACATAAAAGATTTATGGAAAAAATTAAAAATTCTTATAGTTTACATTTCCCAACCAACTTTAAAAGTCACATTAAGCTTAATATAAACTCTATTAGTGCATACATGTACCTTTACTCAGGTAATATTTGCCAGATCACATCCTTCCATTTGTACACATCAAAACGACACATGTAAACAACTTCAAAACAAGGATAAAATTGGATAAACTGATACCATACACAAACAGAAATGTGGTCTTTCCTTCCTAAGAGAGCCAAATACTTGCTGTATCCTCTGCAAAACATTTAAGTTTCTTATTGCTAACACTCTACAGCTCTCTGCTTAGTGTGAGCATTTTATGGATTTTGGTGATTGCAGATGCTAGATGTAAAGAAAAGTCTCAGCCACATACCACAGTTGTCTTCATCGGCCCAGTTCCCACAGTCATCCTCACCATTACAGTGAAGTTGTTGGGGCAAACATTTTGTGATATTGCCACACGGAAAGTAACCCAGGGGGCACCTGACTCCAATTCCAGAAACATCGTCTGCCAAAGAGTCACGAATAGCTAAATAGAAACAAAAAGAATATGCTTACTTTAAGATTTTTAAAGATAACTGAGGTTATGTTTTAAAAATACTCATTTGCGTTTGAATATGAGTATCAAGGGATAAATACATATTAGTTCATTTGACATGCAATTACAAAAGTATATTAAGTACTTATTAACTTGGCAAGAAACATATCATCAGCTAATTAAAATTTGCTTTGATACAAAGTATCCAGGTAATTCCTTCCCATGTATCCTAGGAATAAAATGGAAATGCTAATCATACATGACAAATTATCTATGACAACTATTTAGAAGGATTATTTCTCTTTGCACTAGAAATTAATTTATTATAGCAATATACCAGATAAGCTATGTAGATAAGGATTATATTAATTTGTGCTGAAATTTTAGTCCCAGATAGATAAGTTCTCTTCATACAGAGTCAGGAATATTTTTTTAATTTATTCTAATTTTAAAACAATTACTAGAGGTAAACTGTTCAAGGATCAAAGAACAAGGAAAGCAAGATCAAATCTCTGATGCAGTTTTGCTGAAGAATGAGTAAGATGACAGAAAGGTGCCATTATGAATCCTTTGGAAGAGTTGTCAGCCTGGTCCAAAGAATTTGGAGATATTGTTCAGAATCTAACAGTCTGACGTAAAGATATAGAGATGCTGTTTTGCTAAGCCCATGCTTTAGAGGAAGAATTACAGGAATTTCATTCAAGCAGTGCTGAGGGAAAAGGCAGAGGGATGCTGATAAGGGACAGCCAGAGCAGATGGAGGACTCTGCCTGCCCTCTATTCCTCAGCTCTCAGTACTACAGCAGCTTCAGGTACCCTCATTAGCAGACTCACGATGGCTTACCCGTCTCTCCAGTGTACCTGAGGGACATCTGCCTCCACCACTTTTTCTAGGGTAAGTGCAACTGATCTACTGGCACCCTGCAATGCCAGCTCAGATTTCTTCTTGTACAAAATCAACTTCTTCCCAAAAGCATATAATGGAGAGGGTTTTAAATTACTCTAGAATTCAATTTGTTCAGTCTCCAGTATAGCAGAAATGGAGAAAGGCATCATCAGTATAGAGCATTGTTTAGTGCTTTTCACGCTCCCAAAGCTTCAGTAAGACCATCTAGTGAAGTACCGTACTGCAAGGGCCTGTTAAATTATTTTTTGAAGTACTTTCAAAAAGAAATACTACTTACCTGTTATAGCTAGCATTTGACTTTGTGGTTGCTGTTACGAAGAAGAAAAAAAATCCAGTACAGATTATATTTTAATTTTCATTGCTGTCTTAGAATACTTGAAATACTCTATACAAAGTTCATTAACTGTGATGTGATGATTGTTCAGATAGTAAATTGCCACTTTTGAAACACACAACCATTTTTCCAGGGTATTTTGATAGAAAAAAGGATAAATCTTTTATGCAACTTTCTTAGGTTAACAAAGAATATGTTATTACACAACATCTGACATTTACACTAATTTTTCTCCTGGGCTAAAGCAATCACCTGAAATTGAATAAGTACTTCAGATTCATAGAAAATTTATTCCAGAAGAACTTTCATATGTTAAATCCTTGGCAATGTTTACAAATGTGAAAAATTGAAATGTAGGAACAGTATCTGAAGGAAATGGAGAGAAATATTCTGTTATTCCCATATGCACAGAATTATCTTTGCTCTCAGAAGCGTTTTGCGTAGAAAGTCATATATTCCAGCTACCAAATGCCATACCGTTTTGAAAAGTTGATTTGGTTTTATCTACAACATTATAACCTATGCAATTGCTCAAAGAGACTTTTACTTTAAGTTCCTATCCCTCAAATGAATAGGTACAAATAAGGCTATGTTCTACACCCAGGGTGAATCAGTCTTGCACATTGTTCATAAACCTCTCTGCTATTCTGTTCTTGTATTCAGAACACTATGTTCAACCTGTTCCACTCAAAAAGAGAGCAAAAAATCTTATGCAGGCACAGTGTTAAGTAAACAGACTGTGTTGTACTCACTGTCTGAAGTCTCATGTTGCAAAAAGAAATCACAGACGACTAAGACTCCTTTCAATGCAGATGTTTGTCACAATATGTCACTATCAAAACACTTGGTAAATGACAATAATATGAAAATATTGAACATAAACTTAAAAATAAACCCAACCACCAAACAACCCCTTACATTTTGTCAAGCCTTTTTCCCTACACACTGGAGACGTACTCAGACTGAACTGAACTTTGTGCTTAAAAGGGCTGACTTCTGTGTAGCTTAAATTTCAAAGTATGGCATTTCTCTTCTTACAGTACCATTGAATGGATTTTCACAGCATTTTCCAGAAATTACTATTAATTAGTCAAATAGTATTAATCCTTGAACTAATTAATGAATCTAGGAATCATTCTTTGTCAAATAGTACATAATCCCTCATGTGTTTAAGGTTTTGAATTCTCTGTAAATTTATAGCCTTGATGATATCTATTCTGAGTCTCTGCATTACACATTTTGTGCTACGTTGGATTACCTTGCCATGTAAATATCTGCCTGGGAAAGAAGATAAAACGGTGTCAACACTTAGAAGCTTCATCCTAGTCCAATCATTGAAAGCTCTGGTCTTTGTCCATTGACTTGTTAATATCACTTCGTTTATGCAAAAGAAGACAGAAGTTTGAACTCTGTGCATTGTAGGATTTCCAGTATAAATGGAAAAGCCCCCAGCCCTCCGAGGAAATGTTTGGCAAAGCCGACAAAGATAAACAGGAAATAATACAGTAAAATCCATTGAAAATACTAGATAATCTTGAGATGATTCTCTTTTGGATATTAAAATGGTGTCTTTTAAGTGAGGAAAATGGATAAAGCTGGCACTATAAAAACAGCAATTAAAAATATACTTCTCATTTTGCAAATACAGACTTTACTGACACTGGAGCTTATCAAGCCAAGATAAAGATCTATCATGCTATCTTTGTGATGAAGAATGAAAGGTGTTGACTTTTCTACCTGTCATTGATTTTTCCAATATGAAAAAGTTGAACTACTCTTCTAATATCTTGTTTCATTGCCCATTTTTTAGCAGCTAAACCTCCTGATATGATAGCTCTAAAAAATATTGATTAATGATTATTTCATTGTGACATGTCACTCTGTTTCATGTTGGTGTTAAATCAATAAAAAGAAAAATGTTGCTTTGTACTCCTATCAATCCATAGATTATGTCTCTGTCCCATATGCATTATCAAGTTCAAAGGTACCTCTATTGTTTTATAAATTCTCATTGATGGCTCATCCAAGATGGAACATCTCAGCTTTGCTTCTTATCACCAAAGTAGCGTTATAAAAGAATGAGAATACCTATAAAACAAAAGAAGTACCATCATCAAATTATATGAACGATCAACTTGAACCTTAATATGGCTTGATTAATATAAATTATTTGTGTTTTACAATGAATAAGTTTGGGCCAATATTGTTATCTCACACAGCTGACAGAAAAAAACTCATGTCCTTTAGAGATATGTCAAAAAGAGACTGGTAAATAAAGGAAGACTAAAAAATTTTACTGTTTATAAAGAATTCAGCTGCAAATGTAGAAACTAGAGAAAAGGTGGAAGTCAGGGCAGATTTGTTGTGAAAATGAACAGTATAAATCTGTGACAGACCTGATTATGTCAGAAAGTTTGCTTTTACAGATACTCCAAGTAAAAAAATTTCTTCTTTGTATACCTTATACAAAAAATGATCTCCTGCTCTTCCAGTGACATGGAGATAATTCATACGTTTAATTTATACTGTGCCTGCAAAATTTTCTTTTCTCAAAATGATCAGAGTAAATATTAAAATATTTTCAAACAGAAAAGAAATAGATGAACTGTTATCAGTACAAATAAAAACCACAAATAAGCATCTTTCTGACAAGACATCTGCCCTCTCAATACAGAATAATGTTCTACCCAGTCAACCATCTTCATGATTCTGCACATTAAAGGTTTCTGACTATCATGCACTTAGGATCCCCATTCGTTCCCCAGTTCTTCTAAAATTTTCAAAAAGAAAACAAGAATTCACATTGCACACTTTTTAAGTTTCTGCTGCTTTGAGACACTTATTGCTAAGGCAGACATTTGTGATCTCCTCTAGCTTGAAGAAACTGGGTAACTCTTTTCCTGCTAGTCTTTAAAACACAAGACTAAAATTACCACTGCTTTCCTTTTTCTAAATAAATAAGCAAGAGTTGGGTTGTCATCTTTTCCTTTGTTGCAAAGATGCAGAATCACTGTGGAAAGAACATGGCAGCCTTTCTCTAAATTCTCATAAAATGAAATGAAAAGAGAGAACACATTTGGGAAAGCCAAGGACAAGATATTTCAAGAACATGTCTTTCATTCCAACTAAATTGATTTACGAAGCTCTCTGCTTTTGTGTATTCTTTGAAAAATGACACAAAATTTTGAAAACAGAGATTGGGTCACAAGTGCTGTTTGAGAAACCAAATAAAGGACATGTACACTAGAAGAACACGAACTTAACAAGTTACTTTTCACTTCCATAAAACAAGTGAATATGACTTCATAATGGGAACGATATTGTGCTGAGTAATAAGCAATTAAACTAATCATAGCCACATTATTCATCACTTCGTATGCTATTCACACCAGTCTCAACAGTGTTGCATACAGGTGTAGATAAGGTTATATCATAATATCAGGAACATATTTACGTACTTTCAAAAATTTGAATCACATGAAGACCCATTGTCGTGAGTCCAAAATGACTCTCAATTTCCATCAGCCAAATAATCTAACATGTTTTTCTTAACTATGATTAAGTTATAAGTTTCAAAGTACTGGGGCTGAGGAAACCCAACTATTTTTAAAAAGGAGTCCTTACATGGCAAGGACCAAGGAATGATCACAGTACTGAAGAATGCACCCTATACTTACAATGATGGAAAGTTATTTTACTTACAAAAGCCCAAGTTTTTCAGAGACCGATGCAAATTTATCAAATGGTGTGACTTCTCCCACAACATATTTTAGTCGCTGTACTTTTAGTCGGAGTGGGAAATGGGCTAGAGCAAAAGAAGACTGAAAATTTTAATTTGAAATGCTTATTTTGAAGTAGAATGTTTTCTTCAACTAAACCAGAAGGAGTCAACAAAGGAAGCATTAAAGTTGAAATCAATTTGGCCCTTCATTTTTGTGCTAGCCTGAATACTTCAAGTTGACAGTAGATTAAAAAATTAATCTTCTTCTGAAAGTTATTTGAAGGGCATGTGAACTGGCTTTGAAAAACCTTTAGTGTAATATAGAGGAGGGGACCTCATAGGCCTGTAGCCTTTATTTTCAAAGAGAAATCATCAGAAGGAGGCTATAAATTTAGGTTATAATTATGAATTTAAAAGACAATTAATTAATGATTGACTAAGAATAGTTGTGACAAGCGGCTGACCAACTCTAATTAGAAGCATTTGAACCACCAAATGGCAGAAAGAAAAAAGATATGACAGCTTAAAAATATCTTATTTTTAAAAAATAGTTTATTGTCTGAATTTGTCCATTACAATAATACCTAGAATATAGTTTTATTTAGTTCAGTGCAGCATTAATTTTCCTGAATTTGGTCTGTATTATTCAGCTTCTTCCTACTAAAAAAAGGAAATTTTTGAGCAATTTATGATAGATTGAGACGAAGTCCAGTGTGTTTCAGGATAGAAATATGAAATTAACTTTTGTATGCTTAACATACTATGGCTTTGTAAGTAGAAATTTGATTTTTTATTCAGCATATAATTTTGTAAAGACTCTCTTATACTTGATGCTTCTTTTAGAAAATGATTTCTAGTAAATTTGTGAATATGTAATGGGAACCTCATAATATTAAAACCATTTTTTTTAACTTTTAAAATCTTTCTGTAAGTAACCTATTGAAAATAGATTCTTTCATACAAGAAAAAAACCCATCTTATGCACTTCAACTTTAATGTTTTAATATACACATTTGGAGTAACCCCTTGGGCAAAACTTGCAGATCAAAATAGACCTTGCTTTAGTGGTGGCAGATACTCTAGTGCTAATCCTTGAGGTAAAGCATGAGTGGCTTAAAAGATTTAAGCATCTGTACAGGATCCCCACAGGAGTATGATAAAACTGTTGTGACTACATTGCCTTTTCTGTAATTTGCGCCTCTCTTCCTCTGCTAATTGTTATCCGTGATGTCAATAGCATTTTCTGAATAACATATGAATCATGTTTGCAATTTTAGTTTCTATTGGGTACAAGTGACACAGTGCCATTTATTCAAAATGCTAAATGTTTGCAACAGTTTCATTTCTAAAATACTAGTAATTTTTAATATTTTGGCTGTTGCTCTTGCAATTAGAATTATATTTTCAGTTTTATTGCACTACATTTATCTTTAGTAGACCATATTAAATGTCATTCTAGGAATATGTACTTGAACCAGACAAGTTTATGACTGACGGTATAAAAGGTTTGCTTTCACTAAACACAGTATAGAGCAAAGGATGTTAGCATAAAAGATGCATATGTTGTGGCTGCCAACATTGCATGTCAGTCTGGTCATTTTCTTGTATTTTAATTTCACATAGTACCTTTATTTCTTGCTGTGTGTTTCACAACGCTTTCATTTCAGAAGCATTTTCCAAAGCAGAAGATTTGTACTATCTTTTTGAAAATATAGACTCTAATCTCATAACAACATTACTAAAGTTAGTTTTGCATTATGCCACAGATAATTCAGTCTAATTAATCCAACTACAGTACTGGAAGATCCTCTTTGTGTATCTGTCAGATAAATCATCTCCAGGGCCAGAAACTGCCAGCAGAGCAATTCAGACTGGTCATGTGGCACCTTGCCAGAGGATTTAGCTCTTATACCTTTTATTAATTTGTCTTTTTGTTCTGCTTACACAGATCTTAGAATAAAATGGTTCTGTTGTACAGAATGAGCTGAAAGAGATGACATTATTTGAAAAAGCCATATGAAGTAGAAAGAATTTTATTCAGAGACTCAAATTTTGCAGTGCGTTCCCAGAGGATAAAGGTTCAGCACAATGTCTAACAAAGAGACAAATTAATGAGCAGAGTCAAACCTTTCTGTTACTTCCTGTCCCCTTTTCTTCCCCTCCCCAAATATGCAAAATTTAAATGATGTCTAACTATTATTTCTGTTTAGAAATAAGTTCTATCTCTGTATTCTGACACGATTTCCAATGGAAAATACATTAAGGCAGGCTTTCTTTTGTCCTAGTATTGTTTTGCATTGGTGTAAGTCCTTTTGTTTCACTAATTCCTTTTTCACATTGGTGCGATATCAAGTCTAAACCTGGAAATATGAAACATAAGGTTTTTGTTTGGGTGGCCTTAGATACAGAGCAAAAATTAAAGCATCGATGTAAATGTGTTAAATACACTGTGCTGATCAGTACAATTCTACCTGAGATACCCAGAAAGGTGATGGTTAACCATGAGAATCAATGAAAATTCCCCTGCCAGGAGCTGATTCTTCCTCCCATCCGCTAAGGAGCGAGGTTGGCCTGGCTTTTCAAGCCCCAAAGGTAAAATAAAACTGTTTCAAATATTTTTTTTTCCTCATTTGAAAGAGTTAATGATATAAAGAGATATTAAAAAAAATCTCTGAAGCTTCACACTGGGAATGGCATTTTTGATGTTTTGTAATCCCAGGGAAAAAAGTTAATTAATTAGCACTATTTGCCATGTATCTTATATTTTTCCCCCATCTGATAATATGCTTAATAGTAAGATGATGAAGTTTTAGTTTTACTGGTTTTTTTTAAAATCTGAGAAATCACATAATTTAATATGTAATTGAACCAAGAGGATCAAGAAAGGCTGGTTATCAATAGTGTCCCTCAAGCAGCAATCGTTCACCTCATCTGAATAACCAGCATGTGAATTTAAATACATAATAATAGTAATTATAGATTACTGTAAAAAAGTTCACTTTAGACTTGTTGCTTTGTACAAGTTAATCCAGTCAACCATATGTAAAGTAAGCAAAAGTGAAACATTGATTAGTGAAAACTAAATTATTTAAACTAACAAACAACAGACTTTTGTAATATGTCTCTTAAGTTTCCATAAAGAAAAGGCAAATTTAAGTGACTTTCATGGCACAATGCCATACACAGGAGAGGACTTTGTGTACATGTGCATTCATGCATGGAGGTAAAAAGAAATCCAGGATGATGAGACAGAAAGTATTTGCCACAAAGCCTGAAGAGAAAGCTGCAATGAGAAAGGGAATGAAATTAGAAAAGCATCGAACAGGCAAATTAGTTGCTGATATTTCAACTGTATGATGCTCAGAGAATACATTATCGATGAATATGCAGAACAGAAAAAAATTACGTGACTATCCTTAACTTCTCCACATAAGAGAAAACAATCTAAAAGATCATAACACTCTGCCTAATTTTTCTCAGGTCAAAAAGGATAAAACTGTCTTCCTTTTCTATTTTTTTTCCACTTTGCCCCTCCTCCAGCTAAAATTTGCATGGCTTAACTGTAACTTCTTTCTTACCAACTTTGGTATGCTCTTGTGATGGGAAAAAAAAAAAAGACTGGTAGAATGAGCATCCTGCAGTGTTGATGATAGCAAATTAGGTTTGAAAAAGCCAGCTCAATCACAGACTGAGGAAAAGAACCTGAAGGGGGGGCAGAGGGAGATTTTGTTTTCTTTTTCCTTATCCTGTTTTGCAGTTTAGTCTCTTATTTTGCTGCGGGGTCACTTGAACTAAGCAAGACACATGTCATGCCACAGTTTCAGAGTCACAATATTTTTCCTCTTCTCCCAGGTAACACAATCATAAATAAATCTCTGTGAAATGCTCTCAGGTAAGATTTTTCTATCTAGGACTCCAGAGAGAAAAACGGAAAAAAGAATTTTTGGTGTCTTACACAAAGTATTTGAAATGTGAAACATAATTGTGTTTTTCATTAATTGTGCGTTTAAAAAAGGCTAAAAGGTTTTTAATGATAGTTCTTACAATGGTACTAACCCAGCATAACTTCAATCAAAGCGCTAAAGCATGCTTAAGATTAATTTAGTAACAATAAAAATTTCTTGGTGAGTCTGAGACAGGATTATCTGGTACGTTTTATTTCTTCACGTACTTTTTTTTACTAGGAGCCATTAAGAATTTAAAGTTAATATAGAACTACAAGTTCAGATTTGGGAGGTTGCTATGTCCTGTAAATCTCTGAGATTCCACCCACCTGAAGTATTATAAAAATGGAATCCTTTGTGTTGTTCTTTTCTGAAGTAAAATAATTTGAAAGCATTTTAGAGAGCTCACTATTTTGTGAGAAACCAATTTACAGACGCTGTGCTTAAGCAAACACTTTATTATTGGATTCTGACTCGTGAATATTTGGTTCAATTTAAAAATCACAAGTTTTCCAACCTCTACTATATTTTACTATGAGTAAGCATAACTCACTGCTGAAAATTGTGACACTCCAGTTAAAGTGCCATAAAACAGAAATCATCTCAAGCTAATAGGACTTCTGACTTTCTTAAAGTGAATACTTTTAGCTGGTCGAACCATGATCAGAGACATCTGGCTTGTTTCTTCTCTTGCATATGTATAAAAACATGCTTGCAGATTAAGATTTCTAGATTTTAAGATGAAAACTTTTAGATTTTGTACAGTTATTAATGCACATAAAGAAATGTTGCATTAGCAGCGTATTTGTATAATTTATCTGGATACTAATTTTTCCCAACCAATTTAGAAAAGATAATGAGAAAACACATTCAGAAGTTTGTCTGCATTTTAGATGCAGTTTGCTAAACAATACATTTGCACGGGTTACTGGTGGTTTTCACCTCCACACGGTCTATAGCTCCTCCTTCTCTTCCTTTCCACCCCACTCCAGCTAAATCAACATATGATGATCCCTATTCCTGACGTCGAGTGTTTTCTCATTGTCAACATAAATAAAAGCATGCTCTGTGAAACATAACTTAAATTAGAGTAGTGGTTTCGCAATCCATCTCTAGTGTGGCATACAAGGCAGGACACAGGGCTGGGGAGAGGAGAGGTTTGCTTCAACAGTGATCTGCTGCATCACCCTGGTCCTGTGATACCTTCTGTCAGGTCTCTGTTCATGCCACATCCAATTTGCTGACTCAGATCGTGGGATTCCCAGGGCAAGGCATGCAAAAGAGTGCCCAGAAAAATGTAGCCCCGGTCTCTGCAAGGGATTGTAAGAGGCTGTTGTAATAGTTGCACCATGACTTCAGAAAGAGGACTGAAAGGAGAGAATACTGGTACATAGCTCTCTGTTGCCTGACATCACAATCTGGCTACATTTTTAAAAATAGATTGAATAAGGTAGTTATATCAGGATAACATAAATGTGACTTACAAGATCATATCCCAATACTTCAAACTTTTTGATGCAACTGATCAGCAAAATTAAATCTTCTGTAACTTGGTATTTTTTAAAAAGATCTGTTACATTCTCCAAATCTGTAGATTCACAGATACAAACCTATTTCTCTGGGCAAGAAACCAAACTGGTTAAAAAATTGTGTGAAAGCAATGAATATGTAAATGAAAGATTTAAAAAGAAAAAGTGAAAATAAAATCGAATAGTGATAAAACTTAAAAATGTATAGATATGTATGCTAGAGAAATAAGCAGTACTTATTAAAAAATAAATGTTCTTTTCTAAAGCATACTAGGAAAAGAAAAACCTCACATGACGTATGGTCTTAGGAGTGCAGAAGAGCCCAACTAGACAATATTTGTTTCTGATACCTATACGGAAGGAAGAAATCTTCATCATCAGCTTGATGATGAAAACCTGTACTGAAGATAAAGCAGCATTTCTGAATAAAAATACTTTCAAGCCAGCCATAGAAGGAATTGGAAAGGAATTATTTTCAACTAATGTTATTATATAATAGGTTTTGAAATATGAAGGAAATAAGAAAAGAACTAGATGTCTGCAGTGCTATTTATGTACTAGAAAGGAATGAAGTTTCTGAAAAAGCAGTGTGTATAGTTCCTAGGTAAAACAACATAACAGTTAATTCACATGTCTTCACATGGAATTGAAGACCAGGAAACAACGTCAGGAAGAGTGGTTTCATGGTAGATAGGCCTTCTTGAATAAACCTCTAAAAATGCAGATCATTGCATTACTATTAACTTCTTCAGACTGAACAAGGCAGCTCACCTACAATTATATGGGTTTAAAATTCATTAACTTAACTCCATTTTTTTCCCCATACAGTACAAACTTTGGATTTAACTATGTTGTGTCCAGATTTTAAGTTTTGTGAAGGGATGCTCTCAATAGCTGATTCTGAAGAGGAGTTTGTCTATTGCTATCTCATCTATTTTTAACCTTATTTTTTAATTGCAACTGAAATACGGTGTAAAATGAAACAGAAGAGTATATAAATTTCTATGTAAAAACAACAACAGAATCTTTCCAAGCCCTCTTCCATTTTCCCCATATCCAACACAGCACTGACAATCATGTTTGTGATGGAAATAAAGACTCTCCTCCCAGGTCTAGCAAGTGCTTTTATTTTCTTTGCAGAACAGAGGAAAAAGGAACAATATTCACCTGCTTTGACAGGTATATGTTCAAGTCTCAGTCCGGCAGTACATCCTCTGCCATTCTCAGTGCTATGGTGGTACTTGCTTTCCTTTGGAAGAGCATACTTTACTCAGAATAAACATTTTGACCAAATAAAGCCTTGGGATGGCTGCAGGGTGCGCAAGTGGAACACGATGACCCGTGGTACACAAAACTGGGTAATTTAGCAGAATTTATCCAGAGAGGACATTAAGTGATCTCACACACGCCAGTCCCACAGGATCAGTGTAGCTGCCTCTGGGCTCTCCCTCCCCACTGCCCAGACACCCTCTTCCCCTGACATCGGGTCTACAGGGACAACTCGGGACAACTTGCCTCCACAGGGCCAGCTCTCACCAACAGGCCACAGCAGGTTGCTCCAGTTTCATGTATTTTTTCATCAGTTGCTCCTCCAGAAATCTGTATCTTGGACAGTCACACAAGTCAACTGCAAGCTGGATGCCCCACGAGCATCGAGGACAGCACAGCAGGTAGTGAGCAAAAGACTGTATTACTTCTTTGCATACAAAAAGTCACTTCTTCACATCATACACTGTTTTCCGGTCTCAGCTATCACACAATTTCCAAACCCTTTCTTGCGTTTCCTTATGATAGGAACCATGCACAAACATCAGGTATTAGCAGCACGCACTCAAATTCTGTCACATATCTTTAAATTTCATACATTTCTGCAAATGCAACTCCATATAATACTACAGGCATTTCACCTACATTTTCATGAGTTTTTAAGGCATTACTGACATCCTGCTGCTTAAGTTTACCATCTAACTACTTAGAGTTACAATATTCAATTCTTCGTTAGCTTGGTCATACAGCTACAATAATTAGAATTTCCATTTTAAGTCCTCATAGATTACAGTTTAGAATATGGCATTATTGCTCAGATGGAGAGCTCAGATATGTTTGGCGTATCACATATGTATGGCAAGTGTTTTTAAACTAATTTTAAGTTCCTGCTTTCAGAATCAGCTTCACAGATAACTTAAAGCAGAGATTTTAGAAATATCAGCAGCTGTAAAATGCCACAACAGGATGATCAAGCAAAAAAACCCCAAACAATAAAAAATCTGCCATGTAATTATTATCCATTTATGAAGCATTTAGAGCATCACTGTTTGGGTCAAGAAAGAGGAATTGAAAACATTTTTCCACAGCAGAGTTCATGCCTTTCTTATGTGGCTGTCATTTTGTAATCCCTAGCCTCATTCACATTTTATCTTATCTTCTACAGCAAATGAATAAGAGGTTACACAGGCAGCCTAGTTCAGTATATGTTTCTGGTTAATTTTTTTGGTGTTTGAGAGGGTGGGGTGATCTTGTACTCTTAATTGCCAGCCTCTTGGAGAGGTGTTATACATCAAGATGAGATATTTTGCAAGGGGACAGTAAGCAACAAGACAATCTTGAGCCTCTTTCTCTCTTTGTAGCACAATGCTCACCTCACAAAGAACAGGTGCTTTTTCTGTGCAGTCTCATCTTTTCTTTGCCCTACCTACTTCCCTCATTTCCATCCTTTCTTGCCTAATCACTACCGGCTTCCCATTCTGTTATCTCCTCCTGTCCACATAGGGTCCTAGTTCTGGTCTCACCATCCTCTGAATTTATTCTTCAGACACTCCCTTCTCTCAGAGCACCTTGTCCTTCTCCTTTAATTAATTCACTGTTCCCTGCTGACTTCCTCTCACATATCCTCTTCCACAGTCTCTGTTCTCCCAGACTAATAGCCTTTCTGTTCCATTTTCCCTTTCTGAGTAGCATTAGCCTTTTCTCTCATGTCTCTGTCCCCTTCTCCCACCTTCCTCTCCCTTTAGCCCTTGCTTTCAGTCTCCTCGTCAGTCCTTCTCCATACATTTCACCTTCTCTCTTTTTCAGACACAAGCACAACAAATTCCTAATCCTCTCAGCTTCCTTCAGTCCCCTGCCTTGAATCTCTCATTTCAAAGTCTGATTTGACAGCTTCAAATATGGCACCACTAGGAAACACTCGACAAGATTACTAGTAACGGTTCCTCTTGTGAGTGTCACAGTGGTCTCACCATTCCAGGAACATTCATTAAAGAAGGCAAATTCTTATACTACTGCAACTAGGCTTGAACAGGCTCATTAGCTCTAGTGGGACAACCTGTCACAGAACTATCTCTGAGACACAGTGATTGTATAGAGGAATACTGCAGTAGCCTTATTAATTTAAGAAAATGCATTGCTTAAAACAAGATTCACAGAATCATTCAGCATATGCAAAGTACATCACTTTATCAAAAAAATTAAAAATATTTTGGGAAAGCTTTGTTCGTCTTCTTGCTCAAAGTGAAAAAAAGTCTACATTGAGCATAAAGTTTCAGAGCAAATAGTTCAAGTCTGCTAGAGTTGCTATAGCCAGTCAAGACATGTTTGCATGTTGGGTAGTCACTAGTGCTGTTACTAGAGAGGTGCAAGCAGCCTTGCCTGCACAACAATTGCAGGCAGACCAGGCTATGTAGACCACAATGGTCTAACTTTCAGAGCTTCAAACTCTGTGTAGACTTCTCACTACCCTCAAACAGATATTAGAGGAAATTTTTCTCAGGAAATCATCTTGATCCCTGATTTTCTATAAAGATGTTAATTTCTGCTGTACGCACAGATATACAAGATGTGCATTATTATTCTAGCCACAGAGAAACAGTCAAATTAAAGCTCAAATTAAATTTAAGCAAAGAGAAATTAACCAAAAATTGTCATTACACAATGATTACTTGAAATTCTGAAAAAGCAGAAGTGATTTTATTTTCCTATTTATAAATCTGGAAGGGATCTTAAAATTTGTTACAAACTATGTAAACAAGACCACTATCCTTCACAGTCATAAACTTGCGCTTCCCCAAATGATTTGGGATGCTGTCTTTCCCACATTTGATGAAAAGCATTTGGTACAAGACATCTTGGCCTTGAAAACAGCTGTCACGTGCATGCAGCACCAGAAGGGCTAAAGTTTTTCAGATGGTTTTAAGAAAGTTTTCCTTGGTATTTGTAAGTGACGGTAAGGAAGGAAAAAAAATACGTGAGAGGAAGAACAGAAAGAGGACCAGAATAGAAGGGAAATGCAGGCAGCAGCATAAATAGGATTGGAAAATTTCAGGTAGGGGGACAGAGCATGCAGGGTTAAAATAGAAACCATTGAAATTGTTTTCCACAAGGAGCTTGCCAAATTCCTTTGGAATTTGCTTTGAATAGTTTTAGATACTAATGTTCTTCAGTTTTTCTTAATGATTGATGAAGGAATTGTTTGAGAATCTGCCGTTTAGCCAAAGTCCAGGAGGATGAAATTGGTTTTGTCCCCAGAAAGCTAGTTGAAGTGACTCTAAAGACACAAATGTGCACTATGGTTGTTGCAGCCATTACTGCTGGTTATTTTACTCAGACAGAAGATGTGGCAGCAGCCAGTGCAATGCCACCACATGCCCAGGAGACCTGTTATCTTCACAGGGGTGGTGAACCACCCAGCCAGATATTTTGTCCTGGCCATCCAATGTTGCCAGGCAAGAGTAGTTTTTTGTATGACACACATTACTCATTTTACTTTTTAAAGAATTAGGAGGATTTGTGAGTTGTAGAAATTACAAACCCAAACACAACAAAACTTTACCACTGAACCACTGAACTGAAATTCAGTTTCTAAGCACAATTATACTTACTTTAGGAGTGTCTGTTTTAATAAAAGTCAGCCTAAGGACTTGGGTAAAGTTTAAATCTATCGTGTGGATGAAACCAGTCAACTTCTAAATGTGGTTACAATCCAGATTGCCAGCTAAGACTCTGAAAGTTGATGAAGGTGTGAACTGTGCACTAAGTGAGGCTAGAAGTGGCACTAAAAAGGAACCCATTTTGATGTAAAATAGAACAGAGGTGGCAAAGACCCCAGGCATGCACATTCTTTAATCTATGAGTGCACTCCTTTTGTCTAACACATCTAGATGAGCCATGTGGTTTTCACAGAAGTGTTACAATGTGCTATATATGATGAGCCAATAAACACCTTAAAAATAATAGTCATCATAACTATAATACTAGAAGGCCTGTAGTCATTCACAGTCTTCATCTGCTATCTTTTTTAGAAATATGTTTTAATATATTTTGATGTTTCATAAATTTCACAGCTGAGACTAATTTAACTAATGCAAATACTAATTTACATGTCTTGCATGAGTGTTTCAACATTATACTCTTCCGATACAGAAAACAGTAATGTGAAAGGCTTATTTGTTTGAAATCTTCTAGTTTTATTCTGCCTACCTTGAAGTACTACCTTTAACTATTGGATTACTGCTCATGGATAACAGGGATGCATATAAAGATCACAGACTTGATAAGATCTTATTATCATACTCTGCTTAATTCAAAATACATTAATATCACTATTTCTTCATGCTTGCAATTTACAGATTATATATTTCTCCAAAACATAACAGAACTGCTTAGAGTTTTTCCACAGATTTAACTAAGCTTTTCAACCATAAAAATAACTGTATGTGAAGCTCTATTTCCCAAGCTCCTAACATGGGCAATATCCTTTACAAATCTTGTGTTAAGCAGCACAGTGCACACAGAAAGAAAGGTGTAATTTAAAAGTAGGTCTGTATTGTTCCATACTGAAGAATGTGACAGAATTCAACCTTCTACTGCTATTAGTTTAACAAAGCAGTTGATATTGCAATAGGTAATTATTTCTTCCACAAAATGAATAAAACAGTATTTCAGTATTGATGTAGTGCAACAAAAACCAATTTGTAGTATAAAAATTACAACTAAAGAATATTAGAATATCATATGCATTAGGAAAATCCAACGTTATTACATGCATTAGGAAAATCCAACATGTAGGTCTGTATTAGCAGCTTCACAGTGACAGCTTTACCCGAGTTGAAAGCAGCACTTAGAAAGAGGGTACTCGAATGGAATGAAGAAAACATTATGAAAGTAAGCAGAAGGTCAGGTGTAACTCCCACCACATTGAAGAGATTTTTATCTGAAGGAAATCTTCAATTTAATTCAGTCTCCATCTTGTATGCTATAATGCATATCATGCTGAATCAGAGGTAAAAATTCCTGTTACTTGAACACAGTCTACTTTTTGAGAGCTACCAATAAAAGTAGCACTATTCACTATCACTACAAACTACTGAAATGAGTCTCAAATGTGGATTTGAAGACACCTGAAATAACTCAGCTCTCTATGTATTTTCATTAAATATTTACAGCAAGTATTTATGCAATGTTTAAATGGTTTCCTATTTTTTTATTTCAGCTTATAACTATTAATAGTAACTCTCAAAACATTAAGTACACAAATATTTGATTCTTACATGTAGCTAGTAACCTTGAGAGGCTGCATTACACTTTGATTCTGTCAAAGGATAATTGACATGAAGAACTGTAAAATAAAACTGAAATATAACAGTTTTTTTAAAAGTCCACTATCAGCTCTCTGCTTTGCAATGTTCAAAACAAGGAAAAAAGCCAGATACACTTACCCTTGGTACCAAGAAGGAACAAGATATAGAAGCAGCAGTCAGATGTCATATCTGTCCTTCAGCAATTCAGTGAATAAAGTCAATGAATGTTGACCCTTAATTGCACACCAGCCAGCGCACTGCTTGTACAATCAGCTTCTGACAGTCTCCAGCAGTGCATGAAGCGAGCTCCCTTGTCTCCCCTGCCTTCCTCCTGTACTCTCCTTTGCACTAGGTCTCCCTCTCTCCCAGCTCTCTGGCACACATACGTATGCAAACACAAAAGTTTCCAGGAGCACACTGGCTCCTTAGGCTCTCCTTTGCAGGATAGGGTCTGCTCTGTGGCAGGCGAAGGCTGGGATGTGCATGGACGCTGGTCTGCCCCGAGGAGAACTGCTGCTGCTGCTGCACAAAACACAGCCAGGTCCAGAGAATTGTCATCAATAGTCCATTCTTTTCCCCCTTAAGTTGCAATACTGCAAGAAGCCTGAAAAATACAGTTTTATTTAAGCAAACCTATTTGAAACTAAACATTTGCTATAGTTTAGATAAAACCTGGTGGTTTCTCAAATAAGGGGAAGTGAAATTTATAAACAAACTCACTCACTTAAATACAGAAAAATGCACTGCAATTTATTTCCAATAACATGTCACTATTTTTGCACATTAACCACTCTTCATGACTAATGTTAAAGACAACAGTCTGAAAGAGCAAAGAGGGATGTTCAGAAACATAAACTGTATGGGAATAAGATTTTTCACAGACTCTCTCCTTATACTTTGAGACATTCCTATCTGGTTCTTGACTTTACTATTACAAGTAGACCACTGTGTACTCAATCACGTATACCTTTAATACAGCTAATGATCACTTTTTACGAGGTGAAGGCTAACACTCATCAGCACAGCAAGACATATTCGAAATGAATCGGTCAGTTGAGATGAACTCAAGTCAAGGACCAAAATTTTATCTGCCCTCAAAGAGGTTCAGATATTTAATTTTTAGTTTTGCTTTAAAAAATGCTTTTGTTAGATTCAAAAGCTTGCCAGGATGACAAGGGTCAGGGAGCACTGGTAACGCGTCAGCAGCTACATCAGGTATCTAAGGTAGAAAGCCTCTCACACTAAGGAAATACGTACGTGCATGGATGTATATAAGAGGTGATGAATTTAGAGAACTGGAAAAATCTATGTCAGAGTCAAAAGCATTGCCTACATTGTTGCTATGGCAAAGTTGTCTGTAAAATAGATATTATGAACTGTCACTCTCTTGATTTCTAATATAATCAATACAAAATAAAGATTAAGCCAAAAATTTCTTATCAGTGGAAGTCCCCAAAAGTCTGTTGGTATCTAACTGTACCAACACCAGTACAAGGCAGTGCCCAGGCAAAAATGGATTAAATGGATTAGGGACCTATAAATGTTTTATTTTATTAGGTGGGGACTAGTTTTCGAACATATGAAGAAAACCACAATTGCCTTAAACAATTATTGAAAAGTTAATCTAGCATATAGATACTGTAGGTCTAATGCCTGAGCTGTAAAGGGCTTCCAAGGTGGGAAATTAGGAAGAAGAAACTGAATCAAGGATATGAAGAATAAGAGAAATATACTTTAAAGGAAAATGAAAAGAAAAGCTCTACTTCTTTAGGACAGGATGAGACAGAACTGATTTGTTCGAGAAAGTTTTTTTTCTAGTATAGTTTCTTATGTGGATTTCTACTTCTGACTTAGTCACCTCCATTTGAGATGTGTAGGAACCATGGAAGTTTTTGGAATATACTCTTTTTACCTGATAATACAATAAATTAAGCTATTTCTTAAAAACGTAGTCTCACCTGCTACAAAACCTCAAGATTTTCTGCCTCAGGGTAAACAGGGAAAACCCCAAATTGGAGCACATACTACTCACATAGGTTTTGTGAAGCTCTGCCCCAATGGGAGTTATCACTTTCCAGCCTTCCTGTTTTTCAAGGACCTTTAGCAAAGATGCTCATTAAAGTTAATTTTGCTGTGAACACTCTATGGAAAATCCAATGAGATATTTCCACTTCTAAATTTCTTAAACATTCATAATAAGCATACCTAAAGCAGCAGCACTTTCCAGCCCTTTCTCTCAGTGTAATTATATTTAACCCAAGTAGCGAGTATTGCAAACATGCAGAGCAGAAAAAGGAAGAGAGGCAAGATCACCATTAGAACAAAACTTGAAATGGGACATTACTGTACTTGAAAGAATTTTAACTTCTTTGAAGAATCACTTTTGTACATTTGAAAGGCAATAAGTACTTTCCTCCTGTCTAAAACTTAAAAGGTTATAACATTTTGGTGGTTTAGAACTCATTTAAAGAAAACAGTAGGCTTTATATGCTAATTACTTGCAGAGCAAAATAACACATCAGAATTACATCTGTTTCAAACTGCTTTGAGTAGACCTTCAGTCTCATTTGGTTGATCAGTATTTTCTTGCATTTCTACTTACAGCAATTCTACAATTGGAATGAAATAAAAATAAAAGAAAATTGCAGGTTGAATTACAATGCAGATGTTTTCTTTACATCTGAGTTCAAAGAAGCGAGCAGGTTAAACTGAATTCTGGAAGGAAGATGGTGTCATTTGACTTTTTTACTGTTTAGTGACAAATGCTGATAGTTTGACTTTCTGTCCTTACAGTTTTGTGGTGCCAGTCTAAAAAGGTGGTCTAAAATTACAGTGTTAACACTGTAGGAACATATTTGTGAGATCTGTGAGGGAAACAAAAGTCCAAAACATTCAACCAATATTGTGCCACCAGCACCACAAACTGCTAGAAGATATTAATGAACTGTTTCCCTAAATACTTATAATAATGGCTATTACTCCTGAGAAGAGCCACCTCATGTTCCTGCTACAAAGTGTTAGAAACTAAATTAAGTATACAGGGCTTAGAATTAAATAATGGTAATTACGGGGCACTTTCAGATAAACAATGCTCATGAAGTTCTTGCATCTTATAGGGTTTTTTTTCTATAATTCTCATTAGGTGCCATGTAGAAAGACATTCCTACAAGTAAACAAATCATAGTTGAACGCATCATCACCATTGTGAATGTCATCATCAAACATAAAAACAAAGCTGCAAACAATTGCTACCGTGGAAATAAATCAGAAATCCTTTTTGGCTTAAAGAAAAATGTTTACTTACCCACATGCTGCAGCTATTCCCTTGGAGGTTAACAAATATTTTGCCTCAAGCTCTGACTCTACCACACTCAATGTTACAGCTGCTAAGCTTCAAGCAGATTCTGAACAAGTGGGAGCAAAGGTATCTTGAAGCTTTAGTCTAGATGAGGCAGATAGATGCATATAAACTCTCTCTGTTATCATGCTGCTCCAAACACTAAATAGTATGGGTTTCAGAGATATTGTGTTTTTTCCTAGTGTAGGAATTGTCCTTAACTTAATTAAGAATAGTTTGAAGGATGCTTTATTCATGTATCAACTCAAAGACCCACAAAACTGTAAGTATGGCAATGGTGATTTTACAGCGATGAGTTTCTCATTAAACAAAGTACATTTTCAGCTGAACATACTGACTAGATTGTCAGCTGTTTTGCTGTCCTAGTGAAATACAAGAAGTGCAAAACGAAGCACTGAAAGTAAAACCAGCCCCGCCTTGCCATCCATGGTCATGACAGCCACATAGTTCATATCTAGAAATGATACTCCAAGAAGTGAAACTCTTTTCTTTCTCAGCTGTTTGATGGCTAAACTTTAAGATTTATGTTAGAGCAATATAAATAATTAATAAACAGAGGAGTCTTCAGAACATAGCATTTAAAATGTAATCCAAAGATTTAACTGTGCAAAGGATCATAATTGGCTTAATTATATTTAATTTACATTGCTTTCAAAGTTATATCAATACACTTTGTGGACTATGCAATTAAGAATAAGACATTTATATTTTACAGGGCAACTGTTACCTTGGAGGTCTCAGTCCTCATTTAGCACTTACATCCAGGGTCCCTCAGTTCAGAGCAAAGCAAACTAAAAGATCTCCCTCTTTTTCCCCAGTTTTCTCCAGATGTTTGTTCCAGCTGGGTTCTCCTGATGTTAGTAAGTATCCAGGACCTACTTTTGTTGGATATTTCAGTTCCTTGTTTGAGGTGCTATTTAGATTTGTTGTTTTACACAGATACACATTTGATGCAATCAGCAAAGAACTAAATTAAATAAAATCTCACCAGTGTGCCTGACTCAACGCTGCCACTGGAATGCAGAAAGTACCTTTGTTTCAAACTAACGAAACATATAAGCTTTGCCTATGATATCTTTTCCTATTCAGCCATTTTCTGTCTCTTGATTTATTAAAGATTTTAACAATATTTCTATTAATGTGTGTTATTATATGTATGATGTTAATGGCTTTGGTAAGTTACTATGCTGTTTGGGAATGTCATAGAAATTTTATATGACATTCTGCTTTTTCAGTCTGATTCTTTTTCCATGTGATTGCATATTTGAGGGATTGGAATTTTTGGTTTACAGCACTTAAGCTTCTAGAAGAAAAAGGCAAACTTCCCAGACAGAAATAGCTGTATATACAATATAAGAAGATGTGAAGTTCATAAAATGTTCATTAGTGATATATTTACATATTTTAATATGAGATGATACCAAACATATGATCATTGACCGTTAAGTCATACTTTCACAGAATGAACTCTAAAAAGATGCACTTATTTAAGTTTTGGGGAGGCAAGGCATTTTGATAACTGAGATTTTGATAACATATGAGAGCATTTATGTTAGAGAATTATCAAAATCAACTTTAAAGTCAAAGAGAAATAGATGTGTGGTATCAGAAGGGTCATATGTCTATCAATCACTTGGATTAAGAGATTATCCTCAGTGCACTCCAAGAGCCTGCTGGACTGCTTTCTCATCCACGTATTTACATGTGAACCTGCAACATTCCCTGCAAGGTATAAAATAAATTGAGGAAGTATTTAAATGAGATTCAAGAAAAGGAACAGCCAATTAGACATGTAGGATAAACTCATGAACTCATGCTAAAGTGGAATAAAAAAGAACAAAACCAAAAATCCTCAAAACTCAGAAACGAGGAGGAAAGAGGAGGATAGTCATAGTATAAGGAAGCAAGGTTTACTAAAGGGAAAATATATAATATCAGAAACCACTATCAAAAGAAGGAACCACTGAAATCAAGAATGCATTTCAGAGTTTATTTTTACATCTATCCATACCCACAGTTTGCAACTGCACTATTGTGAAGAAAATGAACTCTGTGAAATGAACCTACCTTTTGTGAAGTAGGTATGATTTCCAACCCAGTGGCTTTTGTGTAATACCTTAATTTACAATTCTAATTTTGTATTTCTGCAACAGCCTACAGAAAGCAGAGATGAAAGCAGAAGGGAGCTGTGAAATTCAAAAATGCAAAGTTCGTTGCTATATAATTAGAAGTGACCGGTAAAATAGCATTCTCCTAATGTTAGTAAGTATCAAGGACTTACATTTTTTGGGTCTTTAAGTTCCTTGTTTGAGGCACTATTTAGATTTGTTGTTTTACACAGACACACATTTGATGCAATCAGGAAAGAAAGAATAGCTTTTACCAGTATCTAATACTGCAGCTTTTGAGAAGTGTGAAATGAAAATTGCTTGACAAAGCTAGGAAAGATGTTGGTTTGGGAACAGCTGATAGCCTGTGGTGAAAGAGCTTATATTAACAGAGAGGTTTTTTATTTATGTGGGGTTTTCTACCTTTCCTCCAACTAAACTGTGCATGAAAACATCAATATTTCTCCAAACAGCTTGAGTCAAAATGAGGAATTGATTTCAATATTAAACATACAGTTCTAAAGCACTGGGAGTTGTACCAGTGGAGGAAACATTTTCAAAGTGACTATGCAGAATGCATGGCTAAGCCGTACGAAGTTATGACCTCCAGCTTTTTTCTTGTTTGTTTTTTGATTTTATTTTGAAATATAGTTGAAACTGCTAGGTTTGCAAGACTGAGTGACAGTTTTACAAAGTCAACATTTCATGTAAAATCATTTGGTATTTTCCTGAAGCATTTGGCTGAGTAACACTGTAAAAATCTATTTTCCCCTTGATAATATTATTTACTAATTACCTTGAATGTTCTAATACCATTAAGAATATAAAGTATAATCTGACTAGACAGTGAGATTATATTAAACAATACATTTAAACTGGTTTTGCATTTCATCCCAACATGATTTCCATGTTGATTCTAGAGAATATCCTTATGGTAGAGGTGATAAAACAAAAATCCCAGGCAAGTACTTGAATCACTAGCATTCTGGTAGAATCCTGTGTCTTGTGCTCTATTTCTGGCCCAGTCTGGGATTATTTTTTGTTCAGGAATGTAACCACAGCTCATTCTCTTCCCCTTGATACCTTGTGCTCTCCTGTAAGATATGAGAGAAATGAATGAAATCTTCTGCAGCCTGCTCAAAAGCTTTAAACATCGGGCTATAACTTGAAAGGAGGCAGTATGATCAGTACTGGTTGGTGCTGACACGTGCTTATTTTAAAGGAAACAGCAGGGGCCATCATTATGCTTTGTACAGAAGCTGACTCTATTTTGGCGTACAGGTGTGCTCTGAAATTAAGTCTTCAGAGGACTCAGGCAGATGAATGCCTAGTTCATAGATCCTGTTGAAGTAAAGTGAAATAAAACTTGCAGGCACTTTAACATGAAGATAATTGTGTCTCCAGTGGCCTGGAAGCAGCACTTTAGCAATGAATTTTGCATGTATAGATGCTACATGATTTCAAAAACCTGATGTTCCTTTTAGCTTCAGTCTTTATTGCTTGCTTAAAATATATGGTTCGTTTCTAGAGGTTTTGATCTTGAAAAATTTAATGTATGTTTTCTGATTACCTACTTTTCTATCCATCTGTTTTTATCCTTTTTTGAGTTTGTAATTGCCCCAAATTTTAAAACAAATAAATAGTGAATGATGGGTAGAAACCTAAGAAGTAACAATTATTGTATTTCTGATATATGCAGATATATGTTTTATCCCTGCATCCTTTCAACACTTTGGTAGTAGTATCGGTGCCCTCCAGATCTGTATTTATCTAGCAATATGTAAAGCTGTTAAATCATTTATTATAAAAGATGAACTAATAACAGTGCGCTGAAATAGTTTTGTCATAATATCATATAGAGTATAAATCCAAAACTCTAAGCAGAAGGTATTCATTGTAAAGGTTGTCCACACTCAGCACAGCTCGAGGTGTACTGGTGCTCTTCCAGAACAAGGTGGGAAATTGTCATCTTTTTTAAAAAGTGTTTGTAACCTGCATTTTAAAAATGTGGTGGGAGTCCATACAAACATACACTTTGCTTTAAAATCAGATAGCTAGGTTTCACTAATGCTGCTACTGAGAATAGTTCCACTTTCTTTGAAGAGTAAAACTAGTCAGGTTTTTGGCATGTCTTCCCAAGGCCGCAGTACAACAATACCGATTCCAGCTAATGCAGAGCTGGGTTAGTTGAGTCTATGCAACTTACTTACAGCAGCACCTCCAGCTATCACATAGGCTACTGTCAGCATTTTATCAGCTCTGTTAACTCATTTTATCACAGTTGATGCTATTTCTATACAATAACTGAAGAACTACAGTGCTGAAATTTTTGCCACTGCAGCCACATGAAACATAGGGGAGATGAAGCCAGGTAAAAATGGCACCCCTTGTGGCAGGGACCCTCCTGGTATGGCCATCAGGAAATGCTGAGGAGAAGGAAGTGCCTTATAGACAATCCTGCCCCAGGACCGGAGACAGCAGCGCTCGCTATCCCAAATCTCTCTTGAAATAGTGTTTCCTCATATCAAAACCACTCATTTCCTTACGAAACACCACTGGACAGAAAACACATAGGTTTTTATGCCTTGCTCTAAACACTCACTAATTAGGGTGTTGCCCTCATACATAATAGAGTAAAACTCAAACCTTGTTGTCTTGCAAATCCTGAAGTACCGGAGATGTTGAGACCAGAATCTCTAAGTCAGAGAGAAGGAGGCACTTCTTTATGTCAAGAAGCAGTTGGGAGTGTGCCATCAGGCCTAGGACCAGCCTGGACATAGGGATGCCAAGATCCCCAAGCCTCCCCTCTGGTGAAATCTTTGACCTTTAGCAGGTTCTTAGAGTATCATCTCTAACACCCAGGAGCTTCTCATCTTGTGATCAGCAGCCATGTGTGTCCTGGTCTGTTAGCATGTCCTGGTCATGGACCTGGGCATTTGCTTTAGCCCAGACACTTTACTCATCAGACACTCAACTTGCTGTGGAGCCTGATAGTTTCTGCAGTTCAAAAGGGATTAGGCAAAGTCAAGGGCAGCTATGCCATGAGTGGTCTCCAGAATGTCTAAGCAGGGCTACATGTCCTGACTCATCTCATTCAGCAGTCCTGGATGCTGGCAGGTGTAAGCACAATACACTGTGCTCCTGTGCACTGCTCAAATACCATCTCTCTTGTTTTCTGTGTGTAGTACACACAATGCCTAACTACCAGGACAGTGGTTAATTTGTTGAGATAAGCAGCACAATGGTTTGCTTTTTTTTTTAACCTGCATCAGCAAAATGCAAATCAGCTTCTGATTAGTAACTGCTGATCCAGATGAATAGTTTTCTTTAAATACAGGTATCACAACAGGTTTAAGAAGCATGAGCTTCAGTTCCTGAATATCAACAGTTTCCTCCTCCATGTCTAAGAAGGCTGCAGGGCATGCTTTGTAGTGTCCTCTGGTTACAAATACACCTTACCTAAGAAAGTCATAATTCAGAACAACGTAGAAGCAACAAAGAGAAGAGAATAACGCTTTCTCACTTGTCAAAAGAGAGATTTCTGAGGGAAGGATTTTAAGTAGTTGTTCTTGTGTGATGATCAATTTATTCTTATCTGACCTTTACTATAAAATCTTTCCATTATTCTAATTCTTTTTAGAAACTAAGTATTATAGCATCAATATTCTTGCAAATGACCAAGGAAGTAGATTGCCAACCACTGAATCAATTTTTGAATGTTCGTGATAGCCATTGCAAATTCTAGGAAAGTGTGCAGGGTTTATGTGTGTGCATAAGGCACAGGAATCAGGGAAGAGAAATTCAGTAGATATTTAGCAGTTATTTTCAAGTTTTCAAAATCTGTTCACATGAATGAAAGGTTCAAGATATTACATGAAGTATCTATTCTTTCTGTTTCTGTGGAACCTTTTCATTGTCAAGTGCTACAGGTCAAATCTGTTCTAGAACATCTCATCATCAAGCAAGATGTAAGTCTGAGTATTTTTTGCTAAAGAACTTCAAACGACAAATTTTTTCTAGATATTTTCTTCGTGGATATATGATCCTTAGGCGGGACAGACTATGCTTCAAATTTTTTTTAAATACATTTTTGTTTTGCTTTAAATGAATTTTCTGTTTCTTTTGGTATAAGATGCCCATTTACTTCAGTTCAAGTGGTTTTAGTCATGTGTGCTACAGGATGCACTTTTGAAATGTTGCAATTCTGCTGCAATGAAAGTCAATTTTTTCTCGGGGCAAGATTTCCTCTCCTGTTTATTTCCTCACAAGGTGAAATAAAAATATCACATAATACTTTGACAAAGAAGCTGCCACCTTTAGGCTGTCATTGTTACCTGCATGTTTATTCACAGTATCCACATGTAATTTAACAAAAACAGGAAAAGTCTGAAACTTTTGACATGTTTGGAGAAAACGCATCTGCAGGAAAGCTTTGGCTTGAAAACCTGTGCAGAACAAAATAAAAATAGCAGGCTTCAAAAAGCAGACTTCGTAAACCAGAGTTTTCTTAGGCGAACTCTTTTAGGATGCTGATCTAAAAAAAGAAGCCAAAGAAATCTGGCAGTTCCTTAAGGTGTAGTATTTAGAATAAAAGGATAAAAGATACTATACTCTGGGAAGAAAGGCAGAGTAATTAAAATTCAGCTGGGTTTAATCAGTAAATGTTTTTTGCCCTCTAATACAATAAGGGACTGTACTGGAAATGGAAATTGTTGGAATTGCTGAAGATGAGTACAAAGGTATAGCTCAGGCATGGTGGCCAAAATCAGATAAAAAAAAGGACAAAATGAAATGCAGCTAACAAGGGACTTCAAGAAGAAAATGAAATTGTTAGACACATAATTTAAAAAGAAAGGACAGGATTGGGACTGTGCTTACTGATAAATGCATTGTGAAGTCTATGCAGTGTAATTGCATTTTAGGGCATTTAACACTATCTGGGTGTTTTCACTCAAAAGCTCAAGGTGATCGGATGGTCAACATAAGAGCAACAAAAAGGGGCAAGAAGGTAAGGAACATTTTGAGGTGTACATAAATAAGTCAAATATAATATCCTTCTACTGTCCTGGCCCAATGACCTTCACCCTAAAGTGCTTTCAATGTCTGGCTAAGTCAGTTAAAGAGGTTAATAATTATCTTTGCAAACAGGCATGTTCATGAATACTTGACCTACTTTCCTGATGGTTTGTATAAATTAAAATTTACAGGACTTAAAAACTAGGAAAATTTTCTGAGAATGTACTCAAAAATAATAGAAGATCTTTCGTAAGTCATTCTCTACATTTCATCAATAGAGATCAAAAGGTAATTTGATTATGGTATTCAAACACTTTCCTGCAGAGTCACTTTTCCTGGGTGTTAATGAGCTGTTTACTATAACAGAGAAAGATGTAATAGGAAGCAGCAGTTAAGAGCTGAAAGCCAGACAAGTGTAAACAAGAAATAATGCATGTCTATCTAATAATGGGGATAATTAACCAGTGAAATAAATAACCACAGGAAGCACGAGATAAACCATGCTTTAGGCAACACACATATAATTTTGGCTCATTTAGGGGAAATTTCTGTAGAATTATGAGTGCTACATTCCCTCTTCCCTACAGGTATTGCTTGAGGACTTAAAACTTGTGAAATTCTTCCCATTTATCAATGTAGCCAATAACAACATAAGTACACTTGTTCATTTGGGACCATGATGCCAGGTAAGAGCCCTAGATTACATCTCAGAACAGAAATTTTACGTTTATTAATTAATACCTGATCAGAGTTTGACTATTTTTCAGCTAAGACATGAATATTTTATTTGGATTATAATGGGGTTGTAAAAACCTGAAATGTGATTTGTCAAGTACAAATATATAGTTGTGTCATGGCAGATCCTATAACATGGAATCACATTCAAGAGCAGATGCCACTGAGAATCTGGAAAAATTTCCTATTTCAAAACATGAAAACACTAATTCTTCCCCAAAGACCGACGTGTTTTCTAGTGTGGACTTTTAAAGTTCTTTTCAGCAGAAGTCCAACCCAATATACAAAAAGTTTCATAATACAACAAGCTAAGGTTTAGTATAGTTCACATAACAGCTTAGTGGGTATTGCTACTCGATAGTTCAAGAGCTGTCAATTAAAAGCGCGAACAAGAGATGAAGAAAAGATAGGGCATCTTCAGGTGTGAATGTGTAATTTATTTGGAGACAACAGGCAAGGGTAGTGTAAAAATAGAACAAACAACTTTATAGTTCAGTCAACAGAGATGTTGAAAGTTTCCTTCAAAGCAGAATTTGCCATGATAGGAGCTCTGACAATCCATATTATCCTGACTACTGAGATAGCAAGAAATCTCTTTCCCCTTATATACACCTCAAAGACTTAAACTCAAAGGTTGTACTATGGCACCATGATGAAGGGGTTACTGATCACTAGTGGAGGCAGGGCTTGTGACTTCCAGGTAGTGGTTCCTTCCCTTGGAAACAGTCAACAGATTCTGGGTTTTTAGCAAAGCTCCTGAGTATTGCAGTTTTTCCAAAAATGTCCTGTCATTCTCCTTGTGCACTACTCTTATCTCTGTTCAAAATCATTAGTGTTTCCTTGAAACACAGATAGATCAAGCACTACATAAAGAATAATTAAGTAATGCTTTTCTGTCAGCCTCCGTGTTTTCATTTTTTCAGGTTCCACTTTTGCATACAAAAAAAGTTAAAAAACCAAGTAAATTCAGAGGTTATAAAAGTGGGAAATGCAAAAGATGAATAGAATTTTGTGTTAGTGGTAACCTCTCTTTGCATTTATTTGGAAGGAAGCAGAAAGCTACAGTTTTGACAAAACACTACTAAAGTAATAAGCAGTTTCAAACAATCAATGCAAGCCAATTAAATGTGACTCCATGTTTCCAAACTAACAAGCAGAGAGCTACTTTTAAATTGAAATTTTATTCAGCAAAGACAAAAGCCAATGTGTTCTACAAAATTAACCAGATACAATATGCCCCATACAGATAGACAGTTACCTCTCTGCAGGGGCATAAAAAATAACAATCAGCAAGCACTTTAAAGCTCTGAAGTGTATTAGTACAATGTGCTTTGCCATATTTCAAAATCTGCAAAATGGCATGTGACATGGTAGTTGATCATTCAAAATCTCCCTGTGTGGCATGGAAAATGATCGTCTGCTGCATCTCTCATTTCCTTCACCACTGAATCATGAAACCTGTTTTACTATATTGGACAATGATTCCCTAGGCCCACTTATGATGAAAACATGGACACTGTGGAAGATGCAGCATGCCACGTGCATATACTAAACATTTGCCAGTACTCATATGCTAGGTTTCTTCAGACCTTTATTGCCATGTGCTATTCAGTGGTTTTCATGAGTGCAGTGAACTTTTCATGATATCTGCATGAAGCTCCTCTTCATGTAGAGCATTCACTACATTTGTTGGGCCCATTAGTGGGCTGATTGAGTCAGTTAATACGTACCATCTTAAACAGATACAGGTCTTCCCCCTCACAGTAGGAATATAAAAACAATTTCAGGCAGTGGAAACAGGCCTCCCCATAGTTTTGAGACTACTAAACCTCATGCAGTTTCCTGACTGAGCATATGTTGTGGGGCACAGATAGTAAGTATTCCTGATTTGTGACATGATAGGACAGCCATTAGGCTTGTCCTGCTAAATAAATGAAGGTTCACACATGGAGTTAAAACAGAAATCACTACATTCAGCATTACCCCATATGCTTCATGTTGGCATCCTTACTATCCACACTGTTGTTAAATTCTACAAGCAAGAGTCATAAAAAAGCTGGGCTCCAGTCACAAGACACTTTTGAAGAAATCTAAGGCTCTGACCCAGTACACAAATAACATCAAAAACCTTCACACACAATGGCTATGAAGCTTGTCAGTAGGTCTACCATAGTTTCATCAACTAATGCCATCAGGGGAAGCTCAGCTGCCCTGTGATAATTCAGAGAGCAATGCTTAGAAGGTCGCTTAACACTACTGCAGATACTAGCAGTGAAATCCAGTCACATAGCCCTAATCAGGTTCTAAATCTGGATTTTTCTGAAGATATTGGATCAATTTAGATATGTTGTCCAAAGAATCTGATTTGGCAACAAATACAGCTGAGCCAAAAAAATGGGGGTAGAAGACTTCCTAATATCCCCAGTTAGTAATGTATAGAAACAAATAGAAGACTGTTTATTTATCCTGACTTGTATCAATATCTCCTTCATTCAAAAAAAACCCCAACAAGCTGGTAATTTGCATACTTCAGCTTTAAGCACCTAATCTAGATGTCTGTAATAGGAACTTCATGTTCCTGTATATCCAGTGGAATTTCCAAGGATTATTCAAAGTGTCTTTATTTTTAGAAGCTCAAGTGTGTACAGGGATCTGCGATCTAGCTTCTATGTATGCTCTTCCAGAAGCTCTAGACAACCATTATAAAATACCAGAGACTGCTGAAGAGTGTAAAGTAAAATTTAACTATGTTTACATTTTTTTCTGATGCTCACCAAATACTGTTGCTAACTCTGCACATAAGTCTGCCAGGCTGCTTTCAATTTGGCTCAAGTTAATCTATTTGATGAAAACAACTGTCTTGGAATTCCTATGATGATTCCTCTTTTTTCTTCTTCTCTCTGCCTATGGCCTCCATTCTTACATGACAGATTTATTTTCCTGAAGAAAGAATTCCTGCTTAGTAAACATGATTCATTACAGCCTCCTTGTGTTGGAAATTATACAAGCTCTTGCCTTTAAATCAAACATGTTGTTTGAAAAAAATCAACTGAGTTATCTTTAAAACTATTTTCTAAACCTACATTCAGTAGTATAATTTATTTAATTTTGGGGTTTAAAATATTTGGGTGCAGACAATTATTTTAACAGTAAGTAATAAAAGAACATAAGAAGAATGATGTTTTGGTTTATATGTCTCTTTAAAGATAATTGGCTGCTAGGGCCATATAATTTCACCTGCTTCCAAATGAATCTTTTTTTAACTACACCTATATGATGTCATCCGCTCATTGAGAAAGTCTGCAATCAGTTAATTTAAAAAAACATAATGAATAATATTTAAAGTTTATACAGTTCACTTAAGTGTCTACACTCTGATAAAAGCAACACATAATCTTTATTTAATGTTGTTCCTCAGAATTGTTTGTATTTCAGATATTGCTTTGATTCTTGGTTAGACTCAGAGAGAAAGTAACAGTAAAGAGTAAGAGAAATACTTGATTTGTTACCCAAAAGCTGTAGTTTTACACTACATATGGGATTGTATGCAATTATTCTTGTGTTATGCAGGAAGTTTTCTTGTTGAGTTTCTAGCTGTTAGCCATGATAGCTAAATATTAAAATTTTAAAATTATGGTTAAAATAGCAGAGATGTACTATAATTCACAGAGGAAAAATGCTGTCCTCAGACTACATTCGAACAACATCAAGTAGTTCAACATCAAGATACCACTTGCTAGTAAATATATTATGCTGTTGTAGTTATGCCAGTGCTACGGGATATCAAGAGAGACTTTTAAATAAGAATATGATGTGATTACTTGTTATTTCTTACACAGGCTTATGTGCACAAAGCAGGGGTTCAATTGCTGACTACATGTTAATGGTGAAAATTTCTTTTTTTTGGGGAAAAAAAACAATCCGCAAAGGAAAAAAAAAAGAGAGAAAGGGACAACTGCCCACTGGATACCTGGAAAAAGATGCAGCAGAGTTTTCCGGACTGATGTCCCCCTTTGGGTGCCCTCAGTTCAACACACGTCCCCACAGTAACGGCACAGCCTCTGCCAGCACCCACTTAAATGCCACTCTGATCAGATGCAAGTGTTTCGTGCTAGTTTACTCTCCAGCTCCTTGTTGGGTCCCCTTGTCTAAATTAAGAGTAGGAGAAAGGAGGAAGGGAGGAGTGACTCACACCAGCGGCAGTTGCTTCCCATGAGAACCCACCAAAAAAATAGTATTAGGACTTGCTTGAAACAGTATTGGGTTCTGCAGGGGAAAAATGCCATGAGCTGCTGTGGCTTAGCTGAGGAAATTTTTAGCTTAAAGAGCTGCAATGAGTTCTCTGGAGATTCTGGAGATTTGATCTTTGTTTCTTACTTTCTTTTGTTCTTTAGAACATACAATTTAAGTACAGAGGATAGATGAATGATGATTACATCTTGTGCAATACTCATCCTGTGAGGAAAGCTAAATGACTATGACTTTGATCCTGCAATCAGATTTGGCAGCATGAAATTCTACCTAGTACATAGATGTGAAACAATACAAACTGCAGAACTGGAAAATAGATTTATATTGCACTCTTCTTTAAAAAGCTCAGCATTCTCCCGGGAAGACATTTTCCTTAGAAAATTCATTCTAAGCCTTAAGAAAAGCCATTAAGAAAAATCTCTATGTTGTCTCTCTGCAGGTATGCTGGGCCAGTCAGCACTGGTAGAGATGAGCAATCAGCATTTATTGATCCACTCATCATTTTTCCAGACTTAATGGACTAAGACTTAAATAGCTAAACATACTCTGGTTCTCGCAGAGACTTGAAATAAATGATTTTGTTTTGCTGTCTTTCTAGAATTACAATCTCTCAATACTGTAAGGAATAAATGAATTTCCCTTTAGTTTAAGTTTGTTATCAAATGTCATAATAATCATTATCCTAAGGAAGCAACAGAAGGCTCTGGTATAGGAATTTTGGAGATCAGTTTTATGAATTCAGGAAACATTGCTTTTTTTTGTGTTATTTGCAACAGAAGGATAGCAAGTATGTTGTCATGATGTGCCAGACTATTGGGAAATAGCACTCCATGCTATGAATTTTTCAAAGAACGATAGAATTGTTTAGGTTGGAAAAGACCTTTAAGATCATTGAGTTCAATCACAAACCTAACACTGCCAAGGTTACCACTAAACCACGTCCATAACTGTCACATCTACACGTCTTTTAAATAGGGATGATAACTCAACCACTTCCCTGGACAGCCTGTTCCAATGTTTCATGACTCTTTCAGCAAAGAAATTTTTTATAATATCCAGTTTAAACCTCTCCTTGCACAACTTGAGGCCATTTCCTCTTGTCCTATCTTTTGTTACTTTGGAGAGGAGACCAGCACCCACCTTGCTACAACCTCCTTTTAGGTAGTTGTAGAGAGTGATAAGGTCTCCCTTCACTCTCCTTTTCTCCAGACAAAACAACCCCAGTTCCTTCAGGTGCTCCTCATAAGACTTGTGCTCCCTTCACCATCTTCATTGCCCTTCTTTGCACATACTCCAGCAGATCAATGTCGTCCTTGTAGTGAGGAGCCCAAAACTGAACAAAATGTTTGAGATGTGGCCTCACCAAATGCCGAGTACAGGGGGCACATTCACTTCTGTGCTGCTGCTGGCCACACCAGTTCTGAGACAAGACAGGATACTGCTGGCCTTCTTGACCACATTGGGCAAACTGACGGCTCATGTTCAGCTGGCTATTGACTGATAGTCCCTTTTCCATTGAGCAGCTTTCCAGCCATCCATTCCCAAGCCTGTAGGATATGGGATTGTTTTTGCTCAAGTGCAGGACACTTAACTTTGTTAAATCCCACACAACTGACCTCAGCCCATTGATCCAGCCTGTCCAGATCCCTATGTAGAGTTTTCCTACCTTCAAGCAGATCAACACTCCCACCCAATTTGATGTCTTCTACAAACTTACTGAGTGTGCACTCATCCAGACCATTGACAAAGATATTAAACAGAACCAGCCCCCACAGAATCCTGGTGAACACCACTTGTGACCAGCCATCAGTTTGATTTAACTCCATTCATCACCACTCCTTGGACCCTGCCATACAGCCAGTATTTTACCCTGCAAAGAGTGCGCCTGTCCAAGCCATGAGCAGCCAGTTTATCCAGCAGAATACTATGGGAAACGAAGTCAAAGCCTTACTAAAGTCTAGGTAGACAACATCTCTTCTTTTTATTATAGTTTTGAGTAATAGCTCATGCCACTAAGCTAACATAATTTCTTTAGTCTGGGTGATGAGGTTAATTTCTTAAAGAGTACACCTACACTAAGAGTTGTTTACATATTTGTAGTATTACAGGGTTCTAAAATAAAAACATAATTCTTGTGCTTAGTTAAAATAACACTAGCTCTTTCTTTCAGATAGAGTTAAGAAAGCCGGTCTCCCACCCTACTCCCTAAAACCTTCCGTGATGCACAGTGGGGAGACAGGAGGAAATACGCATTTTGCAGAACAGCCACTGGGATCAGTGAACAAAAACATCAATCTAAAAGCTTTGTGCTTATGGCTGATGGCCACACCAACTGTCTTTCCAACATCTTCTTAGGGAAGAAACTCTCTTTTAGAATCCTGTTCAAAGATACTCAAAATGTAGATTTTGCTAGACAAATTTATATAGTGTAGAAGATAAATGCTCTTGGGTATGTGAAGCAACATAATAATGTAATATAGTTTCTTTATAAGTGATTAGAATAAAAGCAGTGTACATTTTCCAAAGGAGTAGTTTTTCACACACGCCATGCTATGGCACAGGCAGAGGTTTTTGATGGGCCCAGTGGTAGCTATGAAAAAAAGCTTTTGTTAAGTTATTTTATTTAACTGAAGTGCTGCTGTATCTTCCCCATACTTCACTAGTGAATAGCAGTGTTGACCTTTTCCAGAAGATAGCATCTTGGCCTATTGAAAGGATGGTCTCAATTATCCCAAATTAGTTATTTGTACACACTAATATGTGTGTTCTTACTAGACAGTTCAGTCCATTTTGTTTGCAAGCAAAATAGCTTAAGAGTGTATGAAATTGGTAGTGAGAAAAGGCAATAACCCTGTACCAAAATATTGCTTCCAAAGGAAAGAAACATCCTGACTCAGGTATGGGTAAGTTTACATATAGATTCTATATGATCAAAACTTGTTGTCATAACAGATGAACAAGAATAATTCTGGTTTGAACTTGTGAACTGCCTATCTATAATTTAGCCCTATTCTTGGTTTTGCCAGATTTCAAAGTATATTTTATTTATATAATAACTTCACTTACATAATGACAAAGGTGAAGGTCATTGATTTACACAGGAATTTTAATTTCAGATATTCACTTGAATCCCTTCACTGAAGTTGCATATGAAAAATACACAGACCCCACAGTGCTATAGAATGTGTTAATGTATCATTGAAGGCAAGGCGAACAAAAATTTGATCACACTTGCAAACCTCTTCTTGAATGGTTATTTTTTTTCTTTCCATCACAAGCTTGCCACTAAACCATTGACAGATTTTCAGTCCCCAGAGTTTTTCTTATAATTAACATGAAGTTTGGCCAGGAACAGTAAAGGTCTTTCCATTTGCTTGTCCAAGAAATTCTATTTAATATTTCTGATTTTTTTCTGACTAAGTCAAGGGACTGAAATCAGACAAGATAAAACCCCACATCCTTTCCATTTTGCCCCTGAATTTCCAGCTACCTACTAGAAGTTTCTTGCATTCATGAGTCTCATTTAACACTGCTCGTAAGTCTTCTTTTTTTTTTTCCTTCTGGGGACACACCATCATTTTCAGTGCATATTAACATATCTTAATTAGTGCAGACTTCCCTTAAAACAATGAAATCCCTTTCTTAATTAGTAATGGCATACTTAATAGGATTATCTTACACAGACACCTTTTCTTATTTTTGTAGCTTGTTCTAATTTTCTGTAGTGTTTCCTCTGTTGATAACAGACTTGTTTTCTGTTTTCCTTGTCACCTATACAAATGAAGTAGCACCTGGTCAGTCTTTAGCTGAATAGGACTCATCATATGGTATCTCTCTACCATACCAGCCATGTAGAAAGTATCTTTCAGGCAAAGACCTTTCTCTATCTACAGATATGCCTTAAAAAACTTTAAATTTTCAAACTTTATTTCCCTTTCTCCTTTGTTCTTACATCCAGAGGAAAAACCAAAACTAATTTTTGCCATTTTCTTGTATGTCACACACAAATGTCTGTAAGGCTGTAAAACTGGTACCATGCAGCTGGGTCTGAGAGGCAAAAATCTTTCACCTTGCAACCAACAAAGGTTTTGCTTACACACTGAAATGATGAAGAGCCTCAGTTATGGTAATTGACTATAATGACAGTCAGATGTCTATGAGTCTGTGAAATGAGCCAAAAAATTTTAGTGTGAGATTCATGCTACTCTCTCTGTCAGGTGTGCTGATAATAATTTGAATGTCACTTAGTACTTTCAGCTGTTTCATTTTTTAATAGAATAGAGGTAGTTGTGTTAGCTGATGAAGATGTATGAAGATAGTTATCATTTTTGCTTTCTTTTCATGCAAGAGTGAACACTATACACAATTTATAATGTCAGTAAGAAAGCTTTAAAGGAACATTGGCATGAACATGCTAAATAAGACTTATCTCCTATTTCCTTTTAATATTACCTCTCAGAATCTAACAGACTCAATGGCTAATAATTGATTAACAAAATAGCTTATAAGTAAGGAAGACTTACGCATGTCTTGCATGTACAAGGTATCTAGTGAGCAATGTTTAATTAAACCATTTATTATAATTATATGCTTTGAATAAAACATTTTTTGAGTGATTAATTTTCCCTTTATTCAGCTCCATCTCACTCCCACACACCAGAGCACAGTGTTCTTTTCACCTCTCATGCAGTTCTCAGAGTATATACAGAAATAGTACACTTTACCATTGAAACCTGTTGTTCCTATCTCCCCTCTTTTCCTTATTCTACTCCACTATGTTTTAATCTATTTTACTCCTTCCTGTAACCTTCCTCCACATTTTTACCAATGTCTACATATTCTCCTCTGCTGTCTCCTTTCCCATGCCCTCCTGGTTTCATGTCCTCGCCTTCCTTATGCTTTTTCCCTAGCTTCCTTTCACCCTCTGCAGAAGGGCTCATTAATTATACAGAAAACAATGTTGGCAATGTTTTCACCCAAGCCTGCACGAAAGACAAGCTCTGGGGCTGTGGACTGTCTGTGCCAGAGAGCTGCAGGACCTGCTGTTACTTTTACCTTGAAATTGTTTTCTCCTATCACCACCTGACTCTTCAAATTAATGTTTTAGGTGTGCTTCCATCTCCCCAGAATTCCTGTTACTCCTCATGCATAATTAATCTCTGTTATCATCTTCTCTAGTAATGCTTCTGTCTGTCGCTCCACCTGTTTTTACTATGCTAAGTCACCAATTCCTGTGGAGTGAAAACCCAACGTCTATTACTCTTCAACTCTTTGCTGTGCTTATGACCTATATGGAAAATGTTTCTGTCAGTCTCTTCTTCCCCACAGCTTTTCTTTCAAATGACACCACATTATATCACTTTTGATGTTCATCAAATGTGATCAACAGTGATGTTGATCACTGTTGATGTTAGATTGAGCCTATCTTTTAAACCTTTTGCCAAATTCCTCCTTCATTCAAGTTTCATCTGTTTTGTCTAAACCTTGAATTGCCTCAATGATTTGTCTGCACCTTACATCTATCCTATTTACCTAGTCCTTACTTATTATTCCTCTGTCTCCCTCAATCCTAGACTTCACATCCTTACTCATGGCATTATTTAGGCTTTCTGAATCCTTCTTACAAGCTCTGTTTTATGTTTTCTGCCAAATACAATCCCATGGTCCTGCTTCAATTGTCAATGAGCCATGTCCTCTTTCCACTCCCATGATGTGGGTATCTGCTAATACCTTCAATGAGGTGTTGATGATTCTGCAAGGCTTTATTAATTGACAGCAATTCTTGCTTTACAAGCACTAGTTACAACAGAGCTACAGAGAACATTGATGATTTACTCAAGGTCAGCCACTTGGCCTGTAATCAGTCAGTCAAAAAGAAAATGTCTATTTGAGGGAGTTACAATTTTCAGATAATTTTGTTTTTAAAAAACGTGCTTTGTTACACTGTGTTATATCTGTTATGGAAACCAGGATAACTTCGTGTCCCCCAGAGCTACGTGAGATCACTACTCAGTTTACAGGTGGATAAAAGCTGTATGTTAAAATGTAACATGATTTTAGGTTGAAGATGATAATAAATAAACTTAAGACTACCTGAAAGTTCCTAACAGCAAATTTAGTTAAGAGTCTTAAAGGAAAAATAAATCGCATATTTAATACAAAACAAATTAGCCACTAGTTGCTATTTCCTTTGCTGTATGGAACTCTCAAGTTTTGAGCTGCTTTTCTGGTAGGCTTTTCTTCTGGCAGAAACCAGTGTCACATTGCCTCACCAAATTTTTTTAACTTATTTTGTACCAAGTCTTGTAGGAAAGTCACAGCGGAGAGCAGTTCCCATCAGGTTCAGAGCTCTGCTGTCTTTTCTGTTAAGTTTCAGTATTTCAGAACATATAAACAAATTACTTTGACTCATTTGTTCATAGGAACACAAAAGAAACCTGTGGCTTACTTCAAGCATGCTAAACACTACAGCTACTGAAGTCTTGTTGAATTGGATTGAAATGAAGATCATTCTATCTAAAACCAATACGACAAAGTCTTTTGGTCAGTGGTTGTAAATGCAGAATAATTTGGATTTGGGAAAATGATAATAGTATTTTTTTCCAACCTTTAAATGTGTGGCTTTAGATATATTTAAAAATATATTTAACCTCATGAACTCAGTGGCATTACTGCAGCTGATTTTAGTTTGTGCACACTTTGACCATTTAAAGTCAAAAGATGATCGCAGTTGCCCTATTAATAATGAAATGTACATCCTTGAAAAAAAAAAAAGAGTTTTTCTTCAGAAGGATTATTTCTAGTATTGCAGAAAAATAGTAGTACTCATAGATGGTGCTGCTCAGAGCTCCTGTTGTGCAGAGTGTCAACCCAAGATATTGAGATTCAGTTACACAGAAAAACTATGAGGATGACTAGGAGACTGGAAAACCTGTCTTAGGAGAAAAAGACAAAAGGAGTCTGTTTCTTGGCTTTGTAAACAGAAGGCAGAAAGAAACTGAGGTTAAAAGGCCTCATGTGAGACTGGAAAGGTGTGAAAGCCCTGTTTAATCTAATAGACCACACTAACATGCAAACACATGGTTAAAAAATGGTATGAAAAAGTTTAAATAGAAATAATACTGTAGAATATCTTTCCAAATAAATATCAAGGTGGGAACCAAGATGATTTTAAGATGAAAACTGGTGAGTATGGGATGGATTTTAGGATATAGGTATCTGTACCACCAGGAATCTTGCTCAGATAACCAAAAAGCTTTCTTCTAGGTCAGTAGACCTGAGCATGAGAAATCCATAACAGATTGTAAATACTAATGAAATGGGTTTTTTTCAGGGTTTTCCTTCTAGATGTTCTTTTTATCTGTAGTATTAGAGCAGTTTTTCATAAGAAAATACATTTAAAAACCCACAAAAAACATAAGGCTGAGGATTAAGGGAACATGGGAATTTGGGCAGTCTATCTTTTGGATGTCACTGCTTAACAGTGTTCCCTTTGGATTGTTTATACAGCATGACAATATAGAACGGTGTAGTTAACAGAGGGAAATGGTACGCCGATTCAAATAGCATTATACAAAGGAATGCAGGAAAGTAGCTAGTTGGCAATAAACACATTCAAACAGTAAGAACTACAGGCTACTTTTTATTATTGTCAGAAAGAATACAATAACATAGTATTTAAAATAATATTAAAAAATAATTTCTTAAAGGTGGCTTTCAACTATACAGCATGTTTTTTTAATTTTCTTTGAGGATGCTCCTACTGTCTTTCATGAGGTTTTGCGATCCTGAACACATACTAACTGAAGTTAATTTGCTTCTGGCATTCTCTGCTTATGAATTAAAAAAAAAAAGAATGTCCCTGAGAGTCTTATGAAATGTCATCAAAATCTGAAAGCAAAGAGGAGGCTGCCCTCATGTCTCATTGCCTGACCCAGCTGTGTTGTTACAAAGACTGTTGAAATAGGTGTGTGCTCATAATTCTATAGATGTGAACTGTTAGGGGGCTTTTCTATTAAGAGCCGAAAAATACTATTCTGTCTAGAAGACAAGATATACCATTTTGCCTCTGACTACAAAATGAAAAGGAGTTGAATACCTACAGCAGAACAAAAGACAGTCTTTGTGACAGCAAAAATAAGCTATTAGTTCCCTATTACATCAAAGTTCTTCAAAGATACTTGTGATAAATGGATAAATCTATTAATCTCAGGTTTTCTATAACGTATATCTCAGGTGCATATGACTTCATTTTTTAAGCAGCACTTAGCTGCTAGGAAAGATCCTTCATATTACTGCAATCTTTGTGAAGTTCCAGGATAAAGCTAATTTGAAAGGTTAAGGTGAGTGTGGCAGAGAGTTCTCTTATACATATTTTTCACATATAACCTGAATATTCAGATATAACTATAAGCATAAATAACCTATTGCATAAAATTCCAAGAGATTTTTTCCAAACATGCTTTTGTGGATCAATATATGGAAATAAAGGAGCTTTTATTTACACTTTTTGAAGTACAATATTCACTTGTATGTTGCAAAAGTACCTCAAGGCAGAGAAGAAAAATGAGTCCCTCCACATCCAGTCAATCATGCTGCTCACAGTATTAGGAATGCTAAAGTTGAATTATTTGGGCACTGACTTTAGATAAACAGATATTGAAATTACTTTCTGTTAATAGATGTGCCACAATATTTCATGCTAATAACCCAGAACTGAATCTATTTTCCTTGTGCATATCTAAGTCTATTTAAGAATGTAAATTTATATACAGAGTCTAACAGAATATTTGAAAAGGATTTTTATCTAGGCTTTATGAACCTCTGCTACTTGATGTGCCTTTGCTTTGATGGTTTTGGAACTGTAGTGATTAGCCCATTTCCATCTATCCATTAAAAGGTTGTAGACAGGATTTTAATATCTTTTCTCATTTTCTTTTGCAGGGACTTAGAATTGCTGTTTGTCTCTTATAAGATAATTCACTGGAAAATCAAGTTAAGCATGAAATAAAATCAAATTACACCATTTTGTTTCTCATGATAACAGAATGCTGTTTAAAAAATGACTGGAAAGCCGACATGTAAGAGTTGTCAGTTAAATAGAACACCTGCGTGCAGTTGTGGATATTAAACTGTTAGATAAATTGAATACATTATTTATTAATACATATCAAGTCAACTATTTGTTGTCACATCTCTTTCAACCCAGTGAAAGAGAACAGTCACCAAGGCTCTGGCCCTAGGGATTGAGGAAATCTGTCCAGTCTACTGCGACTTTAGAAAATGGTGGTATTTCCTTGGAAACAGGACAAAGAGAACGTTTGCAAATTCAAGATTTCAAGGTTCTCAAGTTTTAAGATACTTATAAAGGTATTAGTCTCAAGTGCTAGGGAGGGAATGAAAGAGTAAGCCATAAGTTTTCACAACGGAAGTCCGTAAAACCAGGCGAGAGTCCGAGATGTAGCTGCAGAAGGAGAAGGGAATCACTGTGGTCTCACAGGTGGTAGAGGAGACTCCTGATGACTGACCAGTCTCAAATGATTCGAACTGATAAGGGAAGTAATGCAGGGAATACATCCAGGGTGTTTTCATTGTGAGTAAGGAAAGATTATTTTTTCAATCCCTGAAAAGTAACTCTTATAACTTTCAAAAATATAATTATTAAATTATCCTCGAAGTGAATAATTTATTTGCTTTGATCTTGACATGTCCATGTACAACAGACTTACAAACCCTGCGTACCCGTAACATGGTAGCAATGGGAAACACTATGCTCATGACACTGTCAGCTGTGATCCTTAGGCTATACATCAGCAGGGTTACAAACCCACATTTTTGTGAAACAGTAATGTCCAGGAACAGAAGAAAATCAGGTTCTGGATACATGTCTAAATGAAAAAAAAGTCCAAAAGCTCAGCTTGGACGTTAGAGCACATTATTACTTTATTCTTTTTTTTTTTTAGGCGACCAGCACCTTGGTGCAATGTTAGTTATGAAAGAAAATCAGAGGCAATTATAATTTAAGGATAAGAAATCTGGGACAATTTCATTTTTCAGATTTTTTTTGTTTTGTTTTTAGTAATTTCCGTCACAGACTGAACACCAGTTCAGTTTTATACTTTTAGTACCCTTTATTCCTGCTACTACACAGAGTCCAAATATTCAGGAATCACACATTAAATAAAGAAAAAGTAGCAAACTGATTTTAAAATGAAGCCTGAGGTCTTTATGTTTCACTTCTATTTTCTGTGTTCTTAAGTAATACTCACTTTACATTTCACACTTTTTACCCAGCGCCTACAAGTTTCAAGTCAAAAATCAAGAGAGCCAACAGAAGTGGAGGACTAGATGTCCCTTAGTTGAAAATAACTGCCGTTGCAAAACGACTGAGCAAGAAAATGTTGAATGGATCCTAAAAGTTTAGCCTATACAGTCTTTGTTTTAGGACAGATTGGAATTGAAAAGAAGAGAAAACTTCATATTCTCATTATACACATGTAAAGGACAAATGGATTTCAGTCCCAAAGAAAATGAAAATTAAGCAGAACAGTGGCTTTTTTCTCCCACGACAACCCACAAAGCAAGCCAACTACACTCAAAGAAACAAGCTGGTTTGTTCTAAAGAACAGGGCTGCTTGTGCAACCTCATAAGCCCAAGGAAGTTTGAGTGTATTTTCTTGAGATGATTCTCTGAACAACATGATGTTTAAGAAGCAGATTTTTCTTTTTTCTCCTCCTGAAATTGCTTCAGAACTCTTCCCTCACAATGTGAAAGCAATTGGCTACCATGAAAAAATCCAGCATACTTGCGTTAAGATCTGTGATGTTCAAATTAATCTGACATCTATGTAAAAAAATCTTTACAACTGTTACTGAGTGACTAATAAATAGATACTAACAAGATGAGACTAATTAGCATTTCAACTACACAACTATGTTTCAGCATGTGACAGTACAGTAGTTTCTAGTTAAAGAGAAAACACGGCATTTGAAGCGCAGAATGCATTTCTCATAAGATACAGAACTGTTTTGTAGGATTTCTAGTTAAGCAAAAGTGGAAACCCAAGTCTGGAAAAAGCAATTTGGATTATTTCTGACTGAGAATAAAAGGAGACTATGTAAGTATTAGAAAAAAATAGGAGAGAAAAGTGTTGTATAGGTTGTTGTAAGAGGAAGAGCAGTTAAAGAGAGCTATTTGAACAAAAGTTCTCCAAGACGAGTTGTTCTACAATATCTGTTCCATCACTTTTAATTTGCCAGTAGCAAGATGTTCTGCAGCCACAAATGAAAACAACATGATGCTCCTCCCCACCCCGAAACTTAAGATAAATCTCTGGTAAATCTGCACTTTTCTCTAGGAATGGTATTAGTCTTTGTGTATTAATTTGGGGATGTCACATTTGAAATAGTAAAGACACCTCAGGCAAATGGCTAAAACACATAGATTAATCTATCCATACAAAGAGGTTGTGGGGACAGTTAACAAGTCTATATCAAACCAGTGAGTCATTTGCTGCTGTAGAAATTGCCTAGTCACTTTTAACAATAACATATGCTTGTCTGACTGATTTTGTAATGCACCTGTCACTGTAGTCTCTCGATATTCTCTATATTTATTAGTTCTACCGTAAAGAACACTGCCCTCTTGTAAAGCTAGGGATCAAGCTGTCTTCTTAAGCCATACCATTTGTTAAGCAATTTTTTCAGAAGATTTTCATCTTCATACAATAGACTGATTTGGTTGTTTATCCAATGGCATCTCAAAACATGATGGGCAGAGCATGATTTGCTAGGATTAGCATCATATTTCCTCCATTTCAAGAATGGGAGAGAGCTATACAAATGTATTTATGCAGCACATTCTTTTGGGGAAACTATGCCAATACCCATAAGAAAACTCTGCATTATATAATAATGCACAATATTGCATAGCAACTCTCTTGTCACCAGTTAATTGCAATAAAAGAGATACTTATTTTCCAGTCGAAGGGAATTCCTTGTTTTATTTCATAACACAGGATAGGCAATGGATACAAGAACTACATTTTTCAGTCTTAAACAAGTGAACTATGCAATATGTTAGAAATGCAGTAAAATTCTGAAAATCATTTGCAGGAGCAGGACATTAATGTTGCATATATACCCATAGCCCTTCTCTCTAGGGGAAGAAAGAGGAGATTTGGGGCCATAAGGTCAAATCCCCATCAAAGGTAATAGAAAACTGTCCTCATTAACTGTAATGTAGTTCAGACTAGACTTTAACATTGCCAGAGTAGAGCAGGCTAAAACTGTATATTAATTTTTCCAGGAAGCTGTTCTCTGTGTTAACACCCCATAAAATTATTTTGAAGCAAAGCAGATGACAGCACTTTCATGGTTTGAGATTCTTCAAATTTTTAGTGGTGTTGGTCCGAGATGATGTTTGACAAAGTACAAGAAAATATGCTGCTGTCTTAATCTGTTAAAATAACGGAAAGTTTTAAGCCAGGACATTAAATAAAAGAATTCTGATGAGGTTACTTTAGTTATTAAATTACCAATGACACAAAATTGATAAAGATGACATTAAATTCTCTGGACTTACTTCGGTATCAGCATATTGAGTGTAAAATTTAGAATTAAGTAGTTTGAGAAAAAAATTACTAATTGATGACTGATGATAGCAAACAAGGTGAACTAATAACGTTTCAATACTTTCTTGTTAGGTTCACTGAGGGAAGAAAGAAAATTTCCAGAAAGAGGTAAATCTCATTAAACTTTCACTTAAAGTGAAATGGAGGTGAAATTCAAACTATTTAAACTTTCTTTTTTTCTTTTTGAAAAAAGCTGGATAATGTAAAAAATCAGTTACATTTTTAGCTGAAGAACTTTGAGGAGTTGAGAATGAGTATTTTGGATTAATCAAATAACTGTAGTTTTTCAGTTACGTGAAATTAAGTATGTTCCTCTTCAGTCAAACATAAGTCTGAACTTTTAAATTTAAGTCACAGTCATGCCAGAAAGACAGAATACATAAGAGCAAAATATTTTTCCTTCAGCTAGGATCTCAAAATTTACATCTGATTTGGTACAAATTCCTATAGAATAATAATAAGATTTTACATAAACAAGAGACTTGGAGATGGTCAACCTAACCCCATTCACCACTGCAGTGGATACTGTTAATCAGAGTCATAGACTCATCTGGTTGGAAAAGACCTCTGAGATCATCGAGTCCAATCATACCCGTTCACTTACTAAACCATGTCCCTAAGAAACTCATCTACCCACATTTTAAATACCTCCAGGGATGGTGACTCAACCACCTCCCTGGGCAGCTGTGCCAGTGCCTGACCACCCTTTCAGTGAAAAACTTTTTCCTGATGCCTAATCTGAACCTCCCCTGGGGCAACTTGTGGCCATCACCTCTCGTCCCATCGCCTGTCACTTAGGAAAAGAGACCAACACTCACCTTGCCACGACCTCTTTTCAGGTAGTTGTAGACAGTGATGAGGTCTCCCCTCAGCCTCCTCTTCTCCAAGCTAAATAACCCCGGTTCCCTCAGCTGCTCCTCGTAGCACTTGTTCTCCAGCCCCTTCATCAGCCTCGTTGCCCTTCTCTGGACACCCTCCAGCCCCTCAATGTCCTTCTTGTATTGAGGGGCCCAAAACTGAACACAGTACTGGAGGTGCAGCCTCACCAGTGCTGAGTACAGGGGCACAACCACCTCCCTTGTCCTGCTGGCCACGCTGTTTCTGATGCAGGCCAAGATGTCATTGACCCTCTTGGCCACCTGGGCACACTGCTGGCTCATATTCAGCTGGTTGTCAACCAACACCCCCAGGTCCTTCTCCTCCAGGTAGCTCTCCAGCCATTCTTCCTCAAGTCTGTTACATTGCATGTTGTGTCCGAAAGTGCAGGACCCAGAACTTGGCCTTGTTGAACTTCATCCTGTTGGTCTTAGCCCATTGATCCAGCCTGTCCAGATCCCTCTGTAGAGCCTCCCTACCCTCAAGCAGATCAACACTGCCACCCAGCTTGGTGTCATCTGCAAACTTACTAAGGATGCACTCGATCCCTTCGTCCCGATTGTTGATAAAGATATTGAACAGGACTGGAGCCAGCACTGAACCCTGGGGAACACCACTTGTGACCGGCAAATGTTGGCTATGGAGAGACTAGAACAAAATAACCTTCAATGTACATCTGATGGACTCCAGTATGAACTCAGTAAGGTCTCTTCAATCAATAATATCCCCAAACCAGTAAGAATCTATTCAAGTCAGAGGTATAAGTAAAGCACTATAGAATCGCTTTTTGTATCTCTAACCAGAAAACAAGTGATCTACCTAAGAGAAATTCCTGGAAAAGTGATTCCTACACACAGAATAAGAAAACATTTCTTATTGCAACTTCTCTGCCACGAGCATAGAATCATAAAATGGTTTGGGCTGGAAGGGACCTTAAAGATCATCCAGTTCCAAGCCAACTAGTTTCAAATGTAGGACTAAGTCTGTGTGACTTTCATCCCCAAAGAGGACAGCACTCACCACTGGACAATCCATGTGCCAGAGTCTGTAGTAGACCAGTGACTACACCAAAACACAGTTGCCACACACAAAGCAGAAGCCATTATCCCCCTGTGGTTAATGGTGCAGCTGATAACTGTTCAATACCTTCATCAATCATAGAATGGGTTGGGTTGGAAGGGACCTTAAAGTCCATCATGTTCCAATCTCCCTGTCATGGGCAGGGACACTTCTCACTAAACGAGGCTGCTCAAAGCCCCATCCAACTGGCTTTCAGCACCTCCAGGGAGGGGGCATCCACAGTTTCCCTAGGCAACCTGTTCCAGTGCCTCACCACCCTCATCATGAAGAAAGCTGTTGCTGTTGAAGACTGAGGCAAAAAAAGTTCTTGAGTACCTCAGCCTTCTTGTCATTTGTTGATACGAGGTCACCACTTTCATTTATCTAGGGTTATGCTTTCTTTAAACTTTCTTTCCTGGTTGACATACCTCTAGGAGCCCTTGTTATTCTTCGCTTCCCTCGCCAAGTTCAGCTCCAGCTGCACCCTGGCCTTCCTGACCACATGCCAACAGAACCGGGCAGCACCCCTATACTCTTCCCAGGTTACCTGTCTCTGCTTGCATTGCGTATGCAGTTCCCTCTTGCTCCTCAGTTTGACCAACAAGCCTTGACTGAATCACACTGGTCTCTTGCCTTCCCTGCCTGATTTCCTACATCTGGGGAATGAGCACTCTTGTGCTCTATTTTTGTATATTTTATGTCTTAATGAAGTCTCATATCTCCTCCTTCCTGCCATGGAAGGGGGCCAAGTGGAAAGATCGATCTCAAACTCATCAAGATCAATACTCCGTAGCAAGACTGTCATGGAGAATTATATTAGCAGGTCAAAAGATTTGTGCAAAGTTACTGTATTTATTTCATCCTAAATGAAAGGAAATGTTTTTCCCCTTAGACATCCCATGTGAGGGAGGCTAGTTCACATGCCTACTGTTATTTAGTACTTGAATAACAACAGAGATGTACATTTAGAGAGCAAACATGAAAGGGTTTTGTAGTAGCTTTAAAGAAGATGACTAATGATGACTGATATCTTGTACAGATAGTCCATAAATAGATAAAGTAAGCCAACAGAGATTAAAGCTATGCTTCAGAAGGAGAGAGAAGCACAGATGAAGGGTGGGGAGATACCTGACTAGGAGCTGTAGGGCAGAAAATAGTTTTGGTTTTATATTGAACAAAAAAATCTAAAGCAGGTAAGTCGTAAAAAAAGTAAACCTCAACATGAAACTCTACCGTACTTAATAAACATGCAAGAAAGCTGTTATTTTTTTACCCTATTTGATACTGGTGGGACCTCACTGGGCCAAGGCGACATCCAGTCTGAATGTATTCGTAAAGAAAAGGACAGATACAGAATCCAGAAGAAGAGGAGTGAGAATGATGAGAGTTTACAAAATAAGATGACAGTATATTTTCTTTGGATAAAAAAAGAGGACAGATTCTTGGAAAAGAATTTAGACGAGAGAAGTATTTGTTGTTAGCTCTTCAGTCATGAAAAGCAGAAAAGGTCAAGATGTTGGAGTGCTCTTAGTGTCTTCAAATCACGCACAGTAGTGTCATAGGGAAGAACGAGCAGCCAATGATATCTTAAAAGGTATGAATCAGAAAATACGGCCAGTACCTACTCTACAGAGATGCTCAACATGAACAGACTTTAACAGATATATATTTTTTAATTTTTATTATTTTTTTTAATTTCTACAGTAATAGAAGCTGCAGGAAACAAGAGACTGCTGGATGTAGTTATGTTCAAACACCTCCCATGTGAATTGCACCCACTACTGTCATTGGGGAAGAGTGGGCATCACAGAGATGTCTACATGGCTTGTGGGCAGTTCCAACAGCTGCCAGAACTCAGCCAACAGGACTTCTAAGCTCTGCTTTCATTTGGTTTGTTTCTTTTCTGGCATACAGAAGCATTAGCACAGCTGTAATAAGCTCTTAAACTCCCAGACTGTGAGTAACTAATTTCATACTACATATATCGAGAATGCGTTTGCAGAAATTCAAGCTACACTTGCAGTGGTGGTGCCAGGAGAAAGTCCTAGTCTGAAGACCTTACAGTGGGTGTGGCAGGGCGGGGAAGTGGCTTAAATGCAGAGAAAAGGGGAAAGATTAGCCACTGAAAATCTTATCACCTGCTATTTGACCCAGTTGCTATGCATTTATTATCTCTTGTGAGGACTGAAAATTTGTCTTCGTGAATTCCTTATAGCTTACAATTCTTTTTTTGCACCACAGAGCAAAATTCCCGCAGAAAATCTAGAAGAGCTAAGTCAAGATGAAGGCCCAGCCATGACAATTTGCAGGACCAAGCATAATTCAGAATCATTTTGTAAATGGAGAGTTGCTAATTAGACATTTAAGTCAGTATAACTAGCCACTTTAGATAGCCATTTTTTGTTATTAAGGTACTTGTTTTCAGTTCAACAGTTACATGAATGCTGTCTCCTGTCAAGGCTATTGTGAATAAAAATACAAGTTCACAAACCTGTTTTTATGTCTGCTGGAACTCTAGATCTTAAAGCAGTCAAAACATTCAGTTTATAAGCAGCAGCTGTGACAATGAAGAAAACTAGTCACTTCTACAATAAATTCTCTGTATCATTTTTGTAATAGGAATATAAATCAAAATAGATGACAGAAATATAAACAGCCAATAAACTAATTCTAGAACATGATCATGTTTATCACATACCAAAAATTAAAGGATAGATTTATCTGTGGTCAAAACATACATAATCCTTAAAGAAGCCTTTTACCCTAAGTATGAGAAAAAAACATTTTTCATTTTATGTAACACTTGTTCTTCCAGAGATCTCTTCCCTCATCACAAAGCAACATGGATTAGTTACATCAGCCATTCCTTAACAACGTGTCTTTGGCACATTGTACGACAGACTTCCACAGAGCCCGCAAGATCTTTGAGACAGATTAGGAAGTTTGTTGCATCTAGTCTAAACTAAAGGGAAAACATAGACGTGGATAGCCTGAATTAGAATTTGGCTATGACACGGTGGACTAGAATCAAACGTGTTTGGATCCTTTTTCGAGTAATTCTTACAGAAAACCACTTACAAGACGTTTTGACTTATTAAAAAACAAGACCAAGTAACTATTTACACTCAGTTTCAGATATCTTCCCCACCCAGCATCCCCTAAGATGTATTATTTTGAGTGTACTTACATTTTTAAAAATATGTTAAACATCAAAAACTGATTTTGCATAGCCATAGTGTCCCCTTAGGTATGTTTTCCATGCCTCAATAATCCTTATAGAGTCACTCCTTCACTTCAGACACTGTAAAATACGGGTGTCAAACTCACAGTCTGTGGGCCGAATCCAACCCTCCACCTTGTTTTACTCAGCCCAGCACCTTGTTTCTCCCTGGCGGCAGTGCCGAGCACCTTGTCCCTACACTCCTGCCAGCGCTGGTCACGTGTGCAGCGAGTGATGCGTGTTACACTGCAGGAGAGTTTGACACCCCTGCTGCTAAAGGTTCCTCTTTTATGGGGTCATAGCACAGCTCTGGAAAAAAACTCAAAGCAGAAAGTGACCTCTGTTCAATTTCTTGGCTCTACTTCGGGTCGCTTAGCTGCCTTACCTCTGAGATGGACAAGCCACCCACCCCCTGGGGCAGATTCTTTCTGTGATCATTGCCTAGCAGAAGCTGTACTGCCCTTGTTGAATTACAGCCTTAGAAAATATTAACCTGAAACTCCATCCTTCTGGGCGATAATTTTTAACACAATGTCAGGGAAGGGCTCTTAGGACAGTTCGCAAAAGGAATACACAATCTGTTCGTATAACAGAACAGGAAAGAAGCTGGGATAATTTAGCATAGGAGAAAAAAGAAGGCCAAAAGGGAATAAAGTTAATCCCTCTAGATATAACAGCAGAGTTAAGCACTAAAGAAAGGAAAGAGCTATAAACCTGTACTGGCTTAAAGATTAAGGAGCCTTTGGTGGTAATATGCAAGTCTGGGACAGGTAAAAGGAAGAAGTTTCTAACCATGCTGGAAAAAAATTTGTGGAACCCTCTAGCTGTTAGAAATGACAGCAACGAGAAAATTAATTATAGTCAAGATATACTTGTTACATGTCTGGAAGAGATAAAATGACATGGTTACATGCGACAAGAGGGCAGTAGAAAATGACAATCTAAACCTACAAAGCCACTTTATTACTAAGAGTGCTTGAAAGAGAAATGAAGTCTCTTATACAATCTACCCTACACATAATATCTGAAAAGTGTCTGATGCTCTACAGTACACAGCTGCCCATTTTAAACATTACTTATCTGAAATTATTAAAGACACAATGATCAAGCATGTTTTTTCTTAGAAAACAAAAATGTGCTAACTAACCATAAGACCAGTGTATTACACTCACTCAGACACGCAGTTTGGTCTTTGGCAACATGAATCTAATTTCTTTCAACAATCATAAACTTCTGCAGCACATTTGAGTTCTGCCACCAAGAATGTCGTGTTTGTATGTGAAGATTTGTAACACCATTCTCACAAAAACAACAACAAAATCTGGAAATGTTATGCTTATTTCCAATGCAAAAAGTAGTATTTGTCGGTTTTAAAATTAAGACTGCTCTGATGTTCTTCACAAGATGGTCTTAAAATTCAGAAGCATGACTTACTAAATCAGGCCTAACCCTGCTCTCGTCTCTGAAGTAATCTTAGGGACTTCATTCACACTGCTTCCAAAAATATCTTGGTCCTCATTGCAGAACCATTGCCTCCCAGTACAACACCACATTTCATTACCAACTTGTTTCAAATAAGTACACCAGTATCCTTTCCATGGTTCTCACCAGCAGATCATCCACTGGGATTATTTTCTCATCTGTATGAAATCTAGTTTGTGCTTTTTATGTCCTGTGGATATAGCACATAAAAGACTATAATTTCCATGAATTTGGTATTTTTAAATGCACTAGATTTAAAACAGGAATAAATTGCTAAGTAGTGTCAGGTTTTGCTTTGAAAGAAGAACATATTCTTTAGGTGGAGGAATAATGTCTGATGAAAACATCAGCCAAAAAGCTGCAGAACATCTAAGTCTATAATGTTTTTAATGGTTTAATAGAAGAAGCAGTTATACAATGTAGAGGAAAAATAACTTTTGGTTAGGTTGGATAATTTCCTTGGGAGTCAGGATTGGCCTTAGTTCTGTTGTTACATTATGCAGAATGCATGCATTTTAATTAAATGTTTCTTTGAAACATCTCAAATGTAAGACAGATCATTTACTGTATCAAATGGGCACGCAGCCCTAGGATGTACAATCCTTCACAAAATTAATCAAAGCGGGCCCAATTTTGACAAGGGTCAGGTCATTTAAGCAATAAATCTGGTTTCCATCATGAAGTGTATTATGTGGAAAACCCTCTTTCTATTTAAATGGCTTCATTGTCAGCCACATAGTGGCCTGCAGCCAAACCCCCATTCTCTATTTGCCTGTCTTGGAATTGGCTTGGATTGCATAAACACTACCAATCTGTAGGGATCAGGTGAATGAAAGCAAGCTACAATGTGTAGCAAGAACATCATTCATAAAGCAGATTAGAATGTGCAATCAGAACACAATTAACAATATTTTTCATTAAATTTGTATTTACTGTTAAGGCAACATCTTCCAAGCATTTAATTGTAGATTAGAAAGTGATAAAAACCTTCAGAACACAGAGCTCACATTTTCAATTCTGCAGACCACCACCTCCAAATTTTCATGCTTTTTGGTCATGGGAGCCATGAAGACTGAAAGCAGCACAAAACTAATTAGCAGGAAGAAAATAATTAAAAAGTAAACTTTATAAAATATATAAAACAAATAGTCTCCAGACTTCTTAATACCAACACCAAGAGCGCATATTGCAAATCAGAAGTCTCTAAGCATTTTTTGCTACGGAAACTTGAAATTCAACTTTCTGAAATAATCAACCAGAGTTTTAAAATACTGTTTCATTCTTGGGCCCTATATCTAAAATCTGTGAAATACATACTGATTTTCTGTGTTCAGCACTTGGAAAAGCTTAAGTAACTACATTAATGTACTGCAAAGATAAATCTGAGACTATGTCTCAGGAATTTTGTTATAAACCTTGAAAAATTCTTCATTTTCCCCGTCCCTAAATTATAGGTGGAATATTACATCTTGAATGTCTCCAGTTGATACACTTCCAATTTCCAGATGTAAATCCACCCTGAGGATTTCTGAGCAAGCTTTGAAAACGATTCCTTTTAATGTCTTGTGAAAGACTCAAACAAGGCTGCCATGAAGAGAAATGATATGGTTTGAAAACAGATTTCTACCTGTAATGATCCAATTACTTTTCCTAGTCCAGTGAGATGGTTAGAAATGGGGTGGTATAATAACCTTTGAATATATTCTACCATTAGGCTCCTGAGTGTCCTGTCATGCAGAACTTACTCTCACAGCTTGGCAACTCTGAAAACAATTTAGCTGGTGCTTGCCTGTTGCTGGGCACACGCAGAACTGCATTTTCCAACAGCAGAGGGTCACCCTGTCTGTTGTACTGCAGTGGCTCACTAAAGAGATGGATATTAGTCATAGTCTTTGCATCCACTGACAATACCCCTTATGCTAAAAGTAATATATTGTTTAAGCTAATACGTTTACTGCACAAAGACACGATAGCCAGCAATTTGAAAAATATAAAACTAGTTCCTTTGTTATTTTGCTTTATCTCCATGTATTTGACATTTTTATTTCTTTTTATTTAACTATTCTTCACATCCTTATTTTCTTGTAAATGACTAACCTTTCACAGCTCTATGGAATAAATTGCTTCTGTTTACAAGGGAGAGAATAAATAAGAAATACCCTAAAGGAAAATATATATTGCTCATTGCTTTATTCTTTTTTTATTTTCTTATTTCTTAGGAGTTGAACACTTGAAATACTCTCCAACTTTTAGGCTATATTTTTTTAAACTCTTCTGCTGTAGTTCTTCAAAACAGTGCATCCATGTTTGAAGTGTGCAACAGTTTTTGATTCGTAGAGTGCTAACTAGTGAAGGTGTAAATCACTTACAGCAAATTCAAGCTTACGATCAAGCAGTGACATTTCACAGATGCCTTTAAAATGGTCCACAGTCTGAAAAGCATTTTTCCACAACATATGTTTCAGATTAGTACCTATTTTTTTCTCTAGCAACTAATTAGTTATCTGTACACTGGCAGATAGTATACCAGAAGATTGTTTATTCTGTTTGTTGGTTTTCCCACAGTTTAGCAGAGCCCTAAGGAGGCAGGCAGCCAGCACAGTCAGTGTTTTGCTATGGTCTTCCAGTTCTGGTGTGTGGAGACCCTTTGATGTGACCTTATTACTGAACTGTAGCTGCCCTCAGCTTCAGAATGGGCTTGTTGAAGCTGGACAGCAAATGAACTGAACTGGGTTGGGGTCAGAGCAGCCTTGAGCTGGCCCCGAGATTGAAAAAGGAGAAATAAAATTTGTGATTTCTCACCTGTGTGAAACTGAAGGGTGGTCACTTATTTATCTACCAAAAATGAAAATTCACGTGCAAACAGGAAAATTACATAGTCTCAGAAAAAAACCAAACATAAAGCTAGTCTCTAGGTATCAAAAAGTCTCCTTCAGAAGATTTAGGTTTTACTGTTGTGTTTGCAAAAATTAATTTACCCTCTGCAGCCAAACCCTTGAGACCAACAATGCTGCATAATTTTTTGTTGACATTCACAGAATTGGAGAATCAAGGTCTACCACATTATATTTTACATTTCTCATCAGATTAACAAGCAGTAAGAAAACCTCACAGAAAATGGAATTTTCTATAATTTGGATACCTTCACCCCTCTCCCCCCCTTTAGTTATTTAGGCATGATATCTCCTAGAAGTCTCAGTCTAAGGAAATATTGTGTTTTCCTTTCTTTAAATGATACATATGAAGAACTGTTTAAAGCAATCTTACTCTCTTCATGCAGTAGAAAATACACTCTGTAAAACTCTGTCTGAACAGGAGTCAAAGTTTACTCTCAATCTACTTTTTAGATCTTATACTATGGAGTGAGCTAGACTGATCCAGCAGTGTTGCAAATAACAAAGTTATGATGACTTATACTAAGAATATGGATGACTATACTAAATTTAGTGCTCTTAGTCCATTTTATAACACAGAAGTTATTGAATTTTCTTTTATTTTATACTTTCAATTAAAATTCTTTACTTCTAATTACTGCTAACACATTTGTGGTTATAACTACATATTTTACTGTTTAAATGTAAAAAGTATGGAAACCAACCATGCTTCTACATTGCCAAGAGACAGAGAAAAGATATCAGCAATTTACAGTATGAAAAAGGCAACCCTAAATTATTAAAAAGAAACCCACAAAACACCTCCAACACCACCAACCAAACAGAAGAGATTTACAAGGCAACATCACAGTTCGTTTTTACAGCAGAATTAATTCTTCCCTAGCTTCAGGTTTATTTAAAACAGGGGGATATTTTATGCTGAGTTATTTTACTTCATTTGCATATTTATCACATTGCAGTTCGTTGGGTTTTGTATTTTGAGACTAAACTCAACTTCATTTAAGTAAGCACTCAGATTTCTCAGGAATGGCAGAGGAAGCTACAAACAAATACAGAGAAAACAGACAGGTAAAACCCAAATATTCAGGAAAAGTATATGCCAGCCAAGGCTTCCAAAAAATGATAGGAGTAAAAGCCTCATGCAAAGCACTGAAGAAATGATGGTGGGAGAGAAGAGATCCAATTTTAGGAGTTTTAAAGAAGGAACTGTCCCCTCTGGGAAGGGAAGATGTATCAAACATCATCAATTTCTGTTCCAAGGGAAGGTTCATTTTCTTGTTGTGCTGCTTTAGTACAGTCACACTACACTAGAGCAGGACTAACCAAGAGGAGGAGGCTGACAGGCTTTCAGACATTCTATGGTCCCCTCCTTCCCACAACCCTACCCTTTAACCACTGTATTACACTTTCTTGACTTCTACACTGCAAAGCCATTCACAGGAAGGAAAGATGTGTTTGTTCAACTGTTGCATGACTAAAGGAAGGATGTCACCAAAAAAAATAAGAGGAAAGATGGTAAAGCGAAACCTTGTCCCCCACAAACCAAACCACACCACACCAAACCCCATCAAAAGAAACACCCAGACCCAGAACTCCAAAGCCCAAAATACTAAATTGCATGTTTTTCTTCCCTTAGAGAAAGAAATATATAAGTACAAGATAGACGTTAAGGAAATTTTTAAACGCAGTTAAGGGAGACTCTGGAATGCTAAAATTACCCACTCGGCAGAGGATCCTACATGGACTGGAATAAATCCTAACACATACACAGCTTGGGTTATGTTTTCACTCTAACCTTGTAGTACAGTGGTACCAATATTCTCCCCTCTGTGATAACAAACAGTGGTACTCCTGTTCTCTTGAAGCAGAGGGGTTAGCCCAATTTTGTTTGAAGAAAGATTTAAAATGCTACATTTGTTATTTTGTTGTTCTGTCAATAGAAAAGCAATCAGTAATCATAGAATTACCCAAGTTGGAAGGGACCCAGAAGGATCATCGAGTCCAACTCTTGTCCCTACATAGGACACTCCCAACACTCACACTGTGTGACTGAGGGCGTTGCCCAAATGCTTCTGGAATGCTGGCAGACTCAATACCGTGACTACTTCCCTGGGGAGCTGTTCCAGTGCCCCACCACCCAGAACCTCTCCCTAATATCCAATCTAAACCTCCTAATATCCAATGTAAATTTAGCTCTGTAATAATAATCTAGCTCTGTAACAATAATCTAGCTCTTTAGCAAGAATTAGACTTGCATTAAGCTGCTCATCTCTTGAAACAGATGTTTTTGTTGATATCACACAAAGGACAAAGAGAAAAGTATTTAATACTCTTCCAGAGTGTTTTATCTTACTTTGTTGGTGTTTCTTGGCAACAAAGAAGGTATCTTTTCTGTGGAAATAATCTTGTAAAATACTTATACCCTTATGGCATCACTTGTAATTCAAAAGTGGTGAAAATATCACTGAATCAGTTCTAGTATTAGGTAAGATACAGGTAAAGACTATATTCTTCTTGAATGTTTTCATTTAGCATATAGTTAAGATAAAATGTGAAACTATGCTCTGCTTGAACACTTGTACATCCTGAATGATCCGTATTTGGATATTTACCTAATAAACATTTATCTGATGTAATAAATTGCTGATTATTTTCTCATATATGCTACTGGTAAATTTGCATCTTTCTTATTTCCTTTATGGAAAGCCAGAAGTAGCATTTTAGCAATGTTTTCCTAGAACTCATCTAAAGGACATGTAATTGAACTACAAAGTGCTTCTCAAGAGTATTCCATAGTGTAGTGAAAAGTTTATAGGTAAGGGGATGCAAAAGCAGATGTGAAAAAGAACTGACAACATTTGCTTCCCTGTCTGTTGCAATTTTCATACTGTATGGATAACCAAACTAATAGAAACTTAACTGAAGTTCAGATCTCTTATTTTATCGCATGGCTGTTCTAATTTTTCCCATTCTTTTCAATAATAATAGAGGATATGGAAGGTGAAAAAAGCCTTGAGAAATTTCAAACAAATGTGTTTTAATTTTACACGAAAGAAGTGAAGAATAACATCACACAGCTCAAGGAGTCGCACAAGTCCTGAACCAGAAATACAATTATGATCAAGGTGCTGGTCAAGAACGGTACTAGGCAAAGTCTAGGTTTTTACTTTATATTAGTCAGCTACACTAATTTACTGACCACTGAAATACGTAGAGTTAAAAGTCAATTTTGACTAAGTTGAAATCTGTTAAAATGACTCTATTCTTCCATTCCTGAAAGCGTGGGAGTTTCACTACTTGCTGCAGCAAAAAGCAAGATATATCCATACCATCAAGATCTCTAGCAGACCTCCAAGAGGTACTTTAGATAGTACTTTACAGAAGTACTTTAGATACCTGTTGGACACTGGGAAGAATAAACTTCTGATTTATTTCTATGCCAAAGCTGATCATAAATTTCTGGGAAAAGAAAAGATCTTGCTGGTGTTTTTTTTTTCTTACAGAAACCAAGACCCTTTTACCAACAACATTGTGAAGAGAACATACTGTTGGATAGTGTTAAGGGTGACACACTCTTCATCTAGAGACAACATAGCACAGAGGAGGAGCATGCTCCAAGTAATATTTTATTAGCAATTGAATATTTACTACATTTACCTTGAAAAAGGGCAAGGTGGCCTTTTAAGAAACACTTCTATAAAGCCTACACTCTGGAGTACATCCTTGAAAAACTGAAGTGCTCTCTCCTGTGCATACTTCTAGTAGGAGCAATTTGAATAACTTGAAAATTATAAGAAAGGCTGCTACTGGTTTAAAAATATTTCTCAAATTAAATAAGCCCTGATCAATGTCATATTCTTAAAAAATAATACCTTTATACAGCTTTACAAGGGCAGATACTAACTCAAATTTTTTACTCTTCCCCTTCCTTTATCTGTGGTGAATTATAGAGCAAGTGTGCATTGCTTGTGTTGCCTATGGAACTAGACCTTTATGTCAGGATTTAGTGGGAAGGGAATGAGGCTGTATACTTTGTATCTGTCAATCTTAATGAAAGTCTGTACTAGGTATTTGGCATCAGAAAGAGAAGGTATACAAATAGCTCTGCAAGAGAGCAGGATATTATCAGACTGCTTTTGGCTAAGGACTCTTAGACTCATATTAACATTTGTTATGATCTGGGAATGCAATAAGTATAATATAAAATATTTGGTGCTTTTATTTAGATAGTACTACTATAGTCTTCTGTCTGAAGTGTTACCAAGAGCTTAGAAAGGACAAAAAAAATCTTCTTGATGTTAGATTTTATCTACACCTGCATAAATATAGAGCACAGCAACAGTTTAGTTCAAGCCAATATTCCAGTCAGTTTGCGCGGGTGGAAGTAGTGATTTTTTTTCCTCATAATGATTCAAAATATGGCCTTAGAATAACAGATATGTGTTGGAACAGTACACGACAGAGGGCTGAGATCTGACCAGTGCTCGACAGTCAGTTATCATATTCCTGGGCTTTCATCCAAAGAAGAGATGCTTTGAAGGATTCTTCTGTAACACATTTGTCTTGGTCACCAACAGAACAGAATGCACCTTTGTTTTATATAAACAGGGTAAACTTGTTGACTCATTTGATAATAGGAGGAGAAACAGAATGAAAACACATTTGCAAAGGAAATAGTTGACTGATTGGCTGGCTGGGTAAATTAAACAATGGAAGAGGAAGCCTGTGGTTAAGCTTATAGCCAATGTTTACATGCTGGCTATCTGTATTTCTATTGTAACTGTTTAAAAACCTTGAGAAATGTTTAACTCCAATTAGAAAGAGTCAGTTGATTTTAAGTAATTTAATAGACACAAGTCCAATGCATGTGTGAGAATTAGTGGTTTTATAAATATACAAATATAACTTTCAATTTTTCATATTTGTTCAAAAATTTCTTTACTAAGTATTAATTTAATGTAGGACTTCTAACATTTTACTTTTCACATTTTATTTTGACGAGACTGTATAGCTGAAACTAGGTGGTCTTTCAGATTAAACACAGCAATTAACTGTTAAGTCATCCTGTATTTTACTACAGCGCATAAGGAGAGTCATAAAAACTGTCTAAACACTGTACAGCATTCATCTCTTATCTTACAAGTATCTTTTCTAGGCAAAAATCGCCCTTTTATCCTGAACCAAAACTTAGTAACAACTAGTTATTTCCTTCAGTTGAGGTTAACTTCAGTACTATTAAGTGTTTCCTGAACATGGTCACACAATGCTAGAACTGCTTCCAGCTGAGGTCTGCGGGATATTACCCCAAGGATAATAAATATGCAATGAAAGTGCACAAGAAAAATTTAACATCTAGCTCCTAGAAAAAAAGAAACAACTTACATCACCCTTACGAGTTGCCAAAGGAGTCACCTTGGCTTCTGATGTCATACTTCTCCATTCTAGCTTTTGAGTTTTAAACAAAAATGCCAATTGAAATTGAAAAAAATAAAAAAGCAGATCTCAAAACTAAGTTCTGATACTGTCAGCTGTTGAGCACCTCTGTGCCTTGCATACTTACAAGATCCCACTTACAAAGGTCTTTTTTGCTGCAGTAAAAATCCCTGTGTAACTTTAGACGTCACCTCACAGTCAACTTTTTTCCACACTGATCCTGACTGAGTTCCCTTTGCATCCTAGAGATCTGATTCTTGTGCCACAAGAAAACTAAGATACAAAAAGTTCAATTACACCTGACGCACAGCACTGCAGTAGGAATGAACGATGATTGGGGTGCTTTGTGACTCATCCCCAACTCAACTTTGGGAAGCTGCACAATTTCACAGAAGACATTTTTAAGCAATCTTAGAGAACAGTATTTATCAAGCAGGTTAAATGCTTTCTAAGAAGGAATGCTAACAAGTCACCATACTACGTGATCATCCAAATTGATAATTGAATTATACCATTTTCTTGTCAAACTCCTACTTCTATGATATTTTAGAACAAGATGGAAGAAATCTTCCCATAAGCAGTTCGATAACCCAGTTCCAAAAGACTTTCCAAGTAATGTCCAAGGTTTATATATACAGTCTTCTGCATCTGCTCAAATTATTTGATAATTCGGTCTAAGTATTTACAAAAAGCTGTCAGTTTTTAAAATCTATATTTTCTACTACTTATGCCTGAAAATACATGATTAGACAGAAGGCAAAGAAATGAAATGAAGGCACTATATTAAAAACCATATTGTGACAAGTAACACATCGGTTATGCCTGTTAGCTGTCATATAGCACTAGTTTTTCCCTGCTATTTTTGTCAAAGAGCATTCTGTAAAAACAAAAAATCTGTTGTATGACAAATGTATCCTTTTATATAAGCAGCACAAACTGATACTGAAAACCTGTTTGCTGACTTCTGCTTAAGTTATCCTTCTCACAGTCTGTCTTCTTTGAGTCAAGTTTTTCTTCCGTTATATCTTTCCCTTTAAATTCAGCACAATCATGAGCTTCAAGAATTAGAGTGGCTTTATAATTAACAATTACTTGCTGGATGTCTTTTGCTAAAATATAAGACATTTCTCATTTATTTGTTTTAATCTTCCTTTGCGTTTTTAAGGAAACATCATATCGCTATAACAATCATTCCTTTTCCAACTTAAGCAGCTTGAATACTAAAAGCATTCTCAATTTCTATACTGAAAGACCTGATTTCTTCTTTAAGAAACAATAGGAAATCAGTCATGGGAGTCAGTACTTTTTTGTTTGTTATAGGTGTGCATCAAACTGTTTTCAGGTTCTTTCTCCCAGCAGAATTTTAGACACGATAACACAACTGAAATACCTCAGTCTTCCAACCTAACAAAAAGAATAATAAAATATAACCCAAATCACTCATCTTCTAAATAAAACCTACCAATCATCAGGTGATCTGTACAATTTCCAGGAGCTGAAACTAAACAGCCTGTTTTAATGTGTATTTGTGAATAACCTTCTGAAGTGCAACATTACTCTGCAAATAAAAGTCTTGAAATGGAAGTTTTGTGTTTATCAGGTGCCTTATTTATAAATAATAGCCTAATGGGCTCTACAGGTGGATGAGAAGAGGGTTCATTTCTCTCACATGTTAAAGAAGCGGCTGCATTAAAAAATGGTCAATTAAAATAATTTCATGGCTCTCAGAATGAACAATCTTCCACCACTAATGTTATACATTTGTAGTACAATGCTTATTAAAGGAAAACTTACACATAGAAACATTTTTAAATAGACTATATTTGTACAAATAAAGCATGCTTAGCTATTGCTATACTTTGCTTGTGTGACTCTTCTCATTCATAGACTCTAGCAGTGATCATAAGTCAAAAGTTATTACATCATAGCATGTTGCTAGGGAAAATGGTACGAGGTTATTTCACTAAAATAGGGAGCAGCTGAAAGCTGAGTTTTTATAAAGGAGGTCATCAAACTGAAAATAAAAAAAGCCTGGTATTTAGTTAAAGTGTCAGAGAAAATTGCTACACCTAAAAAAAGGTCAGTAAAGAAAAAGAAAGAACTTTGTAACTGACTTGCTAAAAGGGATATATGCTTTTTAACAGTTGCTTTAGCCAAACACTAAGTTTAGAAATTGTTTCTTTCAAAGCCAATAAACTAATAGCATCTCTTTAAAACAGTAGAAAGATCATAAGAGGCAATGAAGAGCAAACATTAGTAGAAATGTCTGTTTCAAGCAAATGAATTAAGTAAATGGATGGTAATGTCCATAAAATTGAATGTAATTTGCTAAAGTGAATTGTATAAAGGCATCTAACTTAAGTGTTTTCACAGCTTCCTGAAAAAATTTCTGTGTGGTTTTTTTGTAAAAAAATATCTAAATTATTAACTCTGAAAGAGAAAAAGCATCACAGGGAAAGGCAGCACACATTATCCTGCCTCTGCATCTCACCCCTCTGCTGTTAGTTTGATCTTTGATCTGTGGATTGAATTGCCCAAGTAAATTGCAGATTTCTGGCACTCAGTGGTAATTACTAGGTAGAGACTTGCCAGCTGGATCTGAACTATGACCAGTAACTCTTTCACAGCAGATACAGAGCAGCTGTCAGGTAATAATAGTGCTCAACCGCTTTCATGCTGATATGTAACTGAAGCCAATCATCTGGAGGTTCAGCCTTGCAGATCCCAAATGATATACTTTTAATGTACTTTTGATTCAAATTCATATTTCTCGAATCTTATATGCTGTTCATTTCACCTTTTACCGAAAAGTAATGTCTAATGTACTTAGTGCTTGAGCTGTGCTGAAATGCATAGGTTGTGTAATTAAATACGCATTTGAAGATTAATTAACTTGCTGAGTAACCAGATTGTGACTTAACAGTCTACAACATTAACTTTAGCAGAGTGATAAGACTTTTTCAAAGCCAACTTTGTTTCAAAGCAAGAAGGAAAAGAAGCTAATTCTTCTGCTGATACAATCTCTTTGACAGAAATCTCCTTTAAAGAAACAAATTTTAAAATACAACCATGAATATAAATAACAAAAACAACAACAACCATAATAATGTTAGAAGGAAACTACCACAAATCTAAATTCCGTAAACTAAGCTGAGGATAACAAATGTAAAAAAATAAAAGGGAAACATGCCTCTTGCTTAACTTGCTCATGATGGAGGGTATTGTTCTGCCTGTATACATTTTTTTAAGGTTGAGAAATAATGTGCATTTGGATTCTTAAATGTTTTCAACTTTAGAAGTGCATTACCATGCCAGCATAATTGGGTATTGCAGTAGCAAAACACTCTTGGTATAAATGAAGGTGTATCAAAGACATTACACTGTACCAATGTGGTAAATGGGTTGTGAGAGCTCTTCTGAGAAAAATGCAATTTTGCTGGTCTAACTTGTCAATTGTAAGGACTTTGGGTGGCGTAATTCAATTGAAAAAGGACCAGATCGTTTTGTACCCCTCAGCAGTCTAAGGCTGCTCTATTAACTTGTCAGTAAAGGAGAAGTGTTGCAGTGACTGGGAACAGTACATGTACCAGCAAATGCTTTTGATTTATAGAAAAGCTAGGAGAAGAGAGAAGGAAAAAGGACATGAAATGATCCCAAAGTCTCAGAATGCCATGGAAATCAGCAGTTTCAGGGGTTTTTACTAAAGACATATGAAAATTTCATTCAGAAGTCTTTTCTTCTCATACTTACTGCTTTTTATATCAGAAACTGTTTATCTAATTATTGTAGAGTAAGCTACACTAACTGCAAAAAGGAGAAGATGGTATGCTGTTAAAAGATGTGACCACTTCTTGGTTTTCTGATTAATACAATTTAAAATCAGATGGTTTGGTTGATCTATAACTATATAGTGCCATACAGAAATCCTATCAATGAGACTTAATGTATGGTTCATTTGAGATCCTCTTGTTTGAGCCGACAACCAGCAAGCTCTTAGCATACTGCCTGGACCTTCTAGGTAAGAAAAGGTGGAGATCTCTAGAGCTTTATGACAGCTCTGAACTTCAGAGGCTGAAAAGTTAAAACTCATATTGTCAAAATCAAAGGCCTGGAAAAAAAAGAGAGGAAGGAATTATGTAGTGGTAAAACAGAATAGAAATTTATCTTTAAGATGTATTGCTAACTTAAATAGGGTAACCCTTTGCTTTGTGTAATAAAAATTGGAACTGTTGTGAATGAACTTATAATAGTGCCGAGTTGAGAATTTCCTCCATATTCTTGGAAAGTCACACAGAGATGCATTTTTGGGCTCTTGCTTTCTGTATTCATTTGCACATTTAAATTAAAATGTTGATGGAATATTTATTTCTTCAATCTACTTTCAAACAACTTTCAAATAATCAAAGGAAAGAAATGATGTTGACACACAGAAGAATAGAAGATGGATAATTGGTATTTATTGAGTGCAAGTCAGTTATTTCCTTGGTGAACCACTACAAAACAGTTATGTTACTGTGATAACCACAGAGAAACAGTGAAACTGATCATCAGGAAACAGGGTCCACTGAGGCTTGCCCTATTCTAAATGGATCCTCTGAGAAGTGTTCCCAGCTGCCCATTCTTTTTCTGTCTTCATCCCCAGAAGTACAGTGGTTCCAGTTAAATAACGTAAAAAATGCAAATACAGGCTTTTGATATGTTTCTTCCGTATTGCTCTATTCCCCCCCCCCCCCCCCCTCTGTTTGCTTCAATGACTGAATATAAAATGATTGGGAAGCCCCTAATTTCTCTTGCTGGAAATGTCTTGCGTCCCTGGGTGGTTCAAGGGCTGGCCAGGTCAAATCTGGGTCTTCTAGCAAGTACATCTAGCACTCTGTATATGATTTCTCATCTTCTGTGGCTTCCTTCTCTCATTTTGAAAACCTCTAAAGTATTTAAGCAGACCTACGGTACAAGGAAAATGTATAGATTCCTTTATTTTTCCTTAAAGTCAAAGACTCATGCACATATGCACTGCTTTATCGCATTATATCAAAACCGAGCAATCCTCTTAGTGCTTCTAAATTCTTTTGCTTGATAACTCCCTGGCAGATGTCCTTTCTCATCTCCCTTTTCTGTTTCTTTTTTTTTTCTCCTCTTTTTTTGTTCTTTATAACGTTGTTCCTCGCTTTAGCCATACATATTTTGCTTCCTTTTCATTCCTCTAATTTTGTTCTTTGTATCACCTAATGTCTCTATTGGCTCTAGCAATTCTGGCTCCCTCCTTCTACTCTTATGCTTTCATCCATGTTGTTTATTCTTTCTGTTCTTACTTCCTCTCATGTGTGCTCTTCCCTATCTGTAGTCTCAAGCATTACATATTTGCACAAGTATAGGAAAACCTGAAATATTCCTCTTGCGAATTTACCTTCCCAGTATGCTATAGTTCCCTGTGCTAAATAAACTACTTTCCCTTATCACAATCTGAGAAAAATTAAATACCAAGTTCTTCAGTCTAGTGAGTACAGCAAGCAGTTTGATTATACTGCCAATTCTACTGGCAGTATTTGGAGTTAAATCATATACATTTCCTAACTAAAAATAAACTACAACAATGGTGAAAGACAACTTTTTTCAGTTGATGTTTGAAATGGTAGCATGTGTGTAGGTAGTCTTCTGAAAATAGTCATGTTCCATGTGTCTACATAGTGGAAGAAGAGACCCAAAGACAGGAATTTAAGAATTACCATGCCGATTTGGGCTCAATTCCACATCATTCCAGTTTAAGATTCTTTATGTAAGGATGCATAAAAAAGGGAAAATCAGAAATTAATTTGAAAGGGTTCACCATTGCTTCCTAAACAGAAAACTTTAAACTATTTAAAGAGAACAACTTTTAGGACTAAGGATATTCACCCAGTGGAATAACATTCTCAGGCACAGGCTTTGCGATTTGAAATAATCAAGTCAATAACCTGCTTGAGAAAGAAATTCTTTCAGGAAGGGCCGAATTTCCTACTTACAAAATTTTCTCCATTTCTGGCACCTGATTGATACAACAGGTCTCAGTTACAAACCCTCTGCTCCAGAGCTGAAAGAGTTTCAGCACATCGTACTGTTCTTTGTATCTCCTACTGCAGCATTATAAATAACATTTGCTGCAAACCATTGTGTGAGAAAATACAGAATTTGAACAGATAAGAATCATACTTTTAAGTACACACTTAAAATTCTGGACTTGAATTATTTTCCACATTAAGTTAGTTAGGAATCTGTTTTAATTTATTATGTGGGAACAGCTGCCCCATTATTTCCTTAGAAATGTTTTTAGAGACCTGAAAAAACATCCCCAATGTTTCTACAACTCCAATTTATGAGCTTCTTAATATAACTTCAGCTTAACAGCTGACTTAATTTTATCAGAATACCTCATAATATAAAACTAAAATCTAAGAAATCCCAGCTCTGAAACAAGCTTTCTAAAACTCTCAAAACTAACGAAAAACTCTACTGTCTTTATGATGTAAACATTTAAGAGTAGGAAAAGGAACATTGCTGAACAGATGCTTCTTTTTTTTACCAAAATAAAATTTTACTCTAATATTTGTCATATCAGCTTAGGAACTCTATTTTTTTTCCTAATGGCCCAAGGTGCATGTAAGATACACTATTTCTGAAACAAGTGCAACCTTGTTTTGAGAGAAAAACATATAATTGGTTAAGAGAAAAAGAAGATGTGTTCATTACTTGCCTGCTGTAATGGAGGCATACTTACTTGGCCAGTTACCTTCCTGATGCTATTAACCTGCTTGTGCAGGTTTGGTTTTTGTTTGTTTTCTTTCTTTCTATTTGTTTGTTTGTTTTTTAAATTTGATTTCATAAACATGATACTATTTCTGTTTATTATGCATGGATTCAGCTAAATGCCTCTGAATCTCAGTTCCCTGTGATTGTACTGAAGTTATCCTTAGGCTGCAAGTTTCAAATTATAATTATCTCAGCCGCTGTACTTACTGCAAGTCTTACTTTAACAACGTGGAGCCTTCCCAGGGGAAACTGTGATTTTGCAGCTAGCAATGAATCACTCTGTAGATCAACGAACATTGTTCAGATGTTAATTTGCCTGAACACAATGTGTAACAGAATCCCAGATGATTTCAAACTACCACAAACAGCAGTGGAACTGCATAGTTTAAACTCAAAGAGACTTCAGAATTTTGCATGCTCGATGGAATTGTACCATATGTAATAATGCTGATTTACTGACGGAATAGACAAGGAATACTGTTAGAGTTCAGACAAGATATTTTTTTTTTTACAAGGAATTACATTATTACCCTCTTCTCTTCTCTTCTCTTCTCTTCTCTTCTCTTCTCTTCTCTTCTCTTCTCTTCTCTTCTCTTCTCTTCTCTTCTCTTCTCTTCTCTTCTCTTCTCTTCTCTTCTCTTCTCTTCTCTTCTCTTCTCTTCTCTTCTCTTCTCTTCTCTTCTCTTCTCTTCTCTTCTCTTCTCACTATATTTTGTGCCTGTAAACTTATTCCAACTCCAACATGTATTGTATTTAAGGCAGAATACATATTTTTATTAGCAAAATTCAGTAAGATTTCTTGTCTAGGAATGGAATTGATAATATACATAGTATTAAGACAAAGAAACATTATTCCTGTAATAATAATTCAAAATTTAAGAGGTCAATAAAGGTCAGTTGGTAGTTTCTGAGTTCAGGGGACAAATCTCTCCTGAGAATTTGCAATTATTAAAATATTATTAAAATATTATTAAAATATTGCTGGGGAAAAAAACCCATCTGGTGTGGTACCTCTCCTTAATTTCTGTTTTTTACTGGTGATCTCTTTTTTCTGCCTCCAGCCCCTACTAATGTGGCTCATCAGGCTCCTGATACGTAGCCCCGTTGCTTCTGCCTTGTGCCCTGGGAGATGGAAACTTCAAATTACACGTCTTCACAGGCATGAGAACCTGCTGTGCTAGTTTTTCCCTATACGTTTTTTCAGGAAAATCAGAAACTTCAGCCCTTTTGAAGCTCAGTCTTGGTTGGCAGCAGCAAAGATGACTACCTATATCTGTTAAAGGAGGGAGAATTCTAGTGTTCATTCAAAGACAGGTTTCTCATCTCCTGGTGGTAAACAGTGCTTAAGCCTATCAATAAAAAGATAAGAGAAAGAGGACTTCCCTCACCACACACACTCAGAAATTCCTCTACAGAAAGGAATAAAAGACTGGAGCTACAAATCACAACTTCCTTGCAAATCTGTGTCTCTCTCTTCGTCTTTTGCTCTTGCTGCAGGAACGGTGAAAGTCCGACAAGTCTGCAAACTCTCCTTGCTCTCCTGGTTGCATTTTTAGCCTGAACAAACTGTCTGGTTGGGGAATTTGTTCTGTGTATACTGCACTACAAAATCTGAGCCTTATGTTTTCTTTCTAGATAATGCAATATCACATGTAACAAAGTAGAACAGTGCATTTTTTTTGAGAAAGACAGGTTTAATTATGAATAGCAATTTTTATCTGAATTAATTTTGCTGGGCAAATTATCCTCATTTGCTCTTGACTACAGTGACTAGAGTCCACAAAACTTCTGACCACACTGAGTTAAAAAGAAACCGAGAGGGGGAAAAAAGCCCACATCTGTGCTAAAAGCTGTTCCAAATACAATATTAAATTACAAAGCATACTGAACTTCTGATTTCCACCACCTGCTTTATTTTTTTCTGTTTAGCAGTTTCTGCTTGTTTGACCTTCATCAGGTTGCTGTTCACATTTCAACTTTGTACATAAGTAATGTTTTACCTCCAGTATGTTAGAAAAAATATATATAGGCTGTAGATTTTGCTGGAGGCTGAAAGAAAGAATCTGAAAGAACCTGAAAATTAACGTTTAATCACTGTTTCAGAAATTCCTGGAATACATTTCTGAAGTGAATGGCCAAATAAAGGGAGTTTAGACAGACTGACTCGTGACATATGCTACAATAGAATGCTTAAAGCTTGTGCAGCTGGAAGACCTCGAGTACATTCATCAAAGGACTCTGTAGTGATGATGTCAGTGAGTTAGATTTTAAATTCAAAGCCAAAGGAAATAATTACATCTATTTATATAAATAACTTCAGCAAAGTAAGCCTCCTATACAATTTAAGCGACAGCAATGAAATGTTGGTTTGTGTTATATTAGAAAATAATGCGACGTGCCAAGAATTTCTTCTTTGTGTTGAGTTTAAGTAATACTCCCCTGAGATTCCATTTAATGAAAAAGCTGTACAAAGTATTCTGAAGTCATTCATAACGTCAAAACAAAAATTTTTAAAGTAAAAAATTGCATAAACGCAATAAAATACTTGGCTTTCTGTCTTGATAGGCCACAGATGAGGTATCTGGTCAGGTGTTTTGAAGGTAGTTGAGGGTACACAAGTTGAAGCAGCGCAAGAGCTCTGCATCCTAGTGAACGGTCATCTTTCTTCTCAGACCAGATGTGACCACTCATGTTTTACTTAGCTGGTTATGAGCTTTCTCGACACTCAGAAAGGATTTTGGAACACTTTTGTACACAGAACATTACCAGCCCTGCAATGGATAAATACAAAAGTTACCTTGCACAGTTTCACTGATGAACAGGTCAAGTGACAGGGCCTGATCAATAGGCCTCAAATAAGTGACTCATGGATGATTTGTATTGCATTGCTGTCTGTGCTATTTAATCTGTAACTTCTCATGGTTGTATTATCAGTAAAATTTTGTTATGCTATTCTTAACATACAAAGTGTCAGAAAAATGCATCACTTTATCAAGTAGAACTGAGTTGTACTTGATTGTAGTTTCACAAGCATGAATAATGTGTGAAATGGGAGAAAGGGCTGCACTTTAAAGAGACACCTTAGTTTAGAAATAAGAGAAATCCAGCTGCCTTTCTTCTCATCTCCTGTAGTTTTGGCCATATTACAGGAGGGAGGGAACAAAGCAGCTGAAACCAGAGTTCCCATTTTTAGAATGATGTAAGTTGCTTATCTAATGATGCAAAAGACCGGCCCTCCCGCAGCTGTCTCTGGAGATCCCATCTATGGGCAGATGCTCTGTGTAGGACCCCCCCCAGCTGCCCAGGGACAGGCTCTGCAGACCTTCGCTGCAAAAGGAGCTCCCCAGCGACCGCAGATCTGGATGACAGGGCAATTTGTGACCTATCCTTCTTAATTCTCAATTGCTAAGGCTCTTCAGATTTACTGGATGATGATGATAGGGCACTGGTGATGTATTTTTCTTAATGGCCATGCTTGTTCTCTTATGGTAATGATTAGATGTATTGTCTTTAAAGCCAGTATTGTTAACCTGTTTTTAATTACTACTAATCACTGTCACATTTCCTGATTTAATAAGTTAAGCAAAACTTGATTTCACAGAGTATTTGAGAGTTTAGGCTTTTAAGATGATTGCATTCTGTGTTTTTTAAAGTGTGGTAACACAAATGGAAAACTCAACAGTTCATAAATTCACATCTGAATTTCCCAGCCTTAAATTTAGTCAAAATCTGATGACAGTTACAAATAAAATAATCAACAAAATAGCTACAGACCATCTTTTGCTTGGAAGACGGGCCTCACTTTTAGCTAGTCACCAAAGGTTGAAGATTATATATAAAAAACCTGTGAGTCAAAACCAATGTTTTACATCTTTCATGAAAACAATGACATTGCTGTTGACTTCAGTGAGTATAGGGCCTTAGGAGTGGGTCTCTGGTTGCGATATAGATCCCATGACAAAGGTATAGCTGGATGAAGTTTAACATCATTATTTACAACTCAAGTTAGAGTCTTAAGACTGATTACCTATCATTCATTACTTAAAACTCAGATTACTGATTTAGATTTTAGATTTTAGCCTTGTTATGACTTAAAGCTAAGTTTCTCCCATTTGAATATAACTTTTTTTTATCTGTGAGCTCTAAAATGTTATTTCCTCAACAGACGATTTTGCAATACTTTACTTTCCTATTAAAACTTTTGTTAGAAGCTTAACAAACACTGTACTTCATAAGCCCTGTTCATACCTAAGTTAAATAAAACCCTCACAGTTTTCCAGTGCATTTTTTGTTGTCATAAACTCTCCTACATTTGCTTGAATTGTCTAAACCCAAATTCTGTGCCTAGAACAAAATCAAACCGATTGGCTCACGGTATAAGTGAAGTTAGGGTGAAAATGAATGGAAGTGAAAATCAGAAGTATATATGTTGAAAACAGACTCTTGAAAAAAGTACATTTTTTCTTCTGGGAATTGCTCAAGTTCCATTTATGAGAATCTGCTGAAGTGAATATTTTTCACTGTAAAAGCACTTGTAATTTACACATACTTTAAAATTCATGTTTTGTATGGAATTAAATAATTTGAAAGTTATTGAATTGGAAAATCCTGCAGAGGAATACATCTGGGAATCTATGGGTTCAAAAGTTTTAAAGCAAGAGCCAGCAGCTTAACATACACACCTCTTGAGATGTTTTTGAATGAGCAAGGATGTGTCAAAGTTTAGTAGTTAAACACTAAAAATCAAAGCAAATCTTCTGCAAGTTCATGACATATAATGCCGTCAATGTAACTTTTATCTTATGACCCATTTCAAAATCTGATCATTTGATAGATTTATATTCCAATACTGGTATTATCTTCACCTACCTTTCCCTTTTCCATCTAGTAAATTGAAAAGATTGAACATGATTTAATACTACTTGCGGTATCAAGGTTTAGTGATTCTTTATGAATATCCATATGTTAACTTGTTTTACAAAAAAATTACTTTCTCCTCTCTTTTTCGCTAACTTCAGTGAGAGAACAATAAACTTTACAAATAAAACCCTAGTACCTCTCTGTTTTCAGTCAATAGCCAGCAGCTATAGCCTTTAATGTAGAGCATCTTCAGCTTCTATTTGCCTCAGAAAAAATACGTACTGCAACCACAGATACTTTCTTTAGTATTTGAGTAATTTTTTTAAAAAAATAAAATTTACAAAAGCACAGTTAACCACAGGATTATCTGCACCGTTTTTTTTTTCACTATTAAGCATTTATCTGAGCAGGAAAATTCAGATAGAATTGACCTGGCTGCCAATACTTATCGGTCACTTCTGAGAAGATCTAGATAAGAATCAAGAGATAAAGTGTGTTGATTATAAAATAGGCATAGTAACTAGTATTTGTAACTATACTGTCTTTTCTCTACATGATTATTTCCTGTTATTACTTTGGGTTTAAAATCCAGAAAATCTATTATAGTAGGAAAACAAAAATCAATATTGAAGATTATTTCACTTCAGATTTTACATTGTAAACTCAGTACAAGAATGAAAGAAAATCAGCTGGAAATCAGAAAATTTACTCTGACACATCAAACCCCAGAACATTTCTGACTAATACCAAAAATTTAATATCCAAACGGAAACCAAAATTTAAGTTTTTACCAAAAGAACTTTTAATTACTTTGCCACTTTTTTCCTTTGCGTAGACAGTAGATACTATAACATGGCTATTATATTATATTGTATTGCTATTTATACAGTGATGATATAGTAAAATAAAATCTACTTCTTCAATATTTCCAATCCCCTAAAAAGTACTGGTTTTTTTTAGCATAAATTACTGAATATATAAAAATGAAAAGTGGCTTTTCAAGGGGGTATTTTATCATCAGAATTTTTGTCAGTCGCCTAGCCCTCTGAAAATCAAGATAATTTCAAAGCCGAAAAACTTGTTTAAAAATAAGTTCTATCTAAAAAGAAACATTATTCTGGAACTGATATAAATTATTTCATCTTAAATGTAACAAAACAGTGCCGTTATATGTAAAAAAAGCCCCAAATCAAAACTTCTTAAAAATGAAGCTGTGCTATTTCAGTTCATAAAACATACATATATTGCATGGCAAGTTAAACCCTGGAGAGCATATATTTTGGCCTGGTGCATGTAATAGATGATAGGATTACATACAGGGCAATCAAAGACAAGTTTGATCATAAGGAATCTAAATTATATCACCTTTTCAGGGAGATGCCTTCTAAACTTGCCTGCCCAAATTAAGATGCACCATATATTGGAGTATAATTAAGCAAACTTTCATTAACATTCCCACTTCTGAAACAGAATTGCAAACTGAGAGGAAAGAATTGTAGAATCATAGAATCATTAAGATTGAAAAACCCCCTCTGACATCACCAAGTCTAACCACAGCCCAACACCACCCTGCCTATTAAACCATGTCCCAAAGTGCCACATCTACAAGTTCTTTGAACACCTCCAGGGATGGTGACTCCACTCACTGCCCTGTGCCACCTGTTCCAATACTTGACAACCCTTTCGGTAAAGAATTTTTTCATAATATCCAACCTAAACACCCCCTGATGAAACTTCAGACTATTTCCTCTCATCCTAAAGGGCTAAGTTTTAAAGACAATTAAGCACTTACTTATCTCTATGTTGACTCTTCTGAGACTTTCTAAAGTACCAGAGCATGTTAGATCCTTCTGTTGATTTCAGCATCTACTGTCTTCTCACACCAATAAAAAGGAATTTAATTGTTTAAATCCTTTTGGACACCTCAGACATATCTAAATTTACAATTCATAAAATGCCATCCTAAGTACAGATGGAATGAAATCTGCTTTATAGGTTTTTTTTGGATCATTACTGAACTCTTTAGAAATTCAAGTATCATACCTGTTGTATCTCAGTTTATACTATCAGCTACTATATGTTCATTACAGTTAATCAAGAATGTATAATACTAATTACACTCATCAGACAAGATTACTTTGCAGGTGCACATCATTTGAACAATCATCATTATGATCAATATTTTCTTTCATGTATTAGTTTTCATTTGCCTCTTTCTTAGGTAACCAATAGCAGTGATATCAATTATTTTTCTATTCGTTTCAAATAAATTCTGTCTAAAAAATTAGAAGGCTTAAGTTTTGGGGGTTTTTAAATTTTTTTTTTCTTCTTATGTTTCCTATCAGGAAAATCAGTCAAAATCTTCGGATACATTCTCAGTTCTGTCCGGGAAGTATTGATAAATATCTTATAAAGTCCACAATGTGGGCTGAACACTCCAAGCCCAGTGAATGGCAATTAACTTTTCTTGATAGCAATAGACTTTTCTTTTCCTCAGTAACACTTATCAAGATTTATATTGCTCAGTCTTCATAACCTCACAGGTATTCCTATGTGTTCTGCTACTCCAATATTTTGCACTGTTGAGAAAAACCCTACCTCTATTTTTGAGGCAATTTAAGGAAATGAAAGATCTCTTTCTGGCCTCCTCTATCACAGGATAAGAATCTTCAGTCCTGCCTCTCTCTAGATTAACATTTTATTCTGTTTTTTGTCTACAGTTATCACAATTATTGTAAGTGGTCTGGATCAACATTGTCATCTGCAGAATTTTGAAGGCAATGGCAGAGTTAACTGATGGACATTTCAGCTTCATTGGGCAAGATATTGTTATTGAAAGCAGAATTTTTTGAATGAAAACATAATATCAAGAAACAGCAAGGATCTGCGCGCATTGCCCCTCAGATACTCAGTCAACCTCACCTGGGAACCCCATAAAAAGAGAATATTTCAGACCCTTAAGCAGTACTGCTTTTTATCAGCAATAGTGCCATGTGAGTTCTTGGACTGAGAGTGACTTGAATGTGACCAAGTTGTCATTTTATACCAGTGACAAACTTTCCAAAGGTTGATTATCAGCACTGACACAGGAGACTGTAAATGAACAGAAATGGTTAGCTGTACTTCCTTCAGGAAAAACATCCATGAAGCAGGAGTACCAGTAAACGGCAATAGTCCTACATACCTAAAACAATAAATAAGTCTTATTTATAAAACTACAATAATATGGGAATATTCTGTTCATCTACAGCCTCTCTTATGCTTTGCAGAGACAACAATCATAGAGTCATAGAACGTTTTGGGTTGGAAGGAACTTTGAAGATCATCTAGTTCTAAACCCCTTCCATGGGCAGGGACACATTCCACTGCATCAGGTTCCTCAAAGCCCCACCCAACCTCGCCTTTAACACTTCCAGGATTGGGCTGTCTATGACTTCTCTGGACAACCTGTTCCAGTTCCTCCACACCCCCATGGTAAAAAATGTCTTCCTAATATCTAATCTAAATCTAAGTTCTTTCAGTTTAAAACCATTACCCATAGTCCTAAGATTATACTCCCTGATAAAGAGCCCCTTCCCATCTTTCCTGTAGGCTCCCTTTAAGTACTGAAGACTGCTATAAGGTCTCCCTGTAGCCTTCTCTTCTCCAGGCTGAAAAACTCCAGCTCTCTCAGCCTGTCCTTGTATGGGAAGTGTTCCAGCCCTCTGATCATCTTTGTCGCCCTCCTCTGCACTTGCTCTAAAAGATCCATGTCCTTCCTGTGCTGAGGATACCAGCATTTTTATTTACCTATAGAAGCTTTTCTTGTGGCCTTTGATACCCTTGGCCAGATTTAATTCTATTAGAGCTTTAGCTTTCCTAAACCAGTCCTTGGCTCCTCAAACAATTTCTCTGTATTCCTCCCAGGCTACCTGCCCTTGCTTCCATTTTCTGTAAGCCTCTTTTTTGAATGTAAGTTTCTCTAGGAGGTCCTTGTTCATCCATACGGGCCTCCTGGCATTTTTGCCTAACTTCCTTTTTCATAGAATCATAGAATAGTTTGGGTTGGAAAAGACCTTAAAGATCATCCAGTTCCAACCCCCATGCCATGGGCCGGGACACCTTCCACGAGACCAGGTTGCTCAAGGCCTCATCCAGCTTGGTGTTGAACACCTCCAGGGATGTCGCACAACTTCTCCAGGCAACCTGTGCTGGTGCCTCACCACCCTCATGGTAAAAAATTTCTTCCTCATATCTAATCTAAATCTACCCTCTTTCAGCTTAAAACCATTACCGCTAAACCTATCTCCGCACTCCCTGATAAAGAGAGCCCCTCCACAGCTTTCCTATAACCCCCTTTAAGTACCGGATAGGATGCATGACTCTTGAGCTTGGAGGAGGTGATCCTTGAAAGTTAACCAGCTTTCTTGGACCCCTCTTCCCTCCAGGGCTTTATCCCATGGTACTCTACTAAGCTGAGTATTTGCATCGTCTGTGCTACCGTAACACTGTTTTCCCTGTCACCATGACACTTTCTAAGTGCACTGCAGTCTGAGCTAAGGACATTCACGTTCTACCTTACTAGGAAAGCCAGAATAATTTTTCCTCCTTAGTGTGATAAGGCAACCTGGAATATAAATCTGGAAAAATTATTTGCCATAAGATGCCATTGATTCTACTTTTAAAATTGAGAACGTTTCATCATTAGAACTCTTACTTTCAAAAGGAATATAAATACAAATAGGAAAAGTAAACAATACTTAAAAAATGTAAAAATACATGTTTCTGTTTTGAAACATCCATATTAAGCCATTTGACTGCTCTCAACACACTTAAGATGTGATGACATAATTTCTTTGAATCTTCATTATTTGCAAGTGACAGGAAAATCTTTAAATGAAAATACAGAATAAGTGTTGCAACAGATATCTGCCTTTACTCTGTTTCGCACCGTGTAGAAGAACAGAAAAATGAAAGAGTTGAAAAGCCTAATTGAAAAGTAATTGTAATTGTAAACAGTAACATTAACAGCTCTCTTAAGCTGTAATTTTAACAGACTGTACCACCTTTTTACTCTCCTCAGAATTCTTATCAGTACCTTAAAATAATAGAGAATCAAATCTGTGAAGCTACTTAATCCTGATAAACAGACCTGGCCAGACTGGTTTTTTTGTAGCTAGTATTATTCACTAATTGTTTCAAAGAGCATTTAACCCCGAGATTTATCTTTTAATATACCAGAGCTACTAGTTATTGATTGTTTCTTAACCCAGTTTCACTGAAAATTTACCCATCTAGAGCATGGAAAGGCAAGCTCTTCTAGGAAAGGAAAGGGGTAGCTCTTCTCCATGCAGCCTGAGGAATAGCTTTCCTTTGCTTAAGATCATTACTACTGAACTATTTTGAACGTAAGCAGAATGAGAAGGACCAGCAAGATCAGCAGAGCAGAGCATGCAAGAGGTTAAAGAATGCTGCAAGCAATAGGGGTACCATAAAGAGTATGGAGTTAACATTAAGATGCTTCTACAAGCTTATGTAAATATATACCAAACTACTCAGAAGCTTAATATCTCTCTAAGTCTGATAAACAAACCTTAAAAAGGAAACTACAAGTTATATTTTTTTCCCTCTCCACATTTAAGCGGGAAATCGTTGAGCAGGCATCAGAATAAACTAAAACAATAAAAACAGTCTCTTTTAGAAAAGAAAAAGAAACAGACAGTGATTCTATGGGTAGTTCAGATTTTCTTTACAACAGAAATAAGGATAAGGGTATGGTTACAGGAGTAGGTAGATCATCTACCCCTGCTGTCCTGCTCTTGCCCAGCAGCGTGGGCAGAAGAATATTTTATTGAATATTTTAAAGCATTTCTGCTACCAAGATATTCTATTATTTCCTGACCAAAGCACACTGTTACTATTTAAAATTACCTGGCTCTTGCTTCTTGTCAATCAAGGTGCTTTGACACCATACTTTCTCAGGTAATTGTTTTTCCTCTCCCCCACTCCAGTTCACCATGCAGGAACTGGTTAGGCATATACATTTTGTCCAAGTCACTCTTCTGTCAAGACTGGCACTTCTCAGCCTGCCTTATTAATGTCTCTGTGGACACACCATTGGAAAGCTGCAGCTTCTTCCACTGGTGTGCCTGTCACATGGTATATTCAGATCAGGGCTCCTTCTCCAGCTGAAGGACATTCTTTTCAATCTTCTTTTAAAGCAGAAGACAAAATTCTGGAAAACAACATAATCCTTTCCTAATGATAACAATATGATATGTAGACACATAGTTGCTTTTCCAGGAACTTATGATGTGTCTGGACGTACATATTTAAAAATCTGACAGACTCAGCAGAATACAGAAGTACAGAATTTATAACAAAGTAGTAGAGTCTAAATTAAAAGATAAGGCAGATTGGCAAATGGACCAGTTCTTCAAAATTCCTTATGCACAACCTTCTCTAGTTTTAAAAAACCCAGCAGTTTAGACCAGTAGAAGGATCTCCTTGCATGTAACTACTTTTTTTTTCTGACAATGTTAGGGGAGCTGTATGAGATGTTGCCTTATCAACTGATAGGATATGGATCAGTTCAATAGTATTTGTTAAGAGCTGTACTTATTTTGTATGGAAAAATTATTTTCCTGGTAAAGTGAGTAGAACATTTAACTCCATTATGACTTGGACAGAAATATTACTAAACTGTGAATTAATATTTTATTTACATACAAAACCAGTTTTCTAAACAAATTAAATTTGTTTCTGGTGGCCATTGAAGTAGTTGTAAGAGAATAAACCACTCTTTTGCTTTTCTGATGGGTCCTTCCTCTAATAGGTTCAAACACTATAAGCCAGCCTTAGTGCCTACAGATTTCTAAACGAACTCTCCAAAGCACAATGGAAATTTGTGCCGAGTTCTATATTTTTTGAGAACAAACACGAAGAGAAATAATGGAATTATTACTTGAGCAAACAGAAAAACAAGTTATGTTGATGACATCCCACAACAATTGAAGAGAAACACTGAAAACATTCTCAGACAACTAAAGTGTACAATGACTCTGCTTATTTCATCATCCTCTACTTCACCGTGTAAGGTTAGAAGAGACACAGTCTGAGTTGTTATCTGAGCCCAATTATGCAAAAATATGACATGGTTCCTAAATTAGAAGCTTCGTCATTTCAATATGCCAGATTCATACTGATTTGCTGAAAGTCCCCTCAAATCAGATAATCATAGACTGTTTTTCTAATTTCATTGCATTTTAATTTTACTACTACAATGCACTGAAAAGATGGTTATCTTCCTACTGGTTTGTTCTGCCATCTGTACTTAAAACTCCTGTCTTCTGTATCTTAATTAAAAGCTCATTGTCCTCCTACATAAATGTTCTGTTTATATTTCTCATCACAGTATCTCTCCTTTGTTCCTCCTGCTTTTTTCAGTCCCCTCTAATGTTTTCTGTTTTATTATCTCCTGGAGTTTTCCCTTTTGACTTATACTCTTCCTTGTGTTTGCCATCACATTTAACACAAACAATGGTTACAAATTTAGACAGACATTGCAGAAAAAATACAATTACCCCTAATCAAAAGGTCTCCCCTCCTGCACTATGAGATCACTCAAGGATTCCATGGAGAAATTTCTTTGCTGTGTAATAAGCAGCAGATCAGAAGCTACAGCAAATGCAATGTAAACAAACAGTGTAACCTTTAATAGGCACAGTACCACTGGAATTATACACACCTGTTAGAAACAGCCTTTGGTTGTGTGAGGTTGTGTGTTAGAATGAATACTTCAGAGGTTTTAGTAAAATTGTGACTTTTAATTCATTCTTTATGATTTAAATCTGTTTATGTTGATAAAGTTCTAGTTTAAGCACTGCATGTCAGTACTACCCATGACATTTACACTGTTCAGGAACATTATCTAATAGCTTTGTTCAATTATCTTTGTATCATAACCCAATGACTAACTATTCTTAATTCATGTGTTCCATATTATTAATTTATTTTCACATTTTGGTTCTATAATTCAGGTTAAGGAGTCCTGTTCTGCTTAAATAAGGAATTACTCTGTATGAGGAGGATTATGTTGGTTTTTTATGACTTTAAAAAATCAATTATGCATCTATTTGTGCAATCAGTCAACTGAAACTCTATAGTGGCGGAGAGATGTTTCACAATTTCCTGTTATTATTAAATTTCTAACATGCTAGCACTTTTTCAACTGCTGCTAATCACTGAGTTGACTTTTTCAGACAGCTACTTGCAACAATATCCAGATCTTTCCTAGTTATAAGCACCTAATTTAGAATTTATCCCTATACGTCTATACACACATATACTGATATTTATGCTTTTAAGGTCACTGTATTTTGCAGATACACACAACTCAGTCACTTGGATCTGTGACATTCTTTGCAATGCTTTGATGGCAGCCCTAAAATTTGGTATTCAGAATCATTTTCCATCACCAAGTTGTCACTAATTTAAAAGTTAATGCTTCTAGCATCAGATACAATGACATAACAAATTAAATCAAGACAGAGGTGAATAGTTTTGCTGAAGTGCTTTCTTCCTTTTAAATTTTCAGAGGTGATTTCATGATGTGGCAGTTATTCATGCATTCCAGCTACACAGAAATCATTTGCTGGAGCTCTCTCTCATGAAAGAAACACAAGAAGTCTCAAAATCGTGGTTAGGGTGTATTTCATGAAGGCTCGGTAAATAGATATTTTCTTCTTTCAGCTCCAGTTATCACACTGACTATCACGAAGAATTAAAACTGAAAGAAACCACCAAACTTTAGATATCACATCCTTAAACAGCCTTAACCCCAAACATCAGAAAATATTTAATACACAGTGTTGAAGGCATAAATGATAAAGAACAAATCATAAGCAAAAAACCATGTTTACACCAGCCAAGATTTTGAATTTCTAGTGAACTCAAGATGTTTTCTATAAAGGCAGGGAAATCAAGCTAAGTAGGACAGGCAGCAAACAAATTTGCAAGTTTGCAGGGCATAGTAAATTTACAGATGTTTGCAAAGTGTTTATCTTCAGGTAAAAATTAAAGCTAAACCTTCTCACCAAAGGAAAACAAAAAGAAAAAAAAGATTTTAAGACACTGCATTTCTATCACAACAATCAGAGAAAAAGTAGCAGGGACATACTTCTCTCAATATGCCAGGCTGAGGTGCCACTCACTCTTCCCTGAATTTCCTCAGGTGACCTTTTCACAGAGAAGCAAGTCAATGCAGCTGGTTTTTTTGCTGTTAGGTAGACAAGAAACCCTCACAATCCTATCCACTGGTTTTGCTGAGAGGTGTCTGTTAGTAGCAACAGTTGGGTAGTGGCAGCGTCTTAAATTGACGTGACCTACATAATGAGAAACACAAGTGAAATCCTGATTCAATGGTATAAGTCTATTAACTGGATGAGTCCTCCTTGATGGTACCACTCTTTCCCTTAAACAAGAGGATGTGTCAAGATTGGCCTTTGCAAAATAAAAGTAATTCAAAACAAAAAGTGTGATCTGCTAAACAATAACATAGCTTGATACTACCAAAACTGTAAGATTGTACATGCATTGTATGTAGTTCAGCTTATCCCTCTTTTTGTGAAATTCCCTATTGCTTTATCAAATTGATTGTTTCTTACTAAGTTAAGAGAATATATCAGGCTCTAAACTATAATAAGTCTAATCATTGGAGAAGGAAAAAAGGCAAGCATTTTACTTCAATGTCTGCAAATTTAGAGGAGTGCAAGAAGGAAGTTTTATGGTAACTGGCCTCTCAAAACCCAAGAAAATATTAATACAATGTATGTTGCAGGAGTCACAAGTTGCAAGTGCTTAATTTATTTTTTAGAAATATCTTGTTGTTCATATTACAAATATCACATAATATGAAACGCTGCCAACCTTTAAAAATATTCAAATGAGAACATTTTTAATCACCTACAGAGTTAGCTAGAAATAGCTTTTGCATGGTTTCATGAACTAAATTTCAACTTCACTTAAAAATGCTAGACATAAACATCTGAAGCAGAACCTGAAGATGAGGTTATGCACGCTCCCTTCAAGCACATTTGGAGGACTCACAACAAGCTAACAGTCTAAACTATTTCATTTGAACTTGATGAGCACAGTGTGCTTCCAGCAGCACAAACCATGATGTGGTTTTATAAAACAAGTTCCAGCCTTTAAATTGTACACAAAACCAATTGGAAAAATGAACTGCAGTGTCAAGGCATCACTTGATGTGAAATGTCACTATCGAGTTAAGTACCAGATCAGCCCTTCTCCTAAGCTGGATCTATGAAGAACCTATGGCCTTGGCATTCCTAGGGCTCTTCCTTGGGTAGAATCAAAGCTCAGATGTGTAAATACAGATGGGGAGCATCTATCATTCTGAACAAGTGTTCCTCTCCCCAGCTTCTACCTGCAACCAATAAAAAGGAAAAACGACTTATCAGTTAGAGGCTGTATTTTTTCCTCTGGCTCATGAATGGTAATACTGAACAATGTCCTTTGAAGCTTGCCTACGGGCTCAGTGAGATCAGCTCAGAGTATTGGGACACATTTACTTCCCTCATTGCAGCAAACCAAAGGACATAGAAACATCACTGCCACTAGTTCTCTCATTTCACTAACCAGTGAGATGAAGACCCTCTCCTTCCTTATTCCTTGATTGCTCTGGCCTTGGGAACAGCATGGTTTGTCTCCTAGTTCTACAAGAAACTATTTTAGAAGATGAAAAATGCTTTAACACAGGAAATAACTCATACATCTCTTAAGCGTAACATATTTCATTACTACTGTATTAGTTCCTATATAAATACCAAAACCTAAGATTGTTAGGAGCTAATTAGGCAATTGAAAATGTAGGGTGGCTTCAGCCTGCCTGAATCACTGGTATCAGCAGTACTAATGCACATCCTGTTTCCTTTCTCAGGTTGCACTCTGAAACAGGCCCTTTGGTGCTCTAAGATGCACAAGAACTGCTCGGTGTTTACTTTAAAGACAAAATATATTTTAGTTTTTAAAAAAATGTAAAAACCATCACTTCAGCTGTATCATCTGAAATACAACCCCCCATAGTCACTATCTATCAGTATTATATATAGCTAAAGAGGAATCCACCATTCATTCACTAATTATGGAATACAGCATTAAACTTCAGTCTTCTATTTGAAAGCAACATCAAAATTTTTTTAAAAAGACACTAATTGGTAGCATGTGTCATCTTGGCTGGCATTTTATTTTCATGCCAAATGCAAGAAAGCTCAAGGATCAGGTCAGACTCTTGAACTAGCATTTAATCAACCTTAAATATTGGTTGAAAATTAAAATTATGATATAGATGAAATATAAAAATATAAATAGAGATAAAATAGCCAGTTTTCTCTGTTTACATTTGAAGACATAGGAATAAATGTGTTTTAATTGTAAAAATTATTGTTGTCTGGAAAAAATCTGGAAGAAAGGCAGTAAGTCTCAGAAAAACAATTGATAATGAATAGAGGGAAAGGAATAAATAGGTAAGGGAAATCTAAAAATGGTGACATGGAGTTCCCTGGATCCCCACACTGCACAAAAATCTTACATGGAAACTCCCAGTCTAACCATATTTTAAAGACTAATTTGCATCCAAATATAACTAGAGAAAAAGCCTTAAAGTAAGCTCATATATATTCTTAGAAGTTATTAAATAGGCACAAAAATTACTTGAAAGTATAATTTTATCCTAGAAACGTGATTCTTCCGCCTTGGTTCTACTTTTGTATGAGAACGAGAAGAATTAGAAATATACTGCGTTAATTCTCACACTGATACAGAGACATGCTGATATAAACAGAGCTATTATAATTTATATTAGCTGTAGAATTTTCTCTTATTAGACTCAGTTGCTGCCAGACTATTTAGTATAAACAGCTCTATAAACAGAACTCTCTTAATCCAGCATTTTAACATGAAAGAAGTACCAGTGTTACTTCAAACTCAAAACTTGAAGAACAAGAAAATCTCAAAAATGAATGGAATATTTATCCAATGTATTCCAAGTGACTATACTAAGAAAATATTCTGGAACAAATACATATTCAAACCATAAATCCTGATGAATTACCACAGGGGACTTTTCACAGAAAAGAGGTGCAAGATGTGGGATTTTTTTTGCTGTTGGCAAGACAAATCCAGTAGGATACCTGCTAAGAAAGCATTTAATAAAGGTCGTGCTTGACCTTCACAAACAAGGGTTTTAATTAATGCCCTAGAGGTCAGCAATTAAGTTTGTACATCTGATAGGTTTACAATATACGCTGCATCAAACTACACATGCTTGCTTTTTTGATTTGTTTCAGAAAGCAAACAACCTTGAACAGAAAACAGGAAATGTAAAGGTACTCCTGTCCTGGAAGATCCAACTCTTCCCTGTAATCGCATCCAGCAGATGGGTGCTGGGTCCATACCAGACATTAACTTCAGAGCACCTCAAGAGAGATAGTAGAAACTTGAGACAACACTAGAAAAGACTCTTCAGTAAAAGCAAACAGAAACATATGGTAAACGTTTAAATCTAAACCATAAATGTAAACGCATCTCAATCACAGCTGCCAATTTATGTCAGATTCATTTTTTTGAACAACCGTAAGACAGAGCCAATTCTCTAATAAAGGACGGGTGTAGGTCTTATTGTCCATTTTCAGATTTATCTTAAACAACAACAAATAACAGTTGCAGCAAGCAACAGGCTGAACTGAGGCACTGAAACCAGGCACTGCCAGGACAAATTTTTCTGCTGCTCGCTAACCTGTCATAACATTTCCTCTGCAGTGCCAGCAGCCAGCTTGTCCTGTCACTAGAAGTTACGGGCTAAAAATCTGAAAAACTCAAAATGCATTCACTTAGGATACACACAGCACCAAATGAAACAAAGCTTCAGGACACTGCAGTGGCAGACAAGGCCTAAGGCACTTTGCTGTAGTGAAGGATAGGAAACGTGGCCAAAGTTAGGGGCAAAACAGGTCCCACTTCCTTGCACATCTGGGATGCAGATTACCAAGCACAGCTGGTGCAGGCCAACTAGCAATTGCTTCAGGGCTTCTCTGCATTGACTCTTCAGTGAGTACTGTGGCTTTCCCAGCTATGGATGACGGCAAGGAAACACCATACCTTGTTTCTGCTCTGTGATACACCAAACTTCGTAACACCTTCACACAGCTTTATCTACTCCCCTGTTCCTTTTTCCTTCTAGAGTTTTGCTGTGTTAAAATGGCATCCTTGGTTTTCTGATGCTTAGCTGTTTTTAAATCATGCTATACATTCTTGCATCTCTTGAGTGTCTGACCTCTGCTTCTGCTTGCTCCTATTCTCCCATGAAGGTGGCTCTAGAGACCACTGGGGCCTGAGACATCTGTTGTGCAATATGGATCTTACACACTCCTTAAAAGCTAGTTCTAGCCTGGAAGCAGTGGTGTCTGCAGGCTAGTTCACTGACCAAGCCCATTCAGAAATGGTTCTGCTCACTGAGTGTTCTGGTTGAACATTTTCCAACCAGCGTATCTGTAAAGTAGAGGATTCAGAGAAAACTATATTTTGTTTTTGCCATTTCTTTATCAGCAATTTCCTGGCATGGGGTATATTCCAGTAATATACAAGTCCTTCTGGTCTTTAAGAAGGAGGGAAACATATCCAGGGAAATCATAGATGTCCAATTTAATTCAAGTTATTTCAAAAACCTGTGAACAAATTACTCTTCCCTGTCTGAGTAATAGAATAATAGCTAGGTAACTAACAGTCAAGGATCTGTCAAGAAATTGTGTCTGACTTGAATACCAGAAAAGAAAACTGTCCTGTTTTCTTTCCAATACCAGGTGTTAGGGTGGCACATACCATGTATCTTGTCTTGAACAACTGTATCAGATGTTATATAAAAGCTGGCAGAATGCAATCTAAATAAAACAGAGGAAAACTGTACTCAAAAGAGTAATCAATTGTTCCATGTCAAAGTGAAAGGAAGTATTGAATTAGATTCCAAAAAGTAAAGGCCAGTATCATGCAGCATTTTCATCATAAATTATTTACAATAATTGGAGAGTATGTTTATTAAATTTGCAGATGACATCTTGCTGGAAAATGCTGCCAACTTGTTGGAGGGCATGGTCAACATACAGAGTAAAATTAGAGAAATGTCTTAAATGGGTAAAAACCTGTCAGACACCAAGTTGTGTCATTTGGCTAGGGGCAAACACTATGGGATGGGAAAAAATGATTAAGTAACTGCTCTAAGATAAAATCTGACGAACAGTAGACAATCTGAACATGTTAACAATATCAAGCTGTGACGGCAAAAAGTGACATACTATGATGAGAAACCACGAACAGGGCTTGCAAATGGTGTAAAAAAAATTCTACTGCTGCTCTTCTTGTTTTTTGAGACAGTATTCTGACTGCCATGTCTAGATTTTCTAGACAGCTGCGGTCCCCTTACTGTCAATTCAGGAAAGAATGGAAATAATAATGAGTACACTACAAACAAGAGAAGACTGCAGGAGTTGGAGCTGTCTAACATACTTGAAGAAAAGACTAAGCGAAGGCTCAAGCAGCATGCTTTTTATATATAAAGGTTAGCTGTCATGAGTAAGAAAATAAACCGTTCCCCACGTTAGCAGTGGTCATGAAACAGTGGACATAACTCACAGGGAATTTCCTTTGGATATTAGGGCTTTCTAGCAGGACAGATAGTTAGAATATGTTTAGTTTGCCTAAAAATGTTGTGAAATCTACTTTTTTTTTTAGAAGAAACAAGTTAGACAACAACTCTCAGAAGTGATTTACATATAGATGACCTTGCTTTGGGTAGAAGAGTGACTGGGTTGTTTTAACATGATGCTTCTCACCATGCTTGCCAAACATAATTTATATCAATTTGAATATGCTACATAGAAAAGTAAAGTAAGGACTCAGAAAATGCCCAAAGTTATTTGGAAACAAACTGAACCACATACTTGGCTCATACGGCAACCCACAAGTTACAGAAATGTAATGTTGACTTGCAAAGTTCCATAAATTTAAATAAAAAAACCCCAACCTTCCCCAACTATTCGTATCCTGGTCATGATTTCTAAGTAAAGTTCTTGTAACTGAACAAACAGTTTATCAGCAAACACAAGTAATTTATTTTACAGCAACCTTTATTTCTATATTTCCTTCAAAATTCTGAAGTGATTGGAAGATAAAATTTCAACGTAAACGGATGACTTTAAAGACTTATGTCTTTAAATAAAAGTATGCTTCGCATCTTCATGTGGATCAGTTCCATAAAAAATATTCCAAGACTTATTTTATATTCAAGTTGGGAAGATAGAATGTTATAATAAGAGAAATCAGTTTGCAAATACGTACAGTATTACAGACAAAGAATTAAAATCCCTTTATCCACCATCACAAGAGTGAACTGCAATTTATGATGACATGAAGTTTATTATCTGAACCAGAAAAAAAAAACAAACTCATTTAGCTTTATTTAATGAAGTCCTTTGATATTCTTACTGTTCCAAGAAATGCAGAAACAAACTTTCCACTTGCCTGAAGTAAGTTAGGGTAGATGTTGGACATATCATTTGAAAATTATTCTGTATTGCTATATACAATATTGCCTTTTTGATTATATTAAACAGTAGCACCATCTACTGGCCCAGAAGATCCTTTCAAACTTTAGAAAAAGCTGTGAAGAGTGATCCAGCCAAAATGACACAAAAAGCCACCGAGAGTAATGCGTAGTTTTTCAGGCCCTGGATAGGCAAAGGAGGAGAAAAAGAAAAATATCATATACACTTCACCAATAAAACAGAAAAATAAATAACTAGGGTTTAATTTTATGACAAAATTATTAAATCCCTTATGTGAAGTGGTAAATTTTACAAAATTGTATTTCATATAATGTTTGTAATCTATTTACTTTTCAAAAAATATAATACAAGTAAGTGATGATACCATACACAGAAAATATTAACAAAATTAACAATTTTTAGAAGTACTTTTAAAGGAATTTGTCCATTTTCAGATTATTTTCAAGCAATAAGCACTTATGCAGAGACTATTCTAAAATGTATGAAAAGGATGGAAGATTGGGTGGGTCACAATGATCTGGATAATGAACATGATGGTACTCTAGTGTGGTGCATCATTAATCTGCAGTGGGAGAGAAAGAAAACTAGTTCCTGATCCAAACATGCCTGATGCATGGAAAGGTGACCTCCAATAGCAAATTAGGCGTCTATGGATCCTGGACAGATTAGCCAAGGGAACCTGAGATTTACATTGCTAGCATCCAATAACTTCTGCCATATAGGTTAACATTCAGTAGAGTAAATTAGTCTGTTTCAGGCAATCACTGCCATTATCAGTTTAGGAATCTCTAAATTATACAGCAATCAGTAACTAACCTCTGTCTCATTTTTTGGTCCTTTGGTGAATCTGACCCTACAAGTCGAATCTACTTGTCTATGTGATTATTAGGACAACTGCTCATTCCCCCCCTGCCTCCATGGAAAGTACTGGCTCAAATAAAGACTGTCTTCAGGCCCTGCTTGGCATCTTGCCTCCTGGCCCTGCTACAGTCTTGATTTACTTCCACTGCTACATATACAATTATGGAATTCAAATCTTCATTCCTGTAAGAATTGTTCACAGTTCTTCATTTTCCTGGAAAACTTTCAGCTTCATTATGCAATACTTTTAAGGGGGAAAAACCTAAGAGATACAGTTGTATATCAAGCCATGCTATTCCTAGAGACAAGCAAGCGAGACCAGGTAAGAGACTTAATATTATTACCTTGATTTCTCTAAATACAAGGACTCCCCACATTGCAGCAACAAGGCCAGGGCCCTAAAGAATAAGATTAATTTGTACATTATAACATTTCATTAAAATGTGCCACCTTCTCATTACTGTTCTCAGGGTGGCTGAATTTCATCTGGATAACAAATTTAGGCCTTTCCATTCCTTCTAATTACAGAACTCACGGCAAAAGCACAAACACCATTGAAAGCTTTATGAAGTAGTACACAATAAAGTCTTCAATAAGGACTAAAGAGGCAAGAGACCATTTTTTTCAGAGAAGCTACAATTTGTTTCCAAATTATACTGTAGAGTCTGGACTAGCTGTTATACATCCCTCTAGTAGGCTCCAAGCAATATGCCTCATTTCATGCAAAACTACAGTTCACAACGTTATCGCATTCCAAGGGACTGTTCAGATTTATTGTCAGCTACTATGGATGTTCCTAACATTTCCTTTATTAGCATGACTAACTAGTTGGACAAAGTTTGATTTTATCACTCAGAATGATATCAAGAGACTGGAACGTAAATGTATTTCCTGTAGAGCAGCCATCTGGACATAGCACAAATACAGCCAGCCAGCCAGACCAGGAAAACTACTGATTATCTGTGTTGTTATTGTACAGATTTCCTAGCTACCAGCAAAAAGTGATACACACTGATAAATTTCCAGTCACTCTTGGTAATACAGCTTTTTCCCTGTGGGAGTAATGATCTGAATTTTCATGACTGATAAGAAAATATTATCTGAATATGAAGCAAAAGCTGGCTCTGTTAACGCTTCCCATTTGAGCCGCTCTCAGAAACACTTGACAGATGTTTGGACAGTGATCTTCCTCTCTTCATCTTCAGTTGATAGGACAGCTGATAGGACACAGATCTAGGCCAGCAGGAAACAGTGTCTCATGCTCACATTATCTGTGGGTGCTGTTTCCCAGTGAAATTGCCAACTATTATTTGAATACCAGCTAAGGTGTTATTTCACTTTCTAGATAATGTACGCCGTGAGTGGAGTGCATTCTAAAAATAAAACAAATTGTTAAAATGATGTGATGAACAGCTGTTCGAAATTCTCTCTGAGTAAAGCAGCAGTTGCGAACCTGTAGTCCAGACAGGCAGTTTCTCATCAGTGCAGTCCTTAAATTTTTCATTTTGTGATTTTATATCCTTGCCCTTTAGGCATACTGATAACTAAGTTACTAAAGCTGCTTTCCATTAATCCTCCAATTTCTAATTAGAATGATCCCAAGTATTTTCTTTCATTGCATACTGCATACTTTATTCTGATTTGCTGTATCTTCAGGCAAAGCTTAATCCCGATTAACATTGTTTCATTTGTTTGCTTCCAAAATACAGTTGTTCAGCAGAACTTTATTTTTGATATTTATGAACTCTCATTTTCCAGAAGTTATCCACCTTTGCAACACCATCTAGTAGATTGGCAAGGGAGTAAAGGCAAATTTTATTTTTACTTAGTGATGGAATTTATCCAGTTTCTGGAACTTAACAGCGCTTTAAAGGTAAAGCATCAGAAACAGAAATAAAACATAAAACAGGCCAAACTATTTCTCCCTCATTTGCATAAGAACATTATTTTCAGCAATACATAATCTGTTCTTTGTGTTCAAGAAAAAATGACTGCTGGAGGATAAAAATCACAATTAATAATATCTGGAACAAAATGTACTTGCTGGGATGAAAGCATAAAATATTTTTTCTTTGAATCACTTCAGTTTACAATTTAATATTGACATAGTTCTGGTTATAGAACTTTGGCTTTTACATAAACTGAAGACTCATGCTTTCAGTTCTCTGTTATACTTAGCACTGACAAAGATGGTGCTTGTCACAGTCATGTATGTTCCTAAAAAAACAAAGGCTAGCATAGACAAGCAGAGGAAGAAGCAATGATTAAAACGCTCAGACACATCATCATTTCAACTAAATTCCACAAATGGGGGAAAAAAAAACCCTTCACTTTTAATTCTAGTCACAGATTTTATTTTTTTATATACTTACTGCAGTAATTATTGGAAAGCTGACCACAGCACTGAGATAGTGATTGGCTATGAACCAGCAGCAATTGGCTATTGCCCAAAGCACACCAGAAACAAACCCTAGAAAAACAAATCCAAATCAAAACCAGGTATAGCAAGGTATAGACAGCAATTTGTGGAACATTTATATCTATAGCATAATACAGAAACTGCATGTATGTATTTCAGTATGTTAAGTACTTTAATAAGCTTTCTCTGATAATCTAAACCAAAGCTCAAGGGATAAAATCAGCTACTCCAACCTAAGTAGCAAATTAATTAAGGTTCACAGTTTTCTGGGCAATGTGCTCCCCACTCTGGCAGAGACAGATTTTGAAAACGTGCCATACGGAATGTAATTTTGTTCTAATTTCAAAACAAAATTTATCATTGTATCCTAATCTTAAGTAATTAAGCTAATAGGAGTGATGGTTCAAAAGAGACAAAAAGTCAAATGGAGTGACTTGAAAGCCAAACTGCAATTACTATACGAAGCTCGAACGAATCACTGCAGAATGGTCAGAAGAAGTAACTCAAATTAATTGCTAATTTAAAAAACAGTCATACCTGGCAATATGGCTTGGGGATAAACATTAGGCTTATTTTTCCTGACTGCACAGTAGATCAAAAAGTAAACAGTACTTGTAAGAAATATCCCACTGAAGTGTGCAAAAACATAATCTAAATCTGAAAGACAAATTACAAAATTATGTTAGTATAAAACATCATTTACTACTTTTAACAAAATTTATTCCACTGACAGCAGTAGACAAAAACACATCTAGCACTACTGCTAACAACTCAAATCCAATTGTGATCATGATGAACACAGCCGTCAGTCTGACTGCGGATGGATTCGGTGAATCACAAATACATTCAACATGAATTAACTGCTGTGTTTACCCCAGCATTTACCACAAGCTTTTACGCATTTCTGTGAGTTGTTATTTTCAGGAATCTATTAATAGTCAAACTATTGAATTAATTTAGTAAAAATTTAAGAAAATTCTCAGGTTAGGCCACTGGGGCGAGAATTTCACATAATTGCCTCCTCTCCTGATCATCTACATCTGTATTCCTGTATTTAGCCTTGTTTCTTTTCTGTACATTTAAGAGTAAGACAATGGCATGTACCATGTAAGCTAAACACAACATAATTTTGTCCTTTTTTTTTTGAAGAACGTATCACAATTTTGATCATTACAATTTTTAACAATAATAAATTCTTTATGGACTTGTTATGCATTAATGAGAATACTTCCAACATGGCAAAGCACAAGCACGTAGAAAGGTGATCTCTGTCACCTTGGAGTTGTAAAACCTGAACAGGAAAGGCAGCTATAATAGGGATAACATCAGTTTTGTCTAGCTGGGGAATATATAAGTTGCAGTATTTGAGAGGAATTGTATGTGAGATAACAAACAATTTCTTAATGGCAACATTATGCAGTCTCGGCAACACATTGCTCTTAAGCAGCTACTAGTATTACCTAATAGACTATACACTAAATCTCAAGGACCATGTTTCTGGAGAAATGTTGTTTGAAATTGGTAATTAGGCTTATATGAAAAGGTTTCAATTTCAAAAACTAGAAGTTTTTAATCACTTAAGCTGTTATAGATACCTTCTGCTTTTCAATTATGATCAACTTTCTCCTCTTCCTTTACTTGTGTACTAATTTGGCAATTGGTACAACTTGTGCTGCTGTATATCACATGTTCCAACTTTGTATTTTGAGAGTGCCAGCTGTGTTTCAGATACGAGTTAAGAATGGCATCCTCTGGGCTTCTTCTCACTGTTTTTAAATGGTGTAATTCACCTCTGGGAAAAAGGGAGTGCTAGTATTGTAATTACAAGATAAGACGTAGTGTAGAACTGATAATTTGTCACGGTACATTTCCAGGCATATCAAGACTTTCTATTCCTACACAGAAGGAGAAGACCACAAGACTTGATGAAATTAAGTAGAAGTGACCTATTAGCCTTTACCAAATTGACTTGCTCCTGTGTATATGGTTTCATTTCTTCTTCCATGGTCCTTGATGTAAAGCACTGGTACAAAACTGGAACCGTAGAGTATTCCAGCTACTACAGCTAGACTACAACCTCTTTAAAAACAGAAAAAAATAGAGAAAATAGCCTAGCATTAATAAGGGAAGTAGACAATGCACTTAAGACAAGTCTTGCATTGCAGTTAAAGCCTGCATACCAAATGAAAATTGCTAGCAACACAACGAAAATACTTCATTTTAGCACACTTTTATTTCTAGTGTAGAAGTGGTTCAATTCAGTAATTTAGTTTTCCTGTAGTTTGTAGTAACATAGACAGTTCCAGCTTCAAGAGCCTGCCATTTAGATTAATAACAAGTGATATCAACTAACTACGACCTACTAAAAGCAGAGCTAGGAGAAAAAGAATAAAAATATGGTTAAAATGCTCCCACCCTCAGCTTCGCTGATGCAGTCTCTATATTCTTTGTAACCATTCCCAAGTTTATTGCCTCTATGGTCCCCTTCTCCGGTTCCAGATCACTGTCCCCTTGGTTGTCTCCGCTCCCTATACTGGTCCTTTGCGGAGCACTTCTCTTGTCTCCTTGCATGCTACCACATCTTCTACAGATGTATTCACTTGGAAACCATACCTGGAAGCATGCCATTATTATATGCTCCTTCTATGCTGGAGTGCTAATCAACCAGGTAATAAAAAAACAGCTCTGTAATTACTTAGTTGTTATTGCTATTTTCTTTTCAAATGTTGTCCTTTTGTAGTAATAACTAATACTTAATTGGTAAGGTAAAGCACACTGAACCGTGTGAAGGAAATAATCTAATTAGTCAAGCAGCTATTCATATACAGATACGCACACTATACTAGTACTTCAAAAACTGTTAGGTATTAGTACTGTGCTACGAAAACCACAGGACATAAATTCTGCTCTATGTTCAACTACTTTCACTGGCTACTTGGCCTGCACCAGTAAAATACCTGTTATTAACTTACACGAGTCTCTTTTTTGCTGGAGAAAGTCTGTTCACCCACGAGTCGTCAGAGTTATCTTCAGAAACATTAATAGACTGTAAAAAACAAAGAGTCTTCACTCGAGTTGTTTTTTTTTCCAACCTCAAACATCGTACTAAACAGAACAGTTTTGCTTTAAGAAAATAAAATTAAAATGAAAGGAGGAACCAAAGGAATTTAGAGAAAGACTTTGAAGAAAGGAGGCTTTTTTTAAAAAAAAATAAAACTAGTACTTGGATCTGCCTACCTCAAAGTTTACAGGTATGAGTTTGGTTTACTACAGAATAGAACACTCACTAGTACTTTTTTAATCTGTATGCAGGTAGATATGACTCTCAACTTCATCCTTCCTTAAATGTGATGAATGATTTAATCTATAGATTTTGTTTGTGATGTGGTTTTCCATCTTGTTGATAGCTCTGGTGTTGCTATCAGAAAATCAGTACTATTTGCAAACAGGGAAATGAAACCCCCTGTCTGCAGCATAAAGAAATTCCAGCATCCTTTTATTCTAATCCTGCAACCAAACTGTCTTCTCTGATTTGCTCTGGTAGACTGGAACCTCTAGTGAACATTGAACAGCTAGAAAACCCTGAGGGGCTTCTCTGTTCAGGTAGCAACTAACTTTTCACTGACCTACAATAGTAAGGTACAGTGGTACTAGGAGTCTATTGTTCTCCAGCTTTTGTTGCATACTTTGGGCTCTCAAAGGAGTGACAGCCAGTTCTGCGCCCATCTTTGTCCTTCAACCTGGGCCACAGCTGATGCTGAGAATCAGCGACTCCTGATAGTCTCCTGCATCTGCAACATTGTGCAAATCCGGTGCGTAAGAGTCAAACACCCTCCTAGTCTTATAGTTAACTTTTAATTAAAATTGCTTTGTCTTCTCAGAGATAAAAGTAATACACTGTATCTTTCATGTAACTTCTGTCATAATTAAAAAGGACTTCTGAGGCATTTAAAGTTGACAATAAAAAAAAGAACACTTGGGAAAAACTCTTCTGTTGCTCACATTCAACTGGATAAATAAGATCCACAAATAAATACAAACAATACATACTTATGTAGTTTTATGTAGTCTACCAGAAATCCAAGCAAATCTGGTTAACATTAAGCAATTTGTTTGTTTGGTTTTAAATGGATATATACTTTCACTGCTGCAAGACAACAACTGTAGAATACTTACACTTTCTCTCAGTAAAGGTGTGCTTTCTAATGAAGATGAAGAACTCTGGACTTCAGTTTTTATAAAAAGAAATATGACAGCACTCAGAAGAGAAAAATACACCAATAAATACCATGTCAGCTCATAAGGATGTACATTTAGTGTCCAGAGACAGAAGTTGTATTTGATGGCATATTACTTTGCAATTGCTTTTAACAGTCTTAATGAACAACTTAAGCGAAAGTAAGTAAACAAATTAGTCTTTGTATCACTTTATAGATCTCCTACGTAATGGGATTGAAATGTCTCCTCTTTACATGATGTAGAAAGAACCACATGCTAACACTTGCTTTAGTTAATAGTGCCATTGGTACTAAACCACGCATAAAAAACGAATATCTATATGAAAACGTTATATGGAACAACTTAAACCTGCACAGAATTAGCTCTGTCCTAAAGGAAAAACAGTAGCTTTTAGTCTTCTGTCATATGTCAATGAAGGAATGCTGCTCCTAAATGGCCTCATGAATATGTGGAAGGAGAAGGGGTATTGCTCAGTATTGCTTCAGTGCACCAAGTGAATAAACTTAAGAAGAAAGGGTAACATTACCACTTTTACCCCCAGCTCCAGTAAATCAGGTAAATACATGTAATTAGAACTGGTTTTATTTTTATGCAAGATATTTTAATGATTTAGGAATTCCTTCTCAAAGTTGTAAACAGAACGTCTCCACTTGAAGGGTGATTCATCTCCTGCTGAAGGAATAAGGGTACAGATATAAAATGATGTCAGTTTCCTGCAGAGGGACTAGGCAAACATGCACCAATTCTACCCAGGAGGCTAAAATAGAATACATGCTTCGGAGCTCTGCAGAGCAATATACGCAGGCTTTGTGTAGCTTGCCAGGAAAACATGTTTGGTCACAATCTTTTTACCTGTTGATTGCTTTACCATGATATCTCAGAAACAGGCAGGAAGCAGGTGGTGAGCTGAGTGAATTCACCCAGCAGGAACAACAGTACTGCTACTATTTTGTGAGTACCTCACAAAATCACATACTACAAGCAACAGCAAAGCGTAAAAAGTTGCAAACTCTTAGGAAAGAGGAAGAGCAGAAGTAAAATTCATGAACCTAAGGCAGTAACTCTCTCCTAGCAATTGGGAATGGTTCTGTTCTTAACAACCTTCTTTCCTAAAGGCATTATGTTCATCTGCTGCTTAGCATGCTTATGGCAAGCCTACTGCTCTTGTGATTTAGGGCCACAATTATGTTCCCAGAAAGACCTTCCTGGCCACCCAACTGGAAAGCAAGAACGCTGCTACATAACAAAGACTCTCCTTCCCCGGTGTTTTGACCAAAAAGTGCACTCATATAAATAAGAAACCGAAAGCAAGACCAGAAGTCCATCTGAAAATCCCAGAGGAAACCACCATTCAGTAGTTGTTGTAAATGAGGCTTAAAAGTTACAAGAAAGAGAGCTGTTAAGCACAAGATAAAACACAAAGGCCCTGGCTTTTCAAGGATGCTGAAGAATCTGTGGTACATCCGGCGGTTAAAGAGTAAGGATTTGTACCCCTGACTCAGTGAAGATGGGAAATCTCACAGAGGTTTTCTTACCAAGATTCTTCTAGCGAGTTTCCCTATCTCACAAGATTTGGGGAAGTGAACAATTTGAATCACCTGGCTAGGAAGACAATTAGTGCTTCGCTGCTTTGCCTTGAACATGCTTACTATCATAAAAATATATGTCTATGTTTATGAATAACCATTTCACTACTGGATATCATCTATGTTTCTGTTCTGAAACACAACACTAAGCAGCTAGGTATGGATAATTCATGAATTCTACAGTAAATCAGCTTGAAAAAACCTCTTCAATACATTTACTCTCTAGATAAATTGTCCTTGTCGTTATTAAACGTAGATTTTACATTACAAAAAATTACTATAAGAATAAATTTTTACCTTAGTAGTGAAAGTCCAGCTCCAATATAATTTAAGACTGGTCTTGACACCTCTTCTGGGTCAATTCCAAACCAACCAAACCTGGAATATTTAACCAATTTCACTTAGTTGCACTGACTGCATACAAATAGTCTTGGAAATCTTTACTCATGCAAATAATTCTGCTTAAGTTTATATTTGCCATCTTGGATCAGTGCTTGAGTTGGCTTGCAAAAAGCTATGTCTACTTTACAAAAACAATCTTAAAACTAATTTAATTTATATTGATTTTTTAAGTTAAATTATTTTACCAGCCCATTCTGTAGAATGTACAAGAAATACCAACACTGTACCAGTTTTGCATTACATTATTTATTCACTCTATTATGTTAATGAACATTACTGGGCATTCTTCTTCCTATTGAGACAGAGGAAACATAAAACCATAAAATAATTATCCTGACTACCTTCCGCTCAGAGGGAAAAAGATCTTATGTATACGATAAATCCTCTTTACTGGTGATATGGTTGCACTGATATTTCTAATAAGGAAATGGCAACATTAATTCTGTATGAACTAAGATTTAAACATACGTACCTTGAACTTGCCCAGCCTGTCAGTAAATTAAAAGAAGCCCATATCAAAAGACCAAGAGCTAAGCCAATAGTTTTAACAATAGGCACAACCGTAACATTCCCTGAAAGACAAAAACCAAAATCAGTTAAAAACTAGACTGTGATCTTGCATATTTTTACTTTAGATTCTGTTACTATTTAGAAGGCCAAGAAATTTAGGGAACTACAAAGCTGTAGGTGATAGTGATTTTTAAAAATAAATGTATTAAACAGACTCTTCTTCAATACCATTTTAAAAGTTATTTTTAGTGTGAATTTGCTGCTTTTAAAGTAAGCATAATAAAATAATATTTGCTATAAGGGTAAAGCTCCACTAATATGAAAACTAAAAAAGCCAAATAAACATTTTTATCACTATTTTTTACAAAGACTTAAGATTACTTTGTGTTTCAAGAAAGAGAATCTCTTCAACCATACCTGTAGCCCACACGAAACCCCCAACCATAGCCAAAGGCCAAAATCGGGGGCAATTCTGAATTAAATTGACCACCAAAGAAACCATCCATATGGAGGCACAGAGAATCCATTGGAAGAACATACCTATGGTAAAATCAAATGCACACAACAGAGAACTTGCAGAACACTGCATGTGTCAATCTCTTAACATACTATGTTTTAGATAAAATAGTTTAGAAAAAATTGAAAGGTAGCCACCTCTTTTGTGAATTTCAGGGAATTATGTCACAATATGTTTAAAAGATGTACTTTAGGGTGAGGTGGTGTAATTCTGTCGACCTTTTCCTTACCATGCATTCTCTATAAGCAGCTGCAAAACCCACTTTGCTGGGCAAAGTTTACACCAGCCTTGATTCTCAAACACATGAAAATTTTGACAGGCTTCTGACAAAAAGGATACTCAGCTACTACAAACTTTTCCCACCACCCCAGTAGCAGCTCCCACAGATGACTGCATAGGACAAAACTCCTTCAAAGCTCAGAGCGGAGACTTTTGTACTAAACCAGGACAGTGAGGATGCTAAAAAGTTTGGACGCATCTCTATTAACCCTCGTATATTCACTAAGGGTCAACTAGGAAGATCAATTAACTTTATGAGGGATGAGCTAAGACTTTTCGCTTTAAAGTCTAGCCTTGTCTTGTTAGGACCATATTTAGCACAAAGAAGAGAAGTTTTATCCAGCCTGTAATACAGACACACAACGGCAGATTTATTAATCTAAGGATCTAGTAATAGACTACACTTCATACAAATGTGTAGTACCGTAAAGTGATAAAATTCCAAACAGGAAACAGAAGTGACTATTTCCACTTACTGAGCTATCACACAAAAGTAGTAAAATTTCAATTTCTGAGGATTTTTTTGCTAGGTGCAAAATTAAAAGACAATACTACAAAGTCCAACAACTTTTACAGTATAAATAATACTAGATGTATTTGAGAATCCACACAAGGATAAAAGACAGGACATTTCACTTTCCATTGTGAAATGTTCATGAAATACACATCACTGTTAAAGTGCACAACAACTCATACAAAGTTTCTTCTAAAGATTTGCTGCATCCTGAACCAATATATTATTGATTTATACCCTAACAATAGTAAAGAAAAGTAAAACATGCTCCATGGATCAAGTTTGTGATGATATTTATAACTCTAGATACAAAACCCCTAATATTTGCTGGTAAAATACTATTTCTACTAGCAAAACCCCCACAACCAACAAAAAGAATATAAATAAGTTTACCATCGCCAGTATCAAATTTCTTAACAGGCACAAAGTTTGTTCCAAATAGAAGGACAGCTACTGCAGAAGAGGTAAAGCCAATAGCTAGATCTGTTCCATTGCTGATGTTAAAGGTACCACATGCTTTCTCGATGCCCATTTTCATTCTGGAGGTATCTCTTTTTTTTCAGAGTTTTTTGCTGCAGGTCCTGACAAATTCTGAAACCAGAGAATAGAATTAAAAGTGAGGAGTATTAAATAACACCAGCTAGTTCAGAAACCTGAAACTAAAAAGGATCCTACTTGTCAATCTCTCAAAAGCTCCAAGGAACCCTAAAGAATACTGTAGAACCCCATGAAAAACTACCATAAAACATGAAGTGTAATGTAAGAACAGATGCACAAAAAAATCACTATTGTGAGTTTCATAATCAGCTTCACAGGAAACCATGTCTGAAAAAATACAACAACATGAATGTAGAGACGCACTCAAAGGTTATGAGGACTTTAATCTGTGAGGTCTATGGGAAAGAAACCCTAACACTTTATGAAGATGCTCCATCAGAAGCATCAGAAGCCAAACTAAGTTGACACTGGGCTGTGTAAAAAAGCAGGGGTTAGGCAAAATCTTAATTGGCAGCAATAGCTACATCAATTTGCTGTCCCACTGTCTACGAGTCAGGAACAGGTGCAGTGATTCTAGAGATAACACAGTGGAATCAACACAGGATCATAAGGTAACTACTGGATTTGCTCAAGATGGTATAAAACACAAAGCTGTCCCTAAAGTTTCCTCATTCATTCCACATAACTATAATAAGAAAGGCATAGTTTTTTTCAACCCAAAAGACTCTCCTTTTTTTTTTTCCAGTGGGAGATTCCTCTTGAGTTATAATTAACAAACATGCCACATACACACTTTTGATATGGATTATGACTTCAACAGAAAAAGTGACTCTGAGGACAACTAAAATAACATTATCTTTACACACATAATCTTAAAACTACACTTAAAAGACTACACATAAGTATTTGGAAATTTAACTTAAAATGGCAACAGGGTATTTAAAATACTATGAATGTAAGGGGGTATATTTATAGGGATATGCATGCAATCTTGTTGTTGAAGTAATGCCCTTTATACTGACTCAAATGACAGCCTAATGCAGTTTGACTTTCACCGGTGCAGGTGGATCGGCTACTACCTACAAAAAAAAATCTGAAATAGGATGGTGGAAACTTTGCCAAGTCTTGTAAGAGGTGCTGCGACTACAGTCCGCACAAAGGGAAGAGCCGAGCTGCTGCACATTCTTTTATTTTATTTTACTCTCCAGTCTTACCTTCTCTGGAGCCCTTAGGACACTGAGAACAGCATTTATTGTAGATGTGCTTTTATCTGCAGCTTCAGTAGGACTATTTGTGTTGGTTGAAATTAATTATTTGCATTAGCAGGTGAAAAGTTCAATCCCACAAGTAATATAATCATTTAGTTTCTAGCATTTTTTCTCCTTGAAAGACGTTAGTGTACTTTTAACTCAAGTACTTTGGAAAAACACAGATGACATTTAGAAGACACCATGAACATACAATGGCACAGGTATTTCCATTTCTCTTATTATCTTTTTCTCCTTTACTTTTCATTTATCTTGTCTACTTAGAGGATAAGCTCCTCCAGGAAGTCTTCATGGTATTTATGACTTTTCTATAAAGTGTGTTTTGCCTGAGACCTGTAGACACCGAGCAATTTGGAGCACCTAGCCCCAAATCTGGCTAAATTTCAGATCCAAGTTTAATTCCATTTTAAAGCTTTCAAGAGAAAGCGCAATCGGACAAGGCCTGGAACCACCTGCCCTAATTTTGATGACAATTTCTTTACGAAGGGAATTGAACTAGATGGCCTCCAGAGGTCTCTTCCAAGCTAAACTTTTCTACAAATGTATAATCCAATGCCACGAGTAAATAACGAACTGGGACACAGCATTAGTTGACTATACTTTTTTGCACATCCTTGCACATCAGAGTTTCAGAGGGTACACTAAAGGCCTGTTCCCTGTAATCCTAGGTATTGACAAATTGACTTGCAGCATACACGCCTTCAAAGGTTTAAAGCTACCAAATGCCAAACTAGAAGCATTTGCTGAAGCTGCTAAGACATTAGAACATGGGTGGCAACCACAAGGCCTGCAGGCCAAATCTGGCCCTCCACCTTGTTTCATCCAGCCTGGCACCTTGTTTCTACCTGGCAGCAGTGCCAAGCTCCGTGCCCCTACACTCCTGCCTGCACAGCAGTCACGTGTGCAGTGTATGTGATGCATGTTATGCTGCAGAACAGGCTGATGTGGTCACCAGTGAAAAAGCGTTTTGACACCCCTGCTTTAGAACATAGTGGTTGCATCTGAAACCCAAGCAGAAACAACTGGAATTTTTGCTGTTCTTGAACTTTTTTTTTACTAAGAAGCCTTTGCTGAAGGGCACTTCAGAGTTCCTACGCTACAGAGGAAATATAATGGAATTTTCTTGGCACACTTCACCCTTATAGAATCATAAAATGCTTTGTGTTGGAAGGGACCTTAAAGATCTTCTAGTTCCACCCCCCCAGCCATGGGCAGCGACACCTCCCACTAGACTCTTCACTGGTTTAACTCACTGGAAGGTTGCGCTCTGCATTTCCACTGTTTCCTCAAAAATATGCCACCATTTTGTTCATTCTCACAAAGACACAACAAATTATGATGGTCACTTATTGTAGTAGCAACACATTGCTACAGTCTCCACAGACAGGCATGAAATTGATAAGCCCGCCCTTGAGAGTGTCAATCTCAGGGTAGATCCATGCTGTTGTCAAGATCCTAAATAAACTCTTTACATCAACTGAATGGGTACTTTTAGAGGCTGCACGCCACATTGACTGTTTATTTGCATGTTTCTCCTGTCAACTACTTGCCATTAACGGTAGATATTTTCATCCCTATTTTAGGAGATTCTTGTTAGTCCTAAGCTGACTTGGGGCAATATCTGGTGACACCACGAACCCCTGACTAGCTGCCAGAGAAACATTTCTTGGCTTCCCTAAGAAATGACTGCTTTTGAAAGATGGTCTTTGGACAATATTTTCAGTGAGCAGTATCACGCAAGAAGGAAAAATGGGCAGCTGAGCTCCCCGATAGTATGAGAGAGTTGGGGTTGTTCAGCCTGGACAAGAGAAGGCTCCAGGGAGACCTTATAGTGACCTTCCAGCACCTGAAGGGGTTACAGGAAAACTGGGGAGGGACGTTTTACAAGGGCTTGAAGTGATAGAATGAGGGGAAATGGCAATAAACTGGAAGGGGAAAGATTCAGATTAGACATTAGGAAGAAATTCTTCATGCTGAGGGTGGTGAGTCACTGGCACAGGTTGCCCAAGGAAGCTGTGGATGCCTCCCTGGAAGTGTTCAAGGCCACGCTGGATGGGGCCTTGAGCAGCCTGGTCTGGTGGCAATACCCTGGGAAATAGTTCTTAGTGGCAAGGGGGTCCAGGAAGGTTGGATGCACTTCAAGAATGAAATCTTGAAGGCACAGGAGTGGGCTGTCCCCATGTGTTGTAAGAAGAGTCGTAGGGGCAGACGGTCGGCCTGGATGAGTAGGGAGCTTCTGAAGGAACTAAGTAAAAAAAAAAAGGATGTATCGCCGTTGGAAAGAAGGGGACATAAGCCACGTCATGTTCAAAGATGTTGTTAAGTCGTGTACGAGGAAAATCAGGGAAGCAAAAGCCCAGCTGGAGCTCAAATTGGCCACTTCTGTTAAGGATAATAAGAAGAGTTTTTATAAATATATCTATGGTAGAAAGAAGGACAGCAGCGACCTCCACTCCTTGTTGGATGTGGGGGGAAATATAGTAACCAAAGATGCAGAGAAGGTTGAGGTACTTAATGCCTTCTTTGCCTCAGTTTTCAACAGTAAGGAAATCTGTTCGCTTGACAGTTGGCCCTCTGAAGTGGTTGATGGGGGCAGGATGAAATATGGCCCTCCTGCAATCCATGACGAAGTTAGAGACCTGCTGAGCCACTTGGACCCTCATAAGTCTATGGGGCCAGATGGGATCCATCCTAGGGTGATGAGAGAGCTGGCGGATGAGCCTGCTAAGCCGCTCTCCATCATCTTTCAACAGTCCTGGCCCACTGGAGAGGTCCCGGAAGACTGGAAGTTGGCCAATGTGATGCCCATCCACAAGAAGGGCCATAAGGATGATCCAGGTAATTACAGACCTGTCAGCCTGACCTCGGTCCCAGGTAAAATCATGGAGCAGATAATCCTGGGTGAAATCATGCGGCACCTGCAGAACGGCCAAGAGATCAGGCCCAGCCAGCATGGGTTTAGGAGGGGCAGGTCTTGCCTGACCAACCTGGTCTCCTTTTATGACCATGTGACTCGCCTGGTGGATGAGAGGAAGGCTGTGGATGTGGTATACCTGGACTTTAGCAAGGCCTTTGACACTGTCTCCCACAGTAGACTCCTAGGGAAGCTGGCAGCCCGTGGCTTAGACGGGAGCACTCTGTGCTGGGTTAGGAATTGGCTGGATGGCCGAGCCCAAAGAGTGGTAGTGAATGGTGTCTCATCCAGTTGGCGGCCGGTCACCAGTGGTGTCCCCCAGGGATCAGTATTGGGTCCGGTCCTGTTTAATATCTTTATTGATGATCTGGATGAGGGGATTGAGTCCATCATCAGCAAGTTTGCAGATGATACCAAGCTGGGAGGAAGGGTTGATTTGCTAGAGGGTAGGATGGCCCTACAGAGGGACCTGGACAGATTGTCGAGATGGGCTGATTCTAATGGGATGATGTTTAATAAGTCCAAATGTCGGGTACTTCATTTTGGACACAACAATCCCATGCAGAGCTACAGACTGGGAACAGAGTGGCTGGAGAGTAGTCAGGTAGCAAGGGACCTGGGAGTGCTGGTTGACAGGAAGCTCAACATGAGCCAGCAGTGTGCCCAGGTGGCCAAGAAGGCCAATGGCATTCTGGCCTGCATCAGCAATAGTGTAGCGAGTACAGGAGTCCCCCTGTACTCGGCACTGGTCAGGCCTCATCTGGAATATTGTGTACAGTTCTGGGCCCCCCAGTTTGGGAAAGATGTTAGGATACTGGAATGTGTTCAGAGGAGGGCAACGAAGATGGTGAAGGGGCTGGAGCACAAGCCCTATGAGAAGTGACTGAGGGAACTGGGACTGTTTAGTCTAAAGAAGAGGAGGCTCAAGGGAGACCACATTGCTCTCTACAACTACCTAAAAGGAGGTTGTAGTCAGGCAGGGGTTGGTCTCTTCTGTCAGGTGACCAGCGACAAAACTAGAGGGCATGGACTCAAGCTTCCTCAGGGAAAGTTTAGGCTTGATGTGAGGAAGAAGTTCTTCACTGAAAGGGTGATTGGCCATTGGAATGCGCTGCCCAGGGAGGTGGTGGAGTTGCCGCCCCTGGAGGTGTTTAAGGGGAGACTGGAAGAGGCACTGAGTGCCATGGTTTAGATGATGGTTGGTGTTAGTGTTGGTGTTAGTGTTCAGTTATAGGTTGGACTTGATAATCTCAGAGGTCCTTTCCAACCTTATGATACTGTGATACTGTGGTGGGAGGTGTCCCTGCCCATGGCAGGGGGGATGGAACTGGATGGGTTTTAAGGCCCCTTCCAACCGGACCCATTCTATGATTACGTGTTGCTCGTCCTGTTGATGCCAACAGGCCTCGGCTTCCGCAGCGCAGGCACCGCCCGGAAAGGAAGCGGCGGAAGCCGCCTCCAGCCGGATCCCCCCCCCCCCCCCTCCCTTCCCCAGCTCCCCCGGGAGCACCGCTGCCCTTCTACCGCCGGCGGGCGTAAGGCTGCGGGGCCTGGGCCTGCGCCCGCTCCGGCCCATCCCTCCCGTGCGCCCTCCGCGCGGCTCCCGCCCCGCTGCCTCCCTCCCACCGCCGCGCTCACGCACCGGCCTCCCCCGCCGCTCCAGCCTCCGCCCGCTGCACCGCCCCCCGCCTGGGCCCCGCGTTTCGCCGCTCCGGCCTCCGCCCGCTGCACCGCCCCCGCCCCGCCCCCCGCCTGGGCCCCACTTTTCCCCGCCCCGGTCTGAGGGGGTTAGCGGCGAGCAGGCGGAGGGGGAGGCGGGGCTGCGCGTCCCTCCGGGCCGCCTTTGCCCGGCGGAGATCATGGAATCAGAACGGTTTGGGTTGGGAGGGCAGTTCCAAGTCATCTTAGTTTTAAATTTGGGTCTAGAACTGTGCGATTTTCATCCCCAAAGAGGACAGCACTCACCGTTGGACAGCCCTTGTGCTGGTGTCTGTAGTAGATGAGTGACTACACCAAAACACAGTTGCCACACACAAAGCAGAAGTCCCTGTATCCCTGGAGTTGATGGTGAAGCTGATAACTGTTCAATACCTTCGTCAATCATAGAATGGTTTGGATTGGAAGAGACCTTAAAGCCAATCCAGTTCCAGTCCCCCTGCCACGGGCAGGGACACCTCCCACCACACCAGGCTGCTCAAAGACCCATCCAGCCTGGCCTTGAACACCTCCAAGGAGGGGGCATCCACAGCTTCCCTGGGCAACCTGTGCCAGTGCCTCACCACTCTCATCATGAAGAATTTCTTCCTAATGTCTAAATTTCCCCCCTTCCAATTTAAAGCCATTTTCACTCGTTCTATCACCACAAGCCCTTGTAAAATGTCCCTCCCCAGCTTTCCTGTAGAGCCTTCAGGTACTGGAAGGTCACTATAAGGTCTCCCTGGAGCCTTCTCTTGTCTAGGCTCAACAACCCCAACTCTCTCAGCTCATCCTAATAGCAGAGGTGCTCCAGCCTTCTGATCATCTTCACAGCCCTACTCTGGACCCATTCCAACAGTTCCGTATCCTTCTTATGCAGGGGATTCCAGAACTGAACACAGTAATCCAGGTGGGTTCTCACGAGCAGGTAGAGAATCACCTCCCTGACTCTGCTGGCCACACTTCCTTTGGTGCAGCCTGGAATATACAGTTGGATTCCCTGGCTGCAACGTGCAGACAGCATGATGGAGCAGGGGGTCTCTCTCCCCAGTGAGAAACGCTAGGAGAAATTTAGGCACTCATGACATGATACAAGTGCTGTTGCCCCACCCTGGTGTTAAATGACAGCTGCTAAAGACTTATTTTATAGCCTGCTGCTGTTACCATGCTACTCATGGAAGAAAAGGCACCCTGCTTTTGGGCTCTCTGTACACAGCATGCGCCCAGGACCACAGGTGTGTTTTGCAGACAGGACTGATGCCAGAGGGGAAAGGTTGGCCTCATGGTGGCTGCTGTCTTGCTTGTGAAGCCTCTGTGCCAGCTGGGAGCTGCTGGGGGGCCACAGGCAGGGATGGGCATCTCAGGGTGGCAGGGATGATTGAGGCCCTGCTGCAGCCCCTGTGGTGCCCAGCGAGGCAGGGGAAGCTTCCTGCCAGGTCAGGGCAGCTGGCACATGACAAGGGTTTCCCCTACACACAGAAATTATCATCTTTTGCCCTGGGAAATCCTGGTGTTTTTTGGCAACCACAACCGCATGGGGAAAAAAAATTTTGCTGGATGTTGATAAGAGATTTTTTTCAGATTTCCCAGTAGGGTTTTAACCCAGATCAGTTAAAGAGCAGGCTGTTAGTCAGCATGTTTAGTAATGAAGCAAACATTTCTCTCTTGTTCTCTTGGAGTACAGTTTCCAGATGGCAGCCCAAATTGATCTTACAAACACAGCACAAGCCTTCTAAAGTAATGCTTCAGATTTTGCACATCAAATCTGCATTACTCATAATAAGGATGTATGTTTTTTCTCCAGAGAATAAGTTCTCAGTCCCATGAACTCAGGAAAGCTTCGAGTGGACCATTTATCAACCACTTTAATGTAAATGTCTGTGACATTTAGAGAGATGAACTGCAGAACGTCTCTATGGAAACAGTTCAGCTGTAATGCATCCAAGAGGAACAACATCCCATACGATAATTACAAATGTAGCCTGGAAGAAAAGAAATGCTTTTTATTCTAAAGGCAATGTGAGTCTACATTTAGCCAGAGAAAAAAGAAAATGTTACAAAAAATGTTGATCTTTTACATACTTGTAAAAATTGACACCCACTCTGGCATTTTGGATAGAAACATATTAGTTGCTAGGTAGCTTTTTTGTAGTAATAAAAATATTGTATCGCTATGTGGTTTTCTTTGCATTTTTCTTTAGTTCTGCAAGTGTAGTATTTGCTATCCCAAAAGGCTGTACCTAGTCTAGATTAAAGAAGGAAGATGATAACTTAGAAAAGAAATTGTAAAATGGAAGCATGAGTAATAATTAAGATGCAAAGGAAGAAGCTGTGCTTGGTAGGATTAAGGATGCAAATGTGGAAAGCTATCAAAGGATGCAAATGTAGAAAACTATAAAAGGATGCGTAGGAGAGTTTGGTTTGTAAACTCTGTGAACAGGAGGTTTTGAGAACTTTCTGGTGAATTAGTGAATTTTTGTTACTTCGAAAAAAAGGATTACTATTCTTCCCATCTTCAGATGTTTGAAAATGGAGCAGAGCATTTAAGTAACTGGATCATGTTCTTTGAGGTTGCCATATGAGTCAAGATGCAGGAGCTTGTGACTGGTGATCATTGGCTCAGTTCACTCATCTCCTGCGGGCCTGCCAAGAGACTGTCTACTAGGAAGGCTGGCGACAGTGCTGGCCACCAGCTGCTTTATCCCGTAGCTTGTACAACACCATCAGCAGTACCCTGGGCGACAGTCCTTCCTGCAAATTCAAGGTGATATGATTTGGTTTTCAAATGTAGGTATAGGTGAAGATGAATTTCAGAATTTAAAAAGAGAAAGAAAAATAATTGCAAATCTGTAATTTAGCTATCCATTTACATTTCCAAACTATGTCTAAGAGTGTCAGGGACTGGAAAATACTTTTTAAATTCTCTCCTTCCACTCATTGCTGTTCTCCAATATTAGTCTTAGTATTTCTGTGTTCCTAAACTTAGGAATAGGTAACACTGGCAATGAAATATGGGTATATAAAGAAGTTGTGTTTAATGGATGCAGATGGCAGTACCGTAGTATAGTTTAGAACAAGGAATAAATACAGAATCTAACTGATGTTACAGGCTAAATATAGGTAGGCAAAATGTAATAGTTCAGGCCAGAATTTGGTCAGACAGCTAATTTTGTTCAGTCTATTCTTTCATAAAATTGGTCTTGAAGGTTTGATCACCACAGAGGAAGTACCCTGTCAGCTCAGTAATGCCCTTCAATGACCTGCTGCAGCTTTGAGTGAGTTCTAAAGAATGAGTTCTCCATTCTGAACACCAACAATAAAGGAAATGTTATTGCTATCATCTCATTCAGAAAGCCTCAAAAAATCCTCAGCAGTCAACACCATAGATCATTGGGTACACAACATTTTAATTCTAGGCTACATAGGAAATGAGGAGTGAAGAACAATTCTCCATATCCTTTCATAATTTCCTCTAGATAATCTTTAAAGAGTTGTAGTAGGAAGATTATATAGGTTCCAAAATTTTAATTTAAGAAAATTTAAGGAAAGCTGTTAGTAACTGGAATGGACTGTATTTTGGTACTACTTGATTGTATTGTCATGGTACTGTCCACATGCAAGAACTGAGCATTTGAAAACAACCATTGTAGGATGATGTGTTTCCAACTCACACAACTCAAAGACACATGAAAGTAATATAGTGGAGTAAAAGTTTCATGATGAATTATTTGCTGTCAAAATCAGCAGTAAGTCAAAACAGAATCCAAGAGGTATATTTTTTTTCCCTTATTTTCATTATTTCTCCTTAAAAGGGGGAACTGATCTTAGACATTTAAAAAATTTCTTCTTGTGTATGTGTAAAGATGCACTGTGGTGAAATTCTGTTCTTAGGCTGCAATGCCTAGTTACCCTTATTTACCTTGTTTTTAGCTGTATAGCTTAGCTGATATTTTGCACTCGCTGGTGTTAGGTAAGATATAGGAGGCTGTTCTCACTGTGACCCATGTAGAGTGTCTGTTGGTCAAATGAGCTGCAAAGTTGGTGCCTCTCATTAATGACCCTGCATCTTTCAGACAGACCCTCAAGCATCTAAGGCTCATCTAATAATGTCCATTCCTGGCAACTTCTTTAAAGTATAAAAAATGTTAAGCAGTAGTAGCCACATCTTTACGGACTTTATTGATACACTTGTCTGGAGCTTTTTGAATTAATCATCTTCTTTGTTTAAGATATGTACCTGCAGTCAAATTTGAACTAAGAAAAAAGAGAAGAACTTCAGTGGTCAGAAAAAATTCTTACAATCTCTATTCCTCCAAGAACTCAGATTTGGAAAAAAGCAGGTGTTATGAAGGCTCTTGCTGATAGCAGGCACAGAAGCTGAAATCTTAACTCAAGGGTAGACTTTTAGAAAAAAATTAAAGAAAATTGATGGCCAGTGAAAAAATCCACTCACCAATTCTTTAACTTTATATTCCCCTTAATGTTAATTATAGACAAGACAACATTTCCATTAGCTTGAATTACAGCAAAGATATATGTTTATTATTTTGTGCTTAGACTAGGGAAGGAGTCAGAAGTCAGAGCTTTGCCAGTGTCTCACTTCTTAACTCTGCACAAGCCCTTAACTTCTCTCTGCCTCAACTTTTCCATTTGTATGGTGACTATGCTATGCCTTGTTTTGGAAAGCACAAATAGGAAACACTCCTAAGCTGTTTAACACCATGCTATTAGCATTTTAAAAACCACTGTCTGCTTTTCATTTCTCACCAAAGGAATATATGATTACCAAAAGTTCTAAAATTCAAGGGACAGGAGGGTTATTTTAAATGTTTTAAAAAACCTGGAACACGGAAAATGGGAATTTCTTCAGTACATTTGCATGCAGTGCACTAGAGGGCTCTCAGGAGTTAGAAATGGATGGAATGCACTTTTGGAAGGCACATACTTCTCAGGACTTTTCATTAGAGAATTTAAAATAGAAGTTGCTGGTTTGTTGTTTTGGTGGTGTTTTTTTTTTTAAATGATGTGAGGTTCATGTAAGTTTAGAGCAGTTCATATGCAAACTACCTCTCAGTACAGCTAGCTTCCAGACAGAGTTTAGCTTGCAATGAAATACCTAAATGTGAACCACACTTAAAACTGAAATATGTACTAGAATACTTAGAGAACAACAGCTTTTACTAAGTTACTTTTATTAACCTAAGGAGTTTACCAGAATGAAGGCTGTGTCAAGCTGAATAGGTAAGAGATTTTATATTTTTATAGCAGTATATATACAATGTACACTATTCTATCTTTGTTTCCTTGAAAGGATTTATAAGCCACTGTCGTTTTATTTGAAAAGCTATCCCTAGATCCTACTTATGTTTTCAAGAGAGAAGAGAATTAAGCATTTTTCATGTTTAATGTGTGTTTATGAATGTGAACTATAGTCAGATTTAACTAGGGAAATTTGGCACTGCTAATGTACTATATTATTAAGTATGTGCATATTTAACTGGTACAGTTACTGGTGATTAATATTGTATAATTTACAACACTTCCATAACATGAGGCTCAGTGAAGTTTTTGTCTCATAAGAAACTGATGATAATGATCTGAGTTTGACAAGCTTTTCTTTTAATACTGGAATACAGCTAGCTGAGATTGCAAATTTAACTTTTATTTCATGATTTTGGTGTTTAATTTTTGCTGTCATGAAAAAGTGAAAGACATATCCTGAAAAATTTCTAGATTATCTCATCTAGAACTTCTATATCTTAAAAATATAGAACTACAAACGCCATATGTGAGTAATGGAATGAAGTGCTACTGCTCTTTTCTTTTTGCAGTTTGCAAAGGAGATACTTCAGATATTTTAGACTACAAGTCAGTAAACTTTGCTTGCGTAGCTGGCTCCATTCATTCTCTGAAGCCAATTATTTCCCTTGTGGTGGCTGATAAGAATTTAACAGCTCGAGAAGGTGGAGTGCCAGCATCCTTAGTGCTAAACACATTCCCAGGCATATCAGTAACCATCATCCATGCTGGAAGCTGTTTGGAAAAAGAGAAATAGAAATTGGGGAAGGGAAATCATGCATCATCCTGGCTGGAATGTACGGAAGACTTTATGCTGTTTTCATCATGTGGATTCACTAGAGAAATGACCACCTTTGATCAGCCAAGTAAAATCAAAAACTTATTTATTTGCTGCCTGTGCCCCCCACGGGTGCTGAGGCTCTGGACTTTCAGGCGCCCAAGGACAAGGAGGAATCTGCTAGTGGGCGTTGCGTGTGTGATCTACCTGGGATTCCTCATCAGTCAGGTGGGTCATGTTTTACCCCAGCACAAAGGAGGAAAACAAAAGATCAACTCCAGAAGTCTCCAAGATGCAGCCCAGACTTCTTTTCTGGGCATCCCACTGGATGGCACCCTGTCACCACCCAATTTCCAGGAACCCCAGCTTGGTGGCAATGGGACCCTGCTGCCACCCAATGTAGTTTATATCACCCTGCGGTCCAAGCGCAGTAAGCCTGCCAATATCAGAGGCACAGTGAAACCAAAGCGCAGGAAGAAACATGCAATCCCTTTGTCCTACAGGCAGCACTTTCCAAAAGCCACTTTTACGGGCCAGGAAGAGGCCTTTGCCCAGCAGCTGGGGCAGGCTACGCATGCTGTGGGTGTGATGGAAGCAGCAATTTCTATGAAGCAGAGAAAGCACCAACTGGATGAACGCAGGAATAAAGAAATGGCAAACAGGGAGCAGGGTCACTGGAGGCCTGGGGGGATTTCTGGAGGAATAAAGGTACAGCCCCAGCCTGAGGAAAGCAATATCAGGATTTACAGTGAGAATTCTCCCTCTTGGCTGAGCAAAGACGACATCCTAAACATGCGCATGCTGGCAGATTCTCAAATAGAGAGCATCCAAGAAGTACCTTCTCACAAAGCAGTCCTGGCAGTATTTGCGAGGAGTCCCAGGACTACAGGCACTGCTTGTAACCAGGGGCACTGTGGCATTGTCAAAAGACCCCTTGACATGAGTGAGGTGTTTGCCTTTCATTTGGACAGGATCTTGGGGCTGAACAGGAGCTTGCCTTCAGTAAGCAGGAGATCGGAGTTCTTCCAAGGTAACACATTCCTATGGCTTTCAGCTTGCAAGTGGGGTGCTGAGGTTTCCTTTCCTCTTCCATGTTAACCACAGGCAGCAACCACTCCTGTGAGCCTGAGAACTAACCCCGTTATTACAGGGAAATAAAGCTGCTCTCTGTAATTCACGTAGTGCAGTTATCCTGTTCGAAGGATGCAGTACCCCAAAGCTTGTATCAAATACCATTGAGCTGCTGAGGGCAGTAACAGTTTTTCTACAACGAGAGTCTGGAATGAGAAAAAAAAGGAGTCATCCATAGATCACATGATGTACAGACTGCCTGAAGTGGAACTGGTAGAAGAAATTCTAGAATACCCTTTGGTTTGATGGGCATTTTTTTTCTTAAGTTTTCTTATCTTTTGGATTTGACTTAAATAAAACGTTGTTGAGAGTGAGCACAGAAATTCACCTCAAACAGGTGGTAGGAGAGGGGGTTATGTTTAGTCAGATAACTTCAGAGAGCCAGGGGAACTTCCTGCAGAAAATTGATGCTGCTTTCATGGTACTAATACCTTTGGAAACTGAAAAATTTATTAAAAATGCTTCCCTCTCCCCTGGTGATTAAAAAACCCCATATTTCAGTGAATCCTGCTGTATATTTAGAGGTTCATTGTATGAATTTATGTGTTATGCCGACAAAGAAATGTACGCAGTAAATATCTCACTATGCCTGTTACATGATTAGTACAAAGTGTTCAATTAAAATTTTGATTTTTATTCTTTATTGACATTAAAGAGAGATTTCAGACATGTAATGCAAGTTAGAAGTAAGTTTCGTTAATATGTCTTCATTGTAACTGCTATTTTTGCACAGTCACAAATCACAGTCCAAAAGGACCACGTTGCATTTTAATGAATCATTGCTAAAGTGGCTAGCTATGTTTTTGCTGTTCCTCTCTTGCTGCTGAATTTAGCTGGTACAAAATATTTTTATAACAGTCTGCATTTCTTAAAAAAAAGAAGTAATGCAAGAATGGATTTCCAAAGTCTGACAGCAGGAAGAAGACCCAGCAATCTCTGATTTCTTCCTGCTTTGTAAACCTTCCTTTTGGCAGCCTATACAACAATGTGAGTGAGTCTCGAGGAATAAGAGTTTGGAGGCTTTTGAATATTATTCATACTTGCCAAGCATGGAAGATACATTATGTCTAGTTTATTTTTAGGAACAAGATTTATTGCTATAGAGCTGTCTTAAGGCATTAAGGTAGTTTGGAGGAACTTTACGCAGTGTGTCTATGGGGATGACAGACTAAAAGCCTCTGAAAACTGCTATTAGGCTAATTGTGCATTGTGTTTCTCAGTGACTGTCACCTTACAGTATATTTTGGATTGTCTGGGACACAGACTATCATTCTGTCCTCTTTAATTTTCTTTTCCTTGTAACTGGCTATGTTCCTATAACAAGAAGAATGTTGCTAGGTGATGAGAAGAGAAATAATATGGTTTTGGTCTCACTTCATTTTTTCCAGCTAACGGGTGAACAGAGGATCTGTAACAGTTACTGTACCTTGTCTCTCTTTGTTTCTTTAGCCTGGAAATATGCCAGAGTTCAGATGCCTAATATCTACTTGAGCTCATTACTATTTACATCTGTGTTGAGAGAATGAACAAAAATATATTTTTGAAAATAATATGAATCATTATTGAGCTCATTTCTGTAACCTATATGCATTTAAGTTAAAATTAGGTGGACACTGTAGAGTTTTTTACAGAGTGGCTGGTGTGAATCATGGTTATTCAGATGGGAAAGCAAGCAATGCAGGATTAGAGACTGTGCACGTATGTATGAATGTACACAGTTTCTGGGCTGACATGTCTCTCTCTATGACACATCCCTTTAACTTGCCTCAGTTGTGATGTGATCTAACAAGACATGTTTGATGTAGCATTAAAATCTTAAAAAATGGGCTTTTCAAAACTGTCATTCATTTTGTCAAAAGCAGTTTCAAAGAACGGCTTAGTAAATCCCTGTGCAGGTTCTGTTTCCCCTATTCCAACAAATCCCTCACTTTTTTTTTTAAACTCTAGCAAACTACTGCATGCTAGACTTTATGATCTGTATACTATATGATCCTCTGTCTGCTGCCCTTGCCTTCCCTAGGTAATTATAAACCCTTTTAAGAGTTAACTGTGCTTTTTTTTCATGGTTAGTCTTATTTTTCCATCATGGAAAAATCAGGTAAGATAGTTCTTTCCCTCATATTTTTGTGATGAATTGGCTAAACATGAAAAGCTTGGGGAGTGCAGGTGGGCAAAACCCTTTTGAATTTAGAATGTAGGGTGAAATTTGACGATTCTGGGCATATGCAAGCAGTCATTCATTACCCACATTGCTACCTACAAGGCTTTAAAAATGTTGAGAACTCCAAAACACATATAAACAAAGAAGGATAAGCATGTAAAGCAACAAGAAATAGTCTTAAAACTGTGTATATTCTGGAGCAAATGAAAGCTGACCCTTGTGTGTCTGAGTTTTGAAAAGGTCACATTAATACACAGACTGAGTGTCTTCATTGTTTTATCACCTTGAGGAACAGAAAACACATATGTGACCTTTCTTGGTGTCACAGCCCTGCACAAGAATCTAAGTAAAATGACTGCACATATTGCCTATAGCTCAACAGCAGCATTTGCAGGGTAGGACAATGGGCTGGAGCTACCCCTGGAGTAACATGGGCTGGAACACGATTACTCCTGTGTTGCAGCTGATAGCTGTAGGCAAGGGACTCTGGCTCCTTGGATTGTAGCAACAAGACTGAGCTCTTTACTCAGCTTTTTGTACAAAACATGTAGCTATTGCTAGGCAGTTTTGTTGTGCCACTGGCTGAAGGCCTAAGCTACTGCATGTTGATAACCACCCCTCTTTCTCCCTGGTTGTCTGATATCATGTTTGGCTAAGTGCGTTTTATCCTTTGCTGAAAATAGCAAGTACAGGCGTGCTCAATTCAGTTGTGCTTTTTTAAGCTAGATATTGAACCTACTATTTGCCCAGAACTATTTATTTTCCTAAAACATGCAAGAAATTCTTCCTTTGAGTAACACCTTTCATGGCTAGTTTAGTGCAAATAGAAGAATGGCATGTGATAGAAAGCTCTGCTGGTTGTAATTGTCATTTACTGGCCTCTACGTGATGATAAATGGAGCCATAGGTTTTGGTTTTTTTTTCCATGTTGTATCCTGCACTATCAGCCTGCCCTTGCCATCCCACCAAGAGTTATGAAAAAGCAGGCAAAGATATTGTGAATCATTAATGTCAGGGCAAAGAATAAGAAAAACCTAATTGTGCCTTATACATTTAGAATGCTCTAAAATACTTCATTTTATCTGCCCTGTTTTCTGTCAACTCGAATAACTTACGCCATAGTGTTGTACCTCTCAGAGGGGTACCAGAGGGCATATTTCCAATATTTTGCTGGGTAGAGAAGTTCATGTATAAGCAATAATGCAGTCCTTATTCTAGAGAGCAGCTGATGCACATTTCATGTGTTCCTTAATTCTGGTATCCATATGAGTGCAACAGAAACATTGTAAATAAGATCCACAGGGAAGAAAGAAAATATAAATGGTATATTTTCTCACTGCTTTCTGGTTCTGTCTCTTGTATTCTCCCTCAGAACTTAATCTTAATCTTTAAAATTCAAGTATTTCTCTGTGTGTCTGTCTTTCTCATCTTTCCACATGAAATTACTTGCTCCTTCTTATATGTGGGCAACTAAACTGTTTCTTTCAAATGTGGCAGTGAAAAACCAAACTGCTGAACAATGAGGAGTTTGAGAAAGGGCTTTGGCTACCTCATGAAAGGTTTTCTCCTTTTAGTGATGCTTTTATGGTCATGGTTGAAAATGTTTTCTTTCAAGGAAGTTAGAAAAAATGCTGTAGGTACAAGTTAGAGAACAAGATGGAAGAGTAACATTTGCAAGAGCAATTTTGTGGTTAAGAAGAATACAGACTATTTTTGAAGTGATGTGATGTGTGAATATCTAAGATGAACGTGAAACAGTTTGAGTACCTTGAGCTAGTCCAGTTTCGGCAGGCCGTTGGTGGTTCTGCTAGATGATCTCCAGAGGTCCCTTCCAATCCTGACCATTCTGTGGTTCTGTGATGCATCTGTGTTAGCTTAGACTATCCTGAGCCAATATTTTGATGCTTAAAAATCTATACAAATTACGAGGAAGCTGGTTCTGATGCAAGTTTTGAAAAATCTTTCCCATAAAATTTTGTCGATTATCTTTAAATAGTCAGGTAACTATTGATCTAAAATGGCAGATGAAAAGAAAATTAAGTCAATCAGCTTTGGGCAAGATTCAATAAAATGCAGCTACAGCAACAGAAAAGCAGTAGCTCTTTGTGATAATATATAAACCTGATTAGGAAAGGAATACATGCAGAACGCACTGGACTTATTCTAAAGTGTGCTTAATCTCCTCAGTTTGGGCTGTATCAAACTGAAAGCTCTGATTCTTAGCCAGGCCTTACTTTTCACCATTCAGTTTTCAGCCCCTCTCCTGAGGTTTGAATCAGAAGAGCTCCACTGATTTCAGCGCGTTCGTGCCAATTCATGCAGCTATGAATCAGACTCCTTATCTGCTTTAGTTCACCATCTTCATGTTTTTCCTGTGAATGTCAAAAACTTGAGTCACTGCTCTTTACTGAAGCTGCTGTTTCATATTCCTGTAATTCAATTTATATTATAGAGTTGAAAGATTTTAGTTTGGCTCATCTTTTCTGCTCCCATTTCCTCTGAAATGCAAACATTTCCTGTATTTAGCCTTGCTCTTCTAAAAATATTTTTGTATCTTAATTGAAACTGGCAAGATATTATTAATACTTTTCAAGTATTTATATTACTATTGTTTATCATGTCCCTTTTGGGCAGACAGGAGATGTTTGTTTTGTTAGATGACTGCTTATGTATTTGATTTGTGGAAGAATTAATGAATAGTTACTTAAGCTGTTATTGGAGATATAAAAATAATAGATTAGACTTGGTCCTGAAGAAAACTGTCCTTTTATTTGTGACAGTTCCCAATGCTTACATAGAGGTTCTCCAAATGATTTGGAAAAGAGGCTTAACCAGTAGTTGACTTGACTTGACTAAAGTCATCTACAATGTAGGTGATGGAGCCAGAGCAAAAGAGATGGAGAAATGTCTAGGATTTTCCAAATTAGTTTCCTAAATACTTACTCAGACACCTCAGTAGGAGAAACCTGATTTTCAGGAGTGCTGAGTGCTTTTTTTCAGTGGGGGAAAGAGCGTGGAAGATGATGGTGATAAAGGTAGTGTTGATCCTAGCAAAGGAGAAAAATTGATGTTCCTAATGGAAGGACATTTCTGTGTTCCTAAGGAAACATTGGGCAACTAGAAGGAAAGTTAAAGAGGTGGTAGGGCTGCACATTGGGTTGGCTTAAGGTTTATCTGGTATGTGCAAATAGTGGCAGAGAGAAGATTGAGTACATTCTGGTTTTATAGAGGAGTGTGTTGAGCTTGATTGTGTGTGGGGCTTATTGCTGTATTGGCAAATGAGATGATTCACTGCTAAGTATGGGCAAAGGTAATTTCTTACCTATTTTTTACATCAGTCAGCATTCTTTGAGCAAGTTGCTTTTTGGTTCAGCTGTATGGAGATATGTCTTTATCAATTTCTGCTGCTTACAGATGGAGAATTCACATTATGAGTATTTACTTTTTCGTTGCACAGATACCTGATTTCTATGTGCAATTTGCTGTCTGATTTGCCTCTGGAGAGGATACCATGGATCTTGTTGCTTTCATGCAAGTTTCTGAAAGCTTCTTTTCAGATCAGTCTCTGGTTCCATAAGCACGTGGAAGACAAAGAGACAGTTTAGACTGCATTTAAGTATGTGATAAATTGTGCAGTAGCATGGGCTTTAGGTTCGTTGACCTTCAAGATGAACGTATAAATAAATTTTAAAGCTTTATACATGTTCCAATGATTGTTATTGAATAAATAGCAGCTTTGTGGTTAAATGTTGCCTCCTCTCTGTATTGAGACATACTTTAGTCTTCTTTCTACACCCAACAATATAAAGGATTGCTTTGTTCTAATGTATATACAAGCCACAGTCAGTCCTGGGTCTTTGACAATTTAAGGCACCAGCAGCATTGAGTCAGTAATGAAAAGGAGAGAACCACTTTCCTAAGGTAGATATACCTGTTACTTGATATTGGGTGAAATGTATTTATCAGTTCTTATACTGGGAAAGCTAATTTTAAATTCTTTCCTGAGTTTTCTTCGTATTGAGAATTCTGAACACTTGTATTCACCAAAGCTAAGGCCCTCGACTTAGTTTCAGGGAAGAGCAGAATATTTTTTACACAGAAGAATTATTTGGGTCAAAATAAGTCTATACAAAACAGTTCTTAAGTTATACCTGGGTTAAAAAAATTACCTGTCACGCTGTTTATTCACAGTAAGTTCACACTCTGTAGTATTCGCGTATATAATTTCAGAGCTGTGAAGTCATACCTTATAGGTCTGAAATACTAATGATAACAAAATAAACCCACTTTGAATGTAGGATTTATAGTGTTTCTATGCTGATTATGCTGAAAAAATACTTTGACATGAGTTTTCAGCTCTTGTAAAACATTGTCAGTTCACTGGAATCAGAGGGAAATTAAACTGTTGATTCACAGTGGCATTGTAGGCTTTTAATCTACTTTTTAACAGTCTAGTTTAGTGTTACGATTTTGTATATTAATCTCTTGCTTCCAGCAGAGAAAGCCTTCTGTAGACAGAATACGTTTATAATGTCTGTGCTTCTTCCATTGCTGCAGTAGGTGGTTTTATATATGGAATAAGACCACATTAACCAAAGGATGTCCCTGGCCATTTTTCCTGCCACATCGGTAAATTGGTGTAATTATTGATGCTTAGGCGGTGTCTAACGAATGATTGTGTAAGTCTGATAGTATTGCCCCATATTGATGATCTGGTTTTCCTTTTTCAGATGGTCAAGCCTGTCCTGTTATACTCTGGGATTCTTCACTGAGTCCAACAGATAATAATACCCATTCTTCAGTGAGATTAACCTGGGGTCGATATCAGCAGCTGTTGAAACAGAAATGCTGGCAGAATGGTAAAGTTCCCAAAGCTGAGTGGGGCTGTACTGATATCCATCATCATGAGTGGTCCAAGATGGCACTCTTTGATTTTCTTCTGCAGGTAAAACATTTACTGAATGCAACTGTCTGCCTCAAAAGTCAAGTGAGCACACATGGGGCTTCTAGAAAAGTAATTTTCATTTATTCCCCCTCTTTATATTTAAATGGGGAAGAGATATATTTGCACAGTTTGAATTGTTTCTTGTTGTTTCTTATGATTAAAATATCTATTACACAACTTATAATCAGGGAAGAGATCAGGAACTTAACTGACTCATTTTCTAAAAGAGGAAGCAAGGGATTTTGTCTTGAGGCATCTTGTTTTACCACACTTTGAGCCAGGCATGCTGTTTCTCCTTGACATCTTGTTTCTCCGTAGTACTTGAACAGGTTCACAGCTGTAAACCACTGTTTTTTACTTCATGGTCCTTCCTGCACATCCTCATCCCCCAGGAGTGATTTAAGTGATTTTGGTCAAATGAAGTCTGGATCGAGACAACAGTTTCAATGGTTTGGTTTTGTTCTTTTTAGAAACCTAGCCAGGGACTTGGTAAGGACAGAGCTGAGCAGCAACTGATGAATATGTGTGCTGTTCCTCAGTTAGGTATTACAGGTAATCAATTATCTCTCCAAATACCACCAAACTAGGGCTTTGCCTAGTGGTATCATAATGTGTGGCTTCAGATACAGCAGTTATGTAGTAGCATATTAATACACTCCCTGTATTAATAAGGACTGAACTGAACCACCTGGCTGGAAGATAATTTTATGGCTTCCTGAGGTATGACACTATTTCCAATTGTCCTTGCCTGCCAGACAGGTCCGGGTGACTGAGCCTCCTGCAGCACTAACCTGTTTATTTAAAACTGCAGCAAGCACTAGTTTTTTGCAGTGTGCTAGTTTGTTTGTTCATATAATTCAGCTTTTTATAGAGCTATGCTTCTTGAAATATAAGGAATCATGACTTGGCTTATGCATAGCCTATCCTTGACCTTCTCAGTTCTGTTCTAGGATGAATGGATGTTTTCAAATTTTTTTGAGTTACATTTTTGCAGACTTGTTATGTTAAATATAGGATTCAATTCTTCTATAAAAATAATCACTTGTCTAATGACTAATGACTTTAGTCCCAGTACGAGTAAGTAATTCTTAGAAACTGGTATAAAGTCATACGTGGATTATTCTGCTGCTAAACATAGTAATGCCCCTATAGGAATAGCATAGACTGTATCGTAGTTTATATTTTCATCCCATTGTCTTCTTGCTGAAGTTTGAAACATTTTTGTTTGAAAATTCTCGTAAGTTCAGTGTTGATTTCTGACTTTAAGCTCTCTTAAGACAAGGTTTTAATCTTCATGATAGAACTTCTACCATCCAGAAGGAGATGTCAGTTAAAATAAGATACAACAGGATGAAATAAAGAAACAAATTACTTTTATAATAGTAGCTTGTATCAGAGTGACTTATACTTCCAGTTGCCTATCAGACAAGAATATGTGTATTAGAAAGTAAATGAAAGTAGATCTTACGGTTCTTAAAAATAAAAAATTTATCTGGATGGTGTGAGGTGTAATGTCAAAGTTTTTCAGCAGTAGAACATGAAGACTTTAAAACAAAAAATGCCAAGAGTTCTGAGTTCAAAAAAAATCTATGCTTCATGAGTCATTCAGAAATAAAGAATAATGGTGTAATGTATTCTCTGTTAAACATACTTCCCTCAGAATGGCTTTGGTGTCCATAGTAGATGTTCCTAATAATTGGTTTCAGATGCTATAATACATATGAGCAGCCTGAAAAATGGTTATAGCTGACCTTCACTTGCCTTCTGCAAGAAATCAAGTAAAATAAGGCCATTGAATGTAAAATGAATTCATTAATTTTGGGGATTTGACCCTCTTGTGTACATAAATATATGACAAAAACAAATGTTAAACTTTTAAGGTGCAGCATGAGTTCCAGAATGTCCCATCATTCTGTCTTAATACTGTAATTATGCAAGATACTATAAAGAGGCTGTCTGTAACAGCATGAACTCCTCCTCTATTTAATTGATGTAATTAAGTGTGATGCATATGAATTAGGGCTATACATCAAAGGAGCCTGTCTGGAAGGCCTCTGCTTCATTTTTTGTCAAAGCCCTTGGATGATTTGAATGAAAGATCCCATGAACTAGAACACTGCAAGCAAGAGGGTCTCTAGTGCCTGCTGAATGCTGCTTATGAAAGGAGAAAGAAGATACCTGTTCTTTTCCTTAGGATTTTCACAGTTGAAGACATGCACTGCCACCAAGACTGGTGGCAATGGTACTACATACTTAAGAAAAAAACAAGTCAACTCTCAGACTTCCATTTAATGAACAAAATTAGAAGGCCTTTTCAACATGCAACATAGTTCTACATCAGAAGAGTCCTAACAGTTCTTTTCACTGGAGTGTCATGAAAATAGAATTCAAATTTTAGAAGGCTTATGTGAACATTAATGCTTTTATGCTTAGAACAGTTTGAAGAGTTAGCAGCGTACAACAAACCAGGGCAGAAAAAAGTATGGACCTTTAATAAGCTGCTCGTGCACCAGAACAGACTGTCAACAGGGGCAAGGCTGCTCCCCGGAAGGATGAGCTAGATCAAGGGCAGCCCCATGGCAGGCAGAGCCAGAAGCAGTAGAGGCAGCCTGGTAGAAAAGATGGTAAAAATCACAGGTTCCATTGATAGACCAGCAAACATCATGTACAGACAAGATGGCAAGCCAGCTCCAAAACCAATGACCAGGAGCCCCGAGCAGCAATCCAGGAGCATCAGGTAGCAGGGCAAGCAGCAGATATGCCACCACCCACACTCAGCAGAGCTCAGAAGAGGGCTGAAGTGCCAGGCCTGAGCTTAGAGGAGGCTCCTGGGCACACAGGCAGAGGGGTTATGTGTGGAGGTCCCAGGGGAGCTGCTCAGAGCACTTAAGGCCTATTTGTGCACCCAGGGCCCTGGCAATTTTGTGTATTTACTCCCATCTAGTCAACAAGGGTAGAAACACTTTCAAGGACTGATTTATCCTTCCTGTACTAGATGGTTATCCTAAAATGACGTTCTTTGCTCTGGGGGTGCCTCGTTCCTGCCATTGTTTATGAAAAGAACATAAACGACTAAGTCAGAAGAGATGCTTAACATTTACAGTGCTGTTCAGACCAGATGTATTATTTCCAGCTAAGTGCTGTGCGATAAATAAGTGAGGGTTCACATAGGAATAAATAGCCTAGCCCATCATGTCATTAAAGTATATACCACAGTGCAACTCAACTCAGGGAGGCTGCTCTGTGTCTATAAATGCACTCTTTTTGTATTTTGAAGCTTCTGATGGTTTGCTCTGCCCCTTACTAATCTTTTCAATTATTTTGCATTTTAGTACTGTAATAGGTCCCACAAAATGGATACCCTCTGTGTGTGCCAGGCTATGCTATTTCTATTGTTCTCCAGCAGAGAAAATGTAAAAAAACCTACAGCCTTCTGAAAAAAAAAAAGAATTGTATTCAGCTTCTTGTTATTCCAGTTACACTGTGGTATTGTTCTACTATTTTCAAAGAATTTCTACTGATATAAAACATCATGGCAATAAAATGGATAAAATATGCAGTCTGAGAAATTGCTTCCAACAGTACATGAAATATAGGGACCAGATCTTCAATATCATTTCACTACTGACTTTAATCATACTTCTGATCTTGCTTTCCTGTCACCTATGTTAGTGAATGCCTTACACTGACACTTTGCCCCAAATACTTTTATATTGTTTTAATTTGGCACTTTGCTGTACTTTGTTTTAGATCTATAATCGACTAGACAGAAACTGCTGTGGATTTACACCTCTCAAGGAGGATTCCTGCATGCAGCAAGGACTGAAGCTGAAATGTGGTGATCAGGATGCTGTTGACCTGACACACATAGTTCAGAGAAGGCATGACCGAAGGCACTTGGTCTTTATAAACAATAAGGGTTTCTTTGACAGAAGTGAGGACAATCTTGACTTCAAAATACTACAAGGAATCAATGAGTAAGTTTTAAGTTATTAATGTAAATTAATGTAAAAACATTGACAATTTCTTCTGAGTTTGAGCATGAGACACTAAGTTACTGGAATAAACATAATCTAAAAACATGAGTAATCCCACTGCTGTAAAAGATACAATGATTAGGCATGTGTTGACTTCCTTTGCTGAGTTGCAGTCTATATTTATAGAATTGATTGCTAAACCACAACATAATATTCCAATTCAGAGTGATGGCAAAGCTGATGAATTTCTTTGTCCTTTTCCAGATTCCCTGAATCTGCAGTTTCAGTGCTGAGGAGCCAACATTTACGTGAGAAGTTGCTTCAGTCTTTATTCCTTGACAAAATATACTGGGAGAGCCAAGGAGGCAGAAAAGGAATTGAAAATCTTATTGATGTAATAGAAAGGAGGTCCAAAATTCTACTTACTTATATAAATGCACACGGAGCCAAAGTATTGCCCATGAATGAATGAAGCCATCTTGTTTCTATCTAAGAGACAGTCTTTAAAAAAATTTGTATGAGGCAGAAACTGGCAGTAAAATTGATTTAATTCATAGGCTTATTTAATTTTTTTTCCACTTTCAAGTTTATTTTTAAATGAGAAACCTTTTATGGTTTAAAAGCAACATTTAAATGTCACCTGCAGCTCAACATAGTGCAGTCTGTTCTACATCATGGTTAAATGAAATGAAAAATAAACAAATGGTACAATAAATCGTGCAGTAATAGATAGGTACCAGGAACAACCCTTCTGTTAAACTGAAAATTAGCAACAAGGTTATTCAGCATGTTAGCCTGGTTTACTCTTACTTGCCTCATTCTGGTCAGTAAAGGTTTTATTGCAAGTTTAAATGGGAACAGGTTTGTAAGCACTTAATACATTGACGAAAACAGTCATCACGTCTACCTGCTGAGACATATCTAGTAGAGGAATTTGTATTTTAGATTATGAATACTAAAATGCTGACATTTCCAAAGGCTTATTTTGCTTATTTTATTTTTATCTTTTGAAATCTGAGGATTAAATTCAGCTCTTTTAAATCCAACTGTGTTTGCCCTGGACACAAGGGAAATTTAAAAACAGAGTGAGAAGAACATGGCTTTAACAATAATAATGAATTTGACAAATAGAGCTTTTACCTGTCCAGTAAGGAGTACAGTTCATCATGAATTACTTGTTACAATGTACTATTTTCAGTACGGATTGTGTTGATGTGTGTGTGGATGATCTGATATTTTCTGTCTATTAACTGGGTGTTTATCACAGAATTGTTCTTTATTATCACTATTTTAAAAAAGAAATTGAGCTTTAGCTTTGTGTCAATATGCTGCTAAGTAAGTGTACATGTTTTGTTATTGCAACATTCTTATTTTAGAACATTATCAAAAAGTAGATGCGGTAACGATGTGAGTGTTGTTAAACTCAGCACAGAAAATGTTTGTGATGTGTGCTCAGCTCCAACCAGCAATTCAGGCTCTGTTTTTCCAGTAAGATTGACCACTGTGGGGTGATGATTGCAGCTGACTACTCGTCCCAGGTATTCCCACAAGTAAAATTGTTAGAGAAGGCTGGATATGCACTTTGGATGCCTGACCTTCATTTACTCTACAAATATCAACTGATATGCTCTATCGTATCTTCTACATGCCTAGTTAAGAAGACTCTTACCATCTTTCTAAAAAAAACATCTAGTATCTTCTTGCCATGAGATAATGGCAGAAGTTGAATAATTTCATAGCTACTCTGGTCTTTATGTATGGTAAAAATATATAGGGTGTTTAAGATTTTAAAATATTTTTCAAAGTGGTTGTGTGATGGTAATAATGAGAAACTAAAATGTTTTCTGTCTATGTTAATGTGAATGAGTGAATTTAATGTTTAAAAAACCCTACAATTCCACTGCAGCTAAACCAGTATTTTTTTCTTAGTATCAGAACAGCTATTAACAATAATTGTGTTACTAGAAGACATACATCTCATTATAGGCAGAGTTAAAAATACTTAATAAAATTTTTAATGCTTGGTCATCTAAATAATCTTTTATTTTATTCTGTCAGCAAAGGGCAGATAAATTTGTAAAAACTTCCTAGAACTTAACTGCTGCCTTTAGAGGACACATTTTACAGTGCCTTGGAGATTTTAACAGCACCAATGTAGCATTTTATAGGATTTTTACATTATCCCTTTCTTAAAATGCTGTAACTCCTTAGCCAGGTAATTTGTGTCAGAGAAACAAAAATATTACTGTATCTTCCACTGTGAACAGAGCCTAGAGAAAGCAATAATTCATTTCACATGAAGTTACTGTTGCAGTAAATTCCACTCTCTGATAGCCGTTACAATCAAGTTGTTTCATTTTCTATGCTATCTCCTGCTAGATAACAGTTCAAATGGGTTATCACACACTGCTAGGGGTGAAAGGGACGACTCTCAGCTGCATGAAGTTCAAAGAGGGCCAAGTGGAAATACAAGAATGTACCCGATTGTGAAAAAAAGCCCCATGAAAACTCTTTTTTTCTAGCTTCTCCTCTTTTGTCTTTTATCCTTGGTCATCCTGATGCTAAGTCGTTGTCTCACATTGCACAGGTGTGTTTTTTTCCAGAATTGACTCATTGCCCAAGAAAATAAAGAAATCAGAAGTCAGGATTTTTTTAATCTTTTCAGGTTAGTTGATTTATTTTTATTGTGATAACTTGATGAATTCTTCTCCATTTCTTCTGGACATGGACTAGTGTTTCCTCGAACATGATGCATGCTTTTTTATTTGCCTGGTAGTTCAGTGCCAGCTCTTAAAGCAGCAATGTAACTGCCGACTAATAAGTAATTGCCCAGAGGCTGGCTTGGAGCAATGCCTCTCAGTAGTCCTGAGTTTAAGAGGTCCAAATAGCCATGATGCTGTGCAGTACTTAAAAACTTGACCACGTATGAAAAGCATAACTGTAAAGAGCAGATTTTCTGCTGAAAAATCCTTCAAAAGAACGTTGTTAGGAAATGAATGGTCTTTTTTTGCTAGGCTATTTTGATGGCAGAGGCATACAGATTAAGTTGTCTTTAGAACTAATCTTCAGGGAAAACCAATATTTAGACTTCCATAGAAGGTAGAAGGGGAAGATTAGATTTATCTCTCTGTGCTGTCTAGTATGGACCAGACCGGAACATAATGGCGCTGTCTTCCCAGAACTGCTGCAAGTAAGTCCAGAGCAAACTGCCAAGGCAGACTGAGCTGCACCATTGCTGCATATATTACACTTTCCAAGGGCAAATTAATATTTCTTTCTCTAAAAGTCTGAATCTCTAAAAGCCTTTTGTATCCTCGCTCTCACCTTACAATGGTACCTTAGCAGTGCACTAGGCATAGCTGGAGGCCTTGATTTCTGTGCTGTATTCTTCTTGTACAAAACCTCTTGTAGTCTTCAGGGAAGTCAGGAGAGGCTTTGTGAGACTGGGCAGTGGGACTGAACTGTAAATTGCTTCTAGTTTTCTAATGTTGATAACAAATTCTGGAAAGTGCCTTTTCTCCATACTGTTTATCCTGTTGCTGTGGAGCTTGGTATTTGAATCCAGTATTGTTAATAATACAAAGTATGATTGTGATAGTGCCTGTGAGTATATACCAGCCAAGTTCTATTTTTTCCACAAAAATGAAGGATTCTGTACTTTTTGAGTGCATTTGCATAAATAGTCCAGTAAAACTTACAAAAGAAGCACTTTGCAAAGCTTGTTTATTTCAAGATATCTGCTTTCCCTTCAGTAACAGCAATAGAGTTTATTGGGAAACCAGTCCACTTCCTTTTGAAACAGCATAATGCTGGACTGACATTCCTGTACTGCAGTCTAAGTATTGTTAACTAAAACCATCAGTGTGTTATCAGTATTATTCTTATACTAAATCCAAAACACAACACTATACCAGCTACTAGGAAGAAAATTAACTCAATCACAACTGAAACCAGGACAAACCAATAGGATAAAACTGAAGAAGCCTTACCCTAACTATGGTGGTGATCGACAAAAGGCCAAGACACTGTGTTTTAGTCATCTTTGCTGGTCTGTCTTCCATTATGGGCATATGAGAGCAGGCACAGATTCATGTTGCACATTACTCGGAAGGGTGTAACCAATGGCAACCATCCAAAGCCTGTGGGTGGGAAAAGATGATTACGTCATTCTTGAATCTGCCTGAAAGCCAGAACCACAGGGAATGGAATTACTGAGAAAGTCCAGAGACTTTGCTGATTTCGTAATATTGGAAGTCAGAGCTTAAAATAAGTAGCACAGGCACAGATGCCTTAAAGTTTCTCAGGAGCCTGCCAGCAAGTTCATAATCTTAAATGTTTCAGAAGCTGAGGACATGAAAAGTTTTGTGAAGCACTGGAGAGCAGTTTCCTTCTATTTTTTTGTGTGCGTATATATACTATAGTGAACTATATAAAAAAAGATAAATTCAGTTCTTTCAAAAGGGCAAGAACAGATTTAGGGTATATTAAAGACAAGCTTCCAGTAGCAATTCTGGGACTCTTTCATGCATGTATTTGTATGTGAACATAAACATACATGTATACCTATATATACCTTAGCTTGTTTCTAAAAAATGGGCAGTTTGGCTAATAAAGGATTGTTTATACAATTTGTTGTTTACATGTAGAATTGTATTTATGAACATAAATCCAGTTTTGGATATACACACGTTGCAGTGTAAACAAAACATTATTATGGATGAAACTTTTGTTCTCAAATATTAACTCTCCCCTGCTAACACATTTATATGATCTTAAAAGTTTTCTACTTACAATGGTAGAGAAAAACAGCAATGTGTTTTATCTGAGCTAAACTGCCAGAGTGATACCAACTCAGATGTTTTATTGGGTTTTCTATTAGATATTGAATTTCCATTTTCTTTTTGAATTTGTGCATTTTAAAAGTCTATTTATTTGTCCTTTTATTAGGAACAGTGAAAGTGTTATCACAAGTAATGAACTGCTGCTATTGTAATTTAATCTCCAGGAATACACAAAATAAAATAACATCTTAATCAGATTTTCAGTTCGTATCTCTAAGTTGCAATAACAAATCCATATGTATTAATGTAATGTGTGGATCATTATATACAGTTTAGAAAGAACTGTAGCCTTGAAACTGCTTCTTCAAAGAAATAATCCAAATCAGATTATGAAGCTCTTCCTGTGGAAATATTTTCTAGCTCTTTTCTCACAAGACTTGTAACTCTTTCTTACTAAGCTGACTCACTGTAGCGGTGGACCTTCCGGTTACTGCAGCATTAGTTTTTACTGCCTTCTTTAGCCATTCTGACAATGCCTACTTACACAAACATTAAGCAGAAAAGGCCGTGTCTATTTATGATGCCAGAACAGAAGTATTGGTCAATGACTGGTAAACTTTATATCAGATCATGAGCAAGTACAGGAATAAGAGAAAGACACTGAACTCTATGTGGAATAGAGACTTACACAGAGTTAAAGTAGCCTAAGAACTAAAGTTTACATAAAGAGACTAATAGGAAACACAATGATGTTGAAACTTTTTTAAACATTCTCTTTCCCACACAAAGTAATTTGATTTGTTTTATGAAAAATGTTATTTATTTTTGCACATTACTTCATACTTCAGGCTAAATTCTCTCAGATACATTTGTGTAAATTCATTACAATACCACTTAATTATCCCATTTTCAGATAAAACACTTTAAGTCAGTTAGGTTGATTCATATACTCAGAGGCTGGAGAACCAAACCCTGGAGTCAAATGTTACCTTAGGAGAGTGACAAACAAATAAGAAGGAGAGTTGCCTGAGATATAGCATGGGTACAGACCTTGGCATGCCAGTTCCCTAAACAAACACCTGTGGACTACAGGATCTGCAAGTTTTCTTTGAAGATGATCAGCTTGCTCCACCTGTGTTTCTGTGGGAAGCCCTCACCTAGCCAAATACAAGAGTTTGAAATAAAAATAAAATAAGCAGTGCACCGGCATCTTCTTTTATGTGTCACGAAATATATGAACAGTATTTAAAAGTGACATTATTAAGAAATAATTTTCCATGGTATATAAAGAATCCTTTATTTGTGCATTGAAATCTGACTAAAGGATGGCAAGCAAAAGGTAGATCTTCTTAGAATGGAAGAATGTCAAGCAATTGGGTCCTCCAATGATCAGTGTTGAGATTGATTTTATTTATCATCTTCATCATTGACATAGAGAAGGCTGTGACTGTGAAATTTCCAAGGATGAAAATTGTACTAAGAGTTATTGCACATTCATATGACAGACTAATAGTGAAGAACTGCATGAAACTGAGCAGATAAAACCTGGCAGGTAAGCTTCAATATGGATTAATGTAAAGACTTTACTTTGTTGTTATTTAAAACCTTGGAGAAGTTTTAAATCTTGGACTGTGTGTACACCCTGGTCTCCACATCTCAAGAAGAACGAACTGAAGTTAGAAGCCCTAGAAAGAAGAGCAACTGAAGTGGTCAAGAAGCTGAAACAGCTATCTTGCAAGGAAAGATTTCTTCAGTTTGAAGATGCGAAAACTGAAAGGACTGGTAATTTAGGTTTACAAACACATGAAGATGATGGATTAGGTAAATGCAGAAAGTGCTGTTCACTACATCCTACATTACCACAGGTGTGGAGCACCCGGTGAAATAAGTTTCTCTTTTAAAAGATAAAAGAATGTTCCTCACATAGCAAGGATTGAGGCTTCTGGAACCTGCTGCCATGAGGGACTGTGGGAACTAATAGTATCAGGAGGTTCAAAAGGGATTGGACAAATTCAAGGACAGCAATTTTATATACAGACTTGTAAGAATCAGGCAAGAGTTCATCCTCTAACCTTCCTAATACAACAGTTCTGGATGCTGGGAGGTATTGGCTCAGGCTCAGTGCTCACCTCACATTGCCATGGTTTAAGATGTACTACTGAGCTAGGGTGCCCACCGGTGTGATCCAGAAGTGATTTCTGTATATTCTTATATCTGAAGGCTGTTGAGACATCTTCAATGAAAGAAGAAAAACCAAGAAGATGGCAACCTTCTAATGTCTAAGGATGGTTTTCCAAAAACACTTCCATGATTTTGGTCTTTTGAAAAAAGATGAAATGTGCACAAAATGCAGATCTCCACAGTCCCCACATCCTCCCTCCCCACCCCATGATGCCTCATTCTATTTGTATTTAGCACTGGATATAGCAATGTCATTATTTAATGATCTTGAAATAGGTGGCTGGCTTTCTGTAAAATTTAGTTCCAGTAGTTATTTCCTTTTTAGCCTTCTGAAGCACATTTACTTCTTTAATCAGTTGCTTTCAGCATTTGCTGTTCAGAAACATTATCTGTATTTCCTTCGATGGAAAATCTGGCATGGCATTCCATGCAGTTCTGTTTAGCTGCACAAGCATGCCTTATCGGTGGCATTCTTCAGCTACTTATGTGAAACACTTTGAGATTTGTATGGAATTTATTAACTGTTATGAAAAATAGCACCAGTGTGAAAGCCAGCCTTATGAAGTGTGAAAACTATGTCTGACGTATCGTAAAACCTCGCAGTCCTGTTCTAGGAATTCTGAAACAACAGCAGTTCATACAACTTAATTTTCAGACATACCACATACTTAAGAGAATCTTTTCTGGTCACCTCATTTTCTCCTATCTCAGGTCTCCTGAAAAAGAAATATTCAGTCAAAAATTTTAAATGAAATGTGACTGAAGCATACTCTGAAGCAGCTGATGCACAGTTGAAGTAAACATGGGGGAATTGGTGATACCCCAATATAGGCCAGAGCTGCCTGATAAAAGCATCATGCTGAAGAAAGATAAAAGATTTGACCTGTTAAATATGACAAGACCTAGCATTAAAAATCTCACTTTGGGAGGAAAGCATCTGAGGAATTTTATCTCAGGATGCTCAGGCCCACATGGATGTAACTTCTGTCCACAAACTCCCTTTCACTCATTCTGCTCCCTCTTCATGATCACATGGACAATTCTACCATCACAGCTGTCACTGGCCTGTAACATGAATGTTACTGAACCTATACAACTCTCTAAGTATTAATACCCAGTATACTCCTAAATCTTGCTGATTCTTTCCAGGTATTAGGTTTAACCCTTCCATGTAACAGGCTTAACCTTTTCTCCCTCTGGGGCTGAGCCACTTACATGAAAAACTCCCAACAGTACACATGCAGCTTTTATTTTGTGTCTGTTCCTTACAAGATGCAAGTGTCTTTTACAGCTGATAAATACTCATTTGCTTTCCTCTGGGTGATCTCCAGCCATGTGGAGCATCGGTACCATTCATCTCTCAGATTTCAAACACAAAAATAACATCGTTTTTATTACCAGAACTTTTTCTTTCATATAATATTCTTGTTACAGCAGAGATCACTGGTGCTATCCAGGACTCCAGTTGCAGCTTGGATACATAAATTCCTGGAAAGGATTTCCTACTTTCTGCATGTGTATCATTATTGGAGAGTATTTAACTGACTCACAGGTGAGAGATAGATTGTGATGAGAAATCCCAGAAGTCTGGTGTTATTTTTTCTTTTTTTTGAAGAATCTGGTGTGAGAGAATGTGAGACCTGTTATCACATAGGTAATCCACAAATTGCTGCTGGCCCTGTCTTGACTGATTGCTCTTATGGAGGGTCTCAGCTAGCTCATGCATTCTGATCTGGGTTCCTTTTGCAGTCATTCAGTCCCTGTTGCAGTTCTAACTAGGAGACTTCCATTGCACGGTTGTTAGTTTGTAGCATAAAAGGGAAAAAATCCAATGCGTTGTTTTCTTAATAATCAGACTTGAAATATTATAAGTGCTACAGTTCTGTTCCAGTGCTGCTCTGCCTTTTTCTGGCCTTCTGCAGACACTCAGTACACAGCTACCTGAGCTTTCTAAAGTCGCTTTCAACTGAGGTATGAAGCTCTTTCTGTCCAGCTGCAGGAGTCACTGCAGTTGGGATTGCAACTGGGGCCTGGGCTGATTCACGGGATTTATACCCCATCGGGTAGTTCTTATAGTACTTGCTGCTTAGAAAGACCATAAAATGCCATCAAAATGTGTACTTCTAGTCACACTTGAATGCTTGCGTGGCTGTATCAGCATGAACTAAGCCAATAAGGCAACTCATGCGACAGAAGTGTTGATGTATTCTGAAAACCACAAAAGGTCAAAGAACAAAAGAGGTTAAATCCCCATTAAAATCACAGCTTTCCACTTCATTTTGCTTTGTGCACTTGTATGTCTAAACTTGAACTTGAAATGCTAGATTGCAAGTAGCTATAATGTGCAAACACAGCTTTTGTCAACTTGTTAGTGTTTGTGTTCTGAAGCAAGAGATCTGAAAGGCAAAGAACAACAGATTAAAGCTTATGCAGTGTCAACACCGTACTGGGAAAGAATTCTTACCCTTTATCATGGTCTTATCTGACTGATAATCTGCATGACCATGGAGAGCTGACGTGTATTTTTTGTTACACTGTTGCCTTAGTGCTAAGATTTCTTTGATTTTTTCTCCCAGCTTTACCACCCAGTGTAGATATCCTCAAGTTTCACAATTGCTGCCTTTCCTGCTAAGAAAACAGAACTTACATGTGTTTTGGTACTTCCTGGCACCCTGCCTCCCTCATATAGTTTAGGGTCAAATTTTCAGACTATTCACTTTCCTTTTAAGTATAGGTGATAGAGTAATTAGCAAGGAAAATAAATCATTATTGCTCTTTGGTGGTGGCAAAGTCCTGCCAAAAATGTGTAAAGCATATTTCATAAGTGTAGAACTAAAAATGTGTTCTGATAGTAATTCAGTTTTACAAGAACAACCCGTGGAGCTCAATATCACAGCTATTCTGCTGTTTATGGATTGGATGAATGTTTAAGAAAACAAAGAGGATGTCCTCGAACAAGATTTTTTATAAGCTGCTACCCTTCCTGCCCCTATATGATGACAAAAGCCTTGAAGAGACCTATACTATGGATGACTTTCATTGTGAGATCTACATAGAAGTTGGCTACACCTTCTCATGTAGGCAGCTCTTACCTCTTCTCCCCAAGACTCCATTCCTGGGGGCCACTCTAGCAGCCCCAAATCTTGAAGCCACGGTAGGATTGTGTTGCAACACAATTTATGGTTAATTTTGTCCCACTCTTGTGTATGTTTTGAGTCCATAACAAAGTCCTAATTGATATTAAAGGGATGTTATGTCCTGTAAGACTTAAACCTGAAGCCTCAGTTCCAGGGAACATTCTACGATTTCACGTCATATTCCCAAGCTTGGTTTCCTGTTTCTTAGCATAGAGATATCACCAAGATCTGTTCAAGTAGTCTGGACTGAAGTGAAGCGCGTATTATGCAACAGTGGAGAAAACACTTACAGAAATTCCCGTAAACCTTTGGTCTTCATGTTGAGTTGTACTGAACACCCAGTGGGGAACTCAGTGGATCTTTTTCTTAGGGGTGATGAACATAATAGAGATCAGAGCTTGGTTCATCTGCAGAGATTTACTCTGACCTCCAAAGGTTTCTAATGAATGTTAATTTTCTGAGTGTGTTTTGGAATGGGTTTAACAGAAGAAACTCAGAAATATCCATTTCAGAAAACTAGGAACACACAGTTGTATTAGTTCCTTCCCCTTTGGAAAGAGAGGGCAACTATACTCAAATAGAATCACAGAATTATAAAATCATTTAGGTTGGAAAAGACCCTTGAGATCATTGAGTCCAGCTGCAAATCTAACACTGCCAAGGCAACCACTAAATCGTGCCCCTAAGTGCTGCCTCTACTTTTTCTTTGAATACCTGCAGGGATGATGATTCAACCACTTCCATGAGCAGCCTGTTCCAACGACTGACAAGCCTTTCACTGAGAAAATATTTGCTAATATCCAATCTAAACCTACCCTGACACAACTTGAAGACATTTCCTCTTGTCCTATCAGTTGTTACTTGGGAAAAAACACCAGCTCCCACTTTGCTACAACCTCCTTTCAGGTAGCTGTAGAGAGCAATAAGGTCTCCCTTCAGCCTCTTCTCCAGGCTAAACAACCTCAGTTCACTCAGCCACTCCTCATAAGACTTGTGCTCCAGACTCTTCACCAACTTTGTTTCCATTCTTTGCACAGACTCCAACACCTCAATGTCTTTTGTGTAGTGAGAGGCCCAAAACTGAACACTGTATTCAAGGTGCGGCCTCACCAGAGCCGAGTGGGATGATCGCTTCCCTAGTCTTGCTGGCCACACTGTTTCTGGTACAAGCTAGGGTGCTATTTGCCTTCTTGGCTACCTGAACACACCATTGGTTCATATCCAGCTGGCTGCCTACCAGTATCCCCAGGTAATACCCCCCAGGCAGCTTTCCAGCCATTCATCCTCCAAGCCTGTAGCATTGCATGGTGGTGTTTTGGCCAAAGTGCAAGATCCAGCACTTGGCCTTGTTAAATCTCATGCAATTGGCCTTGGCCCACTGATCCACCATGTCCAGGTCCCTCTGTAGTTCCCTCCTTCCCTCACACAGATCAACACTCCTGCACAATTTGATGTCATCTGCAAACTTACTGAGGGTGCACTGAATCCCCTCATCCAGATAATTATTAAAGATATTAAACAGAACCATCGGCAACACAGAGCCCTGGGGAACACCACTTGTGACCACTGGATTTAACTCCATTCCCACCATTCTTTGGACCTGGACATCCAGCCAGTTTTTTACCCAGCGAAGTGTACATTCATTCAGGTCATGAACCTATTTTTCCAGGAGAATGCAGTGGGAAATGGTGTCAAAGGCTTTACTAAAGTCTAGGAGGACCACATTCACTGCCTTTTCTAAAGGTTAGTGAGGCAGACCCTGCCTTTTCTAAACCCATGCTGACTAGGCCTGATCACCTGGTTATCCCATAACTGCCATGTGATAGCACTCAAGATGGTCTGCTCCATAACCGTCCCCAGCACTGAGGTTGTGCTGACAGGCCTGTAGTTTCCTGGATCTTTCTTCCAGCCCTTCTTGCAGATGGGTGGCACATTTACTAACTTCCAGACAGCTGGGAAATCTCCATAACATATAACTGAGGAGGATTTCAGTTCAAGTGCTTTTTGACACATGAGGATGCTGTAATCATTAGGATCCTTTGGAAAACTACCACCTTCACCAAGTTTGTAGCTGCTGGTTCCCAATGAAAATGGATGATTTCCTGCAGCCTGCATTTCTTTCTATCTGAGTTAGAGGACTGACCAGTCATTGTACTGTGTTTTATGGCACATCTCTCACATCATGAATCACATGGAAAGAAGGGGAGAGCAAAATTATTTGGAAAGAAGATAGCTAATGGGAGATTGGGTAATGTGAGGTCATATCTAGGTTCTCTCTCAGTTTACCCAGCTCCTCCTGAAATACTAACAATGCTTAAATGCACCCCTGGGCATGGTTTCACAAAAATGAAAACTCTGAATTATCCATATTGTCTCTTTATGCGTTCCTAATGGGATTCTGATTCTCATTTATACTGGTGTATTTTAATAGAGACTTCTTTACAGTAACTTTAATGTAAGGGTCTTCAGCATGTTTAATGATTCCAAAATATGTTCTATACTTGCTAAAATAAGTAATAACTTTTCAGAAGCACGGAATATAACAGTAAATAGATAGATTTGGCATGATGTGACACATCTTTTCATTAATTTCAGATCCAAAATCTACTCTCAGAAACATCCTGTAAATTCTCTCTGAGGATCTTGCAAGAACACAAGCAAATGAAAGCTTATACTGTTATCCACACATGAAATTTGCATCTGTGGTTCATGTTGTATTAACCATACTTTTTATTTAACAAACAATCCAAGTTTTATTTCATACATTTTGCAAATACAAATCAGAGTTTTTCATTTGAAGCAATTTAATAGCCTCCTCTGTAGAACAGTATTATAGATTAGAAATGGCTAATGTGGGTCAGGAGGAAGGACATTAGTGCTTTCTGGCAAATATTTTGCCTTTGCATTAATACCAATATGTTAATTCATGAATTTTTGTCTAAGGAATGCTCTCTGCCACTTCGAGTTTCACAACCAGGTTTGATAGCTGCTAAACTGTATGTGCTACACTTTACATAATACTGAAGTTTTGAGGTGCAAAGTCGTAAGGATCAAGTATAGCAGAATATTTATGTCAGAAAAAAAAGTCTTTAAATCATTTCAGCTCAGAACACATTCCAGCTAAAACAGAATGTCTAAACTGTTTGGATGCTCCTTTTGAATGTGGTAGAATATTCCCTGAAGACCTAATGACAGCAGTCCCAGGGAATAAGTTAACTGTTGGCTCAGACTTGCGATAAAAAAAGAGGGTAATATCATCACAAAGTTTGCTCCAAATACAGAATCAAAGCTGAAGCCCAAATTTGAAATAATGCAGCAAGCTGAGTCTATAAAAATGATAAAGATGGATGAATGAAGCAGATTTACAAACTAGGCGGTTATCTTGGATAAAGCTCAATTTTCTGTGGGTGAGTTTTCCTATAACATGGGAAACAGAACATTTAACATTTTTCAGAGTGGTCAAAATGGTTCTGAAAAGTAAAAGCTGTCTTCCGCTTTGTTGTGAAATCTACACAGACAATGTGTGTGCAAGCATTGCAATGAATCCTAAGAGCCAAACTTCTAATCATAAAATTGGAATAATTTCTGCCTTGCATAACAGAGGGGAAATGTAGCAAAAGGCAGAAGTGAGCATTGACTCCAATGTTGCCTCCTCGTAATACCTCACATTCACAAGGTTCATTCATATAGTTTGATGGAATACTTTTCCACTGAAGAAGTACTCTTAGATGCCACATCAAATTACTTAATTAGTTACAAAATGATGCAGTCAAACAGTTCTTAAAACAGGCATTTATTACTTACCATTTTAGATATACTTTAGTAAAAGTATGGCACACAGAGACAGCTGAATTCCCTTTGATTTCTAACTTTATGAGGGTGATATTTTTTTTAAACTCTAATTAGAAAATTTCACACAAGCCTAATATTCCTATTGAAAAATATTTCCTAAAATTATGTGAGTTATGGCTAACTTAGGACCTGATAAAGTTCTGGAAGCCAATCAATTGGGTGATGACAACAGCCCCATCTATACAGCTTCAAATCAATGTTAAAACAATCACCAGGGTGTCCAAGTGAAACTGCAATCCAATTAGACAGCTTTAATTTACTTGTAAAACTATTAAAATATTTCAATTTGTTCTCTGACAGATGTGAAGCTGTTATTAATTTTCAGCAAAGAGCATTAATCTTTAACTAGGCCATTCTGATTCAGAGCCAAGTTCTGAACCAGGTGACACTTGCCATCTCCTTGTCTTGAGCAGGGATGATGGAAAGGAAGAGGAAGAGAAGAAGAAGGGAAGAGGAAGGAACCTCTAAGCCCCCAGAAAACCAAAAAAATCCCAAGGGACATATAGATAATTATAGCAGCAGGGTTAATTTTGTTTATTTTTCTATAATTCAGCCAAGCAGAACTCGCTGTTTGAACTTTCCAAGCTAGCGTTGTAAATACTTCCAAGTTAAGTTCAATAAAAAAATAAAAACATTAAATGATTTTAAATAAATCCTTAAATGTCTTTTACCTACTCAACAAAGGGAGATTGTTTCTAAAAGTAATACTTGGTGTAGAATAAAACTCTCATTCAGGATGAACACAGCATATGGCAGCCTTGCTTCTGTTCCAGCATTTGCAAAACAATGTGATGATGCTGTGAGCTTAGCCTTGCATCCCATAAAACCCTGCAAATAGTTTTTTTTAATAGTTCTCCAGCATGAAACTAGAGAATATTAGGAAATGCCGTGTCCTATTGTGCAATTGTTGACATAGAAATCTTTCAGAGTACTCTCTGGGAGTCTGAATGGATGACAGCCACGCAATGCATGGTAACAGCATTTTTGAGGCCTCCTTTGCTCTACCAAATAATTTTTCAGCAAAGTATTTATACTGAACTTTGAGAGTATAAATTAATTAGGTTTCCTAACAAAATGAGCTTTTTTATATTTCCTCCAGATCAGGTCAGGGAAAGCTCAATTGTTTCTATTTTCAGGATAATACTGGCAATTTTTACAGACAGGGACAAAACCTCACCAGAATCTATTACAGAAAAAAAGGCTGCTTTGTGCAAGCCCAGCTGCTGGGAACAGTGCCAGCACATCTCCTATAGGAATTAATCTTGATTTTGGAGGAGAGTGACGTCTAAATTACTGTAAGAAACAATTTTCCATTTCTGAGGCTTGCTTAGTACACAAGACTGTCTTAATGGAGCATGGCAAGTCAAGTCAGCCACTGGTAAATGAATACCATAAAGCATCTCCTTGAAAACTTTTGCTCACTTTAGCAGAAGAGATAGTAAAACTTCTGCTGAGCCTCTTACTCTTCTGGAAAGTGAAGGAGACACTGAATGCAAGACTTTGCAAATCCACTGAACAATTCAGTGTAAATGAAGGAGACATCATGGGACAGTGACTGTTCAGTTGAGGGAAAAACAATGCCAGAGCCAAAAGCGTCATGCAGAAGGATGTGTAACCATCCAGCCACACAGGAACTGGGAAACAACTGCCTTTTTTAGGATGAGGGTGATTGTTTGGGATTGTTTGTCTAGGTTGGGCTGCTTGTCATAGACTTAGCAGAAAAGCAGACCAAGCAGAAAAGATAAGAGTAAGGTTAAAAGTATCTCAACACAGCTCAGCTGAATGCATCACTTTGAAAGGCGGGTCCCCAGCAGAGGAAGAATTGCTTTCCTAAGAGTGGGGAAAGCAACGAGGAGGAAGACTGGGAGATTAGATTGTTCCCAGCCGTTTATCTCAGGGGCCTGCGGGAGTGGAGGCAAGCTGGCAGCAGAGGCTGACCCCAAGGGAAAGAGTGCTGTGTCCCCATCCCTAGCCATGAGGGACAGAGCCATGAGGGTCCAGTGAAACCAAGTTCAGCTGACAGCGTGGTGGCAGGTCCACGTAGTCACAAGGAAGGTGCAAGGCCAGGCATAGCATATATACAGTGTAACTTATGTACAAAATAGCTCAGACAAGATCAAATTTTCTCCAGCAGGAGGTAGTATAGGGAGGGAGAATATAAAAATATGTAAGTTTCTCCTGGGAGTTGACAGTGGAATGGAGGGATGCCACGATTTTTTGAGAGGAGGTTCAAGGGTGGTGCACAGGGGCAAGAGGCAGTCACGGCTGCCTATGGACTTGCAGGTGCAATCCCTTTAAAGCAAATTGGAGGTGCAATTTTTTAAGGCAAAAGAATTTAGGGGACAAAGCTTTCTATTCCTTCCTAGCCTTTCATTTGAGCCTTATTGAGTCCACCCCTACTTCCTCTCCAGCTGCCCCTGGCACTGCAGGGCTGGGATGTGGGACTGAAGTAATGCTAAGCTGGGCAAGACATAAAAAGCCAGAAAAAGCCAGAAAAATACCAGAAGAATCTGTAATTAAAAGGCTTCTAAGCTTAAGTCCTAGCTTAAGTCCTATAGAAGGACTTTTCAGTCATGACAATGAGTAAAGAGCATAATAATTTAAATGCACTAGACGTCTGAAGGAATTGCGCAGCAGGCTAAGGAATATAATAACCTATGTTTAGTAATCATAATATATGTTTCATATAATCCTTATAGAGACTCTGTAATTCTTGATTAGAAGTTTGCATTAATTATATATTAATTCAGAACCTTCATATGTTCTTTGAAAATGTAGAGATGCACGATTTTTTCACTTTTGTGTGTCACTTTTCACACCAAGACAGTGTTCTTCTAAGGAAAAATCCAGACAAACTATAAAAATATTTTGCAAGTTCTCCATTGTTTCAAACAGTTCTTCATTATCTGTATTTTTTAAACAGGCTTGAAACACCAAGCCTCCAGTTTGTGTTGACTGGCCTCTGCCTGGTGCCATCTCATGGGTTTCCTACCAGCAGCTAAAGTTTAATGAAGATTTTAAACTTTTTTCTCAAATTCCCTCAGACAGCTCATCTGTCACTAAGGATGACATCAATAGCTGACTTGTCATGCAGGCCTGCAACTTCACTGTTAAATTCAGCTTTGCAATTCTTCTGTGAAGCCTCTGTAGGATACAGCCTTCTCTCTTTCACCCACACATATACAAGAGCTTTATACAAGCTCTCATACGATGCCTGGAGTCCTAAAACACCCTTTCCTCTGGGGTGTGCTTGCTAATTGCAATGCAGGCATTCATAACACTACTAGAAAAAAGCGATGGCCGTAGTGGCTCTCTTTCTGGATGTTTTAATCATAGTAGCCTTTAATTCTCTCACAGACAAAATGCAAACTTTATCTCCTTTTTAAAAGAACTTTTATGGCATAATCCTATGAAAAATTCTATCATTTCTTAATGCCAAAGTCATCAGGCTTTGACTGGCCCAAAGTGCCGGGCTCATTGCCAGAATAGAAATGGTGTCACTAGCATTTTGCTATTGTTTTCACTGAGGCTTGCCTCTATCATAGGCCCATAGATAGCCCTAATTTTGTACTGTACAAGAAGGTCAAATGTATTTGACACTTAGCAGGAGGTACAGAAAGATTAAGTTCCAGTGTTGCAAAGAAAAAGAAAAAAAAATCTGCATCAGTGGATTCAATATTCTGCTGGTTGGAAGGGCTTGCACGGCCAGCAGGACATCTTCACAGAATAAAACAGAATGACTGTTTTTCTGCTGTAAGGCTAGTTTAGAAACAATTTTCCAGTGCCAGTGGAAATTAAAGTGAACTTTTCGAGTAATACATAGGGCTTTTTATTGTTACTACAGAGATATGGAGTGTACAATTGCCAATTTGCGTTTTGATTTTTAAATCTAACTGGAGAAATGGAATGATTTAAAATGGAAAAGACCCACAAAGTAGATACAATCCAGTCCATGATATGCATTAAAACCTGGATGGAATACAAAAAGATAAATTAACCCATTTTTATGATTAATGAATACATATTATAGCTTGCTAGATTATTCCTACAGTTTATGATTAATGTATAGCTAAATCTCCAAGATATAGCTATCAGTCTACACTCGATGTGAGACAGCTAGTGACAGAATTTGCTCCTTATGTTTTATAAAGCATCATCCAGACACCAGATTTCTGAGATGAAAAATATTTTAAGATGTTAACTGCAAGTTTAATTGCATAATTTTGCAAATAAACTGTAAAAGTTAAGATATCTGTGGTACTACAATGATATGTTGGGACTAAAGATCATTATATCCCAGGAGGAATTTTGCAAATGAGACAACAGCAGTATTGTTTCAAGCAAAGGGAAAAGGTGATTGAGATTTATAATGTTAACTTGTTCTTGTGATGCCTTGGTATTTTGCTGCATATGTAGGAGGATTTGAAAAATGGGCCATATGGCTGAGCCTTGACCAGAGCTGAATGAACCATTGAGAACATTCCTTTGAATAATAGCTTTCTAATACAAAATGAAACTCAGCAAACATTATTTGCTGAACGCATTTGACAAACTGTCTGGTTCTAGAGGGAGTAAATTCTGAAACACAGCTACAATGTGACCAGTCCTACACATATTAATCAACAAGCCCAGTCTGATGTCAGATCGTGGCTGAGTGCTTTGGCAAGCACCAACGGAGCAGTATTTTCTATGGCAAAACTCCCCATAATCTTTATATACTGCAGGTACAGCTTCATACCCTCCTGCTCACCAGGTCAAATTCCCTCCAGACTGTTTGTATCCTTGTCTATGTCAGTGTTTGAAGTCACTCATACGCACTAATCTCTTTTCTTGATGTGTTTTAAGCACTGTAACATCTAATGACTATGAATTTCATGGGTTATCAGTTTATGGAAATTTTTAAGTGTGCAGCCTTCTCAAGAACATTGTTTCCTCGGTCTCCTGTGAGCTGCGAGTAGAGATTTGTGCCTGTCAGCACCACTCATTGCATTTTCCTTTGCAACATGTCTTTCTTCCCTTAGAATAAGCAGTTCTGATTTTCTTACTGCCCTTTCTTAGTGTCTTGATTTTGGACATGCTAAGGTCAGAGTGGCTATGCTGTTCCTGTCAAGAAAGCATGAAGACTAGGGGCTCAGTGGTAGAAATGTATCAGCTTTAAGCATGCAGAGGGATTGCAAGGAATATTTGCTGTTTCAGTAATGCTGGATTCAGATGTCTAAAAACTTTGACTTCGTCCACGGAAATGAGTTCAGATGAAAAATAGTGCATTAGAAAATACGACAAAAAAGCATCACTTTCTTTCCTGAGGCCTCCTGTTTTCTGTGCCCCATCAACTAATACCAAAACTGTGATCTCTGGCAACATCATTGCTGCATATGATGGGTAAATTTGCGTTTTCTTCTGAAATGTAATGTATTGAAATGTCAGTGTTCTCGTGGCAGTTCTTCTGGGGCCAGAGAGAGAGCACCAGCCCAGGGATTTTAATGTCAGTATTGAAACGGTCAGTGCAGCTGTTGTGCAGAACAGTGAGAAGAAAAATTTCCATCAAATTTCTGCTGTGTGGGGCGCAAATGGGAACATTTTAAACTTTTATTTAGCTCCCAGATGCACAAACCACATGTCTGAGCTGACACACAGGGAAGTATTGTTCATCAGTTAAAAATTGGCATCAATTACTTCCTCCCTTTGGGCCAAACGGGGAACCATATTGTGACTCCTTAAGTGCTGTGGCAACAAAATTATGCACTGCCCTGCACTGAAGAATTAATTTTTAGTCCAAAGGGAAGAACTATGCAACACAACAAAAATATGGACTAGGAAATGCAATTGGATGAGGCAGGCATACATACACATATGACTTCAAACTGTGTCATATTAAGGGAAATTAATTCCCATGTGCCACTGCCATACAAGTTTGTCTTACCCTATTTTTTTTCCAGGTCTTTAATAAATATTGGAAAAAATACAGAACAAAATTAAAAAATCTACCTAGAAAAGAAAACTGTTGATGTTTACAAGACCCCAGCTGGACTGTGGTCAGAGCAGTCACTTTGGCTTTGCTGCTGTTATTTCCCAGGCTAACTCTCCCATGCAAACTACAGCTGTGAGCAGGTGGCAGTGCTTGTTCACGTGTGCTCCATGAAGGGGAACAGCCTCTCTTTGTATCATGTGCATTTTTTCATGTTCAGCTGAAAACATAATTTATAGTGGCAGGCAGATGCAACGAAGAATTTCAAAAATTAGAGTGAAATATTTAATCTGAAACTCCTTGTGTTTTCGTTTCCTCTCATGGTTATGGTTGATATTCAAACATACTTTACAATGAAATACATCTTTAGAAAAGAGGTCAGATTGGGTGAATACACAAGCCGATTTCTTTTTCTTCAGATGAAAATGTTTCTTTTTTCTTTTTTTTTAATTGGAAAAAGGTCAAGCCTCTCCCCTGTTGCTACATTTTTTTCTCCATGGAGAACTGACTTGATTGTTCTCCAAACATTGTTTCCTGTTCTTCACAGAGAGGAAATGTTTGTTCTTTGTTCCTAATCATCAGACATACTATAATGACTTGTACACAGAGAAGAAAAAATTACAGGAAAGTTAAGACTGTTGATTAACATTTTCTTTATGCTGAAATTTTAAAAGCAGTAGAGCAGTGGCTGGTCTAGTGAACTATGTATAATATATTGAAAAGCACAGATAAGCTGAAGGATGTATATCAAATGTATAGGAAGAGTACACGGGGACAATTTTTTTGGCAGAGAAAATGGAGAGAAAGGTTCTTTCTCTTCTGACTCATTGTATATGAATATTCCACAGACATTCCACGGTCATTCAAGCAGGCACAAATTTTTTGGTGCCCGTAAGAAGGGTAAAACTGCAAAACTGGAAGGCCATTACACCAGTGCTATTCACTTAAATACTTTGTTATGGTTTGAATAGAATCATCACAATGTATTATTCAGCTGGTAATTTAATATGTCCTCCAGATAGTTTCAAATGCTATTTAAGCAAGATTTGTCGCGGTGGCTGTTTCAGGATGTTCCTGAAGCCATAACTATTCCCCATGCATCAGATAAAGGAAAACTAAGGTTTTGCCTGCAAGAGAAAGTTTGTCATTTGCACTAGCATAATTACCACTGGAGCCAAGGTACACAGCTGTGCATACTAACACTCCTCTTCAAATAACATAGGGTAAGCCAAAACAAAATATGGTAGCTAAAGCCACAAGCCACATGGTTTTCCTGTCTTATTTTGTGACATAAAGTCATATCATAATTTATACTGAAAAAACTTCGCCACACAGGCAAGATCAAATGATATATTTTAACTTTTACACCTCTATGGATAGATTCAAGGCATGAAAAATTCTGGGATAACTAAGTTATTCGTTGTTTTCTAATTAAAATACAGGTCAACACTTATTAATGCCTTCAGTGAACTATGGTTGTTCACAATGTGCTCACTTCAGCATAGATTAATTTTCGTAATGTAAATGCTGGAGCGTTGAGTTGGTGGAATGTCTCAACATGCTTTGAGCATCCTTTTGAGTCATGGGAAGAAAGAAATATATATGAATCTCTACCATTTTCATTCTACTCAACTCCTTATTTTCTACTGCTAATATTTAATTGGAGCAGTGCTGCTCCCAGCAAAAAAAAATATCTCTTTTTCTGAATCTCATTCCTCTTCTAGTTACTCACCTGGAATATTCACCTCCATTTTCTGCTGTGGGTTTAGAGTAAGAGTTGTTACTAGCTCAAAAAACAGCTCACTAGTTGCTACTAGGGCATAGAAAAAAATGATTATGACACTGTTCATCTTTTTGGATTTTTTTCACAAACCCTAAATATCTCAAGAACAAATCCAGAGATAATACATTTAAGGTGAAGTGTAATCCTATTTGTAAAAGTCCTTGTTCCGAGAATTCCATCTTCAGTTTTTCCCTTTTGAAAACTCTAAGGTAAACGAGGAGGTAATTTATATGTGCTTTATATTCTTGACAGATGTTTCTATTCAATAATTTATTGTTAATTCTCAAATGTTCTGGATTTGTAAGGGGTGATCTATACTAAGATATAAAACAAACCTAATTAATTAAAATGTAAATGACTAATGGAAGCAGTGAAAGCAGTAATGATGAGAAGGAAAAGGCACCTTTCTAAGACTAACAAGCATCAACAGAAAATAATGTTACTATGTAAAAAAGAATTAGGCTTATGTATTTCTAAAAGTTAAGATTTTTTTTAAAGTAAGATCTTTGAAGGACAGAATAGTTTTGTAAGGATTTTCTGTATATATATATCAAGAAAAGAATTATGTTCATGTAAAGTGAAGAAAAAAGCCTAAATCCAAGGGAAAATGGAAAGTTGAACTGAGTTTGCAGAACACTATGGTTACTACAAAATATAGTTACAAATCTTTTCTGAGGTGCTTTTATCAGAATTACAGCTGATAAAACAAGGACACTGTATTTTTCTATGTTATTCTATTTCCACTAAATTTAAAGAATCACACTGAATTCAGTGCACTGCCTTTGAGAGAAGACATTGAGAAGCTGGAAAGGATTCAGGAAAAAGCAATAAAACTGAATGGAGGGATATGGTGTGAAGCAATAGAAAGAGAAAACTAAAAGAAACCCCAAACACCCCAGAGCAGCATTCCTCAGCTAAGCATAGTGAGGATATGTGGTCATAGCCTATGAGCTCTAGAGGGTGGTGAATCTATATGCTCAGAAGAATTATTGTGGAGTAAATAATAGCAAAAAAAATATTTGGCAGTGAAAATCTATGTATCTTGTGACACAACACACCTACCCCATGAGCATAGTATGTGACAGAAGCTAGTCCCACGTTCCAGGTTCTGCCACTGCCCAACCACAGCTGAGGCAGGCATCAGCACTGGCCTCTGTGAAGTGCCAAGGTTGTACGCAGGAGCTAATTCACATTATTTCCAGGCTCTATCAGAGTGGAGGGCTGGGACCTGACTCTCAGGTCCCATGACATCCGTGTCCAGGTGGAGGCAGCCACTGGGACACCATGTCCCTTGTCTTCTTCCAGCATAGGATCCCCTGACAAGAAACTTGTGTTTGGATCAGGAATTTGAGTAGAGAAGGACAGGGGGCAGCTCCATTTGGTGGATGTTTAGTAACTATTGCATTATTAGATCTCGTCTCTAGATTGAACAGAAGAGGAGGGAAAATAGGCACCATTTTAATTCCTGAATAAGACCATGGTCAGGTGCAGAGTCTGGAGGGACCACAGATGCTGCTGAAGCTGTGGGCAATATTTGTGTGATTGCTGCAGATTATGTGAGCAAAAAGTAAACCCTAAATTCTCATAAAGCGTGTCTAAAACTACCATAGAGACAATGGATGAACTATGTATACATTTCATCACTTACTGCTATGACTATATAATAAGAACAGAGAGAATTTTACGCATCAGTGTTTCAGGATTACTTCAAGATATGCGAATGCCTAAAAGAAAGCTGGCTGTAATAAGAAACATCTTATAAATTAACTGACCCTAGAGTTGGACAGGTTTTGAGTGTAAGGGAAAATAGCAACATAAGGTTAAAAAGCAGTAATTAGGATGAGGAATGCAGAAACATGTAAGATTTAGGTGGATTGCAAATGTGTGACCAGTCTTTTAAACCAACAACTTTTCAGCCTGAGCTGAAATAGTTGTGAAATTTTAGCACTGTGTTTTCTCATACTAAAAATGTGGTGCCTTTTGTATGCTTGTGAATGTCTGAAATCCCTGCTAAGCCACAAGAAATAATTAGATCAGTTGACTCAGGTACAATGGTACTATTATTCACTGACTGAGCTTATTTGTGACACTGGAAAGGTCTGAAGTTTATAGGTTTATGGGGCTGAAAATGAGACTGTCTTACAAGATTCCACAGCCCTAAAAATGACAAGTAATGGGTCAGAATACGGTGATAAAAGTGAGCAGTTGATGATTAACTAGCTGTGACATCCTATTCTTTTAGGATCTTGCTTCCTGCATGCTTCCATCTGACTTGTGTGCACCTCAAGCAAGGAGCCCTAAATCACGGTGTTTGTGTGTTTACAGCAGCACAGCCCTTGATTCAATGGCCTTTCTTAACTCCTGTCTGGCAGCCACAGCTCGTGCATGTGCAGGACACCCAACAGCTGTGAAGTCAAGTTGGCAGAGAGCAAAGACTAAAGGCTAATGAGACTGCATAGCTCCCAATTCTCACATCAGCGATATGCTCCTGTGTCTCTCCAGTAGCTCTTGCCAGCGTCAGCTCGGTCTTGCTGTGAAACAGTCCTTTACCTCACTCACTTTCCCTTTTGTTGTCCTTTGTCTTCCCCTGTGTTGTGCACACCTGGTAAACACAAGCAGCTGAAGGGTTAGATGCACTCATGTAGCCTGGGTTCTTTGTGAAACTGTGGTCTGAATGCTGCCCCTCACTCGAGAAGCCTGTGAATCACTGGGATTTGGAAAATGGAAGGGTATACCAAGACTATTTTATATATAACTGGTTTCTATACTTTTCCTCTAAGTATCTGGTACCAACAGGTCAAGTTGTGGGTTTTGTTAGGGAGATATATTTTATGGAGCAGTGAGGCAGCTTATAAAGGGAATATATTTTAAAGAACTTCTGAAATGATAGTAGCTCCCTTTAATAATTGGTTGAAAAATGTACTTGTTTTCTAAATATTTTTTAAGTGACTACCATTATAAGCCTGATTTTGACAAACGTGCTGTATTTGTGTATACAAGCTCAAAAATCTGTTTCAAATTTTGCATGTGTGGTTTATGGTTGATAGATATTTTTTCACTTCCTCTGATAAGGATTATCTATGTCATATTGAATGAAGAGTCTTAAAAGAATAAGGAATATTTCACTTTTTTTCTATAAGTTCAGTCATTTACTTGTTGAATGCATCCTGTGGATTAAAAAAATGTCATTAAAGCAGCTTCAAATTTATTCAATGAAAGAACTTTTCTGTGATTTATTGAAAGTTGCTCTGGGAAGTTAGAATACAAACTTTTCCTTAGTGGTAAGATTAAACAAAATAATACTTAAACACAACTGCACAATTCTTCACAATTCATATAGAAGCATAAATTTCAGCCTGTAGATGTGAGTGGTTTCTGGTGATACCTGCCTGTCTGCTGATAATTTGTTTTATAACCATGTAAAGCAAATGAGAGCTTTTCCCAGAATCTACTGGGGACTAAAGAACAGAAAATAATGAAGTGTCTGTTGTGTACACCAAAAACCCTACAGGATTACTAGTAGCTCTGGGAAGAGGTGAAAGGGGCAGAAGTGACATACAAGATAAGTGGTGTCATTGTTACAATTTGCTTCTGATTGAGGGCTACTTGTCATGACTGAACATTTACTAGAGGTTCAAACAGGTGTCTATCAGAGGATGCTTTACTAGAACTGCAGTGCTGAGGTCTTGAAGACGAATGTGCATTTTACCTATCCTATTCCAGTTGCTGGAAAATTAATGTCAGTGCTAACGACGAAAAAGTTCCTTGGGATATTAGGAAGCTGCAGTTTTTTGTTTACTCTCTATAGAGGAAAGGGTTCTCAATGTTTTTTTCTATCACTACAGTCTTAAGATATTTGGATTTCCAAGTCCCTAGGTTCTGAATAACATATACCTAAAATAACTCCTACTCATTGAGAGGAAAATTACCGTGTAAACCAGAATAGAAATCTATTTGCTCAGGTTTATGTATTTTATTATATGCACATCCTAGTTCAGTTTTTTGCTAGGCAGGTTTTCATAACATCCTATGATGGTTCTTTAAGTAAAGTCCATTGCTTTAGAAATGCAATGGTTGTTGGAAATGTATCACAAAAAGTCATTTTAAGGAACAACGTCAAGCTTAAAAACCAATAAATATTATTCATCAATATTGAATGTAGGTTAGGGAAAAAAAAGAGAATTTAAAAAAAAAGAATTTACTTAATTAAATATCTTCTTCCTTTAAGCACGGATGTTTGGGAAATATCTTTCATGATTGCATTTTTTTGTCATGATTGTGGATACAAACTTTTTTTAAAAGCACAGGGGCGTAAATTAGTCTCCAAAGTTCTCTTCAGACACCTAGCTACATGGCTTCTCTCTCTTTTTCTCTAAGTACTCTACAGCTCCCACTGACCCTCGTTTCATTTGTTCCCTTGAATTTAGAAGTTTCTACATTTATCAAAGTTTCAAAAATCTGACTTCTTAACTTAGAACACTAAATATAGGTTATGAGTTCACTCATAACTGGGAATTAAAAATGAACAAAAGAGGAAAGCTGGCTCAGCTTCATATCCACATCCAGAAGAAAGCATTATATACTAATTATTACAAAGAAGCATTTGAGACTGTATTAAGAGGGATTTATAATTTCTCAAGAGCAAATGTTCAAACACTGTTAACCCTTTACAACTATGAAGACACAGGTTTTCTTAATAAATTTTGAATATATGTAGAAATCACAAGGAACCTTCATAAACTCCGAACAGTTTCAAAAATCCTGATACCAAGTGATTTTTCCACAATTGAAATGTCTTCTAGTCAAACTATGAACTGGATGGTTACATAGAAAACATAAAAGCTTTTTTAGTTGCTACAATTAAAATAGCTGGAGAATTACAATAGTAGTGTTTGTATTTAGCAGTGTTTTTACAAAGCAATTAGTTAAGAGATGACTGCAGTCTTCTGGCATACATAGAAATGAGACCCTATTAAGTCAGTATGTCTACTTCCCTTCTACTTCTGGATTCTTTCTTGGAAAATACTGGTATTTGCTGAAGTAATCAGCTGACTGCAATTTAGAATTCTGTTTTATAAATACTTCTTTTTAAATTCACTTCTATAAATGCTGGACAAAGGATACTCTTTTCAAATAAATGAAGTACTGTCAAATGCTATAAAAAGCATTTTGAAATTCAACTGCATAAAACTGTGATATCTGGCATTTGATTGAGAAAGGTTACAAAGCCTTTCAGTTGAGGATGGGTACTAATGTCTTGCTATATTTTAACTTTTATTAATAGGCAGAACAGTCTATAGTGATATATTGTGAAGTGTCTTGTGGTTTACTCTGTGGGCTACTGGACCAGACCAATTAGTTTGAAGTGATAGGGAAGATTCAGCATTTTGAACTCTCATTTTCTTGGTGGGAATATTATCCAAACATACAAAGGGGAAGCATTAAGACAATAAGCTTTTTTTAAACAGAATTTTTATTACTGTGTGAAAGCAAAAGCTGAGCTCTGAAGACTTATTGGACACCAAAAGCTTCAAAGCCTGTAAGCTAAAATGAAATCCAAATCTTGTCTCGAAGCCAGATCTTATCCTTGAAGTCTAAGTTAAATTGACACGCATTAACTTTGTTCAGATATCCAATACAGCTTGCACTTGAGATATGACTATGCTGAAGATATGACACTTAGGCTGAACTGAAGGATTTTGTGTTGGACTGGATGGTATATGCTAGAGAAGAGACTCTGCCAGCCAGCCAGCTCTGGCTGCACTGGGAACAGCTCCAGGTAGAGAATTCCCAGGAGAAAGCAAGAGGAATCATCTGCTACCTCACAGTCTATGCCCGCCTGTATAGAAAGACTGGAGGGATGGGGAAAAAAGCGAGCTAACTGGGTTATCCAAAATATTTCAAGATTTTGAGGAGTTTCTCCCCCATTCCATTCCGCATGTAACTAAACAAAGTAGCTACTTCCCTGGCTCTGCTCCTATGAATAGCAAGTTATTTTTGTTACCCTGAGCTGTCCCTTTACAAAAGTGGAAATAGCTTTTAAAGTTAGTAAATATTTTTAGAGCAGGTCAAGTGAGGAGTCAGTGATTTTATAGGCACTTGTTAGTGGTTTCTTATCTAGATCTACTCTTGCCATATGCTTCCTATTTTTCTTATTTGCTTTATAAAGAACGCTTAGCCATTTCTATTATCATCCTGATACACCCTCCAGGCAATCTGCAGGAAGAAAGGCAAAATGATGCCGTTTTTGAAGAATGACTAGGGAGTGCCAATTTCGAATTGAGAAAAACCTTTTGTCTTCTAGGTTTTGATCAGAGGACACAGAATTGAGTGTATGAAATAAAAAATACGATTCTTTCAGATGGAGAGCAGTTATCTCTCTCCATTGGCTTTTGTCAGGCTAAAATCACAAGAATAATATTTATATAAGCTTTGAACTGGCTGCAGTATGTGAAAAGAATGATCTGTGCACAAAGCGCACTTTAGAGTCTCACTCCTAACCATGAGAAAATTAAGGTGGAGGGAGGAGTAGAAATTTGCCAAATATCTGTTAAATCTGTAGTGAATTCAGTAAAGCACTTTTAGAGTTACATTGGTTCAAGTGAGCCTAGAAGTTAACCTGAACTCAATGCCTCTCATCATTCTCTCTCTCCATCTTGCAAAGTACAGTGCCTAACTGCAGATAACTGGCTAAAAAATATTATTTTTCTTTTTTTATGTCCTTTTTGGTGCATTTCATTTGCTATAAGTGCTACATTGTTTGATTTACTATACCATAATGATTTTTAAGAACACTTCCACTTAAACAAGAAGGATTTAGACTTCTGTGACAACTAAGACATACCAAAGTAGCATTACTTTAATTTTCCAGGGTTTATCATAGTTAAAGATAGATCAAATCAGGAAAGAGAAAGTGAAATCAAGTCACGGAATTATCCTCTGGCTCATATAAATTAGAAATAATTTTGTTGAATTAATTGCTGTTATGCCATTTTCAAAATGATGCAGGTTCAGTATTTAGGTAGTGGACAATTTGGCATTTTTAAGCAGTCACATATCCATTCATAAAGGTTAAAAGCAGCCACTTTGACAGAGGTCTTTAGCATAAGAAGTGGCTCTTCTCCCTGATAGTCACATAAGGATCTGCGACAAAAGAATGCTAGAAAAGACAATTCCAACGTAGGCAAAATAAATAAATAAATAATCACTAGAATTTTGTCCTGCAATTTAATATTAATGTCATATTCATACCTGTGGTGGGTGAAAATGAAAGTTTTCAAACTTCTATCAAAGTTTCACCTTGAAAATACTAATCAAAGACAAACGTTATCAATCCACTCTGATCTCAATTCAGTATTTTTTTTTCCTGTGCATGTGCCCATCAGAATGTCTCATTGCTTTTTTGTTTTTTTTAATTAGTTTAATATTTACCCAAGCAGTGCTAAATTCTTTGATCTATTTTTATTGGACTCACAGAAAAACTTCAAAACATCTGTCAAGGAGGCACAGAGAGAAGCAATGTGTTTCTGCTCTGCTTTTGTTGTCTTCATGTGGTTGTCAGGGACCCTGTGTCTAGAGAATGTGTGATATAAAATATATGGTACTATTATATAATGTCATGTAAAATGGTGGCCAATATTCACTTTTAGAATTAGTATGAAATATCTTAGTTCTGTATTGAAAAAAAATCTATCTACTACCTTAACCATACCATCATAGTTCACAGTGCATTTTTCTCTTAAAACATTTGTTCAGTCACTGCCATGAAAAGTGTTTAGTAGAATCCCTTTTGCACTTGTACCTTCCTGTCTTCTTGCTACTTCTAGCATACTCTTACTCCTCAAATACTCTGGGCAGGATTCCTAGATATTCACCTTTTATGCCAGTGACTTGCTCATGCTCTATAATGCCATTCCTTCAATATTAATTTCTTTGTGCTGGTCAACTGGTATTTAAATGAAAGTCTGATGTAGTCACGATATGCATTTCTCCCTTCTGGTATTGTGGAACAGTACATCAAACTGGAATAAACACTGAATACTAATGTGTAGGAACTTCTGTAATGATTATGCTTCGTGTCAGACACAGCACTGCATTCACATTCATGACACGCTGGCTTGGTTTCAGGTTGATCCTTTATGATTTACTCCAATGTCCAGTCTAAACCAGCTCCCTGGGCTGTATTATGTTTATATGCACAGTGCACAAGTCTACCAGCAATTCTTGAGGATATCTAGTAAACCTGTGCGTTTGGGCCCCCAAGCTTGAGTGAAATATCCTGAAGAAATAGATACAGCTCTGTGACTGGGACTCGGCTGGCACTAAAATAGTGCTGCACTTCTGCTGTTCTACTTCTTTAGTAGATTTCCAGTTAACACCTGACTGACAAAGCCAGCACTGCCCTGTGGTTGGAAATTGAACTTTTGACACATTAGGAAATGTAACTTTAGAAGAAAGATGTTAAAAATACTTTTATGTGAAGATTGGAAGCACAAGCCTCTGTTGAAATCTCTCGTGTACTCGTAGAATTTATTGGGACAAAAGCAGTAGAGCACAATGTCATTCACATAAGATATCTAACATTGGTATCACTGCTAACGTTGTTGGAGATGTCCTGCACTGAAACTGTGCCTCAGCAGCAAACAACTAAAGGTTTAGAAAGAGAGTTTGTTTAAAAAAGAACACTAGGGCTGTTCTTAAATTTGTAAAACAACAGGCACAGGGAACATTGCCTTTAACTTCAGTTGATTTTACTGGAAAAGCCTGAAGGTCTCATACATGCTTTTGCTTTCCCAACTTGCCCAAGAAACCTCTGTACAAACTATGTGGACTAGAGTTCATTTTGCCATCTATAAAAATGGAGATACCACATCAGTAAGTCATGTCTCATTCTGGATTTTATGGAAGAGAATAACTCAGTGTTATTCTCTCAAAATGAACAAGAATTTGGGGTCTTGTACCTTCTAGGCATTATGTCTGTGATTTGTTACCTGTTCCTTTCTGTTACTACTTCCCCAAATCCTTCCTAATGCAACTTTGTAGATCTTTCTATGGAATTCCTGTTCTCCCCTAGGAAAGCTCCTGAACATGAAAGATACTTTTTAATGGTCCGTAGATCCATGTACAATTGCAGGGACCCTATGGTAGCTGGAAGAATTTCCACCTGTGTAAAATGCCCCAGGGTTCAGGTCTCAGGCAGTGCAGGACTGCCTAATTGCTGCTGTGTGTTGATACTGGTCCTTTCCACAAGACTAAGGCTTTTGTGACTTCACCTTTGAGTTTTACTCCTCTTTCAACCTTTGTTAACATGTATATCAGTTTTTGGCTCTTTGTATGTCTGCCTTCAAATAGCTGATTTCAGGAAAAACACAGAAAAGAAATGTATAGCGTTTGACAAGAAATGCTAACTATGCATGTTGCTAATTATGCTAGCTGAGGACAGATTTGGGACAAGTACTCAACAGAAAGAGGTAAAATGGCTATGCAATTATATTGAGCTATTCTGAAAAGATGACATGATGTAAAATATATACACTTCTCTGACCTTGCCACACATTGCAGGTAACAGGTTGGAACTGAAAAGCCATTAAGGTCATACTGAATAAACTTACTGGAGAGCTGCCTTAGGCCAGTTCCATGCCAATCCTTTCTGATGTGTAAATGCACAGAGCTTTGTAATTCTTACACTGTCATGAATTATTTCTAAGACTTTTGCAGGTACAAACCTACAGTTACAAACCTGGCTAATTCCTTAATGCAAGGGTTCAGTTAAGTATATGAAATACAGGGCTCTTCATCTGAGCAATCATAACACAGAAAGCAGAAACATTAGTTCCCTGGTCTGAGGTTTTTGAAGTTTCAGTTAGTAAGTTCAACTTTAAGTTATGTTCTCCAAGTGTATCTTCCTCATTTAAATCAATGATGACCTTCTGAAGATGTCCATTTGGAAAGCTTCTAGACATTAGTCTAGTTTAGCGATCATTTGGTAAGCGTCAAAGAGTGAAGGCTGCAAATAGATGAAAAGGGCAGAAAGCCTACAGGAGAGAACAGAAAACAACGTAAGACTCGTAACTACACCACTGAGTCTCCTCTCCAAAGAGAGACTTTTTCTTCGAAAAGTCTGCATCAAATCCAGTAATCACTTTGCTGTTCTTGTGTTCTACTAAAATGTATAATGGTTTATGGTGTTGACATACTCAGTTGAAACTGTGTTTTAAAGTAAAATATGAGCAACTCTTCATATAGAGGTCACATGAACATTCCCAGATCTCTCAAAGAAAGCATATAATCTCTTCTCATTCAGTGCAAGATGTAAGTTCTCAAAATTTAGGGTCGCTACATCTGCGTTGATCCATAAAAAGAAAATCTAAGTGGTGCCTTGTCTTTGTGGCTTTCAATTCTCTTTTTAGCTACTGACACTTTTAAGGAGCTCGATTACTTGGTAGAAAAATTTTAAAGAAGAGGAAGGGATAAGAATGAGACAGAATACTAGAGAATAGACACAGATGAGCCTTTCTAACATTAGTAATGCTGCTGTAATAGTCACCTGCTTCATCCTTTTATTTTTAGAAAGTGGAAAAAAATACCAACAACATGATATATTTGCTTGAGTTTATAGAAATGATACAAACTGAAAATTTGGTCATTACCGCAGTTAGTTAGTGTGCTACTTAGAGAAGAGCTTTTGCAAACCATCTTCACCTGAAATACTATGCAAAACCTCCCTATTCTTTCCTATTTTCTCAAGCTATCCTTCCCAGCAGCTAGCTGTGCATACTGGAGAGAAGCAGAAACTACTAAGAGAGGCTAAAACTTTTAAGGATAAACACTAATTCTTCCTGGATTCCAATTCTGTTTTACTGTAGTTTATAAGCAGTGTTGCAAGTAGTAAGGGTGACATAGGAAATTTTGCTGAAGCAGCAGTCACACTGAGTAGCAGCAGTTTCCAAGGCACTGAGACCAGTGTGATCAGGCAGAAAAGAATTAAGTCTCTGCAATGAATCCTAGGTGTGAACATAAATTGTTCTCTGAAGACCTGCTTGAAAGCCTATCAAGACTGAAGGAGAGTTGGGCATTCAGTAAGCTTTTATGAGGGCCACTGAGGGTACAGGAAATCTCCCCTTCTTGCTTTTGCTTTGAGACATTCTGGAGGACGTATCCTGGCCTGTGAAAAAAATCTGGCTTTTCTGCAGGGCATCAAGTAGTAGATCTTGTCAGACTGCCCTGCAGGGGCTCCACAAGTGGTGTCCGTAAACATCATTGCTAATGTTCACAGGTCACTTTGTGACACCAAATTTGTCTAAAAATAGGATTATTTTCCCCTGTTTTTTTAATCAATCCATTAAATAAGCATTAGAGAAGTCACATATCTCTTTCTGAAAGAACTGCATTTCATTCACTCATCCCATAGTTGAGCAGAAGGATAAAGTCATGAAATTTTTGCTTAAATCATGACCTATGGTAGAATTCACAAACATTAATTTTACCTTGTGAAAGTCTGTTTATCCTGAGATAGTACTGACTTACTGAGACAGTAGTGAAATAAAAATTCTGGATATGACTCCTACCTTGAATGTGTTCTAAAACCACATTGATGTCTATCCTTTAGTCTATAGCTCTATTAAGGAAATGACAGGCAAAGAGGGAAACTTCTAGAGAAGTCAGTCATCACAAATTCTGGCCTAATAGAGATATTGGTATGTTTGACTATAAAAATTCTGGGAGTGTAGCCTACAGCAGGGGTGTCAAAACCATGGCTCCTGCTGTTCTTCTGCTCCTGCAGCGTAATGCGCGTCACTCACTGCACACGTGCCCAGCGCTGGCAGGAGCGCAGGGACAAGGAGCTCGGTGCTGCTGCCGGGTGCAAACAAGGTGCTGGGCTGGATAAAACAAGGTGGAGGACTGGATTCAGCCTGCGGGCCATGAGTTTGACACCCCAACCTACAGAGTAGACTTCAAAAGATGCCAGCAATCACGTTTTCTTCAGGTATGGAAAGTTCAAGGAAGAGGTATTACTTGGAGACATTTATCCAGGCTCAGCAGTTTATACGTTGTGCAGAACTCCAGTCCCACAGGACCCTTAAAGCAACACAAGCTTGTGGCACTCATTGCTGTCAGGAGATTTGTAGAAGGAAAGCCTCAGAGCCCGGTGACAAAAGCTGCTCAGGGCAAGGCTGTTATAAGAATGGTGGAGGAGAAATCAGGAGGAATTCAATATACCTAGTATATTTAAGTCTCCCCTTTCCCCATTCTTCCACCAAAATACCCCAAAGCTGTCACCTGGTGGTAGATTTTCCCACATGCAATGTTAGAACTATATTTAAAAGCTGAAGAACATAGGCACAGAGAACAATGAAGTACCAAAAAAGGTACTGACTCTCCCAGACATGCATGTGAGAGAATCTGAGCTATTTTCTGCAGGTTATTTCCCTAAATTGTCTTCTTGTTATAACACAAACCCAACATACTAGACCTCTGCAGATTACCTGGATGTTGAAACTTTAAAAGCAAGTAACACTATGCTTCATCAAACATAATTAAAATACGTCAGCAGTCATCATCAAAACACTTCTTGAATATCTTTACCTATAAAGTATGCAGTGAACTTACTCTCAGTGTTTCATAGCTTTTGGTATCTAAAGTTGATTTTTAAAATCATGTATTAATCCTGAACAAAATATTTTTAGAAGACATAATGTCTCAGAATAAGCTCTGCCTGGACTGTGAACATGTCATCAACAAGACCACGTGAAACCTTTTACTGGAGAACAGAGATGTGTTCCAGAAAAAGAGTGAACTCACTCTCCACTGATAAATGAATAATATTTGCTGCTGCTATTTCTGTGATTGTTGTGGATGTTCTCTAGTAGCTGACAGTAATCTGCCAACACAAAACACTATTAAAAAGGTGCAGATATTGGAAAAAATTTTATAACTGCTTCAAAATTAAAACTTTTTTAAGGCATTAAGTTTAGAGAAATGTGAAAACACAGAATATGATAAGGTGGCCTCTGAAGAAGAAATGAAAGCATACCAGTGTTATCTACAGGTAATTTATCTTGATAGGTCAATAAAGTACATGTTTTTATTTCCCAAGATTCCATAAATTACTTTTTACATCTTGGCTGAGACTGAAATTTATGCAATGCCAATAATAAAATAGTTTATCTCTCAGCTGAAGGAAAAAAAAAGACAGAGATGTTTTGTTCTGTGGCCGTTGATGTCTTTAATCAAAGATCTGTCAAAATCTCAGCTTCCTGACAGCACAACAGAGACGTGAATCATTATTGTGAATACATCAGTGAAGCTACAGTAGGAACATTGGATAAATAGGAAGAGTACTACATCATATTGTTTGACCTCTCAAACTTTTCAAACTGGCAACTTATCACAAATGGGGTTCCCCAAGGATCAATATTGGGCCCAGCCACTCTTTAATATCTTCAAAAGCAATCTGGATGATAGATCACCTGTATTGTGATGAAGTTTGCTGATGATACCAAACTGAGTGTGGAAGAGGACACTTTGGAAGTGAGAGAAAGACCTGGATAGGCTAGAAGAGCGGGCTAATGAGAACCTTATGAAGTTCAACAAGGACAAGTATAGGAAAACATGATCCAGGAGTGCAGCACAGGCTTGGATCTACCCAGCTGGGGAGCAACTCTGTGGAAAGGGATCTGATGGACAACAAGTTCAATAAGAGAACAGTGGGCTACTGCGGCAAAGAAGGCCAGCAGGGCATCACCAGCAGAGTTAAAGAAGTCATTATCCCACTCTACTCAGCACTTATCAGGCCACGCCCGGAATGCTGTGTTCAGTTTTTGTCCCTGCTATACAAAAAAGTTGCAGACAGACCGAGGAGGGTCCAGAGAAGGGCCACAAAGGTAATCAAAGGATTGGGAAGCATGCTATATAAGGAAAGGCTGAGAGGGGTGAGTTTGTTCAAGCCTTGAGAAAAGAAGGCTTAGGAGACACTTTATCACCATGTTCCAGTATTTAAAGGGTAGTGACAAAGATGATGGAGACTCCCCTTCCACAAGGAGTCACATGGAAAAGACAAGGGCTAATGGGAGCAAGTCACTCCTTGGGAGATTCCAATTCAACATGAGGAAACTTGGGACACCTTCAGGATTGGTGTAATCTTGTCTTGACCATGCCTTTCCAAGAAAGGTTGGACCAGGTGATCCTTGAGGTCCCTTCCAACCTGGTAGTCTATGATATTTAGGTCTTAGACACCAATTTGTTTAAAAATTAATGGAAATGACTACATGTCCATACTGTCCGTTTTGATTTCCCCATATTGAATAATATATCAAAAAGATATTATAGGTCATGAAATAAAGTTTTTCAACTCAAAGGGTCTCAGAATGCAGGGACTATGATTATACTGATTTTTAATACAGAAACTGTGTATTCGTAGGCTTGTTTCCATTACAGCTTTTTACAATAGGAATTATTCCAGTGAAAACTGTTAAAGCTTAGAGAAAGCCAACTTATTTTTAACATTTTGATGATAGAACAATGGTTTCTGGATCGTGAACAGAAGAATACACAGATGAATATTAACTTAAATAAAAGAGAAGTCATGTGGTTTGCATTATCAGAGTGAAAGCAACTAATCTTACATTTATGTTCTGAAATGTTTGCAAAAGAGATAAGAAGGAAGCTTTATCATATATCTTCATAGGAAACTGATGAGGTTAGATTCTCCAGCAATACATCAGGGAAACTGGCAGAAATTAGGCAAGAGGCCAACATCAGGTCTGTGTTTATTTGATCAAAGTGGTATTACTGCAGAAGAGTACTATATCAATTTTACCCTTTTCAGGAAAAAAATAAAGTAACCTTTTGTTTGGAAGTCTTTTTGTTATTTTTAGATGCTCATAACAACAATTTAAAATAATATAAGCTTTTACCCCCTTCAAGAAATTTCTTTCATGTGCCATTATCAGGCTCAGCAGGAGTATGAGCAGCTGAGCAATCATCTTCCTTACTACCTGTAACGAATCTTTTCACTACTAGAAAAAACTATGATGGACTGACCAGAGAAGAAAAAGCAAAGGAGTAGGAACTACTAAATACTGAACTGAGCACCTATAATATTAATCAATTTTTACAGGTAAGTAATAAAAATTCATAGGCAAAAATAATTCCTTATGATTTATATCTTAAAAGTTCACCTGCCTTTGAAAACAATGCATTGTTTCATCAGCGTGCTTGTGGTGCTTTCCTTATACTGCTTTGTCAGGTCAGAACACTGCCTGAGAGAGAAATGATAATGGGCTAAATTATGTAGGAGTTTAAATATGTCAAACTTGCATACAAGCAGTTACTGAATGTAGGGTAATACTGATGCTTATTAATTACATTAGAATTGTCTTCAAATGCCTCCTTAGAACCTGCTAAGGCACCTGTGAGGAGAGGAATGGGGGACCTTTGGTGCCATGTGAGCACTGCTGTGAATCTACCCAGTGTCTGCAGGGGCACAGCCCTCCTAACTACTCTGCTTTCCTGAAGCTATGGGAAGTCACAAGGCTGGAGAAAGCTAGATTTTGGAATATCTGCATTTTTGGTAGGTGTCTTCTCCAAGGAATTCACAAAAGTAATGACTCTGCAAAAGGGGAAAAAACTATCTGGAAGGAGTCCTGCCCTGGGAAAAACTATACTAAGAACAAAATGCTAAAAATGAATGCATCAAGAAAGCATTTTTTTTTACATCCAGCATGTGAGACTCATTGAGCTGAAGCCATGACCCTGCCTTCTGAAGACACATAAATTTAGATGGCCGCCAACAGCTTGCTGTTTTCCTGTCAGCCAGTTCCCAGGGTGTGGCACACTCTTAATATAGGGCACAGCTTTTGCATCTCAGCTCCATGGGCTGCTGCAGCCCCTTTAGGCATGCATAAGGAAGAGAAGATTTAGCTTTGCAAGGTCCCAAGACCATCTACGTTTAGTTGCTAAATGACAGCTGTCATCATACAACTTACTCATTGGCTGTGAGCAATGACTGGGAAGACAAATCTGGGATTAATAATTTACTGATGGAAACACAGAATGACCCTCTAGAAAAGGTATCCTGTTGTGGTGGCGATGATTTAAGCCTTCATTGTACTCAGCAGTGGCTACAATAAAGTGTCACAAACCCTCATATACCGAAGGCATCTTAAAAACTAAATGTGGTAATTCTTAGATAAGTTTAGTGATTTGCTAAATGATTCTGTTCCTTCCTCTTCATATGTGTGTGGACAGTAAATAGGTTGTTAAATAATCACCAAACAGCCATTAGAAGAGATGTTCTGGATATGTAATAAGTTTGTTATTCTATCCAGATTAACTTAATTTTTATTTCTGGTGTTAATTTACCAATTTATATTAATTTCCTTTTCCATGAAAGCAAGGGAATTTTCAATCAGGAGTGGGTTTTTTTTTTTTTCTCAATTTGCTGCTCACCAGCACAGATAAGAAATTCAGGTAATGATTTTTTTTAACTAAACATAAGTCATTTTGGATAAAAAATTATACAGCTTGAAATTTGTGGTTGCTTATTTCTGTTACAAAAATTTAGTAAGCAGGACGGTTCCATGAGCTCTCTTACCCAGGCTTCCTTGCTGTGACCAGAAGCTGAAGGAGACTCAGAAATCAAAATATTTTCTCTGAAAAATGGATTAATCTTTGATCATTTTTATATCCATATTTATCAGCTGGATTTGCCTGTTAGAAGCCAGGCTTCAGGACTAATACGGATATTGCTAAAAGGTTGAAAAATATTTTTCTTATGACAGTCGAAAATATTTTCAATAATATTCACTTGGATAACTTCTGCAAAGTTGTAATTGCTTTACCTATTACCACTGAGGACTTAATCTTGAGAGTTCTATATGGCATTAGAACAGTATGAATTAAATTTCGTTTTTTTTATTTGCCAGGCTGCTAAGCAGGAATAGGAATCAGCTTGTCACATAAAATAAAAGAAATTGTGGGTAAAATCACTTATCCAACAAGCAATAATTATTAAAAGAAGCAAAGATCTGGCTGCTGTAGTGACACTTGGATCCGTTTCTTTCATAGAACTGATACTTGTTGTATGAACAGAAGAAAAACGCTGAAGTTCTCTAATAGTTACAAATATTGTGGTTTTAACATATACAAAAATACTGTGCTATTGGAAAGAATATTAAGCTCAAAGAAAAGGAAACATTTTGTTCATCATTCACATCCCTCCTAAGGAAGTTCTCTTGTAATTGCAGTTCATACTGGAATTAAGCCCAAAATAGTACTAACAATTGAAACATCCACCAGTGTCATTTTTCCTCTTGGGTATGCAGAGGCTCTGAATGCCACATAAAGCAGGGCACTGAAAATCTAAACTTGAACCATGGGATTTTGTGAGCTTTCATCTCTTCTTGTTTTGTTCTTGGCAAAACTTTAAAGAACAGGCTAGCTTGTATCTACATTTAACTGTGGGTTAATGGGAAAAATGTGCAGGGACCTCGATAGCATAGTTATGAAACAAATTAAAGTGCATCTTATCAGTAAAATACTCTGTTTATGCACATTTTGGAGTGGAGAAGGTACAGAGATATCCTGCTGGTACTTTAATCTTTTCCAATAGGCAGTACGAAGTCCTGTCTTAAAAAGGTCAAATACTTGCCAAAGTTTTGTACTTGTGTATGCACATTTATATCATCATGCACTGTGTTATTGATTCACCATATAGAATTCATAGACAAGAAAGTTCAGCTTTAATACAGTATGTGATGTATCTATAGGAATTTGATGGTCAAAGGCACTTCATAGGTCATCCATTCTTCAGGCAGCAAAAATATAGTCAGCCTCTGCGAGCTGTCCAACATAGTGTTGGAAGCATTTTTACCACTGCCCTGGGAGCAAGCTATTTAATGTACAATTCACCAAAACTCTCCTTTTCATTATCAAAAAAAATATTACTGTACTGTGAGTGTTCAGTACCTCTTTGATACCTGTGAATGAAACTGAAGATTCAAAAGTACTTGAGAGCATAATTTTTTCCTGATGTAGGCTTTCACATCTTGGAAAACAGTGATAATACTGAAAGTGGCACAAGCAAGTCAGTGTTATGGAAGTTATCTATGAGTGAATATAGGTTTTCATTCATCCCTTGGCCTTATCTCAAATATATGTCATTGTTAGTGAGATGGCAGAGGACACTGCAATTAGGAATATGCCATTTATGTGGAAATTCGTTCCTCATGTAGAAAAGCAGACAGAAATAGGCTGAAGAAAGCACAAGAACCAGTTCATTGCTGAGAAGTGGTGTTAATTATGTCAGAAAAAAAGATTTAACTTCTAAACATAAACTGATGTTTTCTGATGCTTGCTGAAAATGACAGAATGTTAAAGGAGCTTGTGCCTTATTAAAAGCTATGCTGCCCAAGAAAACAATGGGTTGTCAAATGCACATGTGGATCTAAACCATGTTTTTACTCTATAGTATCAAGGAATAAAACAAAGGTCTCCAAGCAGAAATTACACTTTTTATAAGAGAAAAAATTTCCTAAGGAAAATTAATTTAACAACACTAATAACTAAAAATCCTTCTATTTACAGAAGTACCTCACTAATAAGACAGTTACCTTTGAAGTCAGAAAAGAAAGATAAGCATCTGCTATTAATTTTCTCAAGTGTATTTTAAAAGCTGGTGTAAAATCAGGGAGTGCTAAAGGAGAATTCTCTTCAAAATTCTTGCTAAAGAATAATATTTTCATTAAAAAGTCTAGCAAAAAACTTTGTTTTAAATTTTGATTGTGTTCCTTTTTCACACTGAAAAGTATAGGAATCATCTGCAGAACTGCTTGCTTGAAAATGTTCTTACAAATATTAAAATATTTCAATAGAAACAAAGTTTGCATTTATTAACTATTTCTGAACTATGTATCACTTTCCATTAAGTCAATAGAGCAGAAAAACAGGTAATCCTTAAGCCTCAGCTTGCGTCCTTTACTATCATTGAATAAGAGTAAGCAGTAGTTTTAAGCAGTAGAAAATAAATATATAACTAGACAATGCATTTCTTAGCTGTTTCAGGCCTTCTTGCACATTTCCATGACACAATGTCTGCAAGTACAATGGCATAATGCCCACTAGGGAAAAGACTGGAATGCTATTTGTTCCCAAAACTGCATTTCCTTGTAAGGGAACAAGCTTAACTTGGCAAACAATTTCCAACCTTTCACTACATTTTCAGATAAAGTCAAGGTTGTCTTTTTTCATTTTTTTTTTTTTTAAGATCAGAATATTAGGGAAGGAGAAATATACATCTTTCTGTGGTTGGTAACACTGAACACAAATAAGATTCTTCCTTTCACATATCAAGAAGTTTATTCCTAACAGTTAATAAGTGAGACATGTCAAGAGCTATTTCTTAATTTTTATAAATAGTTATATATTTCAACCTAACAATGACTTCACTGCTTCCTAATAAAATGCTTCCTGAAGCTGCATTGGTACAGTGTAACATAGAGCTGCAGTGATAACAGAAAGCATACAGTCTAGTAATGGGTGTGGCTCTATATGTTTACAGGATAACAAAACACATACTTAGTCGAACGTTGTGATAAAATATTTTGTAATTTGCTGTAGCTGACTAGTAGTTATTCCAAAATAGCAGCAATTTCAGAAATGGCCTTGTAGGAAAAAGCTGAAAAGTTCTATGCCACACATTGATTAATACTGCCTCTGAATTTAGATCCAAAATAATTCTTCAAGCATTTGTTAGATGTTTGACATTATGCTCCTTGTAGGAGCCATTCTCAAGTCTTAGGATAGCACCATAACATGAAATGAAGCATCATCTATTCTGTTTGGAGGTTAGCATTTCAGTAATTTTACTTGAACAAAAAATAATTTAGCTATAATCCTTTTAAAATGCCCTCCCTCTTTTTATGCATTGCTTTTTTCATGGCAAACAAGATTTTGGAGAGTAAGGAGGAAAGAAAAATGATGGAAAATACTTCATGTTCTTAGAACAGCAACAGGTCAAAAAAATGGAAGAAGGGAGAGATTACCAAAAAGGAGCTGTGCTAAGGAGTAGACTAAAAACCCAGTAAAAGATCTGTGATGGAAAGTAAGTTTTGGAAATGGAACTGAATCGGAGAAAAGGCTCTGACCATGAACTGGGCTGAAGGATGAAACACCCAACTTCCTGGCGCAGGTGTTACTCTGACTGCACACTTTCCTTTTTAGCAGGCCTGCACTTTCTCCAGACTTAGTGTTATGGTTTTAGTTAATTTGGGTTGGTTTGCTAACTCTGGCTCAGCCTAGTCTAAAGTAACTTCATTTTCTGAAAGCTTACTGCATGCTTTTCAGACATTTTCTCTCTAGAAGTGATAACATGGAACACTCGTATCCTCTAGTAACCAAGGCCAAACTTGAGCTAGCGAAAAGATGTTGCACCTGCAGGGAGAGGCAGACAGTACACATGACCCCAAATTGACCAACAGTGTATTCTACCCCATATAAGTCATACTTGGAATAAAACTAAGAGATCATGAGGTGTCTTGCTCTGTTCTGTGACAGCTGACGTCTCCCTGATTGCTCCTGATCCCAGATCTGTGCATCCCTGAATCCAGTTCCTGTGTTCAACTTCCTCTGAGCTATGGACCCATTCCTTTGTGTCTGCTCTACAGCATTTGTGGCAGTGTACAGTCACCGAGGGCTGGGGTGATGGTGGGATCTCCAATATTTGTATATATTTCATTACTTCTAATTATTGTTATTATCATTTCATTAAAACTGTAGCTTTAGTTTCAAATAAGCAAGCCTTTTTCTTCTCATTTTCCTCTCCCTTTCCCCTGGGGGTGGGGGAGTGGAATTTGGTTGCCCAACAGCACAGTTTTTAGCTGCCGAAATCAGCTGCGTTGGGGCTAAACCATGACACTTAGTAATTAAGCTAAAGGGTCTCCATTTTTGCCTACAGAGAAGATACTCAATGTATGACTAATGAAATAAGAATCAACCAGACACAGAAGCCTAGCAAAAGTTGATACTTTCTTGGATTTTCCTGTCATCATTGGTGAAAGCTAGGCCTGAGCTCTTTCCTGTATATCCCCTGAGCAGAAGCAAGCAGTAGGCAGCAAAGTGGTCTGTGTTCCATATTTGAAGTGAATATGTACATATCTAAAGTCTTTCTGTGGAACTGAGGAGTTTGCATGATCTTTCATTGCTGCTTCGATATCTACCTGTACACTGATGCACAAAATCCATCCTCATGAGGAAAGCAAGGAAACAGAAAGTTCTCAAACATCTCAAGATATGCAAACATTCAGTTCTATAGCTCACACATCCTTAAGTTACAGCTGCACATATACAAAAATAACCCTTGAAAATTTGCCTAATGAATGAGTTCAATGAAAGAACACTTTACAAAGGAGCATAGAAAACTTATGTCATCCGTTTTTTCCTAATAAAGGAAAACCAAATCTTTAGGAAACATCTGGCTTCCCAGAATCTGTAGGAAGTCTACAGTTAACTCCCTCTACAACAGCTTAAGTAGTATTTGTTAGGTTGAATGAGAGTATTTTAATAAAGCTGTAGACATCATTTTGCTTGTGGAAATTGCAGTGATGGACGTGTTTACTCAGTGTGCCTAAAGCTGTTGTAGCAGAGAAAATAGTGCTAAACAGGTGTGATGACCCTGAACAGTGTGCGCTGATACTGAATGCAATCCTGCTAAACTTCAATAGGACAAGTAGCCCACATCTGTTAACACATCTGTTTACAGCTAAGCCTTTGTAAAGACATTTGAACACAGTCTTACTCACTTACATCTCATTATTACAAAATTAAGTATAGGTATGGGGGGAGGAGAAGGGGTGGGATGCTGAAAAAGAATAATTCCTGATTTTCATCCAGAAAGCAGTACCTGCAAAGCTATGGCTTTAAATTGTATTTTAGAAGCTTGAGAAAACACTGGCTTTTTGGCAAGACAATCTTAACAGCTGATCCATGGAAGAAATCCCAAGAGACGTTTCACAGCTGGAAGACTACCTACTTCTACTAGACTGGGCCAGGATAGACAGAACTCAGTTTTAAGATGTTTGCTGCCATCTAGCGTCTTTATTTCCTTTTCCAACCGTTTAAAAAATGGCCACCTTGATAGACAAATTACTTCAGAACACAGATTTGGTATCAGTGCACTACTCTGCAGCTCACGCTGCAGAGGAGGAAGACAAACTAAGTGATGCTTTACACAAACTCAGGGGGCTTGCTTGATGTAGAATCAGGGTGAAAGGTCTTTTGAAAGTGAAATGAGGCTATCCTGTCACAAAACACTAAATTTCAACTTTGCCTACTATGATTGTTATTTTGATCATAGAACTCGAGGAACAGCTGGCATTTAGCCTACAGATAATGTTAACCTAAAGAACACTAATCTGCAAATTATGTAATAACACTATCTTCCCCTACTTCATAAGATTATAAGCAGATAATTGCTATTAATGCCACATATATTTATTAGCTTGTCATCTATTCACACCATTTAAGAACATAACCTTTTAAACAGGCTGCAACCTCCAGAAATATTTTAATTTATATTGATTTTGAGGAAATGCAACATTCTAATAAGAGTTTATAGGCCAATATCAAAGTACTTATCAGCTTCAGAGTTGAGGATCCATTTGCACATGGAATATGGTACAGGAGTCTGCCCACCAGAGTAAATCAGAAGTATTAAGAGCTGTATGGAAGCATGTAGCTTTTGCAGCTCTTAAGTCGAATACGGAAAATAGTGATTCTGAGCTCAAATATGTCATGTTCTGTTGATCTGGCAGCTTGTGTTTGCAAAACCAACATAATCCACTGCATCCCCTGTTACAGACATGTTTAGAATCCTGGGCACAGGGTATGCTGTGAAATCTTCTCCCCTTTCTGGTCCTGTCTCCTGATCTCCCTTCTGTCAAAAGACTTCCGTTTTCCACTCACACACTTCTAAGTCTCTTTCTTCTATCCCTTTGTTGTTTAGTCTCATCACGTTTATTACTGTCTGCTGAACCAAGAATTTGCCCCCCATTGAAGTGTGAAGCAGCACAGAGATCTCCTTCTCCAACCTTGCTGCCCAGTACCGTGCTGGACTTGAGAAAAAAAGTGGTGCAGTAAACATGGGGAAAAATTCATCTCATCCCTTCCATCCTGGACTGCAGTGTGCTTTCTGTTCCTGCTAACTGAACACTGGCCACTCAGTTGCACAAAAGCTTTGAGGGTATGGATGATGTCTGACAGTTTTCCCCCTGTGTAGCCAGTGCATTATTTGGCAGCTAATAAGTATTTTGTGAAAACGTATTGGTCATTTTTGGAGAGTAAAAACAGTCAAAGATTTGGAAGAGAACACTTTTAACATCTGGACATATTTTTGTCTTGGGTTCTTACTTCAAAGTATGCAGCAGAGACATTCAGTGAAATGATATAATACCTTGGTTTTGTTAGGTGGAAAAAAAGTCTGACTTTATTTTCAAGAATATTTGACTACCTTAGCACAAATGAGTGAGATGAATATACTTTTTTCAGCTACTGTAGCAGTAACAGTTCAGTGACTGCTTTCCTGCTACAGTGCAAGACCAGAATATATGGTCAGAAGTCATAATTCCTTTTTTTAAAAAAAAGTAAATTATAATTCCTAAATGTTTCCAGAGTCTCAAGTTTAATCTATAAAATACTTGCTATGGCAGCTGTAAAATCTAATCTGAAAACTGTCTTTATAAATGTAGCAATACACATAATCCATGTCAACGGTGCAAACCTATAAAATACTTGGGTTAAGAATCTTTATGTAAAGTATTTTTAGTACCTAATAAAATGATTTAGAATATAAGATTATTATACCAGGCACATCTTCTGAAGTAACTAAACTAATTAGTTTAGATTTAAAGTTTATGAAGTAAGCACAGAAATCTATAGGTAACACAGTGCCCAGGTATGTATGCGATCATAATAAACATAAATCAGAACTGATCCTGGAAGGATGAGTCTGGACTTGAAAAAGATGTACTTGAAAAGGATGATTACATGAGGAAAACAAAACTTTTCCAAAATCCCACATGGCGGGATATAAAGAACCCTGGAGGGCTGTGCTTAATGGGCTACTACTTTAGCATAGCTCTTCAGAGGCCAGTCATCAATGAAAGCCAGTGTAAAACAACTTTTCTTTGATGGTGTAATAAGGAGTAGACTCATAATATTTTACACTGAAGAAATAGGGCTAGAGTACTATAAATGAAATTAATTGTTCTTACATAGAACGTATCAAAGTAGGCATAAAATTAGAGATTAATTGTTCATAATATGGATTTCTATTTTCATAAGTCAAAGCTGTTCTAAAGTAATGGCACATGCAAAAATACAAATCACGTTAATTTGCATTCATTTTCAAATGATAAAGTTTTTTTAATAAAATAAGAACCATGGATTTTACTTCAAATGATCAGATAACAATTTAAGCATTACCTTCTATGGTTTTGGTATCGAAAGCTACCTTCACAAATATTGTTGTAGCCTAAACTCCATTTAAGAAGTACTTGTAAGGCTTCCACATGCTTCATGTACATTTCTGAAGCTTTATTGCCCATGGCTTTGTGAAATGCTTTAGCTTGCCAGTTTAACCTCAAAATCAATCTCAAATTCTAAGAAAATACCCTTGCACTGAGCCATCTCTGATTGACTCTAGACTTTATCCATACAATATCCTGCTGACAGAATCAGTATACCTTTTGTTTGTATGTCTAATCGAGCTCATTTGAAACATTTGGAATAATCTTACATTTGGGGAGCAGACTATTTTACGGAGATCTGTGCAACTTCTATTCGTGCCTCACCAACGACTTTGAACAAAGACTTGGAGTGCTATGCATCTAAACTTGCCTTTGTAGGTTTGGGTTAGAGTAGGTTTTGCTTTAAGTTGGTCAGAGGCCTTGCTGCTCCACAGACTGTGTGCAGAAAAAGTCACATGAATGTTGACAGTATTTAAAACTGCAGGTGGCCTGTATTTTGTAAACGTCATCAATTCTGTCAAAATTAGGCATCTTTGTACACATAATCATGACATCTAGCCCTGGTGCAAGTGGCCAGTACAAATGGTGAGGATACACTCAAAGGAGATGATAATATTTTGGACACAGCAGTCAGATCCAATGCTGCTGTTAGAGGTCAGATTCTACAAATTATAAACAAGAAAAAGACAAAGCAGAAGTTTTGAAAACCTGTCTAGCATAGCTACTAGCTAAATACAGTCCATTACAATTTTCAAGTGCCTGCTCCTAATCAGCTATAAATACCAACATACCCCTTTATGTTAGGATCCCTGCTAGCATATTTTGAAAGTCTGTTGGAAAAAAACGGGCCTTGAAAGCACAAGATAATTCTTCCTAGGATGAGGTTCACAACGAATTGCTAGGAAAATACAGTATGTAGATACCAAAACCTACCTCCACTGGTTATCAATATTCAACTTCACATTTTTGCTTTCAAACTCTGTGGTATATCATTTGCAGAAAGAAAATTAATTTTTAAATCTTCCTCTGAAAGACTATGCTATTATATTACTTGATCATAATGTTACAAAACGCTATTGTGAATCAAAAGGTAGAGGGAGATTGAAGATTGTAATTTCAAAATGCAAGGCTTTTGATGGGCTCCTTTGTCCTTTCTAGATCTCTTCCCTGAGTGCAAGTACTTATTTTTATCTATGACCTCTTTCTATCTTCTAATTATGTTCTTGTGTATATTCTTTCTCTGATGCTCCCCTCCCAACCCTTTTTCCTTATTTGACCAATCTCACTTACCAGGATGCTACATATTTGATATGTGAATGTTTGGACTGATCAGCAGCTTTCCAGCTTTGTGGTGGTCAGTCAGATACTTCACATCTGGAAGAGAATGAAAAATGTGGGAGGGACATTAATCTCTGAGCTATATACAACTTTTAGTTCACCTGGTGACTTCTCTAAAAAGATACCTTCTTGATTGAAAATAGGTAGATGAGAGTGCAGAGATGATTTTCCCCTTTAAGCACAATTTTTAAGAATACACTTTTCTTTTTTTGTGGGCATCTCTTACTACAATATGATGGAAGCCTGAAATTGAATTTCTTTAGTCAGTTGGAAGTCCCACCTGCAACTTTTTGAATCTAACCAGGTGTTTGTTTTGAGCTGCTCTGGAATTACAGATTCTCTCACTTGTATTTAAGAAAACACTTGAGATAGTTTATGTGAAACTTGATCACCTGCACTAGAGAAATACAAAGGCAAAAATATAAATCACAAAGAATGTATAGACTCTCTATGCCTTTCTCACTCATCGTTATCCAGTATTTTGTCATTAAAATAACCTTCAGCCTCAAGTTTTACTACTCTGAATGCCATCTTTGAACTACAGCCTATATACTGCTGCTACTACTTTGTTGGAGGAACTTTCTAACCACTTCTGGGATATGACTCACTGAGATGATAATCATTCACCTCAGGCAGACTTTATTGTGGAAAGTATTTCAAGCACCAAAAGAGATGCCCTGGAGAAGAAAATCTGTTGCAAGATGGGAGTCAGAGCCCTGAAATAGGCATATGCCCTGTGTTACAGCCACCCACCCATACAGCAGGAAGAGAGCCACAGCCTTGTTGTGTGGCTGTGGTGCAGGAGACTTCAGAGCCCCCTGGCTGGTGTCCTGCAGCTTCTGTGGCAGCTTTGAGGGTAGCTCCTCTGGCTGGAGCAGCGTGACAGAGAGTACTGGGAAGAGGCAGCCAGGTATAGCTACTGTACTAACTTTATGCTCTGGAAACCAAATAAGACATCCAAAATATCATAAAAAGTTCAGTCTTATAATAATGGTGTCTGTTTTTTTAGTTCCTGATAATGGAAACCAAAGCATTTTCTCTGAGCACTGGAGGGCACTGCAGCACTGAGAAAGAAACGTTCTTCAAAAGGACATTCCAGAAAATGACTGTTCGAAGATATGAAGAGGGGCTGGGGGCATCAGTAGGCAACAGAGCACCGGTAATTCTGATCTGCCTGCTCAATCCTCCTTCAGCTGGAAGTCTTACAGCTTTATAAAGTCCTGTAAGGGTCTCAAACCTCTATATAGGCAGGCACCATAGCCCAAGTTATGCATTTAATGTTTCCTTTTCAAATACACTCATTTTCCTTGTGTACTTGTATTGATTTTTTTCATGTATTACATTATGTTGAAGATTTAGCAAACAAGATATACAGCTAATTCTGCCCACCCAAAATATGGGGACAGGTAGCAGGGGAAGGCCTCTCAGTTTTGTAGTGGATTATTCAGTCAGACCACAACATAAACCTGAATTACGTTATTCTTCTAGTTCAATAATGTTTTCCTAAAAACAGGATCAGGTGCCACACTACATTTCCTCCTTCATCCTGTAAAGTCCTTTAGCTCCTTGCTGGTAGCTCCAACTCTCTGCATTTAAGGGAAGAAAAGAATCTCATTAGAAGTGATGGCGCTTCCCTGTTCAAGAAACCAGCAAAAAAGGAGGGCATAAAAGCTCCTCTGTAGTGAAAATGGGAAAAGGGGTGATGAAGAAGATATTTAACATTATTTTAAGATAAATTCTTCCTGTGAATCTCAAAAGCGAATCAGAGACAAACCCTTTTTTTTTGCTTTTCCCCCACTCACAGCATTTACACTCTTTTTCAACTCCAGTCATCAACTGTCTTCCACTCAGACATTTTAATATTTTGCTATTGTGTCACTTTTCATCTTATGTTCTGTAAGTCATGTTACATCTTATTTCTCTCACATCACAGTTCTGTCCCTTTGTCCATTTTGTTAGGGTGTTTTCCTTCCTTCTTCCCCCATTTCCTTACACTCTGCATCTCACCTTCCATTCCTAAGCCTCCATTTACATCCCAAGACAGTTTTGGTTTCATCTTTGTGCACCTCTCCTCACATACAAACTTTTCTCTCTGCTATAGGTTTTCTCAAGGTCAGAACCTTCCTCAGAACTCTGCTGAGGTTTCTGACCAGTTAATAAGGAAGGGAAGGCTGACAGCAAGAGAAATAATCATTGAAAGAGGAGTGAGACTGTGGTGCAAAATAGGTTGCAAAGCTAATGGGAGAAACAGGCAGATGGATCTCCTAGGGTTTCTGTGGAATTGCTCCCCAAGTCCAATTTCACCTAAAGTAGCAAGATCAGTTTTTAACTCCCAGGTTGCAACAACCTCGGGGCATGCACATCACAGATTCTTAGGTTTCAGTTTCAGGATGGCAGGTAGTGATTTTACTGAGCAGAAAGATTTGCCACCTTGAGAGAAAAAGGAATGGCAAGTACAATTACTTACAGCAGACTCTGTTAGGTCCCAAAGCCAAGAACAAGGTATCAGGAAATAAATGCATTTGTCCTACAAGTCTGCGATCTTCAGTCTCATGCATGCTGGGCTGCGTATCAAGTTAAGAAAATAGAACTAGATGTGTTTAAATCTATGGCAAAGACCAAACCAAGCTCTTGTAAATTACATTCTATGCCCAATTTCAGAATGATAAGCTATTTAGGCAGAACTGAACGTGAACAGTGGTTATTTGATTCACAAATATTTAAATCAATGTGAATTAAAATTTTGTATTTTAAATTACGTCAAATTGTTTATCAGTATAAGTAAAACTTGCAGCAATACCAGAATGAATTCTCTATTTGAATGTCACCCTAACAGGGTTTGGTTTCTCTGGTTCTTACACCTGGTTACTTTAATTATAGAATTAGGTATCTTCCCAGCCAATAAAAAAAATGTACTCAAGTTTATAAAATCTAAGTACAAACAGATTTCTTTCTATCTATTAATGTCTGTGCTAATCAGTGATGGGAGGAGAGAAGAGGGAGAAAAAGCCAGAGCTATTTTTGTGCTTGGCATCGACAACTCTGTCTTGTGACAACATTATTCTAGAACCATTCATTCATTGCCCAGTCAAACTTGTTTAGATTAAAAAGGTCAATTAAAAAATGCAGAACAAAGATTTCCTTGTTCTGAAGTGAAAAGATGCAGCATCTCGAAAATGTAAAGTTCTACTCACACAAAATACAGTTTTCAAGAAGATGTCAAATCTGTATGCTACAAATTGAAGAATTTGTTCTGACACAATTTTGATATAAAATTAAGAAGGTTTTCATGCTCCAACTCACTTAATGGTGCAGAGGCTAAAGAAGACCTGTGACACCCTTCTTTGTACTGGGGTCAATAACCTAATACTGCAGGGCACGGAAAGAGCAGGAGATGCAGCCTTCAAACAATGCTGCTCCTCATATGCATGTAAGCATGGCAGGGTAGCTGTGCCTTGCTTCTACCCCTGAAGTATGTTGCAGTAAACGCTGTTTGACAGTGCAAGTTTTCCCTTTTGAGCAAGGCATTGCAAAGGATTATAGATGGTGCTATGGACTGTTTTTGTAGGCATTTACTAAAATTTTATGACATGGGCTCATTTCTTGTCTTGGAGAATGTCATGCCAGCACCACAAGGTAGTTCTCTCTATGTCAGATAGCTAAGGTAGTTCCAAACTGGGTGGCTGTCTGTGCTGGTGAGCAAAAGTGCACCAAGACCATGTTTGCCTTCTCTTTAGGCTCCTTGAGGGGTCAGGTTAGTCAGTCTGATTATTGTACCTGGTTCTGGAGTTCATTTATTTGCTACTAAGCGGAGCATTTCTACTTTACTTTGTGGGTACTAACTGCTTTTGAAGGAGCTGAAAAAGTTTCCAATTCAAAATTATGCCAATGTACATGAAATATTTCTAATTGTCTCCAGCTTATAATGTTAATGCTGCAGATAGCATAACAAGCTGATTTGATTATGCCCAGCATTATTCAGCAAGGGAAATGCATTCACTCAATGTTGCTAGGCTACCAGCCTTATTTACAGATAGTTAGAAGCTTCCAGGGTAGGGAGCTGAAAAGCTTCAAGAGCAGATGTGAGAAGGGGAAATAAATGGCACTGATGATGCATTAGAATTAATTTGTGTGGTACTGTGGGAACCCAGTGAGAGAACAGGCAAGCAGCAAACACCTCAGTACTTAACTAACTCATCACACTGCAAATGTTACAGTTCAAAAAAAGAGAGAACAACTGGCTAGCTGATAAATTAAAATAGATTTTCAATTTCAGAAGTCACCAGTTGAAAAAATAAGTCACCAAGAGCTTATATAAGAACAAGAAAATGCATCAATGGAGGATATTCACTATTAATAGATGTTTAGCTGGGCTAACACACTGAAATTGAGTCTTATTTGCATTTTGCTATCACTATTTCAACTGGACACAGACTTACCCCAGGGCAGACCTTGTTAGCAACGCAAAAAGGCAAATCTTGCCTCCAACAAGCTTCACACAGCTCATTTTGGAGGCTTGACAAGCATTGGCAGTGCTACAATTACAAAGTGGACTTGTCTGCAGCACTTCATAGCTTGTCACCAGGATCCTTCACTGGCTTTGTCTTCACAGAGCACAGTGAGATGCAGCTGCTTTCTTCAGGACAAGGACCCGGAAGTTAAGGGCACTCACCCATGGCACTGCCCTACAGGTCTAGATGTGGCAGGCAGAGCCAAAGGTTGCAACACATTATGGACAGGCAGAAGGTATGGACCATGCCCAGGCTTGAGCCAGAACAGCAGAAGAAGAGCTAGGGACAGGGCTATAACACAGATCCAAGGTCCAGCCAGGAGGCAAGTCACAAGCAGCAATGATTTGTGGTCCAGTCAGGAGCAAAGCAAGAAACAAGCCCACCTACCCCACAACTCATCAGGGCCCCGTTCTGAGCTTAAATGGTGCTCCAGGCCTATGGGCAGATGGTGCATGGATAGGAGTCTCAGGTGAGGCTGCTCAGGGCAATTAGGGCCTCTTGGTGCCATCTGGGCCATGACAATTTTTATCCATTTTGTGGGTTTCACAACAAATAAAATGACAATATGAGGGGGAGAACAGCGCACTTGAGCCTCAGTCTGAGTGACTGTATGATGGGGGTTTCATCTAAGTGCACAGCTTCCCCGTGATCCTAGTTTAAACATACCCAATGTATTTTTCACAAATGAAACTATATTCTTACACAGGAAACAATCTGATTTATGGAATGTGGCCCCATCAAATATGGGGCAGTGAATAGATTTTTACCTAGATAGCTCCTCAAGTCCTGTCCTGGGAGGAAACAGGTATATGCATCTCCAAAAGAGATGTGACATAAATGTGACAGCTTCAGCTTCACATATAATGGATTTAGAAATATGTTTCTCTTGACATTGGTACTGAATGGTATATAAATGTACATATGTTTGCACATCAGCAGCCTTAATGAAAAAATCCTACGTAAGCTCGATGACTAAAACGTGGTGAAAGCTGTGACTCATATTCAGCTGTACCTCCCCTACCCTGACTAGCTGGGCTTGTTCGTATCAGTGTGATACAGTGCTGTTGAGGCTTGAGGATCTCAGCTGAGAAAGAGCACATTAAAAAACAGAGAAACAAGTAAAATGTGTTTACAGTCTGCTCTGTTGGCTTGCAGCTGGCATGCACTAAAATCCATCACTTAAATGTTTAAGGCTCTATCACTCAAGCAGAGGAGTGGCAGTAGCTGCCAGCACTGAAGCAAATTTTACTCCATTAACTCCCAATCACCACCTGGAGTAGCTTCTCATCTTCTCCAGAGTTCCTTTGTTTTATCCTGGTATGAAAGAGGACAGAGCTTGACTCATCTAATGCAGACACAATGGGTGATAGAAAAAGAGGCAAAATATGTTGGTGGCTCTTTGTGAAGTTTCCATTCTATGGGACCTCATCAATGCACAGCAGTGGAAAGTAGGTGCCTGCTTGGGGTCACGAATGAAGTGAGAGGTGGCAAAAGTGTGCTGAGGAGCACTGAAAGGCACAGCGTCCTTCCAGACTCACATCAATTAAAGATTCTTATGTTTTAAAAATGCCACTTATCATTTGAGGCACATTTAATGTCTGTTTTGAAGAGTCTGGCTTAGTGGCTTTTGGAGATGATTTATAGCTTATCTGTGTTAATAAAACCTTAATTTCTCTGGTTGTTTTTATCGTGGTGACTAACAGGATCCCCTGGCAATGAGCATGGACATGTATATTAAATATGCATTCTCCTCCCACAAGTCTAACGCTTGATTCCAGGTGCTTTGGGGGAAAACACTCTTTTCTGGTTACCTATAGTGAAGCTTTGCTGTATTATATTTATTATGGCACTAAAGTTTAGTTTGTGATGAAAAATATGGAAACTAAATTAGTGTAATAACCTTCAAGTTTTCCATATACGTGGGTTGAATGCCCCCAACAAATCTTAACTTCCATGATGAGACCTTGAGATTTTTCCTCTTGTTTACTCCCTTAAAATCAACTCTGTATTTTTCCTAACCCGATAGAAACATGTAGCACAAGTGGAAGATTCTTAAGTTTATTGAGAACTGAATTATACATTTATCTGTTGATTTGAGCCAAATACGTGTGATTAGAAATTTATTACTTCCTAGACCATTTATTACATCAAATATAGAATCATATAATCAGGTTTTTTTATTTAAAATCAGTTTCTTAATTTTTTAAAAGCAATTATTTGATTTCTTTGAGAAATAATTTCATTTTCTTAAGTGATAAAATAGCAACAAACCCTAAACCCCCCTTTCTCACTATTGAAAGTTAAATGTTTATTGGAAGTAATTGAATTTTTAAGGGGTGGTGGTGTTATATGCTTTCTTGATTAGGAAGAGTCAATTAATCAATTTAATCAGGTTATAATCAAATCCAAACCAATTCATAGTTTTTAATATTCATGAATGGAAACGTTTAGCCTGGCCTTGATCCATCATTTGAATAAAGAAGAAAAACATCTTGAATTGTTAGTAAATGTGACCTGGGAACTACTTGAAGCCCTGAAAAACTTAGGTGATGTACTTCTTATCGCCTGTTTCTCTAGAGTTTTAGGCCCTTGTTCTCTACAATGCATGTTCTTGTTGCATCCACCAGTCATCCAGAAGAGATTCCTGCAACAAAGCCTATTTTGGGACTGACAGGTCAACAGAGCAGTGTGAAAAAGGAATGAGACTTTTAAGCACCATACCCATTGTGAATATTTCGTAGGTTTCCTTTTAGTAATTAAAACCCAGTGTTTTGAAGAAGACAACTTTGGTTATTCCTATGACCTTCTTGGAAAAAAAAACCTTGCATGAGGAGATAAATCCTCTTTGTCATAGGTGTTCAAAGCAGTCTGAAATAATTTCAGCCTGTGAGCTTTCAGGTAGTTCCCATGTACTCTTATAGTTTCTGGGTTTTATCAACATTTTCCCTGAAATTTCTTGGGTTTGTTTTCCTAGGCCTAGTACAGATAAACTACTTGAAGTGAGAGAGAAGAAATGGAAGACCTGCAGATATTCTAGAATCCAGGTAAGCTTCCCTTGATATTTTAGTGAAGGCTTTTATTCTTCTTTTTTTTTGTATTTTTTTTTGCAGCCTACATCTGGAATAATTTTCCAGGAAAGAGATTCCCTTTTCCTGCTTAGTCCTTTTTTCTTTTAAGATTTTTTTTTCTTTGTGCTATTTTAGAAAATTAATAAGATGCAAGTAGGCTACTCTTATCTAAAGTGGCTTTATAAGTAGGACAAAGTCTGAATCTCTTAGCACAAACTTGCACAAAAGTACAGACCCTTATTTTTTTTTTTGCAAAGTTTTTCTGGGATTGGTATTATATAACGCACAATACATGGCTAAATTTAAGCACAACTTCAAGGAAAAGAGGCAGCATTAATTCTTTTATACTTCACCTGATTTTAAAACAAACAGTTGTGAGGCTTGATGCTTTCTTTTTTTTTTTCAAATGTTTGTTCTCAACCCTTTGGCTTTATAATACACTTTGAAATATCATTGGTACAGATTATTTTGTTATGTCAACAGAAAAGTCTTATTAAAAGCAGAGTGTCTTATGGTATCATCTCTGCTTTGCTTCTGTTCAGAAACAGTGGATGCACAGATCAGATGCACAGTTGTGCAGGTAGACAAGAGCCGGGAGAGCAAGTAGTTAATTGACATTTTAACCCCAGAGAATGTTTGGGCTGTATTTTCTGGATGCAGTCATCCTCATTAGTTTAGGTGCCTTCCCTGTCTTTCCTAGACAGCTTCTCCTGCTCAGTCTGATGTCTCACCAGAGATGTCAATCCCTAATAGAGAAACCCTCTTATTTTCCTTATGCTTTTGTCATAACTCCAGGCTACAACAGGACAGAGCTCTGGGCTCTAGCTTGTCCCATTTTTTTTCCGCAACCTTGTGCTAGTGATTCTCAACATCTTTGCTGTCAAAAAGCCACAGTTTACTGGGAAAGCATGTGATGCAATCGGGTCAAAAGGAGAAGAGGTGATTTAAACAAAGCACTATGGCAGATCTCCATCTGTGCAGTTCAGCTGTCACAAGCGGCCTCCTGGATGGGAACTAAAAGTGTGCTAATAGACTGTGACTTCTCTAAGGTGTATAAACAGCAAGTACTTCTCTGATGTATGACTTGCAAAATATTGTATCACGCTTAAAAATTCCACAACATGACAAGCAGAGAGAAGTTCTATATAAATTATGGGGGGAAAGTATTGAAGTGAAATGGAGAGAGGAAAACAGGAGGTGACAAATTTTGCCAGCCATTGAAGCAGCAGATGACTGCAAAACATAGCAAATCAGATCAGACGCTTACCTCTTGTTAAGTATGACCTAGAATTTCGTTTGATTGTCTTATTTTTTCTGGTTTGCAATCTTGTCCTCAGGAACCCTATACTTTGCTAAAGAAAGGCATATTAAGTCCGTCAGATTTCAGATGGAGCCAAATTAAAATGGATCTACTAGAGGTACATATTGCTTCAGGGATTCAAAACAAGTAAAAGTTTTGTATTTGGATGTTTCTAGCCCCTGAGATGTATTTAGGGCACTCTGGAACTGCTGTACACATCTTGCCTAGCCTGAAGGACTAGGAGAAATTTTGTGCTGTTGAATGTTAGGTCATTGTAAACTTTCCCTGGTGGGTATGAAATAGAACTTTTTTTCTGTAGGAATTCAGTATATACAAATTACCTTATAAGAAGCGTTTTTAAAAGGAAATTACACATTTCTGCAGCTAACCAAAAGCAGCTTTTTTTGTGGCAAGTGGATTAGGCAGAGTAAGCTTCCATATGTCCACAGCATACTGTCAATAAAGCTAATGAACTCTCTCATAGCTTATTCTAAGCATCAAAACTGGGACTCTAATCTATGAAGGGAGCTGAAATGTTGTATTTGGCCATGCTTGTACATGCGATTTTCATGAGGACTGCAAAATAAACCAGGATCCCTAGAGTGTGATACACACTCTTTTGCTTTTGCAGTGCAATGGTGAATGGAAATATTTATTAAAGCTTAGGAGAGAAAAGTTCTAATTGTTTCAGAAGATATCTAAACATAGCTTTATATGTTTAATTTTCAAGAGGCAGATTTTATTGCTTGATATTTGCTCAGCCATTAGAACACTACTAAGAATTTCTTGGGAAATAAACATATTGTTGCATAAGCTTGCATAAGCTGTATCATAGTTCATTCTTAGAAGAAGGAAACTGCAACTAATTTGGCAAGATTGGTGTCTGAATCAGAGTTGTAAAGTTGCTCCTAATGAGGCACACAATTTATCCTGTGCATCACCAACAATACAGCTGCAGGCGGAACGGGCTTCAAAAGGCAATAGGAAAGAGTTCATGTTTGTCTAGTGGAATTTTTGACAGCTATTAAGGCAGCTAAACTGCATTTTTAGAGGAGATCACATTTTATTTAAATTTTGTTTAGTTGCCTTCTTATGCAAGTAAACAAGTATTGTATTGCCAGAGTTGCTTAAATGTTCCTCTGATGACAGTATAACTTATGAAAATCTATGAGCCAGGCAAGATCTTGCAAAGTCTGACAACAATTCTTAGGACTTATATATCTCATGCTTACTAACAAGGAGAGACTGATTTATTTTTCAGCATTGTTGAAACTTTACAAAAATATAGTTTTATGCCCTGGTACTGAAATATCCTGTAATGGTCACATTAAAGTCATCACAATCGTGTGACTCATGCTGTATAAGTGTAGACAAGGAAATTGCTCATCTAAGGCAAGGGATTTTTGCCTCACCTTATTCCAGAAAAGAGGAAAAAATCACTAAACTCATGAAACTCACTTTGATACAGAAAGTGATACCTCTAACGAACAACTAAATATTCCTTTTCTAAGTGGGTACAGGGAAATGATATCAAATTATCCTAATTAGGTGTTGGATAGACTTCAGTTTGTATAGTATAACACAATATGCAGATTCAAAATTTTGGGCAGCCTGGCAACAGTTCTTTCTTCTCCTTATGTTTCATAAATTATTGAATCACAGAGCAGTAACTTTATGGGCTGAACTTGTTATGCATGGTTAAAATGTCTTTCCTCTTTAGTTCAAGAGAATGAACCAATATTCTAATAATTGCATAAGTTATAAAACAGAATAGTCATTTAAAAACAATTAGTATTAATGGGGTGTTTCTCCAAAAATTGACAGTTGTAAATAGCTGTAATTTTTTTTCTGACAGAAAGAAGAGAACCAAAAGACTACTGCTATATTTCCAAGTATATATATGTATATTCAGAGAAAAAGAGTAAAAAATACACTGAAAGTGGAACAAAATTCTTTGTAGGACAATGCTAACAATAAAGAATAAAACTAGAGTATGCAACAAACCAGCATAAAAATGACACTACAACCTGTGTTTTCTTTCTGCAGAATACAGTGAAAGCTGATCTTTGCCTCTCTCTCCCCCAGCTCTTTCACTTTGAACTCTGGAAACCAAGGAGCTTCTTGCACATTGACTGTAGCATAATAGTAAGCAAGGGACAACTGCCCTCTTAGCTTAGATACAGCCCTGAGGGAACGCAGCTACCATCCTGTACACAGCAGCACTCAGTCAGCAGCACAGAAGGAAAATGTCACTAGCTGCCAGAATAACATCAGGTTTTGTTTCTCTGCAGATTGACCTGGCTGCAATTGTGAAATTAGACCAATATGAACACAGGTGTCACAAATACATATACTACACAGTAATATGGAGTTTATTTCTTCTCCAATTGAATGTATTGTTCAAAAATAGACTTGACAGTAGGATATGTCGAGATGTAGTATTACTTTGTTTGTATCCTTTTATGTCATATTTTTGATCAGCAGTTTGCACTGCTTCTTGGATCTTTTCTTTGACTTGCTTTTCTTAACTCTCGTTACGGCACTAAAGCTTTACAATCTTTTTCAAAAGACACTTGCACAAATTGCTGGTGCCTGTGCCAGCACAGAAGTCTTGTGCTGCAGTGAGTTGCCTGCCTAAATAATGCAGGATGATGCACAATTGCCCCAAGGTTTTTCACCTTTCTCTCTAGAAACAGGGCTTTAACAAAGGTAAAAGTGGTTTGTCTGTGTTGGATAAGTTGTGCTCTGAGCTGGCCTGGTGCTCTTCTGAGTCATGCTATGTTCACGAAGCACTGTGTCTCTTACACTTCATCTGTCATTTACAATCTTTGGAGGATTGAAAAATGATAGTTTAAATAAAATTGTTGAAGCCAGTTTCAGTGAAATACAATGACCTATAAACTACATGTCAAATAAGATGCATTAATTTTTTTTCTGGCTTTAAAATTTGTGAAACTATGGAGTGAATAGCAAATGCAGCCTGACACTGCTGTGTGCATCATGCTGTTTCTTGTAGCTGTGTTTCCCTATGAGGCACCTTCATATTTTAGTCACTAAAAACAATTAACCCAAACCTAACTTCTATTAAAATTTCACTATACAGATTTTACAGCCTGACAATGAAAAGAGATTTTAAATAATTTTTATTTCCATTTAAAAGTTACATTCATCTCATGCTAAAAGATCAACAAAGTAAGTATCTAAGCTTCTGATAGCTATTTAAAAGCTCTCTTATTACAGGCTGAACTGTCAAAACTTATTCTTTGCATCTCAATTGATGGCTCTGCTTAACAAGCAAGAATTTTGGCTCATGTTATGGGTACAGAGATCCCAGGCTAACTTAAGGAAACTGTCTTAGGATTGATGTGAAAACAAAATGTGTTTGTGACCAAATACAGAAGCACGAGTTAGACAGACTCTCATAGAAAAGTTAAAGTTCTTGCACAGATAAAGAAGTCCCATATCAGTCTCTGCACCAGCTTGAGCTGGCAATCAGATGACGACCAATCTTTTTCCAATCTCTTTGCCCTTTGGGTGAGTTAACTTTCTACAGCATCTTTCATACTGAAGAATTTCAATGAGAGTATTGTAAGGTGAGTGCTTTCATACAAGTAGAAAATTATACAAGTAGAGTCCACTCTTTCCTTCAGGCTACCGTATATTACTATCATCTGTCTATCAGAAATTCAAGTGATCACCTTGAAACTCTGTTCAATCACTCTGAAAACTCCACTAGAGGGTTTTGCAGATGATATTTTAAATAATGGAAGCAAAACATTTGGATAAATCAAAAAGTTGCTGTTTCCACATTTTACTTTGCTACAAATTGGAGTCAAGTAGGTCTTTACATCAGCATATCCAGTGTTGTAAAATCCAGAATCTTCTCAAAATCTTCATCTCCTGAACCTGTAATTGCACAAGAACTTCAGTTTTCTAGGTCATTGTCACAGAGAGAAAAGAAAATACAGTGTGAATCCCTGGAGGCAATTTCCCATTACTTTCAAACCAGCGCAGCATCCTTACCTTTATAATTTTTTAACAATTAATTCTGTAAACCTTCGTTAATCACTAAACTCTTTGGAGGCCCCACCAACAGAGGATCATCATATGTGCTAGACTGAAGTATGAATGGCTTTAAATTGTTAGATCAACCTTCCAATCTCAATATACTCAGCTGAAGCCAACTACAGCTGGGACAGAACAAATCCTAGTTGAAGTAGTTACTTAGCACACAAAATAATCCAAATAGTTTCTGATTTCAGTCAAACTGGAAAAAACTTTCATTCAGTTTCAAAAAAAATCTAATGAATCTGCCAGGCCCTTCCAAAAGCACATCTCTTTTACATGGAAAAAGTTCTTCATAGAAGCCTACAGGTTAGTGTGGAAGGAACACATGGAACAGACAAAATTCCTAACCTATTTAAAGCCTTTAAAAATTTTGAATTCTGAAACCTTCTACTTATAAGCAGTTGCAAACATAGTTTCCAGAATAGTATTACAATTGAGATGCTTGGCTCGTGGTAATCCTTTTAGTTACAGGTCTTGAAACTGAGACTATTTTAAAAGAAGAAAACTAATCAAAAAATTTAAACATCTATTTCCGTGACAGAATGTAACAGCTGCATTTCGAGCAGTGATGCAATCCTTCTTTTTGTATTATCTGTAAGGGAGAGAGAAGTGGACAAATTCCAGAGGATGAAGGTGAGCAACAGAAAATATGCCATGAAACTATCCATATCCTTCTCAGAACACTTCTGTCTTTTTGCTGGATTTCTTCAGAATTAATAATATCAGCTTCTGAGCTAAATGACTGCTCTTTTTCTATGTTTGTTTACTGAAAATAAAACACGTTATCTATATTCCATATAAGAAATTAGTAAGGAGTCCAATTCTGGCCACAGTTTCCATTATTTAGTGTTGAACTGAGTTGAGTCAGAAAAAAAACTGTGGATGTGAAGAGATTTTAGATTTCAAAATCTGAAATTAATGTTATATTCTTATCCACAATTTATTGAATTTGCATTACAGAAAACCTATACTAAGGATGATTTATTTAAAAGTACAAATGCCCTAAATTCTGCAGGACCTTAAACTGAAGTGAAGACAAGATCAAAGATAACTTCAGACTTGGGCAGGTTAAGAAGCAGTCCTGTAGGGGAAATAAGTGATTTTAATTTCTAAGAAAGTATCTCTGCATCAAAAATATTATTCACAATAATGATCTAAAGGGAAATCAGAACTGTTGTAGGAAACTTATAAAACAAAAATGCTAGGTACAGTGCTAGGAAAATTCTGGCACAAAGAGGAGCCTGGTGAAGCAGCAGAGCCCGGGACTGTCAGAAAGCATTCTCCTTTGAGTAGTCTGAAGAGTTAATATAACCTCTTTTTTTCTAGTACTGTTAAAGCTGCTACAATTTTGCATTTTTTCTTCTGAAATTACCCTTTTTTTTCCTCCTTATCATCAGATTTCGTGTGAGAACATTTGAATGAAGAGTTATTCGAGATTTTTAATTTGTGACCAGTTCTTCCATGTTGGGAATTTCGGACTGCCTGCATACATACCTCTTGGCATGGCAAAATGAACAGAGAAGTGTCCACAAAGTGTGTAGAACTCAGCAGTCAAAAAATGGGAGCTTTGTATTTTCAAAGCTATAGTTTTGAATTCTGTAGAGTAATACAGTTTTGAGTGCAGTCATGGTCTTCTGTAAAAGAACAACAGGAAAGAAGATCTCTTTAGGTTAGATATTGCTTTTAGAATATAAAGATAATTTTAGGTATATATGTGCTATAGTATCAACAAACTACTTTGTCTCTCTTTTCAAAAGTACAGTGATGGATACTTTAAATATATTGTGTTTTAAGTGGAACACTATTTTTCTCATAATGGTGGGCTGAGGTGACTAATTCAGCAGTCTTTTATAGTATCATTTCAAGAGAAAAAAAATGACAAACTTCACTCAATTTTCTTGCCATTTCTGAAGATCTTTATTTCTTTGCTTTATTTTTTTCAGTTGACATTTTATATTTGACAAAGCATTTTACTTTTTACTTTTTCATTCTGGTATAAATACTGCTGATTAATGCTGAAACATTGCCAAAGAAGCCTGAAGTAGAAGGGCTGTGCAATGTTCAAATGTTCAGCATAAATCTCCGTGACATGGGGCTCTCTCCTCCTCAGCACATCTTCCACTGAAGCTGTGGAATAAGGGAAGCGCTGGCCAGATGCTAATGTCAGAGGTGTATTGCTATGTATTTTAAGAAATATAATTTTTCTTTTAAAGAATTTGGCCTGATATAACTCGCGATTTTTATAAGGAACTGCATAACAGGTATCAGTCAGATATTTTTGTAGTGTACGGAACTTATGATTTTAATTCACCAAGGCTGTTAAAAGGGTGACAATTGCTAAATGTCTTCTATTAATTTCTTCCTTTCCTCTTGTTAGCTTGCTTTGATTTAAAGACAGTCCCAGTGAACTCTTGGCTGAAAATTATGTAAAATATGATAAATGGGTATTCTGAATCAAATGAGTTTGTTTTCCTCAAGATTGTTAATGTATTTTCTGGCACATTCAAGGATTAGTTAACCCTATTGAAAAAACTGACATATTTTTATAACATTTTGGTTGAAACTACATTTACTCAGTGCAAAGATTAGGAGACAGAGGAAGCTATGGAAAGTATTAAATTAATCCATCTATTTTGTAATTTCTGCGTGACTATTAGTTTACCAGCTGGTTTTGGAAATTTTGTCCTTTAATTTGAACAAAAATCAATCTGAATCAGCAACACTAGCTGATGGATCTGTAGTCCTTGTAAGGGCAGTGTGACTCTGAAATTAAAATATGTCCATGACTTTTTCTCTTCCTTTCTACTCATTTCACAAAACCAGGAGCTGTTTCCAGAAAAAAAAAATGATTGCCACAAGGTAAGCAAGAATCTGATGTGACTACATAAATATTGTATTTCAAACCTGCAAATTTTCCATTCTTGCCCTCAGATGTCTGCAGAGTCTTAACCAATTGTCATGAGTGGGAGATGAGAAAACAGCAATTAAAATACCAATGGTCAATTATGCTTTTCAGCAATAGAACCCTAGCCTGTGTTTTCATTTGTCAAAACAGCATTGCTGATAATAATCATGGGAATCTGGGTGAAAAATCTAAGGCAGACAAAGTCCTCTATTGCTGTTTCCTGTGAAAAAGTCTACAGTTATCTTACCCATTCCTTACATTTTCTACTTCTATCTTCCTTTGCCCGTCTTTTAGGCATCAGCGTGACCTGTCAATGATTTGCACAAGGACACAGTGAGGCATTGCACAGTGGCACAGGAATTGTATAAGTCAGGTCTCAGATGCTTTTGAGCAAGTTTTCTGTCCTCTTCATGAACAGCAGAAAACACTGTAGCAGCTATACTAGGCCAATGTTGAGTATCTGGTGTTTGTTCAAGCATATCCGTTTGTGCCCAAGTTTCAGTGGATTCTCAAAGGCTGTCTTCTCAACAGCTACTGACAGATCTGTGTACAGATAACCTGCAAAGAGGAAAGTGAGTATCAGAATTTGGGGAAAGGTCTACATTTTCTGGCTAAACATGTATGTTAATCACAATCTAGGAAATTCAGGAAACTAGAGGTTTTTGCATCCTGGTTTTTTTCATGTTTGCAGTGTGAATATGAGCCCAGTTGTCCACAACCAAATATACTGCACAAAAGATAGGCTGCTGACTGATAGAGGCAGTGTACCCCTCCTCACAGTGGGATGCCAGAAGGTTGGTATTAATATGAAGATGTGTCTCTGTCATCTTAACCCTGTGCTCTGCAAACCTAATCTGTTCAGGTCCTCAAATAAAGAGCTAAATTCAGCGCTAAAGCATCTAAACTGTAAAACTGCACTGAGTGGTCCTGGGAGTGAAGACCTAAGGGTTTTTGGATCTGTCTCATACTATAAGTGCTTTTGTCAGTTACTGGTTTTGTATAAGGAAGCATCAGTTGGTGGTTTTGTCTAAAGATCACATCTCTTTGTGGATTTTTAATTTTTAAAACTTTAGCAAAAGTTAAAAGGCCATTTTTTAAAAAAAATGAAAAAGTTGAAAACCAATTCAATATAAGAATTACAAGTACTACTCTCTTCTTTGCTGTCCTTTTTATCCACTTAAATAACTATTTGCTAAATTCATGTATTTTTTTGATCAATTTGAAATAAATCTTTCAGTACATAAATTCTCTGAAAAATGTCACTCATTTACACTCACTTCTTGCATAGCATTCTGCCTTCCTGCTGTGCCACCTGTTGCTGGTGAAACTGTGGTGACATCAATATATAGTACCTAGAGGGAAGCTCTGATGCTAGGCTAAGGCTCAGTGTTTTAAACTGTTCTGCTGAAAGGCTCTATACCCTATACACTATTAAACAATCAAAGAACAATAACAAAAAGCCCAAAGACAAAATACTGCATTGTATGTAAATAGCCAGTAGGTTCTTGAACTATGTTTGTATGAATGTCAATAAAAACAGTTACTGTGGTATGTAACATTAGATAATCTACACCTAAGATACTTTAGTTGTAGTACAAGATTGCAAAATTGCTGAAGAAACAGCAGCAAATTAAAAAATAAATAAATACATTTAGTGCCAGTTCTTCTGGTTTAGGGCCAAAATCAAGAAACTGTTCAGGAGAAGTTTTCATTCAAATCACATTTTGGGGCATTGCCTTTTGAAATTTCCTCATTAGAAGGTGTTTCCACTTGTTTAAAGTTCTACTAAATGTTGTAGTTTCAGGTTTTTCAGAGAATTTTTCTCTCCTTGCCAACATGGTGGGGGCAGGGCCTGGCCAGCCCTCTGGAACTGCAAGTTCTGAGGGGCAGAGCCATTAGAGACACCTCTGGAAGATGGGATTGCTTCCAGGGTGGGCACTTCCTCTCGCACAGCCAGCGGGAAAGAGAAACAACCGCCGTTCACATGGGGTAGTGGAAGAAATCTCCCCTTGGATCTTTACCCCTGCCCCATGTGCGCTGTGCCATTTTTCTTCAGAGGGAGAGGGAAAGAGAGGAGGAGTGCGGTCAGCACCAGCTGGATTTTTCTGTGGACTTTCTGGACTTCCCTTTCCCTCTCGGCCCTACCAGCGCCCTTCTCGATAGGAAGACGAGGAAAGTCTCCACTCTGCCCAAGAGAAGGATTTTCACCCCGTCCCTTGCAACTGCCATTCCCCCTGTTTTCCCTCAGGATCATCATCTCTCTCCCTGAATGCCATTTTTCTAGACCCCAGCCGGATCACTGGGGAGTGACTTTTCACCGCTGCTGACCTGCCCCCTCCTCTGAAGGCCTGTGCTTAAATATAAATGCACCATAAGGGGCAAAGACAGGACTTCCCTCGTTTGAAGGGTTTGATTACAGCGTTGCTGTCTGTTCGGTTCTGTGTTTGGCTATATATATATTTGCAGTTGAGAACTGTTATCTTTTCCTATAGAATTCCACCCCCCCCCCCCCCCCCTGATAACAGTCCGTTAATTGCAGATGGCTGTGGTGATTTTCTTGTGGAGATAGTTCCCATAGACATCTTTGTCTTCCTTTAAACCAAGACTCTAAATTAAAGCAATAGTTTCTAAAACTAAATTTCTATCCATTCCAAGTTACTCTTTCCATACGATACATTTGGTAGGAATAACATTCTGACACAGTTTCTACTGTTTCCTCACGTGTGTAAGCAAAATTCATTAAAGATATCTAATGCCTTCTGAAAAGTATGATAATCATGTCCCAAGTAGACACTGGACAAGTTGCTCTGGAATCAATCTTGGTTTTAGGAGTACTGCAAACAGTTGGTTGAAGTGACAATTGCAGGACACGCTAGTAAATCAATCTCATATTTAAGTGAGGGTTGGAAACATTAGTTCTTAACATAGACTGGCAAAAGCTTTGTTTTGTTTTGCAGGGAAAAATTTATTTTGGAACTCTTAAAAGATTTTATTGAGGAAATTTCCAAATGAAAGTGATTTTGGGAACTCAGCCCTATGGCGCTAGACACCTGCCTGCCTTGGGAGAGAGAGGAGGGGAAGGGGGAAGAAAGTGCTCCTTGAGTCTTTAATAAGGGAGGAATTATTGTCATCTTGAGCTCAGTTTGGGGCTTTAAAAATGAGTTGTGAAAAGGAGTGAAAATATGTAATTAATAAAAGGCATGAGACAAAAGTAGTTAACCTGACCAGAATATAGGAAAAATTGTCTTTCTTCTTGAGAGGTTGTATTTGCCAGAAGAGTTGCTCTTTGAGGATGTTACTTATATATTTTTATAGCATGTACTCCATACCTCTAAAAAGAATGTCTGTATCTGATCCACGTTTTTGCATCATTATCTTCCTGGGTTAATTAAAATGAACCATACTTAACTCTGTATTTAGGATATTTAATATAATTCAGTGTTGGGTGAGTATATGTGTGACAGATAACCAGTGCCTAATAAATAGGCAGCCTGCTTTTACTGGAGAGATTCCCAGGGTACAGATCAGTGGCATGCATTTCACTGCCTTTAAAGTCTATTTAGGATCAAATAAAATTTATCCTTGCATAAAGATCCTGCACCAATACTTTTGTGGCAGCTACATCTGTTTAGACTCCAGAGCAGTAGCAAATGGATAGGCAAACTAGCTATGTGTTTAACATCCTTCATCTTCAGTTCACCTGGTGTTCCCAGCTGAGCGCTCAGCTTTTATCAGTTGCTTGGAAAAGGAACACCTGCAGAAGAAAAAAACCGCCTTGACATATATACTAGATGGATTATAAGAAAGAGTAATGCAGACTTTAATGGAGCTAAAATTATTGGGGCTCCTTGTTGAGTTTCCTCACAATCTTTCAGAATTTGTGCTTTGATGTAAAGCAACTTCAAGTCACTATGGATGCTTGTCCATATAAGAGGGGAAAAAATATGATGGAAAGGTACACACATTTTAAGAGAATGCTTAAGATGTAGCTTTACTGTGCACACTGTCCAGTTATAGAAGCCTTCTCACTCTTTATCAGTTTTTATGAAATGTTCTTCTTTTGAAAACAAAGTATTTTAAAACGAAAAGTCAGTATAAAGGGTATTAACCTTCCAAGATTCCATAGCTCTGCTTTCTTCCAACACTTGTAACCATGATGTGTGAATTCCATAGTATCAAGTATCCCTGCTGCTGTAGTAATGAGTCTGACACTGCTAACAATTTAGACAAGAATATCTACTTTGCATATTTGGAAAATGACTTTGAAATGCCTCCAGAAAACATTTAGAAACACTTGCTTCTTCTGAAATAAAGTCACATACACTGACATTTTTCAGGCTGACATTTTTCATTTTTGCTAGAGGGCGATTTTTATTTGTGTTTGGTTTTCGTTTGGTTGTTTTTTTCCTTTTTTAAGCTTTAAAATCTCTCTCCCTATAATTAAGTGTGTCACTAAAATAGCTGAAGATTTTATGTTAAATATTTTAGAAATTAAATTCTTATTGGGCATAGTCCATTAGAAAATGTTGCCACTTAGATAGTTGAATAAGATTTAGGATTTTTCTTTCTTATTTTAATTCAGATACCAAGAGAGGGCCACAATGAATATTTCTGTAATGTGCAGATATATTGGATCTGCCACAAGCAAATTCGCCAAAATATTTTAAAACCCATTAACTTCAGTTTTCCAGTATGGCTGAAAAGAGAACACAAAATTCTGTGTAAACACAGAGGGTAGCTTGCTCTTGTCTGCTTCCACCTTAACTTTCTGGGGCTAACCTGGTTACTTTGTCCTTTTCCACTTCATATTCCAGACTTCATGTATCCAGTTTATTCTGGATATTATCAGCCCTGCTTGTCTTTGGAAAAGTCACTGGTGAAAAATATTAAAGCAGCTTGCTCATGAGCAATTTGATCTCCTGAAGCCAGCATTTAATATACCTTGTAATATGGCAAAATTTGTATTAACTAAAAGGTGAGGAAGTCTGCAACAGTGCCTATGAATGGAGACGATGGTCTGAGTATCTGTAGGATGCTTAGTTTGATATCAAGGTCAAGAAAAATGATTAGAAATTCTGCTGTGGGATGTGAGGTTTATTAGTGGAAGAATGTAAGCACAATTAATGCTGGTCAATGTGCTTGTTTCTTTTAAATGAAAAGCACTCAAGTCAAATAAATCAGTCTATCAAAAGATCATGAGTCCACTAGGAGACAGGATAACCCCTTTAGTGTAACAAAAGGTCTTGTATCATGTACTGTAACGACTAGTGGGTGAATTTTAACTTCATGAGGTCATTAAAAAGTATTACACCTTAGTTCACAGTGATCCATTACCCATGTGGTGATCAGCTTGCAGGTAGCTGACGTTGCAGCTAACAAATGTCAGTGTCACTTTCTGAATACCTTTTTTTCAAATATAAAGTTCTCTCCTTGTCCTCTCTTGCCACTTAGCTTACAAGTACACAGAGATATACCATGCTTGTGTGACCTCTTGCCTTCGCACCCTCTGCAGTTTCTCTGTTTCCAATATAAACACCATTTCCCCAAAACACTGACAGTGATTTCCTTCCCATCTATGAGACTAAACAGAACTTTTGTTCTTCCTGTAATATGGAAATGGAGATTTTGTAATTTTAAGTAAAGAGTCAAGAGTACCCTGCAAGGTAACTTCAAGTCAAGATACATCTACATGAGTGTGCAGAATGGAGAAAGAAGAGAAGTGAATCTCCCCATCATGCCTATTTATTGATTTCTGATTCACAGTGTGGAATGATTTTGAAGTGTATAAGATAGATTCCTTCCTGATGAAAAGAAACTGAAAGGATGCACTCAGACCACTTGTATGCATTCATACAAAGTTATAATGGCAGCATGGACATGAGATTGTCAGTACCAACTGCTTTTCTCTGCAGACCTACTGCACTGATGCAGTCCTGGCCTCAATATCTTCTCCAAATCATTTTTTATATTATCAAAACTGAATTCATGCACAGATCATCATGGCTGCATTCTTATAAGACTTTACAGTGTAAGATTTATATGGTTGTTTCAATGCAACAAATTAATTCAGTTGGTAAGAGAACAGAATATGAAGGTATTACATTATCTGTAAAGCAGATAGCTTTTGTTAATAATAGAGATCACATTAAGGATAACAAAATAACCGAGAATAGTAAGAAAAGTTGGGTGATCTTGTTGGCAACTAAAGGTACATGTCAGAAAATGAGACCTATGACCAATTAATAGGGTTATTTACATGTGTTTGTCTATGTAGGTGGCCTTTCAATGGACAGGATAAAAAACAGTTACATAAATCTCCTGAAAAAATGTGAGCGCATATCCCTAACTAGGTGTAGTTTACTCTGGTTATCAGTCTAAGAATATTTATCTCTTTGATGGCAAACTCTGCTCAAGAGAATAAGAACATTCAAAAAATTAATTGCTGCAACTGGTTTCTAGTTTAGAGCCAGGGTCTCATCTTGAATCTCTCAGAAATAAAGAGTCCTTTGGGGATTTTTGGAATCGTGTATATTTTTTCAGTTGAATTTTGATAATTGAATTTGAGGGGTACTGGTAGACTTCTTGGAAAGGATTTAGTAATTTCTCTTCCTCTGTACAGTTTTTTGTGCTTATATCAAGAAAAGTAGTACTTTGAATTGGAGATTTTGAAGTGAGGAAGTTGGAAGAGAGACTCCAGTGATGGAGAAATTTAACTCATTTTACTAAAGCAATATTTGCATCAGCTGTAGGCCTGGCCATTCATTTTTGCTATGAAATCTGTAAGGTCCTTCAGACTTATGGAGTATCCATTTCTGTCTTGTTATAAGGCCAGAGAGTTTTCCTGGTTATTGAGAGCTGACTTCTTCCTGAACTTCTGATTATCAGCTCTCAAATCACCCTGTGCAATCTGAGTGGATATTTACCCTGTAACTCTGAAAACTCCACCAAAATTATTGCTGTACCAATAATATCTTTTGGGAATCTCCTTCTCATATGAATGGATTTGTTGAATTAGATCATCAAGAGTTCAAGTCTAACGTAGATTTAAATGAAAATTATGTTTGAAAGTGTAGATTTGTAGCAATAGAAAAACATTGCAAAAAGATAAAAAACAAGTCAATTTTTAATATCATGGTTACCAGAGAACATTACTTTTAGCTGCCCTAGTGTTCCAGCAGTATGTGACATTCAGTACTTCTCCTTTTAGATGTATTAAATCTGCTAAATACACAATCCTCAATTCTATTTTTGGATAGAGCTTTCATTTCCAAAAATATTTTGATGTTTTTTTATATTACTCAAAATGAAAAAAAGGTGAAAAACCTTTGTGCATTATTCAAATACTGTTTAGATGAGTTTTCACCATATCTAAAAATATATGATCCGTATTTGTCTACAATAATTTTTTTGAAACTCCTAATGAACAAAAAAATTCTGTTGTTTAGACAAACCTTGTGTCCACAAAGCTAGATTGGTAAATTATCTTCGTTTGAAATGCTTTGATTTTTAAGATTTTCCAGGACTAGAAGCTGGATTTTTTTAGTAGACAGATATTGTCTCATGGAATTTAAACTCCCTGGCAGTCCTGGAATCCAAATTTTGCATGTGTTTGTGTGGCTTTCATTTGTAGCTTTTCTTTTAGCTACTTGTACAACCCACCAGCATGTCTGGATACTACAGCTTTTAAATCAGTTCCTGCCTACACCTCCACTAGTATCTATGTTTTTAATGACAGCAACACTGCTTTATGTAATAGAGATTTTGGAGTGTGGTATGCAATTTGTGTTTGTAGTGTTATTCCATGAAAATTCATACAAATAGGTGGTTCCAAATAGATGAATAGTCTACTGAATTAATACAAAAACAATCAATTTTTTTACTGTGAGTTCTACAAAGCATTTTATTCTCTCTAAAAGATCATGCAATATAAACATTATCTGCTTTGAAAAGTTGCAAATTACATAGGTGTTTAAATGAATTCTGGTCTACGCAATAAGCTCTGTAATAGACATAACTACAGAAAACAGTTGCAGTATCATTAAAGCATCTCCTTGCAGTCTTTGCTCTTTACATTTGTATTTTTGTTTTCCATTTATCCTCTCCTTCTTCCCAAATCAGCACATAAAATTTAAAACATTTTAGTAAAAGCTATATGGTCAGAAGAAAAGTGAGCTTAAAGCTCCATTAGCTAAGTCCTAAGCATAATAAATAAGCTAGGTAATGAAAGGATCTTCAGAGAAGAACTTAAGAGAAATTTCTTGCAAGAATTCATATATTTAATACTCCTCTTCCCACAAGGTTGAGGTTTGTGTTCAAGAATGTCACATTAAAAGTCTCTGTGTGTGATTCTCAGCACGTCTTCTCTTTAATTGTGTCCTATAGCATATTTTGTGTCCTTTGGTGTACAACCTCATTTTCAGTCAAGTTAAAGAAAAAAAAATAAACTTAGGGTTTTCTTCAAGGTTACTTCTGTTCTCCTGAATGTTACATGTAGGTTTGGGTTAATCATCTCTAGCCTCTGGAGACTACATTTATCAAGGACAAAGTTACCGTTGCCTATGGTGAAAACCATTCCTTTTTAATTGTTCAAGTGACAACTAGAGCAGACAGATACTGTATCATAGTAACTATTCCATTCAACATAATTTATTCTTGTTTCCCTCTCTCTGTGCCCTTCTTTATCCAACATTATGTGTAGTATAAGTAGATATTTAAGTAGGTATTTATTTACATAGGCTGATCATACTTTCATAAAAAGAATGCCCTCCCAGAGCGTTAGATGCCCTTGAGAAATCAAACACAAGTAATCAAAATGTGATTCTGGCATCTACCTGACAGCATTACCACAGCAGCAAAGGCACAGAATAAAAATGTAATATTCATAATAAGGAAGTATTGTAAAGTGAAGTACAACACATGCAGAATGGAAAAAAGCCTGCTAGTAGTGTATGTGTAATAAGTGATCATGCCATAATGTTAGCTGAGATGAAACATTCCCCTTTAGGGATATGAATTCCACAGCTGGGTAAGACAGACATGGTAAATACTCTGAGAAGTAGCTGATCCTTTATTTCCATGAGAGATGAGAAAGGGCAGTTTCACCAGAGGATTGAAAATTAATTTTTCTTACCAGATGTTAAAAAATTGCTGAGTCTCTGTGCACTAATGGAGAACGTAATTGATATTCCACCCTGGAAAAGTTCTTAATAGCAAATTCAACAGAACACGCTAGGACACCAAAGAAACAATTTAGTAGTGGCATATTCTAATTAACCATTTGACTACCACTGAATTGACTATGTGTTTTTAGCAGATACATATCTTGCATCCTGTCAAGTTAAATGTACCTGATAAGTCACGAATATGAACCACTGACTTCAGGCAATTTTTTTACCTTAAAATGGCAGTGGAGGGCTTGGGATAAGTTGACAATTTAAAAGGCTCTCTGGATTACAGGAGTGCCTCTGCTGGACCTTGAAGTGGTCAGATCATTAATTCTGCATCTCACTTTGAGCTTTGACAGGTTTCACATCAGTTATAGAATGATGTATTTCGCTGTAGTGGCAACTAGTTCTGACCAGAATAATCAAAATCAAAACATCTTTGGTTTTGCTTGTAGCATTACATGCAAAAGCAAAAACTTAAGCAAATCAGTCCTGGGGGTCCTCTTCCCATTAAATAATGGTATCACGTGCTCAGCTGTTGAGTTTCAGTTTTAAAATCAGTTTCTCTACTTATCCTTCAGCTTCATTGATGTAGTTCTTGCAAGTACTTATGCAGAAGCAGATCTTGGTGCAGAGCCAGCACAATTTCAGATTGGCCCATTGCCTGCATTATTGAGGAAGTCACCACTTTGCCCATGCAGCAGATTTCTGGGATTTAGCGAGTTGTTAAGGCTCTGGGGTGCCCCCATCCTATTCCTTAGCATGTCACCTTCAGTCAGGAACAGAGGAGAAAATGCCCTGTTATGTAGCAGGGCAGTGCTCTCTTTTGTCACAGATAAATTCTGGTGACCAGTCTGATGAGGAACAAAGGCTTGTCTTCAGGATCTCTGAGGGACTTCAAACTCAGTTTAGGATACAATGAAAGTATTTGACTTTTGAATTCTGCTGCTCGTTATGAGGTTTATTTCCTCTGCACTTTAATTCCTACTAATGTAGACAACACAATGAAATACTGTGGTCAGCTAACTTTAGAAGTATTCAATTCTTTTGTCACATAAAATAATAATATTTACAACTGCAGATTTTTCCCCTGTAAATGCAGCTCAGAAAACCCAGTCTTGGCTATTAGAAACTATTGGCTTCTTTCCATGTTGCACATTATCACTTGTCATAAAAATCCTGCAAGTGAAATGATGCCATTCTGTTAGGTCCCTGATGCAATTACCTTAGTGTATTTGGCACTGACATGATTAAAGAGATTGAACACATCTATTGATATAGGGTAGGGAATGGTACTGCATTCGAACTTAATTGTGTTGGTTTTGCCAAGGCTATACAGTATAGAACTTTTCACCGACCAGAACTGACATGATTCACAGTGCACAGCAGGACTGGTTTTAGTGCACTGGTATAGACCAGCACTTTGCAGAGCAGAGCTGTGTTTTAGAGCCTGCTTCTTACATCTGTTATATCATATTTATGTAGAAAAGTATTTTGGAAGAATATACATCTCTGTCCTTATGACATATGCTGAGCCTCTTGGCCCTTTATCCTTGCCAAATTTGTCAATTCATGCAGCTTCCTTCAAAGCATCAGCAGAACTTTTCCAAATTGCATAAAGTGAATGTCAAGAACCCCATAGCACTGTAACAAGCAGTGTGTGTAATTCACAGTGCAGAGCTTAGGTACAAATTAAAAGACCTGTTTTTAAAATCCAAATGTTGATATAAAAAAGAATTCATCAAAGTCCATTGAAAGAGCAAGATTTTCCTGTTTGCCCCTGCAATGAACTGAGCAATTCACCTTTTCCACTCTTAGGATGAGAACAGCTTGTTCCTGCTTCTCACAGCCCCAGGCCACAGACTGGCTCCCAGAAGGTCTGTCTGGGGATTCAGAGAAGGAGAGAAAAATGTCAGACATGTTTCCTCCTCCAGTTGCTGTCTGCAGATCTACACCAGGCTTCTATCATTTGACCTGCCAGTGTTCCTGCCCTTTTATCTCAAAAGAGATGCTATCTGGCTTAGGACAGGGAATAGAGGTCGAACACGGTCAGGCTCAGATTGTGTGGGGATGTTTTTTGGCTTTTTTTGTCTTGTATCCCAAGTTTATTCCACACTATCATTAAGATGCTGTTACAGTGCCAGCAGTTGTTCTCCCACTGTGTATTTTTGGCTCCTCTGACCAATCTGAATATCAAATGAGTGATAGGATGGACTTTTCATTTCAGAGGAAATGGAATTCTTTAGGAGACTCTGCTCTCCACTGAAAAAAAGTCCCCCTGTTCCCTGATCTGCTTGAAATATGTTGTCTTTGTGATTAAACAATAGCCTTTCTGGTCACCTTTGAGCAGAGAAAAAAGGAAGTATTTCAACTAATTGTATCTACCCCATGTGTGGTAGAAATCTAGAGCAGCAAAACCTTATTTTTAATGCTTGCTAATCATGCTTGCATAGAATCCAATGAAACTGTGGCAGTGTAGCCTACAAGGCAAATGTTCATAGTTAAATTAACCATTCTTTGAGCATCACAGTAATATATTCATTAAGACTTAGTATTGAGAAAAGTATTGGGGTGTAATCTGAACCTTCAGTTAACTATAATGCAGTCAAAAGACAGTTGTGGCTAAGCATATCTTTAGATTTTAAAATGTGTCTTTAACTTAAGTGAAGAAGGATAGGCTTTTCTGTAGACAGTTCACATATTCAGTTAATAGAAATGAAATAAACAATTTTTTAAAACTAAGTTTCTATGTAATATCGCAACTTTACCAGAACAAAATAAGAAATAAAAATCGCTGACAATATGAATGCAATATTATTTTGATCATTAAAAATTAAAAGGATCTATTAATAGGATCTATTTATAAATTGGGTTATTTCAATGGCTGCAGGAGGCTGTCTTACACATTTGTGATCCCACTCTACCTGTAATTACAGCTATGGTGGTTCTCTATTGGGTCCCATCCTGTTTAATATCTTTATTGATGATCTGGATGAAGGGATTGAGTCCATCATCAACAAGTTTGCAGATGATACCAAGCTGGGAGGAAGGGTTGATCTGCTAAAGGGTAGGATGGCCCTACAGAGGGACCTGGACAGACTGGAGATATGGGTGACTCTAATGGGATGATGTTTAATAAGTCCAAATGTCGGGTACTTCATTTTGGACACAACAATCCCACGCAGAGCTACAGACTGGGGACAGAGTGGCTGGAGAGTAGTCAGGCAGAAAAGGAGCTGGGAGTGCTGGTTGACAGGAAGCTCAACATGAGCCAGCAGTGTGCCCAGGTGGCCAAGAAGGCCAATGGCATTCTGGTCTGCATCAGAAATAGTGTGGCGAGCAGGACCAGAGAAGTTATCATCCCCCTGTACTCGGCACTGGTCAGGCCTCATCTTGAATATTGTGTGCAGTTCTGGGCCCCCCAGTTTAGGAAAGATGTTAGGATACTGGAATGTGTTCAGAGGAGGGCAACGAAGATGGTGAAGGGGCTGGAGCACAAGCCCTATGAGGAGCGACTGAGGGAGCTGGGGCTGTTTAGTCTAAAGAAGAGGAGGTTCAGGGGAGACCTCATTGCTCTCTACAACTACCTAAAAGGAATTGTAGTCGGGCAGGGGTTGGTCTCTTCTCTCGGGTGACCAGTGACAGAACTAGAGGGCATGGACTCAAGCTTCGTCAGGGAAAGTTTAGACTTGATGTGAGGAAGAAGTGCTTCACTGAAAGGGTGATTGGCCATTGGAATGCGTTGCCCAGGGAAGTGGTGGAGTTGCTGCCCCTGGAGGTGTTTAAGGGGAGACTGGATGAGGCACTGAGTGCCATGGTTTAGATGATGGTTGGTGTTAGTGTTGGTGTTGGTGTTAGTGTTGGGTTATAGGTTGGACTTGATGATCTCAGAGGTCCTTTCCAACCTTATGATACTGTGATACTGTGATACTTAAGTGGTGTTGTAATACTTTCTCTGGCTTGGCTATTGAACTTCTGACACTATCAGTAGTGACAATTGTCCTTGATTGAGATGGATGCAGCTGAAGACTACTGCAAAAGATGTTAGTTGCCTAAGGTTCAAAAAGGAAGAGAGACTGAAACTACAAAAGCCAACAGGAATTTAAACTAGCAGATAAATCTTGCTGTGGAATAAAATGCAGAAAACTCTGTGAGTTCCTTTGGAAGATCATGTTTTGGCAAGGGGTCTTCCAAAACTGTCTGAACATGAAAAAATCACATTTTCTTCCTGTAAGACATGACAGTCATTACAGACTACTGTACTTTATTAATCCATCATAATCCGTCCATACTGTCAATACATACTGTATAAAGAGTAAAAAAACCCCAAACAAACAACAAAAGCAATTTCAGTAGCCCTGTAACACTCATTCTGGAGGAGATGCAAAATGATCACACACTATTAGAGGATTATAAGAAGTCATTTAAATATACTTATTTCTTGTTTCCACTTCCCTAGTCAAATACTCATTTTGTATGACATGATATAGTGGCTATATTTTACCTTACTCCTTGTAAAACCTATGTATCTAACCATATCTCGCCTTTCTTTTACATATTTGACCATATGTAATGCAGAAATTAAGTACCTGCTTTAAAACATTTTTCTGCTATGTATAACCATCTTTCATAGTGAATAAAATTACAATCAATTTGTTCTGATCCCTGCAAATACTATACACCCCTTCAAGGTTGTGTGCTGCAGAAGGTGAGCCAGCTTAATGACCAAAATTGAAGAAACAAGATGCATTCCAGGAAGTCATGATACATACATTACCTGCCCATTGTAAAGAAAATCACATTGTCTTTGAAAGCCCTTTCATATTCCTTTATTACATCAACGCACTATTTAGAGCTGCACTTTTTGCTACTTTACCATTTAGATGGCACTTGCATCATGCCCTGATTTCAGTTGCTTAAAGTCACTTTAAATGCACATTAGAGTGTAAAGTCTTAAGATTATTCTTTACTAATTAGTAAATGCTTTGGGAGCATTTTAGTAAATTTGCATTTTAGGTTATGATGGTTTTGCAGTACTATTATCTGGGTTATTCTGTAACACAAATAGTAATAATTAAACAGGTCTTTCTTGAAGGTGTAAACTTTCTAAAACAAAAATTAAAAAAATCCATTGTAGATCAAGTTTGATAAAAGAGACAACATGAAAATGAATCTGAAATGCTAAATGAGTTACATGTGTTTATATTATTTGCCAGTAGACTATGTTTTAAACACATTCAAATTCTACATACATAGACTGGGGTATATGTACTTCTAATTTTGGACAGAAACACATAGTTTCAGGGAAATGTTTGCAGTCGGGTCTTCCTACCAATCAAAACGAGTGGCAATGGCAAAAAACCTCATTGTTAATTCTTATCTTGTGGGGTTTTTTTTGAAGGCAATCCAAACCACTCAGCTACATATTTCCTGAAATTCTGTTTAATAAATGTGTTTAAAAAAATATGGGAGCAAAAAAACTTTGATATATTTTTCTCTCTTTCTTTCTTTTAATGCCCAAGTGAATGTAAAAGAAGAACTAATAAAACAACCAGCTTGAATTTGCAAGAGAGAGGGAATATGTAAATATAAAGAAAAGACCAGAACAGGGAAACTTTGTTTATGCTGATTTCCAGGTTATTTGGACAAATTTGCTTTTGCACCTTTGTTGAAGAATAACAGTGCTTTGTTTGGAAACATATGAAGCCTTAACTCCTCCACCTGGGTTGTCAGAATATTCTTTGCTTAAAGGAGCAACATAATAAGTAATAATCAGAATTAATAGACTTCATGTTTCAAGGGCTACTGGTCTCAATATTAAAAAAAAACCAAGACAACTGGAAAAGAGATCTTTTCAGAACTGTAAATGAGATTCTGCAGTCACCAAGCTCGAAGTTTGTTTCTGGAAAATTAGATTAAAAAATCCAGTGTCTTTCAATGTAAATATCATTGATAATAGGACTGGAATCAAAATAATTTTAAAAAGCCCTAAATTATCATGCAATCTGGATTAAGTTTTTTTAATTTGCTTTGAAACCACCATAAAGAATTTCTCAGCATCTCTGCTTTTCTAACCTTTCAATTTATAAGTTTCCCTGGGAAAGACTTTTGAAAGTAGTGTTTGGGTTTCCTAAGATGGTGTCTGTATAGGGATAGCCTGCAAAGGCTATTATACACCAGCTCCTCATGTGGATGATTTCATTCCATACCACGAACTCCTCTGTGTGCTTCAATTTGCTCCTTTTGCAACTCAAGCCATGGTGCTCTTGTTATGGAATAACAGTGTTCATAAGGAGAATTACTGTGAAGTCACAGTCATACAAGAAATGCTTGCTTTTGTATACTTAACGAAGACCTTCCTGCATAGAAGAAAATCTTTGAGACCCAGGTACTTAAAATTACCATCTCATCCAAAGGAGAAGCTAATCTGTAATTTTCCAATGCTATAATGTGACTTATGTAAATATTTGTCTCTATAAACTATCACAAGGCTATGTGTGTTATGTGACAGTAGGACTAAAACTACAACTTGTTACTTTCTCCTTAGCTATTTTTGAAAGGAATACAATACCTCTTTATTGTCTGATAAATGAATCTAAACCATTCAGAATTTGATAAAAGATTACATCTAAGGATTATTCAATTATTGTTATTTTCAAAAGACGGAGAACTTTATTATAAAATTGACTTGATGAATCTCCTTCATGCTGCCTCATTTATTGCTTCAAATCATTGATATTATCTTTTGCCAGCCATTAGGAATTGTAGGTCCTGAATCCAAAAGCAAATTGATTTGTTGTCAGTACACTGCATGTACTGGATAGATCTGTTTTATCTTGAGAATACAGAAACTGCTTTCATTCTAGTTTCCTTAGACTGCCTGCATTTCCCCCCAAAAAACCTCACAAATTCAGCACCCTGCTGAATAACTGAACTCTTCTGGAGCAGTTGGCATATAATTTATAAATGAAGAATAGGAATATCTCAGCAGCACAGTAGTAATCACTATTTACACGTCTGTGACTAAAAAATGCTGGGTTTTTATTTGTACACCCACATCCTTCCTTCATTTCTGCTGCCAGTGCTAATCAAAAAGTCAGTATTATTCATAGCTCAAAAAAATACATCTGAAGTATTAGTCATGGCCAATATATTATGTAGTACATTTTAACTTTGATTTTCTCTCTTAGGTAATGCCTCTGCTCAAAAGGAAATCTCTTTCATACAATTTCTTCTGTCCCTGTCTCCAGTATTTTTGAGTATGATTTTGAGAAAACTGGTATGAAGAAGATGAGCGTCAACTTCTATTTATAAATTAATTTTTTTTTATATAGTTGCATTGGTATAGAACATATTTTCACTGAGATTATCTGTTCAAACCCAGACAGAATTTCCCTGAGCAGAGGCACTGGAAAATTGGCCATACACAGTCCTACATAAACCTGAGAATCCCTGGCACCACTTAAATGGTGTACACTTCTGTGTAGCTCATTATTCACAATTTGGATTATGTGCCAGTAATATCATGGAGGATGGAAGCCCCCCACAACATTTATCCCATGAGGTTTAACGGTGAGTTTAGGCTATGAGAGCTTAAGCTTAACATTTATTGATGCAGTGAGAGGAGGGAGGATTTACTAAGTGATTTTTTATCCTCTCTAGGTTCCTTACCATTCTCAGGAATAGAGCTGGGAATCCTAATTTCTGCAGTAACACAATTTTGCAGCAGCATGTTCTGCTGCCTCCTCTTCACAAACGCCTTAATAAAATTGTATTTTGATAATGCTTTCCTTGGCAAGTTAGCATGAAATAATGCTTAATTTAGTATATGAAGGCTGATTCAACAGTATAATGAATAGTAAAATATGACACATTGATCTTAAAGAAAAAGTACTGTCAGGTCTCTTAAATTCAATAATTCAATGCTTTCTTTTGGACACCAGCATCAGAGACAAGGTTTTGTTTCCAAGGAGATGAGGATGAATTAAACCTATCTTTAAAAAAAAAAAGCATGACACATTTAATTGATGGAGATTAAGGAAAAGATTAAATGCAGTCCATTAGAAGTCAGTTTTGAAAAAAAGAATTATTTTAAATAGATACTTCATCTGTGTCTGAAAGAGACCTAAATAAAACAGCAGTATTGAAGCAAGTTTCAGAATAGGAGGAGGAATAGTAGGAAGATAAAAGGGTAGGTGAGGTGTGACTCATTTGGTGAAACTGATGAGAAACAGAAGTTGACATTCAGATGATTGTGGTTTTGGTATATCTGTCATGTGGGTGAGAATTTCAGGCTTATGTGAGATGTGGGATGATTTTGCCTGCTGTATTCTAGAAAGATGAGAGAGAACCAAGAGGGAAAAATTGTATCCAGAAAGAGAGTAGTGGGGGTAATTCTGTAACACAAAGATAGTAATAACAAAACTGGTGTCTCTCTAAGGTGTAAACTTTCTATAATAAAAATTACAAAACACCCATTGTAGGTCAAGTTTGTTAAGAGAGGCATCTGGAGTACATGTAAATGAATCTGATATGTGAAGTGAGTCACATATATTTATTTTGTTTCTCAATAGGCCATGATTTAAATACATTCAAATTAAAAATCAGGGGCTACTGATCCCATTGTTAAAAGTGAGAGAAGTGAAATTACTAGGATTTGATGAGTGATCAGAGAGGATTAAAAACTGTCCCAAGAGCAATGGACCAACTACACTATACTGGAATACGTGCCCTATTACAGTATTTCAAAATAAGGATGAACAGCACAGCATGGAAAACAAGAGCTCACCACAAAGCAGAAGATGTTGCTGAAACATAAGACTACAAAGCACCATCTTTTTGCTGCCACAGGCTTAAGACCAGTCCTGCAGACCAATGTTGTACATACCTGTAGATAAAATGGAAATGAGCTATAAAACAAGATAAAAATGATCCTTGAAACAAGCATGTAGAGGAACTGCTTTGTAAAATTGTAAAAATCAGATCTTCCCTCCTTCATTTCCAGTCACTTTAGTCCTCTAATCCACTCCATTCTACAAAAGAAACAAAACAACAAAACTAAAACAACTCAAAAGCTACTCCACTCCCCCCCCCCCAACCAACAAAAAGCAGATTTTAGTACTAAATAAATTAAAACATCAAGGAAATTACAAAATATCAATCCAGGTCATGATAAATAAAAATATGAGAAATGTACCTTTCCTCAAAATTTTTCTGAGATTTACCTCACAAGCAGATAACGTCGTCTATGTTTCAGAACCATGAACTGTTTTTTTCCCCACTTTCTGTTTGTGGGAATTATTTCAGGCTGACCCCCACAGGTGGGTCTTTCTTATTTTCTCTTTATTTGGACATCTGAATTCTCCTTTGGTGGAATGCTTTGCTAATGATATAGAAGAAAAAGCTCAGTGTTTCTTTGAGTTATGCTTCCAAGAAATCCAGTTTCAAGGAAAGTTATGAACACGTTAGATTGGGATCTTTAATCATTCCAGTTACTTTTTGATATATGTAATTTAAATAATGCTAACATTATAGTAAACTTATGTTTTAGTGCTCAGGTGTATGTGAAATCTGAGACTTTATCTGGTTGAAAAATTTTAAAAAAGAGATTTGAGAAAAATTATTAAACCTATTTGAAAAACAAAGCAGAGAAAAAATCTCATGTTTTAAAAATGTATATAAATTAATATTTTAACTAAAGTTAAAATATTTTAATCAAGATAAAAGTTTTTGCAATTGTTTTTTCTTATTGTCACTACCATACTATTCTTTCTCAAATCCTTTAATTGTCCAGTTATATGTGGAATCCATAGGTAGGAGGCTGTGTGAAATTAAGGCAGAAAAGAAACTTAAGTATCTGCAATATTTATTCTGATATATTTAATTTATATTCTGCCTGGAATTACATATTTGATTCAGTGGTGAAGTTTTCTTGTTGTGAACCATAATGCTCTGCTTATGGGAAAAATGTATTTTTTTAATTCCAACTGTGGTTTTTGGGGTTTTTTTTCCCTTCCAAAAGAATTAATTCAGCCAGGTCAATTTTAGAGAGCTAATACGCATAGATTACATTACTTAGTTAATAGACAGAAAGAAGCCTATCCATATTGTAGCTTTACTTCCATTGTTTCTGAAAACAAAATGAATCTGTTTGAATTCCTTTGTATTCATAGACCCTAAATGCTGAGATGTGGAAGTCCATGAGATGTTCATCATCCCCTCTCACTAAGGGTCTATCCAAGTGCAGTTCTCAGGAGCAGAGCATTTGCCTTGCTGTACCTGCACTGGAATAATTATCAATATTGCAAGAGAACAAATGGGGAACAGAAATAGGATAAAACCTAGAGGTATCCCAATTGTGTGTTCTTACCCCAGCTTTTGACTAATTCGTTATTACATCCAGTTTTACACTTATTAAGGAGATACCTCCATTGCTTGAAACCAATAACCATTTAAGAACTTTTTCCTACTGTGGTAGACTTTCAGGTATATCCCACTTAAACTTGTATCAAACTTACTTTCTTAAACTTCTTTCATTTGTTTCAAAAAATTACTGAGACAACATTGGAAAAAACCCTATTTGCAGTATTTTTTTTTATTTTAACAATATTTATTTTTTTCCTAATCCTGGAAGACTAATCTGAAGAAACTAAGCATTCATCCATACATCAGAGGGCTGTGTTACGGGCAGCATCCCTGCATCTTGAGTATCAGAAGCCTTATAGCTATGTTACCTCAAAATGAAACCCAGGGTGATTTATGATATATTAGTTCCCGTATCTCTACTAACTCATTCTGCAATAATATGTGGTTCTTGAGATGGCACTGCTCTATGTAATACGTAGTCCAGAGTTATCAACCTAAAACTCTATGTTTAATTATCAAAAGTGAATATGGAGAACAGTTCTAGCACAGTGAAACTGCTGGAATGGAAAGGGTGCTTTTGTTCATGTTTAAGGCAAAATAGGCTCAGTCACTTTATAATACTGAAAAAAGAACACATGAAATAAAAATAATATACAGGAATGTGAATCTGTTTGAATGCACGTTCTGAAAACTTTGACATGAGCAAATTCAGCTTGCAATGAAGAAGAAAAGAAATCAACCTTAAAATATACAGTTATTTTTCAAATACTAAATGACAAGTGAAACCACCATCTGATAAAACCAACGTGGAAACAGAACTAACCAAAGTGTTCAGATCTGAATACCATGACAGTTTCCCATAACAAGAGCGGCAGAGACAGAGTGGTAGGAGAAAAAATATCTTTCAGTGTTACTTCTGTGACAGTGCACAAAACCTAATGTCAATATACCATCAAAGGAATTATCTTGCAACATATCACCAAACTGCATTCTTTAATACATATATTTACTAAAACTTTTTGGCACTAAAAAGTAGTTCAAATATGATAGGAAATATTACTTTCATAGAAATCGTTCCGTAAGTGAAGTATTTGCATAATTTTTCTTCTGTTCGATTTAGTGGAATTTTGCTCAGGACTTGATCGTGACTGTAACAAAGCCTGATATTAATCATGTGTATCTGGAGAATGAGAAATCAGGGCATTGGAAGATCTATTGTAAAGAATCTTCCAAAAATAGTGTAGGTTTCCAAACACACCTCCATTTTTGCCTTGTATCCAATGTTACAGTCTGCACAGAGGTGCTGCTTTGCTGTTTCAGTACCCAATCTTGCAGCTTGCCTGAAGTTTGCCTTTTCAGCAATGTAAGATAAGCAATTGATTTTGAGAGGTGTGGATGAGGAGATACAAGGTATTCTGCTTCAGTCCCGTGAGCAGTTATGTTCAGGCAGAGAGAGAGGCAGAAAAGAAAGGGAAGGGAAGACAGTAACATCTTTTACAACATTGAAGATACTAAGTGAATGAATGTCAATGTCCTTAAATGTTTAAGATGGAGTTTACACTTCGGATGTTAATGCATTAAGAGAATGTATTTTTTTAATTTCTTCATCTAATTTTATCACAAAGATTATTTTTATTTTTATTTGTTGTAAACTCTGAAGGTTGATAGAAAATTTATACAAGGAAAGAGGAACAGCTGGAGTTTTTTGTGGCACTGTGTTCCTCTCTGATGCTTTCTCTGCAAGTTGTAAAGAATTTCAGCATGGCTTCAGATGTTTTTCTTACCCACTAATTTTTCCCCATGCTTCAATCTCAGTTTGTCAAACTTTGCTGTGTATTTAATCCATTGAGTATTCACATAAATACTGTCCACCCATTCACATATACTGCATAATGATATACTTTTCAGAGGTGGACAATACTAAGTTTGAGTGGACAGTAGTTTGGTGCACTTAAACACATGCAGGTGACTAAAGCCAGCCATACTTTAAAGTGAAAGGCTACAACTTTAGCTTACCATGCTAGGCACTGGTGTCTTGCCAGTGTGCCTTTACAAACTTTCTTGCCTTTGAACAGTCAGAGTACATTCTCTCCACTTGTTCATAGGGTTGAGTTGAATTATTTTCAGTCTCTTTCCTTTCTTAAGTTTGTTTACAAAGAAAAAAGTAAATCTAAGGTGCTACAAGTAAAATACTAATTTCCGAATGCTTATGCATTCTAAATTCATAGCCAATAGTTCTGTTAAACTTTTAAATATTTGAAATCACATCTAATTCTATACCTCCATGATACTTTGCAAAAGGTCAGTTTCTTTCATCAACTCTCTTCCATTTTGGCTCTGATAGGGAAAAAAAGGAGTGCAAACATACGCAGCTTTCAGAGCCATTGCAATCTAATAAACAACTTTGGACTGTAAGGCAAAGAGGTTTGAGAGAAGAAGGGCTTTCCAACACCCCTGAAGATAAAACTGGTGCGCAGGTTCAGATTAACAAAGACAGAAATGAGGAGGGGGACAGCCACTGTTTTCCGGTGACAGAGGATGGAATATCCTTTCTATCCCTGAGTTTGTCTTCTTTTTGCCCCTGCCAACAAGAAGCGCTTGCCTGTGAAGTCAATAGGTTTCCCTAATTCTGTACCCATGGAATTGGTCAAGTGTTTATTTTTTGATAAAACTTTGAATAATGATATATCAAATTCTAGAAAGGGAAATAGAAAAGTCATAGTTATTCCCACATTTTACTTTCCCCTTTCTGCACCGCATCTGCATATTTTAGCAAGCTAATTTTGTGTAAATCTTAGTACGTTGCAGAATTTCTGAACATATTTCCCCAGAAGAAAAGAGATCCATATTTTCTTGCCTTTTTAGGGCATTTTAGCCTCTCTTTGATTCTATACGCATACAGACTCCTGTGTGCTAGCAGCTCTGCGACCTTTCTATCACAGCTTGCAGCCAATTCTGAATGATGAAGGCAACTGAGAATGACTGAGTAAAGCCCTGAGTACCCTTTGGAGGGTATTATGATGCTGTGCCAAGGGATGCTGGGAAGGAGGTGAGTAGAAAGCAATAAGTAGAAACATTATGTTAGTATGAGACATAGAAGTCAAGTGTCCCCAGAGAATCATTCTGCTCTACAGTATAGGAAGAAATGAAGCTGCAGGCACATTGCACTGTTCCACAGATTTCTGCATCATGTACAGCTGATGTTGCAGGTTTCTAGTGTAGTTAAAAGCTGTTTCTGCTTACTTCACTAGTTCTGCCCCAAATACAGTTTGCAAGAGGCACCATCTCTAATATCCTGCTTTTAAAAAAAAATATCTGCTCAATAAATAGGTAAAACTATTAGAAATAGTTGTCTATGTTGATCCTAAGTCTCACTGCTATTATTGATGACTCAGAGTGGAGCAATAACAGCAATGATGGCCTACTGCCCTTCTTGAAACAGAAATCTGATAGTTTGATTTATCCATGCCCATACAATAAACCGCAAAAGTGAGATTTGAGATCAGACTCCGATGGTCTCCACCTTTAGTTTGCACAGGGTTGGGGGATTTTTTTCCCTCCTCATGGAAATGATTCTTCCTAAAGCAACCGCAAACTGCTGCCAGCTCCATGTGGTAATATGCTCAGCAGCAGACCATCAAATACTTATTATCAAAGGAGGTAATGAGAACAAGCTGAGTAATTGGACTGGCCTGAGTAGAAAGGATCAAGCAAAATTTTGAAATGCCATTTCAATTTGCTGTAACTCTGTATCATGTTCACCAGCATTCCTTCTGAATCGGATTTTACTCAGCGTAATTGCTAGGGGGCATCCAGGCTTATTAGTGAGGAAAGTGTTTGTGACAGTGTTAGAGAATGTGATAACAGTAATGATCATCTATAAATAGAAAGTTGGACATCAGCTGTAGTGATCTAAAGATGTGGGCATAAGAAAGATTCAGAGCTAAAGGATTTTTTTTAAATTGAAGAAAGCTTCTATCTTTTTTTTTTCTGCTTAGCTTGATCAAATAGCATGGCTATTATTTGACTATGGCTGCCTTGTAAAAGCTAAATGAGAAGAATTTTTAAGATACAAATTAAAATCTACTGATTTCATCATACAACTAATGGCTGTAGAGAGAAATCATATGTAGGATTCGTAGAGATTGTTCTTGAATTTAGCAGAAATGACTTTATTGAACCAATGAGTAAAATGTGTTCTTTCTTTGCTATCAGTTATTAATCTCCCATTATTATCCTACTAAATAGCATGCTATAACTTTATCTGTGGAATGCTAAATTCCCAAATTTGTTGCTCAAAAATGAAAAGCAAAGAAATACAGAAATAAAGGACATGACAAGAGAAAAGAACAGGACTAAAAGAACAGGAATCAAAAAGAAAGTAGAAAGGCAGTGATAACAATCAAGGGACATAACAAATAGGCAATAATTTCAGAAAGAATAGTTATATTGCTGAAATCTTCCAGTTAGGAATGCATGAGACTGACATCCAAATATTTTAAAGAAATAATCTGAAACTTAGATGCTGTTATTTAATATTTTTAACGAAAAGATGAATTACTCAGATGTTCAGCATAAACTGCATTCCCCTATTTACTTGCATAACTATTGCAAGGTAATGCATACCTAAAATTCAAACCAGCTTTTTAATGTTGAATTTGCACAGATAGAAAGGTCAGAGAGTAAGGGTGACTCTGAAAACTTCAGCTCTTGAAGAGTCTGTCACCTAGGTGCTTGATTGTGGGTAAAGCCCAGGCAACCACTGAGTGCTCTCCCTTTCCTGCTCCTTCTCTGCATGACTCTGGGCAAGTCACTTAGACCATAGACTCAAAGGTATCTATGGAGGTGCCTCATCACCTGAGTCTTGGTTTCTTCTGTCTACCTGAACAGAGAGGTAAGCAGTAATCCTCTGCTTCATAGGCCTGTAGTGAGAACTAATAGCTGATACTGACAGAGTGCCTAAAAATACCAAATACTTAAAGCTGATATCTTGTATGAGGTGATCACTGTTTTATTCTTTCATGTAAGAGTTGACTGTAAGCTCACAGATTTGTGTAGCTCTAGGCAAAACGGAAAACATCTGCCCCTCACACATCTGTAGTCACCCATAAAATGACAGTCAAAAGATATTTAGCTGCCACTGCCACCTTTGTCATGGCCAGCCATCTATATTTTATCTTGTAAGCTATATTCAGATTTAGGTTGAACTGCTTAAGACTGATTTCACCCCCTCCTTTTTGTGGAAATTCGAAATACAGGAACAGGCTCGTGCACTGTGTTTTCAAATCCATGTTCTTTGCAAAAAAAAAAGAGTAGAATTTTCTTAAAGGAAGAGAAAGGAACATCTGAAACCACATCTGTCCTCATGTATCCTTAGTAAGACTGGAAAAAAACCTTAGAAACAAAAATAAGGAGGCAGAATGCTGGAGGGAATGAAATTCTCAAAAATACAAGCTCAGAAAGAAATTAAATTCACAGACACCACCGGAAAGGGGACAAGGCTGGGACTCACAGTTGTTAGGCTTCTTGATAGGTATCAGAAGGGTAAAAAAAAAAGGCATAGAAGAGAGAAGAGAAGACATATTACAGCAAGGCAGTAACAGCATTTTAGAGAAACTAATTGGAAAACTCAAAGTAACTTTGATGCTGTTACAAAGAAGAACAGAGGGGCCTGAGGCACAACATTCAGATTTGATCTAAAAACCCTCTTTTCATGTTTGCTTCCCAAAATGACTATTCAGGAAGTTAATTCATCATGTACATTATTTCTACCCATATTTTTTATCTAGAATACTGTTTGTAATTTACTTTAGAGACATCACATTTATGAAGGTCTGTTTTCTTATTTACAGACAACATTATAAATAAAAGAGGAATTTCAAAGTTAAGTTGAAAGTCCCATATACTACATAATATCTTTCTCATAGCAAAGACTGAAAGAGTGATAGAATATTGAGAGCCACCAGCAATTAACCCAGAACAAGCACTGAGTATACTGAAAAATCCACATACACTATAACTTAAGATAGACTACTTAGAAAAACAACCTTACATATTTCAGGCAAAATTTTGCAAATATGCTAAAACCTAAACTTGTAAAAGGAGATAGACTTAGCCAATATTTAAGTTCAAAATGTCCGATTTCCTTAGAACACATGTAAGGAGAATTAAGCACTAAAAGGAGGTATATGTAAACTAACTCAAAATCTAGAGTTGAAAATGCTGAGAAGAAACTTATGTGTGTTAGACATAAATTGAATCTAGTGGTTGTGGATCTTGCTTTTCTTGCAGAAAAAGAACGTTTTCCCAATACAAAATTTCAAATCCCTGGTTTGCAGCAGAAACTTAAGCCATTATCTTCCAGAGAACTGAGAATCATTGCAGATGATTCCAGATGCAGTCTAGAGTGGCAGGAAATTTTGTATCTGAAGTAAATAATTTATTGAGGTAAAGGGCAACTGAATGCTATCAATAAACTTAGCAGAGCAAAGAGGATAAAATTCCCACTGAAGAAAAGTCTTGCACCGTTTTTCTGTTGTTGTAAATGGGCCAATGTATTTCTCATATGGAAATAGGTGTAGAAATACCATAGATGGAAGAAGCTGCAGTGGATTTAGGCGGTTGGAAAAAAGGTTTCTGTCAGGTTATTAAACAGATGAATTAGAACAGGACAAAGAAATCCTCCAAACTGAAAACAAACAAATAAGGGGTCAGCATTAGGTCCTCTTTACCTGAATGTAGCCTCTGTTAAGCATAGCTTATTGTTGTTTTTGGGAACAGAATACTGAACTAGATGAACTGTTCAGGTGAAATAATAAAGCTATTATGCTTTTGAAAGAGATTTGAAAAAGAACAAAGTGACTATTTTGCACATATTTACAGGAATCAAACAAGGATTGCATCCTTGAAGAGAAAATGTCTTTCTTTTACTAAGTGGAAGAAGACAGAAAGCAATTTGTCCTTCTTAGGCTCTGCTGAGGACCTTCAGCTGGCCCTTTTTCCTCGAGAAACTCTTAAATTGCTTTCCTACATGAAAAAAAGTAGAAATAAGGCTAATAGAAATTGGCTTATCTGCTTCAGAACTTGAACAATCCATACGAGAAAGCCACGTTTTCCCCCAAAGTATATGGCTGCTGCACAAAAAATTACATAAACTCTAGTAGGTGGACCCTAACTGAGCTTATTTAATCAATACAGAGCTCTCTCCTGCCACTTTTCTTTGGGACTCGATAATTGGATCAAAGTGTCTTTCTCATTTTATTTTATTTCCAGGTTTTGCATGGCCGGATGTCACTCAGACGTCCCCTCTGCTCCCAGGATCATTCCAGCTCTAGCTTAAACATGAATTGAGTTTTTCTGAAGGTCAAAGTATAGGGACTCATTTAATATGCCTGTAGCAAAAGGCATATAGATCTCACTCTTATTTAAGATACGTGGGCTTTTGCATGATTACTTAGTATCTTAGGGAGAAGTGTGTTACAGATTTAGGATTTTTAAAAAAATGTTTCCTTTTTGACAAAGGTTTATTTCAGGGCAGAATTCTGATTACTGTTACTTTTAATGAAATTTCAATTATAACATTCATCCCACTTGTAATGCTAAGAGCTTTGGGTGATAATTTGCATTGGTCCTTCTATATCCATTTATCTATTTAGATTTTGCTGCTGAAGAAATCTGCAAGACAGGAAGTAATGTGTTTCTTCATGAAGGCAGAAAACAATAGATTAAGTGAAAATTCAGCTGTTACAAAATGCCTCTACAATCTACATTTGCCTTTCAGTGGTATTAAACATAAACCTTTATCTTTATTTCTTCATGAATTCTGGTTCTTTCTGGCTTTATTTCAGTCAAGTTTCATTTGTTAAATTTGGCAAACTACACCATTCTACAAGATTTAAAAACAGGTTTAGACTTTTAATTATTGAACTAATTTTAACTAGTGGTATATTATCTTACGTTATGCTTCTTTGGGGGGGGAATAGTGGTTTTCCAAATTGCCATAACAACAGGCTGCAATCCTTAAAACAAGATAAGCTGTGTGTCAAAGTAAAACAGTTACCATGGTAACTGGTTGCATATTGAAAGTGCTGCATTTTGGTTTAATCAGTCAAATTGCCCCTTTTCAAAAAATCAACAGTATAGGCATTCTTATAGAGGAAATAGTGAAAAGGCGAAAATGTAAAAGCTAATTAAAAAACCAGAATCTCCCCTTTATTTTCTTATCCTGAGTGACAGCTTTTGATTCAGAAAGGTCACTTCTGTTTCTTCGACTGGATCCTGTCCTTTAACTTAGGCTTCTTAGAAATTCCTCTCAGCTGTTTTCCCTAAACAGGTTAATAAGATATTAGCATTTAAGCATGTAGTTGTAAGTTCATAAAACTGCCTAGTGACAATAATATATAATACATTCTTATAACCTCTCTGTTTGGGAAGATTTAAAAAATGGCAGATGAATCAATCCCTTAAATCAATATCTGCTGTTTCTATGAACTTCATGATTAGATGGTCAAAACTAAAAGCTATTTAATCCATTTTTAAATTATTTTTCTTTTTCTCCTTATTTTATCTGAAGAAAATGTAAATGCACTAAAAATAGACTGTTTTTCTTTGGGAGGAAGAAGAGTTTTGGAGATGTCTGTTATATCATACTTAGTTGTACTGTGCTGTGTCAGATTCCTGTCCTTTTGGTCCTGAAAGTCAATGAACCTTCAAGAAAGTGACATTTAAGTCTCAGAAGGCCTCAGAAGAATGCAGAACAGCAAAACAAAAAAAAAAACATTTTAAAGGCTACACATACAACCCACAATCACTAGGGTTCTTTTGAGATACTAGTTGATATGGCAGAAGGTGAATAGGTTACATTACCTGTACACTGCTATTGTACAAATGTTAGCTATCCACCCAATATCGCTAGGAAGTGCTATTAGCCTACCTTTCCTGAGAAGGATTTTGAGTCAGAGTGTCACTCTCAGTCTCAGTGGTATAGTTGCTTGTCCTATTTCTTTTTTAGCCTAGAGAACATAGTGGTTGCATATGTAAAAATACAGATTCTGCAGATTTGGAATATTTTCCTTCTCATGAACTACTAGTCAGTGCTGCGCTATGAATTACAGCAAAACACGTAGAATGAAAATGTCCTCTTTTAAGAGCAATATTCATAATCTTATTAGACTAAGTAGAATATCACAAATATCTTATTGTCTTTCAGGAAAAGTTAAAAAAGAATCTATGACATTCGAAGCATTAAATTCTGTTTGTGTTCCCCACAGAGAAAATATACACCGCTTCTATTATGTTCTGTTCTTTGTACCAGTTCTATTAAGCCTTACTGAAAAGAAAAAGTAGGATTTCAGAGAGCTTTGCCACTTTCTGATGTGGTATCTCAATATAAGGTAGTATATATCCTCAAAAGACAGATGAAAAGTTATTAATTTCTAACACAGAACGAATGCAGAACACAACTACTATGATTATGGAAAAGATTTGAGTGTACTTTATGCTTGCATACCTCAGTGCTACTTTGTTATGATTATTTGAAGGTGATATCACAAGTGAGACTTTCAGAAATTAAATAGAGCTATCTGCTGCATTTTCTAAGTAGCTGTCAAAATATTTTTTCCTGCTTAAGGCGATAAGCCTCCCTTTCCGCAGATTTTATAGTACTACTGAGACATCGTTTTGTTATTGATATATGAGGGAAAATATTGATGCTAGTTGACCAAAGATAAATTGAAAATATCAGGGTTAATCATCAGTTTATGATCAGCTCTGAGGTCACTGATTCAGGCTTCAAAGGTGTTGAAATGACATGTTCTGGAATCCTTTTCCCTCAGTCATAAAGAACATTCTTATATTCCCTTGCTTGAGTGACCATCAGCTTTGGCTTTTAAATTAATCACAACACCCTCTGCCATATTTCATCAGATGTCAATGTCAGGGCTTGCGGGTTGGCCTTTTTGTTTGAGGAGTAATTGGGCACAAAGACAAACTTTTTTTGTAAGGGGAACATAGTTACAGCAGCCTGCAAAACGAAGTAGTTGCTGCAGTGTGAAAACAGCTGCTCTCAAGAATCCTGGTCCCAAGTACTACTTGTCTACTGCAGGAAGCAGATGATTTCTGAAGGCTGACTTGGAGGATATTTTTATACTGCAGCCAGACATAAGCACTGCTTACAAAGACCATGAGTGAATCTGAGGTAACAGGGAGCTCAATGCAGGCTGCGTACTGTGGGAGGGATTCTTGGTAAAGACACACGCAGGTATTTTATCTGAAGCTCTGTCCCACAGATGATTTGTCTGAAGCTGAACGTCACCTGTGCTCTCCTTGTGTTACTTCTGAAGCTAAAATGTGAAAGTATTTGGAAGCGTCACAATGAGTAGAAGCATGTTTTAGCTGTGCTGTAAATACTGTCTTAATATGGAAAACAATCTTGTCTGCCTATGGCCAGAGTATCCACAGAGAGGACCAAGACTAACACTGCAGAATTTCTTCAGACTGAATGCTGCTCAGTTGTGACTATTTTTAATGTACAAATGAAATACAAAACTCCTCAGCATGCTGCCAATAAACATGGATGTGGAAGGCAATCTGGGAATAAGATCTAGCTACTGCAGTCTGCGAGAAGCCAGGCACTTTGCCCAGGTCACCAAGGTTTGCTTTGTGGTGAGCAGCTAAGAATTGTTCACAGATTAATGGGCAGTTACATGTCCTCAGGAAGAGTGTCCTCTAGAGATGCCCACTGCTTTACTGAGGGCTTAAATAGTACATTGGTCTGGACATCTAGGGTAGATGGTGTCAATTGAGGGAGGGCATCCCCCTTGAATTGCTTCCTGGGCATCCCATCTCACACCTAGGTGACCACAGCATTGTCATTTGTATCCCTCCCCATCGTGTCCCTCTTCCCTGTGGCTCCAGCCTAGACCCTGTGTGGGCAGCCATGTCCCGCCGACAGCTACGGGGAGAGGCCAACCTCCAGGCCTGCAATGGCATGCCACATCGCCATGGGCCTTGGGCCACCCATCTCCACCACCCTGCCTGGCACAGGGCCTGACCAGCCCACTGGGCTGTGCCTGCCCCTGGCTGCCCTGTTGGATGGGACGAGGCCCTGCCTGGGTGGCTGTGGAGACAGTCAGCACAGGTTCCCCCAGTACCCGAGCTGGCAGTGCAGGGCTCAGCCTGGAGCTGTGTGGGGCCAAGGACTTGCTGCTGTCTGGTTTTGCAGACAAACGTTACAATAAAAATCTAGGTGGGAAGGGGCCTGGGGGTGACGCAGGGCTCCATTGCAGCCTCCTGCTGCAGAAAAGCCAGCTGCAGAGCGCTGCAGTGTGTCCTGCATTGCGGCTGAGGCGTTGAGCAGAGCTGCAAGAGGTTCCTCAGCATCACGGTGCTTTGGAACTTGTCAGTTGAGATCCTCTTGGGTCTTGCTCATTTCCCACATTGCTTTGTCCCTTGCACATTCTCATCTGCAGGTGTTTATGTATTGATGTTGTTCATAGTTAAATGGTAAAGATTAAATAATGCATCACTTCATTTAGTGTACGGTACTTTTTTAGTATCTACATATTGCAATAATATTGCTCTATTGGCAATATGGAAATTTTACTGATGTGATCAGAAATACGTATTTCGTCTTGAACTTTTATATTTTCCCAGATTTATATTTCAACAAAATAAGCTCTTGATCACACAAAAGGACCTTTATTATTAGAGTTTGGATCAAGTCTCAATTAGCAGCTGGGCTTTGTAAACAATGAATAAAGAAGTTCAGCCTTCTTAGCCATGTCCTTTTGTATTCAGGATGGAAGTGCCTGTAAGGGACACTGTGTTTCCTGATCACTTGGGTTTCTTTTACTGATACCAGTCTGGTTTGCTTCTCCTAAGGTGCTTATGACATGAAGACTGCCTTACAACTTAGCCTGCTAGTTTTAGCTGGGGCTTTTTCTCTGCTGGTTTACCAAACAGTGGTCACAATTGGCCAGGTAGGACCTAGCCCTGTTCTTGTCCTGGTCTTCTTATGTTTCTCCAGCTGTAACTCCCAGTCCAAACAGAGCCTGGCCTGGGACTCCTGCAGTGGGTAATCTCTGTGGCATGTGTATGAAGGTGCTTTCTTCCATACTAATGCGCTGTTACATAGTATAGTAGCATGTAGTGTATAGTATAGTATATAGTATGGTAGTATAGTAGCATCCAGTCCTGTTCAATATCTTTATTGATCTGGGTGAAGGGATCAAGTGCACCTTAGCAAGTTTGCAGATGACGCCAAGCTGGGTGGCAGTGTCAATCTGCTTGAAGGAAGGGAGGTGCTGCAAAGACATCTGCCCAGGCTGGATCGATGCACTGAGGCCAATGGGCTGAGGTTCAACAAGACCAAACGCCGAGTCCTGCACCTGGGACACAACAACCCCATGCAGCGTTACAGGCTTGGGGAAGAATGGCTGGAGAGCTGCCTGGAGGAGAAGGACCTGGGGGTGTTGGTTGACAACTGGCTGAACATGAGTCAGCAGTGTGCCCCGGTGGCCAAGAGGGCCAATGGCATCTTGGCCTGTATCAGAAACAGTGTGACCAGCAGGACCAGGGAGGTGATTGTGCCCCTGTACTTGGCCATGGTGAGGCCGCAACTTGAGTACTGTGTTCAGTTTTGGGTCCCTCACTACAAGAAGGACATTGAGGTGTCCAGAGAAGGGCAACGAGGCTGGTGAAGGGGTTGGAGAACAAGTCCTATCAGGAGCGGCTGAGGAAACTGGGGTTGTTTAGCTTGGAGAGGAGGAGGATGAGGGGAGACCTCATCGCTGTCTACTGCTGCCTGAAAGGAGGCTGTGGCAGAGCGAGTGTTTTCTCTTGTCATGAGTGACGGGTGATAGGACAAGAGGAAATGGCCATCAGTTGTGCCAGGGGAGGTTCAGACTAGATATGAGGAAGAATTTTTTTATCAAAAGGGTGTTCAGGCACTGGAACAGACTGCCCAGGGAGGTGGTCGGGTCACCATCCCTGGAGGTGTTTAAAAAATGGGTAGATGATTTTTTAAAGAACATGGTTTAGCAAAAGATGGGTACAGTTGGAACTCGATGATCTTTTCCAACCAGAAGATCCTATGATTCTATGACTTTATTAGGCTTCCTCTATTAATTTTTTAAAAACACTTTTTAACCTTTGAAGTGGTGTTCAAATCCCTCCCTATAATACAGAGACATTTTTGGGGTATGAGCATGAGATTTCAGTCTTTCACTTTAATCTCCTGCAGTATTTGTTTTCTAAATGCAGCTGTTGCATGTACTTTCTTCACACCACACATACTTTTATCTTCTCACACATACTAGTAGCAGCTAGGAATAGAAAGGGAAGTGTCAGTCTCAACATAAATGATTGGTATGACTTGTAGAGATTGATGGCATCTTTCTCATCACAAAGCTAAAGATATTACTACAGAGTTCTAGTTTGGGCTAAAGCAGAACATAATTCTCTGACTTTTCGGCTAAGCCTCTTTCAAAACTTCGGCTGCTGAAGCTGACCAACACCGTTTTTCAGAGAGTGGCTGCCTCTAGAGGTAATAAGCCTGATAGTTATCACCAAGGTAATGGCTCATTGGCATGTAAAGAGGTCACTCCTCACACCTATTCCTATGTAAATTAAGGCCATCCCAGAGTTGGTGGCGAAAGAGGTCGAACCTGCTGCGAGAAGTTCACAGGACAGTTGATCCAGCCTCACCAACCAAGTATTCCATGCCATGCAGGTCATTCTCAGTATAAAACCTTAGCGATCATGAGGCTCAGCTCTCTTTTTCGAAGTCTATCCGCCTGTCTGTTTACTCCTACACCTATCGGCGTGTTCCTGAATCCCGTGCCTGGAACCACTTCCTGAGTCCAGCTCTCACGTAGTCGTGGACCATCCCCGCGCCTGCCCTGCAGCATCAGTGGTGACATACTGGTCATCGGGGATGTTTGAATTGGTTTTGACTTGTATATATTTTACTATTTTCTTATGAATATTATTGTTTCCTTTTTATCATTATTGTTCCATTAAAGTTGGTTTAGTTTTAATTTCCAACCAGCAAGTCTCTCATTTCTCTTTTCCCTTTCTTGTGAGGGACTGGGATAAAAGCTGCCAAGTTTAGCCACGGATCTGACCAAAGGGGGCTAAACTAGGACATACAGGTAAACAATTCTGTGTAGCCTATGCACGAAGTTGATCTGCATACAAATGGAGCTTGGGTGTTTGTGGTGGCAAACATAGCATAAGTCAATAGAGAAAATAAAGCAGAAATCTGCTGTGCACTCCCAAGTTAGACTTTAAAATCCTGGTCTCCTGAAGGCAGACAGCACCATTTGTTCCAAGTAAGGCACTCTTGATAGCTAGATGAATACATGCCATTAAACCTGGCATGCAATGTCTGACATCGCTACAATTTCAGAATAAATTCAGCTGCAGTACTTTGCTCTTACCCTTGGGCATTAATTAAATACAGCCTTCACAAGCATGGCACTTTTAGGAATGCTTGTTCTTTATACGTTACAAATCTCAAGCTGTGGATGCATGGGATAGTTAGATTAATTTCTAATCACCATTTTTAACAGGGAGCATCTGGACTTAATCTAGCCAGCAATAGATATCTGTAGAAATTTAAATACTTTTGTCCATTAGCACACAGATAAAGTCTCCAATAGATTCTTATTGCTAGAATAGTGAATTTTATTTTTTTAGAAAAATATATGAGTAATCATAAAGAGCTCTAAATTAGGCCACACTCCTCCTGGAGACAACCATTTATCATTTATACTTGAAAATGAATGCCTCAGATGTCTGTGCAAATGCATTTGAGAAGCTCATATAGTATAAAAAGACACATCCAAATGTTCCTGAAAAGTGTATAAAAGGTGGGAAACCTATCAGAAATACATAAAATCTCTGTAAGAATATGAGTAGATTACAAATCCCAAAAAAATTAAACATTATACTTCTGTGAAAATAAACTACATATGCAGAATGTTTTGTGTTTTATACTGTATATTTTTATTCTTAAGATAAATTGCCTTGGTTGTGCTTTCTTGATTGTTTTGCCTTCATTGGTGCTTGAAAATATATAATTTATTTAGGAAAAAGCGTGCTTCTTTATGTGAGTAAATTCTGCTACAATCAGTCCTTGGCCTAGATTCCCACAGTGCTCAGAAATTGTTTCTGACGTTGTTCAGAGACTTTCATAAGAGAGTGAGTTCCTAGAATGTGGTAAGCTCAGTATGTGATTGAAAATTGGACAAAACATAATACAGTTTGAGTATTAAGTAAAATCCAATAGCCGGAACTGAAATCTCAGAGCTAATTTGTAGTAGCAGTTCTTTTTGAGATCTTCGGAACAATAATAATTGTTATTATTTAAAGAGGAAAATAAAAGCATTGTTTACCAACATCCAGTCTCAATAATTAGGGAGAATAATATTCTAGTGTGAAATAATAATTTCTGTTCTTTTTCCAGTGTTATAACCAAATTCAGAATGAGAAAGGTGCACGATAAGACTCCGATATTAGGTGTGCGTGAGGTTCCGGATGGTGACAGAAGCTGTTCTTTCAGTCTAAATGAGTTATGAGCTAGGGAGAGTAGGAAATATGACACTCCAAAGGAAAACCAGATGGCAGCCAAAAATTGCATCAAGGGTCAGTGTTTTAGTGTATCTGTACCTACTATGTCTAGAGGTAAGGTTTTAGACTAAAGACAGAAAGATGACTGAGAAAAAGAACATGTTGAGCAGGGAATGATTTCAGGTCTGCAAATTAGGAGCCATTTTCAATATGGAAATGGCAGAAGACAAGCCACGGATTCACAGAAAGAAGAAGTAGGAAATAAGTCTGGTACTCAAAGTGTTTAGAATTGACTCAAAGGCTGACATGAGTTGAATCATTTGTCTTTCTTCAACACCATGCCTAACAGGAGCAAGTGAAAATGTGAAGTACCTGCATGTGTCTGTGTTGTATAGTTCAAGCAGAACATCTAAATTCTATCACCTTTTACCTAAAGTCAGAGTTTGAATACATAGGTTTCATTTTGTGGATAAGACTTAAGAAGCTGCATTGGTTAAGGGAAAATTATGAATATCCTTGCTTGTGATACTGAAAATTTTAAATTGAGGCAACAGCATTAGTAACATTTGCCAAATAAAGATCATGTTAGATTGTTGGTAATGTTTTGAAGGTTCAGAAAGTATTTGTAGTCAAATATAATTTGATTTTTATTTGCCTTTGGCCTGACAGATGGAATGTTCACATAGAGGAGGACCTGACTACAGAGGGTTTACTACCATGTGTAACATCTACAGATGTACTGAAAATCTCTGCTTGTGGAAACACAGATGTTATTTTGCAAAAGTTTTTAGTTAGCTGCTGAATAACGAGTTATAAATTGCTTTTTAAAAATAAGTTGCGCAAGTTTCTATCTACAGTACTGTGAAAGGCTTTAGAACAAAAAATCTTTACGCTGGAATTTTTGTCTCCCACTCCATTTTTGCCATAATACTCTCTGTAATAACCCATAATACTCTTCCGTGAGATTGCATGCATTGTAATAAAAAGGGATAACTGGCATCCTTTTGCATTTAATTTGTAGCAACTTATAGCCCAGTTCTGCCAATAAGTAAAGGCAAATAAGACCTTCACTGATCTGTGACAGGAACTGCATAATTTTGCTGGTGCTATAGATGTTACAGAAGAGTTAGGCCATGACAGAGAAATATTCCTGTTGTAGTGGATATGAAGGTAATTTGAAACTAAAGAAAGTTGATCTGAAAACACACAGGTAAAGATTATAGCAGCAGCACACGGAAATATTAGCTTTGTGGAAAAGATCATATGCCTTGAAAAGCCATGGCAGGACATTTTTGTCTCATGCACATGCACATAGTAACAGAAGTGAGATCTTGAGTTCAGTTCAGTAGGATTTCCAGTCTATTACATATCATTGTTTTTCCCAGCACTATTTATTCATCTATGACTAAACTTCTTGTCTTATATCGATGATTTTAAATAATATTTTGAAAAGCACTGCAAGTGTTCTTGAAGTATTTCTCTTTTTTTTTTCCAATGCATTTAAGCTCAGCCCATTTCAACTAGGTGATATTTTACTGGCCCAGACAAAGAAAAGCTAATAGAAAATTATATATGTAATTAATTTTTATGAAGTTAATTGAGTTAAAGTGCATAAGAATTCTTATCCATAGCTGAGTGAGGCTAGCTTTTCAATGCTGAATCAAGGTATTGTAAATAGCACTTTGTAGTCAATCTGGTTCAGCCGGACTTGGTAAGATCTTTTCTTCTTTGCTGCTCACCAAAAATATTATTCCATATATAATTAAACATCTCTCACATTCATGCACAGCACCTTTGTATAATAGAGAGACCAGCTGCATTGCTTTAAAAGGGATAAGTAGTAGCAGATCTAGGATGCAAAAAATGGGATTATTTCAGAAAAGGACACAAGAGCTTACTAATTATTGGACCTCTTGACATTGTAGTTAATCTTAGTATTGCTGTTCAGCTTTTCAAAGTAACTAATGTATTACTTTTTCCAATTTGTTCAGTGTATACTTTTGTAGATGACTTTAAACTGTGATTGAATGGGTTCAGTTCTGAAGTCAGAAGCTGGTAATAAATCATTCCTATGAGGCTCCTTCCATTTGTCATAGAACATGTCCATAAACGGAAAGTAGAAAATTACCCCACATTTATAGCTTGTTAACTAGATATCAGGTTCTTAAGTATTCTTCTGACATCGGGGGCATGATTTCCATGCATGACGGTTAGCTGGTTTTCTCCTCATTTTTATCTGCCTCTCTGGCATTCCTTAAAATGTCACGCATATCATGGGAAGATTAAAAACCTTTTTCAGTGCTCAGATACACTGATATGTTTTGCAAATGCTCAGTCCACTTAGGACACTTGAAGTCCTTGCATACTGATGGCAACTGAATGACTAATTACTAATCAAAGAAATACAGGTCAGCTGTTGTTGAACAAAGTTCTGATAATGCCTTCTGAACCACTGTTCTTGGTAAGTACAGGCATTCTTTTCAAGATGTTACCAGCAACTTAAACTAATGTGATCACTTTCACCTTGTAGCTAATATTCTGTAGGTGTATTTTAGTAAATTATTGTGGCCACATAGTAATTTATCATACCACACCAGCCCACGGTGTAAGTAAGTTCTAAAACTGCAGTTATCACAACTTCATCCCTATATAGTCCATGCCTCTTTCTAAGTGGTCGGAGTACCTGTGCAAAGGATATATATAGAAACCAAAATAACTGTTGTATTTCTGTTCAGAAATGAGAGAACTAATAAAACATCAAATAAACAACCAAATTATCTGATATATCATCATAAATGGCCAGCCAAAGGTTTTGCATGCATATTGGAACACCTAAGCAAATGCATGTTATGAAGAGCTTCTAAACCCGCGTGTTATTTATGTGGTGGATATAAATTATCATTTGAGAGACATTATAGTCTATTATGTAAATAAGCATATAGGGACTTCTGAAAATTTGTAATTATGCAGTAGCTCTAAATGGATTTTCGTGAAATGTTTTATGAGGCTATCTTTAATAGCACTGTTAAGGTAAATCTCTTAATTAAAATATTCTACCTGTATGTCACTAAGAGATTTTAAACACATTGGAAGGATAATTTATTATAAAGTATTTTTCAATTTAGTTTTGGATTTTGATACAGCACTTTCCTCAACTGGATATTCAATAGAAAAAAATGTGTCAGAACGTATCTCTAACATCAAGATTAAATGGCTGCTACAACACAAGCTTTAATGGTCCAACAGCTTTTTCTTCTCGTTTCCCTGTTTCTCTAAGGGATTATATAAGCATATTTATTTTGTATTGAAATCTCAGGTAGTTTATTTGGGAGTGGTGATGGGAAAAGAAATATGTTTTACATTTTCACCTATTCATCTTTAATTCTGGAAAATTTTCTTCAGGAAGACAGGTCTGAACTGGGGTGTCTCCCTTGAAAAGACATTCCTGTAATCCACAGCCTGGTCTATAATATCTTATGCAGACCATCTGTCTTGGAAGGTGACAGACAATAGTATTATTTCTGATGCAGCTGGTGAATAAAACCTAAATTGAGCTTTCCAAATTTTCTCTGAGAAAATTAAGCACAGGTATATCATATCCACATGCTGTCACTGGGTAGTTCTCTCTGAGAGAAAGTTAAATGAGGCCTGAGGAAGTTAAATGGGCCATGAGATGAGGCATTCTGCAATATGGAGTGAAGGATTTCTCCCCACAATTACAGAAATGCCTGTACCATTCAAGAGTCCAGTTTGATTTTTCTTACATCTCTTATATCTGATTCCATCAGACAAAAGTATATTTAAAATATTAACAACTTGAAATATATTGTCTGCTTACTTTCCTTCTCTCAACACTGAACTAATTTTGAGAAGGTAACCCTTCTGCCCCTGTTGATTTCTTATGCATTACGTGAGGGTCAGGATATCAGTTTCAGTACAGTTAGGAGAATTTTTCTATTTCTCCAGTATATGGAAATGTTTAAGTAGGGAAGAAATATAATGTTATTGAGAAGATATGTTATTTATTATTATAGAACTTTTAAACTTAGAGTGGATGTGTTATGAAGCAATCATGACATTACAAGTTACTTAGAAAGGGTTCACCTCTTTAGAAGTGGGTGAGAAATTTCCAGAAGTAGAGATGGAGTAGGTACAAACACCACAAGAAATCGCTAAATGGAACAACATTTGAAAGTTCACAAAATTTGATGTGATTATATCAGAGAGATACTGTGTAAAATCCCCTGCTCTAGTTGACATTTGTGTTTTGTCTGAAACTAGAAGATGGTCATCTATCATTTGTTTTATGGTTTTTTTCCTCAGGCTTCATCCACGACATTTACATTTGGGGATTTTCAGAACAAGGTGGCTTTTTATGCCTTTGTGTCTTTCTCTTAGATCTTGAAATACAAAAAAATCATACTCCTCTTGACTACTAAGGGTTTACTTGAAACATAAGCAATAAATGACTTCTCTGCCCATTGCTTTTTCATGCTCTTATGTGCAGACGAGAGATGTAAAGGAAGGAGATGAGAGATGTAAAAAATCTCATGGCTGAAACTTAAACCTCTCAAAAATAACTGCAGGTGTATCTTGCAGAGTTTACTTTTGAAGAAGAATTGGGAAAATAAAATTGAGAGGAAGGGAGCAAAGGACACACATAAGGACACAGGAAGAATACTGTCTGTTGCCTGTCAATTAATGAGTGCTGCAGATAACCAGACAAACAAGTTTTAATATGTAAAATTGAGGTTAACTGATATGGCTATAAGTTTCATTGTGTAGGGTTTGCATAAAGGCTTGTTTTCACTGAATTCCTTTCTGCAATGACAAAATCCTGGAGGTTCTCCCATTGATTATATTTATTTGTAAATAACTTACGGTTCTGCATCACTGTGGTTTTATTTTTTTCTCCTCTTTCTCCCTTGTTTAAAGCTGTTTCACTAAGGAAACAAGGCTTCAGTGAGTGTGGCATTTTCCTTTCAGTAAATTTTTACCTTCACTCAAAGTTGTCATGTGCAGTAGATGTTTTCAAGTAATTAACTTCCAATAGACTTTGAGAAAGCAGACAGGAAAGCTTTGAAAGAAGGTCCGTATCATAGTAGTAAGAGGCAATAACTGAGCTGTGATTTTAGACAGTAAAGAAACCTCACTGGAAAGACCCACTGTTTATGGAATGACCTTTAAAATGTTTCTATGTTTATATTACATTTTTGTCATCATATTCATGCTTTTAGAAGCTGTATTCTTTCAAAAAACAACTTTGTTGATTACATCTTAGGTCTATACAAAAGGTAATTGGTAGAGTTTTTCAGAGGAGACATTGAAAGCCAAGTGGAATAGGGAGTACTAGATAGTGTTCTCCAACAGGAATCACTTTTTTTTTGAATAAGGGACACAGAGACATTATATATTTCAGACTAAATATCTCTAGCACTGCAAGTAAAAAAGAGAGGATGTTTTTAGCAAATAGAATACCAAAATGATAATTCTTCTTGTATATTAACTTAATTTGCTGTAATTTAATCACACATTGCCCAAGATGAAAACCTTCTCTGTCACACATTTTTACAACTTAGGTACTTTTTGAAAATAAGCAGAAACATTACCAGAATACTAATGACTGCTTTGCTGCTGCATGTCGTAAGAACTGCACACTGCCCTACATTTTAAATCTGCTCTTTAGCATTGCTTAACCAAAACACTAGAGACCCTGTATTGTACTCAATTCTGCTAATTTCCTTGAACCAATATGTAAGACTATCATTCACACTCAGGCTTCTCAGAACAAACAGCTTCCAGGAAATGCAACAGAAACTAGTCAACAAAAGCAGATGGGCATCCTGGGAATCTGGAGTGATAAAAATAATATAGCAGAACACATTAGCAATGCATATAGCTGGTTTATGCAGCTTTGTGATCTTATTATTGCTACTTTCATCTTCTCTCTGCTTTTCCCTCTTCTCTTTAAAGTCGCATTTGATATGGAATTGGTATATTACATTACTCCTCCCTACAGGGCATGGAAAATAAAGGAACCTCAAGTGTGTAAAGAGCAAAGGTAGTTTAAAACATTGGAGCTAAATCTAAGCAAAAAAGTCAGTGGCTGCAAAACTCGGCCAGCACATGACTTCCAGCATCTGAAGAACAGAATTGTACACCCAAGTTTTCTCCGTGAGGGCACACTTAGAGGTTTAAGAGTGTTACAATGCTACATGTGCTTGAGGGGATGTGCACATGCAGGTCGCAGGGTGTAGCAAACAGCCATGTTTGGCACCAGGTTCTCTTTGTACCCCCTATTCAACTTCGAGCAGAATGATTAAATACATTGCACCAGAGAGAATCCATAGTTTGGTGGTTAGGGCACTCATCTACGATTGGACCTCATTTCCACTATTTGCCTCAGTCAATATTGAAGTAAATTATATTACTTAGTCTTTGTGGCAGAGCTTCCCTCCCAGCCTCAGCTCTCTAGCCACATGAACACCTAACGAAATCTAGCTGGCTACTGTCAACCAGATCTTGGATACTTTTCCAGGAAGCATCCCAAATGACTGTGCTAATCCTTAAGTAAAAGGAGATTCATCTTCAGAGTATGTTAAAACATACTGATCTAAAAGGCGAACTGTGGCTATACTTAGTGAATCAGGTCCTACAGTTCAAGAAAAGATACGGAACTGTGTTATGGAGTCCAGCTAAACAGTCTGTCTATTTAAACCTGAGCAATGCTGGACATGCTTTGAAGCAGAATTTTATGTAAAAACCAAGCATTTTTGGTGAAAATATACATAGCTATCACTTTCTGCGTAGAGTCCTAAAATGTATAAACAAAAAGAAAGGGGTAAATTTTTGGTTTTAAAATTTCAATTCGGATACCTACTTTATATTTTAAACCCTAGAACCCAAGAAAGAAAAATAAAAGAAACAAAATTAAATATTTACCCTAGGAGGAAAAAATTTCAGCATACTTAGTAGAGTTGATCAGCAAATGCTCTAATTAAATGTTAAATATTTTAGGTAAGTATTAAACATTAAATATTTATAAATATTTAGTATATGAAATATTTAGCATAATGTACTGTAATACTAACATTTTAATAAAAAATACAGTCTATGATTTAGGAAGCAATAACTGTGTTATGATTTTTGATCAAAATATTTTTGAACAAATTGGAGTTCTGCTGCTATTAATTTTTCCTGCAGAAGGCTGGCATAGTATCATATATATAATGTTTTGGGAGTCAAGGGATTTTAAGGATCATCTGGTTCCAAATACCCTTGCCACGGGCAATGACACCTTCCAATAGATCAGGTACTGTAAGCCTCATCCAACCTGGCCATCTTTCTATACACATAATTCATAGCAATCTTCTGATAATGAAGCAAAAACCAGAATAAACCCCATCAAATTTATCTTCCTTTATAACAAAGAAGGATAATTAAGAAAGATACTGAGGAAAGCAATTCTCCACTGTGCTATTAAATTATTGCAACATGTAATATCTCATCTACTTTTTATCAGATGAGATGAGCTTTTGTTCTTTTTCCTCATAACAAAACAATAAATATATATCAATTAATTTTGGTGCTTAGGGATTTGTTTTAGTAGACAATTATTGTGGAACTGAAGATAGAAAATGTTTAAAAACTAAGGAACGCAATAATCATATCTGTGATAGGAAGTGGGAAGTGCACTGAAAATTGTTTTATTTGCATATTTATATGCAATTTAAACACAGGCAGAATTTGAAGTATTAATGTCTCTTCAATTTTTCTTCCCATGTCTCTGTGTATATGCATTCTTATATCTTGAAAAACTGATAAAGAAAAATGAGGAAATTAAATTTTCCTAAGAAACTGTAATAGAAGTATTATTCTAGACAAATTTTGACACAGGGTCTTGCCACGTAATTAGTCATCTGATTTTTCTTGTTGACTCTCCTGCAGTGCTAGTGTAGCTAAATTCACTTTAGGATTGCTAAGGAGTCTAAACGCTCAATAATAGCAAGAACACTATGACTAAAATCAGATACTGAGTTTAGTCATAATTTGACTTACTAAAATAATTTGATACATCTCATATTGTACTTCATTAAATAAGCTTACCACTACATCAGAAGTGTTCAAAGAAAAACAGGAGATGAGAAATGAATTGGCACGTGCAGAACAGCATAAATGCGTTAATGTTTGTCTTCATATTTCTTTGAGGCCTCCTTTCTGCTTAAGTTTGAAATAAAATTAAACAAAAGGAGGAGGGGTTATTGTACACTATATTGCATTTTTTCATCTTACTTAGTAGTCCATAGGTAGTTTCTCCTGTTGTTTGCTATTTATCTTACTGTTGGATCCTGACAGTGAACTCTTGTAAACATCATTATCTTTTAATTTTGAAGTGATGATATTAATCCATGAATTATCTGCATGTTCACTCAAAGGACTGTGGTTATCCCGTTACCCTTCTAAATTGTTTATCCTCAGTACAATTCCCGAGTGATGTTAATACAGCAGGAAGTTTAGTATTGAACACCCTTCAGAGTTAAAAAGTAACTGTAGTTTCTCTCCGTCACTGCAGCCAGATCTAATTTTCCCTGAGATAAATTTAGATTAGTCCAAGAAAGCAGGAGATAAAGGATCATGGAATTTCTGCTCTCATGTTAGTTACTTTTGTTGAGCCCAAGACACTGCACAGGGTAAGATTCAAGATACATTTAACCAGTGATGTGGAGGAAGCAGAGACTCTGTGGCCTGATAATTTAAAATTATCATCCTGGCAAAGAAGTTCTGCTTTCCAGGCCTATTCTAAGAACTGTTCCTACGTATTATCCTGTTGTCTCCCTCAGCTAAATCAATTGCCCTCATAATAAAGGCTAGAACTGAGGAAGGCAACAGAGAAACCTAATTTCTGGAATCTGATTAAATTTAGACATCAGGCAGATGTAAACCTGGTCAGTCTGGTCAATACAAAGATGCTATAGTATATACTGAAAAGCAAAACTGTTGATTTGAGGTGCTTTAATTAAAAAATAGAGAATTTATGGATTTCCAGAGTTAGGCAACAGCTTGCATAGGTAAAGTTATGGTGCAGCCTTTTCTGCCCATCTACCTGTGTTTTGCTTACATTTCAACTTTAGCTCCTAAATCCTTCTCAATATGACCATTGAACTTTTATTTTACTTTTAAATAGGAGAGAAGAATATGATTTTTTTTTAATGAAAGTAGAAATAAGAGTTTCCTGTTAGTGTCTTGTCGGTTAATTATTTATGCCATTGTACTCTTCTCTTCATGTTGAACAGAGAAATAGTGAAAATTAAAAAAAATGTAGATTTGATGCTATAGTCACTGCAGTCCATGATACAGCTTTCTGATCTGAAGAGTTCAAAATGAAATCCTATAAGCCTCTGGAGTATCATCAACAACAACTAGCAACAGTTCTCTACCTCCTTCCTGCCCAGCAGTGCAAGGATGGGGAATGGGGCTTTCAGTCAGTCACCTTAGTGTTCTCTGCAGTGAGAGATCATCTTTCTCAACTCCTTGAAACCTGAAAAAACATAACCAGCCAGAAAGCCCGGGTCTTTGTATTTTTGGCAAGACTGGTATTTGTCAGGTCCTTAGGTTGTAAACATTTTCAGGTCCTTGTCAGACCATAATCTTTGTCAGGTCTGTTGCACCTGTCACAGGAGCCTAAAGATGTGAAGTGAGATTGTGAATTTCCAGTAGAATAAGTCCCCAAAATGAAAAATTTTAAATGGAAAACTATATAACTGAAATGTCATTACACAGCTTCAGAAACTTGTTTTTTATTAGAAACTTCTTTATCTGAGCATATGAGAGTAGCAAAATTATGTACATGAGTATTGATAAGAATAAATTTGTCGTAATTCAGATGGTGAGGCTTTCTTTGGGACACAAGTCTGTGTATGAATTTTGCTTTTGAAAGAAGAGTACACAACAATAATTAAGCAGATGGTTGCTTAATTCTGATTAATATGTAGTATAAGAAAGAACGCTAGAAGTAAAATGCATGTTCTGTAATAGTACTTCATGCTTCCTTCTTCAACTTCTTTAATCTCTCAATTTTTCACTGTCTGCTACTAACTGCTAAGCTCATTTCTCTCAGCTCTTGTTTCTCAGTTTAAGTCTATTTATATCTTATTGATGAGTCACTGTTCAGTCTGTAGTTTAACACTTCCTGTGTTTCTCTGGATGGTCTCACATGCTTTTTATGTAAAGGGAGAGGAGGACTGTGTAATTGCATCGTGACTGTATTCTGTTTCACTCTAAAAGGATATTAAGGTGGTGTGTATTTATAGCCTGAAATATTATTGATTTTTTTACCTATCAAAATTTCAGTCAGGTTCCTATGAATGTATTTATCCAGGCCTGCTACTCTCTTTTTCTTCACTCATAGCTTATATAAATGCTGGTGTTTATTTGGTTATGCTGCTTGTCAGTTCAGCTGCAGCTGAAATCATTAAATTCTCATATAATTATAGTGGTACCATTCAAACAGCTACAGTTAAGGTTGTGTCAGCAGTTCCATTATAAATCTTTAATTTAAGTGGTCTGCAATAACTCAACCATAAAACACATTTTGAGCCGAACCTTGGCTTGTAAGTTTTCAGGCCACGAGCAAATTCTTTTTCAAACAAACAAACAAAAAATACAGCTCTCTAATAATTTCAAGAATGAATTTGCTGCTTGTGAAAAGGGTAAGTTTACTGCCCTAGGAATGGAGGTATGGTAAAACTCTGCAGTGATGCAAGAGGTGTAGTAGAGTTTTCCTCTGTTTTGCTTCAGTTTGACTTTCAAAATTCTGATTCTGTAAGTTAAACTGTGTTAACTGACCTCTGCTTTATGGCTGATAATAAGAGAGTCATTTGATGGCAATTTTGGTAGTATATTAAGGGACCAATGAAAGACATCCATGACAGCCAGCACAGGGGCCTGGTGCTGCCAAACTGCACTTCACGTGCTTTCAGTCACCGAGGGACTATGCAGGATAACGTGGGCTGAATGAACCATGACCTGCAGGTGAAAGGCTTTCATTATTTTGTTCGTAAATAATCTGGCTCTCCGGTTGCTTGAAGCCTAACAGGGAGACAACAAAAAGAGACTAAGCAGAGGCAACACAACCATACAAGTGAGTTAGTTCAGATGTCTTTCACATTCCTGTCATTTCTCAATTACAGCAAAACAGACAATCAAATCAGAGCCTCTGACTCTGTATTTTGAGATAATTGGTTGAAAATGGCTTCCTAGAAATCTAACCAGCTTTCTTGATCGTTCACTCAAAAAAGAAAGAAAGAAAGAAAAGAAAAGCTTTCAACTGTAACAGCTCCCAGCATACTCTTTGTCAGGCGGTATCTCACAAAATCCCACTTACCATATTAAAAAAAAATAGGTTGTAAAGTTCTGTTGATATTTAGATAGTAAAATCCAAAATTAGTTTGAGATGAAATATAGCAGACAGTTCAAAATCCATCAAGAAAATAGATTAATGACAAGATTTAAAATGGATTGAGGATTTTCCTAGTGAAGTGCTCTTATTTATGCATTTCAGCAAGTTTCAGCTGATCGTCTTGGAACTTTGTACAGAAACTTCTGACCTATAGCTACTGTCTCTATTACAGTCACTTACAAAACTTCTGTTAGCAGTAGCTCAGGATCTTAGTGCATGTTTCTAAGGGTAAAAGGAGAGGTGTTTAGTGTTTATATTTGTTATTGACTATAGAGATAGTACAAACGTGAAGACTGTCTATACTCAGCATTAAGTATCAGATCATAGCTGTTCCACTCAAATCTTTTCTTGTATCCAATTTCATGAAGATGTGATTTTTTTTTGCTATTGTTTCTTTAGAATTCAATTGATCAGACTTCAAAATTAGCCTTACTTCAGATTGTTGCACGATATTTTTCTTTTCTTCTTCATCTTGGTTTTATGTAGTGCATTTGGATATTAGCAGTATAAGAAGAGTCCATTATTTTAAAGGAAAAACACCTGCTCTTTAAGTTATTAGCATTAATTAAAATATTTTAAAAACACGTTAAAGAAGATATTTCATAAAATATTTACCTTCTGAAATATGACTGATTAAGCTCTAATTATTCCTGGAAGAAGGTTGTGCCATAAATGAGTCCTTGCAACAGTAACTGTAATCAAATATAAAATTAGACCTCATTAAAATCTAAAACTGAAACTCATGATTTTCCCTTAGTGTATGTATACTTATCTACCTGAAAAGACATCCAAAACTGTTATTTCATGAAGGTCATTTGATCACCAGTTTTCTACACACTTTCTTATTGGTTAGCCTGACTGCGTTTTCAGTGAGTGTTTTATCTCCATCTGTATTACCTAGAAAATAATAAAATCATATTTAGGATACTATAGAAAATGAGGAATGTTACAGTGGTACAATCTACTAAATGTACAGGAGGCAGATAGATAAACCGGCAGTTCAGGGGTTATCATTTTCCTCCTTACAGTGATCTGGTACTATAATATGAAAAAGTTTTGACAACCCTACCGAGGGTGAGCAAACCACCACAGATCCACTACGGTCACACAGGTGACAAGCCGTGTCACTCTGGGACCAAAGACAACTTAATCATACCTGCGGAGCTTGTGTATGATACTGCTGTAGTCAGGCTTTCATTTTAGGGCTGAAGACAGCATTTCATCTCAGCATCAAGCTGCAGTGTGCTGTGCATCCTGAGAAAAGTTTGTGTCTCTAAAATTCAAGTACCTTGCACACAAATGTATCCAAAGGTAGCTAAAATCTAGGAAAAGCCTTCTAGCTTTAAAACTCTGCCACAATTTTACAGTAAGTTGGCCAAGTAAATTACAAATAAATAAAAGACTGTGCAGATGTCCTAACTCATATTTTCCCACTTTAAATATCTGTCTTTCAAATGTCAGCAAATATGATAGTAAAAGATGGGCAATACTGATATTACTCATTAGATTCTTCCATCTTGCAGTAACTCTTCCATTCTTAACGGTTTTCCTGTGATGTAATTACTCCCTCAGGTAGGGCAGTTGGCTAATTGTACTGACTGAGCAGTTTTAGTCCTCATCTTAATGATATGGAGAAAGGAAATGAATGGCAGCTTAATAATGTGTACAGTACAACAATCCCATGCATAGCTATAGACTGGGGACAGAGTGGCTGGAGAGTAGTCAGGCAGAAAGGAACCTGGGAGTGCTGGTTGACAGGAAGCTCAACATCAGCCAGCAGTGTGCCCAGGTGGCCAAGAAGGCCAATGGCATTCTGGCCTGCATCAGGAATAGTGTGGCGAGCAGGACCAGAGAAGTTATCCCCCTGTACACGGCACTGGTCAGGCTTCATCTTGAATACTGTGTACAGTTCTGGGCCCCCCAGTTTGGGAAAGATGTCAGGATGCTGGAGTGTGTCCAGAGGAGGGCAACGAAGATGGTGAAGGGGCTGGAGCACAAGCCCTATGAGGAGCGACTGAGGGAGCTGGGGCTGTTTAGTCTGAAGAAAAGGAGGTTCAGGGGAGACCTCATTGCTCTCTTCAACTACCTAAAAGGAGGTTGTAGTCGGGCAGGGGTTGGTCTCTTCTCTCAGGTGACCAGTGACAGAACTAGAGGGCATGGACTCAAGCTTCGTCAGGGAAAGTTTAGACTTGATGTTAGGAAAAAGTTCTTCACTGAAAGGATGATTGGCCATTGGAATGCGCTGCCCAGGGAGGTGGTGTAGTCGCCGCCCCTGGAGGTGTTTAAGGGGAGACTGGATGAGGCACTGAGTGCCATGGTTTAGATGATGGTGTTAGTGTTGGTGTTAGTGTTGGGATATAGGTTCGACTCGATGATCTCGGAGGTCCTTTCCAACCTTATGATACTGTGATACTGTGCCACTTGTATATATTCTGTGGATCCTAGGGTCATTGATCTTGATAAAGGATTCTAAAATCATAGGAGAGTTGCTCCTTCCTTTCATAACGAGTGAAGAGTATGATCACATTATGACATGGCAGTTGAATAAGCAGCTGCTTGTGCTTTAAGATATTAACTATGGGACTCACTGCTTCAAGGAACAGTTGTCTTTAAAATCACACTGAAACCCCAGGTATAATCAAGTTTCTGTTCTTTCCTGCTGGCAAACAAATATGAGGAAGAAGTGACAGTACTTGAAAATAAACTAAATAAAATATTCATCTCAGGTGACCTTTATATTTAGCAGTGAATCAGCTTTTTATCATGGGCTACCTACAAATATTGCAAGGTTTCTTGCTAGACATTGTTCTCAAACACAATCAGGTTGAAGATTTGCCATGCCTCATGAGCAGAAATGCTCTTCAGCTTCTATCACACAGAACTCTTAGTGTTGTTTTTGGTAGAGTGATAACCTCGATTTCAATATAACTGCAAACAAAACTATTTCTGTGTATAATCACAAGTATCTGTCCGCTTGTATGATTTCTTCTGTTCCATTTTTGTTCTTTATAATTCAGTCAGGCTTTGAGACTTAACATATACAATATGCCAAGTTCTGGGATTTCTCCCCTACCCATATATAGGACAAGGTAATATGAGCTATTTTATGTAGTATTCAGAATGCTCTTTAAGACATTGATTTAAAGCAACAAAAGAAAACTTTATGGTCTGATGCAATCCACTTGTTCTTCCTAACTGCATTACTCCTTGTGAGGTGTTTTATTTGAATCCAAAATTGCTTGTCTCCCTCAGATTCTTATTTTCTACTTTCTGCAAAGAATCACTAGGGAACTTCTTTTACTGCTGATTTGATGCGATAAGAGGAAACTGAAAGTTATCAAGGCCTAGATGTGTACCTATGCCTTAGAGACACAGCCTCTATCATTAGCATCTGAGTCATTGTTGGTAATTACCCATTTCATCAGTACAGGTCTGTTTTTCCAGATGATGGAATTATTTTAACCTTGTTTATATCAAAAGCTTTATCAGTTGTTTTGTCAGGTGTCCTGTAATGGACAAGATGCTACTTAAAATTTCTTTCTTTTCTGTCAATTATTCACCTCTCATAGGAATATTTATTTATTCTGTGTTTTGTATGGTCTTTCGATCAGTATGAAAGTTAGTATAAAGAATTTCAAGTGAAGTCTTTTCCTCTGTAGTCAATGGAAGTAGCCTTGGTATTATTTGCCTAGTATGTCATGACTATTGTAAAATCTGACTTCCAAATCATTATACATTCTTGCCAGCAGAAGTGTTTGAATATTGCTAGAGATAACCTTCCTTCAGTTTGGGCTTTCCCTTCTTTAATCCTACAATGTTCCATTCATAAATTTAGATTATTGATCCTTCCTAGAACCCTAGAAAGGACCAATAACTGCAGAACTAGCTTTCTTAGGACAATAGGAAATATTTTAGTTGTAATAAAAATGAGAAAACAGGGAGTCAGTAGTGAGGGGATACTTGTTCCTAATGGACTATCAGGAACTTAGCTAGTGAAACTGCATATGTGGACAAATCTAGCCATAGAAGCTTTAGTTCTTTTTGCCAATTCAGGAAAGGGCAAGACCAATAATACAACTCATGGCATTACTATCCATGTCCTCAGTGATCCCTTGCTCCATGATTTATGTGCCTCTGACAGTTTTCAAACAGTTGTTTATCTGACACCTGTCTCCATATTCACCATAGTGCTTCCCATGGGTTATTGTAAAAAAAAATAAAATTCTGGTATCAGACCGAAAGTAATAAACTAGGCTGTAGTCAAAAACCCTGTAGTCAAAATAGGTGTTCCCCTGTTTACACACTTAAACTAAAACAACTCTGTGCCTAAAACACTCCCCTCTGCTCAGGATCCTGCCTGTTCCCAGGATCCAAGTCCTCTGTCTGGAGGCTGATTGTTGAGACCCTGTCTCCCATTGCCTGAGAGGATACCCTTGCTGAACTCTGTCTACCTACATTCAGATTATTTCTTTGTCTGTAGGCTGTGCTCTGAGAAATCCCTCCAAAAAAAAAAAACAAACGAAATTCTTGTTCATTGGGTGCAAGAGGACTTAAGTATGAAAGGTCAGGACAGTTGCCAGGTCCAGGGCTGAGGAAAAGCTCAAGTCCTGCAGCTGAGAGAACCTCAACACTGGAAAAAGCAGCCAGCAAGCTGCTGGGGAAGGCATAGGGGATTTTTGAGGCTGCATAATGCAGACACAGAATCTCCCTTTAGAGGACCATGTTAGGAATATGAAATAAGATATGGCTGGAGATTAGGTGGCAATCATTGTTATTGGGAAGTCTGGATCATTACCTGAGGAACGACTTTCTTCCAAGGTGTTGTGTCTGGGAGTTAGAGCAGATGATTGTATACTGAGGAGCAGATGAATAGTAATAACATGACCAACTCTCTAGGCAATTTGTTTTAAAAAAGAATTCTTCCTTTTTTGCAGTAAAATTAATATGGTTTCCTATTGCTTATATGTTCTGTCTGTCTAGGTAGTACTGCTTAGGGTTCTTCTATAAGTTTCACAAGGAATCTCAAAAAAGGGAAAACTGAATGCTCCTCTGTTAAATAATTTAAACTAACTGATATTTGTGCTTTTATAGATCCTTCTTTTTTAAAGGAATTGACAAGTCGAAACAGTCTATTAAATATAAATATTCCTTAAATGGTAAGGTTATATACACTCCTGCAGCAGCAGATTTCAGAGATTTGGACAGCATTGTGAAAGCTGTTGATCCTGATGACATGTCTTTTAGTAAGATACAAAATTTTGTCTTGAAGATGCCACAAAACTGAATTTACAACCCCCTGCAGTAGGCTGTTCTGATGCTTGCTTATATATACTTCAGGTTTATTTCCAGGCTGGATTTCTCTGATTTTTTCTGTAGCCATTGAGCCTTGATAACTCTTTCCTGTAATTATTTTTGCATGTGCAAATTATTGTATACTGTGATTGAGTCACGTTTCAGTTTCTTAAATAAACAGAATAGGTAAACCTGATCAGCTTGACATCACAGTTTTGTTTTATAATCACTTATTAATTACAGGCTACTTTACTGCCCTTTATCGCTGTTCACTTGTTTTCCTGGGGCTATTCCAGAAACAAATTCTAGCACTGATTTTTTACTAGTGCTGTATGCAGAGGCACAAAGGCCTTCCTGCTTTTATTTGACACAACTCCTTTTCATAACACTGTAAAGAATTTACTTTCCCACTTAGCAAGACATTGCGGGAAGAGATCACGCTGGGATAGCTAACTATACAGTGACCTGAAAGTCATTTGTGAAGGAATATTTTTTGAGACATTCATTCTAAAAAAAAAAGTTGAATTGATCATATTTTAGATATGTTATATTGTTTTTAAATGTACTGGAATATATCTGACTGAATCATGGCATTCAAATAACACCAGTGCCTTTTCCATCCTTTCTTATTTTCCAGGAGTCACCTACAAAATTTAACATCAATGTATTAATATAATTTTTTAAATCACTGTTAAAAGAGAAAAAAGAATATCACTGACAGGGGAACCAGTACCCAATGGATTTTACAGTATTTTGCAGACACCTGCATGTTAAAAAACATTTATTTTGCATCAGTTTTAGAAATCCAAATACTTGTTAAATAAAACAATGAAATTTAGATTGGTATTACTTTCTAAGAGATTCTAGAAGATATTTTTTTTATGAAACTGAAAGTATCCAATGAGATAACTTTAGCTTATATTCCTTGAAATTTACTAAAAATCCCCATTTTATAGGTATTGCTGTTCATATTAAATGATATTTCAAATAAACTTCTTTCAGGAAGTACCTGTCAGGGTCCAAGTGACCTTTATTCTTGCTGGACGCCAGCTCCCTCCCCAGTATTTTATGAATGCATGGCAAGGAAAGAGAAATACTGTAGCACTGTGTGGAATTGAAGCAGTATTAAGAGGTTATCATGCACACTACATTGAAAAATAGGATCAAAGTTATAAGTGCTGATTCAGTTATCAGGGCACCATGGGTTTGTTCTTATTTATAAAATGACAGAACAAATCACAAAGGCCCATAGCAATTAACAAAGGGTGATGTGGTGAATTTATATGCCTTGAAATGGGCATAATGCGCTGCTGTAATACCCAAGGAGTAGGTCAGGACGGGAATTATGACTGAGTTGCAACTCTTCACCTGGTTCCAATTGCTCCAAGGAGGGAGAAATCTGTTTTGATTCTGTCTGTAGAGGATTATCTTTAGCTCTGTGGGGACTTGATTGTGCAGTTTTGGGGTTTTTATAATTGTCAGTAATAAAGGAAAAGGAACAAAATGGGGGTTGTGCTTGGGTTTAGTTTTTGCTTCAATTTAATGTAAACCACTGCTAAAAATTTTTTATTTAAAATCTTCCGTTTAGGACAGTTTCCCAGATAATGGAAAGCACTTTTGCAAAATAAAAGAAGAATGGACTGGGGAGGAGACTTCACAGAGAAGTAAATAGTTCCTAATGCTTTCTGTCATATCAAGACTCAAGTCTGGAATTCTGCTTCATTCACAACGAAATGCTGAAACCACATCTTCTTCCTCCTGAGGTAGTGCTTCAATATTCAGGGTGTGTCTTACTCTGGGCAGCCTCATTGTTTCAGTCTATATGAATATTTTCTATTCTGTTTTGGTGTTTTCTTTTTTAATAAATAGCAGGTGAAAATTAAAGTCTCACTCAAGTAAAAACTTACAGCAACATATGAGCTGAGGAAACGAGGGTATTTACTATGTATGTATGTATATATAAGTACAGTCTGGGAAGTCTGAACATGATTGTGCAGGTCTAGGGACAAAAGAAATTTCATAGAATGACAGAAATATAGGCAATGGCTTTCCAGCTTGCAGAACGAAGAAATTTCAAACCTGACTTTTGTATGTTATACCCTAACTTAGCCCTTTATCCTTTTGTTGCTGTCACCTCGTCTTCTTAGTAAGTTGTATTGCATTGCTCTGAGCCACTGAGAAAGTCTAATGGTTCAGATATTTCCTTTACCCATTTGCAGGCATGTTGTTTTGAATGATGCCCCACTTTCACTGCCTTTCCTCCAAGCAAACTTCCCAACCTCCGTCCTCTGTATTCTACTACTTCCACCATCGGTCAAATACTTCTCATTGACCTAACAAGTGCCATTCCCTCTTTCCCACTTCAACTGCATTTTCTCCTTCAAAGAAATCTAATAAACAAATATAAACCACACCCAACTTCACATATCTTTGTAAGGGGTTTTCTTTCCAAAGGCTTTAAAAACCTCAGATGTCTGTAAGAATGAAATAAACATTGTAAGACTTCTCTGTTCTATGCTTTTACTCAGTTGAATGCATTTGTGCCAGATCACTTCGTGTGCTTCCATAATTCTATTAGTGATGTCCAATAACTCCTGTTGTGACAGAACTGAATTTCTGAGGTGTTGCCAAAGATCAAGAGACTTTGAGGGACAGTCTATTTGCAGTTAGAATAACTGTCAATAAAGAAGTCTTCTTTTTGTTTGATAGTTAAGCTGGTAATTGTAAAACTTTACAATTGTAAATTGTAAAACTTGAATATTTGGCTACTGATCTAGTATCTATGGGTACATCATCAAAAAGAAAATCAAGACTTTTTGTTCTTGTCCCCATTTCTCACCCCTCTCCCCATCTGTCTGATTCTTCTTTCCATTCAGGCTTGGGTGCTGTTCCTTTCCTGTTTTGTGTTTCTGCAAAGCACTCACCCTGTTTTCCTCAACCACATACATACAGACTCTCAACAAAGTTGTCTTTCAGAGAAGGGGGTTTGCAAATTGTCACTTCAGCTGGAATATAAATAAATAAAACATAAAAATTTTAATTAAAATCTTAAATAGCTTAAGCCCTGGCAAGCAGGCAGAGTGCAGTTAAAATTCTCCATTAAATCTGAAGCACTTGACATAATGTGGAGAGTTTGAGAACTACAGGATAGGCACATGTTTTATTCAGAAGCCAATGAGAGTTTACTGCTGTGCCAAGTGACTGTCAGAAAGTTGGCGTAAAATGTCTCCTGTGATCCATTCTGGAAGACCCAAAAGAATTAAAACACAAGAAGATATTGTAGGGTTTTTTTATGCAGCTTCAACAAGTAATAGAGAATCCTGAAAAATCAGAGGCCTGTTCTCCTTCCATGCTATCCTAAGATCAGAGGTTTTGGTTTAGTGTTATAGTATTTGGATTTTAAAATCATCCTTTACTTACAATTTCACTTCACTTTCTGGAGGCTAAGCCTTGTGCTCGGTAAAGAACATAATGCAAAGCTTTCTATAGGGGAATGATACTAAAAATCGAAAATCCAAAAATTGTGACAATCTGTTCAGTCTGCTCATTCAACTTTTTTTTTTTCCCTGTTTATGTTCACCATTTCTTTCCACGGAAACAAAATGCTGTCCTCCAGAACTGCTGCTTATTACACAACATTTTACTTTGTCATGATTTTGGGCCCATAAGAGTGCTTTCTGTGTGTAAATTGAATTGTAGCCAGCATATAAATTGAAGTTCCATGGAACAAACTCTGCTAGTGTGAGTGAACAGTGGAGGCAAATATCTCTTGTCCTAGTATTCAAGCACGAAACAAGTGTAATTTAGGTGAACGACAACAATTTCCAATATCCAGTGTGGCTTTCAGAGCAATCTAGGGAAAACAGATCACAGCTTGGTTATTACCACTCAGACCTATGCGTGGGAGAATACGGAGTGAACCTGAGAACTCCAGGGCACTTATTTTATCCAAAGCTTGAGACCTGTGCTTTGCAGATCCATCCGATTATGTCTGTGCTCAGCACTTCATCTTTGTTTCCACGGAAACTAAGGGTAAAAAAATGGTCATATTTGTATTTTATACCCAATGCAAATTCAGAGTCTCCCTGGAAATTGTACATTCCAGGCTAAGAGCAGTTTTGATACATCAGACTTTTGCTTCTGGTTTCACCAGTATTACTATCTTCGTGGACTCTACTTACAACTCTTCATTCTCTGCCACTATAGATCTTTCTGCAAGAACATAGCTTTGACATTTGTGAGATACTGCAAGAGTAGAGATCTACTAAACCAAGGAAGTCTTTCTGCTGATAAGTTTCAAGTAAGCAAACCAGTCTTTCCACAAGAACTGTGAAATCGTGTACAGTCTTACTCTGAAGTTGTTGGCCAAATTATTGCAGAAGACAGCCGTAAAAAGACAGCTTTCATTAGGAAAAACCCCAAATCTTAGCACATAGAATGAAACATTTCCCTTTATGATTGCAGCCTGGACTTATGGTGGAAGGCAGAGGGAATGAATTTTTGTATGCCAAATGAACAATCAAACAAGGAGCATACAATAATCATTCATCTCCGTCTGGATGGGCTCCTGTGGGGAAGACAGGTGTGGTAGGACTGGGTTTTGGAAAACCTTGTTCCATTAATTCTGTATTTTGACGTTCTACAAATGTTTAAAGCACTCCTTTACAATGCAAATTTTTGTGACCTCTGTTTTGATAACAGTTGTGTTGAAAAGAAGGTAGATAAGGCATAAGAAAATTTAAAATTCAGTGGAGATATTGTGAATTGTCTGTGTATTCCACCTTCCCTTCTGCAGTATTACTTGCAGCATAGATTACAATTTCTTAAGATTTTACTGTAGTTATAAAGAACTTTACTCATATACTACCTGAAAATTCACTATAAACATTAGTTATTTGAAGTGTTTTGCAGCTTGTCATTGGTCTTAAGTAAGGAAGTACTGTTTATATTTCCTGATTGGATTATGTTTCCTAAACTGAAATCCCTTTCCTATCATGGAAAATCACACATGTATAAGAAAAAAGAATAACAGCAACAGAGGTAGAGCAGAAAGAAAAAGGCCCACCTGTTTAAAAAAATTTTTACAAAGTGACTGTAGATTTTCTCTGAGATGAAATACTGATTCTATAGAATATGGCCTATAGGGAATTTTAAAATTAAATCAGAAATAAGCATCTTTTTCTTCATGATTTATTTATAGTAACCATAATTATATTCAGAACCTGACCTTCAGTCTTCTTATTCTCAGCTTTGCATTACAAAGGCAATATTTCAAAAAATGCATTCAGAAATAAGCCTTTCTTTCTAAATAAGTCTCCTTGATTTAAATGCTTGAATTCAATGATTTCAGTATATAGGAGATTCATACTTATATTATCCAGCTACATATTAAATCAACCTGTAGCAATTTAACACAAGTGAAATTTATTGTGCTGTATAAAGGCTGATGCTTCTGTTTTTAAGGCTGGTGACAGGATTCCTTCGAATGTGTTATAGACCTAAAAATGGAGATAGACATCTATTGAAATTTTTGAAAAGCCCACTTTATGGTAAGCTTGTGTTAATTGAAAAAACCACTTGGTTTAAAACAAAGCACATAGCTACATGCTTTCCTTAGTTTAAGAGATAGGCAAGTGGCCTGAAGTATCTTTGGTTCTCAAAAGTATTAAGACCCATCACCTTCCATTGAGATTCGTTTGAAATTCCACTTAAACAAAAGTAAAGCTTTTTTTAACTGTAAGCACTGGCACAGGTTGCCCAGAGAGAGAAGTCTCCTTCCTTGGAGATATTAAAAATTGTAGTGGACTCTAGCTGACCCTGATCTGAGCAGGGGGTTGAACTAGACGATATCCAGAGGTCCCTTTCAAACTCAACCATTCCATGATACTTGTGGGAAAAGGCCATCAAAAAGGCTAGATTTAATCCTCTGTGGATAAGGTAGAAGCTATCCAAAAGAGTCTCACATTCAAATAACTGTCCGAAAAAACTGTCTCACCTGGTTTTAAGAGAGACGCCTGCAGATGTTTTAACTTGTAATAGCACATCTCAGCTTGGATGAACAGGCAACTGGAAGCCCAGCAGTACTAGTACTATGGTACAGTACTTCAAGAAACTTTTGCTAACAAAAAATCCCTATTTGCTCATTTTAAGCCAACTTCACTCATACTCTCTGCGTTAGTAATTATAGAAACATTAACAGAAATAAGTGCTGTACTGACTAGATAATGATAATAAATGGGCAATTGCAGTTGGGTTTAAGAGTTGAAACTTAGCTCAATAAAACAACACAACATATATGCATGGGAAATAATTCTGACTAATTTCTGTTGGGAAAGGTGACAGAAGTATTTACAAGGGGATGAGAAATCACAGAGTTTAATCAGTTTATAATCACAGAGTATACTGTAGATTAGAAATGTCGTTTGATAGGTTTTTAAGCACCACTAATTAGCAGAAGGGCAAATTAAGTGCAGCTGTTGATGAACCAGCCAAAACCCTTGCATCTTATTACTTTTGCTGTGTCTTAATGCTATTGCAAGAAATGCAAAAGCTGTTTTATCCTTTCATTTTTATCATAAACATGGTATTCACAGTTATAGCTCTGTCAAGACAGGACTGTAAGTAAAATTATCTGCTAAAGCTGGATGTAAATATTTTAAAACTTATGCTCATTGAAATCAATTAATGCAGTATGAGACTCAGAAAGTATATGTATCTATATTTGAGCCTAATGCAATTAAAGAGAACATCCTAAGGGTGCGGTGCTAGGGTAAATGAATAAGTTATAACACTTCTATAAAACAGAAGACTTGAGACTATTTCTAAAATCTGAGGGTGTTAATAGTAACATTCTTTTTTTTTCCAATCTATATTCATAGATATTTCCATCAAGACTTAAAGAAATTTCATAGGACAATGAATTACCTTCTTTACGTTAAGATACTCAAGAGAACTATGTATAGTCCACTTCAAAAGCCATTAAGTAGCTGCATCAAAAATCCCAGTATTTCTTTTGACTTTGACATTGGTAAAAGAATAAAATACTATTATATGGGTACTTAGGTAGCATTTTTTAAATGCATTATCCTGAGAAACACTATTAAAAGAACATTAAGGTTGCAGAGCGCAGAATTCAAAATAGATGTTGCCTTTACAACCTTAATTTGATATTTTGTGCATGTTGTACAGTGTGTGGTGCCATGCCTTGTTGACTATGTGTTGTTCAAACAGTCTCTGCATTACCATGGTACTGGAGTGCTTCATATGAAACAACAATTAATTCACTGTGGCACCTTGTGTATGAGAACAAGAATTATATTAATTTCATTATACAGATGCGTGTCCTAAGGCACAGAGACTGTATCTACATGTATGTGTAGAGCCAAAGTTTCCTGAAGCTTGTCTGGAAGACAAATCTGCTAACTCCAGCTCTGCTAACCTGCTGGAGACTCCCAGATGTTGAATTGTACAGGCCACTATGAATACTCAGGGAAAGTATTTTGGATTTATTTTGTGCTCTAAAGAACAAATATTCTACAGTATTTACCAGAAGACTGGACAAGCAAAGAGACTTTATGCCTAGTTTGGATACTTAGATGTGTTCCATTTACCCTACAGGTGAAGTCATGTGACCTTTATTAAAGGATTCCCGTGTCACTTGCTACAAGGGTAAAAGGTGTTTCTGTGGAAGAAGCATAAAAGCAAAAGGTGGTTGTGTATAACTAGGTAGCAATTAGGGTTATGAGCTTACATAAATGTAATGCTCCATCTTTTACTTGCTTCAATCTCTTTGAGATTTCCAATGCTACAAAATATAACGTCTTACTTTTCCAAAATTAATCTGCCAAACTGTGTCATGTAAGAATCCTGTGGTAGAAGACAAGTTAGGATCTAGCGTAAGTTTGCTGTCTTAAGTGTGAGACCATCTTTTGTACTCCTGCTTTATTGCTTCGTTTCCAAAATCTGCAACAATAAAATTCCTCTAAGGAGGCTGCTTCAGTGTATGTCTTTGATTCATCCTTAGAGCAGGTCTATCTGCCCTGATTAAGACATCTCACGGTGTAAAAATAGCCTGTGTTCTTGCAGTTAATGACTTTTGCATTGCTTAAATGGCTAAATTAGGGTTGCATGAGCCATCCTGCTTCTAAGACCTTGACTTTTCAAACTTAAGAATATATTTAGCACAAGATACACACCCACTTTATTTTTCAGGAACTAGGTGTCGGTCTGGTGTGTTGTCCTCCTCAGCCTTTCCACTCTGCAACCCTGACTGTCCTCAGGTGATGTTTGACCTATGAAAAAGGAGGCAAGAAGCTCTGTGTGGAATTCTGGTAATTGAACTGACAGATCATTACAGGTGAACAAGTGTTTTGTCCATGGATTTCACAAGTATTTAGTGATGCCAAAAGAATGGTGAGGCTCAGGAGTCTTGGATTTAGTTCTAAACTCTGAAGGCAAGAATGGAGAGTAATAGTTGCCAACTCTTTTGTCACTTCTGTGCGCTGGTCTCTTGGCTCAGTCTTTACATCAACACATGATTCAATCAAGCACACTTTTCCCTGACCCACTATCATGGTTGATCTCTAAACATTTCAACCCCAATTCTCTGCAGATCTGGTTTAAGCTCCTCTTTGATGATCTACATCTCTTTGCTTCATTCTTAAGGTTTTCCCACCGCCTACTATAGTACAGGGGCACTGTCATGCTTCAACCCTTTGCTATTTTTGTCACAGAACAGCCCTGGAGTAAATATTTTCCATCAAAATGGAAAATTTCCTTCCATCAAAATCACACCAAACAGAAGGGGGTCTGGGTTTTTTAATGAACAAAATTGTAAGTCTACTAAATTTTCCCCCATGATCCCACCTCATGAACAGATGTAATATTTTTGCTGAAATACTAAAAAAACATGCATATAAGACACACAGCAGGCAAAGCTGAGTTCAAAGTTGTCTGAGTTTATCACAGAAGAGCAAATTTTCAAATATTTGTATTGTAGAATGACTATTTTGGAGGAATTTACAGTAAATGTCCGTAACAGAAATATCTTGGAAATTACTCAACTCAAAGGTAATTACTTTTTAATTCCATGTCTTTTTTGAAGGATTATGAAAACAGGTTTCCAATGATTTCTGAAGCTATGACAGCAATTAACTTGCCTTATACAGCTGTAATTATACAGAAATAGCTGTTCTAAATAAACAAGAGCACTAACTATAATCTATACAAATTATATGTGGTCTATTACCTATATATTATTTCAAGATGGTTGCCTTTCAGTTCCTCAATGTTCATTGTTATTGTTGGGTTTTTTTTTTACCTGCTACAGATTTCCATGTGCTCATAGCATCAAAGTAGTATAGGGACAACTGATACACAAAATAATAAGTGAGAGGGTGCAGGGCACTATCGTTTGTGCTGCCATATTTTTAAACATCATAACCTACATGTTTTCATGCCACGCTGTGAAGGGCTGAAAGCCATTTCTTGACGCTATCATACTCACATGTTTTCAGGTAGACCTGTGATAGGCTGCCTACTTCATTTGGCCCAGTGCTCGGATATAAAAATACATATGTTTTTATGCAACTCATATGCAGTATACAAGTATATAGAAATATATATAAAAGAGGGTAAAAATATCTATAAATAGATACTTAATTTATTCAGACATAAGCACACTGATATACATGCATCTATGTATGTTTATTTTTACACATATATATATGAATTTATGCAGATATAGTAATTCAATATATATATTCAAAAACCATAAGTATAAAATGGAGAAAACATTTTTCAATAAGAACTAATGGAAGTAATAGTTAAAGTTTATATCTGAAAAGAAAGCAATTAAACAAAATAAAGGGCATGTTCAGGGCCTCCGCTTTACTAGGCTGCAGAGCAAGTCCTGAAAAACCCAGTTTGGGGGAAATTCAAGAGATCAAAAGAGCAAAGAGGTGACAAAAAGGGGAGGTAGGGGGGCATGGACCCCTCCAAGGAGGCAAAGAAGGGATGCCCAGTCTGATCCTGTGAGCACAACCAAGAGGCACCGGAACAGAGTCCAGCCCCAGGGTGGCTGGGTTAGGCTTTGTGCAGCACCTGAAGACACAGTTTGGAGGTGGGAGTCAAGCAAGTTGAAGCAAAATTAACTTTTTTCACTCAAATCAGTGAGATATTTTCTTAAATAAAACTATTCCAAATTATTAAAGGATTCAAACACTATTTCAGTCTCCTCCCTTGAGTCGTTGTCTGACTTCTTGGTTCTTTGGAGCACCAAAGTGGTTTAGTGCATCCTTCCTGCATATTGTCCATTTAAGATAGTGAGTTAACATACGTCGTTAAAAATATTTAAACATACTTAAATAAACACAATATTTGGTATGCTTAAATTTTGTATTACATAAATGGTGTTTCAACTGATAGAAATTCTTGATGTTATATGATGGCTGTAAGTCCTTGTGTACAGCAAAACACTTTATATGAAGTGAGTTCTACCTACAAGTCAGGACGTGCACGAGTTTTCTGCTGGAGACGTGATCAGCCTGACAGGTGAGGCTAAATTCATTTCACTCACAAAATTTGGCTTGAAATCGGGAATGTTATAACATTTTACAAAAGCTGAAAACTATAACTGAAACCAAGCAAAAAAGAATAGTCATCACTCTCAGGATGCTGAATTTAGTTGAACAAATCAATCAAGGTGAGTGTTACTGCTGATGCATATCTTTGTGCATATAAAAGAAATCATGTGAACAGTTGATTTCATCTGAGGTATTGTCTCTAGTAAGAAGATAAAATGCAGAGTAGTATATACCACTGTGGCAATATATATTAAAGAGAGACTTTTACGTGTTCTAACGCTTCTCATGGCCTCCTAGGATCATGCCCTAATCAGTGAACTATGGAAGGGCATATATTTCTTGTTTCAATTTACTTCAATTATTCTAGTTTGCATAAATTAATATTTGATTGGGCAAGAGAGAAGGAATATAGATTGACATTATAACTGTAACCTAGTTACTGGGATACTTGTGTGGGTGAGTGTCATGCAATTTCCTGCTGTAATTCAAATGTGTTTATATAAAGTGGAACATTTTCAACAGGAAAGATGGAGCGTAACCAAGTTGAGATTTATCTGTGCCCCAAATTTTAACATTCTTGTTCCAAATAAGGCAGGAAAATTATTGACTCCTGCCAGCACATCTAGGGGAAGTTTGTTTGGCTTAATCTTGGATGATGTTGGTGACCCCTCTCGTATGGCAATCAAAGTGGTAAGAACCTTGCCCAGAATGTGTATAACTAGGTTTTGATTGATTCCTTTGTGCTAAGACTCAAATGTATACCTTACATATTAAAAAAATGCCTTTATCACCATATGGAAGTCAGGACATGTCTCATTGTCCAGGAGAGTGCTCAGGACTGTATTTAATATTTGCTTCTGTTCGGGGAAACACCATCACACCATCATTCTGATTCCTGCTTAAGTAAATTTTTCTTTCAAATTTTGTGTTGTTATTTTTTTTCCCAATTGAACCAACAAATTAATATATAGGATTGTTGAGGGATTCTGGAATGTGTTTACCAATATAGTGTCCTCTCCTTGCTAGCATAGGTATTTGGCAATATTTTTTACCTGATTACACTGAAATAAATATGTTTAGTTGACTGACATGACATCCAAATAGCACAGCAGATAATTTATGACAGCATCATTAACTATTGGTCCTGTATGAATCTGGCCTGGATATGCTCGAGCCAGTAACTTCTGTCAGCTTAAAAAATAATTATTGTTTGCTCTGTTATTTGACATGTTTATGGTCAGAGAGTAAATTTCCTGAGTTTTCCGCTCTTTATCCTGTTGAAGAACAGATACTGCCTGCATGTCGCTGTTCAGATACATAGCCTAAATTATTGAGGCTATTCCAAGAAAGAACCTGGAAAGTACTGGCAAAGTGAAGTTTTTTTCAGTAAGAAATGTCATTCTAGAAATAAGAAGCAATAAGCTTCTCTACAGTCAATCAAAGTGTACTAAGAACAAAAATAAAATTAAATATGAGCAACATGATAACGTCCTGGAAGTGATAAGAATAAGCTGAAAACTGTAAATGAGTCCTTACTTTAGGAATATCCAAAAAAAAAATGTTTTCATATCAGAGTAGGGGTTTTCCTAACCAGCAGACATGGTAACCTAAATTCTCTTGTGTATTGCTCAGAAATATACAAGTAGTCACATGAAGGATTGAAATTTAGATGAGAATTAAGTAACTCAGCTACTGTAATTCAAAGACTGCTGCTAAAAAAAGGGCAAGGAGTAACATCTGGAGTGTTCCACACGTGCAATGGAATGCCTCTCTGTGTGTGCATATATAATGTCAGTTTTAATTAAATATAGGTTATTCATCTTTGGATTCTCTAAATATTATCCAGTTCTGCTTTTAAGCAATGAAATAAAGTGAAGCATGTAATTCACAGGTATTGTTACTTTTAAGTTCATCTTAAAATAGGTGAATTACCTTAATGTACATGTTACTGCTTTACATTGTAATTTATATCTAGTAGCATCTCAGCAGATGTTTTAGATTTCTCTGGAAACCAAAGATGCAGGAGAACTATCTGTAGAAATGGAAAACATCATAGAACGGCATGTGCTTTTTAATTAGGAATGTCATATACTGCACCTGGAGTGACTCATTTTCGCAGTCTTCCAAGGAGCTTGAATTTCCTATTTCCCCCTTCGATAAACAGAACTGATGCATTTTAGTGACTTTACTTTTAGTTAGAACTTAGCTGGGTAGTTTGTCGAATTTGTTCATAGACCGTAAGCTGAGTTTCCTGAATGAACAACCCATGATTCTCATTTCCAAACTCATAATGGAAAATGCATCAGTGCCTAGTAGAAATCTGTAGATTTAGTTCTCTCTGTATTGACATGGGGGCATTTGTATACCTACAATGTAAATTAGCTTGTGTCACAGTATATACATTCATCTTGTTTGTGTTTTAGAAGAGAAACAGGAGTGTCAGAGACTTTAGTTTTGAATATAAAATGTCTTAATTTAAATTTTGGAAAAAAATGTAAATCGACAATTTTCTTTTGTAGAGGCTGTGTATAAGTACGAAAACTGAAACGGAGAACCATATTAATCAGAGAAATAAATCTGGTTTCACAAGGAATGAAGAATGGATGAATTTACTGCTTTATCCCCTATTCTAGATCTTCATTGCAATCCCCTTTCTCTGCATGTAATGAAATGCCTACTTGACTCACAGTTCAGGAGCATATGTCAAAGAGCAGAATCTATCAGAAAAATGTGGAAAGAATAGGTTTTTATTAAGAGAGTCACCAGATGATGCTGGCGAGGATAAGTCATGAAGGCTTTTCAAAAGTTACCAATATTTCTGATTGGCTTTAAGGGTTATTATGACATTAATTGGTGATCTTACTGTTGCTGGACTGCTGTGCAACGCTTGGAACTTGTTTGATAGTCTAACTACATACTGATATATATGTGTATGTGTATGTAACTAGTATAAGCATATATTTATATGTCACTGTATTTGACAAGTTAGTGTATTTCTTTTTTTCATGGGCTCTATCTATTCGATTTTAATAAACAGATTTTCTGAATTTGGTAGTTTTTTCTGTTTTTTCTGTTGCTGTTCTTCAAATGCAAATAACCATGTTTCTTTATGTATAGTTTTTTGTTTCCAAAACCAAATTTATCTACAGCATAATCCCATCTCAGAAAAATCAATGTGACTCTTAAGATTGTCTAATGTATAGTTTCTTCAAATCCTGATTTATATCTGTTAGTAAGCATATAGTGTAATGTACATTGAGGTCACCTAATTTGAAGCGCTTCAGTGAGGGACAGACTGGGGACCCCAGCCTTGAGGTGTAACGCTGATGAAAAAGAGATGCCTTTCCAAAGAGGGATTCAGAGAGGTGTGTCTTTCCCTTATTATCAGTATTGATACCTATGGATGACTTGGTTACAATACTAGAAGCTGGTCATCTGGAGAGAAATACTGTGATGCCATCTGTTTTATTCACTAAGTACAACAAGTCCAAAACGGTCTTCCACTTTTTTCTTAATTATTCATTTTACTGGTATCTCAAATTTATTTTGATACCTCAAAGCTGTTCTGATACCAGATGAAATAGGTAGTTAAGGCCTTGAAAACACCTCAGTAGAACAGAAACTCGTGACATAGCATTTTTTTTATGTCTCCCTATTCTAGAATGCATGTACTCAGAATGGCAGGCAAGCAGCTTTGTCCTGGATGTTCAACTTAGTAACAATGATCAGTTCACGCAGATCTGTCACTTTTCTTGAATTAAATCCAGATGGAAATGGAGTACAGGCAGAAAGTCCTGTGGTTTATACTACCTCAATTCCACTAGCTACTTCTTTAAGTAATCCTTCCTCCTCCCAGACTAATAGCAGACTGCTTCTGTCTATTTTGTGATGGAATCAGTAAGATTGTACTTTCTGGTACCATTTGATGACTAACTGCTGATTAAAAATGGGGAATGTACCCCGTATGACATCTGTTTGGACATTCTACACTTAGTGCAAAACCGTAGTGTACCTGTAACAATAGATAGTAGAAATAGGGAGATAAATCCACTGTCTTGTATAACCTATTTTGGTTGTTCTGGTATAAATTTATGGAACTAAGCTGATTTTCATTCTAACTAAGAATCTGGCTCAAAATTTGCATAAATGCAGAGATTTATTTTTGATTTGTCTGCTTTGAATCCAACACGACTCTTCCTTCTAGAATCAACTCTCTCTTTATATTTGACTATTTTAAGTACCAGAAGAAAGTAGTGAGGGAAATGGAGTAGCATAAGAATGTATTTAAAATCTCTAGTTCTGCCAGCACTGAATCACAGTTTGGAAATTAGGGAGTCTGGAACTTTACTGGAGAAACCAGCGAGACCAGAGTTCATGGGCCTGAATTATGGATTATGTTGATATTTTCAGTTTAGAAGGTTTTGAGAATGTTTCAGGAATCACAAATCTGTCCACCAGCTTCAGATAACGTTTGATAACAATTGCACATTCCTTGGGTAGGATGATGTAAGGTGTCAGAGGTTGATAGTGTTCTTCCCAGTTTACACTAAGGGAACACAAGCAGATACAATCCTGCCCTCCATTTTCAGAGTACATGAAATAGTTCACTGGAGTGGCAGGGAGAGAAAGAGGAAAGAGAAGTGAAATTAAAAGGTGAAATATTCCCTTGTCCACAAACCAAACAAACAATCCAGATACAAAAGTCTTTCAGAACTGTAAGGGAAATAATAAAACATATGTGTTAGCATTTTCAGTATAAAACTAGACCTGTTTGTCATTTTTGAGTCTTGGTGTCAAGGTACACTTCCACAGGTGTATAGAATGTTATTGCACTGGCCCTAAAGTGAAACTGGCCCTATAGAGAAGGTCAGAAGAGTAAGTCTTACCATCATTTATGTCCTTTTGCTGACCCTTTGCACAGCAGGGATTTCATACTTAAAGAAATGGCTTTTGCTGTGTTTCTAGGTCAGTTTATGTAATGTACAAGGCTTCTGTCAAAGAGTATTCATGCATATCTGCAGGGGTTTTTTATGTTGTTTTGTTTGTGGGTTTTTTGTGATCTTTGCAGAATCTGAGACAGGATTTTGGGTCAGAGAGTAAAAGCAGTAATAGCAGGACACGTGATAAAGATGGTGAAATGATTGTTCAATTAACAGATCAATAAGATGCCTTTGAGACAAAAGGGTTGCCAATGATAAATGCCTAAAGGTTGTTTAAACTGCATTTCTGAATGCTTCAATGTAAAAATCAATGCCCCAAACACAGTGCTAAGCAGATAAAGCAGCCTCTCAAATCTGTTCTGTGACAATGATATGAGTCCAGCAATCATAAAAATATATTTTGATCCTATTTGTAGCTTTCAGATGTTGCTTTGGGCCATTCCTGTTTATTCATCCACATGAACTGCAGAACATTGACTATGCTGAATAAACAGCAATGATCTGCATGAAGAAACAAAACAGTCTTTCAAATTTTTTATTTTCTTTTATGCTGCCAGTGCAGCAACTGATGAAAAGGCAAGGGAAATTAGGTTGGGTGTTAGTCAGGAGTAAGTGAGAGCCACAGTTGTGTTATTTAAATGCAAAGGACGTTGGTGGAAGCCTAGCATGAATTCAATGAGGAAGGAGAGGGCTGCAGAGCACCTCCTGTCACTGCAGTCTGCTTAAAAATGTGCTTATAAAAGGGATGGAAAAGGTTTGGTTGCCAACTTGGTTTGTTTGAATCAACACTATGCAGCGAAGAGACTGTGGATAGACCGTGGATGATTATTTGTTCCAGAATTTTCTGTACATTTAATAAATATGCATACAAACAGATTGTGAAAGCTTTACCTCTATATTGTGTGAATATGTCTATGAATATAATTTTTAAAAATTTATATTGCATTAGAAAAAATTGCTTTCTCCCTCTAGCCCCCTATATCTGAGGATGGGAGAGCTCATTTTAATTAAATTTATATTTATATATTTTTGTCTTTTTATTCATTTGGAATCATATTTTAAAACCTGTGACTTACTCTAAGAGTTTGAGGATGTTTTACAGTCCTAATCAAACGCTGAGTATACTTAAAAACTACATATATGCATGTAATTTCAAAAAAAAATCTTTCAGTTGTAAAAACATTATCTGGAGGCTGCATTTTGGTGCCTCAACAAATATATCACACAGGCAGCCTTCCGATGAAAATTCCTATGTGCATCATTTTTTCCCCAACTCAACAAGGCTTTTGAAAGGATGAGCAAATTTCTGCATTTGAAGAAGGATCATTTTCATCAGATAATCTTTCAAGAACAAAGATGCGTGGATTTTCATATCCCTATAAAGGCTAGTGGCTATCCTGTCTTCAAGACCACTCTGAACGGATCTGTCATACAACTCTTCTGTCCAAATGCTGAAATGAATGGATACAAATGGAAGGAATAGAAGCCATGCAGTCCTTTCTGTCTGTCTTAAAAATACAGTTTCTACTGTCATTTATACTGAGGTAAATATTTTTTAAAGTTAGTCTTGAATTTCTGCTTCTGTGTTGAAATGTTTCAAAGTGGTCTGGAGCACTTCAGTACTGTTTTGTAATGTGAATGGTGAATATGATTTAGAAGTACATGAATAAAGATGTAGAAAACCTATGAGAATTGAAACAGTAAAAACACATGCTTACAGAAAAATGAACACAGATTACTTTTAAGATTTTCTTCAATAAACAAGTTTTCAATACGCAAATAATACTTATCAAGAGGTAACTGGGACTATGAATAATAGGTATTAAGTCATTTCACATTGTGATTATCACTCTCTTAGACATGAATTATTTAGTAAGATTGCAGATTGTGTACTTTGCAACTGGGGGAAAATTCAAGTTCATTTCTTCACAAGTCTCCTTTGATGTGGTATAACATGATTTTCTTTTTGATCTTCAGAAAAGGGGGAAAAAGGCATTATGTAACAGACTTAAGAAACAGGGCTTTTAAATGAACATACCAGGGCCATTTACCATTCTAATATGTGCAGAGTAGTTTCTCATTACTGTTATACTGTAACCAGAAAAACAAAAAGAGACAAACATGGAAACCAAAATACTTCAGAAAGTTATGTATATTGATTTATTCAGCCTGATGCTGCAAAAGACATAAATCTATCCATGCTATTGCAGCCCAACCCATTGATATAAATATATATTTCTCTTTTCATTGAATTCAAAATCTTACTCATGTCTGTCAAAAATACGCCTCTCCTTGCAGTGGTAGTATGTCAAATGGCTCTCTGAAAATGTTGTTACCAGGGATTCTTCATCTTAAAAGCAGATTTATGTAGCTAATCTAGGAGAAAGCTCTTCTTACAGATTGCCAGTTATTGCTTCTATGGTAACCCAGCAAAAATTCCCATTTCTGGGAAGGCTAAACTCATCACAAAGTTCAAATCAAAGCTTAAGATACGAACATAAGATTTCACTTATAAAGAGCATACCTTGCAGTTTCTGAACTACATTTAATGAAGTTATGAAGTTATATTACCCTATACTTTTAAGGGCTAATGTAATAAAAATTAGCAGGTATCAGAGAAATGTTACTGTTGTAACAAACTATGGCTATAAATGTTCATTTCCTTACATTATGCAATACATTTGCATTAAAATATAATCACTTACTTGTGGTGTTTTTTATGCTTGAGGAAAGTTGTTGAGTAATCCCAGCAAAATATTAAGCATAAAGAACTATGAACTGAACTAGAGCAAAAGATCCTGTTAAAACCAGTTAAGTCATTTAAAGTTGATTCTTTATTTTTTTGACATATGCTGTTCTAGAATCACAGATGGAACAGTAAAAGAAAGTAGAATATGGGGGAAAACCTTAAAGAAACAGTGAAAATGATTCTGATTGTGTACTCGAGAACAATATCTTTATGGAAAAGACAGTCAGGATTCTGCTTAAAGTAAGGAAAGTTCTTGTGGAATTCTAATATTGGTAATAATGTATTGATTCTATCAATAGCTTTGGTGCTACTGTTTGAGTTTGATCTAAAGCAGAACCAATTTTCTAACTTTGCAGCTAAACCTTGTCTAAGTAACTTCGTTTTCTGAAAGTTAACATGTTTTTCTGACAGTGTCTGTTTCTACAAGTGAAAATGCTTAATATTTATGTTTGTCAACACAATAATGGGGCACTGGTATGCAGAAAGGTCATGGCTTATACTTTTTCCTAAAGTTCATCCTCAAGCTGGTGGAATGCCATAAATCAAAGGGTGAGAAAAGGATCACACCTGCAGGGAGGAGTGGATAGGACAGGTGACCCAAAACTGACAGTATTCCATTCCATACATGTCATACTTGGTACAAAACTGAGGGATCATGAGAGTCAAGCCCTCTTCTTTGAAGACTGTTGTCCTGTGAGGACCTCGTGTATGTCTTCCCATGATCCCAGTCTGTGCGTTCCTGAATCCAGTTCTGGAATCTAGCTCCTTTATGCTGTTGAGTCCAACCTGGGACTTTGCCTGTCCCTGTGCTGCAGCATCAGTGGTGATATGTAGTCATCAGAGTTTGATTTTGTATATTTGGTTATATTTTATTGTCTTCTTCCTATTTTTTCCTTATTATTATTGTTTCTTCAAAGTTTTTTAGTCCTATCAATGATGTTGATTCTTTTATCATCTGTGTAGTAAGGGTTTTTTCTTCTGTTTTTCGGAAATGCCTTTCTGAAAATTTTTATATGTTGCCTGGACGTGAAGGAAACCTTAGAATGAGATAGCAGCAGTTAAACAAACTGATCTTTCTGGTTGTAAGAGAACGGTTTTCTGAGCCCTGTTGCTTGGAAAATTATGGGTTATAACAACACAATATCTTTCAAATGGAATGCCCTCATGAAATCAACTTATTCAGCTTCTCTTATGTATCTTGGTCCTTAAAACAAATTAAGATGTAGTATTAAGATTTTTTTATATTTTAGCATATATCTTAACAACTATACTGATTTAAACTGTCATTTGAGCTAAGGTTTTAAAGAATTAATCAGTATTACTCATACAATTCCTCTCTGACACTTTTATTTGACAAAAAATATACATTTTGTCCAAATAATGAAAATTCTTTTCTCTCTCTCTCTCCATCAAGAAAAGTTGTATTTCAGTACATTTATCCTGGCATTGCTGCTGAGCTGAAACAATGTGCCCACATTAGAATCAGAGTTGGTGTTTGTAAGAGGGGACATTACATCTTGAAAGTTATTGAGGGTTTGTTTTTATTTTGTATGTTACGCAAATGTCATTAGTACTAGAGTAAATTGCTCAGAATCTTTTTGAGAAGTCAGTTTTTGGTTTGAACAACTAGAATACCCGGCATTCACATGTTCTTCTGCTAATGATTATGTTCTTCATGGGTAATGTCCCTTACAATCAATGGTAGTATCCCACTATAGTTCATAGAACAAGACTATAATAATGCCTCCCAAAAGGATTTCTTTCTGTAATGTTAATTTTACCATTTTAAATATTTGTTGAACCACATATAGATTTCTTTGCAGTGGCTTCTTAGTACTTTCTCGTTATAATAGGTTGTTTTTGTAGAATTTTTTCTCACTGATAATCTTTTGACTTTTTCTAAAAACTATTTAAATAAACAGCAGCTTAAAAATATTATACTTTCATTGAAAAAATATTGTAAGAGGAGCAGCTGAACCATGCTACAAAACAGAAGAGATTACCTAAAGGGTGCAAAAAGGGACGTCAGAGATTTCAGGCTGCTGAAGGCAATGCTCTAAATTACTGCAAGTTTGTCCCAGCTACCACAGGGCTGCTTTGAAACCAGGACAGTCAAATTTAAGAGAGTTTTTTTATCCTACACCTCCAACACAAAACTGTCAGCACTTATACAGTCCTGTGGAGCTCCAGATGTAGGCAGCAGGGATCACAAGATGTAGCACAAGAAGTGCATTTCTGTGGTTAACAAGCAATTACTTCATAGTATTAGAACATCATACAGACTATTAACTAGCTAAATGTCAGATAAGGTGATGTTGGACTATGTTCCTGAGTCCTCTGATTCCATCCCACTTATCCCTCCCATCCCATACAAATCATATTGGGAAGGAAAAGAAACATTCAAATAGATGGTAAGTCTATGAGCTTCTTGGCTAATTATAGAGGAAATAAGAAATGTCAGGTTGGAATACAGTGCCTATAGATATGAGCATTCTTTGCAGGTTTCAGCACTGATTTATTTCTACTAAATTATGTCACTATCAGCATTACCTCTTAAAGTGTGGAGTGTGTCTCGCTTACTTCATTAAATCTAAAATATTCTTGCTGATGTCACCATTTTTTTTTTGGAATATCCAGCTAAATGCATAGGGAAAACAGTTGTCAGCAAGGTGCTATAACCATAGCCTGCATCTTGGTAGTGCTCAAATTTCTCTCCTGGTTGGTCCAGAGGAATATTTGTGTTTTTGTATAACGACTATGAAAAAATTCTTGCAAAGGAATGAAACAATTTTTGAAATTCAAACCAGCTTTTGATTCATGGTAAATCGGTATCACTCGCAGGCACAATTTTATGACATAATTGAGAAGATGCTTATTTTTCCCCATTGTTATAATTTTTAGAGTCCTAAAATAACAGCAGTTTGAAAACAAAAATACATAGTAGTCGTTAGGGTAACATTTGGGAAAACACATACTAGTTTCCATGCTCAGTTTTAAAAAAATCAGCCCAAATTCGAACTGTTGAGAGGACTGAACTTGTTTGGTGTTCCTTTTAGGCAGAAGAGAGGAACTGCAGGCAGTTTGTCAAAACTAGTGTATGGTCCATAAAATAATTTCAATCAAATGAGCAACTGGATTCATCAGCAGTTTAACTTTGTTTGTTTCTAGGAGCGCATTTTTTTTTGAAATGCTGCTATACAGAAAAAATTATAACCTGTGTGTGTTTTTTTCCTATCAGATTGTTACATCAAAGATGCAAAGTTTCAAGGCAAAGAAGTTCTGCATGTGTTCAGTGTTCATCATGAGACTAAGCTCTTAATTGAGTCAAAGCTGCTAAGCATAATTTTCCTCCTACAACATTTAGCCTTAGTGACCCAGTGTGAGCTCTAGGAGTCAAGCTGACTCCTTTACATGTTCATCCTCACCATTACTAGAAGCCAAATTAGAGCACTGGTGACAGCCTTTCAAAAAACACTATGTTATCCAGCCAGACTCTGACAGCAGATGTAAGTGATTAGGTGTACAAAAAAAACCCAACCAACCTCTTGAAGACACATAAGAAGGAATAAAATCTAGTTCAATCTCCTATCTGTGATGTTGCAGGGCAAACAGGAACACAAAGCATCGAACAGCTATTTTTATTTCCAGACTCAGCATACTCAGAAAATGCATAGAGACAAGTTTGGGGTTTTTTTCAAGGAGATTCAGTTTTTGGCAAATCATCTTTGCAGGACATTTCTTTAAAATTTCTTCTAAAATTGCTTTGAGGAATTTCTGCCCTTTCTTCTTGCTTTCAGAGTTACTGACAAACATGTCCAAGTTGCTACATCATCAAATGGAGCTATTTCAAAGCTGTCAGCCCTAGACTCTATCTTTGGCTACATGGCCCATCCGATCTCCCTGACTGTCAATCAGGCTGTGAAGCAACCAACCCTACCCGGATGGGGACTAGGAAGATGCACATTACAGTGACTATGGGGCCAGTGGATGATCATCATAAATGTCAATCAAGTTGGGCATTCTGAGCCTCTTCATCTGAGAAGGAGGATGTATCCGAAGAGCATAAAGGTGTTTCAATGCAGCAGGGGTTCCCAGTGGAGGCAAGCAGCACAGTGGGAAGTCAGGGGCAACCCCAGCCCAGGGGGACGTCTGTGGTGAAGAGGCAGGTCCAAAGTCAAGCTAGGAAGTCAATCCACTGGTCAAGGATCAGACCCAGTGAGGGTAACCAGGGTCAGACAGAGACTGCTGATAACAGACAGGTTCATAGGGTTAAGATCAAGCTAGGACACCAGCTGGCAGAGCTGGAGACTAGTGTCCTACTGTATCATTGGGGCTAACTATATTTAGTACACTCAGCATGTATAAATAGGTATCATTTATGTTGCTGAAATTTTTCCTGAAGAGAAGATGTTAATGACAGCAATGTAGTCTATTTATAGTACCCATGAGGAGCAGTTACTTTTGATACTGGTTAAAAATCATAATTGATATATATGTTTATTTTTCTGCTTTCCTATGTGCTTCAGCTACCTATACTATCTCTATTAATAGTATTCACATGATACACAAAAACTAACCCACTTCTATTAGATAATATTTGTTAAGTAAAATTAATTAGAACTCAATAGTAAGAATAATAACACTTTCACATGCAATGAATATACTGGACTAATAGGGAAGGCAACAAAGAGGACAATTTTAAAATGCAGCCATCCATAAAATTAACATTTTAGGGGAAGAAACTTGCATTTAGCTAAATTCTTTTTGTGTAATAAAATACCTTCATTCTGCAATTCTTTTCAGTGTGTTTTCTTTTGTGGTTCTAAAGGTGCTTCTGAATGTACTGTTCATACCCTTACACCTAAATTTATATAAACACTTTTCAATAGAGAAGATGGAATCACACATTGTTTTATCTCTGTGTATTTGGAATCATATGGGTTTTTTATCTCTGTGTATTTTGTCCATTCTTAACCTTAGCAGTTGAAAGTAAAATTCTAGCTGACACTTTAAATTTATGGTGAAGTCATGTGGAATTTTTTTTAAGAGGGATATATAGTGACTACACACATTTAAAATTATGTTTGTAGGACTTGTTATTAGCTTTCCATGTATATTATCTTCATTGTGAATTAATATATAGCCAAATAGGTATGATGGTACTTGACTATTTGCTTTGAGAAGTTTTACCTGTATTTTGAAAACACCTGTTTTTAATGCGTATGGTGAAGGCAAACCTCTGCCACACATACTACTCTATGTGTGAAGAAGAAGAGCCATGGTGTCCAGTCAGTAGAAAATAAAGGCCTCTACAAGTTCTGTACCAGTTGTGACTGCTGTAGCCTTCCCCCACAGGGCCCTAGTGGGTACAGACTGTCCTCCAGATGCCAGACTGCAGGGAGCGCCCCCTCTCTTCCACTGGAATTGGACACCAGTGGCAAATTCACACGTGGGAGATGTGCTCAGGTGGAGGAACTCCTCTGCTTGGTGATGGACCTCAGGGAGGAGGTGAGAGGGAAACTGACTACTGGAACAACACCCTATGCTCCCTACCTCAGATCCAACACTCTGGCACACCTTGTCACAGAGGACTCCCCATTAAGCTGAACAGAGAAATTTAGGAGATGGAGGGGAATGGCAGCAGGTTCCTGCCCAGCACAGCAGATGTGTCTCCCCTGCGTCAACCCCAGCCTCCCACGTTCTCTTGCACAACAGATATGACACTCTGCAAGTAGAACTGAACCTTAATGTGGATGATGGGTCTCACAGCCTAGAAACATTCCCTAGGTTAAGACACCCTAAGCCATCCATCAAAATGGCTTCTGTAAAGAAGAAAAGACAGATCATTGTCATAGAGGGCTCCCTTCTGAAGGGAACAAAAGGCACAATATACAGACCAGACCTGTTACAAAGGGAAGTCTGCTGCTTACCTGGGGCCTTGGTTAGAGATGTGGAAAGAAAACCTCCAACTCTGGCTAGGCCCATGGATCATCAAGTAGGCAGTAATGAGCACCCAGCAAGAAACTGGAGGGACTTCAGGGCCTTGGGATGAATGATGAAGGGATCAGGTGCACAGCTAGTGTTCTCCTCTGTCATTTCTGTTACAGGGAATGACGATGGAAGGAATAGGAAGAGCCAGAAAATAAATACCTGGTGTGAGGAGTGAAAATTTAGGTTTTTTGACCATGGGTTTCCCTACGCAACACCAGGCTTGCTGACAAAATATGTGTACACCTCTTCCCAAGGGGCAAAAGGATGTTTCCCAAGAAGTTAGCAGGGCTCATCAATAGATCTTTAAACTCTATATAAGGGGGGGGGGGGGGCGGGGAACGGACAGGAAGAGGCTGGGAATGGCACTTGAGTGTCTGAGGGATGGTGTGCTAGTGAGGCCCTTCAGTCTGACACCTCAGATAAAGTGGAGGATAGCACTCCAAGTGGTAACAAAGATGCAAAGGTTATTGATGTGTTAGGAACTACAGTGAGTAGTCACTTAGGAATTAAGTCTGTTCCCCTCTGGAGTGTGGCAGGATCAACAGCCCGGCTGAAGTGCAACTACACCAATGATTTTCAGGTGGGAAATTCACCCTTCAATGTATTCCTTTCGCCTGTAGTGATGTGCTTTTTGTACCGACTTAATTCTCCACTGTAATGTCTGTTAACCTCAACTGTGTTCCACTCTCATCCTTTAAATCTTTTCTGTCCCTTTATTCCACTTTCTTCCCTTCCTTGTTTTAATTCACTTCCTCTAACAACCTCCTACTCCCAAAGAATGCACTGGGCTTGAAATGTCTTCCATTTCTTCTTTTCAAGAGACTTGATTTGAGAATAAGTTGCCTGCCTTTCAGTGTCTCTGCATGAAATAGGTAGTTAAATTCTTAATTGCAATGTCATACTTATTTTGTACTCAGTCGGTGGATGATCACAAACATCGTTTGCGCATTAGAATAAATAAGCAGCAGGATTTGATAAACTCCAAAGAATCAAATACTGTTCCCTTTTGAAAGATTAGGATGCTTGCGCTTGGATTTTAGTCATGTGTCAAGTGTAACAGAAACACACTGAATTGGGCAAAAATTCCTCAGATTACTTCAGTTGGCTAGGCATCCAATAGTAGGTTTTCTTGGTCTCCTAGTAACAGCGTTTTCAAACACTTTTAATTTCAACCGCCTTGTTAAAAATTCGCCATTTTGTTCTGTTAATTTCTATGAATGGTTATCCAGGTTGTACTATTTTTTTATTCAGCACTGCAAAGGACCCTACTTCTGAGTTCTTACTAATTTCTAGTTATAAAACCAACAAGCAATTAAAATTAAGATGTTGCCATATATATTTTAGAAGTATATTTCTACCATTATTTTGACAATGGTTTTAACACATTTTCACTAAGATGTAGTGAATGGGTTTTGTAAATACTCCATTATTATCAACAGCCACAAATGCATATTGAACAGGATAATTAGTGGGAGAACAAACCCCCATGAAAGTAGTACTATATTTATTCCATTAAAACCTCTACCATCACATCACATTATATTGTTAAATAATTAATAAAACACGAAGACTGTTGAATTTCACACCTTAGTTCAATGTTCTGACCTCTCTTTCCATTAGGTGCAGTACTGTGAAGAAAGTAACAGTTCATGATCACTACATTGCCTGTTATGAACCTGAGAAAGTCGCTCTTTCAGAGAGTCGGAGCTGCTGAACAGTTTTAGTATATCTAACTCTTTGTCAAGCAGAGATATTTCCTAATTCAGTTTTGCTACTTTAGTTTTATAATAAAGTAAATAATGTCCATTTGGAACAGCCATATGCAATTGTTTTTGTTGTGGAATTAAGGGTGATTTTTCTCTCCCTGATATCTTCAAATAAAGAATTAAAAAATAGAGGAAAACAGAACAGTAAATGGTTTTCAGGGAACAAAATACTAAAATGTCAGTAAGAAATAATTAGGTGGCTAATCATACAGTTGGAAAAGCACAAGTAGAAGGGTTTCTGTTGATATGTATTATTTACCATTAAAGAATAGTTAATGATGGGTAAGTAGATTTAATAATTTGCCATGATGAACTGCTAGAAAGAAGTGTTAGCAATAAACTAAGAGATCATTGGGTGACTCAGTCAGATGGGTAATGATGTCCTTTTCATATGGTAAAAAAAGAATCTCTGGAGCACTGTAATTTTTTTTTAGTGTAACAGTGAAAGACAAAATGCAAATGGAGAATTATTATGCTGTGAACTTTCTTACCCTAAATTAAACATTGATCTCTGAACAGCAGTCAGAGCTGTATTAATACAAGGGGAATCATTTTAGTGGCAGAAAGCTAACAAGCAATCTCCTGTGCCAGATTTACTATGAATTTTACTGTTACCCTCATCCTGCTATCATTGAAAAACATGTCAAAAAGAAATTATCTAAGGATACAGTGATCCGTATTGATATTTTTTTTCTTCTTGATGTGGTTAACAACCAATGTATATGGGACAATCAAGTAATTAGATTTCCTGGAAGAAATTGACCAATAGTGATCTTCAATTCTATATGCATTACAACTGAAAAAATAATTCCTTACCTTGTCTCTAAATTCTACAAAGATAATTTTCTTTCTTTGGAGTTGTGCAATTGTCCACACATTTTGTCACAGAAAGAGTAAAGGGAAAAGCTTCCAGGAGTAAAGTTATTTCCCACAATCCATAGTAAGATGGTATCTTTCTGCTACCAAGTCTTACCCTTATTTTGTGTTTTCTGTAGTAGGTTCAGGTAACTGTGCCTTTAATTAATTTAATTTAATATTGTCAGCACATAGACTTTCCATTCTGTTACCATAATTGATTCTGAACTTTGCAAATATATTGCAAGGCAGGTTCCTGATGATGTTTCTACAGCGTTATAATCAACACTTATTCACTTTTATTGTTTTCTTAGAGAAAGAAATCACTCATGGCCATAAGATAATTTGAAGTATATTAGTTTGGATATTTTTTTGAGTGGCTAATTCATCTGAGTATTGATATCAATCCAGCTTGCAGCTTAGTTTTCCTCGAAGGAGAAAGAGACAAGTCATGCTTTTCAGACTTTTAACTTTATCACCAGATGTATTATTCCTTTAATGAATTTGCTGTTTTCTTCTGTCATTTTGAGAAGTTGATTTTCTGCAAGTGTAGTAATGTACTTAGGTCGGGCTCATATCCATGGATTTTTAATGTCTTATCTGTGTAATAAGGGGGAGCCTGAAGTGTCTCACGTGGCCGTTTTTGGAGTAAGTTCAAGGTTATCAGAATAACTTCAGCTTTAAAAAAAAATCTCTGATTAAGAACAGTAACCTTTATATTCTATATTATGTGGAATTAAATTTTGAGAGTCCTAAATTTTTAGACTCCTGAAATCATATGGAAACTTTGGTTGAGAAAGACCTGCAGAGTTCATCTGACTGAACCCTGGTCTGCAAAATTTTTAATTATGTTGATGTGAGTAGTGTGAGTTCTGAGAACCTCTGAGGGTGGAGATTCAAAACCCTTTCTGGGTAACCTCTTCCAGTGCTGACTGTCCTCGAGGAGAACTTTTATTTAAATATGTAGTCAGAATTTCCCATTTTTCAGCTTGTGTCCATTACCTCTTGTACTAGATACTATCAACAGATTACACTAATAAAGTGTCAGAGAAATTGTGCTAATAACTTGTAATGACATTATTTTCTGTTGTAAAGTGAAATCCAGGTAGAAGGATCTCCCGTAAAACAGGTCAACCTGTGTAGCAAATGACAGATGTAGAGAGGTGGGTTTGGGAGAAAAAGAAGCATATACTGCTAAAATCTTTGATTCACAGGAAGGTTCACATTCGACTTTTGGTTAATAAATCTCTCTCAATTTTTTCCTCCTTTCCTCTGGATTACTTTAGAGCACTCTCTGGAGAAATGCCTTACAATATAAAGAACAGACATTACATACTGAACAAGGAAGAAGAAAATGATAACTGTCAACTGCAGATATAAATTTGGTGAATGATCATATCAGGAATGATGTGAAATGACAGCATTTCTTCACAGATATGTAACTTTCTTTTCAAGGCTGTAATGATGCACAAATGTAATTCTGCTTCCTTTATGTAACACTTGAAAAACAGTTTATAAGTAATTTTTGGAGCAGACAATATAGTTAGATCTCCCCACATCAGGTTAGTGCCATCACTGCTGAACTATAGAATATATATTTTGGTCCAGAGGAACAAGATCATGACTGATTTTATTTTGTTTATGTAGTGCTATACCTGTATATAAAGTAGTGGTAAATAATCCTAATTTAGAGCTAGCTGGGGGTTTAGGATCTTCCTACAATTCACATGTTACATAGATTTGAACTCGTTCAGTTAAAAATCCTGGTTCAACCATATGCTGAGAAATGTTTTCTAATCAGTAACTCCTATGGACAAGGGATGCTGTTCCTTATGGGAACGGTATATTGCTGTGTTTCTTGGTGGTATTTATCGAAAGTGAACCAGCTGGCCTCCAAAGACTTTGGAAATACAGTAGTCAGTTTCAGTCCTTAATATAAACCCTTAATATTAAATGTTAATTAAACATTGCACTATTCCTTCCTGAAAAGATAGAATCAGCTTTGGGAATGCACAGAAGCAAATGCCAGCATCCCAGAGGACATTGTTTGATGAAAATATTGCATTTCTTTCTTAATTTCTGCCTAACTCTACTAACATGAGTAATTTCTTATGCTGGTGAAGACTTAAAAGTCCAATGATTACTGTGGCAGTACAGGACATACTTTAAATGCACATGTGATTTATTTCAATCAAAATTTTAGCAGTTTGGAGCAGTCTCAGGAACACACTTAAAGAAAGAATAGTTTCAGAAAAAACACTATTTCCATTCCCAGGTGTTCATGAAGCTTCAGCTGTACCAGCCTTCAAACTGTTTTCCTGGAAACATCTAGGTAATTTAGTTATGTGCATATTTCAGCTGGAATTCTTTCACCTTATAGGTTGAATGTTATGTATGGCATTATATTAAGAGTTTTACAGACGTGTCGGTGACTCTACTGCTTGGAGCTCAAATTGGCCTCTTCTGTTAAGGACAACAAGAAGTGTTTTTACAAATACTTTAATGGCAGAAAGAAGGGCAGCAACGACCTCCACTCCTTATTGGACGTCAAGGGAAATATACTAACTAAAGATGAGGAAAAGGCTGAGGTTCTTAATGCCTTCTTTACCTCCATTTTCAACACTAAGACAGATTGTTCCCTGGACAACTGGCCTTCTGAAGTGGTGGATGGGGTCAGGATGGAATATAGCTCCCCTGTAATCCAGGAAGAAGTTAGCGACCTGCTGAGCCACTTGGACCCTCATAAGTCTATGGGGCCAGATGGGATCCATCCTAGGGTGATGAGAGAGCTGGCAGACGAGCTTGCTAAGCTGCCTTACATCATTTATCAACAGTCCTGGCCCACTGGAGAGGTCCCGGATGAACGGAAGTTGGCCAATGTGACGCCCATCCACAAGAAGGGCCATAGGGACGATGCAGGTAATTGCAGACCTGTCAGCCTGACCTCGGTTCCAGGTAAAATTATGCAGCAGATAATCCTGGGTGCAATCATGCGGCACCTGCAGAATGACCAAGAGATCAGGCCCAGCCAGAATGGATTTAGGAGGGGCAGGTCCTGCCTGACCAACCTGATCTCCTTTTATGACCGTGTGACTCAGCTGGTGGAAAAGGTGGCTGTGGATGTGGTATACCTGGTCTTCAGCAAGGCCTTTGACACTGTCTCCCACAGTAGACTCCTGGAGAAGCTGACAGCCCGTGGCTTGGACAGGAGTGCTCTGTACTGGGTTAGGAATTGGTTGGTTGGCCGAGCCCAGAGAGTGATAGTGAACAGTGTCTCATGCAGTTGGTGGCCGGTCACCAGTGGTGACCCCCAGGGGTTGGTGTTGTGCCCGGTCCTGTTTGACATCTTTGTTGATGATCTGGACAGTGGGATTGAGTCCATCATCAGCAAGTTCGCAGACGATACCAAGCTGGGAGGAAGCGTCGATCTGCTGGAGGGTAGGATGGCCCTACAGAGGGACCTTGACAGACTGCAGAGATGGGCTAATTGCAATGGGATGAAGTTTACAAGTCCAAGTGCCGGGTTCTACACTTTGGACACAACAACCCCATGCAGAGCTATAGGCTGGGGACAGAGTGGCTGGAGAGTAGTCAAGTGAAAAGGGACTTGGGAGTGATAGTAGACAGGAAACTCAACATGAGCCAACAGTGTGCCCAAGTGGCCAAGAAGGCCAATGGTATCTTGGCCTGCCTCAGGAATGGTGTGTCCAGTAGGACTAGAGAAGTTATCATCCCCTTATACTCGGGACTGGTCAGACCGCACCTTGAGTACTGTGTCCAGTTCTGGGCCCCTCAGTTTAAGAGAGATGTTGAGATGCTGGAGTGTGTCCAGAGGAGAGCAACAAAGATGGTGAAGGGGTTGGAGCACAAGCCCTATGAAGAGCGACTGAGGGAGCTGGGGTTGTTTAGCCTGGAGAAGAGGAGACTCAGGTGAGACCTTATTGCTTTCTATAACTACGTAAAAAGAGGTTGTAGGCAGGCAGGGGTTGATCTCTTCTCTCAGGCGACCAGTGACAGAACAAGAGGACATGGTCTCAAGCTTCCTCAGGGGAGGTTTAGGCTTGATACCAGGAAAAAATTTTTCTCTGAAAGAGTGATTCACCATTGGAATGCTCTGCCCAGGGAGGTGGTGGAGTCATCGTCCCTGGAGGTATTTAAAAACAGATTGGATGAGGCGCTTCGTGCCATGGTTTAAATGACAAGTAGGTGTTGGAGTTGGGTCATAGGTCTCATCTCAGAGGTCTTTTCCAACCTTGTGATACTGTGATACTGTGATACTGTGACTGTTCTCATAGCCAATCTAACAGGAAAACAGCCCTGCAGAAGAAAATCTGAGCATTACTTCCTCTCTAAGCCGCTTTGGTGTACACTAATTTTGTTTTTAAAGCAGATAGTTCATCAAGGTGAACATGCATGTGCCCAGAATGGTTGTATGAGAAGGTAACCAACCTGATGGTACTTAAGCAGCTCAAGTCCGACAAGACAATATTATACACCAATGTTTTGCCACAAGGTCCATACATGAAGCACTGCACAGACTTGTAGTTATGGAATCAGATGAGGCAGTTGGGGCTGCTGGGATAAATGCTGTATTCAAAAGCGGGCAGATCCTTACCGTTCAAGCCCATCAGGACCTTTCACTTTCCTCTGGGATATGTTGAGATTCTTAACCATACAGAGGGTTTGGTGGCTTCAGAAAGGATGGATGATTATGGCATGTACAGTATAGATAACAATAATGGCAGTTGCAGTCTTAACTGCTTTGTCAAATCCTTATTGTTATGGCTTTCCCAGTCTTACAGTATCTCTATATTGCAGCCCATAATGTGGAGCTGATGATAGCTTCCTGCTAGATTTGGTCCAGGCAAAACACAGAGAAGCTCAAGACAATTTTTTCTGATTCTTGAAAGTTTAACATTTGCTTAGGTAACTCTGCTGCATTGGGAGCTATGCTGTGATCCTACCCTAAAAGAAGGCTAAAAGAAAGTATTTTTTTTGTGTCTGGGCTGCAGTGGAGAGAAAATTTCTGTTCCACAAAACCAGCTTCACACCATTCGGGTGTCAAAAGGGTTGAATAATTCTGCTGCATGTGTATTGAGGAGATGGTTCCTGCAGCAGGTTAATTGAAGGTCTCATGAATCAAACAAAACAGTGCAGAACAATAGCTGCATATCCTGACTGAGATGTTTACTTTTATTTGCACTGATTTTATTTTAAAAAAGGTATTATGGGAGCTCAAGTTCTTGATGGGTGTTCAAGTGTTTAGTTCATGTTTGTAGCTAATAAATATGATTTTTGTTGGGTATGAGATTCTTCATTTTGCATGCTTAACTAAGATTGATTTGATGATGACGCAGGAAAATGTCAGCATATGTGTTTCCATATGGGTATTTTGCTTGTATTTTCGTATGTGGGTATATGGCAACTATATTTACTTTATAAGTGATACAAGTGATAGATTGCATTCATAAACAGAACATTTATTGTCTACTGTGATCTTTGCAGGTCAGAAAAAAATCACTGTGTTCCTATCTCTGCTTGAAAAATAGATACACTGCAGGTAATTGTTAAAAAATAAGTAAACAAGTGCATGATTAAGCGCACCAAAGGTGGCAGAGATGGGAGCTGGAGAAAAAAATGAAAAGCAGACTTCTGTCACTGTTTGTTGACTTGGTCTAAAAAATGGGGTACCTTTCAGCTGTAAGTCTATCTAACTGCTTAGGAAATTATTTTGCAGAGCATAGAAATTACAAAAGACTCGGCCAGTTCTGCTAAGTTCTTCAGCATTTGAAAGGAAAAAATGAGTGCCCTTGTAGCTACAAGGTTTTCCTGACTGTATAAAACTCATAAAAGGTTGATCTTTACTGTGTTTACCTCACTCACCTGACTGAGTTGAGAAGACTTTGGATGGAAGGATGTTGCTTTCAGTGCATGCAATTACAAGCAGAGAGGTCATCGTTGATCAATGCAGTGTTGCTGCCATAATACTAAAAATGAGTGGGTGTGCCCAAGTACCATTTAATTACTGCTGAACTCAGTTTTAGTGCTTAAGAAGTGCCTTCATCCATTCTGATCCTTTTTCTCCTCACCTGATGTTACTCAACCAGGAAGAGATGAGGAAAATAACACAAATACTTGCAACACTTATGGGAAACAAGAACTTCTTGGCGTATAGAACCACATATAGTCATGTATACGTTGGTTGAGAAAATAGCACTGCATCAGAAGAAAAAGGTACATTGATAGTGTTTTCGGCTCTAAGACTGATTAACTCTCTAGGTCTTCGTTCAAACAATGGTACAACTAGGTCTCGACTGAGAAAGACATTGTCAGTAGGACATCTACACCTGACATTTAAGCAGTTTCTAGATATTCTGTTAGCTGACTAGATTTATGAAATTTGCATATTATTGTTACGGTACAGACTTTTGTTCACAAGAGAAAACCAGAAAATCACACTGCTTGTTTTCAGCAGTGATTCTTCCTTGGTGAAAGATGACTCTCATCACATTCCTGAGTGATAGTGTAAGGAGGATAGGAGTATTTTACTGTGCTTTGTCAGAAAGCAGATGGAGACAGGATGGTCAGTCTCAAGTTGCTAGACATATTCCCTCGGCAATTTTCAAACTACTGTAATATTCTTGAATGTTAATTGTTGCATTTTGACCTTTGCTGGCAAACATGAATGGTGGATATGTCCATTCTGGGACAACTGAAGAGGTTGATCTGTTCCTCAAGAAGAAGGAATAGCTTTCAGCTTGAACCAGTATTGACTCAACCTGTGTTCAGATCCCAGGATCTGAAATAGGGCAGGGTAGATCTAAAAGCTGTATTATTTGTCACTCACTATAATGAAGTAACTAGGGTAGTAATTCAGCTATTGAACTGCAACTTAGACTGGAAGGGAGATCAATAGAAAACGTAAAAATTATCAAGCCTTGCCAAAAATGTAATATCTATCGCAGCTGACTTGACCAATGCAGAATATTGCCTTCTTATTAAGATCGATACTTGTGTTGTCTTTAGCAATATTGAAACAGAGAAATCTTTTGGGCATGAATCTCTGCAGAGCACTAATAGCTCAGAAAAAAGGCTGCATAATATCTATGTAAATAGCTAAGGAACAAAGTCTCAGTGATTCTGTTAAAGGTAAGATAATACATTACAAAAAAAATGAATCTCAAGTCTTACACCTTTTCACACTGAACATCGGTGAAGTTAAGGTAAATTTAAGAAAACAAATGGCCCTTAACTGGAGAAAACAGAGAAGTTACATTTTCTAGGACTGTTACAGTTCTTTAACAAGAAATATAATGTTATATTAGAAATGTGCCCCATGTAAATCTTAAAGGCAAGAGAACTGATGCAATAAAAGACATTTCCTTTTGCTATCTGCAGTGATACAGCTGCCGGTGTCTACAGTGTAGGCAGCAAAGAGTTACCTTCCATCTCTTAAATAGTTCAAGCTTATTAAGGAAGCCAAAGCAATATTAAGACTGTGTAGATGCAATTTTGCTTGTCCCTGTAGCATGACTTCTTGATTTAAAAAAAAATTAAAAAAAACCTGATGATTTTAAAGATATTTTTACTTTTTCTCACTGGTATTAGTACTTGCCTGTACCATTTTTAGAGGATGTTTTGCATCCTAGTATAAATATTTTGATCAAGAGTGGGATTTCTACTGATATAATTTGCCAATAACTATGAACAGCTATTAAGTCCTACTAGAAACAGAATTAGGTACTAATATGTCTTATTCCTCTTGCATTAATTATAGGTATATGTACTAGTTTGAATATTATGGAGGATTCGTACATTTGTGCACACTGTTCAAGCAAAGTATAGCAGCACACCTGAATGTTCTTTCTTTAGTAAGAACTATTTAAGACAACTCTTTTCTTCCTGAACTTGGTATCACAGCATTTTCCCTTTGAATATGAAAAGCTTTCTTTTCTTCAACTGGAGGCTAAGGTGTTTGTGACTACTGGAGTCAACATGTGAATTATTTTACTTTTGTAACCATTCTATAACCAATCTTTCAGTATAGATATTGAAAAGAGTATGAAAAACACAATTGTGTACTCCACCCATCAGAATAATTTCTTAAAAATTAGGAACTAATTTATATGACTTGTATCACGAAAGTAAGACAGAAAAAATTCAAGGATAGAAATGGGCTCGGTAGCATAGGAGGGTTTGGTGAGTTGTGAAATTATTTTGATTAGGAAAGTTAAAATATGTAGTGCAATACGAATCAGAAGTTTGGGCAAGAGAAGGATTGGGAAGGCAACAATAGTAATACAAATGGCAAATTATGATGAAATAGCTGAGATACTCAGTGGCAATTGCATTTTGACAGCTAGATTCATGATCAAATTGCTTGACGCATTGGTAAGGATTGTCAGTGTTCAATATCTGGAGTTTTTTTCCAGTATAATACCTACCTATGGCCTTTCCACTTGATTATTTCATTAAGTGCCTTTTCTTGCATTCATTTATTATCTCTCACAGAGAACAAGGAAGGAAGTATGGAGTTGAATAATCGAGTACTTCAGCTCTGGATTCAGTATTCAAGGAATTATGTGGTCTTTTTCGAGGAAATCCACTTGAAAGGACCAATAGGAGAAAGTAAATGTCCTTATACTGGATAGTTCCCTAGTCACTTCTTATTGACAACAGCAGCAGCCTTGGGGTGGGGACACTACCATTCTTCCAGAAGCCCTTAAAGGCCAGAGTTATCAGGCAGAGAGCTCAGATGTTTGCAGAAGGCCTTTTCTTCCCTTTTCTATGTGCCTCAGAGATTCAAAAGGCTTTCCTTTCCTTGTAACTGCTTCATTAAAATTTTTGTTCAGAGACAAAATACCTGGAAATTATGATGCAAGAGAAAAGAATTTCCTGCCCCTACCTGCACTTTTCTTTCTTGGGAAAAGCGGAAATCTGCTGTGAAATTAAAATAGGCTTGGGAATGGATTTATTTATTAAAAATAGACTCAATTACATCATGAACTAGAAAAATGTTTAAGCCATATGCAGTTCTTCATTATGTAAAATTAGACAATGTTAGGTAAAACACAGAAAGATTTATTTATATTTCTGAAATGAATATAGATCTTTTACTTTTCAGTGATGGAAAATATAGATGATATTAGAGATGGAGATATTCTGCATATAAAATACATATGTATATTGGTTAATGGATGGCATTCCTCTAATTTTAAGAGGAAATACTGTGGCTTGTAAATGTAATATCAGAATTGTTGAGTAAATAAAAATACTTTTTTGTAGGTCTCAGAATTAAAATGTAAATAGGAAACTATAAATGCAGGTTTCAAATTAAAATGTTAGAAAGCTGGAAAATGGACAAGATATTTGTTAGCATATTGAATTTAAGAATTGAACTTTAATTTGGTGAAATGAACACAGGGACTGCAACTTCCTGCAAGTGCAAACGTATGAAACAAAACAATTTTATTTCCTGTTCTCATTATTTACGGAAAAGACGTTGAAGACTGAACAGCAGCATTTATAATGCTATTATTAATATACTCTTTTTTCATTTTTAAGAATATTTATGAATTAAACAATAAATTGTTTAAGAGAATATTTTTTCATGTTTCTTAATGGTTGTATTGGCTGGTAGCAGAAAATTTCTGGAAAAGTAGGTCAAGGTATTTTAGGCATAGCCTTTTGAAGAATACATGGTCTGAGTAAAGAGATCTCAAAAGGGATTTGGCAGTCAATAGGTCATCAGGGTGTGCTTGCAGAATTGGTGGGATCTGTTCACTTCGCTTGCCTTTGGGAAAGACAAGTTTGCAGCAATATATCTCAGAGATGTCAAAATGTGAACTATGGCATTTTCATCAGCAGCCAGAAGGACGAGTCCACAGCATATTTCTCAATCAGATGGAAATAACAATCCTTTGATTTCATGGAATTGCCTGTTTTCAGATGATTATTAAAAGCTTATTATTTAATAATTTAAACGAAAAATTATGAAAGATAAAGCGTAGAGGCTCAAGACAACTCAGCAAAACAGAGGGTTTGCCACTGGGCTTTACTGCATTCTGGAAATTTGGCTTCTGTAGATACCAAGAGTTGTGCTTTGGGGCAGTGGCAGTTCTGCTGGGGCACATGCACTAGAAAACCCTGTCACCACTAAGGCACACACGCTGTCTGCAGCGTACTTGGACTTTGTATTTAGTTGGGTCTAGTCAACCTGAAACAGAAGGAGCATGCTCAAATTTTCAGTGAAGGATAGAGAATGGACTTTGTGGAGGAAGCAGTGTTTTCTCCCCAGTTTTTGCCCTTGATTTTCTGTCCTGCTCCTCGATCCATACTTAGAGAGGATTTGGTAATAGTACAACCACAGCTGGAAACACCCTCTCCAAATCTCTGGAGTAGGAGGTCCAGGAAACACAGTGCTTACATCGTTTTGTGCTTCCACTGTGAAGGCTGGCAAAGTGTTGCTGCTTTTCACTCAGGGAAAGACCATTCTGTTTTTATTCTGTTCTCTCTGTCTCTACTTTAACATCTCACTAATAAGAATTTAATGTTTAACCCAATTCATATCAGAAAGTAGCTCATAACTGCCTATGCCTTCTGTCTATTGTCTATCAAAATTTATTTTAAATGTTTGGGTGTGACTTTTTAGAATCATAGACATTGTATATATGTGTGCCTGTGCACTCTTGTTTGTTGAAAAATTGTGAAAAATTCGTTCAAAAACAAAGCTCTATCTCTTGTGTTCAGAGAACCAGAATTCATCAATGTCAGGAAAATGCTGAGAAAAATTATGGTTTTTAATAGCTCTGTCTTTGACTGCATTGTAATAGAATTCACTTTCATGCATATAAACAAACATTAAATGTATGCTTATGACACAATGAAATGACAAAATAAAGTCAACCTCTATAAATGTGAAATGTGTTTCAGCTACAGGAAAAACTTAAAGAAAACCTTAATCAATATAATCACAGGGTATTTGACAGGGGATAATTATAAAGAAGCAGAATGACGTCAGGGCTCGTCCTTATATTTTTGTTGCTTCAGATTAGGTATGAAGCAGAAGACTGCACAATAAAGAAAACAATATCTTAGGGGCTGTTCCAAGTAAAGTATATTTATATTGTAGCATTAGATAGCATTTAGTTTCTCATGTTTATGAACTCCAAAGAACCCTCTATTTCTCTAATAGGATTTAGATGTATTAGTCATAATTGCTGCAAACTAAAGCCATAGCTGGACATCTGAATAAAGAATAACCTGCTTTTGAGACATTCTAAATACCACCAAAACTGCATTTATTTTAAAAAGGAGTGAAGATTGCTTAACAAATATGAAATTAGTCATTCATATTTAGTTCTTAAGCATGGATTATACTGTATCAAGTCACCTACAGCTAATTTCTTGACCCGTTTCTGCCCCCATTGATGTAAAATTGTGCTAAATCAATACAGTCAAACTAGGTTAAAAGAGGTCATTATGAGGATTGATTCAGACTTCAGTGCTATAGGGAAAATTACTGTGGTGTTTAATAATCAATTTGGGACAGGGTCAAATTTATGATTTGCTTGGTGTCAGGTTTTACTGCATCTGCTTATCAAACCTATGGCTCTGCATTGCATAATTGAACCTTCTGCATTGCTTTCCCGAAGTAGCAGCAAAACCTGGACACGGATGGAAGGCCTGGCAACAGGTGATGTAGCACTGAAGTATGCATTTTTTTCCATAAGGTGTTTCCTTGGTGTTCATCACTGCAGTGCCTGAACATAATATTTCACACGAACAAAGTACTTTTCACATTCGAGGCAGGAAAATAGTGACTCAACCTGGTGAAGCAAGACACTGGAGGACTGCCAGAAAGACAGTCTCCTGCTCTGGGCTGTGCTTAACCCAACAGTACATGTTGCCTCGGAGTGAAGCCAGTGAACTTTGAGGAGTGAAAGATTATTGGCAGAACTTCTCAGATTTAATTGCTGTCAGCATCAAGTATATTGCTGAAAGACAGTGTGATTTTGTAACTGAGGAGAGGTTTGAGAAGAGGGAGTGCTGAGTAATTAGTGCAACTTACTGCAGAGTGAGACATCACTAACCTGAGCAAGATTGACAGGATTTGATTCTTGAAGACAGTCCAAGAGTAATGCAAACCAATTTTAAGAAAATTTGTGTACGAGTTTTGTGGGAGAATATAAAGTATTTCAATGAAGTGTGGTCAGTTGTAGCTCGGGATCTCGCTGATCTTGGAATAAGATGTTTACAGTTAAAGAAATTAATAATTTTAGTGAGTGTTATTTTAGTGAGCCCAAGGTAAGCACTACTCAATATAACTTTTTTAAAAATAATTCCTTTTGATTTAAAAATGCCCTCTGAATTATGTCAAGTCTATTTTCACAATCTCTTAGCTTCTTTAATTTTTTTTTTTTTTTAAAGCACAGTTAGATTACAATTAAGTCATATAAAACTCATACAGATCCAGGATGGAACTTATGAGCTTTATAAAAATTTGGTCAGATGACCAAAATCCTCTCAGTCAACTACCAACTAATCCTGTAACATGAGTTCTGTAGATACCTCTTTCCCTGATGTGCTCTTGAAGCCTCCTTCCCTGGACACACAGTTTTGACACGGTTGTGAATCTTTCTGTTCTCCCCACAGTGCAGGAAAGAAGCCAGGGTTCATGGAGTGAGAGAGACTCAGTGGGATTGCAGCCTGCAAGATTCTTCTGCATCCTGCTTACAGACTTTGCTCTGAAAGACAGTTTTAGTATTTAAGGATGAAGAGCAACTGGTTGAAGTGAACTCAGCAAAGGACTTAAACTGCGAAATGAGCTTGGACTTATTAAGCACACATTTCATTGTTTTCCTTGTTAATGGAGCACTGACATCACTGGATTCTTTTCTAAATCACCCAATCTATCATGAACCAGAGTTCGTAATTTTCTCTGACAGTTCAGAGATGCAGAAAAAACAGTATGGGCTGGAGTTAGCCACAGTGTATTTCCACAGCTTATAAATATCATGAGCCTTATATAAACAAGACATCTACTCACCAAAGAATTCAGAAATCAGCTATGAAAAAAAGTCAAATCAAAATGAGTAAAATTAAAGTTCCCAGAAAGCAGGAATTTTTTGTTTCAAGTATCGAAGAAGCTAAGTGAGAAAATTCTGAGGAATCTTTTCATGTCTCCATCTGTCAGTGCTGAATATTCTCCTACTCCACCTTTACCAGTAGTTCCTCTAATTAACTGAAAAAAATTCCAGGAAAGAAATGAAGTCGCTTCTTTTACAGCTATTTATCCTGATTTTAGTTTTTTCTTGTTGATGTTGACGCTTTTATGCCCTCCATTAATAAACTGAGTAATGCACTTCCTTCTAGAAACAGAGCTTCGGTGTTTTTTCAGAATGGAATTTCTGAGCTGTAATATTTTTTTGAACCTCTTTCTGTATCTTTGGGGGATAACTTACTTGAGCAGAAAAACGCAATTCTTTATATAATTTTTACTGACATAAGAATTACAAGTTGGATCTCTTTTAGATAGACTATGGTCCATGTAATACCACCCCACTTAGTTGTACTATATAAGTCTGAAAACCACTTTGTCCTGATTATTTGCAGTTTATAGTGATTGTTTAAATGAAAACGCTATATTTCTTTTCTGAGTAGACAATTAATAACCTTGCCCTCCTAAGTCTGCATACATAATTGTGTAAAATCAGATGACTGGAGTGGCTTACAGTGAGCTACATGATGCATACAGTACTGAGAGTTACCCACATCACTCTGTCATTGACCTGCTCTTCCAGAGAGCAGAAAAAACGATTGGTGATGCTATCTTCTATTGGTTGTGCATTTAATCAGGGGTTGGAAATCAAAAATACTCGTGTTTCCTTCAAAACCCAAGGATAGAGCTTCCTTTAATGTTAGAACGAGGATTTTTCAAAAGCACTCAGTTTGGCTGAATTGTCCTTTTGTGGTAGAAACCCAGGGAGAAAAAATTTCGATAAATATCAAAGTCCAGATCTTCAAAGACTTTCTGGATTCCTAGTAACATTCCAGAATGGAATTTGCTGTGATGGATGTAATTTTAAATTTTACCTCTACATTTCAGTCTCTGAAAAGATACATTTCTTTTTGCCTTAAAAGGTAATGAAAAGCAACATAATCAAAAGCATCAGAAGATGAATTATGAATAAGAGTCGTGATGTGGTATATTATAAATTTTTTGTTCAGATTATATACTCTTCTTAACGTATATCTAGATTGTGATTTTACAAGTTCAGGAAGCAGAATGCCTGAGGCTAATCTGGAACCTTCATCCATAACTTATTGACTTGGACAAAGCATTGGTATGCTGTTTGGACTGGGATTTCTGCAGTAACTCCATTTTAACAGCACTACTCTAGTAATCCGGAAACAGCTGCATAAAATACTCAATTTCAAGAAAATGTATGCAAAGAATAAAAAAGACTACATATTTGGAAAAGCATAATGACAGAATATCTTAAAAAGAGGCAGAGTGGAACGTAATGCTATCCCAACTATATCAAGAGAGACTCGCACAAATACATTTTAATTTGTTGCACCTTCTGGCTCATCAGCTTGCACAAATTCATTGGTCCTGCACCAAGGCAGGGCTCGATATGATCCATTTTAATTCTGGACTATGGGCAAGACCACATATATGTTGAAAGATTGCCACAGCTGGCAGGTAGTGTGGAATATTAAATTAAAAAACTTACTAATTTTGCATACAGTCTTGCATTGTGCTTATTTGGCTTGTGTTACTGTGCTGCCAGACAACAAGTGACAGCAAAATTAATCATGAACATCACAGGGTAAGTTATTATGACAGAGAGCCATGTGTGCTCATTAAAGACAGCTTCTTTTTTTCCCTTTATATTATGTTTCTCCCTTTGTAATTCTTGTCAAAGAACTGGATTATATAACACTGTGAAGTATTTCCAGTACTGTTTGAAGATGAGAGTTCATGGGTAGCTGTTCAAGGAGTTTTAGACCATCTATCTTGCTTCGATTGCAGGATTACAGACAATGGAAGACCCAGAGAAGCTGCACACTGTTGTGCAAAATAAGGATTAAAAACCCCAAACAGTCAAGGTGATCAAGTTTGTGCTATTTGTTAGTGCAGGTTCCGCTACTGCCAAGCGGACAGCCTATGGTGAATCCTACAAGCTCAAGAGAGACCAGACCCCCTCCATTTCCGTGTCACCTGCCAGAGAGGAGGTTAGTTTAGCAGATAATGTGTGGGGTAGGTGAACTGAACGTATAATTTCCCAATTCATTACCCTCCCGATCAGGCGCTGCAATGATCAAAGCCGTTGATCAGATGGCTTTTCTGTCCTTTGTGACCAGGTTTTGTGGCAGTCACTTCTTGCTGGCCTTGCATTATTGTGGTTTAAATCTAATAAAAAGATTTTAACTTGTGCTTTTTTCCTTGTAATGTCTGTAGCATAGCTGAGCTCATGCACTGATCCCCTTTAGCTATATAATTGCTGACCTCATTTGCTAATTAGGCTAAATACATGTTAGGCATAAACTGTAGCAATCTAACCACTCCCCTCAAGCATCACAGTACTAACAGAAAAAAGAAACCGCTTATGCCACTTCACCCTTCTACATAAATGTGATTTTTTGCAAGCTTTTTCAACATTCTAGTTTAAATGGCTAAGAAACAAAGGCTTATGCCAATGATAAAGACTGGATCCTTGATGCAGCTACTTTATATGAGTAGGCAATTATCATAGACTATCCTAGTAATTAATTTGTTGGGTTCATCAAGACGCAAAGGTGCCTAAAAAGATACACAATTTATTTAATTTGCTTCTGTTTAGTACCATCTTTTCTCTAAAGACCTCAAAAGAACTAGCTTGAATGAACTAGTTAAATTTAGGTTTTCTAATGTTGTAAGGGGCTGAACTGAAATAGTGAGAATAAATTATACTGTCCAATGCCCACTTTATTGCAAGGGGTTATAAAGAACAGAAGGGTTCCTGATTGGTGATTCCATACTTTTAACTTCTGGAAAACACTAAAATATTGCTAAAAATATATCATCATTTTTATTCACTCTCTAAGAAACTCTTACATTAATTACATATAAATAAACATATTTAAGGAAAAGCTTGACGAATTTATTCCTACAATGGAGCCACCTGAAATATGTTCTGTAAAATATACATTTTTTAAATAATATTCTTGCTATTGGAAAAATCCATGAATAGTACAAGAATATTTCAAAGTAACAGATGTTTACACACCAGTTTTGTATCTTACTATTCCGTGCTTTGTGTGATGACAGAGATCTCCATTTTTCCTTTCTCATGCACATCTCCTTGCTGTTTGTTCTTTCACCACTAGCTCTCCTCCTCACAGTTTATTTTAGCATTCAAAATGCCTGAGAGAGGAGCTTTAGGCAGGCATGATAAACATCAAAACCCCTCACATCTAGTTGACAGACCAAAAAAAATCTCTCATTTTTACTCTGCATTTTCAAAAATATAGTTTCTACTAGTTTGAGACCTATAATGAGTAATACTCAATCCTCTTCCGTTAATAGGATCAGCCAAGCAGAGTAGAATATATCATGTTCTGCTGGGCTACCTGAGCAAGCCTCCTCCTACCAGACCACTCTCCTCTTGCCTGCCTGGCCTTTGGATACTGAAATTCTTGACATCTTGACACGCTTTGCAGCAAAATGCATTTACAGACAATTTGGAGAGCTCAAAACATTATTAGTTTTAATTTTCCTTAGATAAATATGTTCACTGTTGCCTGGAGGGAATGCTGTTAGGGTTTAATGCTTTTAAATCCTGCATGACTACTGAAGCTGAGGAAAAAAAAAATATCAATGTATGCTTCGATACTGATGAGGATGATTCCTCTCTGTAAAGTCTTGGAGAGACACGTTGTGCTGGACCTGGTAATTATCAGAATAGTAAATATTCAATTGTCATCATATAACTATTTTATTCTCATAGCGACAGTGTGTCCACTTCATGGAAGTGTGTGCTCCTTTTCTCTGGCTAGTCTTTCACATCAAAGCTGTTTACACCATAGGAAAAGATAGAAAAATAGGAATGTGCTCTTGAAATTTTCAAAGCACATTTATGTGTGTTTATATTGAAGTGAACAGGCAGATCCCTCAAGTCAGAGGCAGCTCTTACGCTGGGAACAGTGAGCTCCATCCCTTGTGGGATGCTACAAACATCACTACAAACATCTTTGTCTGTCTGTCCTGACCTTCATGGGTGGTGTAGCATGACAGAAGCCATGACAAACTTTGTACTAATTTACTACAGTGCAACACCAAACATTTCTTACAGAAAAAAAAAGTCATCTTCCTCCTAGCCCTCCTGAGTGCTAAAACACTGCAGTCATCAGACATTCCTGTGCACCTTCTTTGGGAATTTCACTGACCATCTCTAGGCTCATAAAGACTGGCACTGGGGAAAAAATTACAAAGTTCTTTACAGATTAATGACCTGTATCTTCAGGTTTTTTTCTGTTTTCCAGTAAATCACAACTAAATTTTCTGTCTTGTTATTATTACCTTAATGATAAATAAATTCTACTCTTTTGCCATTATTACATTTTCTGTGCATACCTGAACTCGTAAAAATACACACAAAAGCCTACCATCAAATTTTTTGTTGAGATCCCATCAGCTGATAAACATAAAATCTACCACTGTCTGAAGTTATTAGCGTAAAGTTCTGTATGTTATTGCATCAGAAAGTTTAAAAGGAGAAATTATAATATTAATATTTTTAGTGGTTTGATATCAATGTTGCATATCTTTAGTTTCTTTCTCTGCTAGCTAACCTGCTTAAATGAAAGATTATCTTACATTAACCCTCTAATCTCCATATTCTTGCCATGTTATAGTTATATTTTTATGAGAGGATCTCACGGTTCAGAACAACCTTCTGATAGTTTTGACTACCAACACCAAAATATTAATGTGTTCTAGCATAAAAATGGCAAAAACATAAAAATGTACAAACATATGGAAATCACATAACTTCCATTTCTCAAACCAAATTGCAGTGCAACACTGTCACAAGAGTAATGAGAAGTGATCCAATCAACCAGGAGAAACTATTATTAGAAAACAAGTATTTAGGTTTATAAATACTTCACGTGTGTGTTTTCCTACTGCATTATTTTTTGTGCTGTATGACGCAAGTATGTTTGTAGATTCAGGGTCAAGGAATAAAAGTGTGAGCTTACACTCTTTTAATACCTGAAAAATTGATTAATAGCTGATTATCTAAAAATAAAAATGAAGCAAAGCATGCCTTGGGAGTGAGTAGGGCAGAAATATTTGCAGATGTGTGAGTGGAATAGACAGTGTCTCACTAACATCTTTCCTCTTTCTTGTGGTCATTGACTAATCAAGGAAGAAATGAGTAATGGGATAGGAGGAAGGAATTTGGCTATGGTAATTTTAAAAGATGGAGACACTACTGAATGCAGAGATAAAGCAACGTACTTTGATCTGTGCTGGCTGGAAAATAAAGACATAAGTTGCGGGTTGTTTTAATCGAGGTTTTAAATTCTTTTCAGCTTATTGCTGATCAAAACTGAAATATCATCATTCTGTGTATGTGTAAAAGATTCCATTGCCATTTACAGCCTGTTCTGCCTGGTTGCTTAGCTGTAGGAACACGTGCCAGGCTGCAAAGGTTTTGGGACAGATCTTTCACAGAGTTGTCGCATGCTCCTCGTTTTTTACATACATTTTTTCTTTAAATTTATTGTTAATAGCTGGTCACTCTGCACTTGAATAGTTTCTCTGTTAAAACTATGCAGTTTTCAAAATGTGCTTGGTGCAGGAGGACTAGGTGAAGGAATATACTTTAAATTTTCGACAGTGTTTTAATAAAAGTCAATATCAAACAGGTACTGACAGGAGAACTACTGGTACATAAATGCTACCTGGTATTTATGACCCATCATACATTGCTGATATTTTTAGATTCACAACTACACTTTCTAAAGATATGGAAATGAACAGATACTTAGAGATGCTGGCAACGCCTACTGTGATACTCCAAAGAATGTTATTGTTAAGAGGGAATGACTGATCAGAAGTTATCACTCCTTTTCTTCTTCTTGCTTTTTTGACAGCTTCCAGCAGCTTTTCTGCCAAACAGCAGCTCTAAACTAATTAACATACTACAGGCTATTGTCCATGGTAACTAGAAGAAAAAGCCCATTAGCATGCTGCCTTCATCACCAGGACTTCTTTACACGTGGGAATTTAAACTTGGCATAACTAGAGAAAGAAAAAGTTGTTTTAGCTTGGGAAAATAGTTTTAGCCCTTTGTGATAACTTAAGTATGCATTGCCAAGTATTTTTTTTCTCCTTTGCATACTGTTTTTCATTACATTTTTGAAGACTGAGGTTGTAGCTTGGGAAAACCCGATTAATTTTTTCTGTACATAAAAATAGAGCCGTTCTGCTGAAGGCACCACTCAAAATGCAGTTTATTGGGAACTAACACTTATATAGAAAATTTGTGCTGTTGGGATCTTTAAAAACTTTTATTTTTGTTTGTTTTCTGTAAGAGTAGCAGACCAAAATACTGCTGCACCACTGTTTGTCCCTACACCTTTCATAGCCACAGTAGAGGACACTCAATCAAATAAGGTAATAACAAACTTGACTACTATAAACGTGGAAGAAGAAGATATTTCTTCACAAAAAAAAAGATGATCATTGACAGCATGTTGGATCTAGGTTGAATCCCAAACCAGTAATACCTCTTTAAAATGCACTCAAAATATCCACGTAGGACTTAGAATTCTTGACTTTTTAGTGCTTGACTTTGAAATTAATGATAAAGGCCCTTATCAAGCAAGATCCTCTGTGAAACCTCTGTTGGTAATTAGTCGCATGATAAGGAAGCAAGCTTCACCTGTGATAGTAAAGGAGAAGCTGGTTTTGCCTGATTATAACTTTCAAGTTTTGTCAGGGTGATAAAGGGTGTTGGCCGATAAAGCAGTCTCAGCTGAGATGCTGAGAAAATGTTGGCACAATTTGTGCACCTGACAATTTCACCAGCAGCACCTGAAAAGGATTATTGGTATAACATGTGTTTGGGTCTCTTCTTTACTTTGATTTCTTAGGTTTGTTCTCTTTCTGGGATCAACCCAAATTAGTTTTTTGGCTTTAACTGAGGACCATTTAGTACCTGAAATTGTGTCTGCTTTGTGGCAGTCTCACCTGTCTTTAGAGCTTACAGCATGATCTGCATTCAGCTGTGTGAGGGAAGCCTGCTTTTGAGGAATAGAGCAAAGAAAGCTCTGTTTTGTTAGAAACACTGCTTTCTGGCATACAACGTACATTTTCCCACATAAAGGCTTTAAAAAGAAAAATCAGGTCTAAGAATCAAGCTGGCAAATATTCAGACATATTGGGTGACCCACCTACAGGGCTACCAGTGACTCCAGGGTAAGTGGCCACTCTTGCATCTGCATCTAAGGTAAGGGAATGCTATCTGGCCTAATATCAGGGATCTTGTTCCTTCCTCTTTTTTTTTTTGTAGACTCAACCATTTAGTACAACATTTGTACAGCAAGAGCAAGCCGTTTACCCCTCAGAATATGCTATGCTTCAGTTCTTAATTCGATCTCTATTTTAAATGAAAGCTTTAACAGAAAACTTATGAGTTTATACATAAATTGTTTATAGAAATTCAAAATTTAACTTGGTAGTCTGCTTTGCAAATCTTGTACGGGATTGAAAGGCCTATACAGCAGCTAAGATTTTATAACAGGTTCTATGCATAACGTACCTCAATTACTTTAGCCATTAAAGCCTCTAATTTTTATGAGATAAGATTAAAGATTGTGTAAATGGAATAGACAAGTAAAAAATATATCTGTTTTTATTAGCTGCTGTCGGTGACATTTTCGTATCTTCCTTTTTCAAGAAGTAAAGGATTTTTAAATTATTTTAAAATTTTTAAAATATTTCAGTCATACATTTTTTTTCTGTGGATTCAACTCTGAAGTTTATAATCACAGTGAAAGATTTTTTTCTTAGTTCACTTTATGCAGGAAAATACAAATTTACTTAAATATCACTTTTCTGTTCATGAAATCAAAAAGATGTTTAAGTTTGAAAGTGGATTGTAACATTTTCAGAGACAGTAAAGGAATGCTTATTGATGAAAAGACAAGCAGAGCTTTCTGTTTCGCTTAGGTGTTTTGCCAGGAGAGGATGGATTTTTCTAATTGGTCCCGACCGTAACATGCTGCATCAACAATGCACAACAAGAGAGATCCTCTGCCCACAGAAATGGCAGGTTTGAAACAGTGAAGCCTGACAGAAGGGCACTTAAAAAGAGAGCATACTACAATGCACAGCCAGCATAAGCCTAATTTTCAGAGGAGTTTACATAGGAGGGTAAACTGGATGGAGAGATGGGAATAGATTATTTGCATACTGGCTTTAACACCTGTCAATATATCTGAATATTTTACCACTGTGTCTATGCGTTTAAGAGGAAGCTTCAGTGTTTTAAAGGTCTTTTATGAAAAGTGTTCACCAATACTTTTGTACATTCATCAAATGCTTTTGAAATCATTACTTTGTGGTGCTATGACGCCAAGGTGACACAGCAGTAGAGTTTAGGCACAGAGAGTAGATCATGCAGTCCAATGACTGGAGGCTTAACATACCAGTGACCTGGACCTGCCTGGACAGTAAACCTCCCAGAGCAGTTTCTGCAAAAGAATAAGAGCTTGCTGGGGATTTTTATTTGGTCTGTGAAAAGCATATTTTGCAAAAACTGTGGTTTTGTTCTTCAGCTCAGAGACAGGTGTAACAATGGTGCTATAAGTTATTTGCAAATAGGTAGCACATAGTTACATGCAGGCTCATGCAATGCTGATTTTTACAATGAAAAATGTGGACGTGCATATATTGAGAAGCATCAGCAATTCTTCAGAATGAATGGAAAGGTTCACCTTTTCTAATGGCAAAATACCCAGATACATGCTGATATAAAGTAATTGAGCTGTCTTTAAATTAGAGCTTTTTGCTAGGTAACTTTTGTAAGGACATAAAGAGTTCATATGAAATAAAGAAAGCTAACAGGACCTGTTCAACTCTGCCATTAGTCTTTTAGATTCATGGCATATCTGAATATACCTGAACACTTCCAACTCAACCTGTGAATAACCAAATTTGAAAAGTCAGCACTTGCATTTTAATCCTTTGAATACCATATTTTTTTCTCTTGTATACAAGGACAGAACTTCATTGATTCACAGTCTTGTATCAAGATCTACTAACTGTGAGGCACAAACTGCTGAATGTTGCAATAGTTTTGGAAACACTGACCATTTAAATATGATGTAGGAATTGTTATTGATTGGAATAAGTCTGAATTTTTATTAATAATGCTATAATATTACTCAGATACAAATGCAAATCAAATGTTTCATTGAACTATTATACAGGTCATCCAAGAATCTGAATAGTAAATGCTACATTTCACTGATAACTGTATGCCCTACTTTCTGCCATTGAATCTTCCACACAACCTGTTTTACACTGTGGCATGAATAAATATAATGTTAATGCACTTGAGATCATTTGAGTCTCATTGGTTAAAACAAAACTGAAAGGTATCACTTGGGGTAGTTAAAAACTCTAATATAGAATTTGAACTTAGGAATGTCTTGAATCTACAGGTGTATCTCTATAATGATAGATAATGAGTATCAGCATCTCTGGAGTGTGGTGCATTTTGAATTACGATTCATTAAAATAAATGACTCTCCCATTTATACCAATAGGATGTATACAGTTGTATTTGAGGACAGTTTAAGCCTGAATTGTTAACAGAAGTTGAAGCAGTTGTAGAGAATGGTAATAACAGTTACATACCCTAGATCCACAGACAGAGGACATGATTTTGGACCTGCCTCCAAGCCTGTTAACTTGGGTTTCCAATTACAACACAACCAGATCTTTTATTTTTTCTATACCTGTCCCTAAACAGATCAGTGGCAAAAATGAGTAAGATGACAGTCTTAAAACAGGCTATAAAACAAAAATGCTGAACAAGTTTCACAAATCCATTTACTTGGAAAATGGAAACCAGCCTATTAAATAAAATTTACTGTAATTGTTTTGGTCTGTGACATAAGTTAGCTATAAGAGCAGTTGGAAGCAATCATGTGCAGAGAAAGACACTTCCAATTCACACTTCCAGATCTGGATCAACATGCATTTAAGCTAGAGGAAAAATTTGGTGGTATTGAAACTAGGGCTGATTCTTAAATTGTCTAAAGTTCCATGGAATTCAGTAGATTGGTGCTTTTCCGAGGGAGCTGCAATTTTTTTTTTTTTTAGGAAAATATTGAAGTTATTAATCCACTGCCTATTAGGTCAGTTATCACACCTCTGTGTCCAATTTTGTAAGTGCTGGAATGTGATGCAAAGGAGAGGAATGGAGCCCAGTGATCCTAAGAGGGAGATTAGTTTTCAAAAGAGGGTGAACACAGCTCAATCATCATTGAAGTTGATATAAAACTCATTAATTCCAGAGGAAGCTGGAGCAAGATTTATTCTCTTATTCGTAAACATGGGAGATAATAACTGTAAGCCACAAATTTTACTTTCTGTGAGGATGGATGTTGTCATTTTTGTCTTTATATTACTTTTTTTTTTATTACTCCAATTTTTATTACTCCAATCACTTGACCTTAAAAGAGTACATACTACAACACATTTTTCACTGGGAGTTGTGTACCGAGTCATCTTAAGTTGCCCTGAATAATCACCCAGACTTTTTTCTGTTCAACATGCTGCAACAGATAACAGTAAATTCTGTTGTCATGGTACCTCTCTAATCACAAAAGCAAAATGCAACCACTGGTTTAAAAGGATAAAAAAAAGAAAATAGTATTTTAAACACACTGCTAGATATTTAAATGTTTGAATGTCTGTTAATTAAAAAATAAAGTAAAAATCATCTATTGTTAAGAATTTTGGGATCACTTTTGCAGAATGCTTTTGCCTTTAGTATCCTTCAAGGACAAAATTAGGTATTCAGATAGAGTAACATTGTTGAAAACATGTGGGAGTACCTATATGTTGAAATCTGTCTACAGGACTAAAAAGTACAGTTTTTATAATTTGAACCGAAGAACAGCTTGTCCATTTTAGAATGAAATGAGGAAAACACATAAAGGTCAGTCATGTATATGGGAAAAGGCAGATATTTCATCTTCTAATCTTTAGGAATTCATAATTCAAATACTTGTGTCAGTAAGTTATAGTTTTACAGGCATGGTCAAGGTAATAAAATATTTATCTAATAATAGTGAATTATCTCTGAAATCAAAAGCAGGTCTCTGCAGTTATCAGAAGCATCAACATCAGCCACAACTAACACTAAGAACTAGAATCACTTCCAGATTAATTCACCCAGATGTTTTCTGTGCTCTCCCATTAATGATCGTGTAAGAAGGATATAGAATCAGAGAATCTTCCAATTGGAAAAGACCTTTGGGGTCATCGAGTATGTAGTTCCCTAAGCAGATGAAGGGCAAGAACAGAGCAGTATTGCAGCAATTGCTAATGGCTAACACTCTCCTGAAAAGAAGGCAGACAGGAAGCCGATAAAGCTTGAAGAAAAGGTTGGGTTTTATTACCCACATAATAGAACTAAACCTAGTATTTCATCACTTTCTACATTGTGATGAAGTAAGTGCCATCATTTCTACAAAGGGAAAAAACAGCCTTGGGAAGCTCATGATCAGAATGGTTGTGGACCAAGGAAAAGGCCTATACCTTGAATCCTGAATGTACTGACTGCAGCATCTAGGTGCTGATGTAACCCTGTGTCCTGTATTTATAAGGCAGCTCTGGATAACCCACTCTTCCTTTATTTTTCTGTGAAGCCTGCATTCCTGGCATGTGATTATCCTGGTTACCTTTTGTGTGAAGGCTCATTACAGGATGAAATGGTCAGTATACTTAATTTTTTCATAACATTTCATTGATGTCTTTCTACAGAAAAAAAATTAGTAAGGCTAATTTCTTTTTTTTTCAGAATTCTATTCTGCCATTTCCTGTGTCAAGTGTCAGTAATGCTAAAGTGACTTGTAATTGTATTTGAAAGCAGGCAATGAAACTCTTGTTCAGTGCATGTCTGCAAGCAACCCTGCTGACCTGAACCCTCATTACGATTATCCCATTTTACTAAGCAGCTGAGAATGAACATTACCAAGGGTCTCCATGTCACCTCTATAGAAAAGGCCAGTACAGCTGCAGAGTCTGATGCTCTTTCACTCTTTAAGATTGTTGCCAAGCACTCTGTGCTGCTGGATAAGCAGGAAACAAATGAATGCACTCTTGTGTCTTGGACCACAGAATATATGCTCATGCGCATATAGAAATTCTTCTTCAGTATCTACAGACCTTCTCTGGGAAAACTAATGTACTGTGAGGCCTCATCAAGGGGATTGTTATGATTAAACAATGATAGGGAAAAAACAAAGAACCACTCAGTGCCCAAGCTCTCACTTGGCAGAAAGGGGTTTGGTGCAGAGGAGCAAATCCTCTGCAAAGACAAGGCTTGGCTTTCTGCATCTACCAGGATCTACACTGGGGAAAATTTAATTACATTTATTTAGGCAGACAATATCTAATTTCCATTGAGCAAGCAGAAACATTGAGGATATTTTAACGGAAAATAGTTTTTTCTTTGGATTTACCCTACCGAAACTGAATTCATGGGGGAATGATAAAATGGCTGAATCATCTTGTTCTCAAAGGAAAGATTGTTCATTGTATCAGGAGATTATGTATAGCACCTAGGAGGAAAAAACAACTGGGCAGGGGGGATTAAAAAAGAGAGAGTCTGTAAAAGCAGGATTCACTACTTGTAAAACATATATGTATTACATATAAATCTATTTACTATTCAGTGTTTAAGCAGGCACTTGGAATTTCATGTGACGTAATTAATTCTTGGATCTCTCTCCTTCTACATGTGTGCATATGAGAGTTAAGATTCTTCAGTTTCAGAACCTCTTAAGTCATTCAGCCATGTCTAATGTTTTAATTAAAATGCGCATGGTATCTTTTCCAGCACTGCAAATTATTTCCTACTTGCCAAAATTAATTTGAAATAATCTCTACAAGGGAAGATAGTAAAATCTGCTAAACAGTACATTAAGCAATCCCACACGCAGAGTAAATCCCTCTTCCAAATTTACTCTGAGTTCCTTTACTTTTTACTCTTTCATTTGCTTTTTCAAGGAAGTCTAAAACTAGCTGTGTCTTGTGATTGAATGTAAATCATCTGAGTCCAGACATTCATCAAACCATCATTTGAGCACCAGATTCTCAGTCCTGAGAAACATGTAGGTAGAGTGGAGGACAGGTGCAGGAGAAGTAGGAAGATAAGTAAATCCTGAAGAGTAACAGGCAGGTGTTAAGGAAAAAACAATTGTGTTGCTGTAGTATAAATAATCATACTCTTTTCAACAAGTGTTTATGTTTAACTTTTTCTGTAGCAGGAACTGAGGAACAGAATTTACACCAAAAAACCTGCCCACTCAGCTCCAAAGCTCTTAGAGGTTTTGAATCAGAGAATGGCATGGAAATGAACCACACTAAATTATATATAACCTATGTAATATATTTTCATAGACCATTGCTTGAATAATTTAAAATTATTTATGTACACCAAAGATAAATTGTTTCAAACTAATCTATGAACAGAAAAACAGATTAAATAGGTCAGTAAATTTGTTTAACGGAAATAATTTAACCAGGAAAGAGTTCTTTGATCTACATAGCAAAAGCCTTGTTTAAATGCATCAGTGAATGCAAGGGGAATGTACTCCATAATGTAATCAATGGCTGGAGCTGGGGGCTCTTGTTGGTCAGAGACACACATTCAATGCATTTGGACCGGCAAGTCCATTTGCTATATCAATTTGATGTAAGCATTTAATTATTTCAAACACATCAGGTCATCTGCTGCATTCATTTTCTGTTCCAAATGAGCCAAATATTCTTCAGCTGAAGCAGATATAAATGTGAAAGAGCATTGTGGACTTAAGATGGTAAAAATACTCTGAAAGTTAGACCTGCATTCATTAAAAAAATTGTAACTATTCCTTTGAAGATTCTTTGTTGACTAGAAAGAGTGATTTGTTGACTAGAAAGAGTCAAACCTAATCGTAATGTAATCTTCTTCCTAAAGCTTTCAGGTAAATCTGTTCACTCAAATCTGACCTCTTCACTGCAGTTCAGACAAGGTCAAAAGTTAAGTACAGTCTTCTGGATCCTAGTAGCAGCATTATCTTCCCACCACGTCCTGAACTGCACACTGTATGCTTCACGCTTGTTCTCATGTTTGAATGCTTTTGTGTCTATACACTTACAAGTTAAACAAGAGTGTTTTGGTATAGGTGCCAGGTGGTAATGGTTTGAAATGGTCCACTGAAATACCAAGCTGCCACCATCACTGTGACTGCCTGTTTTTCATTTATGCGTATCAGAAACAACTTCCTGAGGATCTCTTAACCATGCCTCAGCTTTAAAGTTCTGATTGCTTTCTTCCAGTAATTTTTCTTAGATGCAAATTATTTTCAAAACACAGGCACTTTACAGGGTACCTGATGGGTCTGCTCAGCTGTGGGTGAGCCACAATTCTCAAGAGCCTTTCTGTTAAAGGACTGAAGTAACTGACCTCCACAGTGTTTATAGAGCAATGTTTTCTAGCCTTTTGTCACCTTTTCACCCCTTGCTTTCCTTAAGGCTACTCTTGCTTACTTACTTCCTCACTAAAAAATTCATAAAATTATTTAACTAGACAAAGGATTGGCAGCTCTGGAGCTTCAGAGCTCTCTGCAGAATGCCGTTGCACAAGTAGCCACTTTGCTGGTGTCACCTTTCTCACTTCACACCGTATCTGATCTGCCAAACTGGAAGATCTGTGTCTGAGTAGGAGGAGATGGAGCAAGGTGGTTCATTTTTCACGCACATTTACTCCTTTAACTTTAAATGTTGTCAAATAGGAATGCTTAATGCTATGCATTAAGAAACTGGGAAAACATGACGCTTTGCGAGCCACTAACAAGATAAGTTATTTTTTGTTTATTAAACTGAATTTCTGTTGAATTCATACACGTGATCTGAAGGATAAAATCTTAACATTTTGTCAATGCTGTCATAGTCCTTGGTGTTATTATGTTTCTTTTTCTGTACTGTACATTGCAGATAAATATGTCGGTACTGAATTTTCCTTAGAGATGGGAAGAAGGATTCCTGAAAAGTATTGGCTTAAAAAGCAAATACATTGCCCTTTTTAGAATATTCACAAGAGCAAACAGGGTTCTTTTAATCATATTTCTCGAGTGCTACACTTCAGTAAGTCTTCTTTTCCTAAGGGAAAGCGTTTTTAGCCCAGGAAAGTGCCATTTAAAAAAAAAAAAAAAAAAAAAAAAAGTTGAACCATTGCTGAGCACATTATATTTGAAAACATTTTTACAAAGTATGCAGGCCAGATGTGGTGGTACAGTAAGGAAGAGTGACTAGACATAATTTTCAACAGCTTTTTTTCCTACATTAGAAGCAACATTTAGCATATATTTTTGTTTTCCTTCTGCTAAACCCTAGGCCATGTTTATTGTTTGTGATAATTAAAATACGTTTCTTTTAGCTTATATGAATCTACACATCAGTAAAGTGAACAAGAAAAAGTGAAAGATTTATTTTTTTGAAGATATTACTGGAAAAAAGTTATAGTTTTTTCATAAGAAACAGTATACCGAAAATATTACTATATTTGTGCTTTTATTCCACAATTACCTTAAACATGTCCATTTTGCTCCTTAATCCCCCTTTTGCAATTTTTTATATGTATTTTTTTATGCAGTTCACGCCCAGAATTTAGCGTTACTATATGTCCCAAGTCCTAACTTACCTTGTCTTCTCCATGAAATCTATTTTTTTATCCAAAGCATAAATTATCTTCACATCAATATTTTCCTGTTAGTAATAAAATGTGTATGCATCAATTGATCTCTCTTATCGTGGTAATATTTCTCGTAACTGCCTACATGATCAGTGAAAACATAAATCCAATATCACCATGTTTTATTAAAGAGTTTGGAGCTTCATGGCAGTCCTTGAAGTCCGCTTTTCAATTGAACGATGCTAAAACTGCATTCAGTTAAAACATGAAAGTCTTCTCTGTCTATGATTTCTACATATATAAAGGGATTTGTATATTCAAAGCATAATATACTTCCTTAAAAAAATAATAATAAGATTAGTCAAGTGAGAAAGAAGCATCATATTAAATGATGTGTCTGGCCTGGAGTAATTAAGGCTGTAATTTTAAAAGAATTTTTCAGCATCTGCAATGTCTAAAAAGAATAACTTTTCAATGATAAGTCTTAAAGGAATGTCATAACCATTTAAAAAGGCAGCATTATGAATCTGTTGAGTATTACATGTTTGTCTTATGAGAGAGCTGACATTAACTAACATATCTGAAGAACATTTCTGTTCTTAGTTATGCTTTTTTAAAAACTAATCCTGCACATGAACTAGAAGCATTGTCATTAGCTTCAGTCAATACAAGATTACCATTACATTTTATTCTATATTATTTTCAGTCCCTCCTTCCCTTTTTAATCCTGTGATATTCAATTCAATCCTTGATACTGGATAGTTAATGCAAATGTCTCCAGGATGTTTTAAAAGACTTATTACAGTGTCTTCTCTAAGCACATACCTTTTATTGTGTCTCATCACCATTTTGGCCTCTATTCTCATGGAAATTGTAGGATATTAGTTGAGCAATGTTTTGCTCAACTGAAAATGGTCTAAAGCCATGTGCCATAGAAGATTTCCAGCTAGAGGCTTACATTTTATGCTCATACCCAACACACAAGCCATCTGAAGCACTCCAAAATACTGGCAATACATTGCCAAACTCTCAACAACCATCTTACTTCCTGTCACTGCCCGAAGTGTGTAAGTGCAAGTACATTGTCTTTCATCGTCTCATACAATTTTTATCCCACATCATCCAAGCTCATTTCATTCAAGAGTGACTTGACCAATATGTACCTTTCTAATATGCAAGTCGCTCACTTGCATTAAGCTCCCAAGTCTGTTGCTGCTGCCTCAGATCTGGAGAAGGATTTGTGTGCCTGAGAGTTTCTGATAAAAACATGTTACTGCAATGCACAGTCATTGTCTTGCATGCCATTATTTTGCAATACTTGTGTTGATACAGAACTTTCTTCTAGTCAAAATATGATTTTTGTTGTTCTGCTAGCAATCTAGTAATTTCTTTACATGCTGTATAGAACCATTGTCACACCAGTTATATTTGCCATTCAGTAGTGTTCCTTTTAAGAAATTTAATAGACTTTCTTTCTATTTTCCAGTGGCTAGATATCCACAAGAAATATTTGGCAGGACTTTCGTGGCAGGTTTGCAATAGAATAACATAAATGCATACATAAATCATGCATTCAGTATTAAGTGATTTTGTTGAATAGCCAAAAACAGAGGTTAAAAGTTACAGGAAACAACATTTAGAAGGCCTGGTGCAAGTTAGTGAGGGCACTTGGGCAGGTGTCCCTACAGAGGGGATACTTTCTTATATCTAATATAAATATCTGATAAACAAGAGTATTATGTCTACTAAAAAGAAAACTGACTGCATTACAGAAAACTCCTCCTCCCATTTACCCATGTCTATCCACACACTTTTATTGTCAGTTTGGACTGATTTCTGAGGTATATGTGTTTTAGTTATTTGCTGTATGTTTATCTCAGTTCAAGGTAGTTAAGAGTAAGAATGATTGACAAACTATTTTTTAACCTGAATCATAACTCTATTTAGATAAAGAATGTATAATATTTATGAGTCAAATTTCTAGGACTTTTTCTATGGAAGAAATGTTTCATATGCTAAGAGATAGAATTTTTTTTTTTAGCTGGAGTTATCAGCTGTTTGTCATATTTTTGGAAGTGTTCAACTATAGCAATCAGATCAGCCAGCGTATCTGATTGCCAAGTAATTAATCTAATGCTGTTTCCTTCTAGGATTCAGTTATTCTGTTGCCTTTAGCCAGAGCTGAACATTTTTTTACCTCAAAGAACTTGATATTTGGTAGGTACTAAGGGATTTTGGTTAATACAATCAGTAGCTTTTAGAGTTAGAAACACTTTTGGCTTTGCAGAAAGAGGGAAGACTGTGGCAACAGCTACAACTTATGAGACTGATTTCATGTAGTCTTTATTATAAAACATTTCCTAGAACCAAGAGGAAAAATTATAAGTAAACAGTAAAATTCACAGTAAAAATGTTTTATCAACATTCATTGGCTAAGATGTAGAAAGATAAAGGTTTCTTTTTAAAGCTTGACCACCTTCCAAGCAAGCGATTCCATCACCAATCTGGTGAGAGCTGTTACCCAAAACAAATTTCATCGAGCGAAGTTAATGAGAAGCATAGTACATATCATAGTTGAACACTTTATGGAAAAAATATGACAACCTATTCTAAAAATCAAACTTGATCCTAAAGCCCAAATCTATGAGGAGTTTTTTACAGACGTTCCAGGGAGCTGTTTCTTACCAGCTGCTGATAAAATTAAAATAATTAATGCATGAATTATTTGGGCTGAATTCTTTGAAGCATGGCTCTCCTTTAAGGTAACTTTTGTACGGTATGGTAGAGATGAGAATTACCCTCAAGTCTTGTCTTGACAAACCTGTAGCTTGGCAGAGTCCTCAAGACACTGAACCATTGAAATTGCAGGTGTTTCCTGGAGCACTCACCCTATATTTAGACACCTATTGTGTTCTGGAATTCAGAGTCTCCTGGTAAACACCCAGGCTTCGTATATAATGTATAGATGAACTATGAAGGAAATATACAAGACCAGTAGAAAGCTATGCCAACAGCAAATGGTAAAAGAAAGGAAACTAAGAAGGTATTTTAAACTACTTTTTTCTGTTGGGACTTGAAACATGGTTTTTCACTTCAATTTACCCAGCTTGTGTATGATTACCACTTCAGCAGAAGAAAGCACACAATTTACGGATCTTACTGCACTTCTGATTTGCTGCCTGGTTGACTTAGAGAATTGGGCAGGTTTAGCCAGTTCTCTAACAGGATTCGTATTACCTCCTACAATTTCTGTTATACTCACAGTATCTTAGAAGTAGTGGAAAATTTGCCTGGTTTTGGTCAAGATAGGATTTGTTACCACTTAAAGAAGCATTACTCTTTCTTGAAGTTCAGGCTGATTTAAAGTCATGATCTTTGTAACTTTAACAATTTTGAAGAATTACCATTCTGCATAGAGGTTTGATAAATTAGTTTGAAGAGAGCTGCCCCTTGGGCACATGAAGTAGTTTATATTCAACGTTTCTTTAAAATATATTTCAATATTTCTCAGTACCAAGTGATGCACAACATACAAAGCTTGTTACTATTTTCATGATTTATTTCAAGCAGAATGCCTCTTGTGCAATGTAGGGAGCCAAATTGTGCATAACCATCCTTTTAGATATCAAAAATCCTGCACACAATTACTCTCTCAATCCTATTATCATTACTAATCCAAATTCACCAGTGGATGACCATGGCTGGCTATTTTGGCATAAAATTGAAATTTTATGACTTTTCTGTACACTAATGTGAATGGATAATTCTAGAGAATATTACTTGTAAGGAAAATATGATGAAAAAGATGATTTAAGGTCTTCATGAAATGTCCCTCTCCATCTGCACCACCCAAATGTCTCAAATCTGACTTTCTGGATCAGCGCTTGAGGCAGCATACACCATGCAATAAAATGTGTTAACTAAAACAATTTCCCAGTGTAACCTGTGGTTTCAGTTTGTCCTTTGGTGTCTCCAAAGTTATTCTCCACTTGAACTCAGCCCAACGGTGACTTTCTTGCAGGAAGCTTGGAAGAGAGCTTTGCATTTTATTTGGTCTGTTAAAGTTTTATGGTTTTGTTCAAATTATACTTTTAAAAGGCTTAAAAATCGGGATTTCATAATTTGAAGTCTCAGAGGGGAAAAGTAAATCAAGTCAAGCCTTGGGAACAGTTTCATGGCCTGATTGCAGATTTTGTGACGCTGGTACTTGTTCTCTGAGAGGACTGGAGAAGATTTTCTGCTTCCCTGGCTGTCCGTGCTGTCTAGAGCACACACACAGAGGGATTCTCTGAATCATCTTAGACACAGTCATAAGGATCTCCTAACTACTAGGGATGATATGAGCCAGCAGTCTTTCTGTCTTCTTGGGATTTCTCCTAATGTTGTGTACTTCAGGAAGCATGAGCAGACTACACTCACTGGGCATGTATGGGCTAGGGCAGCAGGAACACAAGGTTTTCATACCCATGAGTCTGATTCTTCTTACTGAAAGCCAGAATCTCCTCTGACCTCATAAGTTGTTCTGAAAATGAGTAATGCAATAGATATCTACAACAGAACTTAGATTATCAGTCCTATTAATTGACAGAATACTTGGTAGGGTCCTTTTTTTGGTCTTTGGAAGACTCCTGCATGCATTCTGTCCTGAGTTGGAAGTTGAACTGAGTCAACTTAAACTGATGTCAGTATAGTTGCCATCTGCTCTGAACGTTCATCCTTTAATGTTTCTACGTGCCATGAGACAGAAAACTTGTTGATTTATAGATAGTTCAGTAAGTTAGTTCTGCAGAAGAGGACTCATTTGCTGAAGGAGAGTTAATGCTGCAGAAAATAATCAGTTAACCTTTTTTTCCTGGCAGCTGCTCAATACAAAGATGCAGAAAAATATTTGTATCTTTTTAGAACGTATCACTGCTTCTGTGATAATGTCCTGATGTCTAATAGAGAAGAAGAAAATAAGCATTATTGGATTTACTCTACAAGTCATTTCATGAAAATTTTACTTTGGTACTACTCCTCTATCAGTATTGCTTTGATGAGTAATGTAACAACTGCAAAATAGGTGGAGAGATAGACTAGCTGCAGCTGGTAAAGTTGCTATTACACCCATTTTAAACAGTTATGTTGTGAAATTATCCTGGCAGTTTGAAAGGGGTAGAAGACTCGTTCACATCAAATTATCAGAGCATATGAAGTTCTTTTCTGTCTTCTTTGAAAGTAAAGAATTTCACATGTATTTTTACAGTTACTACATTAGCATCATATACAGTCACCACACAAGCTTCTCATAAAGCCCCAAAATATTATACTGATAAATCAGTGCCTTGAAATTAAAGAATTTGATTTTTTTTTTTAATCAAGAAAACATGCAGAAAAAGTTAAAGTGAGAGGGTTAGGACTGCTTCAGAGTAGTGAAGCTAAAATATTCTGTAAAGAATTTTGCAATATGTTCCCTGCCTCAAGTAAAACAGTTGCTGACCACATACAAAGAGGTTTTGTGTCAAGGAGCAAGGTTGAGCCATGGGGCTGGGAGAAGATGAACTGGGAACTGCGGGCAACAGGCTGGGCCCTCTGTCACTAGGGTGTGCATAATCTTAGCTGAGTGCTGGGGAACAGGATCATTGACAGCTCCAGGCATGGAGAGGGGATGGTCCAGGCCCAGCCAGGAGCAGCACTGAAGACAAATATACATAGATGGGTCCAAAGTCTAGTCAGAAAGGAGGCAGAACTAGAGGCAAGCATACCTTTACCATGGCTTGAGAAAAGAATGGGCTGCAGTCCTGAGCTTAAAAGTTGCTCTGGGCTAATAGGCAGAGGGTGCATGTGTGAGGGTCCCAGGTGAGGATGCTTAAGGCAATTAGGGCCTCAGTGCCTTCTGCCAGTGCTGGTGGGCAGCTTAGTTGTTTTTTCTGCAGGCTCCTCCTGAGATTTCGTCACACCTCCAGGAAATAAAATGAGGATTTTCCCAATATAGTTTTCAGAATGTGCAGTGAAAAGTAGTAAGCCAGAAACTTCTAGCCCCAAGGGTGGTAAAAATCTCATGGTTTTTTTAATTATTCTATTTCTGCACATGGCTGCACCTGGTCCCCACTCCTAGTCCATGGCCACACCAGTTGTCTTTAAGAGACTTACCTTGCGACACTCATTTAAAATGAAGAAATGCTACTGATAACTGGGAAAAGTTCAGACTGATTTATTGTCTGCATAAGGTGCTGCTGTATATCTGTGGCATGGAAGGGACATGAGGGTGTCACTTTCCAAGCAGTAGACAAAGATCCTCACAAATAAGTCATCTCCTTATTACAATGGGATTTTTTATTATTTATTGCTGTGAGATAAAACCACTGTAAGTCTGAGTCATTATACTTCACTTGTTTTATTACAGCTACAATGTTTTAGCTTCATCTGAAGTGATCTGGGATAATCACAACAGGCTTTTCTGGCTTGGGAGATTCATAGATGAACTTCAAACATGTAAAGCAATGAATTTATGTGGTCGAAGTTCAGATGCGAACGCTTTCCATGCCCTTTACTAAAAGGTCATCCCGATTACTGCCCTAAATGCCAAGGTTTGCATTTTAAGGAATGATTGCCAAAACATATGAAAGTATAACAAGAGAAAAAGAAATTTTCCCTTTCTCACCATTTTTGGAGATGGTTAACATTTCACTACCTGGATTTTTTTAATCTATGTTGCAAAAAAAATGCAACTTATATCTAGTATCTGCATCTTTCCCATGACCATGGAAGCACAGAGGACAGAAGAGAGAGACTGACATTTTTTGTATTTCTTTTGCTAAAGGAAACAGGAGGAAACTGAAAATTTCTAGCACTTCCTTTGTACGAGTAAATGCTTGGTAACAGACAGAAGTTAATGTACCTGTACAGCAAACTCTGAAGGAGAGCCTGTGTGAGGGTGATGAGCCCTCATTCAGGTACTTGCATGGTAGATGGAGTCTTTGATAGTAAAGCTAGTGGTGCCTGAGCACCATTAATACCTCCACACTGTTCTTTATACAGTCCAGTTTCAAATCAGAAATACTCCCCATCTTCCAGTACAAATCCAATATATCAATGTTAACTTTGGAGAAACAGTAGTGTGTCACGTATGCAGTACATGTCAGCTAAAATACTGTAAAGCTTTGCAACAGCTTTGCAAGCCATTTGAATAGCATCATGTTTGTTTCATTTGTCTAAGTTATTATGAGCCAATATGGAGGTGCATTTTGTGGTTATGATATTAATGCTCTGTGTTGGGTTGGAAAGGGGAATAGTGAGACTTCTGTTTCACCTTCTATGATTTATGTCAGTCCTTCTCTAATAATTTTTTAATATATTAGTCAGTTTCAGCAAAATCGGACAAAGAGGTGGAGTTTTCAGCAGGAATGTGTTCCTGGTATACCGAGACACAGATATAAATCAGATATCAGCCAGCTGATTAAAAGCCTTGTGCCTTTCCACTGTGAATGATCCTAACCCAATCCCAGCACAGCCCAGGGAAAGACAAAGAAGGAGTAGAAGAGGAAGCAGACAATCCTAAGAAGTTTAGAAAAGGTGAAAAAAAGCATCAGAAGTTGACCTGAGACAATTTTTTAATTAGGAGGAAAGTGACAAATCACAAATCTGCTGGAAACAACAGCTCCATTAGTTCCCTCACTCACTAAACAGCTTATTTTTCATGAAATGACTTATAAAATAGACTTATTGCAATTAAGAATTTAATTTCAATTAACTATTTGAAAAATATCACATGAAGATAATGTAGTCACATAAAGATAATTTTATTGAGACTGATTACCTTGTGGTGCAAATGCAAAGGAATTTAACACTGATATTAGTTTGTGAAGCTGAAATAATGTATGCATTTTTTTGTATGTTCATGATAACCCTTTTTCTATTATTGTCTTCCCCTGAAAAGATGTATGGCGAGAGCCGGAATGACTAATGCTGCCTCTCTTGCTCATTGCAAACAGGAATCACAGTCAGTTATCTACTGTAACCTTGTTGTGACAAAGATTGTCACTCAGAGATACACAGATCCTTCTGTATACAGTGCTTCAAACATAGCCTGCTGAAATAAATGAGAAGAGTCTCAAAGACTTTGATTCAAGACAGTTTCATCAGTTCTCTGGCCTTCAGGCTAAATATATTTTCTGCTATTTCCTTGCTTTTGATAATATTAAGAATGTGGAAACAGAATAAGCAGACAATTTAATAAGAATATACTTGTAATACCAGTAATACAGATATTTCTCAAAATGGTGGGAGAAGCTGAACATAAAGACTGGAAAGACTAAAAAAATTAATGATTTCCAATACATGATTAATTAATTATTATACTTAGCTGGTAAGTCACGAAAACCTGCAATTTTTCGGGGAAGACAGAAATTTAACAGTGAAAAACTTCTGCTTTTTTAGAATTATTTGTATTTGGATAAATTCTTCCATTATACCTCACCGGCATATTATTTATTTTGCATGATTTATGTACAGAAAACAAAAATAAAATATAAATATACCCACAGAACTGGTAATTTTTTTCTTTTTTATTAATTGCTTTCTGCAGAAGTCTATCATTTTATGTACCTAAACTATTTGTATACCTTCTAAAATAGGCACTGCCAATACTTACTAGTTGTCATCATTAAATATTTTCTGCTCTGGATAAATACTTTTGTAGGTTAAGGAACAAAATGAAGGTAACCAGCATTCCCCTGGCAGGTTCAGTATCAGATACATACTTTTAAAAATTTCTCTTTTTAGGTAAATAAGGACTTTTAGGTGGTCTTTATATTTGCAGTTGAGTCACAGTTTGACTATTCATTTCTGTTTCACACCAATTCACAAAAAGGGCTGCAAGGAGGACCCAGGCAACTATAGGCCTGTCAGCCTGACCTCAGTGCCTAGCAAGGTTATGGAACAGATCATCCTGAGTGCAATCACACAGCACCTTCAGGATGAACATGGTATCCGACCCAGCCAGCACGGCTTTGTGAGGGGCAGGTCCTGTCTGACCAATCTGATTTCCTTTTATGATCAGGTAACCCGCCTGGTGGATGAAGGGAAGCCTGTGGGTGTAGTCTATCTGGACTTGAGTAAAGCCTTTGACACTGTCTCCCATGGCATACTCCTGGATAAACTGGTAGCCCATGGCTTGGACAGGTGCACTCTCAGCTGGGTTGAGAACTGGCTGGATGGCTGGGCCCAGAGAGTGCTGGTGAATGGGGCTGCACCCAGCTGGCAGCCGGTCACCAGTGGTGTCCCTCAGGGATCAGTGTTGGGTCCAGTTCTGTTTAACATCTTCATCGATGATTTAGATGAGGGGATTGAGTCCATCATAAGTAAATTTGCGGATGACACCAAGTTGGGAGGGAGTGTCGACCTGCCGGAAGGCAGGAGGGCTTTGTAGAGGGACCTTGATAGGCTGAAGAGATGGGCTGACTCCAACGGGATGAAGTTCAACAAGGCCAAGTACCGGGTCCTGCACTTTGGCCACAACAACCCTATGCAACGCTACAGGGTGGGGACAGAGTGGCTGGAGAGCAGTCAGGTGGAAAGGGATCTGGGGGTACTGATTGACAGGAGGCTAAACATGAGCCAGCAGTGTGCCCAGGTGGCCCCAAGAAGGCCAATGGCATCCTGGCCTGTATCTGGGGGTACTGATTGACAGGAGGCTAAACATGAGCCAGCAGTGTGCCCAGGTGGCCCCAAGAAGGCCAATGGCATCCTGGCCTGTATCAGGAATAGTGTGGCCAGCAGGACAAGGGAAGTGATCCTTCCCCTGTACTTGGCATGGGTGAGGCCAGACCTTGAGTATTGTGTTCAGTTCTGAGTCTCTCAGTTCAAGAAAGATATTGAGGTGCTGGAGCAGGTCCAGAGAAGAGCAACAAAACTGGTGAAGGGACTTGAGCACAAGTCCTCTGAAGAGAGGCTGAGGGAGATGGTGTTGTTTAGCCTGGAGAAGAGGAGGCTCAGGGGTGACCTCATCGCTCTCTACAACTATCTGAAAGGAGGTTGTAGTCAGGTGGGGGTCGGACTCTTCTCCCAGGCAACCAGCAATAGAACAAGAGGGCACGAGCTTAGACTCTGCCAGGGAAGGTTTAGGCTGTATATCAGAAAAAAGTTCTTCACAGAGCGAGTAATCAGGCATTGGAATGGCCTGCCCAGAGAGGTGGTGGATTCACCATCCCTGGAGGTTTTAAAATAAGACTGGATGTGGCACTTAGTGCTGTGATCTAGTAATCATAATAGTGTTGGATTAAGGGTTGGACTTGATGATCTTGGAGGTCTCTTCCAACCCAGATAATTCTGATTCTATGATTTTTACAAATGTGCCATGAAGAGCTTCCTTCATTTGCATTGCAGTCCATTGTTTTCTCTATGATTGTGTAGTAGGCATAGTTCTTTATTCCTCCCGACTTTTGTAGACATAAGTGACAAAGCAAATGAAAGGAAGTTAAAAACCCACCTGGGTTAGTAATATATCATTTTGCCAAGATCCTTCAAGTCCTAAAAATATGCCTACAGGTCCGGTGCTGAGGTGTGCTGCTGAGTTGCTTCCAACTTTATTTAAAGTTTCATCTCATGATACTTGAAGATTTATGGTTCTATTTTTCATGTTGTTTTCTTTTTTTTATTTATTCTCCCTTTTTGGGGGATCGGGGAGGAGAAAACCAGTCTGGATATTTTTATTTTTTCTGTGTAAGATCTTGTTATACAGGGGATGGTACCTGTAAATTAGAGTAAGAGGTAGGTCTGTTGTGATCAATGAAACTCAGCAGCCAAGTACCAAAAAAATCTGTAGAAACTGTCAAACAGCCTAAATGGTGTAACATCCTCTTCATTTGCAGCTCTTTGTCAGGAAATATCTGTAACCCATTTTCTTATGCCTTTAGTGGGCATAGAGCAGGTGGCTTCACTTCTCATGCCTGATATCTAAGTCTCACACAGGATTCAAAATTTTCAAGGTTTAACTTACCATCTGTCTAAGACTCTTGAAATTATTTCATCCACATTCCATGTTCTTCAAAACTCCTTCACAGTTCCATGGGATAGGTTTATTCCTTGAAGAAAAGCAGCAATTACATTTCCAGTAAAATAAAAACTCAAAACATTTTCACAGATGTCATTGGGCATAATTATCCCTCTTTTACATATTGTAAAATTATGGGGTAGATCTTAATGGCTTGCCTAAGACTGTAAAAAATTCAGAGGCTGACTCGAAACAAAGTCTGACTCTCTTCATTTCCAGGCATTTGCCCTTGGCAGTGAGCATTTATCTCCATGAATTCAGGTTTGGGGATTTTTTTATTGCTAACCTGAACAATTGCATAGGTATGGTATGATGGTAAATTCTGTGTATTATGTAAAGAATTATTAATTTAGAATCAGCCATGCATTACACATGGATTGTATAATAGATTCTTTTCCAATAGATGAGTGATATTTAATGGAGCTGTTTTACATTTAATGCAGCATTGGGAAGTCTGATGAACAATTACAGTAGATTCCATGGGAATTTTGAGTGAGAGAATGAGAACAGAAGGAACAGATGCTGCATGTAGCTTCAGAAAGATACTGAAATAAAATATAATTCTCATTGTACAACAATGGTGAGACTCATCACAGCAAAAAAAAAGGTTTTTCTGACGAGTTAACAGACAATATACATGAGTACCAAATATGCACATTACTACAGAAAAGTGCCAGAAATGCCCTCAGATATTTAACCCACAGATTTGATAAAGTATTTCAAGGACAGTAGGAACTGAAGATTTTTAGGTCAGCTAACAGCATAGCTAAAACAATATGTAATGCTTCTTTCCTTTTTCGCTGATAATTTAGACATTTGTATTCAAGAAAAAGAAAACATTTTATATATCTGCAGTTATTTCTTCCTCATTTCCTTCCTTTGGGCAGAAAGCAGCTGACTTCTGCAAGCTACACTCCCTCTTTAGTTTCTGACTTCAGTACCCAACAAATTGTATCAGAAGACCAAAAAAGTTCAAGTTCCAAGTTCCAGGACTTTATAGACCAGTACAACATTTCACTTTTATTACTGTGTTTCAGACATGCGCTTGAACTTCAGTTAATTTCCAGTGAATCTCAAAGTCTGATAGCAATGACCTTCAACTTTAGTGTGGACTAATGGACTACTTGCTCTGTTAGAGTGCCACCTTAAAATATGACACTGCTTCTGGTAGAAAAACACAGGCTGCTAATGATGACACAAGCTCTAGGCCAGTCTAATAGCACCAGTCTTATAGGTAATTAAGAGCACTAAAACTTTGACTTTCCCTTTTTGAACACTTATAAAGACAATAAATAAAAATCTAGTTATAAACTATTACTTATTTCAGTCCTTATTGAAATAGATAAACCTCTGGGAAGGCCTTTCGCTTCTTTCAGTTCTTTTTTAAACAGAGGACTATATCCATTAGTGAAAGTGTTTTTCATTTTGTTTTGCTAAGAGCAATAAGAAAGACTGATACTTTAAACACATTTCCAAGTCCATGAATTTTATCTGGTACACTGGCAATAGTTTAAAATGAGTCTCTTTTTTATGAGTATGAATTGCTGTGTTTGGAAAATTGAATTGTTACTGAAATCATATGAATACTACATGAATCTTTAAATACAATTCCAAACATACTGTGGTGAGGTAAATAAACTTCATAATTTCCATAAAAGATTAGCCATAAAATATTTTAGGATACTATTTTATACCCTTACAGAAAGCAACACAGTCAAGTGCAGTTATCAAGGGACTTTATGGGAAATCTCAGATTTCCATAATCATTGGCATTCTGAGCAATAGGTGGAAAATAAGTGGAAACAATGCTATGTGTGGTATTTACATTAGAACAACGAGGCCATTTCCAAGAACCACGTAAATGCTAATGTTTTCGGAGTTACAAATTGCACTGGGACACAGGTGTAGATACAGACCTGTTGATGGAAAGTGACTTAAAACAACTTAAGCAAACTGAGAATTAAGAAATATGCATCATTGTATAGTTCAATGTTTGCTTCACTATGGTTGCCGCTGAGTGGTGTCTTCAAGTGGTGCTTTCAGACTAGATATTAGGAAGAGTTTCTTTACCGAAAGGGTGGTCAGGCACTGGCACATCTGCCCAGGGAGGTGGTTGAGTCACCATCCCTGGAGGTGTTTAAAAAACGGGCAGATGAGTTTTTGATGGACATGGTTTAGTGGATGATGGGTGCAGTTGGACTCGGTGACCTCAAAGGTCTTTTCCAACTGGAAGATTCTATGATTTTACGGTGCAACAACATTTTTCCATGAAGAAGAAGGGGTGACTACAAAAAGCTCACTAAGATTAGAATTTAGTATATGAGAAAGTGCAAAAGTCAAACCTAAATATTGAGCTCCATCATCAATTCCTGGACGATCCTGTCATCCTCATGACAGAAGAAACTTGTCTGGTAGCTCACAACCCAGACTGCTGCGAGGCAATCCAGCTACTTTAAGTCTCAGGAATTAGAAGTGGTTCAGCACATGAACTCTGTGATACTCATGTGCTGTCTGTGTAATGTTCACTGATCAGAGCAATTACTTAGGTCTTCTGAAAGATGCAAACCCTCCATGGCCTCTGACATTTCAGCTCTGCACATTTACAGATATTTTGGCAATAGTTAAACTTAAAAGAGCACAATACAGTCAATAGAGACATAAAGTACTTTTAACCAGAATTGGCTCTTTTTTCTTAAAGTAGGTCATAGAGAAAGGACTTTCAAAATGACAAATTGATCACTTTAGCTAATTCTTCCTGTGCAGTTCCTGGAGGATATCTTTATTTGGGAAGATAGGCTTCCTCACAATGCACCCCCCACCTTGAAAATCTACAGGGGAATCAATTTCCTAGTTTTTCCACAATTTTCAGCTATCTTCATCAGTGAACTCCAGCTTATTCTCAAAAGTAGTAAATCGATTAAAGGAAAATAAATGTTTGTATCTCACTGTTGGAAGAATAAACTAGAGCCAGCTTAGGTGCTTCATATATTGCACAACACAAGTTATGCTGTAGTAATTCCATTGACTTTTTAAGGGGCAGACGTATTCCCACCAAAAATGAGGGCTAAGGGGAGCTGCAGCCAGGCCAGACTTACATGACAGAGCACATGAGCAGTATGGGGTGTGGACAGGGGTAAGTACCAACTCCATGACCCCTGCATTTTATAGCTTCTGCTTGGCTCACAGTATCTGGTACATTTCATTTGATGGAGGGAGAAGCTTCAGTTCTGTGCTGAGAACATGTGGGGAGTCAGTGGGAGGCAGAGCTGAGAGAAGTGCTGAGTTAGCACCCTGGAAAATACATGCCTAATTACAGGCAGGGGAGGGAGGAAGCTTTGCCACTCTAGGTGCTTATAAAGTGTGTCTGTAGGTTCTTGTGTTGGCTTTGCCATCGAAGACTGATAGGTGAATTGGTTTCAGAATGGACTTGTGCCAAGCATTTCTTGAAGGTAGCTCTTGTGTGTAGGTTTTTGGCACTCTCCTTTCAGTCACGTAGTTTCCGCAGAGACTTAATACTGGCTTGTGTATTCCCCTTAAAGAAGAGGGGAAGACAGGTGTCTAAAATATGATTCTGTTTTTCAATCCTGTATTAGCTCTCTAAAATCTCAGCAGCCTATGTCCTACTTTCAAACTAAGGAACAGGCTCTGGCATCTCTCTGCGTCAGTTTGTAAATCAGCCGTGAGTAAAATTTCTTCTAAAAATTTTTATAAATGCCAAATGATGCTATGGTACTTGTATAACAGAAAGAATTATATGAGCTGTTACATTCTGTAATGTAAAGTTACTAAAATACTTTATTACGCATCTGAGTTTAATCTCTGTATGCTGTTTACTTTATTAACATTTTAATTTTACTGCTTTCAAGATCATTAAGTAATAACAATTATAAATTAGATAAGGTAAAGCTGTTAGGTCTCATTGGCTCAACTTGTAGAGGAGCATATAGCTGCCTCTAAATATTAAAGAAATATGAAGAATGAGCTCTGAAACATAAGCACTGGGAGAGATCTTGAGACATCCTTGCAAACTATCTTGGAAAGAAATACAACAGCACCTGACAGCATAGAGGCACCTGTGATGTGACCATAATGGACTCCCAAAAAATTACAATGAGACAAAAAGTAAGAAACTTCACTTCTCACTTCACTTTGGAGTTCTGCATTGCAGTCAAAGCTGTAACAAAAAAAGGATCCTTTGATGACAGCACAGAACAGAGGCAAATATGCTCAAGTTTCCAAGGCCGCTGCTGATACTGACATCCTAAAGGAAAGGCCATAGATCCTAAATGGCAGCTGAAAGGTGCCCAAGTAAGACAAGATGAGTTGAGAAGTGACTGTGAGAGAGCAAAGAAGTTGCTTTTGGTGCTGAATGATCAGTCAGTGGAACAAATATTCTCCTTGCAGTTACTACTCTTTCTCAGTGACACAAAACTCGACACGACTCTATGCATGGATCAGGAAACATTTTCGGAAACATTTTCAGAACATCCTCTCCTGCACATGCACAAGCCTCCACAAATTCACATATACACCACTGCCCTTGCACTTTGTTTCAAACCCTCAGGTTTTTCCTGTGCTGTTACTCAAGCAGCAATCAGGGTAAGACAAGGACTACTGTTAAACTGGCAAAGAAACTCCCAGCCACCTGCAGCCCGAAAATTCACTGAAGGCTTCTGCCTCTTGTAGCCGTTCCAATTAGACTATTTTATTCTTTTTATCCCTATGGAACTACAAAAATGAACAGTACTATAATTTCTTCTAACATAATCCCATTGCAAATATTGCTGAAAACTGTACAGTAGAAAGACTATTCCCTTGGCAATAATTACATAAATATTACCAGAAAATAATTCCTCCTCATTTTGCAATGATGCTAAATAATGATGTCATTCCTGAGGAGACCATGAAGACAAAGAGGAGTAAGATAAACTCTAAAGGACAACCAAAAGGAAGAAGAGAGTAATTAATCTGTTCTCTCTCTCCACAGAGAGTAAATAATGTGTTTAAACTGTCGCAAGGGAGACTTAGAGTAGACATTTAGGAAAAACTCCAAAGGCAAATGTTAAGTAACGTAAGAACAGAGTGCCTGGGGATGTTGTAGAGTCACTGTCACTTGGAGTCTTGAAGAGTAAGAGATAAACATCTGTCAGGAATGACACAGGATATAGCTGCTCCTGCTTTGGGGCATGAGGGATGTACCAGAGGGCTTCATGGAAGTCCTGTCAAGATGCAGTATTCAAGATGCCTAAATGAAGGGAAAAACTGTGATGGGTTTGAAATATATTTTAAAATATTTGAACAGAAGTTGGATAAAGTCTGGATTTGTAATTTTAATTTGAGCTGTAAATGACCTCCAAATAATAAAACAAAACAAACAGTACGAATTTTGCACAACTGCAATTTTAATACAGGTTTTCTACATCTGAAGGAATAAAATAAAACTTTATAATGTTCAATGCTTGTGTTATAATAAGTGAATTCCTAACTTTAAAGCATTTTACAGTCATGAGGGATGAAATGTGACACTTTCTTTGCTTTATGCTCGTAGAAGACTCTAGGGAGGATAGATAGTTTAAAAACTTTTCTAAGTATTTCACCTCCAGACTGCTGACCTGCTAGTTAATGTAGATGGTTCACTTACTCATTTGAAATTACTTGACCAGCTTGTTCTTTGGATGGGCAGATGAAAGTGTTTCATTAAGACCTGAATTGTTCCTTAGTGATGCATTAATCCAAGCACTTCCAGGTAATGATTGCACCTACTCTTTCAGCAAGGTGAATATATACAGAAATCACTTACATAAACCAAAGTTTTTCTCTAGATGTTTTTTTTGGTATTCTTTAATTATAATACTTCTAAAAGAAAAACACAGGCTCTTGTTATTGCATTAGATATGGAGAAAAATCAAAGTAAAGAATTTAAGTCTTCTTTCAATTAGTTGGATGACCATATAATTTGTCATTACACCTGGTGTATCTAAATATAACATCTGTAATACATGCATATATGTTTATGTATCTCTGCATTTATACATGGTATGGGTAGAACAAGCTTTATCTTTGGCTTTGCTATACTACGGCACAAAAACTGACCTAGAAAACCCTTCTAGACATTCTTTTGCACTGTTAGCTATGGTTTTGCTCTAGTTACGCTCTGTCCTCCAGTCACCAGCTTTTATGCCTTTGGAGATTTTTATCCCTTTGCATAGGGTTAGATGGCCACATTAGGAGGGCGGATGTGAAAGGAGCACACTGTACTCCAGTAATAAAACTGTTAAGGGTGTGATCCCACAGGCAGCTTGCATGTGACCTAGAGCAGAGTCAGGATAGCTATGAACTGCAGTGAAGGCTGAGGCAACCCCTGACTGCTCTTTGGAAGTTTTAAATCACCTGTTCTCCATAGAAAGGAGTCCTTTTTTTTTTCAAGTGAGGAGATCTATACTAGGAATATCAAAATACTTCTAAAGAGGAGTAAAACTATTTAGTTTCACAAAAGTGTTTGTAGTGATTTTCTTTTAGATTATTTTGAAAAGATCATAATTATGGGAAAAGAGCAAGTATAGTTCTTTCTAGGAAATTTTGATCATTTTGTTTTTGAATGTGCTTTTGAATGTGCCTTTTAAGATCATTTTCTGTATTGTATATTTAATGTCAAGACATGCTGTCAGAATACAGTCCCTTGGGTTGCAGGGGTGGGTTGTAAGAGGCAGCAATGATGCATTTTTTCCTGTTCTTAGAAATGGCACATGACACCCTCATAGTCAGGAACAGAGCCCCAGGCCCGCTTTGAGGACCTTGCTAATATCTGAGTCTCACATGTGGATGATAGCTGTGACATGGTAGGCAGGATTTCATCTGCTGCAAGTTTTTATAAGGTCTGAATTTTACTCTCTGTGAGTAGACAAGACTTCTACAGATGCAGATAGCCTTTGACTCAAAAGGTATGCAATAAGTACAAAATAATTTTATTTACTATTTCTCTAAGAGAAAGATATTGACCACATTTTCCCTTTGGGCAACTGTGAATGCACCATACAGTACTAATTCAGCGGTTGGTTCTTTTTTTAAAAAAAATGTTCAGTACATAAAGACTCTCTTTGATCTCTCTGGTGTTATAAGAAAATTTCCAAAACTTTAGTATTTTCCCATCTGCATACTGAGAGAACTTTCATGTGGTATGACTGAGACTGTCTTTGGGATACAGAAAGCTGGCAAAACTGCTCGAAAAGACACATGAACTGCAGCAGACCTTAGTGCACTCACACTTGTCTTAGGTACAGGCAAAAAGAAGTAAAGATTTTTCTTTTAAATTCATATCCTCCATTTGTTTTTTCCTTAACAAATATCTGACAACACCTTCATAAACAATGCCTATTATGGCATCCTAATTACAACAGTAGAAAAACAACTCAGAGGATCTCTAACCACAATGATGCAGTCTTCCTTTGCTAAAAGATAATACTAACATCATCTGAGAGTCATGTTCTGTTTCCTCTATGAAGAGTAATGAAAACAAAGAAATAAAGTAAGAAATAACAAGAAAGAAGAAATTGGAAAGAAGAAAAAAGAAAGAAGGTCAAAGGGAAAGAAAAAAAAGAAGGAAAAAGAAAGATGGAGATAAAAATGGAAGAAGAAATAGAGGCAGGAATGAAGGGAAGGAGAGGGCAAGGGTAGGGAGGAATGGAGGGGAGGGAGGGAGGAATGGAGGAAGGGAGGGAAGAAAAAGGGGGAGAGGAGGAGGAGGGAAGGAAGAGGAGAGAGGAGAGGAGGGGAGAGAAGTTTAGGATGGAAAAGAGAAAGACAGAAAGATGAATAACAGGGAGACAGGAGTGTGGGAAGCAATCAAAAGTCCCTGGAGAACATGAACAAGGTAAGAAGGAAAGAGAAATTGAATGACCTTTCCAGGTTTTCCTGTATGAGAAACAGGTTTTCTGTGGTTTATGTAAGTCAGGATACCCTGAAATAAAATATTAGTTTCTAGTTGTGTGCATTTAGAGTAATTGTAGACTTTTCTACACGTGAGAACAAGCATCATAGTGTCTTTGATAACTACCCCTGACAAGATTGAACGTTTGTCTATTTTGCAGCTGTAAGTTGTGCAGACCAGTTTCCACCTCTCCTACTTGGAAATCTTTAGGTGCATAAAAAGAACAGTTTCTAAGATGGTAAAGTGATAATGGCTGAGCACAAGATTTTAATAAGGAGTAATCTTTACATTTTGGGAAGGCATATGAGAAAAAAAATTCTGCATGACAATATAAAACTTATTTCCACTCTCCAGCCCACATGAGATCCTCTTGTAATGTGCAGATACACCCTGGCCCTTGGCTCAAGTTGACTTACATTTATCCTGCACTGTTACAGGATAATGAGCACAAGCAAGGGGCTTCTGCAGAATAAATCAATTCTGAAGGTAAGACCATGAAACCAAACATTTTACATTTAGGTTTTTTTAGATTTTTTAGAACTGGGAGATTATCTGTGCTATTTGGCACGTCCTTTGCATCAATGCCAAAGATACCAGCCATCTATTACCATTTGAGTGTCTCCCAAGCACGTTGTTACTGCAGACTGGTATACGATTAAGACACCTACTTTGCTAGAAGTCTACTTCAGCAAATATCTGTTGTGCATATAGTGTATTGTGCTTTGGCAGTTCTAATACTCTTATACTGGTCAATCCCAGTATGCTCACAAATCTCAGAAATACTTCAGGATACAACAAAAGCATTCAAACTTTGTGAAATCCTGTAACTATGTCGATAAAGAAAGCGCAGATGCTCCTTAAATGACCAAGAATAGCACCTGTTTTGAACGTGATGCATAATAGTGAAATAATTCTTTTCCCACATTATACAAACCTATATGTTATCACTACATGAAATATTATTGCTACCTGCGCACTTTGTGTTGTGATGTGTCTATATTTCAACAAGGATATGCTTTCAGACAATTAAAAAGAGGAATATTTGTTTCTGCGTATTTTAAATATTTTAGAAATATTATTAGTTTTATGGAGGATACATAACAGTCCTCTTTATGTTTCCACAACAATTAATTAGCTCTACAATGTAGCCTTGGTTTGAAAACAAGATAATATACTCACTGCTCCCTCTAAGCATTGCCAATTCTTCTCAAAGCAAATTTTTCAGGCAGAGGGCTGGCTGTTTTCAAAGTAGTACTTGTACTACTCTGAATATACAATTTATTGTCTTTTCAGAACAATTTCATAAAATGTTCTCATATTAAAATAAGGGACTGATACTGACTTTATTCTTTAACAGCTGAAATAAAAGTCACCCTTTCAGGAGCCACAGGGTATAGATACATACCCGTCCGTATGTATAGTAATAAATGTTACTGATTTGGGTGGGGTTTTTTTTAGGAAATCTGAAATTTGCTCCTCATTCTTATTTCCATATACTAAGAGGCTTGCTACTACTGGATAAAAATTAATTTTACCTGTTTTGTCTCTGGATTATCGCAGAAGAAATTTAGAAGTAATGCCTAGAAGAAAGGACTATAGAAAATAAAGAAATGTGCTATTTTGTTATTAAGAAGAGTAATCATTTTTAAAACCTGTAGAATTTTTTCTCCTTCCATTAGGTGTAAGGGGTATGTATTAGTAATTTAGCACCACTTTTAGGCGACTCCAGTTGAAAGGCCTTTTAATTCAACGTGAACATAGAACAGACAAGATTTGCTGGGGATTCAGAACAATTCCTTTCATTTGTACACTTCCTCTCCAAACTTTCCTCAGTGTTGTTCATGTGGGACACAAGTGGACCTGGTGATGTAACCTCCTGCAAATAGGTCATTTATTTCTTTCAAACATTGATAAATACTGAAGTTAGAGGAAAATGCCTTAGTAGGTCAGTGGAGCTTTGCTGAGTAAAGGGAGGCGAGACCTATAAACAGATATTAGACTAAGCTATCAGATCAACCTAGTCAAAAAATGAGGTGAGAAACCTATTAAAATCTCTTCAAATCATAAAACAGATCCAGCTGAGAACACGACGTGTTGTGAATATGAAATAAGGATCAGGTTGCCTATACAGAGAGACTCTTTTTGATCCATGTCTGTTGGCTGAGTGTGAAGGTTATTTCCCTGCAGACTTTAGAAGAGAAGCAGGCGGTAGAAGAATCCTTATGGATGTTCTCTAAGCATACCTCTCTGCCTATCAGGCCAACCACAGGAGTAATCTCTGAATATAAAGTCCAGAAGAGCCAATGTGCCCTGAGCAGAGCAGCTAGAATAGAAGAATAATTCTGTTGGCAACAGTAGTGCACTTTACACAGTAACCCCTTCTTCTGTTCTGTACAAACATTTATCATCCTTTTGGTTTATGTTATAATCAAGCAAGTTGCATGGAAAGCAGTTATTGGTGCTGTTGACATTGTTAGAATTACAAAGATACTTACTGTTACTTGAATTTTTAGTTCAATAGTTCTCAACCTCAATAGTAGGAATAAAGGATAATGTCAACAATAATCTGTGAATTATACTAAATTTTCTTGTATAGTTATAAAAGGTACCCATTTTCTTAAGCAAAGGTATGCTTATTTTATGAAGAACAGCAGATACTTAATAAATAGATTAGTTACTTAGTGGGTACTCCTTCTCCCACATAAATTACTTCTCTGAGTACAATTCTAAATGTTTTGATATTGATATTTGAAAAATAAAGTATGGCTTACAAGATATACTGACTACTAAGCAGTGAAAGAAGTTCGCTTTCGTCCTTGTGAAGCATTATATCATACATTCTTGCCATATTTTTTTTGTCCTTAGGCATCACTGTGACTGCTGTTATAGACAAGACATTGGATTACATGTGCATTTTATCTGATTCACTACTGATGTATGTTCTTATGCCATTTTAAAATACCTAACCGTGAACATCTTAAATGTGAAAAAGCAGAGAAAAATTTCTGAAGGGATGCAAACAATCTTTCCTTTGTTGTTTAACCTGCCTTTTCAACATGTTTTTTTTCTTTCTAAAATGTGAAACTACAAAAGATGACCTATTTTTGTGGTCCTCCCTCCATATTTTATGTCCATCAACTATAATATTTACATCCTAATGTTATACAGAAAAAAATTCTTTTTCACTTATTCATTTTTCATTAAAACAAGTTGTTTGTTCCTAAACAGCTAATTGTATTTTCTACTTAATATACTTATTATTCTTTCAAACTCTTTGTACAGTATTGTAGTGCCACAGAATTCCTTAGACACGGTGGAAATGAGCAGAGGCTAATGCCCTAAGGTTCATTTGTATCTCCAGCATTACAATTTTGATTATCTATGCATTACGTAGGTAGTTTTAGTTCTACTTTAAAAATAGCCAAATCATAACCTTGTTTCTTAAAAATAATATTTTGTACGTTCTCCGAGCTCTAAGACATAAAACTCTGAATTTTTCCTCAGGTGCTTGTGTAAGTTCCAGTTCTGAGATCTCTGTAACTGTCAAATATCATTAGCATAAAAATGGAACATTTCCAATGCAAACTACTTTTTGGCAGATGATTAGTGGGCAAGGCAAGAGCAATTTTTTTTAGCAAGGGATATTATCTTCAAAGATATCTCATCTCCCACACATTTTGCTTGGTAACTGTTTACAATTACATAGTGACACTAAACACAACCTATGATTGCTTCTTGATAGCCTGGAAATTCTGCTGCAAATTTGGTTCACTTTAAAAATTAACTTTCCAACCCCAACCTAGCAGATCTACATCCTTTTTAGAATAAAACTCCTTTTTTAAACTTTCAAGAAACAAACTCGTCTGTCTGCTTATTTTCTGCTTTCTTTTAACTTGTACCTGGTTTTCCTGCCTTTGGGAATTTTTGAAGTTGCACAGCTTCGTCTGTTCTAAGATCCTTATCTTGTCTTAGTCTTTTCTACAGTGACCACTGGCGTTGCTCCCTTAAGGGTTTCATAGAATCATAGAATTGTTTAGGTTGGAAAAGACCTTTTAGAACATTAAGTCCAGCCCTTAACATGGCACTGTCAAGCTATCACTAAACTATGTCCCTAAACACCATGTCCACATGCCTTTTAAATACTTCCAGGGATGGTGGCTTGACCACTTCCCTAAGCAGCTTGCTCTAATCCTTGACAACCGAAGAAATTTTTCCTCATATCCAATCTAAACCTCCCGGCACAACTCGAGGTGATTTCCTCTTGTCCTAACCCTTTTTCCTGGGAGAAGAGACTGCCATCACCTCATTACAACCTCCTTTCAGTTATTTGTAAAGAGCAATAATATCTTCCTTCAACCTCCTTTTCTTCAGAGTAAATAGCTCCACTTCCCTCAGCTGCTCTTCATAAGACTCTATGAGTCTTAAAGCTCTAGATCCCTCACCAGCTTCGTTGCCCTCCTCCACATACACTCCAGCGCTCAACGTCTTCCTTGCTGTGAGAAGCCCAAAACTGAACACAGTATTCAAGGTGTGTCCTCGCCATTGCCAGGTACAGGGGGATGACCACAGCCCTAGCTCTGCTGGCCACACTATTTCTGATAAAAGCTAGGGTGCTACTGGCTTTCTTGGCCACCTGGGCACACTGCTGACTTGTGTTTGGCTGACTGTCAACCAATACCCCCAGGTCCTTTTCCACCAAGCAGCTTTCCAGTCACTCTTCCCCAGGCCTGAAATGCAATGGCATGATGCTTTTGCGACCCACGTGCAGGACTCTTAGTCTTTTTGAACAGCATACAATTGGCCTCAGCCCATCGATCTAGCCTGTTCAGATCCGCCTGTAGAACTTTGCTTCCCTCAAGCAGATTGACACTCGCGCCTAAGTTGGTGGTGTCTGCAAATTTACTGAGTACATCAGTACGTTTCCTAATCATTTGTCACTATGTTTGCCGCGACATCCAATAAGTAATGGAGATCCTACTTAGCCCTTCTTTTTTGGCAGTAGCCAGATTAAATTCTAGCTGGGCTTTGACCCTTCTTATTTCCTCCCTGCATTACCTCATGACATCCTTGTAGTCCTCCTGAGCTGTCTGTCCCTTCTTCCAAAGTTCCTAAACTCCCGTTTCTTTTCCTGAGTTCCAGATTAATCTCTCTGTTCAGCCAGGCCAGTCTTCTTCCTCACTGGCTTGTCTTTTGGCACATGGATATGGCTTGCTCCTGTGCCTTTAAGATTTCCTTCTTGAAGAATGTCCAGCATTCTTATACTCTCTTGCTCCTCAGCACTGCCTCCCAAAGGACTCTGTCAAGTAGTCTCCTAAACAGGCCAAAGTCTGCTTTTTGTAGGTCCAAGGCAGCAGTTCTGCTGACCCCTCTCCTCACTTCTCCAAGAATCAAAAACTATCATTTTGTGATCACTATGCCCAAGACAGCCTCCAAACATCACACCATTCACTACTCCTTCTCTGCTTGCGAACAACAAGTCCAGCAGACTGCCTTCCCTATTTGGACCACTCACCAGCTGTGTCGGGAAGTTATCTGCCACACACACCAGAAACCTCCTAGACTATTTCCTCTCTACTGTATTATATTTCCAGAAGACGTCTCCAGAAGAAAGTTCTACTTTCATATTTAGCAGACAAGAAAAACAGAATTAAGAAAGGTTAGACAGGATCTGAGATCTCAACTTGTTGTCCATGGGGGTTGGGTAAGGATTGCATGACATGCTCTATCTCATGCCATTGCTGGGGACTAGTAAACTATAGACATTGGTTTGACAATCTATTCTTTTTCTTATCTCGATATATACTTATTTTCCATTAATCTTTTGTAGTTTTCCTAGCGTTGCGTGTGTTCTCCTGTCTGTCCCTCAGACTTCAGAAATGGAGGATTTCTAAAACATCTCATGCTGGATATGAGGCTCTGAAATGATCGTAGTCTTATGTCAATAACAGACAGTTCTTCAAAAAACTCCGAAACTGATTATAAAATCAGTTGCTGACTCATCCTTCTCTTGCTTTTATGAAACTGTGTTTGCTCAAAAATCACGTTGCAGCAAGCATGAAATATTTATCTAGGCCTTCTTTAGTGTACTCAATTTCATCTGCGTAGTTGTGAGGCTTCTGGACAAGTTGATATCCTCTCTGGGAGGGATCTCATATACAGAGGCTGTTAACCGTGAGGTTGACAGCATGGAATACTCAGCATTAGAAACAGAAGGGTGCAAGCCTGTCTTCCCATGAGGCTGGTGTGGTTGATGCAAGCGGTTTCAGCAGGTATGCAAGTCAGGGATCACCTCGCGTAGTACCAGCACCTCCCCCCGCCAATCCTTCTGGATACCAACCAAAAGCAGCATGAAGACAGGTCTGACTTCACATCTTGAGTCCATATTCCCTGTCTATCTGATTGGCAGACATTGGACCCTTGTGGGGGCTCTTTTGGGAATGGCTGGTCTTGATATACCCATCCTGGCTGTTTCCAGGTCTCTTGTGTGGGCAGTGCCAGGGCACAAGGAAGCCTGTACTTCATGGGTGCTGTGATAAGACACAAGTTGAAGCTACCTGAGGATACACCTAAGCACACTATCAGCAACACCTGTTACTGAATTTCATAACGCCAGGGGAAATCTCAATGTCAATGTGAAAGTCAAGCCCTGCTCTTCTTCTGCAAGCTGATGAGAAATCACAAATATATAATTTTTAGTCTTATGTAAAAAAACCTCTCTACCATCGATGAAATAAGAATTTTCAATGCTGAAAAATGTGGTTAGCTTAGACCATCTTGGTCTAAAGCAGATGGAGCTTATTTACCTTAGCAGTTTACATTCTTTATCTTAGTGTTAAAATCCAAAAACCAAGTGACAGTGTAGAGATTAATGAAAGTAACGGCTTGAGACTGTATTCACCTTTTCTTGTTGATAATGTCTAAAAGACAGAAATCTTATTTATTTCACATATATATTTTTGGAGCCTGTTCTTTGATTGCTGCCAGAATTTTCACTGCAACTTGGCTTGGAAAATGGAGTAACTGCTTTGCCAGCAAGTGGTCATAAATAATGCTTATACAGTGATGTTAGAACCCAGTAGATATTATTATTTATTACATGATCGCCTTGTAAGTATTCCAAAACCAGACAATCACAATTCCTTCATTAAGCTGAGGTTACTCAAAGTCATCATTGCAATTGCTTTCTATTTAACATTCAAGATAAAAAGAGAGCTAAAAACTTCTCTGGTACATTTAAGTCATTGTTTAACTTTTTATTGCAGTGCACCAATATTTTAATAATGACAATAAAATGAACAGTTATTCATTTAACAAAAAAATTATTTAACAATACAGAACGATTAGAGAAAATTGATACAGCAATTAACTTGTATGTTCTTTCCTAACACATGGTAAACATAGGCAAGACATTACTGGCAACACTGCCTGTCTCCTCTCTAGTTAATCTTGCTAAAGATTGTCCAAGATTAAAATCCTTTTTTAAAGCATATGTAAATGTTCTTTTGCTCATCAGGCAAGAACGGGGTATTCATGTTCATATCCTGAGTAAACTTTAACTTATTTTACCAAATGTTGAATTAATCTCCACGCTATTGTTTGCAAATTTGATTCTAAAGACTTAGAAGATACTTCAAAAGTGACGAACGGCAGCAGAGAGATAAGACAGAAAAATGTTGCAGTGGGAATGCACACATCGTGACTAATTGGTATCATGTGTGAACTCTGCAAAGATTTCCTGTAATTACACTAGAGATGAGTCTTTGTATCTCCCTGAAGGGTTTCCCAGTTTCCCATGAGGGAGTCAGCAGCTTTTTCTCATGTATTCTGTCTCTGCAAAAAGTAGCTTCGCATCAATATCCAGATAAGCATGTATTATAAATTGAATCCTAAATATTCAGAAATTATTAAGAGTTCAGGGCCAATTTAGCAGTGCTGATATACGCAAAAAGTTGGTTTAAATGTGCTGATCAAACTGGTAGTCATTTCTGAATAATTAGTTTGAATTAGATTATATGCAATGTGTATTGTTATAAAACTTTAGAGATAAAATAGGTCTAGCTCTGGAAAATGAAGTGGTTTTGGAAGAACTTTCTCAATTTTTCTTGGAAGCCTGTATGAAATGGCAGCACATCTATTTTGCATCAACAGAGAACTAGACGTAATTTAAAAAGAAAAAGGAAGAAGTACTTCAGTGTGATTTTTCTCTCAGCTCTGTCTGTACTGCTCTCTTGGGTAGTGCATTTCACTTTTGCTGTTCCATAAGGAATTGCAAACAGCAGAGGTCAGGATTTAAATTTGCCAAATGCTTTTCTATTTTTAAAAATGGTAAGTGCACCAAGATACACTTTTGCATTAGTATATGTTAGTCAGGTCTCCTATTTCTTTTAACCTACACGGACAATCTGCAATTCTAATAGAAAAGAAAATTATTATTCTTTTTAAATAGATTTTGCCACTGTTAAGGAAAAATAAAAGTAGTGAGGGGTGATCAGATTTAAAAAACCCCGCAGAAAGAGCAAAATATATTAATGTGGTCTTTCCAACGTGTTAATATACATGGAATAGCTACTGATTTATAAATGGAACTATCAAAAACATGGTTTAGTGCTAACAAGCAGTAGTCTCATCTAGCAAGGGGATGAATGTGATCATTATCAATTAAATATAAGTGCATCAACATAATAATGAAACCTTGTTTGGAGGTATTGGTCAAGTGAAATGAATGACAAAATCCAAAGTGTTCTCCGTTAACACTTACACTTCAGAACCGATGTATTTCTAAAAAAACTAATTATGTCCAGCACCAAGTCTCCCAGCTGCTTAGGGAAACATATCACCTGAGCAGCACAATATCAGCACTATTGCAACATAGCACTTCAGAAAAGCTATCAAAGAAGAAACAAATATCTCCTAATGTCTGCAAGAAAATATGCAAATGTATGAAAAAGTGTAGCAGTGCATATTTTTCTATCATGCCAAAAAGGGAGTAAAGTAAGACTATCATGCAAGTTTTAGCATGTGTATGCTGGTTATAGGCAGGTAACATCCTCCTGTTACCTCCGTGGCATGAAAGAGAATTTTCACCATTGTCAAAAACAATCAAACTCTTCCTATCATCTTTGAAACACCACATTTTAGTTCTTTCCCTTTCTCTACTTTTTCTTCTCCATCTCTTATTTCTCTGCAGCAGAAGAGATAAATAAATAATGTATGATAAAAAAATAATTAGAGTTTATTTATAAGGAACAGTAGTTTAATTTGTGAAGCAGTCTTTAAAACACTTGAGTCTTGCAGTTGATGGTGAGAGTAAAATGTTATCAGGGTAGGCATAAAGCCAATATAATAAAAACTACAGAATTGAGCCATCAATAAAAGAGGATTTTGACACTCAGGCACTTTCTGAGCTTGTTTTTCTCCTTTAGGCAAGCTTCCCCTTTCTTTCCATTAGCCTGACTCTCCCAGTATCTCCAGCCTCTATAAATCCCTGCTGAAGGACATACTGTTGGCGCTATACTCACTGTGCCAGCCTGCCAAATATTAACCAGCCTGCTGGTTCCTGTTCCTTTGTTGGTCACTTACATATAAGCAGGAAACAAGTGGATGCAAAAGATAAGAGTTTGGTGGACACATCTTAAAGGGCCAACATACTACAATATGTGATTCCTATCAAATTCTTCATAACAACAATATTGCCTTTTCAAATACGAATCCTAAGTGGTTGCCATCACCTGTAGCAACTGAACCACCTCCTCCTCAATGGGAAGAGACCCTTTGCATATCCACCCCACCTGATGGGGGCTGTGCCAGGTGCTCACTCACACCCCTGCTTTCCTCTCCTCCCCTCAGCAACAGCTCTATTTATACAAACCAACATCAAGAATCAATTAGTGGGGAATTTCTGAATGCAGAAACTTACTTGTTGCCTAGCAGCAGCCCAGCAAGTCTGGCTTGGCTTTGATTCATTTAACTCTAAACTAACTGCAGCTGCCAAATTATTTTTCTTCATCAACTTGTAATGCTATCTTAGCCAATCCAGAGGAATGAAATGCCTGAAATCTTCCCTGTTGCTTTCAAGCAGGTCCTCACCCCATTTGTTTGACCAAAATGCACAGTGGGCAGGATTTGTGGCACTTGGTTTCAAAGAAACCCTCCAGGAGGCTTTCCAGAGGGCTGTGCCTCTGTCTTGGAAATAATGAGTGGGAGTGACCCCTGACTTCCACAGCTAGACACTGACCAGCCTGAGCAGCACAGAATCATGAGTCAAGGTGGATACAGCTGCAGAAACCCACCGAAAATCAGGAACCATTGACTTATACCTCTGTTGAAAATTCACGTCTCAGTCTCTGTTCTTCTTCCTTAATAATTAATTCAGCAGAGAGGAAAAGAATGTTCATTTGCATAACTAAATTTTTCAGTCGCAGCAATCAGCCTATTAATAGAAACCCATCTGCCTGTCTATCAACTTACATAAAACTGTGTTGTCTTATAAGACATGATATTTTGAAGGTCAGTAACCCATAAACAACAGATACAGAGGCAGAGAAATAGCTTGATCCTCTAGTTCAGAATACACTAAACCAGCCTTTATAAATAATATATGTTAGCCATGGGGATTAAGTCTGTGCTTTACTTTTCAGTACTGCATGAGAGTTTGAAGGAAGACATAGTATATGTTCACAATAGCATCAATATCAAATGAAAAAAAAGGACAAGGAAATTTTTAAAATCCACTGTATTATGGTTGTACAGTGAAATCAGTGTTATTTAATCATATTACTCAGCTGCAAAGCTAAAACATTTTTCTAACCGATGCAATGGATTCAAGCCAAAAAGAACGGGTATATAATTTCTGTTGTGAAGTTGTCTGGAAATGAGCAACATATGTTTAATGTCCTATCATCTTCACCCATATCAGGACTTCAAACAGAAATGTTTCCGTTATGGCTCCATCTTCAATTAGATTTTTTAACATCACCTCTTCTACCAGAATATCCATGTTTATTATTTGTCTAAAGATGATGAACTCCCTGTTCAGATATTTCAAGCAATTTCAATACTGTAGGTGTTACTTTTTTCTCATTATGATTGGTTACTACCTTTCACCAGATAACACCAGTGTCTCTTTCTTCATTTTCAGCTCTAACAATACAATATAGACACAGCTCTGCATACAAGAATATTTGTCCTAACTAAATTAAGAGCATTTGGTTCAAATAAATAGCAGATTAAACTCACGAGATGCCATTCCACGTAGGGAAGCACTTCCAAAGCTACTTTGGCCTCTCCGCAGAAGAGCCAGATGAAACCAACCTCTTTCCTCGTTCTTGTACATCACAACCTGTTTCCTCTTCCCTCAAAAGCCCAGAACCAAGGATTTATTTGGGGCTTCACTTTGTCCAGCCTCGCCTACACACAAGGTTAGAGACAATAGTAAAACTAACAGGGTATATATAGGAAGACAGGCCAAAGCCCAAGTCAGGAACACAATTCATTCTTGGGGGATTTTTTTTTAGAGGAAGTAAAAACAATGCAAAAAATTATTGAAAAAATGACTACTGAACATGCCCTGAAGGCCTCTAATGTGGATTTAAATTAATAAAGTCTGAAAAACTTTATGTAAAAAGCTTGATAATTGCCACCATTTAAGACTTTTTCTTTGGAAGAGCAAAATTGATTCACTGTTCCAAGACATCAGGCTGAAGTCACAGAGAAGTAACAGAATGTAAGAAATTCAAAGGAAATGGATGCAATCTATTGGTTCCAAGCATCAGAAGACTTATTTAATTGCTTAGACACAGAAGCTTGAAATGGCCTTTCTAAATCTGTATTATCACATTGATCGGTCTAATTTCCCATCAATGTACATGACTTTCAGCAGTAACACAGAGACCATTGATGCTCTTGATTTTGGTAATGAGGGATGAAACTCTGCAGCCAGAATGCCTTTTCTTGAGCAAAAATTACGATACAATTTGGACACAGCAGAGTCTGGTGGTTAGTGAAAAGAGGATTAAGGATAAAAGTCAAGACTATTCAAGTGGTCTAACTTGTCAAATACATAATTCATATCTATACTGACCATAATGACAAAACAAAATAGTTTAACAATCCTGGAATATATCGATTATACAGAGCTCTGCCTGCCCTTCAGCACTTTCAGAGGACATCCATCTTGATGAATTGTCATAGCACATTGCTCAGCCAGAGACTGAAGAACTGAGTATTACTGCAATTTAGGCATGAGTTTAAAGTGAAGTCAACTTCATTTCTAGCTGTTAACACATGGAAACACATCACTCCTGTTTTTTGCCCACGTAACAGTGTTGTAAAGGATCTAAATTGTTTCCAACTTTGACATAGTCACACAGTGACTCAAAGCATTTAATTTTTCCCATCTTTTTTTCCCTCTCCCATAAAACTGAGATAACAGTACTTATGAGAATGTGGCGGGGAGACTTTATTTATTAATAACTCCATGTAGTTTGAAAACCTGGAAATATTATGTAAAATGCAAAGTCCTACTTAATCCCATTTCATTCTTCAGTCTGCAGCCACAGCTTCCATCAACAGTATTGAAAAAACTCTCCATGCCTGCGTTCTTTTTGAGTAAGCCACCCAGAATTTTTCCCCACCCCAGAAGTGACTCTCTATTCCTTCACGCGTATATTTCACTAGATTTGTTTTGCCTAATTTTCCTCACATTTTTCCTGCTCTTGAGGCATTTTCTCTGTTTCAGAGGAATTTTGAAACTTCCACCCTAAAGAGATATTTTTAATAAGAAATTCTTATTTTGTAATGTAAAAAAGAAAATCAGTTCCATATCTTGCTACATTCCTAACCAGGTTGTATATTATATTTGTCTTTAAAGCATGTCAGCTGATGAGTTTATTCTTGATGATAGTGAATCTCATGTTGTTTCAGTGTAATACGAGAATGAATTACAGAATTAGAATCACAGAATTATTTAGATTTGAAAAGAGTTTTAAGATCATTGAGTCCAACTGTAAACCAAACAATTCCAATCCCACCACTAAATTATGTCTTTAAGTGACACATCTACATATTAATTTGCTTTATAGGATTTATTGGTTTGAGTAGCAACTGTTAAAACAATAAAATCTGTTCTGACAATCTACAAGCATTGGCTAAGTTAGATGCGTTATTTCACTCCTTATTAGTGTGACAGTAATGCTATTCAACTATTAGAGGTGATTTCTTTTGAAGTATTTTTTAAAAAATTAGGCATAATATGCCAATTTGGCAAATTACATTACCAGAAAAGAGCAATAAGCCAGCAAGACACTTAGATGTTGACATTTATTCTCATGTCTTTGCAAAATCTTTCCTAGAGATTTATATCTGCAGTACACAGTTTTACTTCATCAATAGATTTTGAATCTGAATGTGTGGAATTACACCCACTCTCTCTGACTCATCTTTAAACCTAAGTAGCATTAATTTCAGCTAACTTGAGGAAAACTTGTACTTACTAATGAAGCCCAAATGCTTGCACTAAGTAGCAAGTTAGCAAGAAGCTTCATTCATTTCAAAAGCTCTGGGTTTGTAGCAGGCATTTCCTGCGTATTCAGTTAGTAACAAAATCTTCAATTAGCCCTAGAGGACATAGGAAAAGAAAATAGAGAGTTAGTGTGCACTGAGATGCAAATGCTTTTAGCAGTGAAAAGGAACAATTTCATGCCAGCCTGCACCAACAACAAGCTTTTGTGAATGTCAGAAATGCAAGCAACAGGTTTACATTACTTATTTTCACTAACGGATCTACCTATAGCACTGATTTTCATCTCACTAGTAACAAGAACAGTCATATTTTAAATTTATATGTCATTTTTCTTCCCAAAATACTTCTCAGCCTGTACACATTCTAGACCTGGGGTCAAGGATAAAAGACCTTCCTTTTAAAAATAAAAATGTTAAAGATTCTGATGAAATCAATGATTAGTGTATTAGTTTTCCCTTTAGTCAAAAATGTGATGACTTCTCAACAGAACTTGAAAAATATACATATTCTGGCTTTTATGCATAATTTAGGCCATGAAGAAAGAAAAAAGCAGAAACTAGTAAAGTTTACAGAAACAAGATCAGCTGGGTATGCTTAGTGAATAAGGTCCCATGTTGAGTTATCTTAGATGCATATTTGTCCTAATTAAGTTGCTGAGGTCAGGATGAATCTCATGAGATTTCTGATTAAAGTTTGGAGGAGTTAGCTGAACAAGGTGCTAAGTTTTATACTATAAATATAGTGTCTGGCAGCCACACAGGATTGTGACCTGAGGCTGTGCAGAAGCTAACAGCAGGTTTTTTTGAAGGGCTGAGTTGTAGGAACATTTATACATTTTGTAACCAGAAAGTTGGGGCATTGATACTGAAAGCCTTTGTCCAGCAGGACAAACAGAGGCCCTGCTTCTACTGACTTTAACGTCAGTTGCACATCCTCAACACCTTACAGAACTGACCCAGCAACTGGATGGACAGTAGAAAAATGAAATAAGTGCATGAAAATAGAAAAAAATGGGAAAGTATCTTGAAATAGATTATGACCAATACAGATTTTAATATGTGCATAATATTGGCACACACAATGTAGTGTGTTTTTCCGTATTTGTACTATTTATATTACAGTCTCTTGCTATTGCCTCGCTCAATGTGTATGGCAAGAAACTGCAGTAAAGAAGTGTGGTAGAAAAATGCCAGGCATCTCTTAGTTCTTGTAATTTATCTTTCTGACCACCAGAGGCAGCGTCTACAGCCATCTCTCTACATTTTTTAAACATAAAGCAGAATTTGATAAGGATATCTGTGAATCCAAAATTATAATCATTACTGATGTTTCACTTTACATGCAAAGTAGGTGACTTTTTTTAAAAAAAAAAGTTAAAATGTAGTTGTTTAAATTCAAATGAGAATGATTTTGAGAATTTCGATACTGAAATTTTTATATAGTTTTGAATTGGAGTCTTATCTGGCTGATTTGGTGACACAAATAACCTTTTTATTTCAGCTCTAGGTGACACGAATAACCTTTTTATTTCATGCTAGGTTTACTGAATTTTAATCTGCACCAGATCTGCAGATGACATTTTAATATGTTGCGGAAAGTGGGTAATTCAGTAATTTACAGTTTAAATAAATAAATAAACGAACAAACAAACAAACAAACAAACAAATAAATAAATAAATAAAAGTACATCACCTCTGCTAAAATGCACTTGTAAATTGCCAGAAGATCCAACCTCTTTGGTGTTATCCTGTCTTTGAGGGAAACATAGGCAATAGGTTTTAGTATTAAACTGGTTATTCACCTGTGATATGGAACAAACATAGTATTTATGCTTTTAACCTTGGTGAAGATTTTGTCTCATTGTATAAATTACCTCATTATATAAATTCTAAATGCATTGCTTCCTCTTTGCGCGTAAGTAATTTTTTTTAGTAAAATAGCTGACTGGTTATAATTTTTAATGAGTGGTATTTTTCAGGTTTGGAAAATTGCCGGCTTATTACTTTCCCCTTACTTAAACTTTTCCTACATTCATCTTTAAATCTATTTTTTTCCCTGCAAATATGTTTCACTCCCGTATTCCTTCACTTGCCTCCCCTTCTTTAAGATGTTTTGACTAACTACTTCATAGAAAATTTTTCAAAGTCATATATTTTCACTGAAAATGGTTTAGATTATGGTGCTCATCACCTCTCTTCCATGTCAATAATACTATAAACAAATCTATTTTAAACACTTTACTTTAGATCACAGTCAGCTTAAAGACTCAGCAGGTGAATAACTTGGATAAGGACATACACAATTTTTTTTTGTGTTATGACATTCATTTGCCAAATAAAGAAGCAAGAAGCAGTAATATTTTTCTGATCTTTGATTAAATTTCCTCACTGGGGTCACTCTCAGCTTTCTCATCTTTCTGTTGGGACAGAGCCACTGAAATACGAATTATGTGCCAACCGAACTGAAGGTTTTGTATAGGAGAACTGAACAACTCAGAGATTTGCTGGCCACACCTTGGTTTTCTCCCACTAGAGGTAAATATGTACATTGCAGGCAACCTGGTCTCCCAATTTTTTGGATGCAGACTGCCTGCAAGTCTTTACTCCCAGTCCTCTGGAAACCTAGCCTAAGGTCTTAATATTGTGTATTAGATCAGGCATTGAACAGCAGGATCTGTTTTTTTCACATTGCATAAAATCATTCAATTCAGTGTCGATAATAGATCTTATTTGGGTGAGAAATTATAACAAGTTAAGTCTGTATGTGCAATATCTAATGTGTTTTGGTGTTTTGTGAGATGAGGATCACGTGCTTCCATTCCCATCCCTGTAACTTAGACAAACTAAGACCAAATTTCTTTTCTTACAAAGACTAAATTTGAATTTAGTCAAAATAGCCTTTGACATCAATAAACATCTATGTCTATGGAACGTGCATGTGAAATGTGTGCAATAAATTAAGCGGGAATTCAATAACTTCACAGAGTATTAATTTAATTGGGTGATTAGATTTTATGGCAAGAAGGTAAAAGTCAGTCTCTTTAATGTCTTCTATTTAAGCAAAAGTCCCTGCACAGAGCCTTAAGGAATGCCCTAAAGTTTAAAATCAGACTTTCAGACCAGGTTTGAAAAAAATCCATTTATGGCTATTAGTAAGCTCTACATTCAGCTTAAGTTTGGAGCTTGCTAATTCACATAAAAAATGATTCTGACATGCTAAATCATTAGGAAATAGCTAAAACTGAAGCCAAGCCTATTGGCTTTCATGAAAAACATCATTTTTAGCCATGATTTTCCTACATTATTGAGAATCAGAAGCAATTTTGTGGAATTTTTATCCTTTTTTTTTAATTTGGAAATAAGTTAGAGGCTAGTACAAATGACAAATTTTTGTCATAAGCTGCTAGAAAACAATATGACTGTGTGTGCATCCAGCTATAGACTATAATAGCTTGTTTGCATAGATGCTTTCATATTGAAACCTCAGAAGAGTATTTTGCAACAGTACATGTACTTCAGACAGTGTGAAATGTTGCAGAAACCTCAAGCTGAATGAAAAGTGGCTGAAGAAATATGCTTGAATGTAGACCTTTTTTTTTTCCCATGGGCAAAAGAAATCTGCAAGTTGAAATACAGAAATACCTCACACAACTACATGTTAATTTGTATAGGTCAGATTCTTCTGAAAGAATCTTCAAAAAGAATACTAGAGAGCAAAGACTATTGGTGAGAGTTAAAATTAGATAAACATACTTGTGCATCACCATAAAAAATGTTTGTTTTTAAGCTCCCTGGTTGTAAATAAATGGACTTAATCTTTCAACCTCTGTCATTTTCATCACAGTATTATAAATAACTGCTAGATCACAAAAATACAGAATAGAAAATTTGTTGCTTTAAATTTGCTAGTTGTCAGACTTACTAACAATCATGTCTGTGTGCATGTTTTTTTCTTCAGGCCCAGCAACGTATCATTCTCCTAATAAAAATGCAGTGACATTCAGTTTAAAAGTGGTTGTTTACAAAGTAAACAGAGTTAAACACTGAAGTATGAAACATCCTTCAATAAAAGCAAAAAGCTTGAGCTGCTATAATGTTACGCAAGTTGGCATTGTAATGGTTTGAGAAGGCAGACTGGAGCATGGGCTTGGTACCAAAGAATAGGTTAAACACCTGGGTCTTGGGCTTCTGTCTTAATTGTTTGAGAGAAAAAGAGATGTTTTAAATCATGTCTGGTCTTGGTTTTGCCTCAAACAACCTTCCTAGGGGTAACAATCAGGACAAGATCAATCTCAGCATGTTGTGTCTGACTTCAGTTGAATAGAGGAAAAAACAATATTTTTAGTATGCCAAGTCATATGGTAGCTGAAAACTCTGCTTCCTGATAAAAGACAAACATCTTTTCCTAAGCCTCTAATTTTGTCTCTTTAAAATGTTAATTTACAGTATTTTTTCTTAATATAGTTCTATAATGGTGGCTGTAACGATGGTTTCATATTTCAGTGAATACCAGCTTTGTCTTGTTTCATATTCAATCTCTCTGGATGATAGGTTTTATTATGCACATTGACTGAAGTCAATGTCTTCAGTTTTATATGCTACCAAGCCTGAACACAGAGAAACTAAGCTGTTAGCTGTATTATGATGCAGTTTGGGTTTCAAAAAGAAAGGAAAGTAAAATGGGCCAAAACCCAACAACAAATATATACAAAGACAAGCATCAGGAGACTGACTGCAGATCAAAGAATGAACAAAATTTGAAGCACAATAGAAATGGGAGGTAGCTTTATTGGGGCACTGAATTTAGAAGAAAATATTTGCAGGAGAAGGAATTAAGTGTTCTGAAGAACTTCTGGGACAAAATAAAGAGAAACACTGAGTGCAAATTCTTGTCAGATTCAGAGATGTATTTTAGCAAGTATTCATATTGAATGCTCACGGAAAGAGCTCACGGAGAATTTTGTTCAGAACAGTCACAGGTGAGCCAGGCACAGGTAGCCACTGCACCTGGGACATGCAGTAGACGAGGAAATTGTATCACAGAACTGGTATGCATCATTGTAAGTCAAGCAAGGTAATTCTGTTTTTCCAAAATAAAGGGCATTTTACACTGCAAAAAACTTAAATGATGCCTAAGACAAAAGTGCGAGGAACTACTGCAGTTGCACAGTACTAAATATTCTGAGATATACCTTAATAGGAGAAGATTGGACAAGAAAACATTATCATTAGGAGTACTTGTTTTGTGAACATAATTGAATCTACATAACAAATATATAAATGTATATACAAAGCTAAACATATTTTCAGTGCTATGTAAAATCCATGGCCTTCAGGGACACCTGAATAGATTCCTGAATCACTGATCCAATACCTCTTTTCATATATTTTAATTTTTTTTCCACTGCAAGGTTTATAAAGGTCCTTTTGTGTAGAATAGCCATATTGTACATTTCCAATAATAGTCAAGTACAAGCTACTTATATTCTTTAGGTTATTGTATACAATTAACATCAAAACCATCAATAATTAATAACTGTGTATGGCTGCTATCTTGGGTCAGGGAACATAGGCTTCTCTTTCTAATGGAAGACAACGATGGCAAATGAGGCAGCATCAGCACAAAAAGAAAAAAAGAGCTGAAGATGGCCTGTGATTAGAGCTTAAACCTCATGGAAAGAAATCTAGGAGTTAGTACATTTCACATTTAGGTTTACATGACATTGAGTGAAATCAAAACTGAAAAACACAGCTTTGTGTTTATTCTGTTTATTCCTCTAAAAGGTGGTGCATTCAGGTACAAATCTGGAAGTCATTAACTGAGGAATATAAATTATAAGTGGCTCTTTAAGAACTGGCATTGCCAGATGCTGAGCCATGGAGAATGAGACTGCTCCCCCAGAAGCAAGGTGAAGAAGAGGTTCCATGTGACTTCAGCGTCCCCAGATCTTCAGTCAGTCAACTCAGTACTACTAGGCATCACATAGGATCACTCCAGGCTGTATAGCAGCTTTGAAATGAATTGTTTTCCTGTTTGTGAGATTACTCACTAACTTCTAGGGCATCAAGTAATTTGCTGTGCAACTGGGATGCTTGTGGACACAGGCACCTTTGAAGCCCACTAACTACAGTTGTCTTTCTTTAGGAAGGAATAAAATGTTTACGCTTAATTAATGCACTTTCTGCTTTTTCGCCTGCAAGGGAAAACACTTGCTAAATTGACTTATATCATGTTGCATTTTATTGTACATTTAAAATATTATTTTAACTGCTTCATCTCATAACTGGTAATTGCTTTTGCGACATCATTTGAAATAAATGAGGAGATGGTGTGAACAGTATTAATTATTTTCTCTTCAAAATATTCTAAATTTTTAATTGCACTCCAAACAGAAAAGTCACTACCCAGAGTACAGGCAAGATAGTAATGGACCCTAGCTTCTGAAAAAGTGGCAAGACAAACAAGACACAGTATTTGCTGGTGCTTATTTGCCAAGGCATCCACATTCCAGTCCCATTAAATTGTGCTCTAGTTGGTTCATTTTATGGAAGATGTGTAACCAGTCATAATCAGAAAACATGCCTGTTTATATGTATCATGCTGACTGAACAGCTAAAAATAATAAAGATGCAGTGATAAGTATTATTTTGTATAAGGTTTGCAAAGTCTTAGGTATTCACTAAAGGGCAGCGAAGGCTTCTTGATAGTCTGTGTTTTCTACTAAATACAGTAACTATGTTAAAGTGTTGGGGAGCAAGGCAAATATGTTGTTTGCTGAAAGACTTAGCAACAATGTTCATGAATACAGAAGGCAATAACCCTTGATTTACACATTTAGGAATGCAGCTGTGAAGCTAGTGTTCATTTCTTATTCTAACTGGTGCTTTATAAGCAAGAGGATGCAGAGGATTTGAAAATGTGGCCGCAATATGTCGGTAGCTGGTAAAGAAGAAAAGCCCTCAGAAGTATAGATCAGTGTAGATCTCTCAAGATTCAAACTAGTTTTAGAAGACATTGGGATTTGCTATTATAATGCACCCCCTATACTTCTGTTAAATTAACTGTTGCAGGAGATACAAAAGTATCACCTACCAGCTAGCTATGGCATTCAAACAGTACATTTACTTTTATAATATCCATTCTGTAACATACTCTCCATTCAGTGCAGTCATTAAGTTATAAGATATGAATATTACTTATGTGCCAATGGAATCACATTTGGAAATTAAAATTCTTCTGTGTAACAAAGAGAAGCTACAAACCCCCCCAGATTAATGAAGGAGAAATAAACTGAAAACAAAAAAATAGCATTGCTCCAAAGATTTACAAGTATCATAGATTCAGTAAAGTATGTTATAAAATAAAATGATCCAACATCAACAAGAAAACCAGCTATACTGTGTTATCATTACACAAATCTTTCTTCTTTTAGGCCTTGTAGTTTGATTTTACCATTTTAGCCTCAGTGCTTTCTCCTATGGAACCGCTCATTGAGGAAATATTTCAAAGAGCTTTGCACATGCCTCCATGGGAGGAGAATGAGGAATAGGAGCCATTTTGAGAACCAGTATGTTTTTTAATAAGCACACATAGTTGTTACTATGTTTTTCCTGCAAAATATGTGGAAAGGTAGAGCACAGATGGGAAGCGTTTTATTCAAAAGATGATTTTTTTTCCAATTCTGTTGTCCTCTATACCAATATGTGAATTAAAGCACCTATAAAGCATGCAGTGAAAACTGATTTAGGTCTGCAAGTAAAGCAATGTCACAGAACTGTAGCAGCTGGAGAGAGAGGCAAGTCACAGTGTGTACTTATAATAACCCATAGACAGACAATTTCCACTGCATGAGAGTTGGACTCAGTGTATGACCAAAAGCTGAGAGGAGTCAGCCGCCCCTGCTCTGGCAGGGCCTGTATTAGTAAGAATTTGGGGATATTTTGTCTTGCCAAGCAACTATCCCAAACCTAATATCCTCAGATTAATATCTAATACTTATCTAATATTTATTTATTGCTGAGGAGAGGCTATTGACCAGTCTATCTGAACTAGTCTTGCAGGAAGTAGAAGGCAACGCCTTCCTTTGGCTTCCCAATTTTAATGTTATGAGAAGAACAAAAAAATAGAGCTAAGGTGACCTTTCCAGAAATTTTTCTTCCTTTGACCTGGGTGGATGGGTATCTTATGCCATATTATGCATCCATTGTGAACCCACCAGTAACTGGTGACAAAGAAGATATGCTGCCCATTTATTTTCCAAATTGTAAAAATCCAGTGCTATGTCAAAGCACCCCACATCTTACGGTGTCTGCAGGTACCAACTGATTGTGAAATCAGAAAGTTTCCAAAATAGAATACATCTGGGTCCATGAAGGCTTTTATTTGGAGTACAGCCAAACTACACTTCAGATCACTGAATAGCCCTGCAGTCAATGACAGTTGTAAATTCAACAATTTTCATATTTTCAACTCTAACCCACCCTATTTTCCTTGTAATCGCTCTCTCTAAGAAACCAAATCCCCCATGGACACATTTTAAGTGTCCTATAAATACCAGATAACTAGAAAATTAAATGCTAAGTTATACATATTTATTTTGTTAACCATAATGAGATAATTATTTAAATTTTCTTCAAACAATATTGAAAAATAGTCAAATCCATGCTTGAATTAATAAATTCACTATGGAATTTTTAACCTGGATCATTTGCCAATTATTTGTTCTCCACATATGGTTTCCAGCTTAATTCTGTTTTATTTTTTGTGTTTTGTTAAACAGTAACAACAGTCTTTTATAAATCTATATACAAAATACTAATTTGATTTAATAAGTTAGCACTGACCAACAGCAGTAATTATGTTATAATTAATAATAACTATTTACAGTATTGTTAAATTGAGTTTTGTACTTCTTTTATCCAGATATTGCTAGAAATATATGATGTTAACTTATCTAAATATCCTGTTGAAGACAATGAAAATAAAAAATAAAATTTAATAAATTGTAGTTTTGCCTGTATTTCATTATAAAATATTGATTTCAAATATATGTTTGATACTTTGATAAGGGCAAGGCAGCACAAAATTTTAGAAATTTCCGCATAGTTTTCCGTGAGAATTCTCTGAAAAAGAAATAGTAATTAACAAAATAATAGCAGTATATTCTCGGTGATGCTCATGCAAAATTGCAAGCATCAAAGCCTTCCAATTTCTCTTTTAGCAGCTGTAAAACAAAAGAAGATTGCTATATAGACCTATTTAGGCCTTATAGCAGTCTTCCAGTACTTAAAGGGGTGCTACAGGAAAGCTGGGGAGGGAACCTTCGTCAGAGAGTGCAGTATCAGGAAGGGGGGTAAACCTTTAAGATGGAAGAAAGGAGATGTATGTCAGGTATTAGGAAGAAATATTTACTGTAGGAGTGGTGAGGCACTGGAATAAGTTGCCCAAAGAAGTTGTGGATGCCCCATCCCTGGAGGTGTCCCAGATCAGGCTGGATTGGTCTCTGAGCAACCTGATCCAGTGGAAGATGTCCCTGACCATGACAGAGAGTTTGGAACTACATGATCTTTAAGGTATCTTCCAATCCAAACCATTCCATGATTCTATGATTCTAAATATTTTTCAGGTGAGCTTTTCTTTTTTTAACAGCTTACTTGGAAAAAAAAAAACAAAACAGAACAACCCAGACTTCATAGTTCACTACAGCGACAATTTTAAAATAAAAATTTTCTATTCCCGACACCCAAGTCTTCTTTAATCCTCAGAGTAGTGTCTTCATCGTATTTCAAGCTTTATATATCAATCTGTTCTCAACTGCTTTCTCTCCCCTCCACCTCCCTCCAGACTTTAATTTTAAGCTCTCATCCTGATGTGATGCTATTTTTCTGCCATGTAGAAGTCCAAAGAGAAATTTGAGTATTTCGTAAACCTTGATAAAGTTGTGATACGTTCAGGGCTTTTACTGTGGTTCTCTTCCATCACATAGGAACAACAAAACAGATATGTCTGATGATCCATGTCAGAGAAGTTTTCATAACCAGATCCTCTTCAAATGTCTGAAGAAATCCTAAGAGCCACAAATGGAGGACTAGTATCAGAGTGTGGAGTATTCACAATCTATTTTCATGAACGACAGCGACTTGATCACACAGAAAGGACTATGAAAACTCTTCAAAGGCAAAATCAAAAGCGGAAAAGTCAAATACCATATGAAAAATGAAAGTTTACGGTGATTTAAATTTTTCAAAGGACAGACCAAAGGAAAAAAAGAGTATTTTACAAGTCCAGTTATCTGAGTATCACAGTTGCAATGAGTCTTAAACAGCATGTAGGGGTCCAGCAAAAATTTCAATTAGTAGAAATGCTGAAGTATACAATATTACTGCTGCAGCCTGATCTTCAGCACCTTCCAGGTCAATCAGAGCATTCAGAAATGGTTGCCTTGAGACTAAAATAATCTACAGTACTGTAGCGTGTGTACTATGAATTACATATTGTTATTGAGAGAAAAATATCATATATCAATTTACTACATGATTGGAATTCCATCTGTGGTAATCAGACAGCAGTTATGGGATTAATAAAAAAACGGAAGACTGACAAAGCAAATTTTGTCAAAATTGGTATCAATTTGCAGAAACTAATATCTATTTCCTCAATTAGAATTCTTGATTAAAGAGTGGGAAGGTTTTACATAAATTAATCAGAGGATGTGTTACAACTTCCCCAGGGCCCAAGGTGCAGTAGACTGCTGACCTGTAGTTACAGTGGATTACTTTTATTACTCCTTGAGTTTAGCTTTTTGGTGTTTTGAATGTTTAGAATAGATGGATCTTCGCACAGAAGTCATTACAAAATTGACCCTGTGGAAATCCACCATCATTTCAGATGTGTGTAACACAGGAAACACATTAACTTGCTGTTTGGAGCAGATTTTCAACGTCTGTGGAACAGTTCTTCCAGAACTGTTGGCAGTTCATAAAGAAATAAATGCCAGCAGAAGAACAGAAGAAATTATGATAAAAGCCGTAAGTGACACTGCGAAGAGATGGTTTTCTTTTGACGTTTGAGTTACCTGGCAGTGTGATATAAGAAAAAGGTATCTGCATGAGAAAAAAGAATTTCAGCATTCTGTAAATCTATGGATGAGTTCTTTGGGAAGTTTGGGAGGAGGAAAACGCTGTGAAATAAGAATGTGTATAAAACAATCCCTAAAGACTATGTTTAAATTTTTATATATATTTATGATTGTTTGTATCCTGCTTTTAGTTTCCTTGGAAGGAAATCTAGACAAAATCCATGGGTTTTGAAATAGTAGCTCTGGATTTGTCTTGAGGTAAAACAAGAGCAGAATTTTGTCCTCTGCCTACAGTCATATGACTGTATCTTCACATTTTTAGTTTCCTTTCCCGTAACACTCCATAAAAGCCATATGGAGTGGCTTGAGATTTGTGAACTAGTTAACAACACACACAAAAAAAAAGAAGATAAATATGGTTTCCTTTCCTTTATATTTCCAATTGTATTTCAGAATAGAGAGAAATATCCTTACACCAGGAGTGAAACTGCTTTGTAACTAGAATTGTTAAAAAAATGAATTTTCTGAAAACATGGAAGAGCAACAGCAAAAAAAGAGCAAACAAGTATTGCTGTGTGACTAGATTTGAAAAATAAACCTTTTGCATCATGTATTTCAGAAGTTCTGAAGCCAGAAGGAATTGTTAGATCCCCTCCACCACAGGTATTAAAGCTTTAATTGATTCCTGTTTAATTAAAACTTAATAAAAAGAACTATCCAGTCTTGACTTAAAGTATTAACTGTTCGGTAGAACCTGCTGCACTATTTTGAAGTGGTTCCAAAGGCAAATACTATCATTGTCAGAACTCCCCGCTTGTTTTCTATCTTGAATTGATTTAGCTTCAACTTCTAGCTACTGAGTTTCCTTGTATCTTTGTCCGATATATTGAGAAGCCTCCTATTATCCAATATGTTCCCCAAGGCACTTGCAAGAAGTTGAAAAAGCCATACTTTATCCACCATAAACATATTACTTTATGAATGGAGGATGAAAGACTCCATCTATGAATCTTATCAAAGGGAAGGTTAAGCCATGACTTTGAATAATATTTGAACCTAACATAACTTGGAGGACAATGACTTTTATTCGTGTGAGCTGAAAAATGAGGTAAGCATATGATGCTTCATTTTTTGAAGTATTGCTAACACTTTTCAGATTGGAATTTTCTTTGTAAGTGAAAGCAGTCAAAATGTGTCTCTTGGAATCAGAGATGAGTCAAACTGCAGTTCCAGAGAGAAAGAGCTGTAAGACATCAAATGCAGTGAAACTACCTCGACCCTGTGCATGCATGATACATGTTACAGCCTGATAGATAACATTTGGACAGAGCCCATTTCACGTTTTTGGCAAAGGGCAAAGGGTTTTTGGCAAAGGGTACAAAAACCAGCTGCCATTCCCCTTTCTGACAGAGGTAGCAATGTAAAGGAGAAACTGCCCACCAGCTCATCTAGTCACTTCCTCTACACTTGCTCACTTTTACGTAGTGTAAGAGATGCACTGGAATAATGTGCGATGGAAAAAAGGGCTGTAAGAAACTGGAAAACGAGTGGATTTTGTTTTTCTCCATTTTTATTCCTATAGATTCTGCAGACACTGAAAACAGACTGACTACAGCTTCTTAGCTCTTCTTTAGATCCCATTAGAACGGTGACATCACTAAGGGTAATACGTGCATCTGTAAAGGACTTAGACAGAAAAAGTGTCCAAGACTTACTTCAGAAGTGTCAGTATGATTGATGGTTATGTATTTGACTATATTTTATTCCTAGTTACTACAAAAACAAATTTATATATATAGCAAAATTATTATACACATTCCAGTGGTCACTGTACCCTGGGAAAAACACAGATCAAATCACTCTTGGATACTAAAGTTATCTTGGTTTAACCCTTGGAATGAAGGAGCTAACAGGCACATTGTGAGCCCTTTGAAACAAGCATTATACATATTTATCTCTTTGGATGATATCAGCACCCTGTTTCATACCATAAATATGTAACTCTGTTAAGACAGGATGCTGTCTCTATTACAGTAATAAATGTGTGAACTCAGATAAAAAACCTTTATGCAAAACCTTTCATTTTATTTTTGGTGAAAAGCAGAACAGGAAGCAGAATTTTCAAAAAAATAAAGGAATAATAATTTCCACAACAGTAAAGAAAAAAAAAAGTTGAAGCAGACCATATAAATTGATAGTAGTCCCAAAAGCACAAAACCCAAACTCACTAATGGCTTTCTGTTTTAGAGTATAAAAATGTATTTCCAAGGAAATTGATCTGTGCTTTTTAGCTTGCCCTCTCTGTGACTGTAGTGGAGAACTGCATACTCGGGTTGATACAATTTTGATTCTATCATAATCCTCATATCCTTTCCCTAATTTTACCAGAAACAAGTGTTTTAGAATGCTGCACCTGCTTTACTGAACCGAATGCAAAACCTGATGAAAGAGTTATGTAAATTTCTTAAGCTTTATCCAAAATGGGATAACACTCTGGAACTCCTTCCACCCTTTTCAGTCAATATCTATGTGCTCTGTATCTTGTCATCAGGAATAGTATTAATATAATAAAGTACAATATTAGTATAATAACAGGTGAATGCACAGTTTAAGCTACAGATATAACATAAAAGACTATGCTGGCCACCAAGTTCCACCGCAGATTATTTCCAGACCTTCTATTTAGTTCTCTGCTGAGGTGACAAACAATTAGGGAAATATAGTCGTAGCTGGAACTCTCAAGATATGTTATTAAGAAAATCTTGTCCCAGACAAAAAGTTGACCTAGGACAAATATGAAAAAGGGGACATGAAGAGCAGTAACCACAACAGCAAAAAGAGTAAATATAATCAGACATAGTAAATACTGAAAGTGTCAAACTGAAAGTGATGCCCCAAACACATGTTCTAAGCTGAGTATCTAATATAGAATAAATAGGGAAAAAAAAAAATCTGTTTGGAAGCTATGTTGGAACAGAATCTTATAGCAGTGTTATAAATAGCTAAAATCAACCTCTCTTATAGTATCTTAAAATGTATGTGATAGTTCATATACATTTTAAGTAGCTCTTGTTAGCAAACACTGTTATCATATGTTATGTGGCGTGAAAATCTTCCTCTTCCATACTCACCAGATTCCTGAATTCGAGACATTTGAATGCACTTTCAGTACCATATGATCTTCTCTGTACACTGACTAAGTGAAAAAGGCAGACGATATTGATCTGTGTCACTGGTACAAACACCAGAGCTTTTGAAGTCAGACAAGAATCCCCTACTACTCATAGGAACAATCTATGTAAAATTTCATTTTGATGAGAAATCAGACTCAGGAACCTTTCTAACTTCAACCACTTCTAGCTATGCTAGGATGAGAAGTGTGATAGGTCTCCCAAAGTACTTGTGTCCCACAGTTGGATGTCAGTTGAAATAAACTAGTTGAGTATTTCATAACTTATCACTCTTTTACACTAAGAAATTAGTCTCCTAATTAAACAAATGCATATGGACACCCTGGAGCAATTTATGGTGTGGGTTGTGGGAACAACCAGTTAGGAAATATAAGACTAAAATGACCCTGCTCCTGGAGGAGGGTGCTAGCTTTCCTGTTTTCCCATTCAGCAAGGAGCTGTGTTTCCATAAAACTGTCAGCTAAGGCCAAGATTTTCAATTCAGTGTTGTTTTGACATGTGCTCGAGAGATCCAAAACCAATCCTCTTTGCTCCTTTCCGCATCCTTCCATATTGGCAAAATCCTCTACTTGCTCCAGATAGAGTGCAAAATATTTTGCAGTAGGGAAAAGCAACAACGCAGTATGAAGGTACCGGACTGCAAAACTTTTGCTGACATAGTTGACTAAGCCCAACTGAAACAGAAAGACAGAAATAGTTTTTGTTCATTTAATATCTAACTTTTAAAATTTTTTTCTTTCCTTTTCCTTTCCATTAATGGATTAGAGATGCACTTTATAACCCTGAAGAACTAATAAAACGAATTTGATATTCTAACAGCTTGTCATATCTTGATGTTTTCTGATTTTGTACCATGAATTTATTACACTTCAATTCAATCATTTACCTAAGGAATGGCATCCTTACATGAATAAAAAGCAGGATAGATTACATACATAAGCGTATGCTACAGCCATCAATTTAATAAAAACATTATCTTTAACCTCTTTGTAAATTTATAAAATACTCTCACTTCTCACTCGGTATTATATGTGAACTGTCTTTGACTGGCTTGGGTGAATGCATGCAAATGAAAAAGCTACTTTATTCTGACTGAATAATATGTCATATTAAATTAAGAAAGTGAACTGTTGTAGAGGAAACATTAATTAAATCAAGGAGAATTTTGTGCTCAAGCTTGGAATTTGTTTGAAACAGCTTTAGGGGAGGGAGATATAAAATGAGAAGAGAATCCTATCTCTAACTATATTCAGAAAGCTGTAGCTGGGAGCAGACACAGTCAAAGTCAGAAATCTGCCAGTCTACTCTGAGCTCTATGCCAGTTAGATACCAGCATATTACTAAATGTATGTACTGCATTGTAATACAGCTTGTATTTAATTATTTTTTTAATGATGACACGGAATAGGGTAAAAGAAAAGTCTTTCCCTATAATTTTTGAGCCTTGTTTTAAAAATAAAACTTATCTAAAAGGAAAATATCACTGATAAATTCACAGATTCTTTTCAAAAGAGGCCATTCAACCCCATAACACGGCCTCATAATAGAGGTTCATTCAAAAATATGGAGTAATGCTGGAGTAATGCAATGACTGCCCCTCTGAAAGAGCCCCCACCCTGTGTAACACCAGGTCAAATTTACTGAATATTACGCATTTCATAGATCTTGACCATCAGTCATTCATTCCTAGAAAATTCACATTCAGAGAGTTAGGTGTTACTTTTAGATTTGTTGGCTATTTAAAATCTCATCCATGAGTCCAAAGTCTTTTTTATCAAAAGAAAAAAACAAACAGAAATATTGTTTCTTCAAATGCAAATCCATAAGGTAATCATCTTTTCTCCCTTTGAAGTTTGGTTACTATTTAATAAGAATGTCTTTATTCCAAGCAAGTTCCTGCTGTTGGCACCATGTAAACAACACAACTCAAAAGAACTGACGTGTTATGCCCAGTGTAATGAGGAAAGACTATGATTTACAGTACTTGAAGAATGAACAAGTGTGTTGCTTTATCAAAAATACCTGTGGAAGGAAGCCTAGACAAGGGGCAGTACAAAAAAAAATATGCTAGTGTGCAGCATTTGAAGAATTTTATCTAAATATATAGACAGTATGTAATAGTTAAAAAAACACATTATGCTTAAGGCAGAGTTCATTAAAGATTTTCACACTAAGCCAACATATGATTGAGCTGGAGGATTCTGTGAAACCTGCAAGTGACTTAATGTCTTTGCTGTTCAATCATGAGTCATAAAAGAATTTACCAGTACTTATTTTTCCATAAAATATCATTGTTCTATACCTTGACCTTACTTTGTCTTTTCGAACTCTTAATAGTAAAGGGTTAATATTAAACAGAGGGCATATTTGTTCAGAAACAAAACAACAAAAAAAACCCAAACCAGACCAAACCAAAACAAACCCACACAAAATAAAACCCCTCTAGCCTAGAATTTTACTTGGGTGCAGAAATAACTTCTCACTGTTTTGAGGGACTCTATAGACTACTTTTTATATATATGTACACACACACTTTTTTTTTCTTTTTTTAAAAAAGGAAAAGGTATCTGAAAAGTAAGTATAAAAATCAGATTTTCAGTTTATTTTCTGACACTAGACTCTTCCAAAATGTCTGAAAAGAATTTAAAAATATTATCAGCATTTTGTGAAAAGAACAAACTATTTATCTGAAAATATATTTTACCTTTATTATCATGTGATAAGCCTTTAGGTTTTATTTAAACCTTCTTCCTGAGTTTTAGGAAACTTCACCTTTAATTTACCAAAAATATTTTTTCTGGTAAATAATTGTGTATTAAAACACATATTCAGTTGAGCTTTCCTAAAAACCTGTATGATGCTAAGACTTTTTTTGTGAAGTTATCTGAAGGAAACACTCATGTAAAACATGTTTTCAGAAGAATATTAAAATTTATGGAATAGATAATTTTTCTACATTCCTTAAAGTTTTCTCCTGCTGTTTTGATTAATTTATGTGTCCTCTCTCCTCGTGAGTATGAAGAAAAATCTCTCACAGTCCTGTATTTCTATGAATAACTTTCCTTTTCAAAAATCGGTATTTGTTGTTTCAGTTGAGCATTACATAACAGATATACATTTAGAATGCACGTCTGAGAAAAGTATACAAATTATGAACAAAAATGAGAAAAAATAACGGTTGGTACTAATTCTACATATTGATTTTGTTATGTTGCTTTATTTTCATCATGGCATTTTTTGGTTTAGTACAGAGGCCATCACATAGGGTTAAAAATAGTTAGGTTCAAAATTGCCATTGAGAAGAAAGGTTACAGGTTTCTTATGCCATTTGGCCTGAGAAATGCAGTGATTTCTATTTGTTTCCATTATTTGCAGGTCTCTTTTAAGGTGAGCCCTAAACACCCAGAATCAACAAATCAACCATGACTTTCCTTTTTCTACCTTGCTGCCCTAAATATCAGCTTCTCTTGAGTGCTCAACTCATTTTGATGCCTGTGTCCTTGTTACTGTGGAGCACAAGAGAATGTCCTGTTTACCAGTACAGTGTATTTCACAATTTTCTCTTACCAAACTAAAATCACCTTGCTTGAAAAATAGAGAATAATTATTACAAGCTGCAGTGAAAAAAAAACATACCTAAAGAACAAATGCAGGGAGGAGCCATAGGAGTTTGAAACGCGTGATAGGCTGTTCTATCACATAAATTGGAAATACAGCTAAAATATTAAAACGTTGAAAAGAATGCTTTATAAAGTGTGTGCATGATACGTAGCCAGAACTAATGAGAAATATCTCTAATTTAAGTGTAATGGATAATATAGAAGATATAAGGAATAATGACTTACAAAATTAATTTAATACTAATAGCATTCTTAACATTTTTAATAAAACTACAGAAATAGGCACACATTTATTGCGTAACGGGAAGGAAGCTCTGACTCATAATATTCTTGACTGTTTGAGCCAAAATAATATTAAGTACTACAGAGAGATATCAAAGCTTATCATTGTATTCCAGCCAAATGATGATTCGATTTAGGGTTTACAGCATGTGTGATCTCCAAGACAGTTCTTTTGGAACAAGACTCTTATTCTTATTTATTTTTTAAATAACCTTTCCATTTCATCTTCAGGGACTCAGTTTTATTCCACTTGATACTTGTTGTAATTTATTTTCACTCATATATGATTATTATTGTTAACAGCAGAATTATCATCTTCATAATTATAAAAATTAGGGACATTATTTATAGATGAGAATTTCACTGTGCAGGGCATTGTGAAAAAAAAGAATTAAAAGAAAAAACCACCCTCCTGATAACTATTTTTTAAATTGTAAACAGGAAGTAGATGGGGAGATAGAACTAAGGGGAAACAACAGAAAAAAAGCATGTCCATTTGTCACAGTCACTGGCCTCCATACCCTATCTGCTCTGCCAAGTCCTCTGGGCAAAGAACTTTGACAGGGGAACTGAAGGCAGTAATTTTTCAAACCCTTTTCTTTCCATGTAGATTTACTGGATGTATCAGGCTGTCCCAACCTATGGAGTGGTAAAATAAGAAAGCTTTTATCTGAGAGCAAAATAACAAGTGGGTACACGCCAGGATTAGGGGCTGGCAAGAGGTGGGAATCCACACTGCATTGGTGACAAGTGGAAGGGGATAGAACTGGAATAGATTTGAAAACAGAGAAGCGTCTCCAATCTGATGTTACAGAAGGTGGACAGAAGTAAAGTTCTCCATGCAGGAAATTGATATGTCAAAACCAATGAACTAACGGAATGTTCTGTAGATCATATTAGAAGGTTCTGAGCAATACAAGGAGGCTTTGCTCCTTTTTGTTTAAAAAAAACCCCAAAACTCTTCAAATGCAATAACTCTTGCAGTTAAGGTTTAGAAAGTAGGCTCAGATCCATGAGATCTACTGGATCTATGTCCTTATGGACAAAGGTGGCTGCCAGATTTATAGGTCTGGAGGTCACACACAACAGCTTGGTGCAGAGGTGACAGAGGAGTCCCTGGGACCACGGAGGGAAGTGCTGTCAAGAGGTGGCAAACCCCAGACTTTATGCTTGGAAATCAGAAACATTTTAAAACTGCTGAACTGGCACAGAGGAAAGTTGACAGAACTTGTGCAAATGGCAAGAAGCTGTAACAGCCATCAACAGCTTTGTGCCCCTTCCAGAGGCTGTGTCTCCTGGCTTTGGCTGAATTTCTACAAATTTGCGAAAGATATAAAGTGCAAAATAAATACTTGATTTTTTTAAATCCCTATGAAAGAGCACCAAATTTCTCCTCCTAAGAAAGATTAAAAGAATTTGAGTTGCTTAGCTTAAAGGAGAGGAGCGCAAGGGATACTGGGACAGTTTTAGAAGTCGTTCCAATGACTAATATGTATCATGGATAAAAAAAAATAAACATCCTTCAATTCCACAAAGGAAGATTTAAACTAGGTAATAGAGTAAAACTACTGAAAGCTAGGGAGATCTTTTTCTCTAGAGTGCCCACCAGTGATGATCTTTAGAGTATTAGAAACACCTGCAAGATAAGACAGAGACATCTTGTGGGGAGGGGTGGGCTAGGTCGTCTTCTGATGTCCCTCTCTGTGCTGCTGTTCTTCTTCTAAAACCCCAGTCAAAACACCAGTGCATCTATGATTTGATTAGGCAAGTTTGAAAAGACATTAAGGCTTCATTTGAAGATGAAAAGGATTGGAGGATCCTATCAAAGTTTGTTTAGTCTAAAGAAGAGGAGGCTCAGGGGAGACCTCATTGCTCTCTACAACTACCTAAAAGGAGGTTGTAGTCGGGCAGGGGTTGGTCTCTTCTCTCAGGTGACCAGTGACAGAACTAGAGGGCATGGACTCAAGCTTCGACAGGGAAAGTTCAGGCTTGATGTTAGGAAAAAGTTCTTCACTGAAAGGGGGATTGGCCATTGGAATGCGCTGCCCAGGGAGGTGGTGGAGTCGCCGACCCTGGAGGTGTTTAAGGGCAGACTGGCTGAGACACTGAGTGCCATGGTTTAGATGATGGTTGGTGTTAGTGTTGGGATATAGGTTGGACTTGATGATCTCGGAGGTCCTTTCCAACCTTATGATACTGTGATACCGTGATACTGTGATACCTTACCTTTCATTTGAAGTTTCAATTTGTAGCCTTTGGTCTTGCACTTGTTTGGTCCATCAGCAAGATTTATTTGTTGCCTTGAAATATTTATAATTTAATGCTTCAAAAGACTGTGTACACATATGTATCAGAACGAATAAAATTTTTAATATTAGTATTCATATCAATATAGCAATATTTTTCTACATAAAGTATTAAAATACTCACAGGTTGAAAAAGTCCAGTTTCAGCATTATAACCCTGAATTCCTTTTTTGTAAATTCAGCTAGTGTAGAGGACTGGGAAGAAATTAAATTCAGTTCTGTGACTTAAAATGCACCCAAAATCCACATGATAGAAGCAGCTTTTAAAAAGACAAAGATGTAAAGAGCTAACTGAAGGAAAATCTTAAGGAAAAAATACTCAAAGCATCCTTCAATAACAGGAGAAATAGGGCTGCACACAGACAGCAATGCAAATAAGTTTGTAAGTGTCTGCAGTAGTAGCAGCTATTCCATTAACTGAAAAGAAGAAACTCTATTTTTGCATTGGTTAAAGTGAGCAATACCAAATTAACTTTGACATAATGACATGCTGGAATAGCTCTATATATCTTCTTTTAATGATACAAACACATAAATTCAATGGTACAGGCCATCTGCTCTTAATATAAAGTGAAATTATCAAACAGAGGATAATGGGGAATGACTATGAAACTCCTGTGAATAAAAGTTTCTCTGACTGAACTTGGGATCAAGAGGGAGGAGAAAAACTGCTGAGTATTTTAAACAGGTTGTTCAAAGGAGGAGAAGGAAAAAAAGAAGGGACATCTTGGATGAGAAAGAAAAAATTTTTTTCCATATTGGAAGGAATTCTAATTTCACCCTTGTCTAAATATGTAAGAGTGTGAAGATTTTGTTTAATCTCACTGATATTAATGAAAAATATTCATCATTCAGATATACACTTAAGGTGAAAGCACAGAGTTTTACGTGCAAGGGATTACGGTTTGCGTTTGTCTTACTTACTCCAATCATCAACTAAATATTACTGCTATGATATAAATCCGGTGTAAAAAATTCTTGATAAGAAGTTTCTTGTCCTTTCTGTTACCTTTAACTTCAACACTTGACTTACTGGACTTCCTAGTATATTATAGCAGCAGAGTCTGAAGGCTTCTTAGATTTTCCAGTTCTTATAATGAGTTATACAACTTTACTTGAAGAAACTCTACTTAATATGCTTAAGTTTGAGAGCCATTCTAAAACACTACATAAAAAAAATCATAAAGATTATATAAGTGAATGATGCTGATGAAGAGCTAGGAAGGACTGCACTGTTTAAACAAGGCCTAGTGCAAGGTTCTGCACTTGGGCTGGGGCAGTCCCTGATGTCCACACAGACTGGGGGATGAATTGAGAGCAGCCCTGCAGAGAAGGGTTCCAAGGTATTATTGAACATGAACTAGCAATGTGCACTTGCAGCCCAGAAAGACAACTGTATCCTGGGCTTCATAAAAGGAAGGGTTGCCAGCAAGTCAAGCAAGGTGATTCGCCTCTTGTTAGACCCCATCTAGAGTATTGCATTCAGTTCTGGTACCTCCAGTACAAGAAAGACATGGACCTATCGGAGCAGATCCAGAGGAGGGTCTTGAAAATGTTAGAGGGCTGGAACACCTCTCCCATGAAGAAAGGTTGAGAGAGTTGATGTTGTTCAGTCTAGAGAAGAGAAAGCAACAGAGAGATCTTACCACAGCCTTTCAGTACTTAAAGGGGGCTTATAAGAAAGACAGAGAGAAAATTTTAGCAAGGTCCCAGGACAAGGGGCAGTGGTTTTAAAGTAAAAGAGAGTAGATTTAGATTGAACATGAGGAAGAAATTTTTTGCAGTGGGGGTGGTGAGGCACTGGCACTGGTTGCCCCAAGAAGTTGCCCCACCATAGGAAGTGTTCAAAGTTAGGTTGGATGATTCTTCGAGCAACCTGATCTACTGAAAGCTGTCCCCATCCGTGGCAGGCGAGTTAGAGTAGATAATTTTTTAAAGGCCCCATCCAACCCAAAACATTCTATGATTCTATTTGTTTCCTAAAGAAAACTACTGAACGTTTAAGAACAAAATTTGTTTTGATAACCATATACTATATGTATGGATGATCTTCTAATTTAACTCCTAAGTTTACAACAAAATCGCAAAGCTGAATAGCTAGTATGATAATTTCCATTGAAGCCAAATATCACAAAAAAAAAGTCATGGTAAAGACAAGTATTATTATTAGAGATGAATAAACATTGTGGGTTTTTTCACTTAAAATTATTAAGTGATTTTGTTTCACTTTTACTGATTCCTTCAGTTGATTTCTATAAATTTTTATATACTCAAATAATGCTAATTTAAATTTTATAAAATTATTAAGTGCCAAACAGACTAACTACAGAAAAATACCCTGGTTTGCAATTTCTGTAGTCATATTTTATTCTTTGACAAAAACATTATATTAGTTTTCAGAAAACAAAACATCTTGATGTTTTATTTTATTTTTCCTCTCAGAAAGCAAAGGAATAAAAAGAAAAAAGACATGCTGAGAAGTAAAAAAGAAAATAACTGAAAAATAAAGGCTGTTCGTACAGCCAAACCACTCCTGAATGAAAGTAACAAACAAACCAATGAAAAGTTCACTGTCACTTTTCAGGACTCAGGAGGAGTGGCCTAATACTTGCCAAATGGAAATTATTTCCAAGCTGCAGCCAGAAGACCTGCAAATTCAGATTTCTCTTAATATATATGCTTTTATTCTTACTTCTAGAGCAATTGGAGCAGGGATTGTCATCTCCATGAAATGTAATGATTTTCTTTGAAAACCTGAAATACAGTAGTTGTTTTGTTGGGCACCAAAATGCTACTTTTTGCTTCTTCATAACAAAAGCTGAAAAGATTCTAGCAAAGTCGTAATTTTTGGTAAATACATCTCCTGTTAATTGAAAAATAGTCTTGTATCAACAATCCTTCTGGTAGTTACTCTTCTCTGCTTCTTACATTATTTGTTGTTCAAGATAAATCACATCATCTGTGATACAACTCGGTACAGCTCTGATCTTGATTAGTGTCTCCATTGTAAAGAGAGAATTAAACAATATGCTTTGTAGATCTTACTAAACCATGGAAATATATTGGCCCTTGCATAAAACCCCTGGCAGTTGTTGAAAAGTCCAGTAATCCCAACACACTCTGGTATAAAAAGCCGTCTGTGTAATGACAGGAGTTGTCTCAGTTCAATGGGGAGTGAAATCAGTGCCTTGATACTTGGAGAAAGTCTCCAATGGCTGCAAATCCTCTATTGCCACATTATTCATTTCTCTGCCTAAGAACACTCTTGCAGCTGTTTCATTCACTGTGCAGAAAGCCTCTTTTTCCAGATGGCGTGGGTAGCCTACCAGAGACTGACGCCAAAACAGAACCCGTTGCAGGAGGTCCAGAGCCAAGGAAAGAGTGAAAGAAAATTCAGTCTCCTCTCTAAATGTGGAACATCCTTGTGAAAGACACAGCAAGCGATTATTATTTCAGGGAGACAGTTACTATTTTAGTCTGCAGCATGAAAACGTCAGTGAAGGGTTACAGCACTTAATTTTCTCTTTGCTCTTGCTTTTCGAAGTTTGCATAACTACTTACTCCCATTGGGTTAGATGAACTAGAACTGAAGTAGATGAAAATTACCTTGTGTGTTTTTTCAGCATCAGTTGGTCTATGGGGACAAAGCCTTTTGGCTTCACCAGAGGTATTGGGGCAAATTGTGTGCTAACCTGTACTCTGTGGAATTGCACTGATGTCAACAAGGCCAAGCAAGTTGTGCGCCTGGGAAGAGAGCGACGTCGATGTTTGGTTACGCAATATTTTTGGGGAGGTTTTTCACTTGCCATCATGCATACAGCTGGGAAGGACACTCATTAACAGTATGTCTTTCAGCATCCCTCTGAACTCAGGATGTCTTTTCTTTTTGGAGTGTTGAAAAAACAAGTGCACTATTATTACAGTTGTTGACACTGTCTTTTATTGACATGAATAGAGATTATTTGGACGGCAGCAGTAAATGATGTGCAGTAAATCAATCAGGCCAAATTGGCAGAGATTATTAACTAAAGAGACAAGTCTTTTTCATCTGAAAATAAATGTGCACAATGTGGTAACAATTGTTGTTGTTGTTTGCATGGGATGAGCCTTTTCACAGTTTTGATCCACAAACATAGACAGGGGAGCATTTAATTGTGGAATGCCTTTTACAGAACACACATTTTAAAATAGCAAACATTTCTCCTGGTAAAACAAGTGAAAGATTCTGTATTTATTTCTTTATGTACCACTGAATGATTTAGTAAGGAAGTCCTTATTTTCTCTTATAAAATGTTTGTCTAATCAATAACCCAGCTCCTGGACTTCAGGTCCTAATATTTCTTAAAATACTACACAAATACTCAAACTTGTGTATGAATCTACTGTTGTGTTTTACTAATCGTTGATACAGTAGGATATGGAGATCTTCCTGCAGTCCTAGGACTCTACTTCCAAACTTCTCATCTTACAAAAGAAAGGTGCTTGAATAGCTGGAGAACCTTCCAGTAAATAAGTCCATTTGTCACTTAGCTGAAAAAGCTGCTGGTTTTCTCTTCTGATTTCCTCTAGGTTTGGAACCTGGTTGACAAAACTTATGGGTCTGTGTAGCAGTTGAGACTATATAAATTACATAATCTTTTGGAATAGTGAGCATAAAGATATTTATTTGTTGTTCTTGCACTTAAAATAGACATAGCAGAATAGTTAAATCTCAGTATTAATGAGGATCAATACATCACCATACCCGTGCAGCAATCTCAGCCCAGTCTTGCAACAATCACACACTGTGGTTAATAATTCTGCTACTAGAACAAGGAACAATTCTCTTTGTAGATTACTCTTGTTTTTTTCAACATAAGAAGCTATGCCACAGTAAAGACTTCATTGGTAATATATTTATCTTTTCCCAATTGTTAGCCAAACAATTATTTTCACATTACTCAGTGATGTACCTTCTCTGGCAAAAGATGTTGGCACAGAGAAGGTCTGAGGAGTTAACACTATAGCTGGGAGAAGAACCCCTAGGGAATGCCGCTGTTTGCTATGTAGATCTAACCTCTCTGGCAACTGTTGCCTTGCAGCATTTAGCAAGTTGCCTTCGGAAGGTAACTCAAAGAAAAGATTTGTTTAATTATTTTGCCACCTTTAGGTAAATGTATATATTATTCATGATTAAATGCCCCAACTCTCATTGTATCACACTAACCCTAAGATCAATGGTTGCTAAGGAGTCTTAATGTACTACTTTATTCAGTGACTGCTCTATAAAATCTCCTTTAATTTTCCCCTCTAACTCAAATTTGTAGCAATTCATTCTGAACTATTTTCTTCAATCCATTTTCTGTTCTAAGAAATAAGTTTGTATAATGGTGCACTTGTTCTTTGTGTCTTTCAGACACTTGAAAACATCAGTCTGTTAATGCTCGCTTCTTGTCATTAGATTCTTCTCCACCATTACTGATCACCAAAAATACTTCTTTCATGCAGCTCATCACCTATTTAAGTGCTGCCTCTTTTATTCTTTTGAAACAAAAGGAATGAGTGATCAGAAACAGATATTAATTATCCTTGTGTAGATGAGATAGTAGAACCAAACATAGGTTTTACAATAGTGGATGAAATTATATTGAGAATTTTTATCACTCATCCTTCTATTTTGAACTGTCGTCTAATACTAAACTGAATAAAAAATGTCAGTCAATGTAAATCTTTTGATTCCTTTCTTAAAAATGGCACTTTCTTCTAAATTTTTCTACTACTACATTTTAAAAAATGCTATTAATGGCATAAAGTTTGGCATGAAACTTAGAAAGGATCGCGTCATGCAATGTTGTTAACTGCCTCCTAGCAGACACTTGCACAATACACAATTATACAGACACGCAACAAAGATAATTCACTCACATCTGAAACCAAGATTCAAATAGTAATCACTTTCCTCACATCTCAACAAAAATTGGAAGGGGCAGGAAAACATTTCAAAACAAAAATTATGGAAGAGCTCCTCATTTTCAAGATTAACAAGTTTCTTAGTTACTGACTCATCAGGAATTAACCCTGGAAAAACGAGTATGAAAAAATCCTGTTCTGTAAATTTCCCTTTCTCTCTACCTTCCTCAGTCAAGAAACAAAAGACACAGAACTGATAATGAAAATCACCTCAAATAATTACAGTGTGTAAGTCCCCACTCGTTCTTTGGACGTAATTTCAAAAGATTACTGTATTTAATGTATCTGGGGCTGTTCCACAAAATGAGAACTATCAGTAAACCAAGGATATTGTGATTTCATTTTCACTTAGGCACATACTACAGGAGTGGTAACCCATAGTTTCTCCTCCACTGACGTGTGCCCAGTCTCCTAAACTACCTATAGGATTATTTATTCCCCCATTCAAGCCCAACCACAACTAAATGCAGAATGCAATTAAGATGCCTTCAGACACCAAAGAAGCAGCTAAGCCCACCGTTGTGCCTGACTGATTATTCCTGAACTATAATTTTCAGCTAGAAAATGAAAAGAACAATGTTGAAACGAAAACTTACAAAACAGGAACCTCACTTCATATCTTAAGCATTCCCTGTTACAAAATTAAGTCAAGGTACTAGTAAGGTACATTTATGTAAATGGTCTTGATCTCAGCACATTTGCAAGGTCTTCCTGGACTTGTCTTTTTTTTTATTTTTCTTTCTTTAAGCAACGTCAATGATTTTTATAGCTTCAGAACCACAGCTTGCCAGACTGCTGCTGGCAGCACTAACTGAGGCCTGAAGGTCTCTGGCGTAAGCAACACTCTTACTCCTTGGCAGTGGATGACAGTTGACTGGCTGTGGCCCTACAGCTTGTCTCCATAGGGAAACTCAAAAATTCATGGACCTTATCACAGCAAGATACTCTAATTTTTCATCACAACTCAAGCTTTCACATCTGTGCTCAATGTTTATCTTCAGCCCCAGCTGGCGTATCAGAATTTTTACTGCTGACTGTGTTCGCCTCTTCATCCTCTTTAGATGTCAGTTTCAAATGTCAGTTGCAGGGTTTTCTTGAGGTTATGTATAATCTGTGTTTGGTATCTGACCATTTTTGTTTAGGAATCCCACATTCTCATCATTGTCCAATATTACTCAGAACCAGGCTTTGGAAAAATTCCTAGCTGACCTTCCTTTTCATTTAAGATCAAGATGTTCATGAGAGAAAAACAGTACGACTATTTACTTTCTAGATGAAGAGAGAGAAAAAAGTTACATATGTAATGATCTTCTGTTTAAAGATAAGAATTTTAATTAATAAATGACAATGTACACCTAAGCAGTTGTGTTTAGGGCTCTTCTGAGGCTGATTCTAGAAAATGGCTGCTGCTAAATACACATTATGTACCTAGATGGTCCTTTATGCGATGCAATATAGCAAATTCTTTATTTTTGTTTAGTGTTTTACAATGCCTTAACTTTATTCTTCCTTCTTTTTTTTTCTTTTTGTTTGCTTTTTCCATAGGAGTTCTGTCAAGTCTCTTCTTTAGCAGTTTCTGTTATTTCATATTCTTTTATCTACTAAGGCACAGTAAAATGTTTCAATATTTATTTATTTTTGCTAAGATGGCACACTTCACTTTCTGATTTCCCTTCCTGGAAATTTAAATCCTAGAATTATGATTTTTACCTGCAGGGAGCCCCTGAATGACATCTTGTCCAATGCTTTGCTCAAAGCACAAATAACCTGAAAGCCAGCTCAAAGTTCTGTTAGGAATTTTTGCCACATACTTCCCACAATATTTGAACAAATAAACCACTAGACTAATAAGTGAATGAATGACTTGTACTGAAACATAACTTCATCTAAAAGGAAGTGATAATACAACCTCAACAACACCTTGCTGTAATTTCAAGCTAGATTCATCTGTATAGAAAGAAATGTAATGGTGTCTATTTCTTTAAAAAGATTCTAGTGATTTTAGAGTTTGTCTATCACTCAACTAAAACAATTGATATAAGAAAAAGTAATGTATTTGAGAAAGAAAATATGAGAGCATATGCAGTATAATATAGATGGAAGGGATAAAATGTTGGGGTTTTTAGATAGGGCTCATCTTATATATAGGAAGCATTGTAATGAAGAATGTGTTGGTACAAACCTTTAAAGAAAAAAATCCATCTTTTCCCCCTCTCAACTAACTATTTAGCACAAAAATATCCAGAGAACCTATTGTTCATAGTGAATTATATTCCTTTATATTATCAGATGTTCTTAACTCTGAAATGTCCCCATAAGTTATTGTCCCCATAAATTACCTGAATAAGTGTCCCATTTAGTTTGATTTAATTACTAACTCCTGTACTACAATATTCATTTCAGTTTTTTGTAAGAATGTCACAATATTAACCTGGACAAATTGAGCTCCCCAAATTAGATTTTTATTATAGGAGAGGTTAAAGAAAACCAAACTACCACACAACACATCTTTGTCACATTATTGTTTAGTCCATGTGTAATGAACTTACCTCAAGTTCGTATGTTCTCATCTGTCAGGAAAAACATCTATATCAGCCCTTAGAGAAAACTATCCAGAATTTCTTCAGAAATACTCAGAAAAACTTATGAGATGCTTGATGAGTTGCTAAGTATTAGAAGTTTATCCCTTGATATTAACATACCCATCATCATCTAAGGCTTTGGGAGCTCAAAGTACTTGGAAGGACTACGTAAAGTTGCAAATAACACAACAAACAAAACTGTATCTGTCTGCATCTTTTCATAGACCTGATAAAATTACTAAGAAAAAAGTCACAACTGTCATTTCAATAGCCATAGGATAAATTGGAGATATTATAATACACAGCATCTAAAAAGTTCCAATATGATAAAAGAGTAAGTTCAGGAAGAACCAGTCATAAACTATATTCCCCAAACAATAAAGAATCAATTGTGAAGAGGTTCTAATTAGCTTATTAAAACACTTTAAAATGATTACTGCTTGGGTGTTTTGTTCTTTTTTTTAAAGTAAGTCCTTGTGTTTCGTATTTTCTCTGTAAGAACTATCTCAATCCACTTTTAGTATAATCTTACACTGCAAAATAAGATAATTATAATGAAACCAGCCACTTTTAATGGTTTTACTGAGTGAATAGGCTGACTAATTTACGAAGCAATCATTAATTCTGTTGTACATTTCCATTTGGCATTATTGCTTTCAGATTATTTCCTTTTCACTGAACAGCTTTTTTAAAAAAAATATTATCCCCTGATACATTTTCTGTTGGTTGGAATTTTTCCTTTAACTTTTCCACGAACTAATAGAAATACATAAACCGACATTTTTAAAAGAACTTTTGGCTTTTTAAGCAACTATATTACATTTTTATATTGCCTTCTGTCCAAGGTTTCTAAGTGTGATTATCGTCTAAAGCAAAATATCTTACTTCCTAAGCATTTCTTAAATGGTCCAATTCAAATTTAACAGAGGATGTTAATGTGCAGATTTTTAAAATGAGAGTAATCAGTGAGCGGCCTCAGAAGGAGCACATTAGTTAAAAAAGGGAGCAACTTGTTTCCCAAGTATCCTTTCTAACCTATAAAAAAGAGAAATCCTTGTAGAAATTACACTATCCTAGAGTGTCTTATCTTAGTTGAGTCTTTTTCACTAATAAAACAACACTGAAAAGAAATTTGGTTCCATTGTTTGAAAGCAGATTCCCTGATTGCATTATGTATCTGAGGAGCACTTACTAGATAAGACAATGAAAACTGATGTAAAAAAGATGCAGAAAAAGTGCAATGTCAGTTGAAAATAACCCATTATTATTGTGTGTTAGGAGTAACTAATCAATTCTTTCTATACATTTATCCAATAAACTGTATATTCATCTGGTATTAATACAAATTTACTACTAAATACAGGAACAATGAATCAAAATTTTATGGCAACATATTTCTGTGCTATATGCATCTTCTGCATTGAACACTGTCAAGGTACAGTCGAAGGATGGGAAATGCAGAGAAATACCCCAATGCTGTAGATCAAAACCCACACACTCCTGTGAACTCATGAATGACAAACTCATTTTGTTCCGTCATTATGAGCTGGATCACTGAAAATGACAGGTAAATCTCTATAAATGATTAGTTTTATTTGACAGCACTTTTATTTGTATACTCAAAACCTCTAGGTGTGTACCAAGGCCAAACTGCAGGAGCACCTGTTCACCCAAAGCAGAAATACATTATTATTATTTCTCCTAGTCAGCTTGTGAGAGAGATGCATGAAAATATCACAAAAACTTAAAAAGATAACATCTGAAAATTATATGTGCAGAATTTATATGTGATTTCATGTGAGGATCTACACTGGTATAATAGAAAGACGCCCAACGGTCTGCGGTCCTGACTGACAAGTAATGACTAAGGAAGGAGATAGTAAGGAGAGATAAGGGGGGGAGAAATTAAGACCTCTGATATAACAGTTGTGAATTTGAGTTGATGTCACAGTGACAAGACAGGAGTGACAATGTGTGATTCATTCTCCTACAGGCAATACTTGAGATGAGCAATGGATGAGAAATAAATTTCACAAAGACAAAATGATCCAGGACAGAGCCACGTGAGACCCCCAAAAAACAGCTAGAGGGGAAACTGCTATAATACACGCCAAAGGAGTGATTATGCATAGATCCAGGAGGAAAAGCTGTAGAAGGTCTGAGGATTGAGGGTAGTATCATTGCAGCTGCAGAGTTCTTAATGTCTCAGATATTTGCACAAAAGCAGTCACCGAAGACTTTGACAAGAGTTCAAAAAACTACAAGACGTGGATGCTGGATTAGCAATAGCCTGTGACTGAATGGGAACAGATGAACTCTGTTGTACAGCCTTAGAGATGATACCTATGGTACACCCACAACACCTATTTTTCTCATTTATTCAGATGAGATGTGTTGGGAGGGTGAAAGAGATCTACGAGCAGGAAGACATTAAAGAAAGTCAGAAAGAAAACAAGAAAAGTAAAAATGAGAAATCAGTAGCTAATGTGGGATGATAACAGTTGTGCTGAAAGAAGAAAAATAAATTAGATAAGAGAGTTTCTTATACACAGCATAAAAAAGGCTGTTCAGGAAATGGAAGAAAACTTGAAAGACAGGAATAGCCAGGTTATATTCCTTGGTATTCTTGGCACCCTGATCTGGGAAACCCCCAAATCCATAGCTGCCGTTTGAGAAGACAAGAGAGGCAAAAAGATGAAGAGTAAACTCACAGCTTCTGCAAAAGCAGGAAAGGCAGCGACTTTCTGAGGAGAAATTGATGCTGATGATAGGCGCCTGGTGCGATGCTGGGACCTTGGGATGGTGGCGAAAAAGACCAAGGCACAACTGGAAGTGGAGAAACGCAATGGTACAACCTCGCCTTCCCCTACCCAAGTACAGCAGACTCAGCAAAGATCCAATATTCATATTGCACTTCCTCAATATTAATGAAGCTTTCCAAAAGATAAAGGGGAAAAAAAAGGGAAGGGGAAGGGAAAACAGAAGGGGAAGGGGAAGGAGGTAAAGGGAAACGGAAAGTGTAGTAAAATTAAGTAGCTAAATAGAGATAAATAAGCCTGGTTGTTTTACCAGTTTTCAGATTACTGAGATTAGAATAAAAATCTCCAATTACAAGCCAAATGGCCTAATATCTTCTCTAATACCCTTTTTATAGATGTAGAGTTTAATAATAAATTACTGCAGTAGCCTGAGATATTCAATACTGTAGCATTTGTGTATTTTTCCTCTACCTATGCACAAATATAATTTCTTTTATTTTGTTTCTCATTTGGGGTATTCTGTAAATAAATTGCTAATAGTGCCATGATCCAATTTACACCTTTAGACATACATATGTAGATTCATTGCATCCTTGGTCAAGTACAATTCTGCTTAATGCATTTACTGTAGGGAGAACAGCTGTGACAGAGGGAAATGCTGCTAAACTAACCAGTCATCTCCTCTACAGTCTGTAATCCCAAGGGAGTCAGATACACTCTGTTTCACACTGCTCACTCTCTACTGTGTAGACTTTTTGTGGCACTGAGTCTGGTTGCAATTATTTTTATATTAGTTTTATCATACACCATGCTTCATCATGCTTATTTTAATTTTATGCTTTCTCTTAATCTAATGGATTTTTATTAGTAAATCCTGAGATAAAGTGATTTAAAATCTCTATATAAGTACACATACACAGGAAAAAAAATCCATGGAAATTTTTCTTGATAAGTTATATAAAACTTTCTGTTTGTTTCTCTCTTAAAGTCAGCTACCAGACTCTTGAAAAGTGATGGAGAATTTTATCCTTTTATAGACAAGACCTTAGCCAAGTTTTATAGCTATTATCCATCTCATCTTCTCCCAAGGACTTTGACACTGAAGGGTGCCAGTGTCACTTGTATACATCTATCAACTCACCAAAAGAACTATTCCCTCTTATTGAGTGTATGTGTCCCCCCTTCATTTCTCAGGCAGTAGACACATTAGATTTAGTTTAAATAAGGGTATTTTCATCTGAGATTTTATTTTCTGGAAATTCAAGCTTTGCAGTTTAGTCCTCATGAGATGAGATACAAAATACTTTTTTTAGTTCCCGTTACAGACTTACATGGATTTAAAAGAAGAATGGCCACAAGTACTATTGGTACATTCTTAAATGAGCTGAATCCCCTTATGCAGTATCAAATTCCCTCTGCTAAGTGTCATGGCTGCCTTATCTCACCTATATCAGAACACGGTACAAGTGAAATAAAACGGAAAACTTATGATGTCATAACATCCGTTAAAGACACATTTGTAGTGTCCATGTCGTACTCATGTTCCATGTCATACTCAGGTCTGTAGTCAGATTGATTAAGAAAATTTAAGCCCTTATCTTCCTCTCCTTAGTAACGTTTCTAAAAATAAGGGAAAAGAGTAACAACCCTCAAAATGAATAGACCATATAAATTGCTATGCTGTGGAAATGCCAAATGCCCAAGCACAGATATCAAGTTTATGCAGTGCTGGAAATTTTTATCCAGGCACAATGAATAATGGCAGGCAGAGATTTTTTAAGAAAACCCTTTCCCCTGGCAATTTGTCCTGTACCAAACAAACACCAGTCACCTCTCATCCCGCTCTACAAGAAATTAAGCACTCTGGAACTTGTCCTATGGCTATGTTCAAGTTCTTTATGGGCTAAGACCTCTGATATTAGTTATGTATTTGTAGTGTTCGTTTATAGTTTTTTTATAAAGTCATAAAAGACAATGGGTGTCCTGTGGCAGAGTTTCCAAATTTTATTCTGACAGTGCTTCAGAGTGATCCACAACTCACTTCTGGAAGAGACTTAAAATGTGAGAAAAAAATCCCTGTAGCTTAGTAGAAAATTTCCTAAGATTTTAGTTCTATGTGGCTAAAAATCCAAATTGTCCATCTTCTAACTGCTATTTAAATTTCCAAGCCATTCACCACATGTATTTAGAAATTCCACAAGACATTATTTAAAATACGTAGAAATTTTCTTATTTTTTATTAAGTAATCTTTTAATTTTTTCCTCCAAAAAATCTACTCCACTGGGCATAAGCAGTTTTCTTGGAGGTGAGAAATGTTATTTTTTCCAGAAAAAAAGAGTTGGGTTCTATTGTCAAAACCAAATGCCCACTGGTGGTGCAGCACTGCATTAGCGTGAGAATGACTTCACAAGTGGTATCATCCTGGTGCTCAATGACATGAAAAAAAGACTCAAGCCTGAAATACAAGGGTTATTAATTGATTTTCTGTGCTTTTAAGAAGCACCTCTTAAAGAAAATGGCCTGCTACTTGCAGGAATAGGTTTGCTTTATAGTAACCCCCCACTAAATCCATACAGAGCAAACTACGATGAATTATTTGTCAGAATTCTCTAAATGTGGTAGTTGGATATACAAATTGCACAGGAGATCAGTATTACAAATCCTTTGTATTTCAAGCACTTTTCTATTCAACAGGAAAGGAGGATTGGATATGGAGCAGCCATGACCAGGCTGGTGTATTTTTACGACTGTAACACAAGGAGGCTCCGTTTCACACTGAGGTCCGATTGCAGCTTAGGAACCCTCTTAAAAACATTGAAAAGATAACAGAAGATAACACACATACTCTCAAAGATTACAATTATGAAGAGGAATTTCATTAAACTAGTTAGCATCATATGCTGCACAGTGCTGTGGTAACCTAATTGACCTAATTGTCCTTTGAAACCATAAAGTGTACATCAATGTTTTTGCAGCTGATGTAGGAAATGAGCTTCTAAGACTGACCTGTGAGACATCAGTAGGTTGATTTTGCATTTGGGACATAGGATATAATTGTCCAATTATAACTTCTTGATCCCCAAACACTTTCTCTTCATTGTAGTGATAAAAACCTGAATTCTGGCATCAGTCAGGACTAAAGCAAAAAGCCAGTGCCCTTCTTAATCTTACATGTTGCAGGTAACAACTAATGGCAGGAAAACAAACACCCTAGAAAATCCCAATCTTTTGAAACTTATCTGTGATTATGGATCCATGAATACAGAGATCCTGGCATATGAAAGGACAGGAGCTGTTATTTGGCACAGAGCGTCCCAGGATAAGGCTTTGAGCACAAGATAATGAGTCAATACCATTGTGAGTACTCCCAGCTAGTCAAACCTCAAAAGTCTTCTCATTTAATATCTCTGGGTGTGTTTCTTATCTGCAAAGCCACCAGGGGCCTTTCTGCAATTAGAAGCAGAGGTCTGTGCAGCAGTGACACCGAAAGACGTAACTAAGGACTGGACATAGAACTTTCCTTAGCAAGAAACTTATGCACTCCATACTGTGGACCTCACCTGTGAAAGAAGCATGGTATAGATAAAAGGAAAATGGTAGTTAAAAGGAATGATTTCCCATGAATGCCAAAATGCAGGTCTTTTGAAATTGTTATTGTGAATGAAAATAAATGAGCAAACTATACTTTCCTTATAAATGGCTCAGAAGCCACATCGAGCACACCTCTAGTTATCACTAAGCAGTTGTGGATAATCCATGTATCAGGAAGTCTGGCCCCAGGATATGTCTGCAGAAACCTGAATTACAGAATTAAAAGTAACCATTTATGGGCTAATTCATACATGATGTAGGAGGCAAAAGAAATCTCATTTGTCCTTAGATACTTCACAATAAAGCATTGCTGAGCTGGTGCTGTTGAAAAAAAGCTTTCACAATTGGAGGAGCAATGTAGAAGTCTAGTTTCCCTTTTACTTACAAACCACATAAATCAGAGGAAATTCACTCCGAGAATTGACATGATTGTGCCATTGGTATATGGAAGACTCAGATCAAGTCCAGCAATGAAGCCTCTGTGAAATTATCCGCCAGATTCAGTTATCAATAATCTGCAAATCAGTAAGTCATTTAAAAAATTCTTTGCACTGCAGAGAAAACAAACTAGATATAGAGGTTATTGTTTGCTTTCAGTTTAAGAATAAATAAGGAAAAAAATTAAACCCAAGAAAGCTCCTAAAATTCGGGTTATATAAAACATGCAAAGGCAATTAAAAATTTAAGTGAGGTCTCAAATGGCAACAGCTGTTTTCTTCCATCTTCATTATACAGGAACAAACTGTCACAGTAACAAAATGTATTTAATGTAGCCATATGGGCTTAAAGATAAGAAATACAATGCTCTAAAGATGTCCATATGAAGACTCTGAAAAACTTCTGGAAAACAGGTGTATTTCTTATCAGAGTTCTATTGAGTTTTGTTACTTAAAAGAGAAGTTGCAAATGCTTCACCTTTTCTTATAAAATTATCTTAAAATCAAATAAATTTCTCACTATGCTCGTATTTTCTTACAGTTTCATTTCACATATTTAATTTTAAAATGCTTTAGACACACTGCTGGCTCTGTATAGGGTGGGAGCTTTGAAGACTCAAGCAGCTAGCACCAGATTTCTAATAAAAGAAATTCACAATTTTGAGTGATAGGAAAATTTTGTATTATTAAAATATATTGTGTTCTCCTCTATTTTCCTTCCTGTTATTACCTTCAAGCATGAGCTGTTTCAAACAAAATATGTGATCATGATAACAATAATTTAATTTTAGACTCCACTGTTAAAAAAAATCAAGGAACTCAATACATTCATCTAATTCATATCACATAATATCCTCCCTTGAAGAACTACTTTTATGTAGATTTCTGCCAACTTCACCATTGAAAACCTACTTCTAAATTCTTGTCAGGTGCTTTCTGCTTGAAGGGCTCCAGTGTGTGGGTGGCTGTTTTTCTTGTATGTGCCACGATGAGTCTCCTCCTCAGAGAGCTGGGGGAGAAGGGAGGGGGGAGTGTTTTTCCTCTTTTTGTTCCACAGTTTCACACTATGTTTGTAAAATAAGAGACAAAATGTCCTACCTCCTGGAAAAAACTCTCCCTGGAAAATTTTAAGTTCCATAAGAAAGCCATCAATCTATTTTACATTCTGATATTTAACGTATCTCATCTGCTCGTAATATCTTGGTAATTTAGCTCACTGTCTACAAAACTGTAATCTGGACCTGCTTATCTGTTTCCTCCTTCTAGTGGAGCTGAGGAAGGTAATTTGATATTCTCTACCTGGAGATCACAAGGTGATATTCTCTGTCTTTGGTTTTAAATGGGATAGGTAAGACTTCACATTTTAAAGAATCTGTTGGCAAACAGGAAGCTTATAAAACCTGATTAAAAATAATTTTATGAATAATATATGCTGTTGCCTTTTTGTTGGTTTTATTTTAGCTTCATGACAGATTAAATGTCCTGCTAACAGGCTGTATAAATTCCACTTGGCAGAAGTTTCCGTAATAACATACCCTTGAAGGGGAGAAACCTATCTCCATAAATGGGTGTGCAATAGATGATGTGCAACTGGAAATTTTTTTAATTTCCCTCATGAGCCAAGGGGTCACCCAGTAGAATTTCAAGTTGATGAGATCTACAGGCACACAGACTCTGAGCAGGGAGTTGCATCAGGGTGTTCCACCAGAGAAAAGGATGCAACTATCCTTTTCTGCAGTTTCAGTAGTGCTGTGCTCCCTTTGCACTCAATAAGGTTAGGAGCTGCCTGTGCCTGTCACTGTTCCTCTGACCCTCACTGGGTTATTGTGTCTAATCTGTTCAATTTGATTATCTGATAGTCAGAGAGCTTAACAATTTTAATTTGTTTCATGCATAGTATTTACTGCAAGAATTAGGTTTGTTGGATAACGTATGATAAAAAACCCCAGTCTGCCAGCATTCAAGAAGCATTTGGACAATGTCCTCAGTTACATGGTGTGAATGTTGGGTGTCCTGTGTAGGGATAGGAGTTGGACTCGATGATCCTTTTGGGTCCCTTACAGCTCAGGTGATTCTATGAAACTATAATAATATCCAGTTGGAATGACTGTGCTAACTGTGCTTCCATTTTTACCTCTATTGACTCTGAACAGTGGGTTCTTGCTTTTTCAGAAGACATGCTGTTGAGAATTGCTTGGTTGTGAAGAGCTGTCAGTACAGCAGGGGGTAAATGCATGATTCCCTTCTGCTCACAATGGGTCATAGGTGGATTTTGGTCATCAGTTTTGAAAAAATGGAGACTTTGAACGTCACTATAGGTAACTGGGCTGCTGCTGTCTAAGAAAAGTAATTTATGTAGGTCAGCTTATCTGCATTTTGCCCCACTGCTCTGTTTGTCAGTCTGGCTGTCTCCTTTTCCAGGCACCTCCTGGTGGAGGGCTGAAAGCTGCTTGCAGCATCTTCCTTCCTCCTCTGCCCTACAGTCCAACCTGCCTTCCCGATTTTACCAAACAGCATGTACTCTGAGACAGGGCTTATTTATCTACATTTTACTGTGCAATTTTCTATTTGTTTGTGGCACGATTGTGAATGTCTGGCTTGTTCATAAAAATAATAAAAACCAGTCCTTCCTTACTCTCTCTTTTCTCTGATTGGCACTGAGAAGATATTGAACACCTCATGGGATAGTTACAAGAATCTGGGGCAGAAGTGTTCATGCTTTCTTACATTTGGCTGGAGAGTTGGAGACATTCTCCTCCTAATTAAGAAACATAAACTCTACCACCTTAATTACGGAAAGGAGTAAACCACATCAAAACAAGCACCTTCATGCTGATAGAGCTGTGTCCACGTGAGGAACTGCACCAATATCATTAGACAACGAACGTGAAAAAAGTCACACCCTCTGTCAAAATACACTGGTGCATAGTCCTTGTGCAAACGGAGCCTCTAGCTCATTCTTCCCAAACAGACACCTCTGTATCTCTGTGTCTCTGCCTAAAGCAAAGCACAGTCTGTCTGCACAAGGGTGAGGCTCCCGTAGGTGTGAGTGAGTGTGCAGTGGATGTACAGGCCCAGATGGGCTAGGGATGGTGATCCCCAGGGTAAGCCAAGAGAAAAACAGGGAGACTTGTTTTTTTGGGCAACTTTTATCTTTACTGCTCTCTGGTACTAGGGAAGGGGGGCTGATAATGCACGAAGCAGGGAATGACAGTGCGACAGATATTAGCAAGCCCATATTGAAGTGACACTAAGGAACTTACTGGGGCAAATGACATTTTAGGTTCTTCATCCTACTGAACTGACACTGTGGTTAGGGATGTTGCAAGGGCTCAGCTTCAGCCAAGCGATGCTATCCTCCAGGCCTCCTGACCACCAGGCAAGCAGTCATCCTTCACAGACCTCTTTCATCATGGGACAGAAACTGCCTGGCAGAGACACAGTCAGGCTCAGGCATCACATGCACTTGCTGCTAGCCCAAGGCCCATCGGTGTGTAAGAGACTAATTCTGTGACAGAAATGGTATGCCTTAAACCAATTTATCCAGAGGGGAGTCCACAAATTATACAGGGAGGCCCAAGGACCTGAACAGTCCAGATCGAGTCACAACACAGGGAACCAATACTCCCCACTCAAGAGGCCACAGCCAGCAAGAAAAGGTGGCTGTGAGGACCGTTTTCTCTGGAGTTAATGCCATCTTGTTTGTTTAGGGGAAAACACGTGCTTCCTTGTGCAAATGCTGTGAGGGGGCAGCAGCACCTCTTTCGGGTGCAGGGGAATGCTAACAGCTTTAGTGCTCCCCTGCACTAGAGTTTAACATAAAAACAAGTGGCATCCAGATGGTTTTGTGCCTTCTCAGACACAGGGGAGAGTTGCATGGGCATGAGCTACTACCAAGGGGACTTGGTTCCTTTTCTCATCACAGACTGGGCTTCCCATGACAGCTCGAGGGATGTACCAGGGACAACCTCTCAGAAAGTTCAGCTCCCACTCAAGTGCTGCACTCCCTAATGACCAGCAGCTGTGGGACAAGGACAAGAAAAACCTCCTTCCTTTCTAATAGCATAGGGAGGCCTTGACCAACTCCATATATTTTCAGCACATCAGAGGATTGCACCTGTCGGATGCCTGAGGTCCCAAACCTGATTTTAACTGGTATCTACCTCTGCATTTGTGGCATTAATACTCTGGAAGGATATTTCACCTATTTTTCCCAGCTAGAAAGGTGTCAGAGAATCCCCTGCTGGTGATTTTAACACCTACCTTGCTTTTCTCTTCTAGATTATTTTATCTGCTCTTACAGTACAATGTTGTTGCTGTAATGACAGTATGACATTGTGCCTCAGTATGTTTTCAGATTTGTCTGAAGAGAGGGTTATCGTGTAAATTGCATTACATAAGTGTTTTCTTTGGCCACTTTCAATCGATAATCTTTCTCTTAGAGCAAATTTATTCTCCCCTCTACCTCTCTCATTTTCTGAATAGCCTGTTTAGAGAAGGGCCATGTAAATTCAGGAGAGCAGAAACAGGCTAAAATGGCGGTGAGTGAGCAATTCAGCTCATGGTGCTGAGTCCAGAGAAAAAGCAGCTAATCTGATGTTGAAGATGACGGGCTGTCCATGGTGCTTCCTCCTTGTCTTCCTCAGAAAAAAAATAATTCTATCCCATAAATGGGACCATACATAACTCAGCTGAGAACATGACCTGAAGGTCCTCCTATTTGCAGATGAGTAATGCCTGTCCTATACCTCCTCTGGAAATCAGCCACCCCAGCCTCTGCACCCCCTCTCTGATTTTGTCACCCAGCTGGTGTGCTCTCATGCATCTCCACAGAGCATAATCCCAAAGCAGACATTCCCATTGTTAGTGTTTTGGGGTTAACGATGAGAAGACTAGATAGCAACCCTCTAAGCACTGTCCTTTATAAAACAAAGCCAGCACTTTACAAGGGGCATATTCTAGTCAAGACTTTTTCTGTAGAAGAAATATTGTACCTCACTGGGAAGAAATGGCAGCTCTTCGTGCAGCATGACTATCAAGGCAAAAACTGGACAATGCTAACACAATCTGGCACACAGTAAAATGCATGGACTCTTTGGGGCTTGTCAAACTGAATTTTAGAAAGTTTAAACTACCTTCTGTGTTATTGCTATTTAGGAGGATCTAAGATGATATCCATCCAAGGTTCACAGTGAGACATAATGTAGAGAGATAAATGTGTTACTCAGTTGAACCTTCTTAAACGTGGAAGGTTCTTTAAAATACATATTTCCTATTGTGATGAAGTAATCTCTTCCAGCAAATTACTCGCATTACTGGTTTTGAGTATACAATTGCAATAAATCTCCAAAGATATATTTATGTGAATATGTGATTTTCTAACTAAGTGCTGTTCCATATTTCTGGAAACGTGCTTAGCAAATTTAATATTTATTTCAGTAAAAGTACCATCTATATTTCAAAGCGATTCAGAGATATTGTATGTAGCTATACTTCTTATCTTAAAGAAATGTTTCACCTGATGCCTTAAATATTAAGCTTTTGCTAATAGCCATCAAAATGAAACTTGTTATGGGGACTGGGCAGGTTGGCTTGCGTCTGCCAGCTACAGGAATCTTTTTTCTCCTCTGAAAGCTCTAGAACTGACCACCATCCAATACCAAAGACACACTGATAGACGTTATGTTATTAGACATGACAATTTCTGTATTACTGTGTAAGAAAGAGAGCTGTGGCCCAGAGGTTTGCTAGTTTCTCAGTTTGATCCTACTTTGGAAAGCATATATAGAATAGAAATGTTTTATAAGTCTTGCTAGAGACTTCTGCAGCAAGGGGGAGTTGCCCAGGTGACTGGGCTGCAAAAGGTACACATTTGCTTCATCCCTCCAGCTTCCCTTTCTACTTCTGACAGAGTAGAACTGGGCATGTTTTTTCACTGTCAGTTCTCATCTGTAGCCATTCTCCTACGTGGAGGGGTACAGGGAGCAAAAGAATCAGCAGTCACTATATTTTACAAAGCTCGAGTGGAGTCAAACAAATTCCCTTTGCTTCCCAGTCTGACAAGGAAGCCGAAATAGCAGAGTCAGACCTTTGGGTCTGCTTTATTGCCTTGAATGCAAGCAGAATTTATGTACACCACATTTATTTTACATATTTGTGTAAAAGTATCTACGCACAGATACATATAAGCATATATACATATCCACCCTCCTGAATTTCTCTTCCCCTTCAGTGCAACAAGCAGAGAGTAGGGCTTCTGCTAAACAGCTGCAACAGGTACAGCACCTACTCAAGGTGTTTCTGGCTGAGGCAATGTATACTCAGCTCTGCAAGTAGCATTTATTTTATCTTACCCACAACAGCACGCATGTCTTAAAAACTCCTGGTGTGAAATGAGTGGCTAAGATCAGATACCATGTTTCAAATTAAAAATCAAATATGATTTTATTTCCTGTTGGAGGATGCTGAATATTTACCTTGATATGAAACAAACTTCAAGATACAAATTATAGGCAGTCCACCTGAACTGGTAATACAAGTATTCCTGTTGAAAGTCTCATTTAAGTGTATATTTATTATTTCAGTTCTGAGTTATTTGATTGCCACGATGATCCTTAACTAAATCATTACTCTGGATATCTGCCAGTTTCTGACTGGTTTACCTTTGCGTAGTAACATACCTTTGAAACAAAGTTTATCAGCCAGCCATTTAGGTTAAAAGCAAGTTAAGACTAAATGTTCCTGTATGCCCAGACCTTGTTACTCACATATTCTTATAGCTACAATAAACAATATTGTCCCTTAGTTTATGTAAGTAAACATGTATATGTACTATGAATGTGAAATTGAGATGTGAAATTCTAAAAATACTGTAAAAACAGTGAAATAGGAAAATAAGTTGTTATCCAGGAATCACAGGATGTCATGATCTCACAGTGTGCCTGTGTTGATTAAACAAGTGTGTAATATTTAAGGCTAACAAAGTAGTTACAAATCTGCTTACTAGAAAGTTTAGCTGCAGTATATTTCGTTCTAAAACTGATGAGAGTTATGGCTGTGAATCAGTGCCCATTAAATTCTGCCTTAGTTCTTATAGGTCTCAGACATCCTCTCCCTGGGTGATTTCAAAACACATTAAAAAAGCTGGTGTATTCTAATTAGCTATGATTGACCACCGGAATGTATTTCAATTTGGTAGAGTGTCTCAAGCCAAACAAGTCAGAGGACAGGATCAAATAGGTTTATATTAGCTAGAGTATAGACTAAGTTTTATTTAAAAGCTCTTCTGCACAGCAACAGAATGAACATTTCATTATCTGGAACCTCATATTGAATCTAGGCAGATTTCCCGAAACATTATCTTAATGCACACACAAATGTAATTACTACTAAATCAATATTTTATATTCAAGCCTAAGTACAGTATATGAATTAGAATGCTACTAGAGAGATGTGCAGTTGGCTGGTTAATAGACTTTAGCTGGCTAATGCTAAAACTGACGAAGGATCTCAGCTTTGACTGCTCCGAAGTGAGTACACAGCATTAGAATCAACTTTGCTGGTTTTGATAACTGTCACATGTAGAGTACATCTACAAAAAACAACCAGTCTTACTGTCCTAAAATAAACTCTTGAGGAAAACTTGACTCTTTCTTTCAGCTGGCATTCGCATTTCTGAAAGGTACAGTTTTCTTTATGATATTGCAGAGAAAAATTTATAACAGAACTTCTAATGAGGGATGAGATTACATCAGAGGCAAACAGAATAACAAAAATGTTTTAACGGATTTTTCCTTTCAAATGTTCCCTAATAAGAGTTATTTGTTCTTAGCAGAAGTCATTGTAACACCCCAGTTCTGAGGTCTCAAATCTGAGCTATCAAAAAGGGAATGCAAATTGAAAAAGGCAGGGAGGACCCATTTAACTTTCCACTAGTTTGTCATCATAAGAACTCCAAGATCAGAGCTGTGCAGAAAAACATATCACCTTAAGAATTACACCCAAATTATCCTCCCTTACAGTTATTATAGTGAGCAGACATGTGGATGATCCAAGTACTGCAGGGTGGTGACAAAAAAAAAGTTAAATTTCTGGCATAGGAATTAGACTTGATTAGGGTTAGAAATTCAGAAACTTACTATGCTATTTCCCCTACTATGCTATTTATTAGCAATCTTTCCAGTATGTGTAGCTCCTACAGGATCCTTCTCCTGTGGTAAAATATTCCTCCCAGAGTTTACTCTGTTGTTGTGTAATGAGCATTAACAAAAAGTAATTATTCTTCAATTTGTGCAGTTTTTCCACAGAACCCAAATGTACCATCTCCAAATAGTAGACAGAGAACATGGAAGGACAATACTGATCCAAATCTCCCTGTCTTCAGCAGACTTTTAGTCTGGAAAGATATGGAGAAAGGGAGGAGACTGAGGTTCTTTGCTTCTTTCATCACCTCCGCAAAAAAAAATGGAGAAATATAAGGCATTCCACATTTAATACTTTGGTTTATTGCAGTGTCATCACCTGAGCATGAACTCCTGAGGAAGATGTAAGAAATGATGTGGTTATTATTAATATTGAATGACAGTAGCATTATCTATGTCAAAATCTAACTCACTTTTGCTAACAGTAATGACACACTGGAGTTGATATAAATTAGAATTGCAAGACCTACCTTGAAAATGACCTTGTTCTGTCCAGTGAAGGACTAAATGAAGGACTAGGCCACCTCAAGTGAAGAAGTTTAAGAGGCAATTAAGTCACGATCCATTTGTTCTGTATGAAAGGAAAATATCTCATAGTAGCAGACTTTTCAATCTATCCAACCTAGGCTCTCCAGGAGATAAAAACATGAGTGCTTAAATAAGGATTAGATTGCATCTTTTAAGATTATGTTTTTGAAATAAAGTTAACAAGTTGTCAGAGAAGATTAAAAGTACTGTGCTAAGTTTTCAGTTATAAGGGCTCTTTTGGCAGTATGCTGAGTTGGCTTGATGGGAATCTCCAAAGATGGTTTTCTGCCATGCGGAAGGTCAAGAGTAAGTAAATAAAAATTCCTTTTTCCATGAGACCTACGAACGTTCTGGATGGAGAGATACACCTTTTTAGTATAAATATAGAGGACAGTTACTTTCTGCCTTCAGACTTCAAGATCAGTGCAAATCTAACTTCTCTTAAAAAATGTGTTCTATGAGCTAATCCAGGAAATGGATGGAATGCATTTTTATCTCAGTAAACATTGTATGTCCTTCTTTTTTTTTTTTGATTGGTAAGCTCATTCCTGTTTGGTTGGTTGGGTAAATGCTCTCACATTAGAACATTTTTCCTGTCTCTCGCTCTTCACTGATTCATATCCCACTATGTAAGCAACTTAAAATTCATATTAATTTGCTAACTGTCAGCAATCTGAAGAATTCACAGGTCTATTTCTATGCTGCTTTGACTTGAGTATGAATCACCAACAAAATGAAAAATATGCAGCAGGCATAGTTTTTGCTTACATATTCAATACAATTTTATTCCCTCTCACTAAACATGTCCTTAGACAGAAATGATTAAATAATCAACTTATTCCTCCAGAAAATCTTGTGCATACTCTTATATAGTACTGTGAGATTTCAGGTCTTCATTTTTCACTTTGTGCTTTAGCAGCATTATTTTACAATTTTTCTTACAAATACTTTTAGAGAGAAACATGTATTATAATTCTCCTGGTTTGTTTAAAATCTAGTACAGCCTGTACCATAAAGCAAAACAAAGATCCTCAGAGTTATCATGTAAACAAAACAACATTGTTAAAATCAATTCAGTGCACATCCAGAGAAGCCTGAAGCACCATTTCTTCAAAGAAACACTGATTCTGCTCATTCTGCAATGAATACCAGAACAGATTGGCAGCAAGAGCTGCTGGGTCTGCCCTGTAGAGCTTTCAAATCCATGTCTTTCTTGGCAATAGTATAACGAGACATCTAAGATTCTCTTTGCCAGCTTAACATTTTTGGCAGGTATTTTGCATAAAATACCAGTAATCAAGGTTAGACAGGCTTGGTTTTACACATTTTACCTCCTTTATTTTGTTAAAATAAAATCAGAAACTAAAGCTAAGAGACCACAAAATGTCTGCAATGCTAGCTCACATCTTGGCACAGGATATTCTGTTTAAGATATTTTCCGTCAGACTTCTGTCCTATTCTGCAAGTTTTATACTTCATCACATCAAGTGCATTCTCTTTCGAGAGAATATAAAAAACAGATTGTGACTCCCTATCAAGGTTATCCTCGCAGATATCAGTACTAAGGCAGAGGTTACTCACACCTCATTTGTCATTTGTAACTTATGCAACCACCTCAAGGTAACTTGTAACTTACGAACAAAACTCCTCAGCTGAATCTGTGAAATGTGTCTGCGTGTAAGATTTAAAGTCTCATCACTTCTTGGCACTCAGCTACCACCCATTCTTAGTAGCTGCTTAGGTTCTCTAAGCATCTTTCTCTGGGAACTTCAACATCTGGCTTTGGACAAAGCTCAAGCATGTAAATCTGAATTAACCTGAGCTTCAAAATGTCCAGCTTGAACCTCAGCCTGTAATCATAATTTCAGAGGTGTTTATATCTTCTCAGTGTGAGTCCAAGTATCCTTCTCAGATTATCAGGACTGATTCCAGCCTCTTAAGAAACACAGGCAACACCAGGTAGTTCCCTCTCCTCATGTAAACATGGGGAGACCAGCATTATGCTCTTCTTTCCCCTGGGAGAACCCTGTATTAGACTATGCCTTCTGCATAACGGCAGCACTTTGGTGTACACTTATCTCACCTTGGCAGCCTGTGTTAGAACTCAAGACCTGATCTACACTTCGACACTTCAAGGCCACCACCAGCCTAAATACCTACACTGAGCAAAATTCTGTGGATCCAAGCCACCTCCAGCTTGTTCCAGAGAGAAATCAGAAATAAACAAATGTGTACGTGGTTGGGCAATGAGAGGACTGGAGCCTCAGAGCGAAACACAGAATAATCCAAATTGACAGGTTCTTTGTTACTAATGTAGCTGTGCCTGTTCCTGCAGGAATACTTAACTCTCGGTTGGACAAACCCAACTGAGGAAAAGCTGAAACTTGACTTTACAAGATACCCATATGAGAGAGGCAGACTTGGGTTTCAGTTCTTCTTTTGCTGACTACACAAGAGTTTTCTATCCTGTTCTTAGATCCACTGTAACAAGAGTGAGTCTGGTTTCTTTTCAGTGGTGATCCTATCCAGTGACTGAATAGCTGTTTTTTTGCAAAATTGATCAGGCTTTCTAGAAGACATTTCAGTTCTGAAAATACCCGCAAGTAGTAGTGATGACAGTTGTTTCTCTGACAGGATGAAAAGTTTTTTTCGTAAACCTTTTGTACAGCAGAAAGGAAGAAACCAAAGTTGCTTGTATTCAAAGCAAGTGTCTAGGATTTTGGGGAGATTTTGATGGTTTTTTTGGAGGGGATGGGGTCTTCTTTTTTTGTTTGTTTGTTTGGAAGTTTTGTGTGGTTTTAAATTTTAATTATACCACTTCTAATCACTGATCTAGAGGATACAAGGGCACCATGTGAATTTTTGTCTTTTTGCAGAACGGCTGACATAGACACCTAAATCCAGAATGTCACACAGGGCTGTGAATCCGGATGAGGATGAAGAGCATTGCTGCCGCCAGACCACACAGAGGCACACAGGAAAAGGAAAGGGATCTTCTGGCTTGCTGAATCCCAGTCAACAGCTTTCACATGTGACAATGTATTTTCTTGATTTTGCTAGTAGCGTGATCCAAAGGCATGTATTAGAGCTCTTGAACCCTTGCCGGACGTGATGTTCTTGAAATGAGGAACTGGTGGTCCTCTGAGAGGTTGTTTACTATAAAAAGTGGCTGTTTCGTAACTATACTGGCCAATGCACTGTCTGTGCAGGGTATATCCCTCGACCTGACTACCAAGATGATCTGCTGCTCTGAAACTAGACATGTTCACAATGCACACTAAATCGATGCTTTGCCAATTTTCTAAACTTGTTCTGGTCCCAGTATTTTTTTATAAGTAAGCAGTTTTTCTTCCTCTTGGAGGAAGCTCTTCTCTCACTTTCAATTATAAACAGCAGTCACATACTGCTTTGACTATTTCACTAAGTGAAAGCAGCTCATTTTTTTGAGTTTTCTCTTGTATGATAGTTTACGAGCCTCTCAGTTCAGAGCAGAAATTAATAACCAACTGCTAACTACATTTCATAGCATGAAGAGGCAACAAAGGAACCAGCTTAAGGCAAAAAGTGATTCTTCACACAATGTTTAGTTGAACCATGGCAGCTTCTGCAACAGGATATTATGGTTGCCATAGTTTAGATGAATTCAAAGTGCTCAGATAAATTGCTGGAAAGGATATGAAATACAAAAAATATGATCAGTTTCTAAGGGAGTCTCTGACCCACAAACTGCTGGAGGCCACACTGGTATCCTAGTGGAATACACTGTATGTGTAATTTTCAGTCTTCACAGGGCATTCAGTATTGCCCACTATTGCCAGCAAAACAGTGGGTCCCCCTTTGATCTGCTGCTGTCCTAAACTTTTCTTCTTCTTCATTTTATGCTATTCAGACATTTCTATAACTCCAGGCCTTAGGGACACCCAGTTCTTTCACTGTTTCATCTTTATTTTTTTATCTTAACTTTGCACCACCAAGTTAGTTTCACCAGGACTTTTCTACTTCTTGTGTCAGGGTCAGTATTTGTCTTTTAAAACAGAACTGATCCTAATACCGATCTATGAAAAATACAGTTTTGAACTTTCTCTTCCAGTGTAAAATTTCATTAGGTAATGCCATCTCCTTCACCTACATTCCTGCCTACTTTACAGTTCTTTCTCTTTATGGAGGAAACCTGCAATCTATTCACCAGACTTTCTTGTCAAAACCAAACAAGAATATACATTAACTTTTTGAGTTACATTGACTTTTTGAGTTACAACTAAACTATTATTCATCAACATGCTCCTTATTGATATATTTGTGTGAAATAAAATTTTGGTCTTTAGAAGACTTTGGAAAATCTACTGCAGGTTGACTTTTCTTAAAATGATCTTACTCTTTCTGACCTCTCTTAAAACTTCTTTAAATGACAGCCCTATTAATTCAGTTATTTCTGGTAATCTCTTATTTCAGATATTTTTCCTAATATGAGTATTCTACCAGTGGGTACTGGAGGAAAATATTATAATAAAAATCTCAGCCAGGTGTAACTTCTTTGACCAAAGAAATCTCCGGGTCTCCTCCAAATTCAAGACTCTCCACTCCTCCAACTCTTAACTAGTACCCATAGGTGACGTCCACACTGGTAAACTAAATGCCCAAACCCATCACTGTGCACTCAAGGTAAGCAGCATGCAGTAGCCTCCACCTATTACAGCAAACTAGGGGTCAAAATGTTGTGACATGTGAAATGCCAAATGGGAATGATCACTGGGTCATTCTCATCTCTAAACTGTCCCTGGGAACTATCTGGGAGCCTGCTTGGTTGCCACCACCCAATAGTGTCCCAGGACTGCTGTAGCAGTTTAATGGGATAGATGATGGGTCTGGTGCCCAGGAACGTGCCAGGCACTGCTGGATATTTTAGTATGTAGCCAGCCTTCTTTGTCACCATTTTAAAGAGAGACCCCAAAACCAGAAGGCTACTTTTATTTATCCTTACACTAAATTTATACTGAATCAAGACATAACCATTCAGTGCAAGGTTATTACCTACAAGCTAGTATTCTATGTACTAAAATTACTGCTTGACAATCATCACCTAATAGTGATTCAGAGATCCTGGAAATGCCCCATGGGTTTAAGGCGTTTTTGGTGATCGCCATGGAAATCTTAATTGACAAACAGATGTGGAGGAATCTGATAACTGGCTTAGAAGACATTACCAGTATTCAATTTAGATACCAGGCATGCTGAATATTCAAAAGATAAAATGAAAGTTCATAGTAAAAATTATGCAGGATGCTTTCACCAGCCTAATCTTTTTGATGTGCATGTCTGATGCTTGAAGTGAGGTGGTAGGGTTTTTCTGAGCACAAGGAAATGCGTGATTATCTTTTCTTTCTATTGAAGCTGCAGAGAGAAGTGAAATGGAGAAATGGACAGACAGACGAGTACACAAAAGGTTACAGTTTCTGATGGCTGACTGTTCTCACTCCTACATACAAGTATTTGCACTTTGTGCCAAGTAACAGCTCAGCCCAGTCCATCTTGCACTGTTTTTATGATCTATTATTTCATACATGGATCGTTCTGCCTTTAAAATTACAGTGTCTGGAAGCAGGGAATCCCTTGAACTCTGTGCCAGGATACTTCTTGCTTCAAAGAGGACTTGTGTTCACTGAGGTTTTTTATACAAAAAGCGTGGATCGGCCCATCTGGCACTATTACGTATGGCTTACTTGTGCAGAAATACATTTTCAGCAAAACTGAGAATATTGGCACCTTATTTAAGAAAAATAGGCCTTTTGTGCTGCTCTGAACATTGTAACCCATAGATAAAAATTATTCTTCTTAATGCAACAATTTATTATTTTATTAGAGATCAGGTTCCATGAGCTTTTGAGGTGAATGTGATGCAGATTGTACTGCCATAGAACACAGGGGTTTGGAGCCTATAAAACACCTTTTTGGTTTATGTCAGCTAAACTCATTTTCCCCAAAGTGACAGTTAGGTTAAAATGATGGGTAAGTAGCTTCCATCAAGGGGAATGCCAGTACACTGTCCATAATTTCTATTAACAACTCTTCTAAAGGATATCACGATTAAACCAGGTTTAAAGTCTGGATCAACTTAAAGGAATGACAGAAAGATTAACTCAATGTTTTGTGAATGCTACATAATTTATTTAATAAAGTCTCCAAATAAGCATGGAAATTACAGGCCTGACTACAATTGAATGTATCTGAAATAAGACACTTTACATGGCTGATTGAACACGAGCACACAGACAAATGGAACTAGAAAGGTTTCTTAACATGGAAAGTTTAAATATTATGGTTCTTACTGTTACTTGTAACAATCACTAACATGTAAAACAACACAAAAGGCAATCCATCTTGCAGACGACACAGAAGTTTCTGAGCTCAGCCATGGCAAGAAACTAATTTAAGAGCTAGTTTTCATATATCTAGGTGTCATAGCTTGATTTTGGAACTCAAATGCTATCAAAATGTACTACCTCCTCAAGTTCAGAATAGAAACATAGAAAAAATACTTATTTGGCAAAGACAGAATGATTCAGCAAGTTCCAGGCACTTGCAAAATAAGCATTTTATGTTTGCAGTTGCACATCTCTCTGAAGGACAAGCTTCCAAAAAGAAATGAAGGATATATTCCAAGAAACAGCAATGTTATGCTAAATAAAATCAGTATCTTAAGATGCTCATGGGAAAGGGTTTTCATCTCCTCACTTATCACCATTAGAGTAAAAATTTGTTTAGTTGAAGTAAGTAGTATCACTAGGTGGAAGTTGCAATATATATTTCTATATCTCACTCCATTTTTTATTAAGACAATTTAGAATCAAAGATTAATGCCTTTGTATTAAACACAACCAAAACAGAGTGTATGTTCACATCAACACAACCAGCCTGCAATTGCTCACATTGTATTTCTCCTATAGCTTTGTTCATTTGTCATCTCTTACCCTCAGCATCCTAACTTGTATGCTTAAATCTTTGCTTAAGAATGCCACAATTATTAAATTCTTTGCAAAATATTGTATATGCCTCAAGGTATTATACATATTAAATATTGTATCTGAATGGTGTTATTAACCATTAGTTAATAGCCACCAAGGGAATGTTAACAGGTAACAAACCAGGTTTTCAATGCAAAAGCATATAAAGTCTGGAAGATTTAAATCTTCTCAGTCATAAAGATCTCAGAGAAATTGAGACAAGAAACAGCCAAGCACCTATACATAAACATGACAGTATCTGCAGAGGGTTTCAGACATATACCTGTGGTGTTCGTGCTTCACCTTTTTGCTCCTGAGAGGGAGAAAAACAGCATGCAAGACATTTCAGGCACAAAGACAATAATGGATGAATATTCACATTAAAATCAAGTAACAATACTATAATGTTTGTATGACCAGGTAGGGAAAGTGACACTTCCTCTGTCTATTACCACAATCCATTTTCTTCAGACACTTTGATGGTAGGACTTATACATATATGATTATTTTTTTAGAATCTGGAATAAAACGAGTTAAGCTCTGCAAGGTGATGACTTTGATGAACATCTGTAAAAGACCTGATTATACTAGGAATTACAAATGGTATGTAATGGTGATGAAATTCTGCAGGAGAACACAGAGCATTATTTCACATGCATTTTATACTGATCCAGAAAACCCCGACACTGCCAGGTTTGAAGATGCAACTGAAAAGAAAAAAATACTACACTAATCTACTTCTTAAAGAAATTTCCTTTGTGCACTTCACTGCATGCTCAATACGGATACTTATATCTTTATATAGAATTCAGTCAATTAGGGCTGATTCTGCAAAAATCTCTCTGTACACATTTTGACCTTTAAAGATTATTTTCTACTGGTGGGAAGACAACTGCAGAACACAGAAGTCACTCAGTTTCACCTCTCATTAAGGGATGCTCAGAAGTGAGTCATTTTTTAAAAAGTCATATTTTCAAACACCTTTCTGCAGACACTCTTCAGGAGTGTTTAGTCATATTCTGTGCTATTCTTTTAAGAAATAATGCATTTACATTTTTCCCCCACTGATCTCTGTGTCTGTAGTTGCACCACAAAGAAAACTACACAAAACAAGTGAACAAGCACATCCAGATGGAAATGAAATCAGACAGAAAATATCTATTATTACATTTGGCAATAGTACCATCTATCTACATGAACATGGGAACATATTTTATGGTATCCAGGTGGCTTCACTGATGCCAACCAACGTCATCAGAGCATGTAATAGATGTAATAGCAGAGAAAAATTACACACAATATTAGTTTCTTTTTTTTTTTACAAAAAGCTGCAGTGAAAGGAAAACAAGTAAAATAATAAAGTTTTCAGAAAAACAAGCCCAACAAAACTTCACTTAAACCCTCTTACAACAGTTCCTTATACCTTTCTTCTCTACTACAGCATAAAGCATCCTACATTTTCAACAGAAAAGAGCCAGTTGAAAACAAACAAACTTCTCATTTGGAAAGAAAACAGTTTATCCCTGATTTGGAACTGATCTGATGCAGGCAGCTGGAATGGGACCTGGATTTAGCTAAGCAGTAAGTCTGGCCCATAAAAATTTCACAAAGTAGGCTAAAATAGCTAATACCTGGAAGCTGGACAGGTCTAAATGTTAAACGCTGAAGGCTATATTCAGTGTCTACAACCATTATGACACATTTCTGTGATTCAGCTACATAACAAAATCTACTGAACCTCTCCTAATTTTGTAACTGAAATGAAAACTGCAGTTCTATTTTCCTTAGTAAAGCAATATCATAGTTTCAAGTCATGGCTTCAAAACCCCATTCTACAGTCATACTAAAGTTTGGCTTGCATTCTCTTATTCACTCTTTTGTTGATTATTGCTTCTAACAAGACACAGGGTTTTTTAAAGTTCTTTAAAAAAAAGGAAAATAGCATAGATCAGGTGATACCACACTGAGCAGTTTTACTTCACACTTCAATTATTTGTATTGCTCCTATTTAGGTTGGTGTTAAGTGAACAAAGGATGCTCTTTAAAAAAGCAAAAAAATAGCATAATTCTATTATTTTTTGTGTGTGTATATATTATTATACAGGCCTGACACCACAGGAAAACCACTCAGCAAGCTAATAATCCTCTGACTTACATGGCATATTACAACATGCATAAAGAAAGCCTGTCCGCATACTATAATCTTAGCAAGCATCTTACCAAAACTAACACCTACATTCTCATGATCCTGTCTACTGAGCAGTTTATAAACTTTCTTTTATGACAATAAATAATGCCATAATTCAAAAGTAGGGACCTTTTCTTATCCTGTGAGAAATATCTCCATTAAATTATTCTGCCAGCCAAGATGGCTGCGCTTAGTTTTTGGGAGTGAGGGTAAATGTTGAGTTTCCGCTATACTGAGAAAATGAATGGTTATTTTATATTAAAGTAAACTTTAAAAAGTTACATTCTGAATCTTCTGAATATAGATGGCTGTAGTTCAGGGAAGGAAAAAAGTTTTTTAGAAACCATGGACAGTGGAAGAAGGGGACAGCTCTCTTGCTTGATATTGTATTCAGTGGAGAAAGGTTTTGCATTTTGACCATGCTAACAAGCCAGTTTTGCTGGCGTGAGTGCAAGTACAGTGATCCCAGCGAATCACTGCATGACTGGGAAGTTCAGACTTGGTCCAGACACCCCAGCTTTCCTGGACTTCAGCATGGCAGGGTTTAACCAAAGTGTACTACATCACCCTCCTTTGAGGAGTCTTTGTCCCTGCTGTTCCAGAGGTGTGAGTCACAGGACATGTCATCAACTGAATGACTTTGAATGACTTGGGCAACATCTCAGATCAGCAAGTAGGGTGTGCAGTGTTACTTCCTTTTCTCAATGTGCTAAAATCTCTCCCAATGATAAAAGATCAAAAAGTAAATGACAAGCATAAAATGACAAAGATCTATAGGAAGCAGCTTATAAGGTGGACTAAGCAGAACTGATAAACATCTTCCACATCTAATTGCGGATCTAGAATACTAAATATATATTTATATATATTTTAGGTCCCCTAAGATAAGGAAGAGTATACAGTGAAAAAGAGTGAAAACTATTCCTGTGGAAAACAGGTACTTTAGGTATCAGGATGAAGAAAACATGTCAAGTAAAGTCCTGCTCTTATTGAATATAATGGCTTTATAAAAACAGTTTATTGCATGCTATATTTTTCTATTCAGAAGCTGCAGATTTAAACAACTTGGTAATGCCACTGATATTACCAGTCAATAGAAATTGGCTGAAAATTGTCTGCCAAGCCTACACTGTGACAGAGAGTTCCTATAGCTTATACTACTCATTTGGCTATGCCAGTAAAAAAAGAATACAAAATGTGGACAGAATACTGCCACAGCACCATAGGAGTATGTATTATTGCACAATATTCAAAGTAGGTAGTGTAGTATCCAGCCGTATAAATGCCCAGTATTTTGTTCTGGAGGCATTAACTTTTCATAGAGGTTCTGATTCAGAAAATCAAGTAATAGCTTACTAAGAGTAATATTTTATTTGTCCTTGTTCATGTAATGTTACAGTTAACTAAACCTGAGCCTCTCAGATCAATTATGTGGATTTTTAAATTGGTAAGACACTAATTTGAAAAATTAAGCATATGCATGCATATACATAAACCCATCATCCCTGCTGACGTAAGTGAGAAGCAGTAACACATGCAATAGCTTTCATTGACCTTTTTGTGCAGGCCAAAGGCAGCGTGGAAGAGCCCCATTTTTCTCACAGAACTTCTGTAGCACTTAATCCTGTCACCGAGAACAAAGATGACTGCAGGAGTTACATCAGATTTTGAAGTTCTGGAATTCAATGTTGATGCCCATGGGAATATCATAGTGTCCTATGGAAATACCAGATCCCACATTTACTCAAACTAAGGGTGGTAAGGCACTCGATTACGAACCTTCCTCTTGCTACTGGCCCTACTATGAATTATTGCTGTGGTTACCATAATTGTTTAGTATGGCCTTATCAAAGTCAGCACTATTTTACTTTTGCCTTTCCTTATTTGTGTATGAATATGTACACGTACATATATAACGGAAGATCCACAATCTACGTTTTCATGTACCAGCAATTCTGCTTATTTATTAACACATAGTAGCTGAAACTGAATGATGAATTCCAGCTACAGGTAACTTGTATTAGCTGCCAAGACACTCAGTTCCAGATTTATGTAAATATTCTTCCAACAGTTTTGTGAAACTATTTAGAACAACAGTAAGAAATACAAAAACAAGTATCTGAGTAAAAGTAATGCAATTTGTATTATAGTCATTGTGGCAATATAAAAAATATCTATTCCTTCAAAAACAGAAAAAACATTTCTGTGAATATTCTGCTACCTAGGAGTATGAGGTAACCCTAAATGTGTTTGTCATTTATAATGCAACTCATAAGGAAACCAACTACTGAAAAATCTGATGTTGTCATACTATCATACTACTGTAGGCATACTTTTAAGTTAAAGAGCTAGAGCCTGACCTCTTTAATTACATTTTTTACTTAGAATACTTGGTGCTGAAGGGCAGGCAGGAACATACAACTTGAAAACTGTGTAAAAAGTTGTCATATAAAAGCCTTCAAGTATATTTTTAACAAGATGCTCCCAACGTTTCAGAAAAGCACATGTCAGAAGGACTCTGGGCTGTCCCCTTCTAGGAAGCCAGTACACGCACACACTCCTAACAGAAAATGACTCTGGAAACAGATTTTATTTTCCAATTTTAACATTTGTTTACCTCAAATGAAAACATAGAATTGTAATTTCAAAACTGCACTAACTGTGAGTTTTTAAAAGAAAAAATAATTTTGAATATATTTTCTATTTTTAGGAAATAGGGATAAATCTTCTTTGGAGTCTCTTTTGGAAGCTCCTTCACCTTTTAAAATTGAGGAGGGGAAGAGGAAAGACATCAACTTGCCTCTCCAACTCCCATTTCAGCTTTGCCCACCTGCTTCCCTTCAGTGTATGGAAACATGAAAAGGAGGCAACATGGTCCTGCACAGCTCATGGGATACACCGGAACCATTTTCTTTGTAGCATTCCCCTAGGTTGAACTAGGCACTAATGTTTAGCAGCCCTTTCCTATTCTAGAATTACATTTTTTAAACTACATTTGGGATCTTTAAGGCAAATAAATAAAATCTACTTTAATTTAAATATGTATTTTAAATCAGTCTTCAATTGGATGACCAACAGGAGTAAATGTCATAACACAGATAAGAGAGTTTTGAAAAGTCAGTGTTTGTTAAAAATAATGATAAATGAAATGTGAACTTTTTCTCTATGCCTACAGCATGCAGTAGTGGTCCTTTCCTGTTGAGTGAGGGTTGTAAGTGTATTATGAAGAAGAGCTTTGGGTAAATGCTACAAAGTCATTTACTGGACAACTTTGTTAAATTAAGTGCTTTTCTTTTAGATACGAAGAATATTCTTACCATTGAGGTAAGTAAAGCACTAAGCTGTCTACAGAGGTAGCCAAATTTTTATTAGCAACAGGAAATGTAGCAAAAACACTGACAGAAGAGCAGTGCAGTGGATGATACAACTTGAATTAAGGGTTTAGCTTAGGTGATCTGAGATAAAAAGTATCTCTTATATGATAATTGTTTCTTTAATACAGACATATGCAATGAGCTATAATAAACCTTTTTAACAACTGCCAAATCAATGTTTGAAAAATTATTATTCACAGTAATTGTATTTCCTACCTGCATACCAAGCTAAAAAGTATGTATCAGACCTAACTGCAGGAGGTGAAGCAAGAGGGAAAGAAAGAAAACACATCAGGTAACATACCATAACAATAAGATTAGAGCCTGTGGGAAGGCCATGTAAAAGCTGCAGGTGAGTTAAGACTGTAATTCTTAGAATTTTTACATTTTATCTTATTAGGTTCTAATTTTTTGCCTCTTGTTTACAAAAATCATATTATAAATATTTCTTATTTTGAAAGAATATAAATTCCATAAATTCCATGTTAACACACTAAATTACTCTAAGTGAAGTTATGATCATCAAAGTGATATGCACTACTTTAGGGAAATCTCTAAAAAAAAAGATGCAATAAAAACATTGTAGCTATTGCTTCAAGTTCCTGTAGGTCTCCAGATACTAAATGTAAACATGCTTATCAGAAGACTTCTTTGGGGACAAAGGAAAGATAGTAATCAAGAAAGAAAAAAAGAATAATTTCCAGGCAATTTTACCATTGTTCTATTTGAAGGATCCCCAAAGTTTAGAGTATTAGGAACAGTATGAGCAGAAATTTCAGAAAGACAGTAAGGACAGATTAACTGCAATTTGCCACACAGGTGCCATTACTGTATACAGTCTCTAATACTATGTCTCACAGAGGTAAACAGTACTCACTATTATCTACAAAAACTGATGCTAGGGAAAATGCTCAAAGTCCACAGCTAAGTAACTTGCTTAATTTTGTTCTAAGTGCTTGGCATATAAATATGCAAGATAATTTGGACCTGGTTTCTCACGGCAAGTTTTTGTGATCCCATGGGAGCTTAAATGAAATGATGTAATAAACAATAACCTTTGGTACTGTGAAACAAGTCTGAGTAGCCTCTAGGGATATCATGCTGAACAGCTGCTGCTGCTGCTGCTATTTTGCTGGTGACCACTGTACTCATACAACTAATAGTACCAAATAATAGCTGGTATCATGCATTTGTACTTCAAAATACAATTATTTGTGCATGGTAATTGGGTAAAGATATTGTCTACATTTATCAACCAAAGAGGAGCCTGATATTTGGAAACTCTGTTAAAATATGTAACACTTTTAAATAAAAACGAACCTTTCACATTGCAAACCTCTTCAGACTCAATTTGCTGTCACAGTAAACTCTTTGTTTACTATATCTCTAGCAGCAACACTTCTAATATGTACCTAAAATACTTGTCATTTCTCAGGTTCTTTCTCTGCTTTAGACACATCAACAATCTGTTGAAGTAAAAAAATACTGCTTCAAGCTGACAATTTTTATGTAGAGTACCTGAATAGATACTTAACCTACTAGACTATCATCCTATCAAGCCATTATAACCATGATCAAGGAGGCTACATTCCAGAAACACAATTGTATCATTGGCAAGAAAGTTACATTACTTCGTTCAGCAAACTTCAGTAAATCTACCCTTGAGTGACAAGATAATTCGGGGGAAGATTTATATTCTCCTTGCAAAATGCTTCCAAGAAATATCACGTCTGTGGGGACAAACAAGTTTGTTCTATGTAAAGCAAATACATTTATAATAAATAAGAAACCAGATTTCAATAATACTAAACAGACATTAAAGGTCTTTTGCCTTTTTTAAGAAGATTTTTTATGTATGATTGTAGCTTATACAACACTCCAGAAAAGCCATCATGTGTTAGATTGAAAAATAAAATCAGAAGCATTTTCTCTCATATAGGTATACATGAAAAACGGGAACGTTCATGTCTTAGAAAGTGTATGTCCAGCTTTGTACCGTTACTCATTTAACAAAGCAGAAAATAAGAGACTGTACTGTAAACAAATAGCTACAGTAAAAGGACAGTTTGAAATTCACACAAGTTTGAGTTCATAAACATTTTGGTTGCTCCGTAACAGTTTTCATATAAAATGAATAAAAAACCCTTGGACAGCTTTCATCACTCTTGACTACTTTTCACTTAAATGCACACAGACATACTTTATATAGCAATATACTGATGTACTGTAACATGGATATTAAACTATGATTACTGCTTTTTAATGGAGATGTGTATTATCCAATCAATATTATCTGTAATTGAAATACTCATACATTATGTATTCCCATCATGTTGTTAAGTATAAAAACATGAAAATATAACTTTACATTATTTCAGTTATATACATCAGTTCAGGCTTGACAAAGATTTTTTTACGCTATGATGTTTAGAGGAATAAGCCCAGAGGTACAATAAATAGCTTTCCACTGTATACAGTAATGCAATTCTACTTTTTCAAAAAGTTTAATTACCATATGAATATTATTTTAGTTTGGTCATTCTAGCATTGAACATTAAAAATCAGAATGCATCCCCCAACATTCCTGATGAGGAGTAATGCACAGAACACCTATGTATTACAGATGCGTCAAGAAATGGTTTAGTTTAATTAGGGGGAAGTTACTGATAAGTTTGACATCGAAAACACTGCATATACCTCTTCCGCTGACCGCACTAAGAGTATGCACTGTGTTCACATGCTTGCAGAAACAGGCTCAGAGCTGTACCACAAAAAGGGATTTTAAGTTTCTGATAAATGCTCTGTCTTCTCCAATTTTCACTTAACATTTGACTTAAGCCTAAAAATGGATTTAAACTAAAAATGCAAGTCATATTTCAAATTTTACTTCAGTCCAAAATAAAACAGAGAGTTATTCATACTGCATGAGGCAGTGTATCCACAATGCAGAAAAATGTAAGCTGTTAAACTAAACGTACAGAATATTATCTACAGGGAAAGCTAGAGAAAAATGATGTTGTTTTGATTTGCATTAGCATTTAAATTAATGTTATTGCACCCCTCCTAGGATTCCTTTTTGCTTTGTAAGTAGAGTTATCAATTTTAAATACACATAATTAGAACATATGGCAACTTCAGATAGCAAAGAATATTCATAATGTTTAAGATTCAGGAAAGTTTTAATATTTTCATGAGTACAGACTTGCACCTAATTTGAGTTATTATCGATCTTAATTCAAAAAGACATTGCCAAGGTTCTGGGTTTTTTGGTAACAAAGAATTTTACTAGCTACTGCTCAGAATTAACTTTTAACCATATGAAAACTGCTTCCTTAAGGGAACAAT